>OY726520.1:80842063-82322444 GCA_963383655.1 Bathymodiolus septemdierum
ATGGTGCCATGTATACATGTACTAGTAATATACACAAATGTAGTCAGATCCTATGGTACTGAAGGTTCAATGGTACCATGTATACATGTACTAGTAATATACACAAATGTAGTCAGATCCTATGGTACTGAAGGTTCTATGGTGCCATGTATACATGTACTAGTAATATACACAAATGTAGTCAGATCCTATGGTACTGAAGGTTCAATGGTACCATGTATACATGTACTAGTAATATACACAAATGTAGTCAGATCCTATGGTACTGAAGG
This sequence comes from Bathymodiolus septemdierum, assembly GCA_963383655.1. Taxonomy (NCBI): domain Eukaryota; kingdom Metazoa; phylum Mollusca; class Bivalvia; order Mytilida; family Modiolidae; genus Bathymodiolus; species Bathymodiolus septemdierum. Next base: position 80,842,336 of record OY726520.1, read on the forward strand.
TTCTATGGTGCCATGTATACATGTACTAGTAATATACACAAATGTAGTCAGATCCTATGGTACTGAAGGTTCAATGGTACCATGTATACATGTACTAGTAATATACACAAATGTAGTCAGATCCTATGGTACTGAAGGTTCTATGGTGCCATGTATACATGTACTAGTAATATACACAAATGTAGTCAGATCCTATGGTACTGAAGGTTCAATGGTACCATGTATACATGTACTAGTAATATACACAAATGTAGTCAGATCCTATGGTACTGAAGGTTCAATGGTACCATGTATACATGTACTAGTAATATACACAAATGTAGTCAGATCCTATGGTACTGAAGGTTCAATGGTGCCATGTATACATGTACTAGTAATATACACAAATGTAGTCAGATCCTATGGTACTGAAGGTTCAATGGTGCCATGTATACATGTACTAGTAATATACACAAATGTAGTCAGATCCTATGGTACTGAAGGTTCTATGGTGCCATGTATACATGTACTAGTAATATACACAAATGTAGTCAGATCCTATGGTACTGAAGGTTCAATGGTGCCATGTATACATGTACTAGTAATATACACAAATGTAGTCAGATCCTATGGTACTGAAGGTTCAATGGTGCCATGTATACATGTACTAGTAATATACACAAATGTAGTCAGATCCTATGGTACTGAAGGTTCAATGGTGCCATGTATACATGTACTAGTAATATACACAAATGTAGTCAGATCCTATGGTACTGAAGGTTCAATGGTGCCATGTATACATGTACTAGTAATATACACAAATGTAGTCAGATCCTATGGTACTGAAGGTTCAATGGTACCATGTATACATGTACTAGTAATATACACAAATGTAGTCAGATCCTATGGTACTGAAGGTTCAATGGTACCATGTATACATGTACTAGTAATATACACAAATGTAGTCAGATCCTATGGTACTGAAGGTTCTATGGTACCATGTATACATGTACTAGTAATATACACAAATGTAGTCAGATCCTATGGTACTGAAGGTTCAATGGTACCATGTATACATGTACTAGTAATATACACAAATGTAGTCAGATCCTATGGTACTGAAGGTTCAATGGTACCATGTATACATGTACTAGTAATATACACAAATGTAGTCAGATCCTATGGTACTGAAGGTTCCATGGTACCATGTATACATGTACTAGTAATATACACAAATGTAGTCAGATCCTATGGTACTGAAGGTTCTATGGTACCATGTATACATGTACTAGTAATATACACAAATGTAGTCAGATCCTATGGTACTGAAGGTTCAATGGTACCATGTATACATGTACTAGTAATATACACAAATGTAGTCAGATCCTATGGTACTGAAGGTTCAATGGTACCATGTATACATGTACTAGTAATATACACAAATGTAGTCAGATCCTATGGTACTGAAGGTTCTATGGTGCCATGTATACATGTACTAGTAATATACACAAATGTAGTCAGATCCTATGGTACTGAAGGTTCTATGGTGCCATGTATACATGTACTAGTAATATACACAAATGTAGTCAGATCCTATGGTACTGAAGGTTCAATGGTACCATGTATACATGTACTAGTAATATACACAAATGTAGTCAGATCCTATGGTACTGAAGGTTCAATGGTACCATGTATACATGTACTAGTAATATACACAAATGTAGTCAGATCCTATGGTACTGAAGGTTCTATGGTACCATGTATACATGTACTAGTAATATACACAAATGTAGTCAGATCCTATGGTACTGAAGGTTCAATGGTACCATGTATACATGTACTAGTAATATACACAAATGTAGTCAGATCCTATGGTACTGAAGGTTCAATGGTACCATGTATACATGTACTAGTAATATACACAAATGTAGTCAGATCCTATGGTACTGAAGGTTCTATGGTACCATGTATACATGTACTAGTAATATACACAAATGTAGTCAGATCCTATGGTACTGAAGGTTCAATGGTACCATGTATACATGTACTAGTAATATACACAAATGTAGTCAGATCCTATGGTACTGAAGGTTCTATGGTACCATGTATACATGTACTAGTAATATACACAAATGTAGTCAGATCCTATGGTACTGAAGGTTCTATGGTACCATGTATACATGTACTAGTAATATACACAAATGTAGTCAGATCCTATGGTACTGAAGGTTCTATGGTACCATGTATACATGTACTAGTAATATACACAAATGTAGTCAGATCCTATGGTACTGAAGGTTCTATGGTACCATGTATACATGTACTAGTAATATACACAAATGTAGTCAGATCCTATGGTACTGAAGGTTCTATGGTACCATGTATACATGTACTAGTAATATACACAAATGTAGTCAGATCCTATGGTACTGAAGGTTCTATGGTGCCATGTATACATGTACTAGTAATATACACAAATGTAGTCAGATCCTATGGTACTGAAGGTTCAATGGTACCATGTATACATGTACTAGTAATATACACAAATGTAGTCAGATCCTATGGTACTGAAGGTTCAATGGTACCATGTATACATGTACTAGTAATATACACAAATGTAGTCAGATCCTATGGTACTGAAGGTTCTATGGTACCATGTATACATGTACTAGTAATATACACAAATGTAGTCAGATCCTATGGTACTGAAGGTTCTATGGTACCATGTATACATGTACTAGTAATATACACAAATGTAGTCAGATCCTATGGTACTGAAGGTTCAATGGTACCATGTATACATGTACTAGTAATATACACAAATGTAGTCAGATCCTATGGTACTGAAGGTTCAATGGTACCATGTATACATGTACTAGTAATATACACAAATGTAGTCAGATCCTATGGTACTGAAGGTTCAATGGTACCATGTATACATGTACTAGTAATATACACAAATGTAGTCAGATCCTATGGTACTGAAGGTTCCATGGTACCATGTATACATGTACTAGTAATATACACAAATGTAGTCAGATCCTATGGTACTGAAGGTTCAATGGTACCATGTATACATGTACTAGTAATATACACAAATGTAGTCAGATCCTATGGTACTGAAGGTTCAATGGTACCATGTATACATGTACTAGTAATATACACAAATGTAGTCAGATCCTATGGTACTGAAGGTTCTATGGTACCATGTATACATGTACTAGTAATATACACAAATGTAGTCAGATCCTATGGTACTGAAGGTTCTATGGTGCCATGTATACATGTACTAGTAATATACACAAATGTAGTCAGATCCTATGGTACTGAAGGTTCTATGGTACCATGTATACATGTACTAGTAATATACACAAATGTAGTCAGATCCTATGGTACTGAAGGTTCTATGGTGCCATGTATACATGTACTAGTAATATACACAAATGTAGTCAGATCCTATGGTACTGAAGGTTCTATGGTACCATGTATACATGTACTAGTAATATACACAAATGTAGTCAGATCCTATGGTACTGAAGGTTCAATGGTACCATGTATACATGTACTAGTAATATACACAAATGTAGTCAGATCCTATGGTACTGAAGGTTCTATGGTACCATGTATACATGTACTAGTAATATACACAAATGTAGTCAGATCCTATGGTACTGAAGGTTCAATGGTACCATGTATACATGTACTAGTAATATACACAAATGTAGTCAGATCCTATGGTACTGAAGGTTCTATGGTACCATGTATACATGTACTAGTAATATACACAAATGTAGTCAGATCCTATGGTACTGAAGGTTCTATGGTACCATGTATACATGTACTAGTAATATACACAAATGTAGTCAGATCCTATGGTACTGAAGGTTCAATGGTACCATGTATACATGTACTAGTAATATACACAAATGTAGTCAGATCCTATGGTACTGAAGGTTCAATGGTACCATGTATACATGTACTAGTAATATACACAAATGTAGTCAGATCCTATGGTACTGAAGGTTCCATGGTACCATGTATACATGTACTAGTAATATACACAAATGTAGTCAGATCCTATGGTACTGAAGGTTCTATGGTGCCATGGATACATGTACTAGTAATATACACAAATGTAGTCAGATCCTATGGTACTGAAGGTTCAATGGTACCATGTATACATGTACTAGTAATATACACAAATGTAGTCAGATCCTATGGTACTGAAGGTTCCATGGTACCATGTATACATGTACTAGTAATATACACAAATGTAGTCAGATCCTATGGTACTGAAGGTTCAATGGTACCATGTATACATGTACTAGTAATATACACAAATGTAGTCAGATCCTATGGTACTGAAGTTCAATGGTACCATGTATACATGTACTAGTAATATACACAAATGTAGTCAGATCCTATGGTACTGAAGGTTCAATGGTACCATGTATACATGTACTAGTAATATACACAAATGTAGTCAGATCCTATGGTACTGAAGGTTCTATGGTGCCATGTATACATGTACTAGTAATATACACAAATGTAGTCAGATCCTATGGTACTGAAGGTTCTATGGTACCATGTATACATGTACTAGTAATATACACAAATGTAGTCAGATCCTATGGTACTGAAGGTTCAATGGTACCATGTATACATGTACTAGTAATATACACAAATGTAGTCAGATCCTATGGTACTGAAGGTTCAATGGTACCATGTATACATGTACTAGTAATATACACAAATGTAGTCAGATCCTATGGTACTGAAGGTTCCATGGTACCATGTATACATGTACTAGTAATATACACAAATGTAGTCAGATCCTATGGTACTGAAGGTTCTATGGTGCCATGGATACATGTACTAGTAATATACACAAATGTAGTCAGATCCTATGGTACTGAAGGTTCAATGGTACCATGTATACATGTACTAGTAATATACACAAATGTAGTCAGATCCTATGGTACTGAAGGTTCCATGGTACCATGTATACATGTACTAGTAATATACACAAATGTAGTCAGATCCTATGGTACTGAAGGTTCAATGGTACCATGTATACATGTACTAGTAATATACACAAATGTAGTCAGATCCTATGGTACTGAAGTTCAATGGTACCATGTATACATGTACCTTGTACTAGTAATGTAGTCAGATCCTATGGTACTGAAGGTTCAATGGTACCATGTATACATGTACTAGTAATATACACAAATGTAGTCAGATCCTATGGTACTGAAGGTTCCATGGTACCATGTATACATGTACTAGTAATATACACAAATGTAGTCAGATCCTATGGTACTGAAGGTTCAATGGTACCATGTATACATGTACTAGTAATATACACAAATGTAGTCAGATCCTATGGTACTGAAGGTTCCATGGTACCATGTATACATGTACTAGTAATATACACAAATGTAGTCAGATCCTATGGTACTGAAGGTTCAATGGTACCATGTATACATGTACTAGTAATATACACAAATGTAGTCAGATCCTATGGTACTGAAGGTTCAATGGTACCATGTATACATGTACTAGTAATATACACAAATGTAGTCAGATCCTATGGTACTGAAGGTTCTATGGTACCATGTATACATGTACTAGTAATATACACAAATGTAGTCAGATCCTATGGTACTGAAGTTCAATGGTACCATGTATACATGTACCTTGTACTAGTAATGTAGTCAGATCCTATGGTACTGAAGGTTCAATGGTACCATGTATACATGTACTAGTAATATACACAAATGTAGTCAGATCCTATGGTACTGAAGGTTCCATGGTACCATGTATACATGTACTAGTAATATACACAAATGTAGTCAGATCCTATGGTACTGAAGGTTCAATGGTACCATGTATACATGTACTAGTAATATACACAAATGTAGTCAGATCCTATGGTACTGAAGTTCAATGGTACCATGGATACATGTACTAGTAATATACACAAATGTAGTCAGATCCTATGGTACTGAAGGTTCCATGGTACCATGTATACATGTACTAGTAATATACACAAATGTAGTCAGATCCTATGGTACTGAAGTTCAATGGTACCATGTATACATGTACTAGTAATATACACAAATGTAGTCAGATCCTATGGTACTGAAGTTCAATGGTACCATGTATACATGTACTAGTAATATACACAAATGTAGTCAGATCCTATGGTACTGAAGTTCAATGGTACCATGTATACATGTACTAGTAATATACACAAATGTAGTCAGATCCTATGGTACTGAAGTTCAATGGTACCATGTATACATGTACTAGTAATATACACAAATGTAGTCAGATCCTATGGTACTGAAGGTTCAATGGTACCATGTATACATGTACTAGTAATATACACAAATGTAGTCAGATCCTATGGTACTGAAGGTTCTATGGTACCATGTATACATGTACTAGTAATATAAACAAATGTAGTCAGATCCTATGGTACTGAAGTTCAATGGTACCATGTATACATGTACTAGTAATATACACAAATGTAGTCAGATCCTATGGTACTGAAGTTCAATGGTACCATGTATACATGTACTAGTAATATACACAAATGTAGTCAGATCCTATGGTACTGAAGGTTCAATGGTACCATGTATACATGTACTAGTAATATACACAAATGTAGTCAGATCCTATGGTACTGAAGTTCAATGGTACCATGTATACATGTACTAGTAATATACACAAATGTAGTCAGATCCTATGGTAGTGAAGGTTCTATGGTACCATGTATACATGTACTAGTAATATACACAAATGTAGTCAGATCCTATGGTAGTGAAGGTTCCATGGTACCATGTATACATGTACTAGTAATATACACAAATGTAGTCAGATCCTATGGTACTGAAGGTTCAATGGTACCATGTATACATGTACTAGTAATATACACAAATGTAGTCAGATCCTATGGTACTGAAGTTCAATGGTACCATGGATACATGTACTAGTAATATACACAAATGTAGTCAGATCCTATGGTACTGAAGTTCAATGGTACCATGTATACATGTACCTTGTACTAGTAATGTAGTCAGATCCTATGGTACTGAAGGTTCAATGGTACCATGTATACATGTACTAGTAATATTCACAAATGTAGTCAGATCCTATGGTACTGAAGTTCAATGGTACCATGTATACATGTACTAGTAATATACACAAATGTAGTCAGATCCTATGGTAGTGAAGGTTCCATGGTACCATGTATACATGTACTAGTAATATACACAAATGTAGTCAGATCCTATGGTACTGAAGTTCAATGGTACCATGGATACATGTACTAGTAATATACACAAATGTAGTCAGATCCTATGGTACTGAAGGTTCCATGGTACCATGTATACATGTACTAGTAATATACACAAATGTAGTCAGATCCTATGGTACTGAAGTTCAATGGTACCATGGATACATGTACTAGTAATATACACAAATGTAGTCAGATCCTATGGTACTGAAGTTCAATGGTACCATGTATACATGTACTAGTAATATACACAAATGTAGTCAGATCCTATGGTACTGAAGTTCAATGGTACCATGTATACATGTACCTTGTACTAGTAATGTAGTCAGATCCTATGGTACTGAAGGTTCAATGGTACCATGTATACATGTACTAGTAATATACACAAATGTAGTCAGATCCTATGGTACTGAAGGTTCCATGGTACCATGTATACATGTACTAGTAATATACACAAATGTAGTCAGATCCTATGGTACTGAAGGTTCAATGGTACCATGTATACATGTACTAGTAATATACACAAATGTAGTCAGATCCTATGGTACTGAAGGTTCTATGGTGCCATTGATACATGTACTAGTAATATACACAAATGTAGTCAAATCCTATGGTACTGAAGGTTCAATGGTACCATGTATACATGTACTAGTAATATACACAAATGTAGTCAGATCCTATGGTAGTGAAGGTTCTATGGTGCCATGTATACATGTACTAGTAATATACACAAATGTAGTCAGATCCTATGGTAGTGAAGGTTCCATGGTACCATGTATACATGTACTAGTAATATACACAAATGTAGTCAGATCCTATGGTAGTGAAGGTTCTATGGTGCCATGTATACATGTACTAGTAATATACACAAATGTAGTCAGATCCTATGGTACTGAAGGTTCCATGGTACCATGTATACATGTACTAGTAATATACACAAATGTAGTCAGATCCTATGGTACTGAAGGTTCAATGGTACCATGTATACATGTACTAGTAATATACACAAATGTAGTCAGATCCTATGGTACTGAAGTTCAATGGTACCATGTATACATGTACCTTGTACTAGTAATGTAGTCAGATCCTATGGTACTGAAGGTTCAATGGTACCATGTATACATGTACTAGTAATATACACAAATGTAGTCAGATCCTATGGTACTGAAGTTCAATGGTACCATGTATACATGTACCTTGTACTAGTAATGTAGTCAGATCCTATGGTACTGAAGGTTCAATGGTACCATGTATACATGTACTAGTAATATACACAAATGTAGTCAGATCCTATGGTACTGAAGGTTCAATGGTACCATGTATACATGTACTAGTAATATACACAAATGTAGTCAGATCCTATGGTACTGAAGGTTCCATGGTACCATGTATACATGTACTAGTAATATACACAAATGTAGTCAGATCCTATGGTACTGAAGGTTCAATGGTACCATGTATACATGTACCTTGTACTAGTAATGTAGTCAGATCCTATGGTACTGAAGGTTCAATGGTACCATGTATACATGTACTAGTAATATACACAAATGTAGTCAGATCCTATGGTACTGAAGGTTCAATGGTACCATGTATACATGTACTAGTAATATACACAAATGTAGTCAGATCCTATGGTACTGAAGGTTCAATGGTACCATGTATACATGTACTAGTAATATACACAAATGTAGTCAGATCCTATGGTACTGAAGGTTCCATGGTACCATGTATACATGTACTAGTAATATACACAAATGTAGTCAGATCCTATGGTACTGAAGGTTCTATGGTACCATGTATACATGTACTAGTAATATACACAAATGTAGTCAGATCCTATGGTACTGAAGGTTCTATGGTGCCATGGATACATGTACTAGTAATATACACAAATGTAGTCAGATCCTATGGTACTGAAGGTTCCATGGTGCCATGTATACATGTACTAGTAATATACACAAATGTAGTCAGATCCTATGGTACTGAAGGTTCCATGGTACCATGTATACATGTACCTTGTACTAGTAATATAGTCAGATCCTATGGTACTGAAGGTTCTATGGTGCCATGGATACATGTACTAGTAATATACACAAATGTAGTCAGATCCTATGGTACTGAAGGTTCAATGGTACCATGTATACATGTACTAGTAATATACACAAATGTAGTCAGATCCTATGGTACTGAAGGTTCAATGGTACCATGTATATATGTACTAGTAATATACACAAATGTAGTCAGATCCTATGGTAGTGAAGGTTCAATGGTACCATGTATACATGTACTAGTAATATACACAAATGTAGTCAGATCCTATGGTAGTGAAGGTTCAATGGTACCATGTATACATGTACTAGTAATATACACAAATGTAGTCAGATCCTATGGTACTGAAGGTTCCATGGTACCATGTATACATGTACTAGTAATATACACAAATGTAGTCAGATCCTATGGTAGTGAAGGTTCAATGGTACCATGTATACATGTACTAGTAATATACACAAATGTAGTCAGATCCTATGGTACTGAAGGTTCCATGGTACCATGTATACATGTACTAGTAATATACACAAATGTAGTCAGATCCTATGGTAGTGAAGGTTCAATGGTACCATGTATACATGTACTAGTAATATACACAAATGTAGTCAGATCCTATGGTACTGAAGGTTCAATGGTACCATGTATACATGTACTAGTAATATACACAAATGTAGTCAGATCCTATGGTACTGAAGGTTCAATGGTACCATGTATACATGTACTAGTAATATACACAAATGTAGTCAGATCCTATGGTAGTGAAGGTTCAATGGTACCATGTATACATGTACTAGTAATATACACAAATGTAGTCAGATCCTATGGTACTGAAGGTTCCATGGTACCATGTATACATGTACTAGTAATATACACAAATGTAGTCAGATCCTATGGTAGTGAAGGTTCAATGGTACCATGTATACATGTACTAGTAATATACACAAATGTAGTCAGATCCTATGGTACTGAAGGTTCAATGGTACCATGTATACATGTACTAGTAATATACACAAATGTAGTCAGATCCTATGGTACTGAAGGTTCCATGGTACCATGTATACATGTACTAGTAATATACACAAATGTAGTCAGATCCTATGGTACTGAAGGTTCCATGGTACCATTTATACATGTACTAGTAATATACACAAATGTAGTCAGATCCTATGGTACTGAAGGTTCCATGGTACCATGTATACATGTACTAGTAATATACACAAATGTAGTCAGATCCTATGGTACTGAAGGTTCCATGGTACCATGTATACATGTACTAGTAATATACACAAATGTAGTCAGATCCTATGGTACTGAAGGTTCAATGGTACCATGTATACATGTACTAGTAATATACACAAATGTAGTCAGATCCTATGGTAGTGAAGGTTCCATGGTACCATGTATACATGTACTAGTAATATACACAAATGTAGTCAGATCCTATGGTACTGAAGGTTCAATGGTACCATGTATACATGTACTAGTAATATACACAAATGTAGTCAGATCCTATGGTACTGAAGGTTCAATGGTACCATGTATACATGTACTAGTAATATACACAAATGTAGTCAGATCCTATGGTACTGAAGGTTCCATGGTACCATGTATACATGTACTAGTAATATACACAAATGTAGTCAGATCCTATGGTACTGAAGGTTCAATGGTACCATGTATACATGTACTAGTAATATACACAAATGTAGTCAGATCCTATGGTACTGAAGGTTCCATGGTACCATGTATACATGTACTAGTAATATACACAAATGTAGTCAGATCCTATGGTACTGAAGGTTCCATGGTACCATGTATACATGTACTAGTAATATACACAAATGTAGTCAGATCCTATGGTACTGAAGGTTCAATGGTACCATGGATACATGTACTAGTAATATACACAAATGTAGTCAGATCCTATGGTACTGAAGGTTCCATGGTACCATGTATACATGTACTAGTAATATACACAAATGTAGTCAGATCCTATGGTACTGAAGGTTCAATGGTACCATGTATACATGTACTAGTAATATACACAAATGTAGTCAGATCCTATGGTACTGAAGGTTCAATGGTACCATGTATACATGTACTAGTAATATACACAAATGTAGTCAGATCCTATGGTACTGAAGGTTCCATGGTACCATGTATACATGTACTAGTAATATACACAAATGTAGTCAGATCCTATGGTACTGAAGGTTCAATGGTACCATGTATACATGTACTAGTAATATACACAAATGTAGTCAGATCCTATGGTACTGAAGGTTCAATGGTACCATGTATACATGTACTAGTAATATACACAAATGTAGTCAGATCCTATGGTACTGAAGGTTCAATGGTGCCATGGATACATGTACTAGTAATATACACAAATGTAGTCAGATCCTATGGTACTGAAGGTTCCATGGTACCATGTATACATGTACTAGTAATATACACAAATGTAGTCAGATCCTATGGTACTGAAGGTTCAATGGTACCATGTATACATGTACTAGTAATATACACAAATGTAGTCAGATCCTATGGTACTGAAGGTTCCATGGTACCATGTATTCATGTACTAGTAATATACACAAATGTAGTCAGATCCTATGGTACTGAAGGTTCAATGGTACCATGTATACATGTACTAGTAATATACACAAATGTAGTCAGATCCTATGGTACTGAAGGTTCAATGGTACCATGTATACATGTACTAGTAATATACACAAATGTAGTCAGATCCTATGGTAGTGAAGGTTCCATGGTACCATGTATACATGTACTAGTAATATACACAAATGTAGTCAGATCCTATGGTACTGAAGGTTCAATGGTACCATGTACTAGTAATATACACAAATGTAGTCAGATCCTATGGTAGTGAAGGTTCCATGGTACCATGTATACATGTACTAGTAATATACACAAATGTAGTCAGATCCTATGGTAGTGAAGGTTCAATGGTACCATGTATACATGTACTAGTAATATACACAAATGTAGTCAGATCCTATGGTACTGAAGGTTCAATGGTACCATGTATACATGTACTAGTAATATACACAAATGTAGTCAGATCCTATGGTACTGAAGGTTCAATGGTACCATGTATACATGTACTAGTAATATACACAAATGTAGTCAGATCCTATGGTACTGAAGGTTCAATGGTACCATGTATACATGTACTAGTAATATACACAAATGTAGTCAGATCCTATGGTACTGAAGGTTCAATGGTACCATGTATACATGTACTAGTAATATACACAAATGTAGTCAGATCCTATGGTACTGAAGGTTCAATGGTACCATGTATACATGTACTAGTAATATACACAAATGTAGTCAGATCCTATGGTACTGAAGGTTCTATGGTGCCATGGATACATGTACTAGTAATATACACAAATGTAGTCAGATCCTATGGTACTGAAGGTTCCATGGTACCATGTATACATGTACTAGTAATATACACAAATGTAGTCAGATCCTATGGTACTGAAGGTTCCATGGTACCATGTATACATGTACTAGTAATATACACAAATGTAGTCAGATCCTATGGTACTGAAGGTTCTATGGTACCATGTATTCACATACAATTTTAACCAATATTTGCTGCTATCTTTGTAATTTAGCTACCACGGTACCATAGAACCGTGATTAGGGAGTGGATGTGGTCGAGGGTACTGGACGTAAGGCTAAGCGAATGGTGCTGCAGTGTATCAATGGTGTGGGTTCAAATCCTGTCGAGGGAAGAACAAAAATTTGACAGCTCTAAAATCTAATTCTAACACTGTTTGGTTTAATTTTCAGACGTATATATATATATATATATATATTAATAATTTTCTTCTTTTACAATACAACACATGTACAATGGGTTTTCTGATTTTTAATTGCAGTAAACATATTTTAAATGGAAAGAATTACGACTTTTTTTTTCTATTTCAGCATGTAGTTGCAGGATAACACTGGAATTTTTGGCTAATAAAATGCCATGGAGCAATCTAATGAACCACAATGCTTTATACAAATTTTAATTAGTACATGTACAATCTTATAACTATGGTAAAAGGGAAATGACCCCAGCAAGTTATCAAATGCTTCCTTCTACATCAGTGACAGTGTGTCTGAAAATGGTTATTAGAACAGCAAACTAGAGGCTCAGTGGACTGAGCCTGTGTCGCTCACCTTTCATTCTGCTTTGAGAAACTTAATACAGAACCCTCCATAGGTGATTCCCACCAAATTTCCGTTGATTTGGCTAAGCAGTCTCTGAGAAGAGTTTTAGAAATCAACCAACCAGAAACAAGAGTTGCATGACAGCCATATTTGGATCGGGACGAATTTAGCACTCTTTATAGAGCACCTTCCATATGTTTCCTACCAAGTTTCAGTTCATTTGGCTAAGCAGTTTCAGAGAAGAAGATTTTTAGAAATCGATCAATCTGAAACAAGAATTGCCTGTGGCAGCCATGTTTGTTAACGGATCAAAACGAAATGAGCAATCTCTATAGAGGACCTTGCATACATTTTGTAGATACTTCCTACGAAGTTTCATTTCATTTGGCAAAGCGGTTTCAGAGGAAAAGATTTTCTAGAAATCGTCCAATCGGAAACAAGAATTGCCTATGGTGGCCATGTTTGCGAACGGATCAAAACGAAATGAGCAATCCCTATAGAGGACCTTCCATAGATGCTTCCTACCAAGTTTCGGTCCATTTGGCCAAGCTGTTTCAGAGGAGAAGATTTTTAGAAATCGACCAATCAGAAACAAGAATTGCCTGTGGCAGCCATGTTTGTTTATGGATCGGGACAAAATGAGCAATCTTTATAAAGGACCTTCCATAGATGCTTCCTACCAAGTTTCGCTTCATTTGGCAAAGCGGTTTCAGAGAAGATTTTGAAGAAATTGAAGACCAAAACCAAGAGATGAGTTGGAAACAGTGGAAAACTGTGAAGGAGGACAGAATCTTTAAAAACGGTGAAAAAAAGGAAGTGACATTAACTGTGAAACAAGATGACAGCGGATTAGCAAGCGACTTTATTTACAAGTTTCATGATCAGATGTGGATGACATACAAAAGGAACAGTTACAACATTTGTAATCAGTTTAAATATTACAGGTCCATAAAGGAAAAACTTACAGGAACAGAATGTTTCATACATGTTGACTTTGCAGAAAATTATGTGGGAAAGATGGGTAGCGAAATTCAAAGTATGCATTTTGGGGCCTCCCAATCTCAGATAACTCTGCACACTGGTTACTACAAAGTTGGTGGAAAAGAAAGTATAGTTTCATTCAGTGGAGTTTCAGTCTCTCTACAGCATGACCCAGCTGCTGTCTGGGCATTTATGAGACCAATACAAAGGAAATTAAGGGAAAGTATACCTCAGTGGAGTATGCTTATGTATACAGTGATGGGCCAACTACCCAGTATCGTCAAAAGGCAAACGTAATGGTATGTTTGCTCCTTTATAAAATGTTCTGTTCATTTGTTACGTATTCACATGGTAATATTCAAGAAGGTTGTCCATGCTGTTACTTTACTATCCATGCTGTTACCATTTTCTATTTCTTTGTATTATTTTACATTTCAGAGACAATGATAACAGAGCTAGCATTATCTATAGACTGTTTTACAGCTTAAAGTATCTTCAGTAGTGTTATATTTTTGCCTGAAACTGCAATTTTAAATATATTTTGGGAAGTTGGTCTCCGAAAGTTCCTTGCTGTTACCTTTTGTGTCCATCGTGTTACCCTACAGTCCATAGTGTTACCATGAGAATTTTTCAATTTTTTTGTAAAGCCAATTTGCTATAATCTAATTTTTTGATAGTGGTCAATACTAAATCCTTTAATGATACTAAATATATCACAAAGCAGTTATAAGTACATTAAAACAAGTGCTATGCTAATTATGTATCCTCCTAAACCCAATGAGTAAAGTCATTCCAGAACAAAGTACTGATATATAAACCCAATGAGTAAAGTCATTCCAGAACAAAGTACTGATATATAAACCCAATGAGTAAAGTCATTCCAGAACAAAGTACTGATATATAAACCCAATGAGTAAAGTCACTCCAGAACAAAGTACTGATATATAAACCCAATGAGTAAAGTCACTCCAGAACAAAGTACTGATATATAAACCCAATGAGTAAAGTCACTCCAGAACAAAGTACTGATACATAAACTCAATGAGTAAAGTCACTCCAGAACAAAGTACTGATATATAAACCCAATGAGTAAAGTCACTCCAGAACAAAGTACTGATATATAAACCCAATGAGTAAAGTCACTTCAGAACAAAGTACTGATATATAAACCCAATGAGTAAAATCATTCCAGAACAAAGTACTGATATATAAACCCAATGAGTAAAGTCACTCCAGAACAAAGTACTGATATCAGGGGTTAACAAATCCCCTAGCCCGACGCCCGGGGCTAGTAATTTCCACATTTGGGCTAGCTGAAATAATCAGCTGTATGCCCGACAGGCTAGTAAAAATATATATCGGATATTGACAAACTTGTCAATATTCGTGTATCTACTTATATTCATATATATGTTATATGTTGTTTAATCAGCAGCAATGTTTTATTTATTCAACCGCTAGCTTTTTGTCGAAATTGAGAGCAAAGAAGGTAGAAAAACTGCATATTCTCGTCATAAAACAGCTTCAACAAATGACGGCTTACCGGAAATTTCGAAAATGAAATACCGCAATCGGATTCCGGAACGACTATTTCCGGTTTTGCCGATAGTAAAAAAAAAATAAAAATTAATAATGCCGACCGACCCTACATTTTTTTGACATGTGACCGTAAACACACATTTTTTGTTTTGGCCTTACAGTGACCTGAACTGTGGAAAATAAGTGAAAATAAAACGCAATACCAGATCTGAAAAGAAAGATAGTTAAACTAATATACATTGTACATGTTGTACAAGGGTTCAAGTCTGCAAGTCGGATTCATGAAATCACGGTATTGACCAGGACTAGTGGTTCATAGATTCGGGCTAGTAATTTTTGGGAGTATGCTAGCCCTGGGCTAGTGAGGTGGTCCAAGATTTTTTAACCCCTGGATATATAAACCCAATGAGTAAAGTCACTCCAGAACAAAGAAATCTTCTCAAATAGATATTATATGCAACACAAAATGCTTCCTTGGACATTTAAAAACAGTATGGCTAGTCAGAATACCAATTTTGGAATATATGAGCTACAAAATGTACATGTACATTGTATATTGTATGATTAGTATTGAGTCAGTTGACTCAACAGTACCATAAATATATTGATGAATAGCTCACAGTAATTCATAAATACAAATGTACAGGGGTCATTTTTAAAAATGATCACTGAATGTGCCTACCAGAAACCAATGAAATTGTTTATGAGATCTATAAATACTAAAATGGAACCTTGATCTCAGTTGTTATAAAATGTTTACATTTACACCTTTATTTAATAGAGATAGATCAGAGATCTTTTAAAATGTTTACATTTTATATCTTTTTATGTAGAGATAGGTCATAACTGCATTGGCTATACAAAATCAATATAAAGGCATTAAAAGCCAGCTACATGACATGTACAGTACATGCATATGTTCCTAGACAATGATCATACAGTTACGGTCATTAAATTGAGTCCCATACAAATAGTAGCAACTAAATTTAAACCTGAGGCTAGCATGAGTCTGTATCCCTTACCAAATAATTATATATTATAAACATAATATTCAATGACCATCCAGGATTAAATAATTTTTTGTTTGCGGTTTCTGAAGATATTTTGACATTTCTCCATCCTGGATCTTTTTGTGCTTTGTTGGTTATCCTTTTAACTTCTGATCAACATAAAAAACTTTGTTGAAGACCATCTTGCATTTCCTACATCTATGACTTATAAATCAGTGCCTGAAATGAGGGCCAGCCAATGATTACCTAAGGATTGACACAAATGGCATAATGGTGGCCCAAACATTTTGTGACATTTTTTTTATGAAACAAAGACATCAGATATCAATATATAAACCATTTTCAGATTAATTGTTTTTTTATCAATAACATTAAAATTCATTCTTTCACTAGTCTCACGGGGGTTGGGGGGCTCTTCAAGGTAATTTTGGTAGGTACAGGTGTGCAGCTGAAATTGCGAAGACACCCCAATGCATATATTGCTATCAAATGAAACCTAAATTTACTTGTTATAACCTTTTTGACAACCTTGACGCCATTGGCTAGGGTGGTCTTAAGAAACGATGCTAGTCCATCGGATGGGGACAATAAAAGGCTGGTTTGTGCAAGGGGAGATCAATGCCATGATCACATTAAAGACATCCGGAAAAGAGTAGACTAATGCCACTACAAGGACCGCTCTTGCACTCCCCAGAGTGAAGAGTGACATCACTTGTTTCAATCCACTATGAAGAAGTGATTTTAAAGTAAGATAACCTCTCAGGTCGGGGTAATGTCAGTTGGTTATTCATTCCAAACAAGTATCTCGCTTTGCTGAAATAACAAACGATGCTGTCATTTTCTGTTATATAAACAACTTAACTGTTCCTGTTATTTTTGAATTTGTAAACAAAAGTTCTAGTTCCAAAAAAGAAAACCACTCCCAATTGTCATTAAAATGTAGCTGTGTACATGAACTATGAAAAGTTTAAAAGAAGTGACAGGCCAGATCGTTTCCGTAGTTTGACATTACTGTCAACGATTTTCTTTCCATTGTTGGGGAAAAGTTTTTCAATGATTACCTAAGGATTGACACAAAAAGGTTTCCGATTTCTGTAAAATGAAATTCGCACATGTACATTTTGCAGCAGATTGAATGAATAAATTTCCGAACCGTGGAAGATACCAGATCGCAAACATTATAAGCTGACAGAATTCTCTTTATTGTTCACAACTTTCCACTTCGTTCGTGATTTTTAACAATTTTAATAATTAAATCATAAAGAAACAAAAAAACACGTTTCTTTTCTAATATTTAGTGAATACTTGTGTATTACATGAAAACGTGTAGGAAACGTGTATTGATTGGCTCGATAAAAATACATAATTGGGGAGAACAGTAAATTACATTAGCTGTGTATTCATTGGCTACAAAAATGTATTTGGACCAATCGCTGTGCTCGTAACAAACCGTTTTCGACTAGAATAGAAGAGTTATCTACCGTTGAAGTTACAGTTTACATGTATGTCCGGTTTCGGTAAAACAACAATTTTTAACGGTCTTTTAGGCAATCGCCCAAACATTTTTTGTTGGGCCAGTGACTACCTAATTTGGAGCAGCTTTTGGTCGCCCGAATAAGATATTAGTCGCATTTGGCGACTGGGCGACCGTCCATTTTAGGCACTGTAAATTAAACAATGTGGATGGACTTATTTAGGCATCAAGCAAAATATTGTAGCATTTAATTTGTAGAGGGTCATCTACATTGTAAGAATCATTGCACCAAATTTCTTTTTAAATTGTTTGGTGGTTCAAGCGATATAGATTTTTAAAACATTTATATCATAGGGTTCTACTATGTTAACAAAAACGTATATTATCTAATTTAGTGGGAACGACCTGTTTCTGTAAAAAAACATCATCAGGAATCCTCAATGACAATGTTAAAAGATTGGAAAGCCAAATAATTTAGAAGTCTTTGGGAGCAGAAAGTCCAAAGAGCCTATTTAGAATATTTTAAAATAATTAAATTAAATTAAATTAAATTAAATTCTGTTGTGCTTTTAGATACACAGTGTTAGAAATTATGCTGGACCACAGGCCTGCATCATGTTGAAATTCTATTTTCCAAAGCACTGTGTTCCCAGCAAGACCACAGTTTTCACTCGCAACCTGATACGGAAGAATGCACCCCATTCTGTATTTATTGGATATTTTTTATATTCCATAGATGGATAAACTTATCAAATTTACTCATCATATATACCGTTAATCAATAATTCTTATGCAATTGATTATGTAACAAGCAATTTCATTGGTCAATTGCATTTACATGTCAGAATAAATTTTACGTTTTACATTGTTGGAAATATTGATGTGAAGTGACACACATTAAAATTGCTATTTAAGCTAAATAAAATTTTAGAGTTTATATTTTCGGTTAAGGTTACGTAATAGATCATTGAATATTTTACAAAGCGCTTGATTTCTAATGGAAAATGTTTGTAACTAGTAGACTACGGTACTATTTTGGCGGATATGCTATGACAAAAGGTGCAATGAAATCGATTGATGACTGCTGATAATTGTAAACAAGCGTTTTTGTTGGTAGAATTTCATTAGAATGGGAATATCCATATTGTATTTGAAGTGTTGCAGACGTAAATCGTCAGTTTTACTGTTGCAAATATCCCTTTACTTGGCACTTAGCATTGCAATGTTAACTCAATATGTGACAATAAAACCGACGATTTACATCTGCAACACTTCAAATGCAATTCAGAGTTATTCTCTAATATCCGTTCTGGTTTGTTTTTATCAATTTCATTAATACAGACTTCAATGTGTTCAACTTAAAACACACTTGCTACTAAATTGTTCAACTTAAAAAACATAAAAAGTTTGCTACTAAGTGCATATTCAACCAAAATCAGGAAACAATTTTTTATACAAACATGGTAAATTTCAATGGCTTCAATCGCTCGTCCATGCATTCCCCCTATTGCGCTAAAATGACTAAATTCAGTAGGACCATCAATATACATGAATGTCCTAACTATTAAATCAAGATTCAGCTCAAAGGCTTTTGATTTCCAGGAGAAACTTTTAATGCTTCAGCCAATCAGAAATTATATTCCATTACAGGAGTGGTCGTGGTCATATGGTAGTTACATTGTTGTATATACCGGTACATGTACTCGAGACGACATTATGTGATAAAGTTTGTTTTCCTGTTACTCCAGCTTCCTGCACCAAAAAAACTGACCGCCACAGGGCTCACCAAACCAGGCAAAGTGGGCGACTTCTTCACCTTGGTTTCAATGAAGTCGCCCAATTTCTGTCAAAAAGCGAAGTTTCAGTCGCCCTGTCAGTCTTTTCAAGTCAGTATTTTTTTCACCAATAATCATACTTTTTCTTCAATATTCACATAAAAGGAGCTCCCATGTTCCTGAAATGTGACCCATACAGGGCTTGATGTTCAATATTTTATTCCAAATTCGTTAATTGTACAGGGTTCGACATTAACTTTTTGACCAACTTGTCCATTCGGACAAGTGACATATTGATTTTACTTGCCCGAAACTGTAAACTACTAGCCCGAATTCTTAAGTGCCATATATGCATGTAGTGCAGAACTATGCAATCTACAATGACCGTTCATAGAGTAGAATAACCCCTCATATTAATTATTTACACCTTATGATGTGGGCATAGTGTTAGTGCATCATTTGGCTATATAATCAAAATACTCATATTCATAATTGCAGTAAGTTATGATTATAGTCATGCTTGTTTTGATTACAATTTCCTGTGTTAATATGTCCAACACAAAGTAATGTCTAAGGACAAAATAAAGAGTGTGTATTTAAACGTCTGTGTTTCAATGTTTTGCAAAATAATGACTTGTCAGTTTCATTCGATGTTTGATCAAAAATATTTTAGTTTCTCATCGATCTTGTTCCCATAAAAGATTCATACAAGCCATAATTCTTTTAAACTGCCGTTTTTGTTTACCAATTTATTTTGTACACTTCAACTGATCTTCCTTGAAATTTCATTAACCTTTATATCACCCAAGCCGAGCCCCAAGCCTTCGGATGTTCAATTACTGTCGACTCGGCACGTGACTAAAGTTCACCTGTTACAAAAGTTTCTATATCCCCAAAAGCACACTTTGATCGTTCGATAATATATTATCAACATGTGGAAACCTTTCTAGATTCTCATTCACGTGAAAAAATGTGTGTTCACCATCCGATTTCCTTTTCTGAGGAACCCCACTGAAGAACTTCCCGAGGGTTACTTGTGCCATATTGGCACCAAATTCTGGCACTGAGTCTGAGATATTGAGTAGACGTACCTATCAATGTGCGGGAATATGACAGTTTTATAAATACGGGTGATTGATGGGGATTTCTGAAATATTTTTGTTAGAAATTTTAAGTATAAATGTTCCTTATCATAGACTGACAACGACTGTATAGTTTGTTTGAATTTTTATTCCAGTAATCTATCACGCTTTCAATATTATGATCGCAAAGGCAATACACATTGGCCGGCAAAAATAAATACGATGTTGATGCAGTGTTAA
Source organism: Bathymodiolus septemdierum (assembly GCA_963383655.1). Classification (NCBI taxonomy): domain Eukaryota; kingdom Metazoa; phylum Mollusca; class Bivalvia; order Mytilida; family Modiolidae; genus Bathymodiolus; species Bathymodiolus septemdierum. The sequence continues at coordinate 80,863,968 of OY726520.1, forward strand.
TATCAATAAATACGATGTTGATGCAGTGTTAATATCAATAAATACGATGTTGATGCAGTGTTAATATCAATAAATACGATGTTGATGCGGTGTTAATATCAATAAATACGATGTTGATGCAGTGTTAATATCAATAAATACGATGTTGATGCAGTGTTAATATCAATAAATACGATGTTGATGCAGTGTTAATATCAATAAATACGATGTTGATGCAGTGTTAATATCAATAAATACGATGTTGATGCAGTGTTAATATCAATAAATACGATGTTGATGCAGTGTTAATATCAATAAATATGATGTTGATGCAGTGTTAATATCAATAAATACGATGTTGATGCGGTGTTAATATCAATAAATATGATGTTGATGCAGTGTTAATATCAATAAATACGATGTTGATGCAGTGTTAATATCAATAAATACGATGTTGATGCGGTGTTAATATCAATAAATACGATGTTGATGCAGTGTTAATATCAATAAATACGATGTTGATGCAGTGTTAATATCAATAGATACGATGTTGATGCAGTGTTAATATCAATAAATACGATGTTGATGCAGTGTTGATATCAATAAATACGATGTTGATGCAGTGTTAATATCAATAAATATGATGTTGATGCAGTGTTAATATCAATAAATACGATGTTGATGCAGTGTTAATTACAATATATACGATGTTGATGCAGTGTTAATATAAACAAGATATGATTATAATCTAACGATTATGAAGTCTCCCAAACCGGCCACTGACACTGTCTACCCACATATCAAATTTTGATGATATCGGACAATGTTGAATTTTTACCCCGCCTTTTTTTGCCGTGTTTTGGCAGCCATTTTGAAAATGGCAGACATCTTGAAAATTTTGAAAACGCAGAATTGCTCCTCTAATGGTGACCTATCACTATGTCCAAATTTATGTCTCTATCATTATCCAGTTAGAAGTTATCAACATTAATGTACGAAATTTCAAGTTTCCCATAGGATTCTATAGTAACCCCCACCCCCTTTGAACCCCCAAAAATATGGCTTTGACCCCCTTTACCACAAATCTGAAAACTTTAGGATCAACTAGAAACATATATCTATAACTCCACCAAGTTTCATGAAATTCTGTCCTGTAGTTCCCGAGATCTGCCGTGGACAAGTTCATGGTGCATGGAAAGAAAGGAGAATAACAAGAACAAGAAGAAGAATAAGAATAATAATAATAATAATAATAAGAAACGGAGCAAAAACAATAAGTCTCCAAACGTTGTTTGGGAGACTTAATAACATGATCTTTATTTGAGAAAGGGGAATTCCGTAGTCAACAAAATGGCGTAAAATACACGATACATACGACGGGATGTTTAGGTAAAATTTGCCACGACTTCCAACACTGAATAATTCAATATTAATCATGTTGCTCTTCAGGAATTGAACATATCACAGAATCATTTTCACTTGCCCAATCGGACAAGTTGGGTGCCGTTTTCACTTGCCCGAAGACGCATTTCACTTGCCCCGGACAATCGGACAACCGTTAATGTCGAACCCTGTTGTATCCTTTTAAGATCATTGTTCGTTTTTGTGAAAGGTAGGGGAACATGCGGTAGCAGCGAAAGAAACGTTAAAATTAGGATAGATTTTCGGAAGTCTCCCAGATTTTCCCTCACTTCGCCCTTAAGTCAAGAGAGAGAGAAGTCAAGTCGCCCTGTTTTTACTATGTGTGGTGAGCCCTGCCACCATGATATAACTGAAATATTGTTGAAAGTGGCATTAAACACAATAACCCTAACCTAATACATGTATGGATGGATAGAACAACTAGAGGCTCAGAACTGAGCTGAGCCTGTGTCGCTCACCTTTCATTCTGCTCCGAGGAAACTTAATACAGAACCTTCCATAGCCTATAGGTGCTTCCCACCCAATTTCGGTTCGTTTTGACAAAGCAGTTTCAGAGAAGAAGATTTTTAGAAAGTGACCAATCTAATACAAAAATTGCCTGTGGCAGCCATGTTTGTTAATGGATCAAAACGAAATGAGCAATCTCTAATAGAGGACCTTCCATAGATGCTTCTTACCAAGTTTCATTTCATTTGGCCAAGCGGTTTCAGAGGAAAAGCTGTTTTAGAAATCGAGCAATAAGAAACAAGAATTGTCTATGACGGCCATGCTTGTTAACAGATCAAAACGGAATGAGCACTTCCCATAGAAGACTTTCCATAGATCTTTCCTACCAAGTTTTGGGCCATTTGGCCAAGCCATGTCAGAGTAGAAGATTTTTAGAAATTGACCAATCAGAAAAAAGAATTGTCTGTGGTGGCCATGTTTGTTAACAGATTGGGACGAAATGAGCAATCTTTATAAGAGGACTTTCCATAGATGCTTCCTAGTTTCAGATCATTTGGCCATGCGGTTTCAGAGGAGAAGATTTTTAGAAATAGACCAATCAGAAACAAGAATCGCCTGTGGTGGCCATGTTTGTTAATGGATTGGGACGAAATGAGCAATCTGCATAGAGGACCTTCCATAAATGCTTCCTACTAAGTTTCCGATCATTTGGCCAGGCGGTTTCAGAGGAATTTTTTTTTAGAAATCGCCTAATCAGAAATAAGAATTGCCTGTGGCGGCCATGTTTGTTAATGGATCGGAACGAAATGAGCACGCTTTATAGAGGACCTTCCATAGATGCTTCCTACCAAGTTTCGGTTCATTTGGCTAAGCGGTTTCAGAGGAGAAGATTTTTAAAAATAGGCCAATCAGAAACAAGAATTGCCTGTGGCGACCATGTTTGTTAATGGATCGGGACGAAATGAGCAATCTTTATAGAGGACCTTCCATAGATGCTTCCTACCAAGTTTCAGTTCATATGGCTGAGGGGGTTTCAGAGGAGAAGATTAAAATGTGAAAAGTTAACGGACGACGGACGCCAAGTGATGGCAAAAGCTCACCTTGCCTTTGGCAAGGTGAGCTAAAAATGGAAAAAATGAAGACAACGTATAGGGTCATTTGTGCATAGAAAATGACCAAGTGGTTGCTTAGAGATTTTCTTTTTCAGGCAATCAGAAAAAGAAAACCATTCCTGGGGGGAAGAATTTAAATGTGAAATGTAAAGACATACATCAGACAGCAGTGATCAACTGATGACAAAGATCTGATGACCTTTGACCTTGTGACAGGGGACACATAGAAACTGACTGCTTGTCCTGAATTTCCAGAAAAAAAGATGGAGAGGATCAAGAGTTGATTATACAATGTAACCTGTCTAATGAGCCTTTGTCAACTCCTTACAAAGTAACAAATTATGTACAGTCCCTTCTGAGATTTCTATCATTTCTTACTTCAAGCATCAAGGTTTTTGTATCAAGTACATGCAACTTAACTAGGAAGAACTGTTTTAGATACCTAAAACTTATGTCTCCCCTAAATGCGGCCAAAAATGTTATGGCTCGGGCAAGAAAAATACTATTTAAAAAACAATTATTTGACCTTGAGGTCAAAGGTCAAGGTTCCATGAAGGTCAAAATGGTACGTGACACTGCCTTATGGTCATGCACCCACATACCAAATATCATTGACCTATCTTGAAAGACAAAAATGTTATGGCTCAGACAAGAAAATACTATCTAAAAAACAATTATACCTTGAGGTCAAAGGTCAAGGTCACACAAAGGTCATTACGGTATGTGACACACCGCCTTATGATCATGCACTCACATACCAAATAAATACTATTTAAAAAACAATTATTTGACCTTGAGGTCAAAGGTCAAGGTCCCACAAAGGTCATTATGATATGTGACACACTGCCTTATGGTCATAAACACACATACCAAATATCATTGACCTATCTTGAAAGACAAAAATGTTATGGCCCAGACAAGAAAATACTATCTAAAAAACAATTATACCTCGAGGTCAAAGGTCAAGGTCACACAAAGGTCATTACGGTATGTGACACACCGCCTTATGGTCATGTACCCACATACCAAATAAATATTATTTAAAAAACAATTATTTGACCTTGAGGTCAAAGGTCAAGGTCCCACGAAGGGCATTACGGTATGCAACACACCACCTTATGGTCATGCACCCACATACCAAATAAATACTATTTAAAAAAACAATTATTTGACCTTGAGGTCAAAGGTCAAGGTTCCACGAAGGTCATTACAGTAAACGACACACCTCCTTATGGTCATGCACCCACATACCAAATATCATTGACCTATCTCGAAAGACAAAAATGTTATGGCCCCGACAAGAACATACTATTTAAAAAACAATTATTTGACCTTGAGGTCAAAGGTCAAGGTCACACGAAGGTCATTACAGTATGAGACACAGCCTTATGGTCATGTACCCACATACCAAATAAATACTATTTAAAAAACAATTATTTGACCATGAGGTCAAAGGTCAAGGTCCCACGAAGGTTATTATGGTACGCGACACACCACCTTATGGTCATGGACCCACATACCAAATATCATTGACCTATCTTGAAAGACAAAAAAGTTATGGCCCAGACAAGAAAATACTATCTAAAAAACAATTATACCTTGAGGTCAAAGGTCAAGGTTCCACGAAGGTCATTACGGTATGTGACACACCGCCTTATGGTCAGGCACCCACATACCAAATAAATACTATTTAAAAAAACTATTATTTGACCTTGAGGTCAAAGGTCAAGGTCACACGAAAGTCATTACGGTATGTGACACACCGCCTTATGGTCATGCACCCACATACCAAATAAATACTATTTAAAAAAACAATTATTTGATCTTGAGGTCAAAGGTCAAGGTCCCACGAAGGTCATTACAGTAAACGACACACCTCCTTATGGTCATGCACCCACATACCAAATATCATTGACCTATCTCGAAAGACAAAAATGTTATGGCCCAGACAAGAAAATACTATCTAAAAAACAATTATACCTTGAGGTCAAAGGTCAAGGTCACACAAAGGTCACTACGGTATGTGACACACCACCTTATGGTCATGCACCCACATACCAAATAAATACTATTTAAAAAAACAATTATTTGACCTTGAGATCAAAGGTCAAGGTCCCACGAAGGTCATTACGGTATGCAACACACCGCCTTATGGTCATGCACCCACATATCAAATAAATATTAATTAAAAAACAATTATTTGACCTTGAGGTCAAAGGTCAAGGTCCCACGAAGGTCATTACGGTACGCGACACACCGTCTTATGGTCATGCACCCATATACCAAATATCATTGACCTACCTCGAAAAAAAAAAATGTTATGGCCCGGACAAGAAAATACTATTTAAAAAACAATTCAAGGTCAAAGTCCAACAAAGGTCATTATGGTATGTGACACACCACCTTATGGTCATGCACCCACATACCAAATATAATTGACCGATATGGAAAAACAAAAAAGTTGTGGTCCGGACAAGCTTCGCTGAGAAGAAGCAGAAGAAAAAATCAGACTAAAACAATATGTCTCCCTTCATTCGAAGGAGAGACATAATAATTTTTTCCTTGTAAATAAGTATCTTGTAGTTGTATGAAACATTCAACAGGTTTCATTATCACAATCTAAGAACACCAGAAAAAAATTCTGTTTTGGATGAATGAAGAAAACCTGATGCACAAAACATTCTCTAATCAATGTTAAAAAATGTTCCCTGGGGGTAAAATGCCAACTGTTAATCATTTATTTCTGCAAAATACATGAAATGCACCATGTGTTTTTTGCCTCATCCTCTTGGTTACTGATGGGTGAATTATTCTGTTCTGTACTAGATATCATTATGATCTATATCAGAGCACCATTGCTTATTTTTTTTAAATTATAAATATACACAGAACATTCAAAATAACAAACATTAGTAATATTGTACATTGAAGGCACATGTAAAGTTAGATGTGTACATATTAATTTTAGGAAATTAATTAATCTCTTCAATCATTTTCTTTTTTTAAAACATCTATAAATTATGTTTTTGTAATAATTACTGTCTGCAAAAAAATTGTCCATCCAAGAACCAGAGATCATTCAAAACTTTGTCCATCCTAGAACCTCATTCAAAACTTTGTCTATCCTAGAACCTCATTCAAAACTTTGTCTATCCTAGAACCTCATTCAAAACTTTGTCTATCCTAGAACCTCATATTGTATTTGAACCATATATTCTCTGGAATTTAGTTGTGCTCTTCAGGGTGAAGCTGATATAAAGCGACAATGTGATTACACAAAATCAGATACCATGGGATAAGTATGTAGCTTTCTCTATAGATAATGCCTCTGTGAATATGGGTAAAAAAAACTCAATTAAAGGTAGGGTACTGGTGAAAAACCCTGTTGTGTACTGTGTTGGTTGTCCTTGCCATATGGCACATAATGCAGCATGTAAAGGATGAGATAGCTTTTCTGGAAGCTTCTGTCAGTTCTGGATTTAATGTTCAGGATTTAGTTATAGATCTAGATTTCTATATTACTGGTTTGACAAAGGCATACCTGTTTACCCTCCCCCTTTGCGCGGGAGTCTCCTGTGTAAGAGCCTTATCTCCCGCATGGACTGGGTCTCCCATGTGGGAGACATAAATCTGCCGCACACCTTTTCCTCCCACACGATCTCCCCCAACAAAAAATTTGCTTACTTTCTTCAGTCGCCATATTTGTTTACAATCGATCGGCTATTTCCGTCAATCGTTGAGATGTTTCGTATCAATTTTTATCGAGTTTCTCTAGACTTTTCGTTCTGGAATACGAAACTGATTGTTGTTTACGTAATCGAACGGATAACAACACCAATTAGAAATGTACATTCTCAGTGAGAATTTAGCTTTAAATAAGATTTGTTTCTGGCATTTTATAACGATGTCTCAATCAACAAAGAGAAGGTGGAATTCGGGACCTAGTACTCCTTCTTCGACATCAAAGAAAAAGAAATACAATTGTAAATTCCAGGACGAGTTTTGAACCTTGCCTTGAGATTTCCTCAAATTATCAACCTTACAGGAAGAGTTTCTTGAATACCAACTGACACCAGAAGATGAACTACCATCAACTGAATCCGGAATTGACACCTTTTGGGGGCTAGTAATGGCAGATCATAAGGAACCATTTACTGATAAACTTAGCTTTAGTTTTATCCAAATTGGCTAAAGCTTGTTATGTGATCCCTGTCAGCAATGCTGACCCAGAGATAATTTTTTCAATGTTAAAAAAAAATACAAACTGATATGAGGTCAGATCTGAACAATGACATTATTTGCTGTTTAATATGTGCAAAACAAAACCAAGACAAAGCTTGCTTTGAATTCAATCCAAGTGACGGTGTTCTGAGAGCAGCAAAGAAAGCTGTTCTAACATACCAGAGTAACATAAGTTCATGTAACTAGACTGTCAAGCTATTAATAGAATAAATTTGTATACAATGAATGTGTCTTTATATACCATTTTACATCATTGCTTTATTATCATTCAACTACAAGGTACAATTTTGTGCGTTTAAAGGCGACGTGCAAAATTTCCCCCTTAGAAGAGTTGGTAGGGGGGAGGTCTCCCCCCTAGCTGTTCCCATAGGTTAACAGGTATGCAAAGGTACAAAGCGTAACAACGAATTAAGCGAGTTTTGCGTATTTTGTGACACAACACAGGTTTTGAAGCATACAGGTATATCCACATGTTGACTTAGCTTTGAAAAGGCCATTTCTCCTACATTGGAAATGTTGTCGCTAGTTTCTGGAAAAGGAGGGTTGCCCTCAAGACACCATGCTTTCAGTCTGAGACAACAAAAACCCTTGACAGCTCTGTCATTATCATATTCAATGTGCAGCCAGGTACATTTTCTACTTACAATCTTTTTAGTCCAGACAATCTGTTAAATTCTCCTCTGTGTAAAATGGTTATACTATTCTTACTTAAATCCCTAAAATGACAAAATAATTGACATTAATTTGTGTACATAATTTATTATATATGTCTTTAAATGTCTGAAATCTAAATACTGTATATCTAATATAGTATAAGCATAACAAATATTAGCTTAAAAACAAATATACATGTACATGTACTGTTCTAGTGACCATACACTGTATTGTAGGTGTGGAACTGCCATGCTCAACTCATAATTGAACATTGAACATTAAACACTGAGCGTAGCATGATATGACTCCAGCATGTCGACAACGAAAACTTGAAAATAAGTATAATATACATGTACATGTATTAAAAGCAAGTGTATCAGTATTTTGCTTAACATACATGTAGTAAACTGCAGGACACAAAAATGTATTGTAGAGTAATTTGCTTGATCTCAATATTTTGAGCATTTACTCATTTTTCTATATTAAGCATTGGTCCCTTTTAGCTCCCTTTAATCTTGTAAAAATATATAATATAAATATACAGGTCAACACTGACTGAAAAACATAGGCAGGTAATGTTATAAGGAATATAGACAAACCCAATTTTATTTGATATCATCAAGGTTTACTCTACCGAATCCGTATTTAAGATAATCTGAATCACTTGCATTGAACTTTGGGAGCCTGGAGGTACCGTGTATATATTAATTTTATTTTATCCCGGTTCGGAATAGGACGCCATCTTTTAGCGTTTTCTATCAATAAGAGAAATCAATATGACGGACGTGAAACATTGCACCGCTAGTCCTATCAACGATTTTGAAGGATTTCTTCACATCTTTTATTGTCGAATCAAAAATTTTACGGAATCATTGACTGAGAAACTACTTCGTCAAGTTGGTTGACAGGGGCAAGTGCAAAATAATTGGAACTCATCTCATGATGTTCGGTCGCCAGATTGTCGAGTTCTTACACAAATGTACTCGCCAAATTTGTTCTCTTCTCGCTTTTGGTGAGTTCAACCTCCATCAGTTGGCGAGCGGTGGTTTCTTTCACTGTATTGCAACAACAACAAAAAATGTATGTATTCACAATTTTAACGATCGATGTTCATAAAAGATGTTTTAATATTAATTAAAGAACTAAAAATTAATGGTTAGGAGATCGGGTGGCAACTGAGTTTACAAAGTTAGTGTTTAAAGAAAAAAACCTCTTTGCTCAGTGACCCCCAGAAGGCACAAAGCCTAAATATATGATTTTTTTCAGCTCGGAAATCTGTAAGCAAACTTGACCTATAATTTTGATATCCACTGATATTCATTCAGACAAAGTTTGGAAGAGATCATGATCATGAGCGGTATAAACAGATGAAGAGCAGTCAAAATATAGAGATTAGGCCACACCAAATTTACTTCTTGTTCTTCGGATTTTGTGCTAAAAACGTTGGAGCGAGCAAGTGATTTAAAAATGTTAATTTCTTTTCCTTTTTTTGTTTGTTTGTCATTTTTGATGAGTGAAACGTAAAATATTATGCGAAAAATATATTTCTTATATTTTTCATGTATTTTCAGAAGCGTGTGACCATATTTTAATTTTAAATATTTTATTCTTCAATAAATTAAGGCAAATAATTCCTGAAATAAGAAGTGAAAGGCGGGATTTACTTATTCTTATTTTCATTCTGAAAACGACAGGTACATTCACACCGGTTCACTCAGCAGGGTACCTAATATTGCGTAATGAGGTTAGGTCCACACAGGAAGTCGCCAGGCAGAATATACAAGTGTCATTTTACATCCGGTCGACGACATGTGTCACAATCTTTGGCAATAATCTGAAATGCAATACACATTTTGTGACCCGTTAACGCTACCCGTGACTAGAATAGGAGATGCAATACACATTTCAAAGGTTCTAATAGGTGATCAAAATACACGACCCTGATCAAGTATACATTAGGAATTGGTGCATATTAATGTACACTGGCGGATCAAGGGGGTGTTCGACAATTTAGTAAAATTCGTGTATAAATTGGCAAACAAGAGCCTGGGACCCCGTTTTCAAAACTGCTGGATCCGCACCTGATGCAGCAATGATTCTGGGGCTATTTTCACCAAAAAATCTTAAGATTAACATTGATCATAAGTTATATTGAATTGTTCATTTTTATCTTGATTTTTTTTGTGCCTCATCAGAATGATATAGCAACAACCAAAATTATGGCGGAATAATAAGATCTAAGGCAAAATCGTGCTGTAATGGAGTGTACATGTAATACCACTTTCTGAGTGTAAGATGGTTATGAATGAATAGAAAAATGATTGGTGAAGCGATTTATATAAGGGTTTCGGATAGAAAATAAAATCTGATACCCACAAAACGTGGAAATGTGCTGACCAAGAGTTGGAGAGGCAAATCCACTGTTTTCCTTATGTAGAGCTCTCTGACGTCCCACGGCTCTAGCAAAGAAAAAAAAAGCCGTAGGATGGCAGAGGAATCTCAGACTACAGGTAACTGTGTATTTGACCTTTTAGTGACCGAGTTCAATGTGTGCACTACATAAAAATAGACACATCCGTACACTGATAAAACACAGGTGATTTCTTGCTAAAACGCGCTGTGCGTGCTGTAGTAACTTGTTCTTGCCATGATATACAAATGTACACATACTACATATGTAGATGGTCATCATCATCAAATAGTAACTTCTTCTTGCCATGATATACAAATGTACACATACTACATATGTAGATGAAAAAAACTCTCATCCCCTTTAATGCTGTATGGTTAGATGGAAAGCAACAATTGCCAATTTAGGTTTGAGTTTATGGTGTTTAACACCACTTTCAACAATATTTCAGTTATATCATAACGGTCAGTTTTATTGGTGGAGGAAAGCGGAGTACCCGAAGAAAACCACTGACTTGTCGCTAGTCACTGACAAACTTTATCATGTACTAGGAGTAAACAACGAACATGGCTGTGTTATCAGAGTTAGGGCTAGACCCTATTTCCATTGATGCTTTAAAACTAGCAATAGGATTTTGGTATCATGTCATTAATACTGCTAATGAAAGTTTGGTTCACAAAAGCGTATGAAGAGAATTTAACTCTTCAGAATGGTACTGTTTCTAAAATAAAACAATTATTCTGTAAAATAGGATTTAATCACGTTTGGGAAAATCAGTGTTCCTTTTCAAAAAAGAGACTATTAGTGTCAGTTGCTAAAAAATTAAGGGAAAGGTTTATTAACTTTTGGAAGTCAAATTTATTTGACAATAGAAATAGTGCAAATGGTAATAAACTCCGCACTTATGGTGAATTTAAAACTGAGTATACATTAGAAATTTTTTTACTTTTAGACTTGGACAAACTAGATGTACGGTATATCCAACTTTGCTTAGGGGTTTCAAAGTGGGGCGGTACCCGGTACTTTTACCCGTCTGAGATCGTGTATAGTACCGGCAGAAATTACTGAACCCCCCCAAAATTAGCGGTGGTCAAAGCCACAAGTACAATGGTCGATAGGCTTGTGGAATATTTTTCATACAAAATTAATGATCACGCTGGTGCGTTGGGTGATAGCATACATTTTGGCATTTTTGTGGTTTATCAATTCCATCCTGGAACATAGTCCTTAAATAATACTTTGATCGGCTTTGGTCCCAAACAAGCCATAACAACTCAATCCGAGATGAATTCATTGCACGTTTGATCGAAATAAGAAGTTTTCCTCGGCATCAAAGGTTGTCGGACTCCTGTTTGCACAACGGTTTATAACTATTTTTAATTGCCGCTATCACACTTCTAATCATCTAAGTGTGTGCCACAAACCCACTTCCTTATCCCCAATTAACTGTCAATCAGTGGATAATTGTTGTATAATCATCAACACCTTAATTAATCCCCATGACCCAATTTACCTGTAAAGGTGTCAAACAGATCAATAACCGGATATCATTTAAACACCTTTACCATTCGTATCTCTTGGCATTTTTCATCAGCGCGGGAGTTCCAAATGGGGAATTTCCAGAAATATTGATCGCAAAATGTAGGTCAAGATTTTATTGTACTTGATTTTTTTGTTGGGGGGATATCGTGCGGGAGATTAATGTCTCCCGCGCATGAGACCCAGTCCATGCGGGAGATAAGGCTCTTACGCGGGAGACTCCGGCGAAAAGGGGGAGGGTTAACAGGTATGCAATATCTTTTCATCCTTGTGTAAAACTCGAACCGGAACAAAGCTGACATCATTTCAAAATAAAAAATGACCGATTACAAATTATGTTCAAACACAATTTAGTGTAATCTTCATTAATATAAGTATGATCATTATGTATTATGAATATATGACTACACAATATTTTGTGCGATTTTTTTATCCATTTAAAACCTAGGGTCGAATCATTCTGGGGCGTATTTGTTGCTTAACTCTGTCCATATTGTTTAACTTCTGGTATGCAAAAATTAAAACCTATGGCTAATTTATTTACATATTTTGACAGGACCCTACCGCAGTTGTTCACAGAAATGAAAGTGTGCTGAAAAACATTTTTAAAAGGGGGTACGAGGAAAATTACTAGAAATCTTGAAAAAGGACCGGACATGGCTCAAATACGAATTACATTGTAATGTCAAAACGCCGGCCCCACTTTTTTTCCAAAATAATTTAACTTTTGTGATTCAAATGTTAATAAATGTCTTCCCGCATCGTTTTTGTTCGAACATTTTTTTTGCACATAAGTCGTGAAAGTAACAATATATATTGTTTTTGTTTTGTATTGATCTATTAAAATTAAAAATTTTATTAAAGTCATATAAAGATTGATGATTGCAAATTAAATTTATATGTTTCATTAATTATGACACTTACATGTCTTGATCCCTGCCAATGGTCTTTGATGAGTTTAATTACTGGTAATAAAGTAAAAAAAAACACACAAGCCAAGGTATTGTGAAAAAGAAAAGGACAAAGCCAACAAAAGAATTTTGAGAAGTTTAAGCTTTGATAACAATGGCTTGGTCAAGCCTAGCTGCGGAACCATAGCTCTTTATGGTCCTTTTGGTTTTTTTTAAGATATGGCAGACTATCTATGAATAATCTTGGCTGAAGTCTGTAAACTGAAATATTCAATAAAGAAATTGGGGGGGAAAAATCCAGGCATTATGCATGGTTTTCACTCTTGGTGAAATCTGAACTCTAAAGTTAATGGGATTTTTCTTTCAAAAACACTTAATGTTTTGCAGTCTCTGAAGTACATTTTTTGGTCCACAAAATGCTAGATTTCAGGAGCTTCTGCCCCCTGGACCCTTTACGTCCCTCAGCCTAATTTTTTAGGTACCTCCTAAAATTTAAGAAGTACCTCTTATTATAAAAAACTTTGAAACCCCTGCTTTGTTAAAGTTAGAATTAGCAATAGCAGACTATTTATAGAACAAGGGCGATACAGAAAAATTCCTGTAGAAAATCGAATTTGTCCACAGAGGCTGAAATTCACTTTTCTATAGTTTTCCCTAAACTGGACTCACCGCGACAAAAACTTTTTGAAAAAATTATAAGTGTTGTACCTTCTTTCTTAGATTGTCTGAAACTGAGAAATTTAATTTTATCTTCAGCAATAATGACTATGACATAAATAAGATCTGTGTTAAGGGGGTTAGTGATATGTACAATTATAGAAATGCTATTTACAAAATGTATAGGGAATGAATATTGATTATTAAAGAGATACTCATCAACAAACCTTAGCCGTGATGCAACAATGTTAGGCCAAATAAAAAAAATATGTGTGTTTACGGTCACATGTCAAAAAAATCTAGGGTCAGCATTTTTTTTTCTTTCTATTATCGACAAAGCCAGAAATAGTCGTTCCCGGTTCCGAAATCCAATTCCGGTATTTCATTTTCGAAATTTCCGGTAAGCCGTCATTTGTTGAAGCTGTTATATGACGAGTTACGCAGTTTTTCTACCTTCTTTGCTCTAAATTTCGACAAAAAGCTAGCGGTTGAATAAATAAAACATTGCTGCTGATTAAAACAACAAAAATGGTTATCTGAATTCTGGGTAAAAATTGATAGGGCCGCTAGCAAAAATTAGGGTCGAATAATCGCTGATACAAAAGGTTAGGGTCGGCGGCTGAAAAATACACATATTTTTTTATTTGGCCTTATCTTTGCATGTCTATTGTGTAGTGTTTTTTTATGTATTGTTTATGGTGACAATCCAATCATTGGATTTCGAAACCAATAAAGAATTTGAATTTGAATTTTATAATGTTGTATCGAGTACACCTCGCCATGAACGGCATTTTGAACTCACAACTTTAGTGGCAATAGGCACTGATTGCACAGGTAGTTGTAAATCCAACTATTATAAGATCACGATAGCCCCTCAATTACCAATTTATTATATACAAAATGTAGTCCAGAACATTTTTTTTTATTTATTTTGTACATGTACTGGTATTGTGAAATTTATGACTGAAAATTTAGTGCATTACTTAAAATACAACGAAATTGTATATTTATACTGGTGCATGAGATTTAGCAGATGTCTAAAATTAGAGACTAATTCACTAAATTTAAAGGGATATTAAAGCTCATTTTGGTAATTTATTGTATCTCATGAAAACTTGCAATTGGTTCAATAAATGATATTTATGAAACATTAACAAGGTTTTTATCAATGAAACTTTGTAAAAGTGACATAATTCGTTGATAATTCTGTCATATCTTGCGGTCTTTGCAATAATTGAAATTTTGCTTCCTGGACAAAAATTCATTTCGATCCTTTTAAGTGATATTTTAACGATATTAGGGATTATATGGGCATGCAAAGTATTTTTGGATTGTTTTTACAATCAAATTAAAAAGAAACAACCTTCGTCACGAGTTGAAAAAATATATGCTAAAACGAGCTTTAATATCCCTTTAAGAGTACTTACAAAATAACAGTGTCTAATGGCAAATTTCTTATTTCTTCCACTTGAGAGATTGGTGAATATTGTCCTAAACATATGACCTTCCTGCCTTGTCCAACCCTTGGAGTATCTCTATCATCCTTATTTAACCTGTTTTTTATGGAGGTACAGGTACATCGAGGTGGGCATGCCCCACACAGTGTAGGATGTAAGACCAGTACACTCCATAACACAATCTCCAAGAAGAGAAAGATCTTCATTGGTTCGACACGTTGTGCAAATCATTTATGACTTATTTATTCCATTATTTACATATTTTTTGCAGTCAGATTTGCAAATTTTTGAAATAGAAGATGATATTAACACCAAGACATTTTTAGTCATTCCTGTGTTGTGCAGTTACAAGTCATTCAGTGCAGATAATTTCAACAACAAAAGCAAAATAAAATAATTGTTAAAGATTGAAATCCACAAGTACTCGATCCTTTAGAATTCACTCTAAAAATAAAGTCGAATAAATCCGATGCTAAAATAATTGAATCTTGACAAATTTCCCCAAAATCACGATTGTAAATATTGATGCTACTGCTCTTCCTCAGATTCTGAAATCGGCGATAAACTGTTTTGATCCCTTTCGGTTCATTGGTTTTTCACAACACGATTAAAATTATAAATGAAAATAAAACCCTCTATCCTAAACAAATGAATATTGATAACATAATTTTCAAAAGAAATGTCGGTACACTATATAAACAAATAGTAATCCACATACAAACACTCTGTACCTCCGTAGGCCATCTTGGAAGAACCAGTGCTCGTGACGTCACATAGATTATTTTCGTTTTTAAAGAGGCGCACACAGGGAAATGTTGCTTACTATTTATATTCTATGGTAAAAATGCACGTTGATAAATCTAAATAGGCTTATACCATACTTGTTTCATATATAATGAAATTTTGAAATGTTGCTTGGCTAATTTTTTTTTACGGACAACTGAGGGGAAATCCTACAGTTAAAAATATTTATGGTGGTTGGTTAAAAAAAAGCAGCGAAAACATTGATTGGTGAGCTTGTATATTAGAGGTTCGTGGACAAGGTTTACTCCCCGAACGTCAACTTTCTAAAAGATCAAAAGACATTTGGGACCATTGGAAATTGATAGAGGGGGGACACTGCTTTTCTGGTTGATCAAGCAGGGAGGTCATGATTTTTTTTAAGCATACACTATAGATAAAATCTATTTGCATGTAAAATGAAAATAAATATATTCAGCCGAAAAAAATGTCTCCTTGTCATACATTTTGCCAAATATCAAACTGTCACTATATATAAATAAATATATATGTTTAGAGTACATCGGAACGAAGCTTTCTGATTCACTACATTACAGTTCCAGAGTCAACCCAGAGAGACAGATCAATGCATGAACATAGGATATGCAGTGTTCTCTCAAGGCCCATATCACCATGGTACCATGGTGCTATATTTTCTACCATGGTGCTATTTTGTGAAATTTTATAATAGAATGTATTAGGGCAATGGTGCTTTAATTTTCAGAAAACCAGTGCTACCTTAATTTCCATGGTACTATTTGAAAATCTTTATGAGAACACTGATATGTTTTAGATATTCTTGACAAAAAATGTTTTTGATAGTACATTTGTATATTCTTTTCAAAGGAAACACCAAGATGGGCTTCCTTTCAACATCTCAAACATGAAAAAAAACATAGTTTTAAAGGTAACTATTTAATTGCTAAAAACAAATCTGAAACACTTTAATAACATTCAAATTTCAATCCAGAGGAATACAAAAACTGACTAGGTAGTAATAAATTCATATGTATAATACTGCATTTAGTTCTGACTAGATTATGAAACTTGTTAAAATTAAATGCATCACAAAATAACAAAATGTGCTGCCCAACAAAAATATAAATAAAACAAATTAGAACAGTTTTGTATTGTATGCTTAAAATAAAGTATCATAGTCACTGATGCATTTTAGCAAGAAACAACCCCTGTTTCAAAATTAAATAAAAGCAATCATCTGAGTATTTAATGAGGAGTTTTAAACAAATAAAAAAATAATGGATGGAATTGAAGGAAAATGGGACTTATAAATAATAAAGATATAAACAAAAATGTAAGTTAAAAATATCAATTGACAAATGTTTTGTGGTAACAAAAACAAAATAAACATGTATTCACACTCTCAATAAAAGTACCAATGTACATGTACATGTATGTATAAGACAACAAAACAACCAAATCAAATCAGTGTTCTCCCCAGAAATTTCAGATAGCATCCTGGTATCTTAATATTTTGAAATAGCATCTTATGATTGTTAAATGTTATGATATTTGTTATATTGCTATTCATTTTGTTTTTAATATTTTATTTTCTTTCTCAATTTACATTTTAACACTTTAAAAGACTGCAGTAGAGCCATATAACTATAAAATGATTTTTAACTTCACATAATGCACTTACTAAAGCGTGCTTCTTTCTATTTGTGTTGTGTTAAATTTAATTGAAATTTGATTTGGCCTCACTTCTTTCTGTATTTTTTTCTATTTTTTCCTTTTTTGGTTGTGTGTAATACTATTCATTGAACTGTTTTGGAAAAAAAACTTTGGTGTTGGAATCGTCTCTGAAATAAACCCATAAAGGGAAATTTGGTTTTAAAATACATTATCTTTTGATAATTTTTGCACTATGAATACTTTCTCAATTGTTTTATTGTATTATAAAGTATTTTTTAATTTGCAAATTTCAGTTATCATAATACTGTTGATTTGAGATTAATTTTGAAACTGATGATTAAAATAATATTTCAATATATTAAAAAAACTATTGTTATAGTACATTGTATTTATGGCAAAAATTCTTGATGCAGTTTCTTTAAATAGTGGGCTCCTGGCTTGTTGAAGACTGCGAAGACAAACAAATTACAACAAAGTGACTTAAGGGTATGCTTTTCATTAGATGTGGTTGTGGTTGCCTTCATATCCTATGAGCTACTATCCTTGTTAAAAGAAATTTATAACAACATATGTTTGCTCATTCCAAATTTACATTTTGCCGCCTCCACCCCCTCCCCGCCGGAGATAAATAATGATCGGTCCCTTGACGTATTAACCTCTGTAATTAAAATGGATTAAGGGGCCAATATAGGAGAAACAATATTATAATATGAGAAGGCACTGGAGTTTGGAACTGAACATTTCAGTTTCAATGTTTTAAAAGAATAATTTCTTTACACCCGTCTCGAGAGGGGGTCGTATTATGTGATTGGGTATGGCGGCGGCGGGCGTCCACACAGGTTTCCGCACGACAACTTTAGTTCTGTATATCGGATCTTTACCAAACTTGGCCACATGATTCCCCTGTGGAAGGGAACGAACCCTACTTATTTTGGGGTCATTAGATCAAAGGTCAAGGTCACCGTTACTATAAATATAATTTTTGACAACAGGATCGTTTCCGCACAATAACTTTAGTTCTGTATATTGGATCTTTACCAAACTTGGCCACATGATTCCCATGTGGAAGGGGAAGAACCCTATTTATTTTGGGGTCATAAAGTCAAAGGTCAAGGTCACCGTTACTATAAATATAATTTTTGACAACAGGATCGTTTCAGCACGATAACTTTAGTTCTGTATATTGGATCTTTACCAAACTTGGCCACATGATTCCCCTGTGGAAGGGGAAGAACCCTATTTATTTTGGGGTCATTAGGTCAAAGGTCAAGGTCACCGTTACTGTAAATAAAATTTTTGACAACAGGATCGTTTCCGCACGATAACTTTAGTTCTGTATATTGGATCTTTACCAAACTTGGCCACATGTTTCCCCTGTGGAAGGGGAAGAAATCCATTTATTTTGGGGTCATTAGGTCAAAGGTCAAGGTCACTGTTGCTATAAATAGAATGTTTGACAACAGGGTCGTGTCGCACGATAACTTTAGTTCTGTATATTGGATTTTTACCAAACTTGGCCACATGATTCCCCTGTAGAAGGGGAAGAACCCTATTTATTTTGGGGTCATTACCATTATACCGTTTGATAATTTATATAGATGGGCGTATTTTGTGATGCACACATTTCTTGTTATTTAAAAATACTGCTGTGTTATTTGTACAGAACTTTAAATTATTTAACTTGGAATTTTGTGTAGATTTCTAACTGTTATGATATCATTTTTTTACTCTGCTATGTACTGTGGTAACATTAACCCCCAAACAATCATGGTCAAGTTCAATTATTTTGGTTCTAATTGTATGTTAACATGCATGGTTCTGATAAGAGACATATCTTACAGCTATTATTCTGAATGGGTGCATATTTAACCAAATATATGATGAGAAAAGGTATGAATTACAATGCCAATAAACTTCCTGTCTCTAAGATAATACAATATCACAGCCTCTGTGTCAATATACAGGTATGTGTTATTTACCTGTACACACTAATTATCTCTTCTTTTTATGAGGTTAAATCAAGAAATTATGATTAAAAAAGAAACTAATTGATAATTTTATGTAATTTCAAAAGAATTATTCTTAATATTTTAACTTCTATATAATGATTTTGTTTATTTCTGAAAATATAGTAAAAAATTTGAATATACATGTACTTAGGAATGCAAAATTTTAGGGAATAGCTTGATTATGAAAAATTTAAAGATGAAAATTTGCTGATAACAATAATTGATATTTTCATGTTTTTTTTATATTCTTAAAGCCTGTATTTAGGCGTGTGACTGTTTATATCTCCCTTGGAGATAACAATTTTGTTCTAGATGAACTCTATCAAATTTAACCTTACTGCTTAAAATACAAGAAACACTAATGAGTCGATGTTAAAAGAATAACAGTCCATAGTGAATTTCACATTTTATTGCAACCGAGAATGTCGCATTTAAATGTAAAAAATAAGTAAAGTAATCCACTAGCTCTAACAAATAATTAATTTATTGGTACCAAATTCAGGTGACAATTAAGACATTTAAAGAACAATGACAACAAATGCGTTCCCCCCTTTCTGCTCACGTGGCCATGAGTTTTTGTCATTGCTTGGTAACCGTCGTCTGTCGTCGCCCGTTCATCCATCGTATGTCGTAAACTTTCACATTTAAATCTTCTACTCGGAAACTACAGAACCAAATTAAGCCCAGTTTGGCATAGATGGACACTATGTGGTCCCCTTTCAAATTGTGTCCGACAACCCTGATCTCCGAACAAGATGGCTGCTGTTACTAAAAATAGAAATTCATTCAATTAACCAATGCTGCTTTAATATGAATCAAAATGAGCACAAATTTTAACTGCAGCTGCATGGCAATGAGTAGCTTAACATATATTCCAGGTTTTTCTGTGAAATTTTTCTTACTGCCGATTTATACTGATTATGCAAATTAGGAATATTTTGAAAAAAGATCACAGTTAAATCTTCTCCTCTGAAACCGCTTAACCAAATTTAGCTGGGATGGTCCTTGAGTGGCACCCTTTAGAAATTGTGCCCGACAGCCCCATCCTCCATTCAAGATGGCAGCCATTACTAAAAATAACAATTTCTTTAATTGCCTATTGTTGCTTTATTACAAGTCAAAATGTGCCCACATTTTAACTGCAGCTATGTGGCATTGATTAGTTCACCATACCTTCCGTCTTCCCCAAAGATTAGTTCACCATACCTTCCGTCTTCCCCAAAGATTAGTTCACCATACCTTCCGTCTTCCCCAAAGATTAGTTCACCATACCTTCCGTCTTCCCCAAAGATTAGTTCACCATACCTTCCGTCTTCCCCAAAGATTAGTTCACCATACCTTCCGTCTTCCCCAAAGATTAGTTCACCATACCTTCCGTCTTCCCCAAAGATTAGTTCACCATACCTTCCGTCTTCCCCAAAGATTAGTTCACCATACCTTCCGTCTTCCCCAAAGATTAGTTCACCATACCTTCCGTCTTCCCCAAAGATTAGTTCACCATACCTTCCGTCTTCCCCAAAGATTAGGGGGTTATGGTTAAGGTTATGGTGTTTAATGTCACTTTCAACAATATTTCAGCTATATCATGGAGGTCAGCTTTATTGGTGGAGAAAACGGAGTACACAGAGAAAACCACCGCGACCTGTCGCAAGTCACTAACGAACGTTATCATATAATGTTATATCGAGTACACCTCGCCACGAGCGGGATTCGACCTCACAATTTAACCGGTGATAAGCACTGATAGCGTTAGTACCGGTAGTTGTAAATCCAACTACCATACGATCACGAACACGACGGCCCCTACCTATTAGGCATATTATGAGAAAAACAAATACATCAAAATCTTCTGCTAAAAAAAATGAGCTGAAATGGTCTGGTTAGCCAACTTTCAAAATTATTTGTGACACTCCCATTTTCTATAAACCTTAGAAGTCAAATTGAAAATCAGGTGAGCGGTTACAGGTTCCTGGGAACCTCTAGTAATATTTTTGTGCATCCTTTCAATTTCTAATAAATGTTCGCTTGTTCTCATATTACATTCTAATGTCCTGTCTTAAATTTTTTTCTAGGCGAAATATAAGGGACCATAAGGGTTATGGAACCTAATTATGACTATTAGAATTTTGGGTTTGGAAGACACAGATGATGTAAAAGTTTTATCATATACGCATGAACGAAAACTATCTATCGAAGAGATAGGAAGAACACATCGGGTTGGTCAGGAAAAAAGACACGTCTCGTTATCATAAAAAAACGGGCCACTCGTCTATAGCTACAAGAAAAACTTGAAAGACAGAAACGATGAGTAATCCGACTACTGATCCAAGATCTATGTGAGTGAAGTTCTAACTATTAAACGTGCCACTCTATTCCGGAAAACACGACAACTGCTGCTGAACACACGATGGCATCATGTTGGTCCGTGCTATTAAGGTTAAATTATTGACATTCAATCTGAAGAAGACTTGACCTAGTTCATATCCTTAAACTAATGATAAACCATGGAAAAAATGAATATCAAACTCGTCCTATTTCTGCCTGCTATACATTCAGCTCTACACAGTCTCAACCTCAATGCTATTGTGAATGTGTTTCATCCCCGGGGATTTACGTCTAATAGAATTGCTGCAGATCACAGATTAAAATCTTTTGACTCAACTCTCGTTAAAATTTCAATAAATTTGACGTTTTTAAAATTTGTTGTTATTGCTTATAATTGTATTATATGCATTTTGTCATTTATTTTTTGTGTTAAATTCTTTCTCCTCTCATTTTCTGGTATATGCAGGGTACACGTAGGAGAAACGAAATTTGAACAAGGACTAAGAATGAAAACCGGATGCTAAAACAAGGTAGAAGGTTGGTGTTATTCTCGGACTAAGAGTTGAATCTTTGATGATCCATACTTAAGATGGTATTTATCAGCTAGCGATAAAGGGTCGAATAGGACAAACCCAAGCTTAAAATAATATCAAAGGGTCTAGACTCCACCCTAAAATATATAAAAATCTATCCCTATCAACGTTTATATAAAGATATGTGAGACTTTCCCATAATCAATCAATTATATATAGCACTGTATGCAATGATGCAAAAAGAGGAAAAGAGTTAATGCAGTATTCCTCATGCTCAGGGTTTCAGTTTAAAATTATTAAAAATATATTCTAGTATACGGGTATTACTTGTTCATGAGTATACAATCCGACGTTTTCGTCGTTATGTTTAATTTTCGGTTTACGAAAAAAAGAAATTGCTACTACACGAACAGGATGTAAGGGGGTGACCATTTAACTTTCAAACAATAAATAATCTGACGCTGTAGGTTTCAACGATA
Organism: Bathymodiolus septemdierum; assembly: GCA_963383655.1. Classification (NCBI taxonomy): domain Eukaryota; kingdom Metazoa; phylum Mollusca; class Bivalvia; order Mytilida; family Modiolidae; genus Bathymodiolus; species Bathymodiolus septemdierum. The sequence continues at coordinate 80,886,577 of OY726520.1, forward strand.
TAAGATTTGCTTAAATTTGACTGATCCGAAAGACTCAAATCTTTTAATACAAAACTCCCGAGTAAAAAACGTGCATGTAGTTACATTTTTAGACCCCCGTTGGTTCATCTAACCCTCTGTAAAATGCTCGGTTCGTGTATTTTTCTAGTATATACAACAAAATATTACTTAAAAAAATGGGATATATGAATATGAAGTATATTTCAGTATTTCGATGTAAAAGCTTTCGGATAGCCCTCGCTCAGTAGACCCAGCATGCTTTCCTCTTCCCAAATACTTACTCGATATGTCAATTCCGTCAATATATATCCATTCAAATTTACACTATGTAAGTATTTAACAATACTCTCTACCACTTTCCAATTTAACATAATAATATTTAAAATATATTGGATTTTACATATGCCAGTAAAGTTAAAAGTCTAAACTCAAGAATTTATATTTTTATGCATCTAAATTGGGATTTCCGTGTGATTTTGAGACTATATTTTGACATACAACTACTGACTTGGCGACGCTTGAGCGAGAAATGATATTCTTCCGTAAATGGCCGTTTTCGGGTGAAGACGACCGAGGTAAGACGAGTCTACGTGCACTCGTCTTTACTCGTTGTGACATCCAATCAGAACGCCTCTAACAAGAACAAAAATCGTTTAAATATATACCCTAAGCTGGGAATGTCACATTATATAACCTGTCTGATAGCTGAATAACAGATACATTACGGATTTAACCATTGGTTTTTTTCCAAATACAGACTCCAACCGTATTAAATATATTTGTGTCTTTTATTTTCATTTTTTCGTATTTCTAGATGTCCGTACCTTTGACGTCATTCTTCAATGACGTCAAAATATGTGTCACGTCATATTTCATGTATGGGGTGTCTCATGAAGGAAAATACTGTACTTTCAATAAAATATTAGTGAGAAAAGCTCAAATATCAGTAGAAAGCTACTTAGTTTATTAGTCGGCGTCACAAAAGTCAATTTTATGTGATGCATGTGTATTTCATAACGCTCAATGATATTGATCTGATAATTTATGCAAATTAGTTACTGATAAATGGCGGGCGTCTCTAGGAGTTCGCGATAGTGAAAGTTGTTGGTTTACGGAAGAAATAGGTACTTGCATGCGTTGTTGGGAAAGCCCGGGTGATCTTCCTCTCGTGATAGAAATTTTTGTGTCTTTTCGCTCGTTTCGCTGACGCTCCACTCGCGAAAAGATATAAAATTTCTATCACTCGTGGAAGATCACCCGGTCTTTCCCAAGAACGTATGTAAGAACCTATTATTCTTCCGTAAATGGCCGTTTTCGGGTGAAGACGACCGAGGTAAGACGAGTCCACGTGCACTCGTCTTTACTCGTTGTGACATCCAATCAGAACGCCTCTAACAAGAACAAAAATCGTTTAAATATATACCCTAAGCCGGGAATGTCACATTATATACCCTGTCTGATAGCTGAATAACAGATATATTACGGATTTAACCATTGGGTTTTTTTTCAAATACAGGCTCCAACCGTATTAAATATATTTGTGTCTTTTATTTTCAATTTTTCGTATTTCTAGATGTCCATTTCCGTACCTTCAATGACGTCAAATATGTGTCACGTCATATTTCATGTATGGGGTGTCTCATGAAGTAAAATACTGTACTTTCCATACAATATTAGTGAGAAAAGCTCAAATATCAGTAGAAAGCTACTTAGTTTATTAGTCGGTGTCACAAAAGTCAATTTTATGTGATGTGTATTTCATAACGCTCAATGATATTGATCTGATAATGTATGCAAATTAGTTACTGATCAATGGCGGGCGTCTCTAGGAGTTCGCGATAGTGAAAGTTGTTGGTTTACGGAAGAAATAGGTACTTACATGCGTTGTTGTGAAAGCCCGGGTGATCTTCCACTCGTGATAGAAATTGTTGTGTCTTCTCGCTCGTTTCGCTGCGCTCCACTCGCGAAAAGACATAAAATTTCTATCACTCGTGGAAGATCACCCGGTCTTTCCCAAGAACGTATGTAAGAACCTATTACACTTTCCTGTTAAGATCTAAAATGTCAATATTCTAGGAAAATTACGATAAATTAAAAGGTATGGAAATTCTATGGATTACAGAAGATCGACGAATTTCGTTGTTTTATTTCGTTTCGTGTAAATTTGTATTGTTTTCTTTCGTTTCTGTGTTTCATTTTCATTTCTTCTTTTACAGGTTACCCGTATATAAAGTTTGCAAAAGAAGATTTTCTAAAAACTTGGAATAAAATAAAACAGTCTTCAAAAGACTCTGGTAAATTAACAACCTATTTTGATGTTAAAGACCATTTTAGAAAAATATTTATCATCCAATAAATTTCAATACAGACAGATAATGACTAAATTTAGAATAAGTGCTCACAGTTTACGCATAGAAACTGGCAGATATGAAAGAAAACCAAACAAAGAAAATAAATTAATAAAAATTGTAAGAGAAGAAAGAACATGTCTTTAACTGTAATAATAATGCCATCAATGGTGTAGAAGATGAAATACACTTCCTCTTAAAAGGTTCATTATATAGCGTTGAAAGAAAGATATTTATGGACTTTATTTGTAATGATAATAATCAAGTTGCCTCTCTTCAAACTAAAGACAAAATTTTTACTGGTTACTGAATAATGAAAATATAAATATTATAACTAAATTATCTGAATGTATTCTAAAAAAAAACTTTGAAAAAGATCTTCCTTTAACCAGAACACATGACAACGTATTAATATTAAATTCATATGTGTGCAAGCTTATATTTATATTTATTATATCCTCGATATACTTATGCAATTAATATCTTAGCTCCACACCTCATAGATACCTATACGCAGTCCTCCTCTCAAGGCCAGCTAGTTCATATCATATGATATACTATTGCATAAAATTATCTATGTTCATTATTCATGTTATACATTAATTACTCATGCATGTTGTATTATGTAAATTGTGTTGGTTTTGTGTTTGCTTGGTATTCTTTCTTTTTTGGATTTCTCTCTTTGAATGTTTTCTTTAAATGCCCCGTGTGGGCCCAACATTGGTTTAATAAATTATCTTGTCTATCTTAACTTATCTTATAAACATAATGGTTTTTTTTCTTGAGTTATCCCTCTTTGCATAGAAATATTGCGAATCTGTATTGGAATCGTATTTTAATTAGAATTACAATTACATGTTACATTTGTAATGTATTCATTATTTTTAATTGTATAACATGCATTTTGCTATAATTCTTTGCTTAATCTCTCTCTCGCTTGTTTATGCAACATAGTTAATGTAACGTGTCGTGACTGCAACTTTGTCAAGTTTTTATTTGAGTTACACTTATGTGACGAATTCTTATTTTAGTTTTATTGTTCCGTAAAAATCATGGAAATATATATTCTTTATTCTAAAGAACTTCCAATATGCTGAATATAATAATACAAAAAAGAAAAGCAATCACACAAGGAATTAAAACAACAACAACACGAGATATATATAAGTTATGTGTTCTAAGGGGGACAACTATGTTAACTTACTATCTTAAAGTACTATACCCATTTATACCACAAATAAAAATGTCACAGATAATTCTTTATTTATTAAACGAGGATTGTTAACAAGCACGGCTACAAGTAGCTCTCATCAACATATACAGAATATGCACAAGAATGATGATAAGTCTTAAACATAATAAAACATCATAAGACGTTCGACAATACATGAGTACAAAACACACTTGTACACACTTTTATACAGATGAACTCACTGACACACACTCATAATGGAACAACATAAGACGTTCGACAATATATACAGGACAAGATACACAAACATACAAACTTTCATACAGATGAACTCACTGACACACACTCATAATGGAACAACATAAGACGTTCGACAATATATACAGGACAAGATACACAAACATACAAACTTTCATACAGATGAACTCACTGACACGCATCCATAATGGAACAACATAAGACGTTCAACAATACATGAGTACAAAACACACTTGTACAAACTTTCATACAGATGAACTCACTGACACACACCCATAATGGAACAACATAAGACGTTCGACAATATATACAGGACAAGACACACAAACATACAAACTTTCATACAGATGAACTCACTGACACACACCCAAAATGAAACGACATAAGACGTTCGACAATATATACAGGACAAGATACACAAACATACAAACTTTCATACATACAGACTCACCGACACACACTCATAATGAAACAACATAAGACGTTCGACAATATATACAGGACAAGACACACAAACATACAAACTTTCATACAGATGAACTCACTGACACACACTCATAATGGAACAACATAAGACGTTCGACAATATATACAGGACAAGATACACAAACATACAAACTTTCATACATACAGACTCACCGACACACACTCATAATGAAACAACATAAGACGTTCGACAATATATACAGGACAAGACACACAAACATACAAACTTTCATACAGATGAACTCACTGACACACACTCATAATGGAACAACATAAGACGTTCGACAATATATACAGGACAAGATACACAAACATACAAACTTTCATACATACAGACTCACCGACACACACTCATAATGAAACAACATAAGACGTTCGACAATATATACAGGACAAGACACACAAACATACAAACTTTCATACAGATGAACTCACTGACACACACTCATAATGGAACAACATAAGACGTTCGACAATATATACAGGACAAGATAAACAAACATACAAACTTTCATACATACGAACTCACTGACACACACCTATAATGAAACAACATAAGACGTTCGACAATATATACAGGACAAGACACACACACATACAAACTTTCATACAGATGAACTCACTGACACGCACTCATAATGGAACAACATAAGGCGTTCGACAATATATACAGGACAAGATACACAAACATACAAACTTTCATACAGATGAACTCACTGACACACACTCATAATGGAACAACATAAGACGTTCGACAATATATACAGGACAAGATACACAAACATACAAACTTTCATACATACGAACTCACTGACACACACCTATAATGGAACAACATAAGACGTTCGACAATATATACAGGACAAGATAAACAAACATACAAACTTTCATACATACGAACTCACTGACACACATCCATAATGAAACAACATAAGACGTTCGACAATATATACAGGACAAGATACACAAACATACAAACTTTCATACAGATGAATTCACTGACACACACCTATAATGAAACAACATAAGACGTTCGACAATATATACAGGACAAGATACACAAACATACAAACTTTCATGCATATGAACTGACGGACACACACCCATAATGAAACAACATAAGATGTTCGACAATATATACAGGACAAGATACACAAACATACAAACTTTCATACAGATGAACTCACTGACACACACTCATAATGAAACAACGTAAGACATTCGATAATATATACAGGACAAGATACACAAACATACACATTTTCATACATACGAAATCACTGACACACATCCATAATGAAACAACATAAGACGTTCGACAATATATACAGGACAAGATACACAAACATACAAATTTTCATACATATGAACTCACTGACACACACCCATAATGAAACAACATAAGATGTTCGACAATATATACAGGACAAGATACACAAACATACAAACTTTCATACAGATGAACTCACTGACACACACTCATAATGAAACAACATAAGACATTCGACAATATATACAGGACAAGATACACAAACATACAAATTTTCATACATACGAAATCACTGACACACATCCATAATGAAACAGCATAAGACGTTCGACAATATATACAGGACAAGATACACAAACATACAAATTTTCATACAGATGAACTCACTGACACACACCCATAATGAAACGACATAAGACGTTCGACAATATATACAGGACAAGATACACAAACATACAAACTTTCATACATACGAACTCACTGACACACACCTATAATGAAACGACATAAGACGTTCGACGATATATACAGGACAAGATAAACAAACATACAAACTTTCATACATACGAACTCACTGACACACACTCATAATGAAACGACATAAGACGTTCGACAATATATACAGGACAAGATAAACAAACATACAAACTTTCATACATACGAACTCACTGACACACACCCAAAATGAAACGACATAAGACATTCGACAATATATACAGGACAAGATACACAAACATACAAATTTTCATACATACGAAATCACTGACACACATCCATAATGAAACAGCATAAGACGTTCGACAATATATACAGGACAAGATACACAAACATACAAACTTTCATACAGATGAACTCACTGACACACACCCAAAATGAAACGACATAAGACGTTCGACAATATATACAGGACAAGATACACAAACATACAAACTTTCATACATACAGACTCACCGACACACACTCATAATGGAACAACATAAGACGTTCGACAATATATACAGGACAAGATACACAAACATACAAACTTTCATACAGATGAACTTACTGACACACACCCATAATGGAACAACATAAGACGTTGAACAATATATACAGGACAAGATACACAAACATACAAACTTTCATACATACGAACTCACTGACACACACCTATAATGAAACGACATAAGACGTTCGACGATATATACAGGACAAGATAAACAAACATACAAACTTTCATACATACGAACTCACTGACACACACTCATAATGAAACAACATAAGACGTTCGACAATATATACAGGACAAGATACACAAACATACAAACTTTCATACAGATGAACTCACTGACACATACCCAAAATGAAACGACATAAGACGTTCGACAATATATACAGGACAAGATACACAAACATACAAACTTTCATACATACGAACTCACTGACACACACCCATAATGAAACAACATAAGACGTTCGACAATATATACAGGACAAGATACACAAACATACAAACTTTCATACATACAGACTCACCGACACACTCATAGTGAAACAACATAAGACGTTCGACAATATATACAGGACAAGATACACAAACATACAAACTTTCATACAGATGAACTTACTGACACACACCCATAATGGAACAACATAAGACGTTGAACAATATATACAGGACAAGATACACAAACATACAAATTTTCATACATACGAACTCACTGACACACACCCATAATGAAACAACATAAGACGTTCGACAATATACACAGGACAAGACACACAAACATACAAATTTTCATACATACGAACTCACTGACACACACCCATAATGAAACAACATAAGACGTTCGACAATATACACAGGACAAGATACACAAACATACAAATTTTCATACATACGAACTCACTGACACACACCTGTAATGAAACAACATAAGACGTTCGACAATATATACAGGACAAGATACACAAACATACAAACTTTCATACAGATGAACTCACTGACACATACCCAAAATGAAACGACATAAGACGTTCGACAATATATACAGGACAAGATACACAAACATACAAACTTTCATACATACGAACTCACTGACACACACCCATAATGAAACAACATAAAACGTTCGACAATATATACAGGACAAGATACACAAACATACAAACTTTCATACATACAGACTCGCCGACACACTCATAGTGAAACAACATAAGACGTTCGACAATATATACAGGACAAGATACACAAACATACAAACTTTCATACAGATGAACTTACTGACACACACCCATAATGGAACAACATAAGACGTTCGACAATATATACAGGACAAGATACACAAACATACAAACTTTCATACATACGAACTCACTGACACACACCCATAATGAAACAACATAAGACGTTCGACAATATATACAGGACAAGACACACAAACATACAAATTTTCATACATACGAACTCACTGACACACACCCATAATGAAACAACATAAGACGTTCGACAATATATACAGGACAAGATACACAAACATACAAACTTTCATACAGATGAACTTACTGACACACACCCATAATGGAACAACATAAGACGTTGAACAATATATACAGGACAAAATACACAAACATACAAACTTTCATACATACGAACTCACTGACACACACCCATAATGAAACAACATAAGACGTTCGACAATATACACAGGACAAGACACACAAACATACAAATTTTCATACATACGAACTCACTGACACACACCCATAATGGAACAACATAAGACGTTCGACAATATACACAGGACAAGACACACAAACATGCAAATTTTCATACATACGAACTCACTGACACACACCCATAATGAAACAACATAAGACGTTCGACAATATATACAGGACAAGATACACAAACATACAAACTTTCATACAGATGAACTCACTGACACACACCCATAATGAAACAACATAAGACGTTCGACAATATATACAGGACAAGATACACAAACACACAAACTTTCATACATACGAACTCACTGACACATATCCATAATGAAACAAAATAAGACGTTCGACAATATATACAGGACAAGACATACAAACTTTCATACAGATGAACTCACTGACACACACTCATAATGGAACAACATAAGACGTTCGACAATATATACAGGACAAGATACACAAACATACAAACTTTCATACATACGAACTCACTGACACACATCCATAATGAAACAACATAAGACGTTCGACAATATATACAGGACAAGATACACAAACATACAAACTTTCATACATACAGACTCACCGACACACACTCATAATGGAACAACATAAGACGTTCGACAATATATACAGGACAAGACACACAAACATACAAACTTTCATACATACAGACTCACCGACACACACTCATAATGAAACAACATAAGACGTTCGAAAATATATAGAGGACAAGATACACAAGCATACAAACTTTCATACATACAGACTCACCGACACACACTCATAATGGAACAACATAAGACGTTCGACAATATATACAAGACAAGACACACAAACATACAAACTTTCATGCATACAGACTCACCGACACACACTCATAATGAAACAACATAAGACGTTCGAAAATATATAGAGGACAAGATACACAAGCATACAAACTTTCATACATACAGACTCACCGACACACACTCATATTGGAACAACATAAGACGTTCGACAATATATACAGGACAAGACACACAAACATACAAACTTTCATACATACGAACTCACTGACACACATCCATAATGAAACAACATAAGACGTTCGACAATATATACAGGACAAGATACACAAACATACAAACTTTCATACATACAGACTCACCGACACACACTCATAATGGAACAACATAAGACGTTCGACAATATATACAGGACAAGACACACAAACATACAAACTTTCATACATACAGACTCACCGACACACACTCATAATGAAACAACATAAGACGTTCGAAAATATATAGAGGACAAGATACACAAGCATACAAACTTTCATACATACAGACTCACCGACACACACTCATAATGGAACAACATAAGACGTTCGACAATATATACAGGACAAGACACACAAACATACAAACTTTCATACATACAGACTCACCGACACACACTCATAATGAAACAACATAAGACGTTCGACAATATATACAGGACAAGACACACAAACATGCAAACTTTCATACATACGAACTCACTGACACACACCTATAATGAAACAACATAAGACGTTCGAAAATATATAGAGGACAAGATACACAAGCATACAAACTTTCATACATACAGACTCACCGACACACACTCATATTGGAACAACATAAGACGTTCGACAATATATACAGGACAAGACACACAAACATACAAACTTTCATACATACGAACTCACTGACACACATCCATAATGAAACAACATAAGACGTTCGACAATATACCAGAGTCCAAGCAGAGACCACCGATGAAGAGACCAGTAGCACCTGAATCAGGACCCGTGACGAAGCAGCGACGTATCGGGTCACCACCAACAAACACCCACCAAGAAAAGAGCCGAGTTGCAGCCGACACGGAGGTTCTACCTGACGATCCAGAGACCAGAGTCCTGTACCTGAGGCATTGAAGTCCATCCGGACAGCGGAAGCGACCGGCAACCGTATCCAGGACCGATACAACTTGACCCTACATGAGATGACAGCGTCCACCTTTCCAGAGATGGTACGGTCCCTGTACAGACAGCAGACCACAGACTTCAAGATCAGCCTGCCTTTTGGTTTTATCCTACGGCACATCGAGACTGGAGGATTGCGTTATTACCATGCTAGCCAGAACAACGCCAGATTCTTCGAGACGCCACACCTTATCAGAGCAGAAGAAGACTTGGAGAGGTTTTTGGAGGACGTGAGCCGACATGACATCCTGGAGTACATCCGGAAATAAAGACCCGATACCAAGTGGGTCGTTCATCTGCTGACCAACGTGACCTTCTACCTAAACAAGTTGATCCAACATCCCATTGGTGCCAGAGTCGTCGTTTCAGGCTTTTTCCTGCGAAAGCAAGGCTTGGTGTGTTTAGTTGGTGGATACCATGGACCTTATGAGGACAACCTATGCTTCTTCAGATGTTTAGCAGTACATCGTGGAGCTCCAGATGGCAAAGCCTTAGAAGTTCCAGCCAAGACGTATTACCACCAGTACCTGCAGTACAGACAGATGACTTCCAAGGCTTTCCAGGGTGTGTGTTTAGACGACCTGATGGTGTTAGAGCAGTTGTTCCAGACCAACATCTTTGTCTAAGACCTGCAAGAGATGGAAGAGGGAGATATTGCAGCACAATTGGTACGACTTTCCCTCTACAGTTACCAGGAGACCATGAATTTGAACATGTACGAGCAGCACTTCAGCTATGTCAACAACATGGAGAAGTACAGCCTGTGTTCGAAATGTGATAGATTATGGAAGACCAGATGGGAGTTACACCGTCATGAACGGACCTGTAGCGGAGATGTTATCTACAAGTATCCTGGTGGCGTGCACCATACAGCACAGACCGTATTCGACCGGTTAGAAGACGAGAACATTGACGTCCCAACAGAAGACCGGTATTACCCGTTCAGAGCTACCTATGACATTGAGGTGATGTTACAACATACAGACAAGAGACGATCCGAGAAGTTGGAGTGGACCAGTCATCATGTACTACTCAGTGTGTCTGTGTGTTCCAACGTTCCTGGGTATACAGTTCCAGTGTGCTACATCTCGGAGGGTGATGTCAGAAAGACAGTGGAGTCCTGTTTGAGCTACCTGACAGAGGTGAGGTGGACTTTCAACAAGGTTTACCGGATTTGGATAATTTAGATCCAAGAGAAAAACATTTAATCATCCTAGACGATTGAATGGACGAAACAGATCAAAGTGTAGCTTCTCTGTTTACGAAGAAGAGTCACCATAGAAACATTAGCGTCATGTACATCGTTCAGAATCTGTTTCATCGAGGAAAACACCATATAACCATAAGTCTCAATGCCCATTACATGGTCGTCTTCAAAAATCCGAGAGACGTATCGCAGATCATGGCCTTGGCGCATCAAATGTATCCCCAAAGGACGAAATACTTTTTGGAAGCCTACACTGCAGCTACGGCCAGACCTCACGGCTACATGGTGATCGATATGAAACAAGAAACACCGGACATATTGAGACTAAGAAGTCATATCTTTCCCGGGGAGAAACAGATAGCGTACGCCGATATTTAGTTATATATCCCAGTCTATCCAAGATTAATTCAGTTTTATGTTCTAATTCACGTTGTTCAAACGAACATAAAGTATTTATGTACTGTTAGCTGTAATATTCTATATATGACGAAAACCAAGTATTTGCGTTATGTCCCTATACTTGTTAATAAATAAAACACAAACACAATTGAAGATTTACTGGCGCAGTGACCATTTCTATTGTACTAAAACACAACAAACAACATCGTATTATAAATGAGTTCATTATACACAACTTTATGCTTCACTAATATTTAACTGTCAAAAGTCACTGAAAAGTCTCTACCAATCTATAAAAGACATTTTAAAAATTACAAACTGATTCGTACATTTACATACATTATATATAAAGACGAGAAAATAAATAGGTGTGTACAAACATGCTACGTATAATACTGATATCAGGGGCGGATCCAGGATTTCAAGTTAGAGGGGGGAGGGGGGCGCAATTAAAAAAATTGCGCCGAGCGGAGGGAGGCGCGAAATTTGTTTGGGCATTTCGTATGAAAAATCACGATTTTACGCCAAAAAATCATATTTTTTCTAATTTTAGGGGGCGCGCGCGCCGGGTGCGAACCCCCCCCCCCTGGATCCGCCCCTGGATATATTCTTTATGCTAAAAAGTTATTGGTGTAACTGAAAATTTTACTTCACAATAAGCTCGTGGGTCTGCTCGATACGGTCACTGCCTAGTCTCGATACTGAATTCTTCTCGCAGTTCTTTAAATACCCCCGTATTCTGAAAACCGGTTCTTACTAATACTGTAAGAAATTACTACGCACGATATACATAAATATATTTATGAGCGATGTAGAAGGAGCAACATGGTCTCTCAGCACTTAAAGAAACGCCAACGAGTTCGTGTATTTACAAAAACCAAGACCGTGTATTCGCAATCACTTCATAACCAAAGCCGATCGCAGCCTAGTCGACTGTCTGTGTGAGTGTGCCGATAATATTTTAAGAGACAACGTCCCGTTAACTAAACTTCAGTATATTCAGGATTAAATTATTTATTTTCATTTTTGTGGTATTTTCGATCCTGGATTGGAGTAAATCTGAGGGATTGAAATATTTGTTTTCTCCATCTTCCAGATCAAAATATTTATTTTCAACATACTCCAGGTCAAAATATTTATTTAAAAAATCTTACACACCCTGTTATATACACATAAATAAAAATTGATCAATAACCTGTTTCACTGGTAAGTAAGTATGTGTGTACAGGTAACGAAAACAGCAAACCGTTTTGAAATAAGTTCATTATTAGAAAAGATATTATTGAAACAAGTCAGGTGGTGCTTAACTTTTGTCGGACTGTATATATATACATTATCTGTTTAATGTCAGTTTATGTTTGTATGAATTGCTATGCCCGAAAGGGTTTTATATGCAATAAAGATTATATAACACTTGTAGCCAATAAGAACAAACATGTTATTTTCCTGATCTTAGTGGTTACATCAGGCCGAAATATGTTTATGGTTTATTAAATCTACACAGGGCCATGTACAGATGTGTATTATATACCAATACATTAAAACCCTCCCCTCTTTTGATATAAACAGCATACATTTTATTATTGAATACATAAAGTGTCGTCCTTAACCAACATTTACTGTCAATTTTGAGGTGTAGAGTAGATTAATGTATGAAGTAGACCTAGATGTATCTGTGGTATCCGTTACTTCAAGTTAAATGGGATAGATGCGGTCAACAAAATCACCAAATATAGGTCCTTTGGTTTTATTGCTCCCACAACTTTATATTATTTGGCTTTCCAATCTTTCGACTTCCAGCTGAAGTTATAAATTGTTATTCCAGAAACGCGTCGTGTGCACTCTTGATATCTACGTTATGATTACTATCACTGTACGTTAGAAATTTCAGATAACTTTTTGGTAGAATCAGAGTGCTTTTTCACAAAATAATATTTGTCCCTTCCTAAGACCAGGCATTTGTATCTACGTTGGTCCTTCCTCTTTTATGAATGTGATAAAGTTTATTAATGACTTGAGACGTGCTGGCGAATTTCTCCGGGTACTCCCATTTCCTCCGCCAATAAAGCTGACTGCCACTATATAACTGAAATAAGTGGCATTAAACACCATAACCCCAACTCTCTCTCTTTTTAATGAATTGGATTAATTCGTTTGTTTTAATTTTAGTGAGGAATAAATGTGTAGAGGGTATAAAAGTAAAATGTTATTGCATGAGGAGGAGAACCTTGGGTGTATGTACTTGAGCAAATCTTAAGAATTTTTCAGAATACACATCTGATTTTCACTACCCCTTGAGTAGATAGTGTCACAGTAACTTTGGAGTCTTTTGTTTTTAATACCGTTGATAGAATAGATGTCCAGTGATATTTCATGAAGCATTTGGCAGAGCTAACAATATAACGCTGTTTTTAAGGACACTTATGCAATGTAGTAATTCAGTAGTGTAGAGTGACGGGAGATCCAGCTCTTCATTTTTGGTTGAAACTCCAAATATTGGTATTTGCTGCTTCTCTGCTAATCACACTAATCAGTCAATTTACGAAAAACCCGCAACAAATTGTAAAAGAACAAATAAATAGCCTATTGGCTTTATATACACATGTTTAAGGAAATATAAAAAGTCGCCACAAAAATAATACGGGGAAATGCATGAATTTAATCACGCAAAATTAATGATTTGGCCGTGGAAACTATTGTCGGCCATTGAGCTCCGTACGATATTATAAAGTACGGAATCGTCTTAGGTATTGTTATTAAAAATTATTCATGAAATACAAATTATGCATCAATATAACGAAAACAAAATACATTACAGTCCAAATATGATTAATAAATACACCAGAAATGTACGACCTTTCGCATTTTACCGGACGGAAAGCAGACGATTTTTCCCGGACCGACATATTTTGATAAAGGCTCATTCTCCCATTATTACGGCGTTTGAACCAATGGTGGAAAAATCTGTAATCCTATAGAGGATTAAAGTGTCTCGTGCCTTTCCCCGCGTCCTAGCAACAGAATTGTGTAGAGGTCCGCCAAAGGATTTTGAAATAAAGTTCGTGTTAAATATTGGAAGAAACAAATCCTCCTTCAGTTGCCCATGGCATGTGGGTTACGATATTTCTCCACTCTCGAGAGTTAAATTAAAAATTTTAGCCACTCGTCGTCATGGGTTACGATATTTCTCCACTTTCGAGAGTTAAATTAAAAAATTTAACCACTCGCCTGACGGATTTAACTCTCTTGAGTGGAGAAATATCGTAACCCACGAGCAACTGAAGGAGAATCTATATTTAAACGATTCTTTCACAAAATAAACATTCAATTGCTCTAAAACTTTAAACATATGCAACCATTGCACATATTTTCAATATATAAACAAAATGCAGATAAAGCAACCGCAAATATCGTTTTAAAAATGACATCACGTTAAAAAAAATTCTGAAAATTACGGCGGCTCGTCATGGACAGAAATAACGTTGCGATATGTTTAAAAGTTATGTGCATAAATGTATGCCCAATACATCAACTCTTCTATTAAATCTCATGATTTTTTTACCATAAATATTGCTATACAAAGAAAGTTATATACAGAGAAAAAGAAGTTCAGATCATCTGATATTTTTTTTAAAGTTTTTATTTAGGTAATGCAGAATAATTTGTGTCCCGCATGATTTTCAGGAAGAAAATTTAATAACTGTCCATGCATCATTAGAGCGTTGTCCTTCTTACATTTACTATCGTTTCTGTTTCCACCAGAGCCTACTATTTATTTTCTATGATATTCAAATTAATGCAATCATTTATGTAACAATTAGTAAACTTTGTCAGGCGTCGTGATTGACAATAAAAATATCATGTTATTCTTATTCTTGTTCCATCATGTTCTGCGAATCATAAAATCTTTTCAACAACAAAAAAACTTTGGTTAAAGCTGAGTTTCAGTCTTACTTGTAGTTTTATATTTCAGCCAATAAAGTTGACTTCTTGAAATTGGGAAATCATACAAATGTCGTGACCGGCGGAAAATCTCAAAATAGTGAACGGAAATAGCTAACAAATTTTCAATGCTGATTAAATTATTAAAAAAAATAACATTCAAATTGTTTAATATTGATCGGCATTTAGTTTGATAATTTTTGAACTGTATGACCTTAATTTGCTTTGCATACATATAGCTCTCTGTCTAAGTGAAAATGAAACTATTAAACAGTTTATTTAAAATATTATCCAATCAGAACAACGAATCGCTCGCTTCACACCACCTATCATTACCAAACTCAATAAATTTCTAGTTTTTGTTACACTATCTAAAAACTGCATCAGTAACGAAAGAATATAAAATTGGTATTTGCAGATTGGATAAGCTCTCAACTTTAAGAAACAAGAGCCAAAAATGGTTGGCTTCGTGATTTTTCTATTTGGAAGCGATTGCATCGGTGGTGTAATGGTTAGCGTGCTCGCTTCGACAGTGCGTAAACATAGATTTTCGTGTCTTTTAATTCCATATTTATATAGAATGTTCCAAAATGACATGCAAAGATCCACCATAGGATCACACGCCTTCCATATATCTTTGCAATTTATTGTTGCTTACTATTATTCGCAACTTGTGAATATTTTGCATGCAAAACATAAAGTTACTTCAATATAACATATTTAACTTAACCAGCAATATAAATATACATTTGTTTCTGTTCGTGGATAACGTGGAGAGTGACACGGCACCTGCACACGATTTAAAGACATCTTTTGTAGATTTCGAAAAATCCTCTACGAAAGACTAATTTTTTCGTCTCTGCCAAACTCTATATACCTTTCTCAATGGCATTCAAAAGTCGTTTACCCTATCCCTTCCATCATTTCTTTATTGTTTTCATATATTACTGAGGGGGTTATAGGGTCACGTTCAATAATATTTCAGTTATATCGTGGCGGTCAGTTTTAGTGGTGAAGTAAACCGGAGTACCCGGAGAAAATCACAGACCCATCGCAAGTCATTGACAAACTTTATCACATAATGTAGTATCGAGTACACCTCAACATGAGCGGGATTCGAACTCACAATTTTAGTGGTGATAGGCACTGATTACCAAGGTAGTTGTATATCCATCTACAATACGATCATGACGTCTCCTATTTAATATTGAACTTGGTCTCGTACTGAATATGGTTGAAATACAAATGTACTGTTCGATGGAAGTTAAGCAATAATCAATCAATCAATCAATCTTATGATATCTTTGTTAAACCGCCCCCAGGTTGATAACGTTTGTCATAATCTCACGGAGATTGACTAGACCAGCACGCCATTGTTCCGCCATACAAGGTCTGGGTTATTTTGTGCCAACAAAAAATCTACCGCGACTACTGATGCAGTAATTTTGTTTTACGTTTCAAATGAGAGGTTATAATATCTTTTGATAATAACCGATACGAGCATCAGCAGTAGGTTTTTATGGAGATGTTTAAGTCGAATACATTGTTCACTACAGAGGCGTATGAGTAGACCGGAAAGTGGGGGTGAATGAGGCTTAAAAAGTGGACAAGAAAGTGAAAGGGCAGGCCTTAGAAGTGGACTGGAGAGTGAGAGACAAACTTGAAAGGGAATCTTCAAGCCATGACTGAAAAAGGTGGCATTAAAAAAAAAACAAAAAAAAACAAAAAAACAAAAGGGTCTTTTGGAATCGAAACTACAGAAAAGCATTTTAGTTGTCTGTGTATTTATTAATTCCATGCTGAAAATTCCACATATTATTAACTATGCCGAACAATTCAAAGTGCCACCTTTGAACACCCCCACCACATCCCCCGTCCTGTTTCATATGTCCCTGCATTGCTTATTGATTTCAAGGGATTTCAGAAGAATTTTACCAAATTAAATCCAACTTTTTATCTTAATTGTTCGTGTAATACCATACCGACGATGCTGTCAGAAAAATAAGTTCAATGACAACTGAATCGCTCGCATGATTATTTGTGAACTACTTGTATTTGAGATCACAAATTTTGTAGTGTCGAAGACAAAACAATGAGGAATCATTATAGAATACCCCCATACATAATTTGCTCTACTTTTAAAATCAAATGGCCGAGCAGATCTAAGAGAAAATGATAAAAATATGAAATTTTAAAGATGAAAACGCATTACCGTGCTTAGGAGTTTTCCGTGTTGCCATGGTAACGGCACGTTGTCATATATATCATCATATTGTAACTTTTATTGATATTTTAAACAAAATCATATTTGTTTCTGAAGATATGCTTAAAAATAGACGTCAATATTTTAATATGCAAATTTGTACTACAGAACTGAAAATATTATCTCCCTTTAATGGGTAAAAATGTACCAAATTATAAAGGCTAAAAAATATACTTAATCCTCAATATATCCATGGCGACTTTTTATTCTGTTAAAGGGGATGCAGTAAAGTTGCTAACACACCACTTAGAAATTCTTTTGCAATTTGTTCCCGGTTTGGCTATTTTTCTCATAGATTGACTGGACTATAAGGAGTGAGAGCAAAGACTGGTTAGGTTGGAATCAGGATAATGTGTCCGACTCTATCAGCGACTTGTTGTTTAAATGAGCTAGTATTAAAAAAATCCAACAAACGACGTTGTTCTAGAATAATATAGAGCAGAAATGTAACTTGTTCCCGCCATGATATAGCGGGAAAATTGCTATTTTGGCGTTAAACAACAATCACTCGCTCACTCATTCCTTATCGTCACAAAGACCCTGTGTTGTTTCCGCATAAAAACTATGTTCGATTCGTCTTTACCTCCAGTTGTTTGTGGAGGGGGTTCATGTCTTATTTGTGTTATATGTGTTTGCTTGCGCATAGCGGTGTCCAACACATATGTTGCCAGTTTCGGTGGATTGTCCATTTTTGATTGCCCATTCGGTATTCTCTAACGTTTATTTGTTACAACCCAATTCGAAGTTAAATTTGATTATGCAATGACATTTGGTTATTGTTGCCAATTTAATATATGGGGCCATTTGGAATTGAAAGGAGGTTAGGTAACGTACCGTAGAGCCATTTCTGTTCATTTTGGTGTATGAAGCAATATCAGCCTACTTTGGAGTGGTTTT
The DNA here is from genome assembly GCA_963383655.1 of Bathymodiolus septemdierum. Taxonomy (NCBI): domain Eukaryota; kingdom Metazoa; phylum Mollusca; class Bivalvia; order Mytilida; family Modiolidae; genus Bathymodiolus; species Bathymodiolus septemdierum. The sequence continues at coordinate 80,905,532 of OY726520.1, forward strand.
GAAAGGCGATTACATAACAATATGGGTTCATATCAGTTCACTTCAAGTTCTAGGCCCAGAATGTGTGACGCCATTTTGGGTTTGAGTCTCCCATTTGCTTTAGTACTGTCGTGAGTTAGCGACGATAGTGGATATGCAATATTAACCCAAATCCTTAATTCTAGCTTCAGGTGATGCATGGTGTTTTGGCAAATTTGGCAAAAACGAGATGACTTTTCAGTCGACTGTAAACTTTCCATTCACTTGTACCAACATGCCAGCAGCACCAGGACCGGGTTGCTACACATTTCAATTTTTATATTATTTATATTTATTTATTTTTTAGCAGTATAACATGCCTTTAGCTCATAACACCAGCTTTATTTTTATTATTTTTATTTTCTATTTTTATTTTCTTTTAGCTTTTATTGCTGTGCTTGATTAACTTTTTTACTTTTGTATATGCGTACCTTGTCTGTGCTATATGTGTGCTTTAACTTATTTGCTGTGTTTTGCTACTATGAGTGCTTTTATCTAAATTATTAATTTGTGTGCATGCTTTTGTTGTTTTTAACTGTTATTTATTATTGTATTGTGTATGTCGGTCAAGAGCCCACTAGGGCTTGTGTTGTATTGTTATTTAAACATGCTGACTATAAATAAAACTTATCTTATCTTATCTTATCTTAAGTATCAAGAATTGCACATGCTTACCATTCCGAATAATTCCGGAGCTCATGAGCTCATCCCCGATTTTTTTATGGGGCGTGTTGCTCATCTTTAGTTTTCAGTATTTGTTCGCGTTTGTTATTATTTGTTTCTTTCTTTCCCACTTCACATCAGTGAACCGCATCCGATATTCTGCAAGTTATAAATAAATAAATAAATAAATAAGCTTTATTTAGAGTCGGCATGGTTAAAACAACATACAACATAAGCTCTGTTGAGCTTTTAACCGACATACACAGACACAGAATAAATAACAAATAACAAGCATGCAACATACAGCTAAAATACAAGACTAAGTAAGCACTACATGTAAGATAATAACAGTTACAAGATAAGCAAAAAAAGCAGATTAAAAGCTGATGTTATAAGCTAAGCATACCAAGAGCTAATGTAGCAAACTATGAACAACTAAAAGCTGATATTATGAGCAGAGCATAACAATTTTATAAGCACAATAAATAAAAACTGGATATGACCTAGATGGTAGAAATTTAAACAAATTTAAAAGTCAGCACAAACTGAACATTTACATACATTTCCATTCCAAGATTTTAAAATATTCTTAAACTGATTAAAATTGGAAATTTTTCTAAAATCATCAGGTAGGTCATTCCATAAAACAGCTGCTGCATATTTAAAACTATTCTTACCGTAGGTAGATGTTCGCACCCTAGGTATATCTACAATATTGGAATATCTAAAATTATATTTACAATCTTTAAAAACAACTAAATCATGTAAACAAGATGGTGAAAGTTTGTTTAAAATCTTAAAACATTCAATAGCCATGGTACGCATTCTTCTAACTTTTAGAGAAGGAACTTTAGCTTTTTCTAATAACTCATCATATGTGCTCTCATAGTCCTCGTATATAAATCGTAAAGCCCTCGCCTGGATTTTTTCTAATTTAGAGGTATTACTTTTATTGCAAAAATGCCACGCCAAAGGACAAAAATTAAAATTAGACAAAATGAAAGTATGAAAAATTGTTAATTTATGTCGTGTTTTTTTTAATGTTCTCATAAGGCATTATAGAGCGGACAAGTTATCCACATGCGAATGGTAAAATGCAAGTGATGTCATTTCTAACAGAAATGCACTTCCGGTGAAACCCCCCAGGAAAAAAAATGAAAAACTGTATTTACATTAAAAAAAAGTTGAAATTATGTGGTCCAAAAATTGCTTCAATATTATACATTTACTAGTTCAGGTCATAAGATAATTTTTTCGTCAATTCATGGTATAATTCATTAGCACATACGATATTATTCAGGTCATATAATACTGTAAGTAATATTGACGGAATAGCCAAGGGAGCTAATTTTAAGACTCATTTGCATATTGGGGAAAGCCTTGTCTGTGTTTGTAAGGGGCCAATAATTTGGCGGGGATTGTACTCTTAAACTCAAAGCACAAGATAATTGTTTTGAAATAAATGCACAGGTAAGAAAGCACACTATAATCATCAAACAAATGAAGATAAACAAATATGTCTGCCGTCTAAATAACCCTCTTTCTCGGCTTCTGTTGCCGGTATATTTACTGGTATGCTATTTATATGTATCAGATGTCGGCAAGTTGAAGTAACGGCTTGTTATTTTGCAGTGTATCTTTAAATTTGGTTTAAATTGGTACATTATCGTCGTACGAAATTCTATGTGTAAGTGCTTCTGTGTTATATATTATAATAGTGAATCATTATAATCGGAAGCAACCGGAAAACCATTAAATTATTGTTTTCTGTCGCCATATTTTGCAACTGTCAAGGTCGGTTAATTTTTCAGATGCATTCCAAATTGTACATGTTTATCAACTTGCAAAAAACGTTGTAGAGAATAAAATGTAATGTGCATGTTTTGTCGTTTAAAAAAAGGGATCTCCTGTACTTGGCGATCACAATACTGGTATAAAAATTTGTTCCAGTATTGTATACCAGTATTGTACCAGTATTGTGATTTAAAAAAAAATTTTTTTTACTTGTGTATAGTATTGTAGTAAGTATTGTAATAGGTATTGTGGAAATGTTAGTTCCTGGGTAGACCAGTTCTTGAAGTAGTTGTTCTTGTGTCGCTGTATAATAATCTTGACTATCCATAATGGATTGTTGTGTATTGTGATGTATTACTGATACGATGTTATAAATGCCAATAAAATGATACACAATCAACTTGTACTTTTAGTATGCTTTTCAACAGTTGATAACATGAACCTTCTAATATGAAGCAATCCAATTTCATAATTGAATTACAATACCAATATCTTAATTACATTACTGGTATACCAGTATTGTACAAAATTTTGAAAAAAATTCACAATACTGGAAAAAAAAATTATACTAGTGATCACCAAGTACAGGAGATCCAAAAAAAGTATTTATTGAGTCATAATTTGGAAAGAGTGATCTAGACTAGACAGTTGCTACTACTTTTTGTTTGAAGAGGGTAGACTAAACGAAACATGCATGGTCAGTAAATGTTTTGTGAAATTTTTGAATCATAAGTTGTGTATGTATTCTATGATTTTCAGTTTATACGGCTTCAGTCAATCCGCCTCTTTAAGTTGAAAGTTGTTTCATCCACATCTGTATGCAGAGGCTGCTCTGGCTCCCAAAAAGTAGGAGCCAGAAAAATCGCCAGGTGCCATTTTCAGGAGCCAATTTAGGAGCCAGTTAAAATTTGTACAAGGAGCCAATTTTTTCGACCTGAAACTGTGGATGATTGCATGTACCAGTATCATGTTCAGTTTCATGTATAAATGGTCCGGATTTGTTTGTACAAATGTTAATGTCTGTATTGTACTTCTGTTTTTCATTTCGATTTCATCATCAAAAACAACGATTTATATAATTTATTACAATATACTGTATTTTATGTATTATCAGGGATTCAGCCAGAATTTTGAGACCATTAGTCACATTTGCGGAACAGATTTTTAATGTCTAAGCTTAATCTTATAATCAGTTACTTTGCCTTATTAGTTAGTAATGGAGATTGAAAAGCTATGAAAACCTCCTAGGATGGGAACATACTCTGCAAATTAGAAACCAACTGATAAAACATAACATTGCCATGATTTTGATCTAATACCACACAAATTGTAATACCCCCCCCCCCCTTTTTTGAAATATTACTGTGCTTTGATCTAATGCCACACAAATTGTAATAACCCCCTCCCCCACCCTTTTTGAAATGTTACTGTGCTTTAGTCTAATACCACAACAATTGTAATAATTGGTATTTGTGTAGTCTTCAGCAGAAAAAAATATGTCTCTGCCAATGGTCCAACTTCTAGATACTTTGTACAAAATGTAGTTAATGAATAGAACAAACGTCAAAAACTGAAGCAAGTTGTAAAATAAATAATTATTTCTCAGATCTCATAATCAAATTGTAACAATTGGAATAAAAATACTGACTGGTTATTTATTTTAATTGCAGACACATGTCTGTTTGTAAATAGTTCTATAAATAGAACGCAATTGTTACCCGGATGCTGATCGATAAAAAGCTTATGCGTCCTCGTGCAGTGCATTTCAATGGCCAACCTCCGCATATAAAAAATGACCATATTAAATATGAGAACTAAGATTACATTTCACAGAAATGAGAATAAATATATCAAAAGTTTGTTTGGTTAAATATATCGGTGGATTAATTGCAAACTCCTGTTGATCGCACCATTTTTATTTTTTAAGTTTATGTCTTTTCGAGAAAGTCACTTTCAAAATACTTAATGAATGCGATAGATAAAAGACTTCCTAACTCTGAACTCCCGTATAAACATGATATCGACATTTTCATAAATAGTTCGTTATGATGGACATTGTGACAAATCGTGCAACGAATGACGATTACAAAAATATGTCCACTTAAAATACATACTGTAACATTTTGAGTACATGTCAATCATAACTATAAAAAAAAATCATTATCGTTGATTGAATTCTTTGTCTGGATCATTATCTTTACCCAGGTAAATCAAGCCAGGTGTGATCAAAATTTACCCAATCAAAGCAAAAATTCTATAATCCGTTGATTGGGGTTGTAACATGTAATAAAATTGTCATTGTAATGATCACTAATAAGTAATTAGTTTTAATCAGCAAATGAAGAAGAAGAATGGATTGTTACAAAAAAATGTTTCTACTATTTTTTGAAAATTCAAATAACGAATTGGTTATGGGAAATACTCGTCACTTTCGAAAATCAATCGTCAATAATTTATTGGTTTTTGTTACGGTACACAGTGATTATCTATAAATTTACACAAGGAAATCTAGGTGGCCAAAAAAATCGTCAGAAGCTGATTTCAGTCGCCAGTCAAGAAAAAAAATCGCAAATTGTGACATTGGCGACCTACATAGCGATCCCTGTGGGTTCGCGCCCGGATTTGTAAATTACAAAAAAGGTTGCACTCGACTCGCAGCTGCAAGTGATAAAGTTTACCAGTTGCTTGCCCATGTTTGGTGGTTCTCTTCGGGTACTCTGGCTTCTACCACCACTAAAACTGGTCGCCTGATATAACTGAAATATTGCTGAAAGTGGCGTTAAATACCAAAAATCTAATCAAATCATTTCTCGTTCTGACCTATACTCTTATTTGGATGGTCACTTACAAAGTCTTCATTTATTGTGTGTGGATCAGAAATGATCCGAGTTGGCAGAGCTAGGAATATAAAAAAGCTGTATCTCAAAAACTACAAGTACAAACTTGTTTGGACACAAGCAGCAAATGAATCAATAGGTAAGTGATCAGTTGAGCCGTTAGTTTCATGCTGTCTTAGACAGTCACTAATGAAGACTGTTTGACTGCATTTGTATGTAGTATATTTATAGCTGTGAAACTGGATATGGTGTTTAAAGTGTATTCTGTCAGAACACAGATGTCAGGATTCCAATCTGATGACAAGCTGTTTTGATCTTGGTTGGGGGTCAGTTAGGAGAGCTTGTAACCTTGTTGCTCTTATCAGACAGTGTAAACACTGTTTAGTCTGTAGATCATAAATGATAATTGAGCCTCCAAAGTGTAACCTTTCACCTAGCAATTGATTCACATTGATTTCATTAGTACATTTAATATATATATATAATTACATGTAAATGCACATACATGTAACTTTTGACATCTACAATGTAATTATAAAATTTGATTATGTACATGACTACAGTGACATTTCAAGCAGTAGCAGTATTGTTATCTAACTGCCAAATTTATCTAACTGTAGGGGAGTTCAATATGATAGGATTCATGTGTATAATATGAATTATCATGGATATTCCTGACTAAAAATTATAGTTACATATGATATAAAAATCTTTTGTAACCATTGAACAGATTGCTGTATTGACATCAAATTTCAGAACATGATCATAAGATTGATTGATTTTTTATTTTTTGGTGTTTTAACACCATTTTCAGCAATATTTCAGCTATCATTGGCAACCAGTTTTAGTGGTGGAAGAAGCCGGAGTACCCGGAGATAACCACCGACCATGGGCAAGCAACTGGTAAACTTTATCACTTGCTGCTGCGATTCGAGTTAACCCTTTTTTGTAACTTACAAAGCCGGGTGCGAACTCGTGCCATATTGGTGATAGGCTTGTATGAGTTGTTTGGTAATCCAACTAAAAATGTACCTAACTCATTGAGCCACCCCGGGCCCTTCAGAACTTGATCATACTTATGTGATCAATGTCCAGAGACCTATCGGGTTCCTGTCCAGATCAGTGCAGGGAATGTGTATGAAAATTATCCTCTCCTATTTTGTTGATATTGGTCGAATTGTTGACCATCACTGTTTAAACTTACATTTCATAATCCTTGACATGATTCCCAACATGGTATATAACCTTATCACCTGTAATCTAGCTGACAGTAAATGCCAGTGGTGAACCACAAGGTAATCCCCCATTAATGTTCAATATACAGTTGTATATCAAAATTGATACATTGTATATACTAAAATTTTGGTTAATTCAAAATTTTTCTGAAGTCCTGTTTTTTTCTCTGTGCTTTTCAACTTAATTTACTCTTCTTTTCTCGAAATTTGTTGTGTCAAAAGTTTGTGTGTCTTGAAGTAACTTGTCGGGCCCTTTTATAAAAATCTGAAACTGTAGTGTCATTCCCGGTGTTTGAGAGTCAGACAATATGCATATAATTTGGCCCTACACCTATGGTCTTGATCATAAAGTTTTTAAAAAATACCTGTTCAGTTCGACTAATGGTACAGTACATATTTTGTCTTGGAACTTGTTTTCAATGTAATATTTCAGTTTGTTACACAAGGAATGTTTGTTTTAGAAGGCATCTCAAAAGATCAGCGCCCTACCCTTTGTAACTAACGTGGATGTCTTTTTCGTAAACACAAGTACCCTTTTTATCTGTGTTTTCATTTCTTTTGTCGCTCAAATGTCGCCAATTTGGATCATTGTAGCGTCCCCTATCTAATTTGAATATGTCAAAGCTAAATTTAGCACATTAACTACGGTGTTCTCCATTTTTGCTCAGTGATAGGTGGTTGTTTTTTGTTGCTGACTTTTATAGTGTGTTTTCATTTTTTCGTCGTTGCGCTTAAGTACGTGTAATCGCGACAAAAATAATACAAATAATACTTTATATTTCCAATTTTATGGTACTACTTGCTACAGCAATTAAGCAATTTTATTTTATTTTCAACATGTCTCCTTAATTCGTTTGTAATTTTCCTTAGCAAAAGAGATTTCATCACAATTTTTTTCAAAAGTTTTGATTTTTCTGTTGATTCCTTTGCTTTTTCAACCAAGATATGTCTGTTTCTAAGTTTCCCCCAAATGTTCATGGCTGTCCTGAAATCAAATTCTGAGTCATACGGTCCATGTATCGAAACCATCATTAATCCTTGTAATATGGTGTTAGTCAGCCTGTTTGTTCCTCGGTGTTGTCTTCACTCTGGACATACAACTGAATCCCCTTTCACATTCAATACATTAGACAAACGAGCCGTATAATTATGTAATCAGAAGTGGAACGTGGATATTAACGTGTTCATTTTCTCAATTTTGTTGTTGCGTATATCAACTTAGAATCAGAACAAAATCAGTTTTTGAATTTCATCATTATAGATCAGTGTTATTTCATGGAATTTGAAAATAAAAAAAAAAGCATCTGAAATTACTTTATGAGCATGTATATTAGCAATTTCCGTCGATACATGTAAAAAAAAAAATTTTTTTTTATATATTTTACAAATACAAATGTATTTAATCTCCATTTTATTTTCAATTTTTGTTTTTCACAACTAAAAAAAGAACAAAAAGTTTTTGTTTTTTTCTCATTATGACAGCTTGTACTTGTAAAATTACTTCAACATGTTCGATCTTTCATTACCCTCGTCTCGGATTGAAACCACTCGTAATTGTGTCACAAAATTAATCCTGACCCAGGAGCAAATGTACAGTTAACTTGTACTTAATTGTTTAAAGAAAGATGATCAAATATGCTAATCGAAGGGTGTTATAATTTAAAAGAGAAATGTTTATACAGCACTTGCATGTAAAAGTGTGTCACCGTTAGTGTATAGTTTGGAAGTAATTTTTTATCGGAACTTGCAGAAGTTGTTAAAATCTTTTCACAGATAAATATTTCTGTCATTTTGCAAAGTCAAATAATTCAAAATCATTTGCATGTGGATTATAACCCATTAAAAGATATGCTCGTACTTATTTCGTCATTAAAATTGTCAACTGTCCCCTGATTCAATATACGTTTAAAGACATTCTGACAATTGTGATATAAGAGCCACATGAAATGCAACACTGGATTTTAATTGGGATCAATACGCAAGTTGGGAAAACAATGTTAATTTTCCGACCAGCATTGAAAAATGAATGCTGGTCAGAAGAGAATTATAGCTGGTCGGCAAAGCCGACTATAACCAGCAATGGAGAACACTGAACTAATATAGCATATATCGATCGATTTTCTGATTAGATTTCATGGTAATTATGAAAATTTGAACTTTGAAATTCATATCATTCACAATGCCTTCCCGGGAAAGACGTTTGAAAGAAATGCAAAGAAAGTGGCAAAGGAAAACAAAAGTTTGACATCTTATTTTTCAACTTCGTAAGTTGATATAAAAATGAGTTATTTCCCTTTGTTATACTTGAAACAAACCAAAAATTTGCAAAATCTAAATATGCCGTTTACAATATTTTATTATCAAACACAATAAAACCACTTAAGTTTAATCTGAAATAAAAACCTGTCTACTTAAATTGAAACAAAGACAATATTTAGCAACAACCAGTTCTATGCATTACATGTACCGGTAGTAGTAACACGCATGCATAAATAGACATCCATTACAATATTGAAATTTTGAAAAACTTTACTATACTGGTATAAAATTTTCAAGTGATCTGTAATTTGCATAAGATCAATTAAATCAGATTTTGTTCTACTTTGGATTGTTGTTTCCTAATTTCTAGACAACCAACAATCTTTATTTTTTGTAGAAACCAAAATGAAGCAAATGAACCACACAGATTAACACATTAAAGAGAAAATTAATTGATTCTGACACTCCTGACATATTGCCCTTTTATTCAGTTGCACACATAAAATTGCCCCTTTTCAGTTTTGCACCCTGCCCTTCTTAAATCCTAGTTAGAACACTGATGTACCTACAACTTGTCAGAATAAACGGAGTCCTTTGTAAATCAAGCTTTAAATAAAGTCCCAACGTAAAAAATATTTGTTTATTTAGCCTGTATAAATGGAACACCTGTCTGTTAGGAATGTATTAGTTGGTAGAAGGATGTTCAATTTAGACAGATTTCACTGTACATGTATTACTTATGATAGATAAACAACAATGTTAGTTTTTTGTTACATTTTTGCAATAAAACATGTATATTTTAAAACAAGGTTAGCAGGTGTATGATTAACATGGTTGCCCAACTTATTATAGATCACTTGCACAGGTTTCATGACAGGATGCTTGCCTTTTGATTTCAGTATATTTACACATTTATTACTCTATTTCAGTGCTCAAATCCATCTGTCAACAGATAAAATCATCTCCTTTTGATTAGTGTTAGATATCTTGTACTTTTGCTAGTCTTTGATTGGTTTACACAAATCTTCTGAAGTACACAGAAATGTGTCCCTTAGTTGGCCTCCCATAAGTAGCCTCTTTGGTAAATTCAAGATGTTTATCTCAGTTGTTGACCTTTTGATGGCCTCAATGACTTCCCCTTCTTTAGTTGTATATACCAGGATTATTTCCCCTAGATTTACATTTTGTACCTCTGTAACATTTCGACATGCTGTTACTGATTTGATAGCAACATTCCTTAGACAGTGGATAACTAATCCTGCCTTTGTTTAAACTAAAAAAAATGGAATATATTTGAATGCATTATTTTACCATCTGTTTTTCTAGAAAATTATTTAGTATTGTGGAAAGTTACAAATATTGATTTGGTAAGGATGTTGTGATTCACTACTAGATTATTGTAATTAGTACTAATCTGTGAGTAATAACAGTTAATTTGATCTCAATTGTCAGAAGTGGTCATGATCAAATGGTATTTTTATTTTGTCCATCCATCATCATGAGATTATAATTGAAGATGTTTACATTTTTAGAATTTGCTTTCACTTCAGAATGTGTGTATAAGATTTGTATAGTCAGGGGTTAATCAATCTTAGACCACCTCACTAGCCCAGGGCTAGCATACCCCCAAATATTACTAGCCCAAATCTATGAACCACTGGTCCTGGTCAATACTGTGATTTCAAGAATCCGACTTGCAGACTTGAACCCTTGTACAACATGTACAATGTATATTAGTTTAACTATCTTTCTTTTCAGATCTGGTATTGCGTTTTATTTTCACTTATTTTTCACAGTTCAGGTCACTGTAAGACCAAAAAAAAAAATTGTGTGTTTATGGTCACATGTCAAAAAAATAGGGTCGGTCAGCATTAATTTTTTTTTTTTTACTATCGACAAAACCATAAATAGTCGTTTCCGGTATTTCATTTTCGAAATTTCCGGTAAGCCATCATTTGTTGAAGCTGTTTTATGACGAGAATACACAGTTTTTCTACCTTCTTTGCTCTCAATTTCGACAAAAAGCTAGCGGTTGAATAAATAAAACATTGCTGCTGATTAAAACAACATATAACATATATGAATATAAGTAGATACACGAATATTGACAAAGTTTGTCAATATCCGATACATATTTTTACTAGCAGCAGGCATACAGCTGATTATTTCAGCTAGCCCAAATGTGGAAATTACTAGCCCCGGGCGTCGGGCTAGGGGATTTTTTAACCCCTGATAATGTTTGTTGATTTAAAGGTAACAGTGTTATATGTGTATAGTCTTGTGAGTGTTTTATGTGTCATCTTCTTGTAATCAATTGAAGCTGTGAAGTCTGCTACATATTTGATATTGTTTGTAAAATGGCAAATAGATTTGATTCTTGGTTACGGTGTACATGTACCCTTTAGTGGGTACAAAAGCATGAATAAATTGTTTTGAATTATACTGGACTAGAAACAAGAAAAGATGATGGAATCATACAGTATTTACAGTATACTATAGTATAAAAACAATAAACCTTGGATGGTTGAAATACATTAGGCCAAAAAAAAAAATATGTGTGTTTACGGTCACCCGACCTACCCTAATTTTTGCTAGCGACCCTATTAATTTTTACACAGAATTCGGATAACCATTTTTGTTGTTTAACCAGCAGCAATGTTTTATTTATTGAACTGCTAGCTTTTTGTCGAAATTGAGAGCAAAGAAGGCAGAAAAACTGCATAATTCGTCATTTTACCGGAAATTTCAAAAACGAAATACCGGAATCGGATTCTGGAACCGGGAACGACTATTTCCGGTTTTGCCGATAATAATAAAAAAAAAAAAAAATCCTGACCGACCGACCCTAGATTTTTTTTGGACATGTGACAGTAAACACACATATATTTTTTTTTGGCCTTACAAGAAACATAATATCCACGCCACATGTCTAACATTAACAGACTATGTTATCAATGTGATAAGGGACCGGCCATTTAACTGGCAGGAGGGGGTTATGGTTTTTTGCTTCGTTTAGAATATTCAATTTTTTTGTAGCGCGAAACGTGAAATTTTGTTTCAGAATTTAACATTAAGTTATATGACAAAAACTCTGATTTGATTATTTTTTTTTCCTCCACCAAAATCAGCAACATTGGGAATCAGAATATTTTTTTAGAATAATGGTCGTTCCATAATTGGTAATGATCATTCAAATCACATAGAATATTTATTAATTAACAATTTGTCCCCAAAAATATATAAGTTAAATTTTTGTAGGTTAACATTTTAGAAATTTATTTTTTGTGAAAAGTGTGTTAATTACCTGCTTATGATGCAGAGGAAGTAATTGCTGGTTACACCCTCAATCATGCTAATATTTATTCAGAGGGGAACTGGAGGGAAATTCTTTAGTCTGGTCTATGATGATATCAGTTTAGATGTTATATGATACAATGTTATCAGACATTGGTATTGATTTGTTCCTATTGTATAGTAAATTGATTGATCTGTTATACCTTTTATTTATAATGGGTCAGAATAATATGATTTAATTAATATCCAGTAAAAATCAATACATCATCATCATACATTTTTTACTAGGTCATTGTTGGAGATTAATTTTAATTACAAATGGTTATATTTTTTACTGTCTTGTAAAATTTACCATTTCATAAACTAGTGAATCGTTGAACTTCCACATACAAAAATAAATTCATTGGTAGAGAATTAATGGTAATAAGAATTATTTAAAATATTTAATGTAAAAATTACCTGCGATTTATCGATGTATACAGTATTAGGAAAATCAAGATGGCTCCCAAATGATGATTGCTGCTCAATGTTCAAATTGAGTTACTTAAAGGCATACAGACTGTCAGAATTTAATTTTTTTGTTTATATTAAAAGTTGTCAATATTCCATGTTTTATGCTAATAAAATGTTCTGAACAAAAAGCCAGGTTTAAAAAAATATGTTATAATGTCGTAATTAGTGAAAAGAATTTGAATGTCTATTTGTGGAATCGCCATTAACACGACCTAATTCAGGGCTCACGTTGGAGGGCGATTCTGGAGAAGAAATCGCCTTGTGGCTGCTCACTTCGCTTTTTCTCGTCCCAAAAGAGAAGTGGAATTTGTAATTTTACGAAGACGCTTTGCTAATTTTAACTGTTTTAACAGTAAAACATCGGTATATTTTTACTACAAAATTTCCGTTTTCTCATTTTTCAATGTTTCAAGCTGCCATTGTAAAGGGACGTAATCGAAACAGTTACGAATAATATATAATACACTGTACTCCGGATCCGTACTTGGGAAAGTAACGTCGGTATTGTTAACTTTGTGGATATGATTAATTTCTTAATTAATATCAATCAGTGATTAAAGAGAAGCAATATAAATATTATACTCATTAAAATTTGATTAAATAATTAGTGATTTCACAGCTTGTGATATAGCTTGGTCGATTGTTTGATTGTATTTATAGATCAAAGAAGGTGAGTAAATTTTTTTTTATTGCATATATTTTATCTAACGTTTTGTCATTTTATCTATGTGTAACTTGTTTGAACCAATGCTGAATTATCGGAATAAAATTTATTATTCAATTTCAGTTATTTATTATTTATTTGACAATAGTTGACTATCGTATACATACATGTATGTGCCTTTATCATCTGCAAGACAAAACAAAGAATCTGAAAAGGTTTATTTAATACAAAAAAAAACAAACAAATACAAGGACATATGTAAATTAGAGAGATGATATGCTAACAAAAACAAGGAGTTAAACAACTACTGAATATACCTTAATGCATAACAAGTACATTATAACATACGAAATGCCACGATAATGCCCCGTGAATGTGAAAAGTGGTACAATTAGAGAAATATTTTGACTTCCTCCTGTACTCTCACCACTTCTCCCTTCTCTTTTGTCAGCACCTGAAAGAGAAGTCACTTCTCCCTCTGATTTCAAAGTAGTGGGAGCCTTGCTAATTATAAGTTGGATGTAGTTCCGAAGTTTGCCGAACACTGATAACTGCTATAAATAACAGAGAAAGCACGTTGCATGTAAATTCGTTAAAATTAATATAATTTAAGAAATATATCTATGAAATTGGATCCCGGGGTAATCAGTTAATATTATATAATGGTATTTAGTAAGAATGACACTTAAAATTGGAAATACGTGATGTGATTTATATAAGAACAAACCCAAACTCTGCAAAGGGGCCCGACAAAGGGAAAATTGTAAACAAATTGTATTGCATATTATTGACAACACTTGAGTTGACTTGATTATATTTTATTAGGAAAAAACATACATGAAGTTCATTGTTTTAGTCTCTAATTTAAAAGAGATATCACCTAGCGTTTTCTGCTGGAAAAAAAAAACTTAAAAAAAGCTACGATGATTCGGCCGAAAAAGAGATACTAAATTATGCTTACGTGTTGAAAAATGGGGTAGGTCGGTATAGCATCTTTTTTAAATTTTTACACAAAGCTTGCTCAATCCTCCTTTTTGTGTCATTTTCGTGTAGAATCCGTCAATGTTTTTAGCTCACCTGGCCCAAAGGACCATGTGAGCTATTGCCATCACTTAGCGTCCGTCGTAAGCTTTTTCAAAAATCTTCTCCTCTGAAACTACTAGACCAATAGAAACCAAACTTGGTCTGAATCATCACTAGGGTGTCTAGTTTCAAAATTGTGTCCGGTGATGCCGTGTACCAACCAACATGGCTGCTGTTACTTAAAATAAAACATATGGTAAAATTGCAGGTTTTTGTATAATAACTCAAAAACCGTTAATAATATCAGAAATCTGAAATGGGGTAAAAATGATCAGCACAGCAAGATCTACCTACCCTGCAATTTTGAAGTAAATCTGATTACCCATCTTGGAGTTATTGCCTTTTTTTCATCAAATTTTTTGATACTTTTTGTATTATATTTCAAAAACTATAAGAGATAAAGGTTAAGTTTAAATTGCAAAAATGTGCAGCATGTCAAGATGTACCTACCCTGCAATTTTGAAGTAAATCCCATTACCCATTTTGGAGTTATTTCGTTTTTTTTCATCAAATTTTCAAAATTGTAATACTTTTCGTCCTTTATTTCAAAAACTATAAGAGATACATGTATATGTTAAGTTTAAATTGCAAAAATGTGCAGCATGTCAAGATCTACCTACCCTGCAATTTTTAAGTAAATCCCATTACCCATTTTGGAGTTATTGTCCTTTTTTCATCAAATTTTCAAAATTCTATTACTTTTCGCCCTTTATTTAAAAAACTATGAGATAGATGTTAAGTTTAAGCTGCAAACATGTTCAGCATGTCAAGATCTACCTACCCTGCAATTTTGAAGTAAATGTGATTACCCATTTTGGAGTTATTCATGTATAGTGTTGTCCATGTCTGTAATTCCGAAATAAAACAGTTGCGACCACTTTTTTTTCACTATGCTTTGAGATATTGACTTGATATTTGGTATGTGGGTGTATAATGATAAGTTACAGATCAAGTTTACGTTTCGTTCTGGTCCAATGATTTTTGGCCGAGTTATGGCCCTTGGACTTTGAAATTTGTCCAAATATTTAGTTGTCACCACTTTTTTTCGCTATGCTTGGAGATATTGACTTGATTTTTGGTATGAGAGTGTATAATCATAAGTTACAGATCAACTTTGAAATTCATATGTTATTCTTAGCCTATTACTGAGGGAATTAAAAAAGGGTGAAACATTTGCGAGCCTCCTTAATGTTCACGGTGGGGACATTCGTGTCATTCCGACGCATCTAGTTTTGTTGGTAGATATGACCATTTCCCATTCTCCTTCAACCCTCCACAATCTTTTCTCTCAGGCCCTCAGCAGTGTGGGAAACCACCGCTCTCCAAATGCGAGTATAAAATGATTTTGGCGAGTATTTCAGTTCAAGTACTAGCCATTCTGGCGAGTTGACATGTCTGGGCGAAATACGATAATTTACTGCTCGTCAGTTGATGAAACAAAATATATAGGCTGAAATTGATTGAATGGATTTGATTGAGCGGGATTCACTTACATGTTCCGATAAAATAGTACCGAAACATAAGTTTTTATTCAAATTGTCACTCGTTTTTCGTTGTGGTCGCCATCACTGTTTTTATGGAAGCACTAAAAACTTGTGCACTTGTCCCGATCTTGGTTGTTATTTTGTCATCGTTTCTGATTAGAAATCATGAATGAGCTACCTATGAAATACCGTTAAAAACAGATGCTTTGTTATTTTAAACATGTTACCATGTCGTAGCCAAAATTTAGCTGAAGTTGGTCATTATTTACTGAAATAATCGTACATCTCTGATCGGAAATGGTATGCTTATTTTGTTAATATATTTTTGTATCCTAAAAGTTCTAAATGTTAACCTTGGCGGCAAATTTGAATTAGGAATGAAACTAAGTCCAACATGAATTTTTTTTAAAGTAATTTTAAGCCAAAAGGAAAAACTTCACCTGAAAAAGATGTTAACCCAAAGACAGTGAGAAAATTTATCTTTAAATGGAAAATAGGAGAAAGTAGTTGATGCATGATGAGAACCAGGGAATGTGGTTTTCCCTGTGTGCTGAACATATGAGGAAAATTGGACACTTAGTGTTATGGAAAATATGACGTGAGGGATCTCTCGCCATAGTTGGCTAGTGAAATTTAATTTTGGCGAGTAGATTTCAATAGTTACTAACCAGTTTGGCGAGTAACTTTAAAAAATGGTTTCCCACAGTGCCTCAGTAGTTTATATGTTCCCTTGATACCCCCTCAGAGTTTTACAAAGTATAATGGAGAAATTTAAAATGAATTAATGTTTGTTAGAACCTGTAATGTAATTGGTTCAGCAATGATGAAATCAACACATTTATCATACATATCTACTATGTAAACAGTGTATAAGTCATCTGTAAATGTGTATATACATTTATATGATTGCTGCCCTTGGTGAGGTATACTGCATATATATAACTTAAATATGTCAAAATTATTTTAGTGTAGGAAGTTCTTTATTAAAAACAATTTTACCCCAAAGGGATTGAATGCATATAACACAATGTAAAAATGTTACAATAGAAAAGAAAACAAGTAAACATTAATAATTCACCATATAATACAGATACATTTTTTGTAAACATGAACAAATAGATTTATGCAGAGATTTGGTCCACTTTCCTCAGTGACCAGTAAAATGGCCTTCATTGTATAATTGAAATGTTGTTGCAAGTATTTTTGTGCACCAATATATTATCATAGCAAAGCCATTATTATTGGTGACATTTGATCTCGCATTCATTTATTGTGGGGACCAAGGTGACAGAATCTTCTGACCACAAGCCTGACACCACTGACAGTCTCAAGTTGTAAGGTTTCTAGACACATCTCCTGAATGTGTGTGTTTACCAGTCTGTTTTAGCTGTCTTGGCTTTCCTCTTCCAACAAGTCTTTTGCTCTGTATAGCCTAAAAATTGATTGATAACCCCAACCAAACCAAGCCCATTTATTGCATGTCAGCCAGTCATAAACTGACCTTGACATCCTTTTCACATTCTATGCTATGCCTGTGTTCACATGTAAATATATGTAATAGTACAATTGAAAATAAAAAAAGTACCGGTATTGGTAAGCACAACTACATGAATTCCTGTTGCAAACCTCAAACTTCCCAAGGCCCGTCGTGGCCGTGATCGTATGGTAGTTGGATTTACAACTACCTATGCAATCAGTGCCTATCACCACTGATGTTGCGAGTTCGAATCTCGATCAGGGCAAGGTGTGCAACAATATGTGATAAAGTTTGTCAGTGACTTGCGACAGGTCAGTGGTTTTCTCCGGGTCCTCCGGTTTCCTCCACCAGTAAAGCTGACCGCCATGATATAACTGAACTATTGTTGAAAGTGGTGTAAAGCACCATCAAACAAACAAAAAAACAAATCAAACTTCCCAGAAATACAGTAATAACAACCACAGAAGCTGGATTGTGTAACTTTTCATAACCCATGCATGATGCAGGGCAGACTAGACATCTTATAGTTGGGATTTCATTTACCGTTTTTTTGGCAAGGTGAGCTTTTGCCATCACTTGGTGTCCATCGTTGATTAACTTTGCACATTTTAATCTTCTCCTCTGAAACCCCTCAGCCAAATGAAACGAAACTTGGTAGGAAGCATATATGGCATGTCCTCTATATAAAGACTGCTCATTTCGTCCCGATCCGTTAACAAACATGGCCGCCACAGGCAATTCTTGTTTCTGATTGGTTGATTTCTAAAAAATCTTTCCTGAAACCGCTTGGCCAAATGAATCGAAAATTGGTAGGAAGCATCTTTGGAAGGTTCTCTATAAAGAGTGCTCATTTAGTTCCGATTCGTTGACAAATATGGCCGCCATAGGCAATTCTTGTTTCTGATTGGTTGATTTCTAAAAAAAATCGTCTCCTCTGAAACCGCTTGGCCAAATGAATCGAAACTTGGTAGGAAGCATCCTTGGAAAGTCCTTTATAAAGATTGCTAATTTAGTTCCGATCCGTTGACAAACATGGCCACCAAAGGCAATTCTTGTTTCTGATTGGTTGATTTCTTAAAAAAATCTTCTTCTCTGAAACCACTTTGCCAAATGAATCGAAAGTTAGTAGGAAGCATCCTTGGAATGTCATCTATAAAAATGCTCATTTAGTTCCGATCCGTCAATAAACATGGCCGCCACAGGCCATTCTTGTTTCTGATTGGTTGATTTCTAAATATCTTC
The DNA here is from genome assembly GCA_963383655.1 of Bathymodiolus septemdierum. Lineage (NCBI taxonomy): Eukaryota > Metazoa > Mollusca > Bivalvia > Mytilida > Modiolidae > Bathymodiolus > Bathymodiolus septemdierum. The sequence continues at coordinate 80,924,095 of OY726520.1, forward strand.
TTCTTTGTAACTGTTTGGCCAAATGACCAAAAATTGGTGGGAAGCACCTATGGGAGGTTCTGTATTAAGTTTCCTCAAAGCAGAATGAAAGGTAAGCCACACAGGATCAGTCCACTGAGCCTCTAGTTTTTATGTTCAATAGTTGAGGTGAAAGATGATTATTTGTTTTATTGATCTTGGTGGAATTGTTGCAGGGGTTGAAATTTTCTTTCACTCCTAACTAGCTCCGAGCTATTTGGAGATAATTTGCTAGGCCGACAGATTGAAGTACTAGCCCAAGCTTGGAGAAAATTTCTGTGTTCACCCTGGCAAATTAAAAGGCCAACAGGGGAAGCGTGTTGTCCAAGATTGTTGGAATGATTTTAAAATTTACGTTTGTCCTTCTCGTATTTTGCATCACCGTCAGGTTTCAGCTTGTTACTTGTTGACTTGGAAATTGTGTCCGACTTTGCTGACTCATGGTCAGTCGATCTCGACCTTGAATATTTTCGGGTGTAACTATTATCTTACGAACGATAGAGTACAGGGATTGGACTGGGTATAGCACAATACTGTTATTTCGAATCATGTCAATTCCGATCTCGTTCCGTCTTTTTCTTGTCATGACGTCTGAAATGTTAGGCAGACTACTTCCGGTGTTTATGCTATTACTGTGATAACGTCAACATATCATAGTCGTATATGCGGTAGATTATAAGTAATTGTAATATGGAGACGCCAAGAAAACGGCTGAGTAAATACTGGTGTTCGGTACCTCACTGTCTGTCTAATAACAGAAATATATCAAGACAGGTCGTTTTCCTTTCATGATGATTACAGCAGTAAATAAAGAAATAAAACAGATTTAATTTTAAAGAAGTAATCGTCTGTGCATTGAAGTCTTTGATACAAATAAAATAATTTAATTGATATCTGTCTTTTACAGAAAATGTAAAAAAATTCTTTTAGTTGAGTAACGTTTGGAGTTTTCGTAGTGTACATTGACACCTTAATCTACATATCAGCAACAATGTTTTGTCACTTGTGCATTTAAAATAGACATGTGGGTGTGAAAAAAATATTTCAATGTCACACTTGACTAAACATTTCTACATACTATTTTGACAGAATTTAGTAGATGGAGTGTGAAATGTTTTTACAGGGAGACTTTGATTATATTACACATTGTGATCATATGTATTTATTTTCAATTTACAGGTCATGACCATTGAAGTGTAGCCAAGAAAAGAGTAAATAGTGAGGATTTATAAATAACTTCTCTATTTAGGGGTCAGAAGAAAAAATACATCTTGGTAAGTTGAATCTAGTACATATGTAGTTGTTTATCTATGCAAAATAAAATACTCCTACATTATATGGGGCTTTGTAACTTGACCTTCATATACAATGTATACATCTAAATTGTACTTGTAAATTTATCAGCCAGATAACAAAAATAGTTAGAAGCAAGAGCCTCAGAGATAATGGTAACTCTGAGCAGACTCATCATTTGTGTTTAATTGATGCCCACCTTTTTTTGCACTGGGTGGGACTATGACTTTTTGGTTGACCCATGGGTGAAGAGTGGAGAGAGTCGGCCGTGGGTTACCAGCTTTCTGACAATGTAAAGACAATGACCCATCAGGACTTAGTTTAACATTGGACCCTATGGGAAAAATGTTTCAAAACGCTTCTTCTCTGAAACCACTTGGACAATTGAAACCAAATTGCCCAGGAATGATCATTGGAAGATCCTCTACAGAATGTTTGTTTTATATGCCGATCGGAAATCCAAGATGGCCACCACTGCAATACATAGATTAACATTGAACCCTATGGGAAAATGTTCAAATGCCTTCTTCTCAGAAACTACAAATATGATTAAAGCCAAACTGTACATGAATGTTCATTGGATGGTCCTCTACAAACTTTGCGTTTTTTGTTCCGATATGAAATTCAAAATGGCGGCTATGGCAGGACTTAGTTTAACATTGGACCTTATGGGAAAAATGTTTCAAAACGCTTCTTCTCTGAAACCACTAGGACAATTGAATCCAAACTGCCCAGGAATGATCATTGGAAGGTCCTCCACCAAGGTTTTGTTTTTTATGTCGATCTGAAATCCAAGATGGCTGCCACCGCAATACATAGATTAACATTGGACCCTATGGGAAAATGTTCAAATGCCTTCTTCTCAGAAACTACAAATATGATTAAAGCCAAACTGTACATGAATGTTTATTGGATGGTCCTCTACAAATTTACATTTTTTGTTCCGATATGAAATTCAAAATGGCGGCTACGGCAGGACTTAGTTTAACATTGGACCCTATGGGTAAAATGTTTCAAAACGCTTCTTCTCTGAAACCACTTGGACAATTGAAACCAAACTGCCCAGGAATGATCATTGGAAGGTCCTCTGTTTTTTATGCCGATCGGAAATCCAAGATGGCTGCCACCACAGGTCATAGTATCATAGATGCCAACCATTACGATTTTTCCGTAATTGTTACGAATTTCGGACCAAAATTACGGTGTTACGGTCAACAGTCTACTTGTTACAGATTTCCGATTATTGCCGGCCCGGAACCGTTCCCCATTTAAATATCATTGTGATCATTTAGACGCTTCATTGTATGTTAAAATCGCGTAATGATAAGCGCTTGAGGGATTTCGATTATTTAATCCTTTAGGGATTCTCGGGACTATCTATAGTAGAAAACGATCTATCCATTTCTTGTTCGATCCCGAGTAGTTAATGAACACAGCACGTTTTTGTCAATTTCGCGATGTCTGAGGGAACAAGTGAAGCTTCTGCAGCGAAGAAAAGAAAATTGGGATTTCGTCCCGAATATTCTTCTCTTGCCTTATGAAATCGACACGGGAACATTATGCCTATTGGAAATATTGCAAACAAGACTTGTCCATTCAGCACGGTGGTCGGGATGAACACACATATACAACAAAACAGTTCAAAAGTGCCAAGTCAACAACATATCAGGCACTCCAGAATTAGACATTAATTATTCCATGGGAGGGTGAGGGAGGGTCACTTCAGGAAATTTTCATTTCTATTGACAGTAAGTTGAAACATAGAATACATTTGTAAGTGAACATACATGTATTAAAACTTAACTGTTTATTTCTTATTGTTGCTCATCAATTTTGCATCAAGTTGTCACAAATAAAGGAAATCATTTGCTCATCACTTTGTGCCTAGTCTGTAGTACGATTATGGTAAAATTTTATGAAAATTTATGATTACTGAAAAAAATCACAAATTACTGACATCTCAACTTTTTGTTACTGATTGCACCAAAAAGGGGTTGGCATCTATGTAGTATTAACACAGGGCCATATGGGGAAAATACAGAAATATATTCTTCTCTGAAGCTATTGCACTGATTGAACCTAAACTGTGCATCAGTCATTGGAAGGTCCTTTACAAACTTTGTGTATTTTATGTTGATCGTAATTCCAAGATGACTACCACTGCAGGACATAGTTTTAACATAGGACCAATTGGTTCTTTTTATAACCAGGTGAACGATACAGGCTCTTGAGAGCCTCTGGTTGAGAAGGATATACAAAGCTTTTGCATACATGGCTTTTACAAGTATTGGCATCATGTAATTATTGAAGTATCAAGGTCTCAGTTGTAGATATTATGTAATATAGTCTGTACCACCAATTTAACTAAATTGGTCTTCGTCTAAACAAAAATAATTCTGTTTAGTGTTGTGAAATTAAAGGATAGATTTATTCATGAATATGAATGAAGCTTAGTAAATGGTTTTATAGACTACCATATTTGCATACTATTCTAAGATTAGTTGTGTATACCAGTGTTCGAAATTCCTGGTCGTCCAATCGTCAATGACGACCAAGAACGATTACGGACGACCTGAATTTGTAACAAAGTTGTCCGAGTGACGACCTGAAATTTTCTTTTACCCAGACGCTGAAATTTATTCTTTTCAAGTTTTGTGAGTAGATTTTCCTAAATTACCCCTTAAAATGGCTATAAATATAAAACTCTTCAAATAAACGATCATCAGAACTTTGGCATTGTTGATGTTTGACCGGAATCTAATACTGATGCTGTTTCCGGTTATTACTCATATTTTTTCAATTTTCGTTTCTCAAACATGTGGAAGTTTGTGACCGGGGCGAAAGAGCCTCCGGCAAAAAAATCTAATAAAGATTGCCAAAAGGAGTACAAGCTCCATAGAAAACTGCAGTCATTCAGAAATGAATGGGCAATTGATCGCCCCTGGTTCTGTTTTTCCGAGGGTGCAATGTTCTGCACCGTATGCACAAAAGGAGGGAAGAAAAATGAATTCACGAAGGAAAACGGCTGCCAAACATTCATCATCATCATCTTCCTCTGGAATACTTCCAGTCTGGGTCTTTTGACGGACGTTTAAGCTATTTAATTTTAATCTACATTTACTTCTGGGAATAGACCAACCAGTACAAAATTTTCCATTAACTATCAAACCAAAAATCAAAATTATCCTTATTGAATAACAGGTTTAGAAAAGTTAGGAAATGGCCAGATTGCATATTTTTGCACCTTTTAATCCAGAGCTTCTGGGTGCCTTGTGACTTGTCAAGCAAAAATTTCAGATATTTATGTGCCAGGATATGCCCAGAATGCAGGATTTTGCACCATTTAGCCCAGAGATTCTGGGGGCCTTGAGCCGGCCATAAGGACTACCTCGCAAGCGAGGTGGGCAAGCCCGCTTTGCGGCCTTGATTAGACAACCAAACAATTTTTTGGACAACCTAAAGTTTGATTTAAGTTGTCCAAATGACTACTAAATATTTTTGGGAGTTTCTAACACTGGTATGCGTATTATGGTATGTACATTGTAAGAAATATTTTATTGTTGGCAATAGTTCTATTTATAGAGACTTGAGTTAAAAATGTAACCATTAAATGTCTTTTAGAAAACAACAAGTATTTAACAACTTTTATTAAAAACAAAATTTGTGAGAATTTTTTTTTTTCCATTCCTACATTTGTATCTACCAATGGCATTGACTCCATTTGGAACAACTGAAATATTTTTAATTGTGGTTTGTGTGAGATTATTATCATATCTGTATATACCACATATGCTAGTACATGTATTAAGACCATACTAAAAGCATAAGATAATTTGTGTCAGGGTTCACTAATCCAGGCGAAGTGGGTGAAATTCTGGCCCTATTTCGACTGAAGTCGCCCTCCTTTGACTTCAAATTGAAATTAAAGTCACCTTGCTTCTTTCCCTCATATTCTCTGAGGGAGAAGTCAAATGTCTATTTTTTGCAAGTGTGGTGAGCACTGTGTTTGGTTTTATCTTGCCTCTTAATTAACTTCACCCAAGTCACAAGACCATGATATAAAGAAAAGGTTGATATATAGCATTATAGTATTGAATGTATCATTATCATATAAACCAGTGATTCAGAAAGTAATTCTAGGTTAATGTTGATTCATCTATAGTGTATTGATGTTTTGATTAGTAATGCTACCAGTATTTTGAATTTCTATCCTCTCCATAATCAATGGATGAATCCCATTATGACAGTGTAGGATCAAATCAATTCCTTTCGGTAAATATCGGCGTTATTCGATTACTTTCGGTTATTACAACGACTCCTTTTGGAAATTATGGCACATCTGAAACGATGTTCGACCAAAAAAGATGGAAAAAGACCAAGAACATAGGTAAAATCCTCCCAATGCTATCTTTTACAGAACAGTAGAATACTTAATTGAATCAACTTTGTCACTGAATTCCATAGTAATCCTACAGTTTTCTTTAAAATCATGAAAAATTTGAAGACTGCCTTTGTTGTTGGAGCAAATATGCGAAAAAATAAGCCAAATGTAACTGATTGAGTTACGTAAGTGTGTTATTCTTTCAATACAATACATGTTTCATCTAAGATATGTGTATGTTCAATGTTTTATAGGTAAAATAGGCCTTAAAATCACTTTTTAAAGAAAAAATTGTCAATGCCTCCTTTTGGCTCATCGAAAATTATCAAGGCACCGATTCCTTTCAAACCAAAGAACTGGTACTAAATATTCAATAAAATGTTCTTTTTTTTGCAGAAAGCCCAATAAAAAACGAAAAAGATCTACTCTTTTCGTAACTGGTCAAATTGTGTGTGATTTCTCACTTTATTGAACGCAAATTCACCAACTCCGATTTATACATGTATTACTGTATTTGTCACGAAAGAAAGGATTACGTGCCATTCACTTGCAGGGATTGACATCTAACATTTTCAGGAGGTAGTCCAGGGACTAGTGAATGACAAATTTTTAGTTGCCCCCAGAAACATTTAGTAGTCCTTAAAAGTTGAATAAGCAAAGGAGAATTTTTTTATTGCTTGCAGTTGTTTTAACAATAAAATTAACTAACTAACTGGGTACTGTGTTTGATTTCAAGCAAAGTGATATTTTATACAACTATCAAGTTTTTTTTATCCTGAGTTGAACAGGCCGCTAAACTGGGAAGTGTACCAACATTACATTTATAGTTAAAACTTTTAATGATTGGAAAAATGAAATGTAATTGATTTCAGAACACATTTACAGGGTCCCAGATTAACTTTTTGTGCATAATAGCCAACTGGGCTACTGAAATTTTGAGACTGCTAGCCCATATTAAAAAGCAGTAGACCAGGTGAAAATGGAGAGTTATTCTCTTTCCCCCCCCCCCCAAGAATTTTTTTAATTTTTTTAAGCCAAATCCTGCATTTTACACACATTTTTGAAAGAAATAAATCTAGTTGAAAAAGTGGATTTACCCCAATATATAAATATTTGGTACATTTTTCTTGATTTAAAAAAAAATCAACTACCAGAATAGTAGTATGGTCTCATTATCTTAATTTGTGTGAGTTGCAAATAGAAAATAGATAAATAAAACACAGAAATTTAAACGAGTAATGGATTTTTTTATTGTTTTCAAAGCAGAATATCAAACATTTTCATGATCAGAACTGTCAACACATAAATACTCAGTCTCTAGAAAAGTCAAAAAGTTTGCCAAACACTATATCTTCTTTCAGATCACTTTCCATTTCACTATCACTAAGGTTTTTCTCAATCTCCATTTCATACTTGACCCTAACTCGAATATCGCTGGATGAGGCGACCAGCGGGAGCGTAATATAATGACTGGATTATTCAGGTTAACTTGACCCCCGATAAATAATTCCACATCACGAACTGCTAACTTTAATTTTCAATAGACTTAACACGGATGTTGATAAAAGATTAGATATAAAAAAAAACAATTCCGGAATTGTCTCGATTTAATTCTGTATTTTGGTACATTTTAATATATTAACGACATACTATAATCTAAACAATAACAATTAATTAATTACAAAATATAAAAAAAACTCGCCTTTTCTCGAATCCTTCCGTAAGCTTTACGACCGCATTGGTATGTTTTGAACTTTGAAATTTATCGAAATTTAGAGTGCTCCTTAGCCGGAGGATTATTCTATAAACTACACATTCTGGTTCCCTGTTTGAAAAGCCATAACTGATGTTCCTTTCAGTTAGAAGCATTTCAGTTGAACAGGTAACAGAAAAAACGATCACGATACAAATGGACAAATGATAGTTTAGGGATATAGGACTACTGGAATTTTTGATTGCCGGCTGGGCTATCTTTCTACGTTTTCAAGTCGCCCAGGTGACATTTTGGTTGCCATGGGTGACTGGGCGACCACTAATTTGGACCCCTGATTTATTAAAACTACAGTGTGATCAAATCAAATTGTCTGAGTGATTATTCACTGTTGCAGTCACTGTAATTGTCATCATCCTTGTTATTGTTTTTGTGTGACCATTTGACATATTATGAGATCGAATACTTTCAATCTTAAATGTTCTGCATCCGGCAGAGCTCCAGATAATTTTCAAGTCAAAAGGGTAATTACCCCCTACTTTTGAAAATGATGGGTATTTGCATATTTCCTTTGCACTGTTGTACTCTCTACTTCAGAAAAGATTGCTTACATGTACACTTTTAAAATTATGTTTGACACAAGTGTTATTCAATAAACACAGGATGCAAGTGAAATGTATATCTCTGTTTAATTTGACACGATTGTGTCATGTTTATTAATGAAATGTTGTAAATATTTTGTTTTTTGCTCATCGACTTTGGCAGTTTTCACAGCCGTTTTGATAATGTCATCAATGATTCCTTTAACTATACTGTCAGGAACTTAAGTATATAATTTTCTGTAGCGCTCTTGCGCTTAGTAGTGCGCTTAGTCATGTTCTTGCTCATTTTCGGTAATCCCTCATTTTCAACGAACAACGTGTTCCCAAATTTACTTTTGTTTTAGTTCTTACTTATTACGTAAACCACATTTATTTGTAATATTGACTGCGATTGGATGATTTATCGTAAATCTCCAATCAGATCTCTTTTAACATCGATGCTTAGAAAGGCAACAATCGGTACCCCTCGGATGTATACACTCTCTCCTTCGAAAAGTATAAAGGGAAGTAATTACGGGGAATTTCTCAAAGACAAAAATGTACTGTTATGTACACGACTGTACAAGTACGCTCCGAATTTGGAAAGTTTGCTTACACAGCAATATGTATGCGTAATGTGTACACTCTGATCTGATAATACATGCGTTTTTATTCGTTTTCATAGTGTGAAAAACGCAAATACACAGCTTATCTGGAGCTCTGGCATCCAGTAATAAAAGTTCCAATACGTTCATACATTCTACAGATTTTGCCAACACCATTTGTTACGTGATATTCTAGCCATTCAAACATTGTAAGCCAGTGAGGCTGAAATTCTCGTATACGAACAGATCTATCATATTCTTGTTTCCATTGGCGCACCTCTTCATCCGTTTTACACTTTTTAGAAAGTGTCCTGTATAATTTGTCAGAAATTTCTCCATAGCTACGTCAAAATGCTGCCGGAAGTGCAGATCCTCATCTTTAGTTTTCATTAAAAAAAAATGTGATAATCAAAACTAATGACCAAAAAGAATGAAGCGTCCCCGAATTGACAAAGATGATGAAAATTATTTCATTTACTATCAAAACGTAATTTATCAACCGTTGATTAGTTATAGGTTTGCTTCATAAACGATTTTCACTAACAAAATAGAATTTAAACCCAGAATTCCCTAAAATTGTTTTCAGAAAGGAACGTTATAATGCGTTGCTATTTACAGTATAGAGCTTATTACCTAACAATTTTAATCGACCAATCACAACGGAGATCTTAAAATAGAATTAAATAAATCAACAACAGGATATATTTATATCATACTATTTCGGGATAGAAGTTACGATTATGTTGCGAAACTTTTAAGGTTGAAAGAATCCTCATTTTTCTGGTTTTTGGTTCTAATAATTCACTAGTCCGACGGACTACTGCTTTGCATCAATTTGGTCGTCCCCGACTATTTTAACTCGCCTCGGGCGATCGGACTAGCGTAAATGTCGATGCCTGACTTGAAGGAAGCGTTATTTAATATTGCAACTAAAACTACGATTTTTGTTGAAAAAAATGTGATCACATGTAATATCGCAGTTACAAAGTATCAATAATGACCAGACATTTCGAACGGAAAGGTGTCTTCAGTAAAGGAATTCTCTTTCTACTTCAAATTCGTGTATTTCTATCGCCGGTTGGCCCGTTTCACACGATCTTGTCTCTTTGTTTCGTTTAATGCTGCATTACACTTTCATTAGAGTGCGTAAAACTGATTTTCCGAAAAAAACACATTATTAAAGAGTTCCGTGATCTATCAATTGAGTGATAAATACTTACATTTCAGTGGCTAATGACGAAAAGAAGGTCCGGTGTTAATCAAACTTACATTGTTTTTACTGGAAGGAGACGTTGTAATAACCGAAAGTAATCGAATAACGCCGATATTTACCGAAAGGAATTGATTTGATCCTACATCGTGATTATTGAACATGTGTTGAAAGTTAGAATTTCCTAAGGGCTTTTGTCTTTAGATTTTTTGGAGAAGTTGTACATGTATCTCTATTGAAAATTCACCATTGTCATTTTAATTTTTTTAATATTTTTGCACAAATGATTTTTCATATTTACTTTCAGTTGCAAATGTTAAAATTATTGCAAAGTTTCTAATTTGCATTTTATGTAAATTATTATGTATAAGTTTTCGTATATGTACGTGTAGGTCATAGAAGGGAAATAGATAGATATGACTATTTGACTTACCACAGAGCATTCACATTGAAATGACACTATATACAAATGAAAGTCAAACAAGATGTTTTGTACTTGAGATTTATTTATATGCTTGGTACTTACATTTGTAGATAAATACAAATGGTAGAGAGAAATCTTTTTATACTATGTGTCACATGAACCACTTTTCCAAAATATTATACTTATTTTTTATATGCTCATTTCTTACCCTTTTTGCATTTAAAATCAAATACTATACTCCATCACAAGGTACCGTAAATGGTCCATATTTAATATTGTCTCACTCTCTTGACAACTGACTTGAAACTGACAGTGTGTAAATATAATTAATTGGTTTGTGTAAAATTGTCCAATTTCTACAATTAATAGTGCTAGAGATTGGGAAGTGTCCACTCATCACAGACACACCTAGTATTTGGCATGGGCAATAAGTGTCTTATCACCACTAACGTTGTGAGTTCGAATCCCTCTCAGGCGAGGTGTACTTGATACAGCATTATGTGATTAAGTTTGTCAGTGACTTGCGTCAGGTCAGTGGTTTTCTACCAGTACTCCACCAATAAAACTGCCTGCCACGATATAGCTGAAATATTGTAGAAAGTGGCATTAAACACCATAACTCTAACCTTAACCCTCCATTCTTGTTACTGGTATATCAAATTATTGACCATTGAATAAAATTTGTACTAGCAAATTGTATCAATATATAAAGATGTCACTTATCTTGTTTTCATTACAAATAGACTTACAAATTTTGTTGTTTTTTTCTATAAAGAAATTAATCAGTGTTTTAATAGTACTGCTAGTAGAATCAATAAGCTCTGAAAGTCCATTTAAAGTGACCAAGTATTCTGTGACTGTAGAGAATTTTGATGGAACATAGCTTATATTAGGCACATAATTCAGTCATGTATCAGATATCTATACATGTATGTATTGATGTATTGACTGTAACAGCTTGCAATTGTCCAATAGAATGTGAAAAATTTATGGTAATATATAAAATTAAAGTACCTTGTATATAACTCATTGATTTAATCTTTGTCTGCAGTTAGACAGAACAATTGTTCTGTATATATACATTTAAAAACATAACCGATTGGTAGTCTGGGACATTATTGGGAGTCTGGGACATTATTTGGAGTCTGGAACATTATTGGGAGTCTGTGACATTATTGGGAGTTTGGGACATTATTGGGAGTCTGGGACATTATTGGGAGTCTGGAACATTATGGGGAGTCTAGGACATTATTGGGAGTCTGGAACATTATGGGGAGTCTGGGACATTATTGGGAGTCTGGAACATTATTGGGAGTCTGGGACATTATTACTTTTCACAAATTACAATTGACATTTATTATACCCCCCACAACAAAGTTGTAGGGGGGTATACTGGTTTCACCATGTCCGTCCGTCCGTCTGTAGACAAATCATATGTCGTACGATAACTTGAGTTGTGTTTCTTAGAATCTTTTAAAATTTTATCAGCTGCTTACTGGTGAAGAGAGGAGGATCCCTTTCTTTTTTGACGATTTTCACTTTTGCCGTTCCAGAGTTATTGGACTTGATATGACGGAAAATAGGAATTTTAGCCTACATGTATGTCGTATGATTACTTGAGTAGTGTTTCTCAGAATGTTTTGAAATTTTATCACCAGCTTACCAGTGAAGAGACGAGGATCCCTTTCATGTTTGACGATTTTCACTTTTGCCGTTCCAGAGTTATTGGACTTGATATGACGGAAAATAGGATTTTTACCCTATGTTGTATGATAACTTGAGTAGTGTTTCTCAGAATGTTTTGAAATTTTATTAGCAGCTTACCGGTGAAGAGACGAGGATCCCTTTCATTTTTTGACGATTTTCACTTTTGCCGTTCCAGAGTTATTGGACTTGATATGACGGAAAATAGGATTTTTACACGATGTCATATGATAACTTGAGTAGTGTTTCTCAGAATGTTTTGAAATTTTATCAGCAGCTTACCGATGAAGAGAGGAGAGTCCCTTTCATTTTTGGTCGGAACAATCAGTAATATTTTGGTTATGGAAATAGGTTGGACAGATGTGGGGAGTGGGGGGTATATCTTAGTGAGCTGTGCTCACAGTAATACTAGTTCAGTTTAACCTCCTACTACTGATAATATGATGGCCCATCATTACTGTCTAGTTCTGATTTTTAATGATTTTGTATTTACTAATACTTACATTAAACACATTTGACTTTTGATTGCTTGCTTTAATAACTTGAATATTTTCATCTCATTATTTTAAATTTTATCGTGGAGGTCATTGACAGAGTTTAAGGTCGGTACAAAAATGTATAGGTTTAATTTGAATACTAAAACATGATGTCTGCATTCAGATTTTGAATATCAACTAATTTATTGATGCCGTGATATACAAGGAATTCATTGTACATTTATATTTACATAAGTATGTATAGTCCTGAAGCATTTTGATGTAATGATAATTAAGACTTCATTTCATCTCGGGTAACTTTATGATTTTATGAGCTTTAAAATCTTCTCTTTGTGCTAATAGACTTTACTACAATCATACAAGAATTATGTTGTTTTTGGAGCTTTGCCTTGTCTTTGCTTTTTTGTTCAAAGTTTCCGTTACAGCTGTATATCTATAAAAACAAAGTTTTCTTGGATTGTATGGAATGTCAGGTACTGTGTAGTTGCATATGTATACTCCTTGCATTGATCTTCAAAATATTTATGTAGATAATGCAAACATGTATATATGTACAAATCTAAACATCGCTACAGAAGATCAAAAATAATATCTTGTTTGTTTGTTTGTAGAGTATATATATTAGTGCTGTGTGCTATAGGACATTCTCTAGAATAACTGGTTGTTTCATGTTATCTAGAGGATATGTGGACATGTCATGGATTTATCTAGTTATTTTGGGAAAAATGACCCTGAGAGTATTTTGGGAATTTTTCATCGGCCTGATCCTAAAATTGGGAGAACAGTTCGCAGTACTTGCAAATATAACCATCAAGTGCCTCATTAAAATAAAATCATTTGTATTTCATCTCATGTTTGCTACCCTGATCAAAAATGCTTCTATCAAAAGGACTCGATGACTTTGAAGGACTGAAGATAGTATCTAGAAAATATGAAGGTTCTTGAATATTTTTTGTAGGTTTCTCCTAAAGCAGGCCTCAAAGTGGGATTTTAATTTTGGTGGCCAGGTGGCCGCCAACTCCAAAAATCTGGTGGCCAAACTCAAATTTTAGTGGCCAAAGTCGGGGGTTTCAAAGTTTTTTTTATAATAGAAGGTACTTCTTAAATTTTAGAAGGTACCTAAAAAATTAGGCTGAGGGCCATAAGGGGTCCAGGGGGCGGAAGCTCCTGAAATCTAGCATTTTGTGGACCAAAAAATGTGCTTCAGAGACTGCAAAACAGTAAGTGTTTTTGAAAGAAAAATCCCATTAACTTTCTCTTTAGAGTTCAGATTTCACCATGCATAATGGATTTTTTCCCTCAGTTTCTTTATTGAATATTTCAGTTTACAGACTTCAGCCAAGATTATTCATAGATAGTCCGCCATATCTTAAAAAAAACCCAAAAGGACCATAAAGAGCTACGGTTCCGCAGCTAGGCTTGACCAAGCCATTGTTATCAAAGCTTAAACTTTTCAAAATTCTTTTGTTGGCTTTGTCCTTTTCTTTTTCACAATACCTTGGCTTGTGTGTTTTTTTTTTACTTTATTACCAGTAATTAAACTCATCAAAGACCATTGGCACGGATCAAGACATATAAGTGTCATAATTAATGAAACATAATTTAATTTGCTATCATCATTAATAAAATTTATAATTTTAATAAATAGATCAATGCAAATACAGTATAATTAAACAAAAACAAGATATATTGTTACTTTCACGACTTATGTGCAAAGAAAAATGTTCGAACAAAAACGATTCGCGGGAAGACATTTATTAACATTTGAATCACAAAAGTTAAATTATTTTGGAAAAAAAGTGGGGCTGCCATTTTGACATTACAATATAATTTTTATTTGAGCCATGTCCGGTCCTTTTTCAAGATTTCTAATAATTTTCTATCCATTATCTCCTCATACCCCCTTTTAAAAATGTTTTTCAGCACACTTTCATTTCTGTGAACAACCGCGGTAGGGCCCCGTCAAAATATGTAAATAAATTAGCCATAGGTTTTTATTTTTTATACCGGAAGTTAAACAATATGGACGGAGTTGAGCAACAAGACAGTACGCCCCAAAATGATTCGACCCTGGGTTTTAAATGGATAAAAAAAATCGCACAAAATATTGTGTAGTCATATATTCATAATACATAATGATCATACTTATATTACTGAAGATTACACTAGTTTGTGTTTGAACATAATTTGTAATCGGTCATTTTTTATTTTGAAATGATGTCAGCTTTGTTCCGGTCCGAGTTTAGCACAAGGATGAAAAGATATTGGGGCGAAAACATATCTATTTACCGCATGCGCAAACTGCTATTTACGATTCTAAGGTAAAGTTATTTTTAAAACAGGGAATATCCCGTCAACTTGGTCTTGACGCAGTTGTTCGATTTGAATGCGAGAATTCAGCAATTGACGTGATAATTTATTTTTTATGAAAAATATTCCACAAGCCCATTGTACTTGTGGTTTTGACCACCGCTAATTTTGGGGGGTTCAGTAATTTCTGCTAGTACTATACACGATCTCAGACGGGTAAAAGTACCAGGTACCGGCCCACTTTGAAACCCCTGCAAAGTAAAAAAAATTGGTAGCCAAAGATACATGGAAAAAATAAAAAGAGTAAAAACAAATATTCTTTCAATGATTTAATCAGAGTTCAATGTCCTCTTCTGTAGGCCAGTTTTGATATTGAAAGTTCAATATTTTCCTCTCTCTGGAAAATTTCCGGTCGCCAACTTCAATCAATTACGCTGGTGGTCACAAGATGTAAAATTTGGTTGCCCAGGCCACCATTTTAGTAGACAAAATTGAGCCCTGTAAAGGATTGTCTCTGTTAGTGTTGTAGGTTCATCCTGAAGGACTGTCTCTGTTAGTGTTGTAGGTTCATCCCGAAGGATTGTCTCTGTTAGTGTTGTAGGTTCATCCTGAAGGATTGTCTCTGTTAGTGTTGTAGATTCATCCTGTAGGATTGTCTCTGTTAGTGTTGTAGGTTCATCCTGAAGGATTGTCTCTGTTAGTGGTGTAGGTTCATCCTAGAGGATTGTCTCTGTTAGTGGTGTAGGTTCATCCTGAAGGATTGTCTCTGTTAGTGGTGTAGGTTCATCCTGAAGTATTGTCTCTGTTAGTGGTGTAGGTTCATCCTGAAGTATTGTCTCTGTTAGTGGTGTAGGTTCATCCTGAAGGATTGTCTCTGTTAGTGGTGTAGGTTCATCCTGAAGGATTGTCTCTGTTAGTGGTGTAGGTTCATCCTGAAGGATTGTCTCTGTTAGTGGTGTAGGTTCATCCTGAAGTATTGTCTCTGTTAGTGGTGTAGGTTCATCCTGAAGGATTGTCTCTGTTAGTGGTGTAGGTTCATCCTGTAGGATTGTCTCTGTTAGTGGTGTAGGTTCATCCTGAAGGATTGTCTCTGTTAGTGGTGTAGGTTCATCCTGAAGTATTGTCTCTGTTAGTGGTGTAGGTTCATCCTGAAGGATTGTCTCTGTTAGTGGTGTAGGTTCATCCTGAAGGATTGTCTCTGTTAGTGTTGTAGGTTCATCCTGTAGGATTGTCTCTGTTAGTGTTGTAGGTTCATCCTGTAGGATTGTCTCTGTTAGTGGTGTAGGTTCATCCTGAAGGATTGTCTCTGTTAGTGGTGTATGTTCATCCTGTAGGATTGTCTCTTAGTGGTGTAGGTTCATCCTGTAGGATTTTCTCTGTTAGTGGTGTAGGTTCATCCTGTAGGATTGTCTCTGTTAGTGTTGTAGGTTCATCCTGTAGGATTGTCTCTGTTGGTGTTGTAGGTTCATCCTGTAGGATTGTCTCTGTTAGTGTTGTAGGTTCATCCTGTAGGATTGTCTCTGTTAGTGGTGTAGGTTCATCCTGTAGGATTGTCTCTGTTAGTGTTGTAGGTTCATCCTGTAGGATTGTCTCTGTTAGTGGTGTAGGTTCATCCTGTAGGATTGTTTCTGTTAGTGTTGTAGGTTCATCCTGTAGGATTGTCTCTGTTAATGTTG
Source organism: Bathymodiolus septemdierum (assembly GCA_963383655.1). NCBI lineage: Eukaryota > Metazoa > Mollusca > Bivalvia > Mytilida > Modiolidae > Bathymodiolus > Bathymodiolus septemdierum. The sequence continues at coordinate 80,940,505 of OY726520.1, forward strand.
TAGGTTCATCCTGTAGGATTGTCTCTGTTAGTGTTGTAGGTTCATCCTGTAGGATTGTCTGTTAGTGTTGTAGGTTCATCCTGAAGTATTGTCTCTGTTAGTGTTGTAGGTTCATCCTGTAGGATTGTCTCTGTTAGTGTTGTAGGTTCATCCTGTAGGATTGTCTCTGATACGTGTCTTCTACATCAACAATTCAGGGTAAAAGCTTCTGACGTGTCTTCTACGTCAACCATTCAGCGTAGAAGCTTCTGACATGTCTTCTACGTCAACCATTCAGCGTAGAAGCTTCTGACATGTCTTCTACGTCAACCATTCAGCGTAGAAGCTTCTGACATGTCTTCTACGTCAACCATTCAGCGTAGAAGCTTCTGACGTGTCTTCTACGTCTACAATTCAGCGTAGAAGCTTCTGACGTGTCTTCTACGTCTACAATTCAGGGTAAAAGCTTCTGACATGTCTTCTACGTCAACCATTCAGCGTAGAAGCTTCTGACGTGTCTTCTACGTCTACAATTCAGCGTAAAAGCTGTTGACATGTCTTCGTCTGCAATTCAGCGTAGAAGCTTCTGACTTGTCTTCTACGTCTACAATTCAGGGTAAAAGCTTCTGACTTGTCTTCTACGTCTACAATTCAGCGTAGAAGCTTCTGACGTGTCTTCTACGTCTACAATTCAGGGTAAAAGCTTCTGACGTGTCTTCTACGTCAACCATTTAGCGTAGAAGCTTCTGACGTGTCTTCTACGTCTACAATTCAGGGTAAAAGCTTCTGACTTGTCTTCTACGTCTACAATTCAGCGTAGAAGCTTCTGACGTGTCTTCTACGTCTACAATTCAGGGTAAAAGCTTCTGACGTGTCTTCTACGTCAACCATTTAGCGTAGAAGCTTCTGACGTGTCTTCTACGTCTACAATTCAGGGTAAAAGCTTCTGACGTGTCTTCTACGTCAACCATTCAGCGTAAAAGCTTCTGACGTGTCTTCTATGTCTACAATTCAGGGTAAAAGCTTCTGACGTGTCTTCTACGTCTACAATTCAGCGTAAAAGCTGTTGACATGTCTTCGTCTACAATTCAGCGTAGAAGCTTCTGACTTGTCTTCTACGTCTACAATTCAGGGTAAAAGCTTCTGACGTGTCTTCTACGTCTACAATTCAGCGTAGAAGCTTCTGACGTGTCTTCTACGTCTACAATTCAGGGTAAAAGCTTCTGACGTGTCTTCTATGTCAACCATTCAGCGTAGAAGCTTCTGACGTGTCTTCTACGTCTACAATTCAGCGTAAAAGCTGTTGACATGTCTTCGTCTACAATTCAGTGTAGAAGCTTCTGACTTGTCTTCTACGTCTACAATTCAGGGTAAAAGCTTCTGACGTGTCTTCTACGTCAACCATTCAGCGTAGAAGCTTCTGACTTGTCTTTTACGTCTACAATTCAGCATAAAAGCTTTGGACGTGTCTTCTACAAATGTACGTCTACAATTCAGCGTAAAAGCTTGTGACTTGTCTTCTGTCTACAATTCAGCGTAAAAGCTTGTGACTTGTCTTGTCTTCAATTCAGCATTAAAGCTTCTAACTTGTCTTCTGTCTTCAATTCAGCGTTAAAGCTTCTGACATGTCTTCTGTCTACAATTCAGCGTAAAAGCTTCTGACTTGTCTTCGGTCTACAATTCAGCATAAAAGCTTCTGACTTGTCTTCGGTCTACAATTCAGCGTAAAAGCTTCTGACTTGTCTTCGGTCTACAATTCAGCGTAAAAGCTTCTGACTTGTCTTCTGTCTACAATTCAGCGTAAAAGCTTCTGACATGTCTTCTGTCTACAATTCAGCGTAAAAGCTTCTGACTTGTCTTCGGTCTACAATTCAGCGTAAAAGCTACATTTTTTTGCTTTGCTTTAATAAGATTTATTTGGACATGACATTGAGTTGAATATAAAAAACCAACTAAAAATAAAAACATGGATGTACATGTAAATAATTTAAGTCATTGTATTAAAAAATGACACCCTTTCCTCACTCCTACAAAATTAAGTGGAAGTTAAACAGAAAAATGTCCTTTTAATTTCATAAGTTGAGAATTATGTATCATCACACATGTAGACATTAGATCATGTCTGGGATACTTTATTATTCATTTATTCATGTGTACAGGTTTTAAAATATCTTATTGATTTCTAGCAAGCTTTGATGTGTATACACATTGTTTTCTTTAAAAAAAAAAGAAGAAAAAAAAAGAGTATTGATTTTACAGCATGCCATAGACAAGTTACAGTTAATGTAAAAAAATGATCATCATAATCTATACAGTTGCCCCAAATAGATAACTGCCCACAATTACCTCACACAGATGGGTTACTGTTTATACATTTGTACATTGCTGTGGAGGATGTCAATTAATTTGGCAGATGTGATTCTCTATACCCTCATACTATAAAATGGCATAATAATGTATTAGACATTCTTGTCCTGTTACATGTGTGCATTGTCACAGGTAAACATTTCTTCCTCATATTAATTTTAACCAATGAATAATATACATTTCAATTTGTGACTTGATGACTCAGTCGTTGAATTCTCATGTACACAGAACAGAGAGATAAAAACTGGCTTGATTCACTGGTTATTGTTTTCATTCCTGTCTGGATTATAGATTTATATTGATAAATGACAGAAATTAGACTGAATTCTCAGATAAACAATATTTTGAGGTTTAAAAAGGTATTACCTTTCCCCTTCAAAGTTCATATCCAGGTGGTTTAACGGCCTGTTCTTTCTTCTAGGTTAATTAAGTGTCATAGGATAATGTAATATTTCTATGTTTATTTCTAATATTTGTTGCTCCTTTAAAGATGAAATCGTGTCTCATAGTTGATGCTTCTGATTTTAAATTGAAGATAATTGTAAGATTCAATGATTTGTAATTAAAGCATACCAAACTTTATTGTCAAATGATTGTGTACAATGATGTGAAATACAACAGTTGTGTAAACTGTGAAACAGGAGTATGTAGAGAAAGTGGTTGAACTTCATTCCTTACTCTGAAATAGTCTTTAATTTGTAATTCAGGGTTCTAATAAGTAGCAATTCATATAACTATTATAAATTAGGCAGTATTATATTTTTTCAATTTTACAAACATTTCCAATTAAAATATTGTATTGTCTGTTGATGAGGCAATCACAGAAAATGAAGTAGAGGTAGCTTGCAAATATTGATTTTCAGGGCTCCCACTACTTTGAAATCAGAGGGAAAAGTGACTTCTCTTTCAGGTGCTTACAAAAGAGAAGTGAGAGACAACAGGGAGAAGTCAAAATATTTCTCTAATTGTACCACTTTTCACATTCGCGGGGCGTTATCGTGGCATTCGTATGTTATAATGTACTTGTTATGCATTAAGGTATATTCAGTAGTTGTTTAATTCCTTGTTTTTGTTAGCATATCATCTCTCTGATTTACATATGTCCTTGTATTTGTTTTTTGTTTGTTTGTATTAAATAAAACCTTTTCAGATTCTTTGTTTTGTCTTGCAGATGATAAAGGCACATATATGATAGTCAACTATTGTCCAATAAAAAATAAATAGATAAAATTGAATAATAAACCAAGCTATATCACATTATCACAAGCTGTGAAATCGCTAATTATTTAATCAATTTTTAATGAGTGTATATTATTTACATTGCTTCTCTTTAATCACTGATTGATATTAATTAAGAAACTAATCATATCCACAAAGATAACAATCCCTGGGCTTTCGGCTTTGGATAGCCGCCATCAAACCCCAAATAAATGAAATGAAACAATATCGACGTTATTTTCCCGAGTACGGATCCGTAGTACAGTTTTTATATTCATAGCTGTTTCGATTACGTCCCTTTACAATGGTGGTTTGAAAAAAATTATGTAGTAAAAATATATCGATGTTTTACCGTTAAAACAGTTAAAATTAGCAAAGCGACTTGGTAAAATAACAGGGCGACTTCCACTTCTCTTTTGGCTCTAGTACAAAGCTAAGTGAGCAGCCACAAGGCGACTTCTTCGCCCGAATCGCCCTCCAACGTGAGCCCTGATTGTGTAATACCACTAAGACTTGATTGAATACCAGTAATTCTAGTTCAAAAGCAACCAGTAAGATATACATGTACAGCACGCACAACACGATTTAGCAAAAAATCACTCGGGTCCGACGTCGGTGAAATCAAGAAAATGTCGGAGAAATAAAAAAAAAGTCAGTGTTGACACCGCGAAATGTCCGAGAAAAATCGAACACAGTGATTTACTATAAAACGCCGACAAAACACCGACATTGACGATTAGACGCCGCGAAATAAAGAAATGGGATATTAACCTTTATTTGTACATTTGTACATGTATGTTCTTGAGACTGTCATTTTTGATAATATGAATGATTCAGAGCAAATACTTATTTTCTTTTTCAGGTGTGCAAGCTATGTGATCATTTTTCGTTCTTTAATACTGATATTTATGTCTCCCCCCCCCCCCACACTTTTGTGGGGAGACATACATGTATTGTTTTTGTCCTGTCCATCTGTCTGTCTGTCCATCACACAGTTTGTCAGCGCAACTCCTCTGAAACTACTGAACATAATTTCATGAAACTTGGTAGATAGTAAGGACACCATATGTAATTGTGCATATTACCAGGAAATTTTGATCGCCTGAATTTTGTGGGAGTTATGCCCCTTTGAACTTAGAAATTTCCCGAAATTTACTACTGAAGCAGCTTGTCAGCGCAACTCCTCTGAAACTATTGAACAGAATTTCATGAAACTTGGTAGGTAGTAAGGACACCATATGTAGTTGTGCATATTACCAGGAAATTTTGATCCCCTAAATTTTGTGGGAATTTGCCCTTTTGAACTTAAAATTTTCCCCAAATATACTTCTGAAGCAGCTTGTCAGCGCAACTCCTCTGAAACTACTAAACAGAATTTCATGAAACTTGGTAGGTAGTAAGGACACCATATGTAGTTGTGCATATTACCAGGAAATGTTGATCCCCTAAATTTTGTGTGAGTTATGCCCCTTTGAACTTAAAATTTTCCGAAATATACATCTGAAGCAGCTTGTTAGCGCAACTCCTCTAAAACTACTGAACAGAATTTCATGAAACTTGGTAGGTAGTAAGGACACCATATGTAGTTGTGCATATTACCAGGAAATTTTGATCGCCTGAATTTTGTGGGAGTTGTGCCCCTTTGAACTTAGAAATTTTCCGATTTCAATGTGGACCTTTTATCCAGAAAAGATGATGTAATCACACGCACATTTTCTGCTTTTGAACAGAATATAAAATCTTCTACTACTCGTAAACTGACATGCATATATGACATATATTTCTGTAGATATGCAACAACTTCAGTAGAATCATTTTATAAATATATTCAGGTATTACTCATTTTAAGTGGACACTGTTATTTGCAAAAACTCTAGTGTAATATCCCTTACTGAAACTTGTATATATATGTACAAGAATCTATCATAATGTCACTATTTCCCTGAAAAAGTTTTTCATCACCAATCCATTGATTTTAGAAGAACAAAACTCCTTTAAAATCATTGGAACATAGGCTGAGCAATTTTCTGGAATGGGGAACTTTGCCATGACAATATGGAATAGTACCTGTAACCCTTGCTTTAGTACTTTTGATCAAATTTTTTTTGTGTTTCATGGATTCAAAACAGGTTTTTTTTGTTATTCATGGAAGCTTAATTTTATTTGTTACCTAAATAGATTTTTTTACCTTCAACTACAGTTTGTGGGACGGCGGGAGACAAACAAACTTTAATTTTAATCCAAATTTGCCTTTAAAGAAATAAATGTATAAATTAGAATTATTTACCCGAGTTCGTTCGCCCTACCTTTGGCGAACACGTAAAAGAGCTTACGCACCCAATATGGTAAACCGGCACCTATCTGCAGCAAGTGAAAGGACTCCAGCATCGATTGTCGCGAGTACATAGGGACATATTAATATTCGCTTCTTGTGCACTTAAAACATGGGCACTGCATGTTAATACATTTTATTCACGGATATTGTATGCCCGTTGCAGCTGTAACAGGTCTATACTTTCCGTATATCACTCATTATACCCCCTGCAACGAAGTTGTAGGCGGGTATACTGGTTTCACCATGTCCGTCTGTAGACAAATCCTATGTCGTACGATAACTTGAGTTGTGTTTCTTAGAATCTTTTAAAATTTTATCAGCTGTTTACTGGTGAAGAGAGGAGGATCCCTGTCATTTTTGACGATTTTCACTTTTGCCGTTCCAGAGATATTGGACTTGATATGACGGAAAATATGATTTTTACCCTATGTCATATGATAACATGAGTAGTGTTTCTCAGAATGTTTTGAAATTTTACCAGAAGCTTACCGGTGAAGAGAGGAGGATCCCTTTCATTTTTGACGATTTTCACTTTTGCCGTTCCAGAGGAATTGGACTTGATATGACGGAAAATAGGATTTTTAACCCTATGTCGTATGATAACTTGAGTAGTGTTTCTCAGAATGTTTTGAAATTTTATCAGCAGCTTACCGGTGAAGAGAGGAGGATCCCTTTCATTTTTGACGATTTTCACTTTTGCCGTTCCAGAGTTATTGGAATTGATATGACGGAAAATAGGATTTTTAACCCTATGTCGTATGATAACTTGAGTAGTGTTTCTCAGAATGTTTTGAAATTTTATCAGAAGCTTACCGGTGAAGAGAGGAGGATCCCTTTCATTTTTGACGATTTTCACTTTTGCCGTTCCAGAGGAATTGAACTTGATATGACGGAAATTATGATTTTTACCCTATGTCGTATGATAACTTGAGTAGTGTTTCTCAGAATGTTTTGAAATTTTATCAGCAGCTTACCGGTGAAGAGAGAAGGATCCCTTTCATTTTTGGTTGGAACAATCCGTAATGTTTTGGTTATGGAAATAGGTTGGACAGATGTGGGGAGCGAGGGGTATATCTTTTTTTACTAGTTTATTTCAGCTTTACTAAGATATGCATGTTTCTTTATGCACGAATTTATTGGTTAGCAGAATTTGGGGACGTTTCCTGTTTACAGTTTAACTATCTTAGAGTGGAGACTCTCACTCCGACCGTGGAGGATTTTATCCGACGATTTTAAGAGTGACACCCTCTTCAAATTCGACGAAATTTCGGGTGACTCCCAAGTCCGACCTGAGAGTAATGAGCGTTGATACACTTTGAGGGATCTGTATCTCAAGTTTCAGGGGCAGTTGTGACCATTTATCTTTCTCTCCATAACGTTGTCTGCAGCTTTTTATATTGTGTTATGTCTGGATGTCTTTTTGCCCTAATATATTTTTTAGAGATATATTTTTTTAGGTTCAAACAGGGGTGGGGTCTATCTTTTTAGTAATAGTATTTAACCTATAATTCAATTCTAGATCCACCAAATTTTGTTGATAAAAAAAAAGTGCACATTTGTCTGAATTTGGTGATACTGTGACCAAAGTAGTGTTTTATGCTGAGGATAGTAAAGTGTAACCTGTCTTAACCAAACCCTGAATAAAATAAAATCATGTACATGTATAGCCCAAAGTTTAAATAAAGTCCCAATGTAATAAATCATTATTGAATTTAACCTGTATATAAGCCAAACATCTACCTAAATCATCTGGTGCCAGGAGGTTTTGACAGGTTTCACTGTACTTGTAAATTAAAAGCTAATGAAGAACAGGCATGGTCTGTATGTGGTGCTTTAATCCCTACTGACTAACCCTATATCACATGTTTTACATCAATTGATTCATGTACAGTACTTGTAGTGGTTATTGATCACTAAATCATTATTGTTACAAATGTAACATTCTTTTGGTGTTGTTGATATAATAAATGTAATGTATTGATATTTGGGAGCATTGAACCTTTATTTAATTTTAGAAATAAAACATATATGTATGTGGAGGTTACTTAAGCTGATGTTTATATGTTATTGATTAGTGTACAGAAACTTACTAACAGATTAATGTTTCTTGAAAAGGTTAGGGTTATGGTTATGGCGTTTAATGCCACTTTCAACAATATTTCAGTTACATGGTGGCGGTCAGTTTTATTGGTTGAGGAAACCGAAGTACCCGGAGAAAACCACCAACCTGCCGCAAGTCAATGACAAACTTTATCACATAAAGTTGTATTGAGTTTTGAAAGGAAGGGACAGTTTAATGCAAAGTCATACTGGAAGATTTTCTGACTTGCAAAAGTATTTACCAAAGATTGATGTTATTTGATCTAGGAAACTCGACTCCCTCTACAAGTAAACATGATGGCAATGATATACATGTAGCTGAAAAATAATTAACATCAAATCATTCAATTTATACACTTGCATTTATTTGAATATTTAGCTCTGAGTGAGTGATTGTTGTTGACTGCATAGTGAGCAATTTTTCAGCTATATTATACTCATACTGACAACAAACAACTTTTATTATACTCATACTGACAACAAACAACTTTTATTATACTCATACTGACAACAAACAACTTTTATTATACTCATAGTGACAACAAACAACTTTTATTATACTCATACTGACAACAAACAACTTTTTGATGAATGATGATGATTCTTGCCTTGTACTAGACCAATATTATGTGATTGATTTATAGTGTTCTGGTATCACACACCTTACCAATCAATCAATCAACCGTCTACACTTCTAAATAAAAACTGGGAGATTCAGAAATTCTGTACTAGTCCTTGTCCTTGTTCATTTTCATAGTGTTAAATACACATGTAGTAATTGGTCAATATGTTTATGAATGGTACATTCCTAGACAGATTTATCTAATAAATTAGATTAAAGTAATCCTTTATGTTACCCTGAAGTGAACAGTACCGGTATATGTACTATTAAAATGTTAGTACTGACCAAATCTATTATTACAAAAGATTATAGGATAGCCATTCAATAAGTACTATACAAAGTACCTGTCTGGTTTATATTTTTTTTGTATATGTAATAATCTTTGTTTTAGAGGTTTATTAAAGGTATAACACTTGTATTGTGTATTGGCATGCATCATTATTATCATGTACCTTTATATGTGGTAGAAATTATTTTTTTGGACTAGTTTTCAGGAAATGAAAATGATAAAATTGTTATGTGAAATTTGAATTTTAATAGGATTCCATGAAATGTGTGAAACAAAAATCAATGAAAAGTCTCAAAAAGATTTGTTTGTTCAAAAATTTAGTGCTTATCAAATTCTTTTCCAGATTTATGAAAATGATTTGATATTTTGTGTTGTCTTATTAATAAGGAAATGAAAAGAGAATCATCAATATATATGATCTAGAGATTAATGCTCCAAGTTAGAAATGTAAATAAGTGTTCCCTGGCTCATGACTAGTGAAGCAAACAAAATAATCAGAATTACAAAGGCAATGTTTATATAATCCTCGAGCAATTTTTAGAAAATGTGTAATTTGTACTAATAAAAAAATTATTTTGTTTATTTCAGGGCCCCAGTAGGTGATCTGTGAAGCAATCATGTCAAATGGTGCCCCTCAGGTCAACGGGCCCTCCAGCCCCACTGGGAAGTATATAGACAGCATAGGTATATAAACAAACTTATCTTTAAGTGGTGTGTATGTAAATACATTACACAATGTATATTTGATTGTAACAACACTTAGAATACTTAATTATAGTGTACACAGTCTTCAGATTGTTTCTTTATTGAAGTCTTTACTGATTTTATGTCTTTGCAAATTATAAAAATGTTATGGAGAAGGATACAAATCCATGTTAAATAGATGATAGAATATGTAGTTTGGTCTGAATTGATGTTTTCTCCAGGAATCCAGATATTGATGAATTCTGAAGAAGCCGGTATCCTCTATAAGCCAAACTTTAAATAAAGTCACAATGTAGGAAATCTTTATTAATTTAACCTGTATAAACTGAACACCTGTCTATTCAGAATACAAAAGCTGGCCCCAAGGATGTTCAGTTTAAGGCCGGGTACACACAAGAAGATTAATCCTATAAGATTAATAGTATACTACAAATAATAACATGTGTGCTGGCTAATTATTTAACATATACAACTTTTAATATAACATATTATGTTTGACTTTAGATTAGAGCACTGCTCTATTCCAAAATGTGTAGTATAGGATTTTGATAATATGAACCAATCAGAAGCCTTGAAAAGAGGGTCAAAGGTAAATGCATCATGCAACCTGCTGTATAATAATTAATATAAACAAAGAAAATGACAGATTGTGATGACCAGAGATCAAACAGATCAATTAATTGATCTTTTTGAACAAGAAGAGGATCTGTGGAATATCTCTTCTGAAAACTACCACAAAAAAGAAAAAAAGAGATGCTGCCTTGCAAAGGATAAAAGAAGGGATGAATGATGCTTTGGAGGATCTTCTTATTGACAATTCCTTCAAAAGAGCATGAAATGCCCCAAACTGTGGAAGTCTTCTAATCCATGGCCGAACCCAACAGGATCTACGTACAGGACGTCGATTCTTTCGTCTCCTCCTTATTGCACCAAGAATAATAATAATGCATGCAGCTGCAGCCATGCATTCTTGATCTGTGAGAACCATTTTGTTTTGGAGGGAAAAGTGAATTTGATGAAAATAGTATGGGATTAATTACTAGGTGTGTACAGTGGAGTAGTATACTACAAAAATCGTATGTGATTTGTAGTATAGGATAAAACATACTGTGTGTACCGGCCTTAGACAGGTTTCATTGTACTCCAGAAACATTCCACTTCAATACCCCACACTGTAAAATACTTGGTGCCCTCTTTATGTATGTTTAAGGTATTTATATGTAAAGATTTAAAATATGTGAATGGATGACATAAATTACTATATGTTTATCTCCAAGAAAAAAGAAAATACACCTGTCTAAGATACTAAACATGTATATGCATTAACAAAAAAACCAACTTGTTAGATAACCACTCATGTTTCAAATTAATGAAAACATGAAAAAAATGAAGAACTATGTCAATAATGATAATCTTGACTACAATTGGCTATTAATAAACATAAACAATGACAAAACACATGTACATTTTGACAGTTGTTACAATACAATCAGTACATTAACCTTATTTTTGCATTTAATTTATGAACCATGAAAATTGCTGAAGTGTTTGTAACAACAGTGTTACACTTGAAGGCCTGTATCATGAATTGATTAAGAGCATGTTATATAGGGCGTTGCCCAACATTTACTTGTAATGATAATACCAAACCAGCTAAGTTTACATAGCACTTGATGCTATTGTGCAAGTAGGCATGACAGATAAAATTTATCATTTTTATCTTTATGGATTGTCCATTAAAAGTTCATTAGGATTAGAAATTTGATATTTGACCCCAGTTACTGCTGATTCTAAGGTCAGCTCTGCACAAAGTTTGAGGAAAAATGTTATAAAGATGGAATATGTTATTGATAACATTGTAAGTGGTATTAAAGTACACAGTAAAATTTTGATAAAGTCCACAGATCTGTAATCCCATTTCATGAATGATTTGACATTTCTGTCAATAATAAGTCTGAAATATATCTTTATACAGTCAAACCTGTATTAAGAGGTCACCTTTGGGACAATTAAAAAGTGGTCATTTAAGACGGGTGACCTCTTAAAAGAGGTTCAATTCATATGATATTTTCTATGATGGGACAAGAAGAATGTAACCTTTTAATACAGGTGACTGCTTAATAGAGGTGACCGCATAGACAGGTTTGACTGTATTTACATTATACAAGTACATGTGTCAATCTCCCATGGCATAAGATATACATCAGTACATGAACATTCCTGTTTCCTGGGGAAAGTAAAAAAATCACGGGGAAAGTGACATGCTGATCAGTACTTCTCGTCGGGAAAATATTATAAGTCCATTGCTGCTCTTTGTTGTACTTTACGGTTATCTGATCAGTTTCCAACTGATTTACAATTTATTTTAAGTCTGAATTCCGTATGTAAATGTATAAAATTGTACCAGATATCGTGTGGTTTGCAATGTCGAACTTACACAGATATTTTGAAATCAAAACTAAACGTAAATTAGATATAGATGGAAATGAGACGGTGACCAAAAACAAAGAGACTACAATTATGATGAAGAAATGAAGAATGAAGTTCAAGAACATTGACAAAATTAAAGTCGCAATCTCATAAACGCTTTAATGAACGGAAATATAAATATTTGAAATATAAGAACAAGAATCACTCCGGAACGGACACGTAAAAATGATCGGATATCAATTTGGTGCCAAATTTAAACTTGTCTTTTGTGCAAAATACGATAGAGGACTTGATTTAGGCTTTTGGGAAATATTGAAACCTTTGAAATGGACAAATATTACAAGCTTTTTCCTGATCTGGTTGAAAAGATCCACTAAAATTTTTATTTCTCTGTGAATTTAAATAAAATACTTTGCTTCATTTATATCACAGGCACTTGTTTCTGGTAAAAAAAAATATACCTAAATACTGGTATATATAGTATCTAGGTATTATTTTTTTTTACCAAAAACAAGGATTTATATAACACAAATATGAGTTATTACAATTTGTGTGGTATTGGATCACAACACAGTAATATTTCAAAAGGAAAAAGGGGGATACACATAAAAATCACTGCTATGCAAGACTCCAATCAAGATAGACAGAAATAAAAAAGTGACATTGAATATATGTCCTTAAGGTAGTTATGGATAAAAAAAAACCAGAATAAATCAGTTCAGGCAGCTTTAACTATTTACTTAATTTGGGCAGGGTAACGTCAGAGGGGTCGCGAAACAATGTTTCGATTAATCACAATTGACTTCTCCCAGAAGTCTCCCCACTTCTCTCTGTTGTCTCCCACTTCTCCCTGTGAGCTCTCTGAAAGAGAAGTCACTTCTCCCTCTAATTTGAAAGTAGTGGGAGCCCTGGATAATTATTCTCTAGTTTTTGTAATTTTTATTAATTTTTTTGGACAACTAAAAGATTGAGTCAAGACTTTTTTTTAGTTAGTTGTCCAAAGGGACAAGTTGAAAAATATGTTAATGTAGAGGCCTGCTACTGGAAGAAATGATTTTATATTTGATATACATGTGGCTTTGGCATGGTGACTTGTACCGTGTCTCCCCTTTCCAGGTTTACTGCACATCTACTTCCTGTTTACCGTGTGACTTAAATTTTTCATGTTTTTACGGCATTTTCTGGTAATGAGTGTTGAGATATATACAAATTTGACACAAATGAACGAATGGGGGTATTCTTAGCACGACGTAGCGTACAACATCTTGTTTGAACTATTTTTTACCAAACCTTCAACTTAACATTGGTAAAAAAAATACCTAAAAACTGCAAAAAATTATTGATGAATCATTGATACTTGCAATTGTTTTACGTAACTAATATTCTACTAAACCAAGTTATATCTTTGAACTTGAATGTGAGCTAAAAGTTTGGAAATATATATTTAACCTATTCCACTTCGAAATGCTTATCCAAAACAGGAATCCGAAATTTGACCTTTGTGTTTGTTTGTTTTGACTTTTCATGAATACGAGGCCCGTTTTGTCTTTGGTTTTCGGTTGTATTATAAACTGTCCCTGTTTATCTTTTTTTTGTTTTTGTGTCAAGTTGTTTTGTGTATTATTTATGTGTTATAATCAATATAAGTTTAAATAATTCATCTGACCCCAGATAGTTTCAACAGTTACAAGTGTTCTTAAACCTTAATGAATTGGCAGACACATGTTCCAAATATTTTCGGCATTGGCTTTAAGTGACATTTATTCGATTTTTACATTTTTTCTCTGTCTATGATACTTAATATGATTATACTTCAACCTGTGTTGTCATCCGAGTCATCATCACAAAAATCAATGATAATAGGTTCTATGACACTTCTATCTATACATCTTTTGTAATTTTTCCAAAAGCGGTGTACGTGAGTTCTTTAACATCTTTTAATCGGAAGGTGGTATTGTTTTTAGCCACGAAACCTTTGACTTGCACCCATATTAATTCTATCGGGTTAAGTTTGTGTCAAACGGGGGTTCTTAATACTTCATGTCGGTGTAAATTAGCAATTTTATCTGTTTTATAAACTACTGGGGTATTTTTTTGTTTTATTTTTTCATATAATACTTTTTTGGTATCAGTAGCAGAAAAAAGAATGTTGTGTTGTGCAAGATAGTTTTGGAGAACAGCTTTTTTCTGACTAAAATTTGGGCACACCATATCTTCTGTTTCAACATTGTGATAACTTGCATTATCTAACACAACCAAGCTAGGATTTTTCAGAGCAGGAATCAATTGATTTTCAAACCACTCAATAAAGACAAAACTTTTCATCTCCTGGTGATAGTCACCATCCTTTGTTTTGGCCAGAAACACTAAATCTCAGCCGTCAATCAAACCCTCACTTCGCGTACCTGCATGCAAAACAATCAAGCGTTTGCCTTTATCCGAGGGTATTTTTGGGGCATCAGACCCATCATTCGGAAGCCACATATAATCTGTGCAGTGATTTTGGTTAACCCATGACCATGTTTCATCCATGTACACGATATCATACCCTGCTTCCCTAAAAGATTTGATCTTTCTCAGATAATTACACCTGTGGAGAAATTCAGTATTGGGACATAAAGTGTGACATCATAAGTAAAAAATAGAAGTCTTTAATTAAAAGATCCTTGAGAGTTTTTGCAAAGCAAAATGTCTATATTTTCATAAAATAGCAATGGCAAGATAAATTATGTTCCCATTTTCTCATAATTTTGTGATGCATCAGAGTGTCCAATGTCTGTTGCGTTCATAACATAGTGTCCAAATACAGCTTTTTATAGACTTGTATATATTTAAAAGACCCCTTTTGTATTCAGTAATAACCTTAAATATAACAGTTGTAATATACGGTTAAAAATTTTATGATAAATATTCATATCTTCGACTTAAGAATGATTAATCATGTGGACACCGTTACATTCGAACACTTGTAACCTTATACATAAATAAATTTGATTTTATATATTGCTGAGAATATACTAGCAAGTTTTAATCATCATAGTATTGATATGGCTGTGTTTATACACTTGAAAGTAATTTTGGTAACTTTATCTTAGTATCTTCATTCTTCAGTGTATGGTAGCGAGAGAAAAAAAAGTGTTGTGAGTAACAAGGACACCAATAGCACCACTAAATACTTTATTCTTAAACTTTAATTATCTAATTCACTGGAGTTTCACTGGATAGTCTGAAAAAGAAAGAAGATGACATTGCAGGTAATCATTACCGTAATGTGAAGTTTCACAAGATATAAAAGTGAAAACAATCAAACGTTGCGTTCATAACATAGGACTACAACAGTGATTCGCGACTAAGGTGACTAGAATGAAGATTTTATTTGAAAATAACAGACTAGTGATTATTTTTTTTACTTCACAATGTAAATAAATGTAATGAGAAATTGCCTGCAAGTCGTCTTTATCCTAACATATACATGAAGTTTAAAAAAAACGTTGAAATCATGGTACATGACTTACCTGTTGCGTTCATAACTGTCCACCATTATCGAGACGACAACACATTATTGTGAACTACGTCACAGATTTCTGCGAGATGCCCAGTTTTGCGTGATGTTGTGGAAAGTCCCGCACTAACAGTTGATTATGGTACACTTTAGGAAGTGTCACGGCTTTCACAATTCTATTATTGGCCAACGTTCTGTTGGTAACTTCATGACGACAATTTCGAATCCCAAAATAAAACCTCGATTTCACGATTATTATAGGGACCATCTGTTTAACTTTTTATTATATAACTCGTCCCTGTTAGTTTTTTTCAATACACACTGATCAAATTCATTAAATCATTCTGAATCATCGTAGTGCATACAATTCGTAGATACTTTTGAAGGACACCATTGGTTATGAACATAACATGACACTTTTGGAACAACAATATATATTCCTCCTTACGAAAAAATAATTAATTCATTAAATACAAAAGCTTTATCAATATTTCTGTCCAAATAAGCTGGCACTTTCAAAAGTGCCACTATTTTTACTTGTAATAGTTACATTATAGCAACCCATGTTGCAAATGTCACAAATTTCGTCCCAAAGTTTGTGGATTTTTTGGGAAAAATTATTGTCAAACACCAGTTTTTCTCTTTTTCATCAGATTTTTTTAGTTTTATTTCAATGATGTAATGTAATGTAATGTGCATTGGTTCACAATCAGAACTAAAGCATTAAGTCAGAAAAAAACATTTTATTGACAACCTCTCCATTTGTCCCAATACTGAATTTCTCCACACCTATCATTGATAATAGGCACTTGATTGTACAGAACTCTTCGATTATCACCTATTTTTTTTATAAGTATATCCAAGATGAATGAGAGTTAGAGTAAGTTTAGACTTTGATATTTTAATAGAATCTTTTATTTCCTTATGTATTATTGAGACTGTCGGAGCAATTTTCCGTGAATATGAACCGTGGATTGTTCTTTTAATAACACAATGATCAATGTCATCCAAAATTTTAGCTCTTTCTTTGGGTCTATTTGACTTACAAGGCCTCTTACCATTCATAATACGGTGCACTGAAGTGTAAGACACACCCAAAGCTTTAGATGTCTTTTGATATACCCTATCAAATGAGACAATTGGCTTCTTCCTTGCCTTTTCCTTACTAAAAAAGGCAAACAATTTTTTTACAAACTTTTGGCATTCCGTAGATAAGTCAGACTTTTTACCCATTTTACAAAAAATGCAAAATATAACAATAATTTATGAGAGAAATGCTTGTCAGGTTCGTCTAAAGTACAAGTGGCTGAGAAAAAGATTTTACAGGTAAGATACCTGACGTACCGATGGCTCTTCTATAAAGTACATCTACTCCCACCCGAAAAATGACAACAAAATAGGACCAAAATACAAAATTTTATCTGAGTGCAGCCTCAGCCAAAACAATAAGAAGCATTACTGTAACATTTTTAATTAGCACTCCTAATTCTAAATAATACGCTCGTTTATTTTGCTGTTCAAAAATCTATACATTGTAGTTTAAAAGATATTTGGATTTTTCGTTATTCTAATCAAAAAATTATTACTTTAAGTTCTTTTATTGAAGTTATTTACCAGGATACACGTATCTCATTATCAATTTTCAAGGTTTACATAATAATAATAAGAGGATAACTCCAACACTAGACCTGTCTTGACTATATTGACATTTAGAGGAGGTTCTACTGTAATACATTATCATAGGAATGTTAAGTATCTTCATTTACTGATCTATTTATAGAATCATTACATCAAAAGTATACTTGAGAACCTAATTAATTTTTACACAATTAGATAATCAGGTTACAGTAGTAAACTGTATAACTTTATTAGATACTATACTGTTTCATCATGTAACCAGATCATAAAAAAGTATTTTTGTAAAGGATATTCACCCATTTGTATAATCTTTTTTAAATCATCTTGTGTTAGTTGAAATCAGACGGGGAAAAATACTAGAATTAGAAATTTATGATATATAGTACACATGCTCTTTATAGGGGATAAAATTAGAAATTAATTGGGAATATTCCAGTGGCTCCAAACTAACAATATTGCAGTCAATGATTATCTAGTTCATGCTACTATCATAACACCATTTGCATCATAACATAATTGATTTGCACTTTTGCAGTTTAACATGTGGAAATAGACATGTCAATTAATCTACAGTCACACAAATTGACAGACAGGCTAACACAACATTACTAACCAATGAATTTAGGTGGTCATAGTTTATGATAGCCTTCTCTGTTACCTTAGGGGGTGGGATCTGGTGTGTCATCATTGATAGACAAACTCTGAAATCGCGAAAGTGGAAATCGATTCTGGTGTGAAGAAAAAGGTATTGAAGTACCTAGTAGCATGGACTAGATATTCATTGACTACAACACTGTTGGTTTGGAGGTGATGGGAAGCAGAAATTTATAATACACATGGTCTTTGAGGGAAAAGTTAGAATAAGAAATTTATAATACACATGGTCTTTGAGGAAAAAGTTAGAATAAGAAATTTATAATACACATGGTCTTTGAGGGAAAAGTTAGAATAAGAAATTTATAAGACACATGGTCTTTGAGGGAAAAGTTAGAATAAAAAAATTATAATACACATGGTCTTTGAGGGAAAAGTTAGAATAAAAAAATTATAATACACATGGTCTTTGAGGGAAAAGTTAGAATACGAAATTTATAATACACATGGTCTTTGAGGAAAAAGTTAGAATAAGAAATTTATAATACACATGGTCTTTGAGGGAAAAGTTAGAATAAGAAATTTATAAGACACATGGTCTTTGAGGGAAAAGTTAGAATAAAAAAATTATAATACACATGGTCTTTGAGGGAAAAGTTAGAATAAAAAAATTATAATACACATGGTCTTTGAGGGAAAAGTTAGAATACGAAATTTATAATACACATGGTCTTTGAGGGAAAAGTTAGAATACGAAATTTATAATACACATGGTCTTTGAGGGAAAAGTTAGAATACGAAATTTATAATACACATGGTCTTTGAGGGAAAAGTTAGAATACGAAATTTATAATACACATGGTCTTTGAGGGAAAAGTTAGAATAAGAAATTTATAATACACATGGTCTTTGAGGGAAAAATTAGAATAAGAAATTTATAAGACACATGGTCTTTGAGGAAAAAGTTTAAATAAGAAATTCATAATACACATGGTCTTTGAGGGAAAAGTTAGAATAAGAAATTTATAATACACATGGTCTTTGAGGGAAAAGTTAGAATAAGAAATTTATAAGACACATGGTCTTTGAGGAAAAAGTTAGAATAAGAAATTTATAATACACATGGTCTTTGAGGGAAAAGTTAGAATACGAAATTTATAATACACATGGTCTTTGAGGGAAAAGTTAGAATAAAAAAATTATAATATACATGGTCTTTGAGGGAAAAGTTAGAATAAGAAATTTATAATACACATGGTCTTTGAGGGAAAAGTTAGAATACGAAATTTATAATACACATGGTCTTTGAGGAAAAAGTTAGAATACGAAATTTATAATACACATGGTCTTTGAGGGAAAAGTTAGAATACGAAATTTATAATACACATGGTCTTTGAGGAAAAAGTTTAAATAAGAAATTTATAATACACATGGTCTTTGAGGGAAAAGTTAGAATAAAAAATTTATAAGACACATGGTCTGAGGGAAAAGTTAGAATAACAAATTTATAATACACATGGTCTTTGAGGGAAAAGTTGGAATAAGAAATTTATAAGACACATGGTCTTTGAGGGAAAAGTTAGAATAAGAAATTTATAATACACATGGTCTTTGAGGGAAAAGTTAGAATAAGAAATTTATAAGACACATGGTCTTTGAGGGAAAAGTTAGAATAAAAAATTTATAATACACATGGTCTTTGAGGGAAAAGTTAGAATAAGAAATTTATAAGACACATGGTCTTTGAGGGAAAAGTTAGAATAAGAAATTTACAAGACACATGGTCTTTGAGGGAAAAGTTAGAATAGTGTCTACTTGTATCAACAAAGCTACAGGGTCTACTTGTATTAATTCTACATGTACATAAATTATTTAATATCAATTTGTTCATATACATGTTAATGAATAAATTGATATTAAATAATTAATGGTTTTGAAGCAGGAGCCTGAATGATAAACTATTTCCTTGGAAAGAAAAGATCCCCAGAAAGTAGTTCCATTAAAGTCTTGTGGGTGTTCAAGTACATTGTAATACATGTACATATTATAATAATTGGATATAAAGTGGGGATATCCTGCCTCCTATTTTACTCTGAAGTATTCATAAGAAACCATTTTGATGTCAAATAATGAGGCTGAATGACAATATTTCTCATACAAGTATTGAGATATTGGGATATTATAAGTAGCAAGGATGAAAATGAAACAAAAAAAATGGGAAATTGAGGAGGAAATTCCTGAAGGTAAATTATTGAATTTCATAAAAACAATATACAAAAAAATATACTGTCTTCATAGGAGGTGAACATCGATTGTTGCCAACCTGAGGGTGTTTGTTATTTTGAGGGCTTTAGCCAGAGGGTTGACAACTTGATATTCACCTCATATGAAGACAATAACTGTTTTATTTTATCAAAACTACTCTAAGAAAAACATGTTTAGAACTTGTCAGTGCATTTGAATTTCACATTCTGATGCCCTCCAAAAGCGAGTTGATTCCATTATTCTATTCTGATAGTTTCGAATGTTTTGTTTTGTATAAGACCTAAATTATTTTCCAGTATAAAAAAACTGATTTTCAACACTTTTCCAATTGTCAGGGGTTGTAGATCGGACGACAACCTATTGTTTTCCTCTATATTATGTTTGTTGGAGTTGTCCAGCAGATTGTCTCCCTAATCAGCAGATTTTCTGTTAAAACACATACATGTTAACCTCTGGGAACTGCTAGGGGGGAGATCTCCCCCCTACCAACTCTTCTAAGGGGGAGATTTTGTGCGTCGCCTTTAAACGCACAAAATTGTACCTTGTAGTTGCATACATGTGATAAGAGTTGCTATGCTACAACTGGAGATTTGTAAATTTTTGGCTGGAGATTTGGTCTCATAACTGAATATTTTTTTATCGACGTATTTGATGCATGTTTTTATTGTTAATTGATGTTTTCTTTTTTGTTTGTTTCAGTATTGAACCAACTGCATCCCATTTCAATATATATTGTTTACATTTCTGTCTTATTAGTAGTGTTTCATATGATGAATGAAGGATAAAAACTGTATTTATAATTTATTCATAATCAAAGCAATAACAATGAAGACATAATGCTCTGAAAAATAAAGTCATAGAGCACTAAAATTAAAAAAGTCACTTTGCTGCTGGTGCGTTGGGTGATAGCGCATACGCTTTGGCATTTTTGTGGTTTATCAATTCCATCCTGGAACTTAGTCCTTAAATAATACTTTGATCGGCTTTGGTCCCAAACAAGCCATAACAACTCAATCCGAGATGAATTCATTGCACGTTTGATCGAAATAAGAAGTTTTCCTCGGCATCAAAAGTTGTCCGACTCCTGTTTGCACAACGGTTTATAACTATTTTTAGTTGCCGCTATCACACTTCTAATCATATAAGCGTGTGCCACAAACCCACTTCCTTATCCCCAATTAACTGTCAATCAGTGGATAATTGTTGTATAATCATCAACACCTTAATTAATCTCCATGACCCAATTTACCTGTAAAGGTGTCGAACAGATCAATAACCGGATATCATTTAAACACCTTTACCATTTGTTACTCTCAGCGTTTTTCATCAGCGCGGGAGTTCCAAATGGGGAATTTCCAGAAATATTGATCGCAAAATGTAGGTCAAGATTTTATTGTACTTGATTTTTTTGTTGGGGGAGATCGTCCGGGAGGAAAAGGTGTGTGCGGGAGATTAATGTCTCCCGCGCATGAGACCCAGTCCATGCGGGAGATAAGGCTCTTACGCGGGAGACTCCCGCGAAAAGGGGGAGGGTTAACAGGTATGAAAACATCCGAATTGTTTTATAGAAAAAATCTTATGGATTGTTGAGAGATTAAAAGATTCAAAAGTGTTTATTTGAACATGACATGAATGATTATCAGTCATTGATTTGACTGAAGGAAAGTCATTTTGAAGATTTGAAGAAAAAAAATTAAACATTGATTAAAGTCTTTCTCATATCTCCTACATGTTTATCAATGAAAAACTGAAAATAATGAAAACATGTTCCTTGGGAGAGAAGGACAACTGATTTGGGCATACAACCTGCAGGTGGATGTTAACTTACCAATCTTTGGTATTGACAGGCATGTCATGTGTATTCTTGTTCATGTATTTAAAAGTTCGCTGAAAACATTGCAATGAGAAAACAGTGTTTGTGCTTTGTTATTCCACTCAACATATATTTTAAATTAACCTGCTTGAATTGAGTGTTTACTTTTAAGGCTTTTATTTATGAACAGATGAATAAGTTAATCAGTTAAAATGATCAACTATTGTATCAGATTTATATAGATAATTTTTAACATTTTTTGGAACAATGGAACCTGTGTCAAAGGCCTTGTCACATATTCAACCTTCATATTTTACTGGCATATTGTTATATCAACCTTTAAATATAGTGTGAATATGTTCATTACATGTAACTACTATCAGTCATATGCCCTTAACACTTTATATAGCGTTTCTGAATTGTCAATTAAGTCTTTACTCATTTCTGCATCCGCTTCTGTTGTCAAATTACTTAAATTTTATTTTTATTTCAATTTATTAAATCTTATTAAATGTTTAAAATATCACTGATAAATCTGAAAAGTATTGTGTACTTACCATTTGTAAATAGATTTTTAATAAATGATTAAACCCTGTATTTATTAGTTCACCTGACCCAGAGAGTCATATGAAGTACTGTCATTGCTTTGTGTCGGTGAGTCGTTGTCCATAAACTTTTACATTTTAATCTTCTATATTAAACCACCAGGTAAGTTGAAACCAAACTTGGTAGGAATTGTCTTTTGGTGGTCCTCTCCAAAGTGTTTCTTTTTCCAGATTGGAAATCTACAAGGAAAAGAGAGGCTTAAGTATATGAAAGTAAAATGGAATACTTAAAAAAAAAAATCATTGTTTTAGCTATAGTGGTTCTTAACCATACCGGTAAATCCTGTGTATTTTGACTTTCAGATCCAGATGACCCAGAATATCAGCGTCAGATAAATCTTGTGTATTTTGACTTTCAGATCCAGATGACCCAGAATATCAGCGTCAGATAAATATTGTGTATTTTGACTTTCAGATCCAGATTACCCAGAATATCAGCGCCAGATAAATCTTGTGTATTTTGACTTTCAGATCCAGATGACCCAGAATATCAGCGTCAGATGAGGAGGCCTGCAGAGGTAAAAGAAGATGTCAAACAAATGCAAGATAGATCCAGAGTGTCACTTGTCCTCAACAGTGAGGCATTTCGTAAAGAATTAGAAGAGATTATTGATGAACAGCTGTCTACAGGAAATTATCCCACCGGTCTCCTAGCTCTACAACAAATTACAGATTTACTTTTACCAAACAACAGATCGGGCCAATCTTATGGTGGTCTTGGTAGAGGACGTAAGTGCTGTATCAGAAAATCAATACCAACTTCAGTGCAATATTTATATTCACCATAGATTTGTTTTTATTAAGCAATGCAAAATTTTGGAAGGGAAATAATAGTGATTTATGTAAATGAATAGGTTTCCATGCAACTAGTCCTTTCAGCGGATACTAACTGCCTCAGTAGTATAAAGGTTAGCTCATTTCCATAAAGTGAAGAAGATCATGACTACGATCCTCAGTGGGCAGACACCAAAAATTATATAATTGGTATTTGATGCATTTCTGCTTTTGCACACAACTTTAAGGAGTACGAACAAAAACTGTTTGGCTCTGAGGCAGAATAATGTGTCTGATGGTAGCAACGTCTACCTGGGGACTGAAGTTTCAGTGAGCTAATATTATTATTATTCACTTCAGTCAGTGTGTTGGTCTAGTTACTCTCTAGTACAAACACAAGACTCCATTTTTATCATCATGTCAAAAAATATGGCTATTGATATTCTATGTTAATTCTTTTCAATAAGTTTCAATAAAATGGTTGATTGGTTGGTTAATGGTGTTTAATGCCACTTTCAACAATATTTCAGTTATATTGTGGTGGTCAGTTTTATTGGTGGAGGAGACCGGAGTACCTGGAGAAAACCACTGACCTGTCGCAAGTCACTGACAAACTTTTATCACATAATGTTATATCAAGTATACCCCTCCATGAATGGGGTTCGAACTCACAACTTTTGTGATGATAGGCATTGATTGCACAGGTAGTTGAAAATCCAACTACCATTAAATCACGACCATGACGGCCCCTCAGTAAAGTGACACATGTATGCTGTTAGGCCAAAAAAAATAATATGTGTGTTTACGGTCACCCGACCTACCCTAATTTTTGCTAGCGACCCTATGCATTTTTACACAGAATTCGGATAACCATTTTTGTTGTTTAACCAGCAGCAATGTTTTATTTATTCAACTGCTAGTTTTTTGTCGAAATTGAGAGCGAAGAAGGTAGAAAAACTGCATAATTCGTCATTTTACCGGAATTTTCGAAAATTAAATACCGGAATCAGATTCCGGGAACGACTATTTCCGGTTTTGTCGATAATTAAAAAAAAAAAAAAAAGATTAATCCCGACCAACCGACCCTAGATTTTTTTGACATGTGACAGTAAACACACATATAATTTTTTTTGGCTTTATTGGGAAAAAATAACACTTGTTGAGAGATATTGTAAACAAAAATAAACAAAGTGTATGATGAGAAATAGATAATTGAGATTAACTTTTTGATTATGCATTTATGGTGTTGATCAATTATAGTGTAAAATGGATGTGTTGAAGTACTTACAGACTTGGTACAAGTAACTTTATTAATGCTGCTATGCAAGTTCAAATATTGACTGACTTTACTGATTACATGTGGATAGTAAATATAAGTGGTCAAGTCAGGATTTCATATTTCATAGTAAAACTTTAGTTAAAGGGATGGTTGTTAAGACAGGGATGGTTGTTAAGACAGGGACTTTAGTTAAAGGGATGGTTGTTAAGACAGGGACTTTAGTTAAAGGGATGGTTGTTAAGACAGGGACTTTAGTTAAAGGGATGGTTGTTAAGACAGGGACTTTAGTTAAAGGGATGGTTGTTAAGACAGGGACTTTAGTTAAAGGGATGGTTGTTAAGACAGGGACTTTAGTTAAAGGGATGGTTGTTAAGACAGGGACTTTAGTTAAAGGGATGGTTGTTAAGACAGGGACTTTAGTTAAAGGGGTGGTTGTTAAGACAGGGACTTTAGTTAAAGGGATGGTTGTTAAGACAGGGACTTTAGTTAAAGGGATGGTTGTTAAGACAGAGACTTTAGTTAAAGGGATGGTTGTTAAGACAGGGACTTTAGTTAACGGGATGGTTGTTAAGACAGGGACTTTAGTTAAAGGGATGGTTGTTAAGACAGGGACTTTAGTTAAAGGGATGGTTGTTAAGACAGGGACTTTAGTTAAAGGGATGGTTGTTAAGACAGGGACTTTAGTTAAAGGGATGGTTGTTATGACAGGGACTTTAGTTAAAGGGATGGTTGTTAAGACAGGGACTTTAGTTAAAGGGATGGTTGTTAAGACAGGGACTTTAGTTAAAGGGATGGTTGTTAAGACAGGGACTTTAGTTAAAGGGATGGTTGTTAAGACAGGGACTTTAGTTAAAGGGATGGTTGTTAAGACAGGGACTTTAGTTAAAGGGATGGTTGTTAAGACAGGGACTTTAGTTAAAGGGATGGTTGTTAAGACAGGGACTTTAGTTAAAGGGATGGCTGTTAAGACAGGGACTTTAGTTAAAGGGGTGGTTGTTAAGACAGGGACTTTAGTTAAAGGGATGGTTGTTAAGACAGGGACTTTAGTTAAAGGGATGGTTGTTATGACAGGGACTTTAGTTAAAGGGATGGTTGTTAAGACAGGGACTTTAGTTAAAGGGATGGTTGTTAAGACAGGGACTTTAGTTAAAGGGATGGTTGTTAAGACAGGGACTTTAGTTAAAGGGATGGTTGTTAAGACAGGGACTTGTAGTAAGTCTGAAGTATTTACAATGTTTGTATGTATACAGGAGCATACTGAGGTCAAGTGGTCTAGGACGCTGGACGTAAGGCTAAGCGAATGTTGCTGCAGTGTATCAATGGTGTTGGTTCAAATCCCGTCGAGGGAAGAACAAACAAATTTGACAGCTCTAAGATCTAACACTGTTTGGTTTAATTTTCAGACATATATATATATATATATATATACATATAAAGTATCACTAAATGTTTTAGT
Organism: Bathymodiolus septemdierum; assembly: GCA_963383655.1. Lineage (NCBI taxonomy): Eukaryota > Metazoa > Mollusca > Bivalvia > Mytilida > Modiolidae > Bathymodiolus > Bathymodiolus septemdierum. The sequence continues at coordinate 80,966,476 of OY726520.1, forward strand.
GGATTAAATACACGTACACATATTCTATTTGGAAAACAATTATATTTTGCTTTCAGAACATTCCAGCATTACATAATGTGATATTTTAATTTGAGGTAGTTTTGATTACAAAGAAAAACATTTTCATGTATGAACACAGTCTGTCATTAAAAATGTTTTAAATTACACATGGAAAGACATTTGTTCTGAAAGCATACACAAACTTTATAATAGTGAATATATACCCCCCAAAAAAGTATATCTTCAATGTGCATCATATTCAGATCTTTTTTTCCAGTTCCTTCTGTCATTCCAATCACAGATATTAAGGGTATGGAGGCTGCAAAATATACAAAACAAGAAAAACAGCTACGGTGTAAAGTGGCCTCCTTGTACAGAATTATAGATCTTAATGGATGGAGCTATGGGATTTATAATCACATTAGTGTAGGTATCCCTGGAAACACTTTTCTGTAGAATAATACCATATACTTACAAATAACAATCTAAAAATCATAATAAATTGAGCATTTGTTGTAGAAAAGCTATCGGTTTACAACTTCAGTGTTTATTGCCAAAAATAGTATATTGGCCAATTTGCACAAATATCACATGAATACTGACGTATATTTAGGAATTTTATATGCTGTATTTTGATATGGATGCAAACATTTTGCAATCATATATGTTATGGGTCTGTTGCATCTGTCTGTAGACACAATGGTTTCCATGCGATAAACTTTTATTCTAGTTGACTAATCTATCTAAATTTGTAACATTAGATTCTTGGCACAGAATTATGGTTGGCATTGATTTTGAGTATTGCAGCCCTCTACCCGACAAATGTACAAAATACAGTGGGTCCAGCAAATTACTGTCCAACACATTGTTTCCAGCAATTTCTTTGTCAAGCAAAATACTGTATCCACACTATGCTTTCAATATACAGTTGTTCAACTTTGCCTTGTCGACATGCTGCAGACATATCGTGCTGCTCTCAGTTCAACTTTGCCTTGTTGACATGCTGCAGACATATCGTGCTGCTCTCAGTTCAACTTTGCCTTGTTGACATGCTACAGACATATCGTGCTGCTCTCAGTTCAACTTTCCCTTGTGGACATGCTGCAGACATATCGTGCTGCTCTCAGTTCAACTTTGCCTTGTTGACATGCTGCAGACATATCGTGCTGCTCTCAGTTCAACTTTCCCTTGTGGACATGCTACAGACATATCGTGCTGCTCTCAGTTCAACTTTGCCTTGTTGACATGCTGCAGACATATCGTGCTGCTCTCAGTTCAACTTTGCCTTGTTGACTTGCTGCAGACATATCGTGCTGCTCTCAGTTCAACTTTGCCTTGTTGACATGCTGCAGACATATCGTGCTGCTCTCAGTTCAACTTTGCCTTGTTGACATGCTGCAGACATATCGTGCTGCTCTCAGTTCAACTTTGCCTTGTTGACATGCTGCAGACATATCGTACTGCTCTCAGTTCAACTTTGCCTTGTTGACATGCTGCAGACATATCGTGCTGCTCTCAGTTCAACTTTGCCTTGTTGACATGCTGCAGACATATCGTGCTGCTCTCAGTTCAACTTTGCCTTGTTGACATGCTGCAGACATATCGTGCTGCTCTCAGTTCAACTTTGCCTTGTTGACATGCTGCAGACATATCGTGCTGCTCTCAGTTCAACTTTGCCTTGTTGACATGCTGCAGACATATCGTGCTGCTCTCAGTTCAACTTTGCCTTGTTGACATGCTGCAGACATATCGTGCTGCTCTCAGTTCAACTTTGCCTTGTTGACATGCTGCAGACATATCGTGCTGCTCTCAGTTCAACTTTGCCTTGTTGACATGCTGCAGACATATCGTGCTGCTCTCAGTTCAACTTTCCATTGTGGACATGCTGCAGACATATCGTGCTGCTCTCAGTTCAACTTTGCCTTGTGGACATGCTGCAGACATATCGTGCTGCTCTCAGTTCAACTTTGCCTTGTTGACATGCTGCAGACATATCGTGCTGCTCTCAGTTCAACTTTGCCTTGTTGACATGCTGCAGACATATTGTGCTGCCCTCAGTTCAACTTTGCCTTGTTGACATGCTGCAGACATATCGTGCTGCTCTCAGTTCAACTTTGCCTTGTTGACATGCTGCAGACATATCGTGCTGCTCTCAGTTCAACTTTGCCTTGTTGACATGCTACAGACATATCGTGCTGCTCTCAGTTCAACTTTGCCTTGTTGACATGCTACAGACATATCGTGCTGCTCTCAGTTCAACTTTCCATTGTGGACATGCTGCAGACATATCGTGCTGCTCTCAGTTCAACTTTGCCTTGTCGACATGTTGCAGACATATCGTGCTGCTCTCAGTTCAACTTTGCCTTGTTGACATGCTGCAGAGATATCGTGCTGCTCTCAGTTCAACTTTGCCTTGTTGACATGCTGCAGACATATCGTGCTGCTCTCAGTTCAACTTTGCCTTGTGGACATGCTGCAGACATATCGTGCTGCTCTCAGTTCAACTTTGCCTTGTTGACATGCTGCAGACATATCGTGCTGCTCTCGGTTCAACTTTGCCTTGTTGACATGCTGCAGACATATCGTGCTGCTCTCAGTTCAACTTTGCCTTGTTGACATGCTGCAGACATATCGTGCTGCTCTCAGTTCAACTTTGCCTTGTTGACATGCTACAGACATATCGTGCTGCTCTCAGTTCAACTTTGCCTTGTTGACATGCTGCAGACATATCGTGCTGCTCTCAGTTCAACTTTGCCTTGTTGACATGCTGCAGACATATCGTGCTGCTCTCAGTTCAACTTTGCCTTGTTGACATGCTGCAGACATATCGTGCTGCTCTCAGTTCAACTTTGCCTTGTTGACATGCTGCAGACATATCGTGCTGCTCTCGGCCTAACACTTCATTATAGTTGTAATATGGTACATGTAACAAAAGCATGATAGTTATTCTCCTGATCAACAACTGATGCATGCAGATTATTGAGGGTCACCTTGGCCCATATTGTTGTGGTAGTTTTATTTACATCAACCTATACAATTTGTGTCTATAACCACTGTAGTGAGTTTGATTCCCTTATGACAAGGTGTCATTGAAAAACTTTAGGTGATATATAGCAGAACTGTGGTTAAATATTTTTGGCCACCAATTTTTTAATCACCAATTACTCTTATCATGTAATATTTTACTTTATTGTAGGATTGATAGCTATTTCTCAACAGTATTTTAGCTATATATGATTGATTGGTGTATAACACCAACTTTAGCAGTATTTCAGATATATTGTGGCACATCAGCTATATAATATTATCAATATAATCTTACCTGACAGAATTACCTATCTTACTTAATCTTTTGCTCCCCTTTAGTGGAATTTCAGATAACTCAATGTTTTCAACGGTCCCGTGAAATTTGATATAACAAGATTCGACTAGATGAATTTAATTGGTTAATAACAAAATAATTACATTATATCAGGGTTCGACGTAACCGCTGGCCTGTGGCCAGTATATTTACGGTCGGGCCAGTTAAACAGAACAAAAATCGGCCCGCTGGGCCAGTTGATATTCTCGGGCCACTTGGGCCAGCAACTTTCGTTTCTTTCAACTGGTAGATTTTTCGTACTTCCGTGTCATTCAATATCGACTGATAACAAGGACTTTAAAATAGAATGTTAATAAAGTCCTTGCTGATAGGTATAGCAGCCAATCACATTATTCTGTAAAAATCATTGAATTCCGTTCCGCTGATTCATTGCCCGAGAATATCATCGGATCTCGTCTATTCGAAATTTGTTGTGAAAAACATGGCAGCGCCCAGTTAAGGAATGATCAGTCCAATGCTTTTTCTGACTTAAGTGAACTACTTGAAACAGAATCCTAGAATTTGAAGTGTTTTGTGAAAACTAATAAAATTTTGAAACTTAATCATTGTTAATATAAAGAAAAATAAGAGGCATGCAACAGAATAAACTAAAATGACATCATATTATAAATTCTGGAATAAAAATTTTGATTAAGATCAGATCAATAAAAGTTATCATAAGTGATTGCTCAGTATAAAAAAACTTTTTTCAAGACAACATTTCTCTCTAAATACTAAAATTTTCTTGGGGGGGGGGGGGGGGGGGGGAAGCCCCCCCTTTCATATTGGTACACTACGTGGACCGATATTTCTCAGGCCAGTGGAGTTTTGAAGGGACCAGTTGGTCCAAAAAAAAAAATTTAAGTCGACCCCTGTATATGTATACATTTCATTTAGAAATTTCCATGTGATTGGTTAAAAGGTTGACATGTGACTTTGAAATTGAAACTTCATCAGTCAATGAAGAGCACAACCATTCAACCACACCCACTTCTAGGAACTATTCATATGTCATGGAAACTAATAACTACACACAATAACAATAGTTGAAAATTTGGAATATTAAAGCAAAAGATAATAATTTCAATTGTTATTAATAATGTGCAAATGTAATTGTAAATATTGAATGTGATTTCTTTGCAGTTTTATAGGGTTGTAAAAGCATTGACAAGCACATTTTTTATATGAAACGCTACTGAACTTCATACAAAATGTACATTGGTCAATGCTTTAATCTACAAAAGATTGCATTCAATTCTTAAATAAAAGTGATAAACATTATTATGGTAGATCAGTATGAAATGATTTAAAAAGTTGGTATGCAAGAAAATTTAACTATTAATTTCATTTTTTCAGGCAAGAATTAACCAAGAACATGAACACTTTTTAATAAATCCTTTTGGCGTGTTGTATTCAGAAGTAACAGCATCATCACTAGTGAAGGTTGACATGCAAGGAGAAGTAATAGATCCTGGATCAACAACACTAGGAATTAATAAAGCTGGTTTTATATTACACTCAGCCATTCACCAGGCTAGGCCGGATATTAAGTGCATTATTCATCTACATACATCCGAAGCCATCGCTGTAAGTATCAATAAGCTACATTGAGCACAAATTTAGCATTGAAAGACTGGAAAACTTACAAAAATAATTTCTGATATAGATTATAAATTTGGATTTTGTTTGTTTAAGGTTCTTCATTTCACTTACATGTGGACAAGAATTGCATTACAACACTTTCCATAAAGAGTGGAGGTTTGGGCCCTGGTGCCTGTACTAAGTGAACGGTCATATATATTCATGCTAGAGTTTTCAATTTTGCCTGTTTCTACAATTTTCCAGTTGCATTTTAGAATTGTTCTGACGGCTGTGGTATTTTTATACTGGAATTGTTCTGACAGCTGTGGTATTTTTATACTGGAATTGTTCTGACAGCTGTGGTATTTTTATACTGGAATTGTTTTGACAGCTGTGGTATTTTTATACTGGAATTGTTCTGACAGCTGTGGTATTTTTATACTGGAATTGTTCTGACAGCTGTGATATTTTTATACTGGAATTGTTCTGACAGCTGTGGTATTTTTATACTGGAATTGTTCTGACAGCTGTGGTATTTTTTTACTGGAATTGTTCTGACAGCTGTGGTATTTTTATACTGGAATTGTTCTGACAGCTGTGGTATTTTTATACTGGAATTGTTCTGATGGCTGTGGTATTTTTATACTACAGGAAAAAAAATGCTGTTATTTTGTTATGGATCTGTTATCCTTGTCATGTCAGTCTGTAGACAAAGTGCTTAAATGCTTAATTAATCATTAACTTTTGTTAACTTAATAGTAATTATTAGATTTATTATATATTTTCATATATTATTAAAAGGACATTATAATCAGGCTGATGGATTGCTGAGGTACAATAAATACATGAATTATAAGGTGAACTCTGCAGGCTCTGGCTGCTTATTACTGTTTTATTTTTAGACGGGTTGTAGGTCCATTTCTGATCTTCCGTTCTATTCTCCCATATTCTTTTAAATGAAATTTCTTTTAAAATTTGAACTGCATCGATGGTGTAATGGTTAGCATGCTCACATTGAGTGCGGTTGATAGCACTGGGTTCCCCGGTCGGATCAAAGATTATAAGATTGGTATTTGCTGCTTCTCCACTAAGCACGAAGCTTTAAGGAGTTAGAATGAAGACTGGTTGGCTCGGAATCAGGATAATATGTCAGAGTGTAGTGATGTGTACCTGTGGACTGTTGTTCAGTGAACTAACACTAAAAATTCAAGTGTGTTGGTCTACTACAAAGCAGACATCATTATCATTTCATTGAATGCAACTTGTTCTCGTCATGATATAGCTGACATTGTGCTCATTTGGCATTAAGCAACAATACTCACTAACTCCTTTCAACTTGTTACAAAAAAAATGGAATGAAAAAGTACATTTTTATACTCCCCACAACGAAGTTGTAGGGGGGTATACTGGTTTCACCATATCCGTCTGTCCGTCCGTCCGTCTGTAGACAAATCCTATGTCGTACGATAACTTGAGTTGTGTTTCTTAGAATCTTTTAAAATTTTGACGATTTTCACTTTTGCCGTTCCAGAGTTATTGGACTTGATATGACGGAAAATAGGATTTTTACCCTATGTCATATGATAACATGAGTAGTGTTTCTCAGAATGTTTTGAAATTTTATCACCAGCTTACCGGTGAAGAGAGGAGGATCCCTTTTATTTTTGACGATTTTCACTTTTGCCGTTCCAGAGTTATTGAACTTGATAAGACGGAAAATAGGATTTTTACGCTATGTCATATGATAACTTGAGTAGTGTTTCTCAGAATGTTTTGAAATTTTATCAGCAGCTTACCGGTGAAGAGAGTAGGATCCCTTTCATTTTTGACGATTTTCACTTTTGCCGTTCCAGAGTTATTGGACTTGATATGATGGAAAATAGGATTTTTACCCTATGTCGTATGATAACTTGAGTAGTGTTTCTCAGAATGTTTTGAAATTTTATCAGCAGCTTACCGGTGAAGAGAGGAGGGTCCCTTTCATTTTTGGTCGGGACAATCAGTAATGTTTTGGTTATGGAAATAGGTTGGACAGATGTGGGGAGCGGGGGGTATATCTTAGTGAGCTGTGCTCACAGTAATACTAGTTTTAAAACACCAATACTTAAAAGAAGAATATATGGGAAATAATCTATATTTAAGGCTTCATAAATTAATTTTTATTAACTTGATATTTGGTATGTGGCTATATCTGGATGAGTTACAGTATAAGTTCGAATTTTGTTCTGGTCGAATGAATTTTGACTGAGTTATGGCCCTTGAACTTGTATTTTTTTTTCAAATTTTAATTTGTCCGGACTTTTTTTTGACGTCATTTGAGATATTGACTTGATATTTGGTATGTGGCTATATCTAGATGAGTTACAGTTTATGTTCAATTTTCGTTCCAGTCGAATGATTTTTGGCTGAGTTATGGCCCTTGTACTTGTATTTTAAAATCTAATCACTGCAAGGTGATACTTCTAATATTTTAGGTCCTCTGATTTTTGCGGCCGGTAGGGGACAATGTATTGCTATGTGCAATACTCTCAGAATTCTTGTTCTATCTATTACAATAATTACAATGCATGCATTAATTTGTTATGATATATTTTTGTTTGTAATTATTTATTTAAACAGGTTTCAACAATGAAATGTGGTTTCCTCCCCTTGTCGCAAGAATCCCTTATAGTAGGAGATGTTAGTTATCATGATTATAATGGAATACTAGTGGATCAAGAAGAAAGAGATGCATTACAACGCAATCTAGGACCAACTAATAAGGTATCAGTATTTTAATGATATTAATAGGTTATTATTGGGGTGGCTCAATGAGTTAAGTCATTGGATCTAACAGCTCGTACAAGCCTATCACCAATACGGCTTGGGTTCGCGCCCAGCTTTGTAAATTACAAAAAAGGGTGCACTCGACTCGCAGCCGCAAGTGATAAAGTTTACCTGGGCCTGTATGCATAAAACATCTTAACTTAAGTATCCCTTAAACTAAGATTCCACTAAGGAATCCCTTAGTTAAGTAATGATATTAAGTAGTATGCACATAACTACTTAAGTTTGGACTTAACTAAGGAAACCTTAAGTGGAAATTATCGGAACTCTTTTCCATTTACCGTTTAATATTATATTTACTCATCCTTGGTAATTTCGCTTGAACTTTTCAATAGATAGATAATGCACACTTTTATTACTTTGTGTGGGTAAACATTCAAGGTCGGGTGTGTTTGAATGTTACTATTCGTGACTGTTGAAAATAAAAAAATGTCTAAAGTTGTATTGTTGGATGTGTACGAGAAGAGAAAAAGTTATTTTGAAGGCAAAGTTTTCCTCGTCGATAACTTCTGGGGACAAAAATAGGGCATGGCAGGAAATTGCAAACATAGTAAATGCCAGGAATTCTGTAAAAAGAGACATTAAAGAAATACAGAAAAAATGGGACAATATATGTGCCACCTCAAAAACTGAGGGTTTTTTGCATCGTCGGAGCCAAAGACAAACAGGTAATTGATATTTAAACTTATACATTAAAAAAAATATTATAATAGTAGAATCACCCAAAACGGAAAAATAGTTTTTATACCCCCCACAACGAAGTTGTAGGGGGGTATACTGGTTTCACCATGTCCGTCCGTCCGTCCGTCTGTAGACAAATCCTATGTCGTACGATAACTTGAGTTGTGTTTCTTAGAATCTTTTAAAATTTTATCAGCTGTTTACTGGTGAAGAGAGGAGGATCCTTTTCTTTTTTGACGATTTTCACTTTTGTCGTTCCAGAGTTATTGGACTTGATATGACGGAAAATAGGATTTTTACCCTATGTCGTATGATAACTTGAGTAGTGTTTCTCAGAATGTTTTGAAATTTTATCAGCAGCTTGCCGGTGAAGAGAGGAGGATTCTGTTCATTTTTGACGATTTTCACTTTTGCCGTTCCAGAGTTATTGGACTTGATATGACGGAAAATAGGATTTTTACCCTATGTCGTATGATAACTTGAGTAGTGTTTCTCAGAATGTTTTGAAATTTTATCAGCAGCTTATCGGCGAAGAGAGGAGGGTCCCTTTCATTTTTGGTCGGAACAATCAGTAATGTTTTGGTTATGGAAATAGGTTGGACAGATGTGGGGAGCGGGGGGTATATCTTCTTACAGTAATACTAGTTTGACACTGGAATTCATAATTCACAAGCTCCCTTTAAGGCAAGGCAATTACAAGAGGCTTATTTAGAGAGGGTACACATATCCTGTATTTGAATTTGAAAAACAAGACTTGTGGTTCCAACAACGAATATTGATATTTTTGACTCAATAAATCAAGTAAATTGCCCTGGAAAATTTACGTATGCTTTCTGTTGAGATATGAATTAATTAATAATTAGAGCTCATACAAAATATTTCGGACAATTTACCCATCCGATATTCATTAAGTATGAATATCAACGATATTGAAAATTTTTCGTTGTTGATTGGTTCGAAGTCGCTGCATTTTACATATTTAAGATACCTCAATAGGTACCTTAGATTTAAGTGAAAACTTAAGTGTATTTTTATTTTAATGAGCTTTACGCATACCACTTAAGTGGGATGGGTGGAGCTATTTAAAACTAAGATTTTGCTATGGAAATTCTTAGTTTAAGCAGTTCTATGCATACCATTTAAGTAAAATGGGCGGTGTTACCTTAACTTAAGTGTTTTCTAAGGAAAATCTTAACTTAAGTAGCTTTATGCATACAGGCCCAGTTGCTTGCCCAGGGTCGGTGGTTCTCTTCGGGTACTCCGGCTTCCTCCACCACTAAAACTGGTCGCCATGATACAGCTGAAATATTGCTGAAAGTGGCGTAAATTCAAATTCAAATAGGTTATTGTACAGAGTTGGTCTGTATTGTATTGAAAGCTTGTATTGGACGAGATGCTTGCTACATAAGGTGTAACACGTGCTTTGGATGTTTACATCATAATCAATTTTATTTTCAGGTTTTTTTTTCTTCTTGCAAAATTGCAAAAATATCTGTATTTTAACTAAAATGATTTCAAGATATAATTTCAATGACAGTCGATTATAATCGATCTTCTCAAACTTTTCTGGAAATACAGTTTGTACAATCTGTTTTGTATTTACAGTGTATGTCTTGTAAGCATTTATAAGATACAGTAAATTATCCCCTTCAAAGCGTAAATCTGACTCATCAAGGTCATGGAGGCTAGCACAAAGGAAGCCAGTCAGACTCCAAAACTATACTATATGACTTCCCAGCAGCTAAAAACGAGTTGTGTGGAAATATTTTGTTACACATGTTTTATGATAATAAACTACAATTATGAGTTATTAAACATGGAAAGCTTTGTCATGAACTACATTGGCACCTAGCAAAAGATATTTATACCCCCGCTCCCGAAGGGGGAGGGGGGTATACTGTTTTACCTCTGTCCTTCCTTCCGTCCAAGATATTTTTCATCGCATTTTTCTCAGTAACTGTTGATGGCAGAAATCTGATATTTGGTCACAAGTGTCATATAGGTATACCATATTGTGGGTAGCGTTTTTGGACCCGTCAGATTCCTACTTCCTGTTTGCCGACTTAGTTGGTTTTTATACACATTGAACATATATGCACATTTTTATACCCCCCGCAACGAAGTTGTAGGGGGGTATACTGATTTCGCCATGTCCGTCTGTAGACAAATCCTATGTCGTACGATAAATTGAGTTGTGTTTCTTAGAATCTTTTAAAATTTTATCAGCTGCTTACTGGTGAAGAGAGGAGGATCCCTTTCTTTTTTGACGATTTTCACTTTTGCCGTTCCAGAGTTATTGGACTTGATATGACGGAAAATAGGATTTTTACCCTATGTCATATGACAACTTGAGTAGTTTTTCTCAGAATGTTTTGAAATTTTATCAGCAGCTTACCGGTAAAGAGAGGAGGATCCCTTTCTTTTTTGACGATTTTCACTTTTGCCGTTCCAGAGTTATTGGACTTGATATGACGGAAAATAGGATTTTTACCCTATGTCATATGATAACTTGAGTAGTGTTTCTCAGAATGTTTTGAAATTTTATCAGCAGCTTACCGGTGAAGAGAGGAGGGTCCCTTTCATTTTTGGTCGGAACAATCAGTAATGTTTTTGTTATGGAAATAGGTTGGACAGATGTGGGGAGCGGGGGGTATATCTTGGTGAGCTGTGCTCACAGTAATACTAGTTCATCACATTTTTCTCAGCAACTATTGATGGCAGAGATCTGATATTTGGTCACAAGCTTCATATAGGTACCCCATATCGTGGGAAGTGTTTTTGGACCCGTCAGATTCCTACTTCCTGTTTGCCGAAGAGCGGGGGTATCATAAGTGAGCATTAGCTCACAGTTCATCTTGTTTCAATTAGCTTCTTTAACAAACAACACATTCCAATTATAATCGGAAATCGAATCGGTGATGGGTATTTGATTATTTGATTTTTTTATGCCCCCACGACGAAGAGTGGGGTATTAATTTACCCCTGTCCGTCCGTTCGTCCGTCCGGATATAGATACATGGTGTGTCCGGCTATCTCCTCCTACAGTTTTAATGTTTTGTGTGATGTTTATACACATAATGAAGGTGTGCATGTCCACAGGATTTAGATTTTCTTCAAATATTCTCAAAATGACAAGTAGTTGGACTTAGTAATTTTGTTTGTACTAGCTGCATAAAGGGAACATGGTTTGTCCGGCTAACTCCTCCTACAGTTTTAGAGCTACAGCTTTAATATTTTGCAGGATGTATATACACATAATGGAGGTGTGCATGTCCACAGGATTTTGATTTTCATCAAATATTTTCAAAATGACAGGTAGTTGGACTTATTCATTTTGTTTGTCCGTCCGGATATAGATACATGGTTTGTCCGGCTATCTCCTCCTACAGCTTTAATATTTTGTATGATGTTTATACACGTAATGGAGGTGTGCATGTCCACAGGATTTTGATGATCAGGGGACACACTTCATTTTTTTGAAATCACTCCTAACAAAACTAACTTTGTCCATAATTATCAAGTGCAGGGGCATACTTCTTTTCTAGTTTCTAGCCGATTCCCCACACTAGTTGCTACTATACATAGCTGTAATTAATAATTACAATGTACTATGACAAATGTAACTTTTCGTTTGTCATTTTTTGACAAAAAAATGCAAATTAAGCTGCTTTTGACCAAAAAAAACCCTTCACTCCTGAATCCACTGAGCAAAATTAAATCTGTACCTTGCAGAGATGGTCGTTGGGTGGTCCTCTTTCAAAATCATATCTCACATGCCATACATCCTAGACGTTTGCAGTTACTAAAAATGGAAATTTCTTCAAATGGGAAAAAATGCTATATTTTAAACTAAAATCAGGGGTTAAAAAATTTCCCAAAAGTTCACTGGTCCAGGATCAGTGAGCACCAGGAATCCACTGGTCCTGAATATCGGAATGGAGGAAATAAAATTTGTTGAACACAAAATTAACTTACCCCTGTAGTAGTAACTGAGTGACATATATTATTTAAAATGACTATTTTAGGTTGGCAATTTAATACCTGATGAGATGCTGCTGTAAACTTAATTTTATAAAACCTACTTTTCATTTTGTCTGGGTTATCAATCAGTCAATGTTCGTATATTGGTTGTATGGTACTTTAAATAAAGCACTGTTTTTTTTGGGGGGGGGGGGGGGGGTTTATGCAAATTCTGGATATATTTTACAGTATTTACCTCACATATTTACTTCATAATTCTCATTAGCATGATCACCGGTAATCTCGTTGAGATTAGACTTCCAAAGACACAGAGCAGAAAATGTCTTCAAAAGTCTAATCTCTGGAGATACAGAGCAGAAAATGTCTTTGGAAGTTTAATTTCAACGAAATTAGATCGCCGTGGTTATCAGCCTTACCACTTGCCTCAACCCAAGGATTTTTTTCCTTCCACGATGTTTGAAATGTACTCTTCCGTTTAAGCCTATCATATCTTTGACCTTTTGTTAGTTGTGGTGTTTTTTCATTATGTAATTTATTGTTGTCAGCATCACAAGCGGCTCTGTTAACCTAAAAAAAAAACTGGTCAGTGACTCGGGCCATTTTTATGTTTGAACTGCTTCACTAATACGCTTAAGTATTATCGAAAGAATTACTGTTTCTGTAAAGTGCAAAACTGATCTTGAGTTATTCTGTTATAACCATCCCAGGTGTGTATGCTCCGTTAATTAACGGAGGTTCATACGGAACAAAACACACTTGGTAAAGCACTAAAATGATCTTGAATTATTTCAGATTACATAATCCAATGTTTACAATATTAAAAGAGGCAATCAATGTTTGATTAAAATTATGCAGTACATCTGTCACTCAGACTTTTAACCTCCTATTTAATTCAAGTCCGTAATTGGACAGTTTCAACTGGTCTGTCAGTCTTTACAGGATTAGAAAATGTTAGGTCCGAACCCACAAATCGACGGTCCCGGACCTCGGACTAGTGGATTTTTTAACCCCTGAAAATAGATGAAATTAAACTAGTTTTATGCTCGTTCCATGTTAAGGGGGGATGGAGGTAATTGATGTTTCCAATATAAATCCATATTTGACCTGCAATAAGCACTTCATAAACTATATAAAGGTTGTCTATAAATGGTACCTCGAGGCTATTAGACAAGTACTCTCTTCGATGTATGCTTTAAGCCGTGTTGGCCTGGAGTCGCTAAACATTGTACATACTAGTATATTAAATTTTAGTTATGGTGTAACATATATCTTCTGTAAGGTTGAACTTTAAAACATATACATTGTACATCAAGATATTTGATGAAGAAGTGGTAGTATCTGTAACAGCAGATCAACTTATAATATTTATGCTGCCTATTTTTATTTAATGAAGAAGTGGTAGTATATTCTGTAACAGCAGGTCAACTTTATGGTACATATTTATATTACAGGTTATGTTTTTAAGAAACCATGGAGTTGTAGCGTGTGGATCTACAGTAGAGGAAGCTTATCATTATGCAGTTAATGTTATGTCAGCATGTCAAACACAGGTGATATGTCAATTAATATTCTTTGAATTCATGATTTATTGTATTATTATACAATGGGCACTGTACTTAGGATAAATTCACCAAAACAATGTATAACTATAATAAAATAATCATTTTTATAAGTAATAAAAGAAAGAATATTATTATTATATCTGACAGGAAATCATTTAAGAAGTAAGGTCATTACTTTTGTAATCTGGAAATGGTCATATTAGGTTGTGATTTGCTTCCAGTTTTACAATTGTTTGGTAATTTCCAGTTCCTCCATGGCAAAGGTTTTCTTTAGATGGGGCATGATTTGAAGTGTTTTGTACAACTTTTACATTGTCAAATGATCTTAAAAAGTTGGGCATTTATATTTTCTACATCTATGATCTACCAAATACTGACCTCCTTCTACAAGTTTAAGATTATGTCAGAGTATATTGATGAAAGATTGCTTCAAGCAGTAATCAGATTTTAGTACCAAAATAATCAAGTATGAATGAACAAAATGTGGCTTTTGTCACTGCCGGACAGTTGATACTGGCCTTATAAAATTTCTCTGTGACCAACGACAGTATTGTCTGACATGTCTGTTGGTCTGGAAGTATTTTGCCGAGACAGTATTCTGGAGAAGCCAGTTAATAACAGAAAAATAAAACATGTTTTAAAGCAGTTTTATTGCCTTTAAAGCAATAGGAAAGTATTCAGAGGGTATTGTATATCCATTCCTTCTCGAAAAGCAACACTACAGAAAATTAAACATTTCTTTGTGATTTTTTCCTAAAATTGTGAAATACAAGTGTTGAATTTTCAATTGGCTGAGATTTCAATTTGTTGAGATTTCAATTATCTTGGATTTCAATTTGTTGAGATTTCAAGGAGAGAAAACATTGAATATAAAGTATTTGATAGATTAGATGTTTCCTTATAATGTTTACAGACAAGGGCAGTGCCAGCTGGATTAGATAACTTAATTTTAATTGGTGAAGAAATAAAGAAGAGAACGTTCCAATTAGGCAGCCAAGGAGGTGGAGGAGTGGATACTGGAGGAAAGAAATGGAAATCTGGAGAGTTAGAATTTGAAGCTATAATGAGACAGTTAGATAATGTTGTAAGTAGTGGTGTTCCGATGATCGATTATAGCCGATAATCAGTTGATTGGTGTCTTAAACCAAGCACTCGAGCCCAAAAATCTATTTCCGATTAATCGAAAAATTCTACTTTCACTTTCACTTAGATTTTCTGGAAATCTTGTGACGTAATTAAGCAGAAAATAACAGTTTCATATGATGTTTATACACATAATGGAGGTGTGCATGTCCACAGGATTTTGATTTTCATCAACTATTCTCAAAATGACAGGTAGTTGGACTTAGTCATTTTGTTCGTCCGTCCGGATATAGATACATGGTTTGTCTGGCTATCTCCTCCTACAGTTTTGGAGCTACAGCTTTAATATTTTGTATGATGTTTATACACATAATGGAGGTGTGCATGTCCACAGGATTTTGATGGTCAGGCGGGGGCATCATTTGTGTCTTACAGACACACTTTCATTTCACTCCTAACAAAACAACTTTGTCCAAAATTATCAAGTGCAGGGGCATACTTCTTTTCTAGTTTATACATGTATTTGCAAATGAAATATATTTCTAACGTCCATTAAAAGTATAACAAGTACAGTGAAAACTAAAAAAAATCGTCAAATTTGTAGATTTCTGACTGAAAATATACTGCAGTGATGGGGAAAAATGCAGCCTACTATCCAAGATTAAGCATATTAGCCAAAAATATCTTGCCATTCCAGCATCGTATGTACCCTCAAAACGAGTGTTTAGTCTTGTGGCTCATTTAATGAAAAAAATGAGGTCTCGCCTCAGTCGTTCAAATATTGGCAATATTAATGAATAAAAGCATGGAATATTACTGGTAATAATACTAATAACTACACTATAAGAGTGTGGATGATAATATTCTGTTTTCTATGGACTGTTCAATCAAATTTATTTATGTTTGATATTGTTTGTCATTTGTTGAATTTTCCTCAGAATTTATGAAGTTTGTTCACTGTCTGTATGGATTTATAATCTGATGTGATAAAGGCAATCTGTGAGTTAGTTACCACTAATTATTTAAGGTACTGTACCATTGATCAATCTAGTAATAAAACATAATTCAGGCCTCAATAATATAAAAACAATACATTAAAAAAAAAAATACATTCAGACAATAGTTTAGCATGGTTAATTTGGTCAAACAACCTTAAAATAAACATGACAAAAAACATACACAACATTATATATAAGAGGTATAATGTAAAATTTGTATAAAATAGGTCGTTTTCAACAAAACATCCTTTTTTCCGATAATAACCGATAATTAGTTATTCATGTGAAACCGATGATCGATTATGAAATTCCTTTCGATTCCCATCACTAGTTGTAAGTAAAAAGAACAGAATTTTATTTGAGGAATCTAATCTTATAGGATTCTAATAATTAAAGTTACTATTAGTACATGGGTCTGGTGGCCGAGTGATTATGGTCATTTTCATTTGACCACAAGCCTAACACCTGACAATTGTCCGTGCCTTTGTACTAGCGTCAAGTCTTAACCGTAAAAACATATTTCATTTTTGTTGCTTTACGTAAAAAAGGTGAAAAATTATATTGGATTGCACAAACCTTAATTAAATTTAAGTTTCATTTAATATCTAATTGATTCTTGAAATTATTTGAAATATACATGAAATTTACACTACATTTATTTCAGACTTTAATATTGAGGTTTGTACAACCCAGTCAAGAATTCATTTGCATTCAGTGCCATTTCTTACATAGTGGGTCAATGTTGGGGTAGGCTATTCAGAAATATAGTGGAGTTATTGATGAGCATTGAAACTTATCTGTATTTTATCATTGAATTCTTTATACTTTTAGGGATACAGAACTGGTTACTTGTATAGGCATCCAGTCATTAAGCAGGAAGTGAAGAAAGAAAAAAACAACAGTGACGTAGAAATACCTCCAACATCTAGTTCATTCACCTATTATTTTGATGGTGATATGGAACACTCCAAATATGTGTAAGATTATTTTTTTATGGGATAATTTTAAGTCTTTTCAATTCAAAATCATTCTGTAATTTTGTACATTGGTGGAGTTAATTGATCGGATAAAATTTTGTAAAATATATACTTTCTCAGATAATCACTCTGTGTTAAAGAATGGATTGATAGATAACATGTTAGAATAATATGTCCCTGATTGCTGATGATAGATGTTACTTTATGAATTCCAATTGATCTCGTGTATAGTACATTAATTGATTAAAGCATACATGTAAATCTGCATTGAGTAATATGATTTGTTCTCAATGCCATATAACTTTTAAGCTTTACACTAAAAGGGTATTAAAGCTCATTTTGTAATTTTTATGTTCATTTTGAAACATTATATTCATTTTATTAACTCATTCGACCCCAATCCCGTCTGTAGTCGTGATAAAGATACTACAGTAATTGGCAGATACCGTCTGTAGTCGTGGTTTACCCCCGTTGTTAAAAGGACTCTGATTGGTCAAAATATGAGGGTAATTCTTCATTCTAGAATTACGAACCAATGGCAGAATAGATAACATTCCTTTCTTTGAAAAAATTAGTATTCAAAGTTGAAAGGTGACGCTACAATAGGAATTTTCCCAAGCACATGTTTCATTCATAAAAAATAATGAACAAAGATGGCGGAAATATTTGATAGCGATAGTGAGAATGAGTTTGTAGGCTTCGAAATACGGGATGTTAATGCAGCAGAAGAAAAATATTTGCAGAGAATGGAAGCTTTGGTTGATATTGATTCCGACGAGAATTCAGACTATTTTGACAGCGATGATAATGTTGCACTGGCACAATTTACGAGATGGAGTGAACATCTACGACCTGTCCGAATAAAGGATTTTACTGGCCCATCAACAATAATGGAGAAGGAAAAGATGGAACAGGATTTCTTTCACCTGATCTTTCCTGAAACGCTTTATGGAGACATTGCAACTCAAAACAAATGCATACGCTACACAGTGCATTGCCGAGAAACCAAACTTGGAATGGTACCCAACTACGTCTGAGGAGATCAAGGCTTTTTTGGGAGCTCAGATCGTTATGGAGATGCTACCAGTACCTGCCCATGATATGTATTGGTACAAGGACAAATTTTTTCATTCTTCTTGTTTGGAAATGAAATTTTCAAGGAACCGATATGAAAACATGCAGCGAAACTTACATGTTGCAGATACTTCTGCAAATCCAATTTGTGGTAACCCTGGGCATGATAAGTTGGCCCATGTAAGACCGATCTTAGAGGAAATAAGAAGGATTGTATTGGGGCTAAATGTGTTAATTGATAATAATATAGTAAAAAGTTGGTTGACTTTTACAAACTTCTTAAAAGATACACAATTCATTGATAAAACTAGAGTACCAAGCTGTCAAAAATAACAAATTATATTATGTAGTGAAATAGTGCGTAAAGAAGGGCAGATACATGCAAAATATTGTTTTGGGGAAAAGTTATGATGGACGAATGAATGGTGGCCATTTGGAAGACATTTTGTTGACATTTTTATTTGCTCTTAGCTATCCATTACTTACATGCCCTTTCACAAATATATTGAACCGTAGTGGACATGTATCGCTCAGAAATACTTGGCTCTCTTGTTATTATTAAGTCTCCCACGTAACTGCTGAACAGAATTTTATGAAACCTCATAGGAACAATCTTTAGACCAATTGGAATCAGTTGGGTGAAAAAAATGGAATCAGTTAGTCAAATACTGCTGCTGTTTCCATGAGTCACCATTAGGGTATGCATCCCACGATAATGTCAACCAATCGCCATGGCTGCCTTTACAGCATATAGAACATTGGAGGTAAAACACTCTTGAGGAGGAGTTTCAGTTTTTTTTTTAGGTAATTACCTCAGTCTGTGCCAAAAACATTTGGATAAACTAGCCCGAACAGCATTTTAGAAGAATTTTTTTCTATTTGTTTAAGCAAATTTTATGCAAATTTTACTAGCCCGAACCAATTTTTACTAGACAGGGGCATAGGGCTAGTGGTTTTTGGTGCAGACTGTTACCTTTATATATCAGGTGAGCAATTACAGGCTCTGTAGATCCTCTAGCATTAATATTACTGTACTTGTATTATTAGTCTGCAAATTTTAATTACAACTGGTTTTTTTTTTGTAGGTCACCATTGAAAATGGCAAGAGACAGACAGAAGCAAAATTATAAGGCAGGCTGGTTGGTAAATTCTCCCAATAACTATGTAAAACAAGAAATGGAAGAGACTGGAACACAGAACCCAAAAAAGTTTTCAAAGGTATGTATACATCCAATTTCTTTCAGGTACCAGGGGTGTGGATATATTTTAATTTTCTGCTTGTCCTCGGACAAGTTATCTAAAAAAAAAAGTTACTTGTCCATACAAAATCATACTTTTTCTGTTTTTTTTTCTGTTTTTTTTTTTATTGTTCATCTTAAAAAGATGTTGGCAGGATGTTTTTAAATACAGCATTAGCTGTGTTGAAAAGCTTCTCATATCGATTAAGTTCATTTTGATTAACTCTGGCAATGATTTTGACCATCAAACCAGTCATGTATTTAGTTTTACTAGTGTCCTTCATGAGGCAAGCAACACATTTTTCAGATGAATGGAGGGAGCACTTTAATTTAATTAACATACAGTCAAACCTGTCTATAGTGGTCACCTGGGGGAGTTTGACAAAATGACCACTATAGACAGGTGACCTTTATATGAAGGGGTTTGATTATTCGACGAAATATTCTGCATTAGTTGTAAATAAACATTTTTAATCACATCTTATGTTTATCTCAATCTGATATGATTTGAATAAAACATACAAATAAAGAAAGAAAGATATTTAATAAACAAAAGTACAATTTCCAGTAACACGATGTTGAACTGGAAACATTGTTTTCAAAATCGTCGATTGAATCTCACATTTTCTTTAAAGAATGTTCATTATCTGGGTACGACCAACACCCTTCTCCTTGCCCACAGCTCAACAACTTTTCCCACCATCGATCACAACGATTTATAACCCATTGTATTAAAGCCCAACGTACTCATACAGATAACTTTCACTTTGTCGTCTAATTTCAAAGCTTTCCTATTTACGGATGTTGATGATTTTGACATGATGCACAAGATACAAAATAATTTTGGTGAGTGAATTTCTACTCTCGTCGTAATGAATAAATATCTCCAATAACCCCCGGGTATAAACTTTCCTTTGTGTAATTTATTACTCACAAAATTTAATAGTGTTTGTTTATTTAGTTAATTAAATTAAGCAATATATTTTGTAACACCTCAGGATTTTTTGTACATTTGAGAAAAATACCGAACTTTCGAAATCACTTCCGGTATTATTTTAAAAATGAACTTACCGTTATATAAAGGTTTTACACTGGAAATTACTAATAAATGGTGACCGCTGACCACATTGAACAGGTGACCGCTATATCGAATTAAAATATATAGTAAAATGCACAGGGAGAGCACGAAAGTGACCGTTATGAGCAGGTGACCATTATACAAAGGTGACCGTTACGACAGGTTTGACTGTAGTTACATACTGAAGGCGATTCTCTGTAAACAGGGATTAACATACATGTTATTTATGTCCCAGCTTATTGTTTGTGCCCTGTAAGTTAATACCAGTGGTTCACTTTGCAAAACAGCTTATAACTGTTTGTGACCAGTACCGTTAAATATCATTTCTAATGAAAATTTTAGCAAAATGAGCATATCTATGATTTGATGCATTAGATGTTTCAAGAGTATAATAAACTTATCAAAATATAATGACACTTCAAACAAAAATCAGAAGGTCTGTGGGTGCAGCTAATACCCAATGTAAAAGTTCAAAGTCAATAACGAAAGGCCATGGACCTCAAACCTACATAATTTCAACCCCTGCAATATTTTTGTTTGTTTCACATGAAGCTTTAATTTACTTGTGGATTCCAAAGAAATTAATGTGATTTTATTGGTCAAATAATATTGTAAGCATCATTGTACCCTTATTTTGTAGTGGATACCTGAAGCGGATGGCTCACCTAACAGAAAAAGTACACCAATAAAGATAGATAATCCAAACCAGTTTGCGCCACAGGGAGAAAATCCAAAGGAATATAAACTCAAACAGAAAGCGGTAATTTATAATTTCAAATGGTTCCCATGTATTGGGTTTTTCAATGATTTGGTATCATGTTTAATTAATTCTGACATGTATGAAATGTCTAAGAATATTATAAAGATTAGAAAAGCAAAATACTATTTTGCAGATTTGTTCTGCTTGTATATTGTAACTTGGTAATTTATTTACTGTTCGGTCTGAGATTAGGCCAAGAAAAAAATTTGTGTGTTTACTGTCACATGTCAAAAAAAGCTAGGGTCGGTCGGCATTAATTTAAAAAAAAAAAAATTACTATCGGCAAAACCTGAAATAGTCGTTCCCGTTTCCGGAATCCGATTCCAGTATTTCATTTTCGAAATTTCCGGTAAGCCGTCATTTGTTGAAGCTGTTTTATGACGAGTTACACAGTTTTTCTACCTTCTTTGCTCTCAATTTCAACAAAAAGCTAGCGGTTGAATAAATAAAACATTACTGCTGATTAAACAACAAAAATGGTTATCCGAATTCTGTGTAAAAATTGATAGGGTTGCTAGCAAAAATTAGGGTCGAATAATATATTAATCAGGGCTCACCACACATAGTAAAAACAGGGTGACTTGACTTCTCTCTCTCTTGACTTAAGGGCGAAGTGAGGGAAAATCTGGGAGACTTCCGAAAATTGATCAAAATTTTAACGTTTCTTTCCCCACTACCGCATGTTTCCCTACCTTTGACAAAAACGAACATGCTTGCACAATGATCTTAAAAGGATGCAATTAACGAGTTTGGAATATAATATTGAACATCAAACCCTGTATGGGTCACATTTCAGGAACATGGGAATATTGAAGAAAAAGTATGATTATTGGTGAAAAGATACAGACTTGAAAAGACTGACAGGGCGACTAAAACTTCGCTTTTTGACAGAAATTGGGCGACTTCATTGAAACCAAGGCGAAGAAGTCGCTCACTTCGCCTGGTTTGGTGAGCCCTGATTAATGTTATATTTATAAAGTTTATTAAATTTACTACATATGAAATTGTGTTGATTTAGAAATTTAGTACAGGATTTTTCTTCATGAGACACTTCATACATGAAATATGACATGACCCATATTTTGACCCATTGTAGAAAGAATGTCAGAGGTATGGAAAGGGACATCTAGAAATTCGAAAAATGAAAATAAGACACAAATTGATTTAATGCGGTTGGATTCTGTATTAAAAAAAAACAATGGTTAAATCCATAATATATGTGTTATTCAGCTATCAGACAGGGTATTATAATGTGACATTATATATCCTGTCTGATAGCTGAATAACATATAACATTCTGTGAGAACAGTCTATGGCTCTTGTTTAGGCTATAAATGAGTAATATTGCATACATCAATATGGACAACATCTAAAAAATCCTGGACATAATGCCTTATTTATTTGAATTTTGTATTTGGTTAAATAAAAACATTACAGATCAGGAAAGATTACTATGAAGAAAGGATTTCAGCAGGACCTCAGTCAAAGATTTTAGAAGGAATAACATGGGAGGAAGCCAAGCAATTACAGGTAATAGTGTAGACACTACTGGAAGGTGCTTGTCAGATTGCCCTACCAGAACTAGTGCAGCTTCTTTGTAATGACATAATTCAGCTGCTTCAGCAGTGGTGATTTGTTAAAGGCAGCATCAGATTAGATACAAACACACCTGTTTCATTCATTATCATCATTCTAGCATTACTTAGCTGATATTGTAAACAAAAATTAAATAAATGGATAATAGTGACAGTACCAGAGCTTTTGAAAAAAAATGTATGACTGCAGGACAATAGGTCTTACACTATATCAGTTTCTGCTGGACCTACTAGTTTTCTGCCAGACCTAAACACTTTAACAGAAATTTCTGAAAGCATGTAATTTTTATTCCATACCAATCTACATGTATTGGGCATATACATAAGTGTTATTAAGATGTACCATTTTATTTCATTCAATATAATTTTATATAACATTTAATTCAGATAAATTCTCTTTCAATTTCAAGCTCCACCTCCAGAGCTAATTTTTTAGATTTCCGGTTCCCCCTCGTTTACCATACTTTGTACATATTGTACATGTCGTGACATTTTCATCACGGTCATATTTTAACCAGGGATGACCTTCGCATGCGTTGAAAATCCGTTCAGGCCTTTTCATATTCAGAGTTCCAGATAAGCTGCATATTTGCGTTTTTTACGCTATAAAAACGAGTAAAAACGCATGTATTATCAGATCAAGAGTGTACACATTAAGCATACGTATTGCTGTGTAAGCAAACTTTCCAAATTCGGAGCATACTTGTACAGTCGTGTACATAACAATACATTTTTGTCTTTGAGAAATTCCCCGTAATTACTTCCATTTATACTTTTCGAAGGAGAGAGCGTATACATCCGAGAGGCACAGAATGCTTGCCTTTCTAAGCATCGATGTCAAAAGAGATCTGATTGAATGTTTACGATAAATCGTCCAATCGCGGTCAGTATTACAAATAAATGCAGTTTACGTAATAAGTAAGAACTAAAACGAAAGTAAATTTGGGAGCGCGTTGTTCGTTGAAAATGAGCAAGAACATGAATAAGCGCGCTACGGAAAATTATATATTTAAGTTCCTTACAGTTTCATCTGTGTCTAGTGACAGTATAGTTAAGGAATCATTGATGACAATATCAACACGGCTGTGAAAACTGCCGAAGTCGACGAGCAAAAAACAAAATATTTACAACATTTTATTAATAAACATGACACAATCATGTCAAATTAAGCAGAGATATACATTTCACTTGCATCCTGCGTTTATTGAATAACATTTGTGTCAAACATAATTTTAAAAGTGTACATGTAAGCAATCTTTTCTGAAGTAGAGAGTACAACAGTGCAAAGGAAATATGCAAATACACATCATTTTCAAAAGTAGGGGGTAATTACCCTTTGGACTTGAAAATTATCTGGAGCTCTGATATTTAAATCTTTTTTCTGCATTTGTTGCACTGTCACTTGTGACTTGTGCTGGCCTTTTTAATCCAGGACGAGCCCCCTTTATAAATTTTATGGACCACGACATTTCTTTGAAGCTGGTAGGACATAAGATATTAAGATACAAATCGTTATCGGTACCTTCGTTCCGCGAAAAATACAATAGTAGAGAAAATAAACATTTTAAAGCCTTGCCGGTAAATTAAAAAATATCAAAATTCAAAATGGGTAAAATGTTTTGATGATGGTGAAGTCAATAAACAATCTGTTACAAAAATAGAATCGCTTTTTTTAGAAATCGATGTCATCGCCTTTAAGCAATTTCCATTGATCGGAACTAGTTTTAAGTTCTACATATATATTTGGTAACTGTTGGCAATCACGAGATTGTACGCGATATTCTTTAAGGGATTCCCCAAATCCCACCAATCAACGATAATGTTACAGAACGACTGCGGATAACTTTGATTACCGGATTTGCTATTTATAAAACCTGGACAAATACGACCATTATATTTAGAACCAAGGTTGCATAAGCAATCTGTTAAGCAAGAAATCAATAACCACGGGACATGTTTGACAAAGCCATTACATACAAAAGAACAAAGAAATGTTGATAGGACCGCCAAGTATGAGGCTTCTGAAGGACCTGCTGAAAATCTGCCCCCTTCGGTCCGACGAATTTCAAAAACTCTGCAGTACTTTAAGATTTTTTAATAAATTTTTAAAGTTTGTGTTGCGCAGTTGTGCCTGACATTGCCCTTTATTTTTATTTTTGAAGAAGTAGAAGAAGAAAATAAAGTAGTATTTTTGAATCTTGCTATATCAAAGTCATAGAAGATGCTTTATTTGATGACTAGATTATATAAGTGATAACTAAAC
The DNA here is from genome assembly GCA_963383655.1 of Bathymodiolus septemdierum. Taxonomy (NCBI): domain Eukaryota; kingdom Metazoa; phylum Mollusca; class Bivalvia; order Mytilida; family Modiolidae; genus Bathymodiolus; species Bathymodiolus septemdierum. The sequence continues at coordinate 80,991,534 of OY726520.1, forward strand.
ATAACCAAGAGATACCCAATTTATTGCTTAATTCAAATTCTAATATGGGCTGCTTCATTTATTTATAGAAATTCACCGTAATATACTAAAATGCCTTTCATTACAATACAATTACAAGTTATCATAAAAAAAAATTATAGACAAGAACATCATGAGATTAGGAAAATGATGCAGTTAGTCTATACTCTGGGTTAATATCAGGAAAATGATGCAGTTTGTTTATACTTTGGGTTAATATAAGGAAAATGATGCAGTTTGTTTATACTTTGGGTTAAGATCAGGAAAATGATGCAGTTAGTCTATACTTTGGGTTAATATCAGGAAAATGATGCAGTTTGCTTATACTTTGGGTTAAGATCAGGAAAATGATGCAGTTTGTCTATACTCTGGGATAATATCAGGAAAATGATGCAGTTTGTTTATACTTTGGGTTAAGATCAGGAAAATGATGCAGTTAGTCTATACTTTGGGTTAAGATCAGGAAAATGATACAGTTTGTCTATAGCAAATGTTTTTAAAACCGAGTTTAAATGACACTTTAGTGTTATCATCTTCAAATGCAAATGTGACTTTTATTTCTAGACTGAAGAATCTATGTCAAAGTTAAGTATTAGAAGGATAAACTAGTTTTGCTGTGAACACATTTTTTTTTTTATGATAATTTATTCAATTTTCATGTAATTTTACAGACTTTTTGAGAAAAAAAATTCAATGTCGCAGGACATAGGTCCTGCACCCAATAATTTTCTACAGGACCTACTGAAATTGTGCAGGACCGGAATTTACAAAATTCTAAAATTTAAATGGAATCGGTGATGGGGACAATAAAAACCTGACCCACCATGTTTTCAAATGCAAAAAATGTACAAACACACGAAATGGTCGCATTGATGCATCACAGCCAGTTTAAGCTATAAAAATACAATGATTAATAGAATTACCATGGAAAAAGTTGCATGTTTGAGAAGTAAATGTGATTTGAAGCAGAATCTAATTCCGAGTTGACCGTGATCGTTCCGGTATACCAGTTGCATTTCCGATTTCCGGTGCAAAACAAAATACACAAGCAAAAAATTGTGTCGGTCACGCAGACCGGCATATTTGGCAGTATTGGTGGTCCTTGTGATTTTCTGCCCGCTCGGTCCGACGAATTTCAAAAAGTCTGATTTTAATTTACTCAATTTTTCGTGTCATTCTAATTTTTTCAATTTTCATGTCATTCTAATTTATACAATTTTCATGTCATTCTAATTTATTCAATATTCATGTCATTCTAATTTATTCAATTTTTATGTCATTTTAATTTATTAAATTTTCATGTCATTTTAATTTATTCAATTTTCATGTCATTTCATTACATTTAATTTCATGTTTTGAGTATGAAGTGTTGTTTATTTGTTTGTTTAGCACTACAGAATAGATTATTTTATATTGATGCCATATTTGACCTGATTGCTAAATTTTATTTCAATGTCTTCAGTATTTTTTTAACTCACCTGAACCAAAGAGTAATGTGAGCTTTTGCCAACACTTGATGTCTTTCCTTATTCATCGTTGTAATTTTTTTTTTAAATCCTGATGATCCCGCTAATCATACAACATGGCTGCTGTTACTATGAATATAACCGAGCTAAAATATGCATACATTCTAATCTTTTTTTATCTTTTCATTATTTATTGTTTTATAATATTTTTAACGGAAACATTTTAAATTTAATCATCTGGTGCAGATTTCGGCATCCTCTTCGACATGACTTTTTGATGTGTTTACATTTTACCAGGATTTTTAATCTTTATTTTAAGATAGATATAGAGTCAATAACCGATTAAATCCTAATTTACATTAACTACTAGAATCATTATCTTTTGTATGATTATATTTGTCTTCGTAAAGAACAAGGTAATCTTATTACAGCTGTAATGATTTGGTATTAATACATATTTAACATTACACACATGTAATTGTACACTGACTGTTTACAACTCATGTGTTTTTATCAATTGTAATTGGGTTAAATATGCAGATACACAACTCTTTAAGATTGAGCCGAGGGGATCTTTGTTCTGTCCACTTTAAAATTGTATGTGACAGCCCAACTCTCCATCTAAGATAATTACCGATCTTTCCATTTTAAAATTGTGTGACAGCCCAACCTTCCATCAAAGAAAATTACCGATCTGTCCACTTTAAAATTGTGTGTGACAGCCCAACCCTCCATCTAATATAATTACCGATCTGTCCACTTTAAAAATTGTGTGTGACAGCCCAACCCTCCATCTATGATAATTACCTTAAGAAAAATAGAAATTTCTTTAAATTTCAAAAATAGGCTAATTATAATTTAATGATATATCTTCTAATATTTTCTATAAGTTTTAATTTTTCAAGTTGTATGAATTTATCAAGCACTGAGATTCATTAAATATAGACCCATTTCTAAATGTGGTTATATTTTTTTCCTTCAAAAACTAAATTTATCCTGGAAAAAGATTAGAAATAGACTAAGTGGCAGTCAGGTCAAATAATTGTTGTTGTTAATGTGAATGAATTTTGTTTTTATTATAACAGGCAGAAGGAAAGCTTGTAAGTGTGGTTAATATATATGGTGATAATCTAACTATTACTTTTACCTCTCACAACAATGTATAATATGCTACCATTCAAAACAAATCAAATTTATATTATCATTTGTGACAATATGAGTATTTCCTATTGTAGACATTTAAAATTATCTTTAAATTTTATGTCAAAATGGAAGATAAATGAATGTAATTCACCTTAGGAGAGCATTTGAAATTGAACTTAACTCAAGAAAACATATTACACTACAGAATTGTAGCATTTCATATCACTGTTGGTTCTACCTTAGCATTATTCTAACATGAATGTACATTCTCCAACCCTTGGCAGCATGCTCACGTGAATGTGCATTTTCACAGCCTACTTATGTAATGGAATATATATATATATATGGATGTGGTCGAGTGGTCTAGGGCGCTGAACGTAAGGCTAAGCAAATGGTGCTGCAGTGTATCAATGGTGTGGGTTCAAATCCCGTCGAGGGAAGAACAAAAATTTGACAGCTCTAAAATCTAATTCTAACACTGTTTGGTTTAATTTTCAGACGTATATATATATATATATATATAACAAAACAAATTACAGTAAAACAGGTCTAAGCCAAAATCCTGAATGTACTGCGATCCTGTGTAAACCGAACAATAAATATAGCTTAAAATGTCTGAAATGTTCTCATGTTTCACCTGTCAATTTTGAATACCTGTCTGATCAGAACAAAAGCATGGTTCACATAGATATCCAGTTTAGACTATTTCACTGTATTTGTCGAGCAAACATTTAGTTATTAGTAATATGTTCTAGAAAGAACACTTGAATAAGCCATATAAGCTGGGCGTAAATTGTCTATAGGATAGTCGTCTAATTCCATTCTCTACAGTCTGAATTGAAGTTCATGTGCCATTAATTAGGGCAATATTGCATATTTTAGAGAGAAGTTTATTTTGGTGGAGAAATTAATTTCTGAATGGCAAATTAAAAAAAAAATGGGGGTTTAATATTAAGTTTTCATCAAGAGTTGAAGAATACAACATATTTCTGGATTAATTGAGACATAAATCATGGAAGCCCGAATGTGTTTTGAGTTTTAACATGGGTTGGTGGATATTAGTATTTTATCCCGAGCCAGATGCGAGGGATACAATTTACTAATATCAGCCAACCCATGTTAAAACTCGAAACACATTTGGGCTTCCATGAATTATTTCGATTCTGATATGTCTAAGAGTACAAATACGGTAGTATACTTTGATTGGAAGACGATAATTTATATTTACATTTGTGGACAATGTCGCACACAATTTATGCTGCCAAATTCGAGCAGACGATAATTCATCAACATGTACATTTACGACGTGAAAGTCAGTCGCATGCACCGGCGCATGTGCTGATGAGATTATACCCAATTGTTAAATCGCTCATTTGTTTACAAAGCGAAAGAAGGACGTCATGTTAGAATAATGAATATTTTCTGTTACCAAATGAATATTAACCATTTACACAATACTGTGAATTCATTTTTGTTTGTTGAATACAATTTTTGTTGTTCAATCATACCACAGAATGTAGTCCACAACGATATGTGTAAATTACAAGAGAAGTCATTTGGAAGAAATAAAACCACAAACTCTGATGTCAACCCTATTCTCAGTTTCTACCAATCCACAAATTCTGATGTCAACCACATCTCAGTTTCTACCAATCCACAAATTCTGATGTCAATCACATCTCAGTTTCTACCAATCCACAAATTCTGATGTCAACCACATCTCAGTTTCTACCAATCCACAGATTCTGATGTCAACCACATCCCAGTTTCTGCCAATCCACAAATTCTGATGTCAACCACATTTCAGTTTCTGCCAATCCACAAATTCTGATGTCAACCACATCTCGGTTTCTACCGATCCACAAATTCTGATGTCAATCTTCTGCCAATGTACAAAAATGAACACCAACAAAACTATAATGAAACCACAGTATTGATATGTTGTAAATGCTTAATGTTGGTCTTTGATTGGTGAAGGTATAATACAATAACCAGCTTTGATAGTACATAAGACATACATGTTTAAAACATTTATCCCTTATTGGTAAATTGATAAATATATTTTCCCATGTCATATAATTACCTGCCAGCTTTTGAAAATATACGTGTAATTTTAATCTGTGGTTAGGGTGTGGTAGATTGTGGGTTCAAGTCCCGGTCGGTCAAACCAAAGACTATAAAATTGGTATTTTCTGCTTCTCTTAAGCAAAGACTGGTTGGCTCGAAATCAAGAAAATGTGACAGAGTGACATGTCTACACACTCTGCTATATAAAAATACATGAAATCCCACATGAATTATATCCATAACTTGTCAGGTAATATGCATCTGCAAAACAAATGAAATTTATTTTAAGAAATATTTTTGTGTACTGGTGTGAGGCAATCATCAAAAAAATATAACAGATGCAGCAATCAATGATAGAATTCCTCTTAATTATGAAAAAATGTCCAATACACTTGATTGTATGCCACTGTATCATAGTTTAGATGCTTTATTTGATTAACGTATGCATGATATTTATATGTTTACAATGTACAAAATTGTATATATATGTATTTGATAATGAATTTGTGCTATAGTGCTATAAATTTGTTTGTTGTTATCAGTACCTTAATTGCATTCTTAATGGGCTTTAGGAAAGGAGTAATGAAATTGTCTTTATATTATTGTTTTGAAAAATTGAAAGACATGGGCATACTGCATTATTATAAGCATGATTGTTTCTGTTTAATATAAATATGTCTTGGCTGTGATTGCAAATTTGTGATTCGTTCATTTAACCATCAGTTACATATAACCAGCTTCTTTCAGAACCAAGATTACAGGTACATAATTTATATTTCATTTCACTGCAGCTTACTTTGAACTCGATGACGAACAACAGACAACAGGTTGTATTTCATTCGTAATATCCCACATATCACTTAGATCTCAAGAAGAGGCTGTCTTGGTCATGATCATATGGTAGTTGGATTTACGACTACCTGTGCAATCGGTGCCTATCACCACTAAAGTTGTGAGTTTGAACCCCACTCATGCGAGGTGTATTTGATACAACATTATGTGATAAAGTTTGTCAGTGACTTGCGACAGGTCAGTGGTTTACTCCGGATGCTCCGATTTCCTCCACCAATAAAACTGACTGCCACGATATAACTGAAATATCGTTGAAAGTGGCGTTTGACACCATAAACCAAACCAAACCTAAATCTCAAGTTAACAATATTGATGTTCTTTTAATGAAAAAAATTGTGTGATGTTGATCATAGAAGACCTAAGAATGGCTGACAAACATCAACAGGGGACAGGAGAAACATATAATTGCTCTGATTGTCCATTTGTTCTACACAAATGGTTTCAGGATAATATCTCGAGCAATGTTTGGTACCATTCATATATGGTATGATTACGTGTATGACAAAATACATGTACAGATCAAGGTTTATCATCTGCAATCAAAGGCTGATCACACTGGTAATGACCAGTGGGTCCATTAAAACAATTGCATTTGTTTCAGAGTTGTCTGGTTACTGACCCAGCATTTAGAAGTTGTTATAGCAACTCAAATTGAAAATTCCAATCTCTACTCAGAAACCATATGTGTGATGAAATGGTTATTTAGAGGACCAAACTTGACAACAAATTTATTCAATATTTGTTTGTATTACAGGATGGTGACTTGAGTATGGTAGGTGACAATGTTATTGTATATGGAGCAGCCTCTAGAGGAATTATCCAGAGAGACCAACAACATAATGTCCAGGTGTATAAAACACAGTATGCTGCTAATCCATTTGATAGTATCAATGAGGATGAAATAGAACAGTATAAGATAGATGTGGAGAACAAAGGCAAAGGAGATACATGTAGGTCTATGAAAAATGTCATTTAGTTATTTGTACAGTTTAGGATTCATGTGACCCTCCGATTTCATATTCTCAATAAACTTACTAGGTTATAGCCATTTTGTTAACATGACCAAGGAGCGTGAAACCAGAATATCTAGACGTTGTTACAGAGTTGTAAGACATTTAACTTTTAGTATACTAACAGATTGTCAAACATAGATCAATGGTATCTCATTTGAATTCTAAGCAAAACCTTTTTATTGTCAGCATGAATATAAGAGTAAATGAAAGAAAATTCTTTTTAGTACTAACAAATTGGAATGGTGTTTCTTGCTGCTGTAGCTAGTTCATTTATTGACAAATAATCAAGTCTATACATCTGTGGTTTTCTCTGGATACTCCGGTTTCTTCCACCAATAAAACTGACTGCCACGATATAACTGAAATATTGTTGAAAGTGGCGTTAATCACTATAAGCCTACACCAAACCTATGTAAATTAATTTTAGTCACATGTCATTTTATACGTGTTTTGATTGGTTTAAAAAGTTGAGGTTATTTGTTAATGAACGGAATCTAAAAATAGATGTCGTTCTCAAGGCATCATGTGCCGTTGTCATCAGGTGATTTTCTTTAAATGAGGCACCTTTGGGGTTATTACAGGGGTAGATTTAAGAAAAAGACAAGCCAGTACAATTTGAAATTAACTGGCCCTACCAAGCGTGCAGCCACTAATGGTGGGGGGTCTGGAGGGATTTGTCCCCCTCCCATAAAATTTTGGTGCAAAATGCTAAGACCTTATTTCTGTATTGAAAAAGTCATTTTTTTTTACTGGATACATACTTAATTTACTAAAAAAGGATCCATTTTCTAAACACGTATACGTGGTGGTCCAAAATGGAATAAAGTCTTTTTCTTTTCTCCGTTTCATATTTCTGCCTTTTAATCTTTCTTTCCTCATTGAAGGCTCCACGTAGCACTTTTGTTTAAAATTTGTCAGGAAGCGTTCCATTTTTCATGATCCTACAAAGTTGTCAGTATGTTAACTGGGCGCTGCCATTTTCTACGAAAAATTACCGATTACGACGAGATCGACAGTCTCCGAATAATGAAAGATTTGATTGGTTATTATTTCAGTCTTTCGATTTTCGTCACAACAAGGAAGTATTTTTCTAATGGAATAAAACCAAACGAGCGTAGGAGAATGCCGGTTGAAAAATGCTGGTCCGAGAACGTGCACTGGCCAGACGGACCACTCAGTATTCATTTTAACTGGCCCGTCCATAATTTTACTGGCCACTGGCCAGCCCCTAAGGGAATTCCTGTATTATACCCCCACAATGATGTACGTGTACTGTAGCAGTTTCACTACTGGGTAGATTGTAGCTGTATTTGTCCACTAACTATATTTACAATATATTTAGGCTATTTAAAACAATGATTAATTGGAAGTTTTCAGTTGAAGATGGATCAGCTCTATTATGATATTTTTTATATATTCCTTATGTACAACTTTTTAAGCAGGTTTTTCAAAGGAAGATATGTGGTTTCCAATTAAGGTTTTAGGTAGAGCTGTACTACTTTACATACCTTAGTGAAACTTTAGGATTATTTGACCTACTATGAAATGTTAGGATTCCCAAATTTGTGAAATTCTACAATTCACATATGGCTGCCAACACAATGTAATAGTTTTTGTACAAACTATTCAATTCAAGCAGAACTTTTTTTTAGCTCACCTGACCTGTTGTCTGTAAATTTTTCACATTTCAATCTTCCCACAAAACACATGGCCCATTGGAAACAAACATGGCATGAATGTTCATTAAGAGGTCCTTTACAAAGTTTGAGTTTTTGGTGAAATTCAACATGGCTGCCATGGCCAATAATGTGTTCTGATTGGCTGATATTTAAAAAATCTTCATCTCAGAAACCACTAGGCAGATTTGATTATGACATTGTAGAAATGTTCATTAGATGATCCTCTGGCTGCCATGGCAGTTTTTAATATAGGACCCTATGGGAAAATGAATGAAAGCTTTTTTAGCTCACCTTGCCAAAGGCAACGTGAGCTTTTGCCATCACTTGGCGTCCGTCGTCCGTTAACTTTTCACATTTTAATCTTCTCCTCTGAAAACTCTCAGCCAAATGAAGTGAAACTTGGTAGGAAGCATCTATGGAAGGTCCTCTCTAAAGATTGCTAATTTTGTCCCGATCCATCAACAAACATGGCCACCATAGGCAATTCTTGTTTCTGATTGGCCGATTTTTTAAAAATCTTCTCCTCTGAAACCGCTTAGCCAAATGAAACGAAACTTGATAGGAAGCATCTATGGCAGGTCCTCTATAAAGATTGCTGATTTCGTCCCGATCCGTTTACAAACATGGCCGCCACAGGCCATTCTTGTTTCTGATTGGTTGATTTCTAAAAAAATCTTCTCCTCTGTTAAAAGAAAGATAACTCTTGCCATTATCTCCCTTAGAAATTAACTAATGCTGATATAGTGCAACATGTTTATTCTATACATTACAAGTAGGTATTCACATTTTAATATTCTTTTTAGCAAACCTTGCCAAAAGCAATATGTGCTTATGTCATCACTTGGTGTCTGTCGCCTGTCATCCGTTTACTTTTCACATTTTAATCTTCTCCTCTGAAAACCCTCAGCCAATTCCAAATGAACTGAAACTTGGTAGGAAGCATCTATGGTAGGTCGTCTCTAAAGAGTGCACATTTTGTTATGATCCATTACCAAACATGGCCGCCACAGGCAATTCTTGTTTTTGATTGGCCGATTTTTTTAAATCTTCTCCTCTGAAACCACTTAGCCAAATGAACGGAAACTTGGTAGGAAGCATCTATGGAATGTCCTCTATGAAGATTGCTCATTTCGTCCTGATCAGTTAGCAAACATGGCCACCACATGCAATTCTTGTTTCTAATTGGTCGATTTCTAAGAAATTTTCTCCTTTGAAACTGCTTAGCCATATGAACCGAAACTTGGTAGGAAGCATCTACATGTATGGAAGATTCTGTATTAAGTTTCCTCAAAGCAGAATGAAAGGTGAGCAACACAGGCTCAGCTCACTGAGCCGCTAGTGTTAGAAACAACAAAAATGATTGAACCCAAACTGCATATGAATGGTCATTGAATGGTTTCTTGCAAAGCTTAATGTTTTTTATGTTGATCAGAAATCCAAGATGGCCACCAATGCAGAATGTTGTTTTTAGCAGTGTTGAATGATTAAACCCTTTTTCTTCTTGAATATTCAAACTGTACTTGAATTGCATATGATCATTAGATTGTCCCTTACAAAGAAGGAATTTTTATGTTTATTTTTTTAGCGCTAGCAGAAGACTTATCACCAGGACCTGATGGTAAATTAATTTCTACTGATGAACGCATGCAGATCATACAACAGCAACAAGTGGAGAGCACACCAGAAGTAGAAAAACCGAAACCAGAAGGTAAGTCAATTACAGTCTAAAATGTTATATTAAACAAGTTATGGGTTATCCTATTATAGAGCAAATGAAGTTTAAGAAGGTCTCTTCTAATTAATCATTATCTCCCCTGGCCAAAATGGTCATATCAGCTATTGTCACGGTCTACTTTTTTAAATCTATTTCAAATTTTCATGATTAGATCCGTTTATATATTACCATACAACCTAGCCTCATCTTATTTGGTCTACACTTTGTGATGATGGAGAAATTTATTGAATTCATGGCAACCTATAAAAATTATTTAAAAAATCAATGTGACGTTGCAAGTGCTACACCAAAGAAAAAAAGAAAACATGGAGAATGTATCAAGATATATGAACTACATATAATAAGGGAATGATGAGAAATAGTCTTGAACAATATACACAACCTGCTGTTAATTTTGTTTGTTTGTTTATGGTGTTTAATGCCACTTTCAACAATATTTCAGTTATATCGTGGCGGTCAGTTTTATTGATGGAGAAAACCACTGACCAGTACCAAGTTACTGACAAACTTATCACATAAAGTTGTATCGAGAACATCTCGCCATGAACGGGGTTCGAACTCACAAATTTAGTGGTTATAGGCACTAATTGCACAGGTAGTTGTAAATCCAACTACCATGCGATCACGACCATGATGGCCCTCCTGCTGTTAAAGCCTGTATACAAGTATACTTTAGAACACATTGTCATCATAGTTTAACATGTTCTTTCTCTGAAACAACTGTGACATTGTACACCTTTGTGGACCTCACCGGACTGTGGCAATCTGAAATTCTACATGACCAACATAACAAATTTAGGGAATATATTCTAACCCTTTTGTTATTATTTTGTTTTAATTGAACGTTCTATGCCTTCATTTGACTAGAAGATAGGAAAGCCATAGCTAGTTATTTTGTGTTTAATGTTGTTTTAATGTTTTACATGTTATATTAGATATTCAATAGCTTCCTTCAGTATGTGTCTTTTGTGTTCATTCATTGCTTTATCTGTTGTGATTAAATGTCAATACTACAATTCAATGTAAAAAAAAAAACATCCTTGTTTTAAAGCTGTTATTAAAGATTTAAATGTAATTTGAAGAGAAAAAAGAATTCAAGAAAAAAATGTTCATTTTGATTTTGCCTGAAACTGAATTTCAAAAGGATATGAAGTAAATATTTCACATCTAAGGCCAAAAAAAATAATATGTGTGTTTACGGTCACCCGACCTACCCTAATTTTTGCTAGCGACCCTATGCATTTTTACACAGAATTCGGATAACCATTTTTGTTGTTTAACCAGCAGCAATGTTTTATTTATTCAACTGCTAGCTTTTTGTCGAAATTGAGAGCAAAGAAGGTAGAAAAACTGCATAATTCGTCATTTTACCGGAATTTTCGAAAATTAAATACCGGAATCAGATTCCGGAACCGGGAACGACTATTTCCGGTTTTGTCGATAATAAAAAAAAAAAATTAATCCCGACCGACCGACCCTAGATTTTTTTGACATGTGACAGTAAACACGCATATATTTTTTTTTGGCCTAATCAGGAAATTGGTAGTAAGTAGCAGTATACATACAATAAAGATGTTTATTTTGTAATGACAAACTATAAAAAAAAAGTTTTCAACACTAATTTTGTATTTAAATCAGTTTTTTCGCTACCAGTTTCCTGGAGAAGTTTAGTGATAGTTTTATGTTCCATATGCATGTATTATTTATTTGTTACTGCATGTTTGTGTAGTTCCCATAGAAACCAAACGTCAGTTGTCTAACACCTCTCATAGTGAAGAAACAACCATTGAGGATGTATTTCAATCTAATTATCCTGATTCACCTGTACAAACACCTACAGAACAAAAAGGTATGTTCAGGTATATTATACAGGTAAACTCTAATATATGCTCTAAAGATATTCTTAAGAATGTGACATATTTGTCTTAATTCATGTTTTAAGCTATAAGAAAGATTGTACAGTACACCATTGTTAAAATGACACATGTTGTTTACTACCTCACAAAGAGTCACAGTTTGTCTTTTTAAGACACTTTTTTTTTAACAAATTAAATATAGGTTTTCCTCAATCTATTGCCATATTCTGATTTATATCACCATTGCTGTAAATATTTTCTCTGCTCTATTGCTATCAATTTTATAGTTTCCATGTTGTAATGCCATCACTAAGAACAAAACTTTGCAATATAAATAGTGTCCATTTTGTTTTCAATACTTTTTAGTTCACCTGGACCTTTGGTTGGTCCAGGTGAACTATTGCCATCACTTGGCGTCCGTCATCTGTTGTTTGTCGTCTGTAAACATTTCAAGCTTCTTCTCCGAAACCACTGGGCCAATTGGAACCAAAATTAGCAGGAATGTTCCTTGGATGGTCCTCTACAAAGTTTATGTTTTTCGTTCCAGTCGGATATTCAACATGGCTGCCAAGGCCAATAATATGCTCTGATTGGCTGAAATTTCAAAGATCTTCTCTGAAACTAATGAACTGACTGAACCCAAACTGTAAATGAATAATCATTGGAATGTCCTTTACCAAGTTTCTGTTTTTTATGCCGATCGGAAATCCAAGATGGCCACCATCGCAGGACATAGATTAACATTGGACCCTATAGGAAAATGTTCAAATGCCTTCTTCTCAGAAACTACAAATATGATTAAAGCCAAACTATACATGAATGTTCATTGGATGGTCCTCTACAATCTTAAGGTTTTTTTTATTCCGATATGAAATTCAAAATGGCGGCTACGGCAGGACTTAGTTTAACATTGGACCCTATGGGAAAAATGTTTCAAAATGCTTCTTCTCTGAAACCACTTGGACAATTGAAACCAAACTGCCCAGGAATGATCATTGGAAGGTCCTCTACAAAGTTTGTGTTTTTTATGCTGATCGGAAATCCAAGATGGCCACCACCGCAGGACATAGATTGGGTAAATGTTCAAATGCCTTCTTCCAAGATGGCCACCACTGCGGGACATAGATTAACATTGGACCCTATGGGAAAATGTTCAAAAGCCTTCTTCTCAGAAACTACAAATATGATTAAAGCCAAACTGTACATGAATGTTCATTGGATGGTCCTCTACAAACTTTACGTTTTTTTTTCCCGATATGAAATTCAAAATGGCGGCTACGGCAGGACTTAGTGTAACATTGGACCATAGGAATGATGATTGGAAGGTCCTCTACAAAGTTTCTGTTTTTTATGCCGATCGGAAATCCAAGATGGCCGCCACTGCAGGACATAGATTAACATTGGACCATAAGGGAGAATGTTCATTGGATGGTCCTCTACAAACTTTACGTTTTTTGTTCTGATATGAAATTCAAAATGGCGGCTACGGCAGGACTTAGTTTAGCATTAGACCCTATGGGAAAAATGTTTCAAAACGCTTCTTCTCTGAAACCACTTGGACAGTTGAAACCAAGCTGCCCAGGAATGATCATTGGAAGGTCCTCTACAAAGTTTGTGTTTTTTATGCCGATCGGAAATCCAAGATGGCTGCCACCACAGGTTATAGTATTAACACAGGACCATATGGAGAAAATACAGAAATATATTCTTCTCTGAAGCTATTGCACTGATTGAACCTAAACTGTGCATCAATCATTGGAAGGTCCTTTACAAACTTTGTGTTTTTTATGTTGATCGGAATTCCAAGATGACTACCACTGCAGGACATAGTTTTTACATAGAACCAATTGGTTCTTTTTATAACCAGGTGAACAATACAGGCTCTTGAGAGCCTCTGGTTTTTTGCAATATATCACATGATCATTTAAAGATTACAAGATTAATTAGATTAAATTGTAGTATTTCAAGTAAAATATTAGCAGTAGTTGTTGCTTTTGAAGATTACAAGATTAATTATATTAAATTGTAGTAGTTCAAGTAAAATGTTAGCAGTAGTTTGCTTTTAATCTAATTTCTAGATTTATTATCTATGCATGCTTTAATTTATCCTTGTTTCCTTTCTTTTCTTTTTTTCAGAACAACTTTTAAGTTTTATAGTAATTTTAGATGGCTTTTTGTAACACTTGTGTTTGCATTTTCTCAGTTTTGTCTCAGAAAAGGAGACCTTCAAAAGAAACGAATATTGATGATATATTTGATGATAAGTATAATGGTGTGTATTGTTGTTATGGTAACACATCATTACATGGAAGTCAGATCAGTAAAGTCTGAAAATATTTGTATACAAAACCTTATTATTGACAAGTAACTCTTTAATACTTTGATGTTAAAAGTTACCCAAGATAATATATAATTAGAAAATAATTGTTGAAAAGAGAATTCTGTAACAGTAACAAATTTGTAGTATTAGGGAAACACATAATTTGTATGTAGGAAAACAGTACTAAAAAGATGAATGTTTACATTTCTGTAATCTGCCTTCAGCTTATGCCTTATATTCTCTTACACCTGTGCTTCTCTTCTAATATTCATTATTTAGCACTATTTAATTGCAAAGTTGAACAAATGTATACATGTACATGAACTTTGCTTTGATTAAATTGATTGGTGTTTAACACCAACTTTAGCAGTATTATGGAATGAATGAACAAATTGTATAAATTAATTTTCTCAATATGAACTTTTCAGTTCAGATTTGTTTAGAGGAAATTTGATATGGTCTTTAGAATTGATGGTCAATTTGTTTAGAGGAAGTTTGATATGGTCTTTAGAATTGATGGTCAATTTGTTTAGAGGAAGTTTGGTATGGTCTTTAGAATTGATGGTCAATTTGTTTAGAGGAAGTTTGATATGGTCTTTAGAATTGATGGTCAATTTGTTTAGAGGAATTTTGATATGGTCTTTAGAATTGATGGTCAATTTGTTTAGAGGAAGTTTGGTATGGTCTTGGAATTAGTGATTAATTTGATTTTTGGGAAATGGTTTTGGATGAAACATTTTAATTGAGAAATCAGACCAAGGAGATCTTTTCTACTACAATTTTTCCAGCATGGCCATGTCTACTCAGTTTGCCAACCACTTAAATTAACCTGTTTCAATTATTTTTGTATTCATTGGAAAGGAGGAATAATTTATCAGTAGAAATTCTAAGTCTCCACAAAGGTAGAAAATTAAGATGATTTTGTAAATTGTGGAGAAATAATTACTGATCTGGCTTGTTGATCATGGTGTTACAATGTCTATCTCACAGTCTATATGGTACTGGTGTTGTTTAGTGATGTTTTAAATGTAATGTAGATCAAAGTTTAGTTTTAGGATAGAACTAGCACTAGTTTAGTTTTCAGAATACTTACAAAATTAGATATTATTTAACAGTACACTTGGAAGTAATCAAAATTTCAAATTATATTTAGTTACTTTTTAGAGCATTTGCAAGAATTTAAATACAGTCAAACCTGTCTATAAAGGGCACTCAAGGGAACCGAAAAATGTGCCCTTTATATACAGGTTAAAATTATATGCACTATACATTAATGGGGAAAATGAGGCTGCCCTTTATAGACAGTGGTTTTTTATATAGAGGTGCCCTTTAAGGCAGGTTTGACTGTAGTTTGATTGGGGACATGTATTTTATGTAGTTTCTGTTCAGTTGTATATCTGAATGTACAATAATAGTCAATTTATTTGTCTCTAAAATTTGATGATTGTTACTATCTGTTTACAAATGTTTTGTTCTTGAATCAGAATTTTCAGGAAGTTCCTCTAGAGAAACTCTGATTGATGATGTATATATAGAATCTAAGAAATATATAGGTAACTGGTTGATTGTAGGTTGAAAGGTGTGTGATGAGTATATATAGTTTATCAATTCTTTGTTTCATAGATATCCCAAATCCACTGATTGGCATTCTATGGAATTATTTTCATTTTATTTTAGGGCTTATTTTGTTTGGTTGTTTTTTTTTTAGTTTTTTTTAGCTCAACTGGCCCAAACGGTCATGTGAGTTATTGCCATGATTTTGCATCTGTCGTCGCTGTCTTCTGTGTCATTGTCCGTAAATTTGTGCATTTTAATCTTATTCTCTGAAATCTTTGGGCCAATCAGATACAAACTTTGTAGGAATGTTCATTAGATGGTCCACTACAAAGTTTATGTTTTTTTAAAAATTAACATCAGACCCAAAAGGGTCAAAATAAAGTGTGTATAAATAATTGATCATCTGTTTTTGATGATTTTTTTCCCAGGAATTTCTTAGGAAAGTCCCTTTCAGAATAACATTATCATGTAACTGAATTTTTTTGACATGAAAGGGAAAATTAAGAAAAATTCCAAGTTTTTTTTTAATTTTTCATTTGTAGTATAACATTTCATTTTTATTTAGATTTGTGAAATGTTCATCATTATGGGTTTTTGAGGGTCATCAAATGTTCTTCTCTCATATTGTAAAGGTGTATAGAATTTTTTTATCCAATTTTGATGTGTTTTTAGCTCACCTTGCCAAAGACAATATGAGCTTTTGCCATCACTTGGCGTCCGTCGTCTGTCGTCAGTTAACTTTTCACATATTGATCTTCTCCTCTGAAACCCCTCACCAAATGAACTGAAACTTGGTAGGAAGCATCTATGGAAGGTCCTTTATAAAGATTGCTCATTTTGTTCCAATCCATTAACAAACATGGCTGCCACAGGCAATTCTTGTTTCTGATTGGCCGATTTTAAAAAATCTTCTCCTCTGAAACTGCTTGGCCAAATGAACCGAAACTTGGTAGGAAGCATCTATAGAAAGTCCTCTGTTGCGATTGCTCATTTCGTCCCGATCCATTAACAAACATGGCCACCACAGACAATTCTTGTTTCTGATTGGTTGATTTCTAAAAAAATCTCTTCTCCTGTGAAACCACTTTGCCAAATGAATCGAAGCTTGGTAGGAAGCATCTATGGAAGGTTCTCTATAAAGATTGCTCATTTAGTCACAGGCAATTCTTGTTTCTGATTGGTCAATTTCTAAAAATCTTCTACTCTGAAACAGTTTGGCTAAATGGACCGAAACGTAGTAGGAAGCATCTATGGAAGGTCCTCTATAGGAATTGCTCATTCCATTTTGATCCGTTAACAAATGTGGCCATCTTAGGCAATTCTTGTTTCTTATTGATCGATTTCTAAAACAGCTTTTCCTCTGAAACCGCTTGGCCAAATGATATGAAACTTGGTAAGAAGCATCTATGGAAGGTTCTCTATAGAGATTGCTCATTTCGTCTTGATCCATTAACAAACATGGCTGCCACAGGCAATTCTTGTTTTAGATTGGTCGATTTCTAAAAATCTTCTTCTCTGAAACTGCTTGGCTGAAATTTGGTGAGAAGCACCTATGGAAGGTTCTGTATTAAGTTTCCTCAAAGCAGAATGAAAGGTGAGCAACACAGGCTCAGCTCAGTGCTGAGCCTCTAGTTTTCTTTGAATTGATAGTGTTGAGAGCTGTTGATAGTATGTGGAAGAATTTCCTTTATCTTTTATGGTTTTCGAGATAATATTTACCGAAAGTGGCAGAAAAGTGCCAATTTTCACATTTGAACCTATAAAAAAAAAATTCATCCAATTTTAAGTGCAATTTTTGCAAAATGTTCCCATTTAGGACTGTTGTTGGGCCATTAAAAAATGTTTTTTTTTTTTTTAAGGGTCTAAAGGTATATAGAATTTTTTTTTATCCAATTTTGATGTTTTTTCTTCTTCTTTGAATTGATTGTGTTGAGAGCTGTTGTAGTATCGAATGTGGATGAATTTCCTCTATCTTTTACTGTATTTGAGATAAATTCAATCTCAAAGTGTGAAAAGTGCTAATTCCCAAGATTGTTAGAAAAATCTTGTATTTCATCCATTTTTTTCTTTTTATGGAAAAAGGGTCCCAAATTCAGAAATTTTTCATATTACGTCTGGTATACACGATTTTCATTTTTCTTCTAATTTTGATGTGTTGTTTTCATTGAATTTCTAGTGACAAGGGCTTCAGGTAGTATTTCAGTTGATATCCTATATTTGTTATGATTTTCAAGTTTTACTTGATTGCACTGCATTTCATATTAATTAAACCTGTATTTAGCGACCACCTGTATTATTTGACCCTATTTCAGCATTCCCTTGGAAGGTCACATAAGACATGTTTGACTAATAATTTTTCTTAAAATCTTGATTTAATTGAAAATTGAACACAAATTGTGCATGAATAATCAGATGAGTGATACAGGCTGCCTAAGTTTAAGAATCATAAAGAAATGAAAATAATTATGGTATATTGAAAATAAAACAAAGAATTCTTGGTTTAATGTTTGTGTGTTTGTATTTCACTGTTTTGAGATTGAATGTATCGTGTGTATGAATGTTGCATTATTTTTGTGATTTAGAATACATAAAGGAGTTTTATTTTAACAGCCAAAGCAGTATTGTATTTAGAAATGATACATAATCATTAACATATAATGATTTGAACAAATAAACAGAAATTTTAGATTATTATCCAGAAAATAATATTTTTTCAGAAGAAAAACCACCAGCAGTACGTAGAAGTTCTTCAAATAGGGAACCTCCACGTAGTCCTGAATGTAAGCACATTCATGAAATCATAAGTTTAAGCTAGAAGTGATTGCAACAAGTTAAACTCTTTTTCAAGTTTAACTTACTTAAAGAAAAAAGAGATTAATATGTGTCATATCATTTTAAAGTATTTTCAAAATTGAAGTCAATTTAAAAATGTTAAAAAATGTAGAAGAAAATATGATAGTAATTTTATTATGGATTAAGTTCATGTAAAAGTTTTAAAATTAAGTTGACAATGTATAAAGTATTTATTGTAGCCTGCCAGACAAACACCTAATAATAAATATTTTGTTTAAATATCAGTAATACAGGAATTAAAACAGAAGAACTTTGAGAGATCAAAATCTGAGCGATATGGTCGGGGTAAGGCACAACACATTACTAGTGGTAGAGGGTCACTATATTATAACCCAGAATTACTCCTAGCTTACCATATCATTTAATGTGGCTCAGCTAATTTTTAAGATTTTTTCTGTTTGCTAATAAATATTCCATTGTACCTTGGCTTACCACTTACTTTATGTGGTCCAGCTGTTTTCAGGAAGATTTTCAGATGGCTAGCTGCTTACAGATTACTGAACCTTGAAGCATTTTTAATTCAGTTTAATCATTATTCTATTAACCTCTTTTTCTATGGGTGCTGTTATTGAAATGCCAGTTATAATTCAGTAAATTTTAACTACCAGCAATAGAAATGTTAAATATTTGGTGTGCAGTTTCATTGGAATTTAGATTCAGATTCGCACATATACAGGTCTAAAAACCTTAGTTTTGATAGTTTTATATAGACTGTAACAAGGGTTTGGGAGGGGGAGTAGGAACTAGAATTGCAAATATATTCACTGATGGTTATGAATAGTAATAATGTAGTGTTCATTGATATAATTGAATTATATAATATTTCTGGATTCTTGTGTTGAATAATCACAACAGACTTGTCAAATGAGGAACAGGAAGCTGAGACTTGCACACAACTGAAAACAGTATGACATGATCATCATTGTAATATGTGGATTTAAACTTGCACAAATGAAGACCTAATGGTCTTTGGGATCTGAGTCCTGTCAGTCCATATGCAGCAATGGAGAACATATAAAAAATAATATTCTTGGAAATATGATTGTATAAAGCATCCGTATGAAATGGAAAGTCAAACTTGGTTACAAATGAAAACTCCAGGGTCTATGGGGTTTGTACCTTGTAATCTTATGTTAAACATACGCTGTAACAGACAATCAGGGAAAAGACATGTATGCACAAGCCAGAAATTGATGACTGTTGTTTCCTGTTTTAACACATTCTGACTTCTATAAGTAGGCAGTTGTTGCTGATATCTTAATTTAAAAGTAAGAAGTTGTTTCTGGCCTTCTTAATCTAATTGTGAATCCATTATATATTCTCTTTGTTTCTTTGTCACTTTCTTTAAGGTTTTAGGTAATTGTAATGTGTTACATGTTTTCAGAACTTCTTATTGAAAAGAGAACTATTATAATATACTTAGCATTTAAAATGATGATGTCATTATAATGTTAGACTTGAAAGAAAATGAAGATACATACAAGTGTTCAATGTTTTTAAATGGAAATAATTTTGTTATTAATTAAGCCATATAAATATTGATTAACATATAGGTTTTACACATTGATGTCTTAATCAGATAAGTCATGGCTATTTTGATATAGTGATGTGAAAAATATCTTATTTTAACTACAACATCGCATGACATAATATTTAAAATGAAACAAGTTGTAAGTTGTTCATTTCATTTATAAATGATCCTATACATATATAAATAACTAGTTTATATTGTAGTAAAACCGGTGTAATTATGTCTTTTTTTTAACTTGACATACATAGAAATCAATACCTAGTAGTAATTATACATGTGTTTATCTTTATTGATCAAGTTTTAAGTGAATGTTGCATGATGGAGTTGAAACTTTATGATACGTTAATTTGAATGGCCAAGTTTACATTATTTCGTTACAAAATTTTAATTTCAGGTTTACAATTCATAAATATAAAATAAGAATAATTATAATACAGATAGATGAAGATGATCAATAAATGTTTATTGTAGATCGTGTTCTGAATGGTGATGAGAAGCCATCTTCACCAGCCAAGTCAGACACTCTTAAATCAACAGATAGTGCCAGTGGAGGAGACACACTAGATGATAGGAGTAGTAAAGAGGTAAGCATTCATACAAGATGTAGCCTCTTATTTTTAGTGATAGGAATCTGTCAAGTTTTCAAGATCGATGATCGTGAAGCCTACATTGACTCATTGAGACAATACTAAATGTATTTTGGTAACGAAAATTGCTCTTATAGTCATATTGCAAGAGGATGTTTGACAGAAATAAAGAGTTGAACAAAAATATCGTACAAGAACACATGCTAGAAGAAGAGTTTGAAGATACCAAAGGGGTAATCAGAATCCGTATATCGAAGAAGAACAGACAACACAATGGCCAAAAGCAAAAGGACAAACAGCGATCTACAAAACATACACATAAAACTAAAGATCGATTAACGCAAACCCCACTAAAAACCAGGGGTGAACTCGGGTGCTACAGAGACCTAAATGAATATTTTCCCATATTTATGATTGACAATAATTGATATCAGTCAGATTTGTAATTATTGTATTATGGTTCTTCTTTTAGGGTTCTCCAGTGAAAGAACTTCCATCTCCATCAAAGGATAAACAGAAAAAGAAGAAAAAGTTCAGAATGCCATCATTCTCAAAAACAAAGAAGAACAAGGATAGCAAAGAGAGCACTTTATAAATTACAGCAGCTTTCTGGTGCAAGCTATGTGATGTTTAAGTCCTTGTGTTTCGTTGAACTGTTGTATGTTGGAAATAATTTGTAAGGCATGTATTAATGGTCGTGTGTGGGTTCCAACATGGAAATAAAACAGTTAAAAACTGATTTTTTTTTTTTTAAATTTGTTTCGATGTTTTTTTATTGAAGATAATATTTATCAACAGTAGCTTATAAAATGGCCTTACAGATAAACAAAACACGCAGACCAGAAAAATGCTTGTAACATTTGCTTGCCATGGTGTACAAAATTAAGAAGATTTTTAATATTAAATTTTGATTAAAGTATTCTTAGCCTTCTTTATACACAAAGTTGATTTATTCATATACAAATTGCCTGTTGGAAGTTAGTTTGTATTTACTATGTACATTTAAGCCTAATTGTTTAACCAGCATGAATGAAATTTTTGATATTTTTGTTTTTAAAATTTTTATGTTTCTTATTTAACACTGTATTTTATCATTCTTGTGCCATTGATATGAATGGTGGTCTTTTGTGCTCACATTTCTTAACCCTATCTGCTGATTTAAGTTAAACTTGGTATGATGTAGTAACCTTTCTTCATTTGATGGACATTTAAAAGCTTTGTTATTGTATAAGGAAGTCTTATTTCCTGAACTGGTAATAGTAGATTATTAGACAAATTCCCCATGATGAAATTTTTTATCTTATATTTAAAGATAACTATTTCGAAAAGCCTAGAGTAAATTTCAGAAGAAAAAACACATAGCATATTAATATGATTATCTACAACAGGTTGTATTTAATGTATAAAGTCTATTTTAGTGAGATCATTTTATTTGTTAATTTTTTTTTTTATCCTTTTATGCTGCTTGCTTGTGCAATTGTCTCTAAAAATCATTCTCATAGCCACAAGATAATTAAAGTGAGGGTATGGCAGAAAACAAGTTTGTTTGTGTCATAACCTTACATTCTTGTTCCTTTCATTTTATATGATTTAAAATAATTAAATTTTACAAAAAAGTAAGGAAAAAAAAAATGAAAAAAAAAAATGGTGGCTTTACAAATTAGATTTTTTCAAGACGGAATTTGATGAAATAAAAAATATGGTATAATGTGTTGCTCAGTAGAAATTTTACTTGATATAGAGATAGTGTCAAGGTTGTATATGCAGATGTTCTAGAAAACATGTAAAATATGTTTAAAAAGTGTATAATTTTTTATAGTGTGTAGAAGATTTTTTGTAACATTGGCATAATATAACAAATACTACTAACTTTGAATAAATAGTGCAATTGATTTTAATACAAATTTTGACACAAATTTGAAAATAATGTTATATCTTACTTTGTAATGTCTTGACCTTCATTTAAAATATTATTTCAAATGTTTTTTGATGTTGGAAGTTTGAAAATTTGTGGAAATACAAGGAATTTAGAGCATTAAGAAGATTAGAAACAATATTACATGTGTGTAACAATATTCATCTTCATTATTTTACATATATGATTCTTTTAAACAGCTCCTTGCATGGACCTTAAAAAAATACAGAACACTTGATTGTTTCATTTTTAGCAAGAAAATTCCTTTTATTTTTAGCAAAGATAAACTCTGAGCTACAATGTATAATTCTATCATGAATAATTAATTGTCTTATTGTTTGAATAAATGTAGTCCCAATCATATTAATGTATAACACAATATTCATGTCATATTACAATGCAATATTCATTTCTTCAAAAATTCATTTTTTTCTGGAGTTATTATAATTTAGTGACTTAATATAATATTTCATATATAATGCATGTACTTTTAGATAAAGAAAATTATATTAGTATTGATAAAACACTATTAAAAATGGAATTAATCTTCACCTTTCATTAAAGTTTTAAATTTGGCAAGATGTGTTGTGAAGGTTCATTGAAAAATTAAGTCTTCCAGCAAAAATATAATACACATTTTTTTCCCTAATATGTGATAAAGAATAGATATTCTGTTAATTTAATTAAAATTTAAGAAAATCTATGAAGCAAAAATCTTTCAACATGTAAAAATAAAAGTTTATGAACCAAAAATTTATTGTTGTATAGTAATCATGTATATTGTACAATTTATATGTAGTTTTATCTACAGCCAATCACCTGTATAAACTTATATGTAGCAAATTTTAATACTGCTATGCATTTTTTTTATTTTGATTTCATTAAACCCATCTATAATGTAACTGCCACAATTTTCTGACATCAATGTATCTATAGATTGGATATAACAATTGACGACCATTTTACCTATTAGTAATCTAGATCTGAACACATCTGGCAAAACAAATGAATGTGTACCAACATACACACTGAACATCACATCACTCAACTAATATCTGTTTTAACTTCAAAAATCTTCATGTTATCCAATAATTTAATTGTGAAATACTAGTCAAATTTAATCTTAACCAAACCTTATGAAAAACAATAAACAACATTTAAGAGGATATGATTATTGATTGCCCCAAGCAAATTATTTTAAAGTCAATATACTTTTGTTATAAAAATGACTTTGTCTAGTTGCTATCACTTTATTTTCTTTCATGTATGTCTGAATGCTTGCAGTAGTCATATTCATGCAGTGTTCAATAAAGGAATCCATACTTGTCTTTGTTTTATTTTCATTGTCAAGTCACAATTTTTATACAACTGCAAAAAGTATTATGGTATGACGTTTTCATCTGTCTGTAGACACAATGGTTTCTGTGCGATAACTTCAGTTAAAATTTTTAAAGCGATGCATGGCACAGAATTAAGATTGGTATTGGTTTTGTGTATTGTAGCACTACCTGTTTCCAAATAAGAGGCCCCAAGGTGCATAATTGGGTGTTCCTGTTTTTTGTACTTTTTTTTAAACAAATGCACAAATTTTACTGTCGGATTATGTTATGGTGCTGTAAACGTCGTATGTCTGTAGAGAGAATGGTTTCTATGCAATAACTTATGTTGTAGTTGACAGATCCTTATGAATTTTGAACACAACGATCCTTAGCACTGAATATATAGGTCGATATTGATTTGAGGTATTGTAACCCTACCCATTTTCAAACATGAGACCCTAAGTGGAAATATGGATATCTCTATTTGTACACAAAGACCTTATTTTTTATCTGATTTTGATTGGTTTTTTATACGCCCGTCTTTAAGATGGGACGTATTATGGTATACCAATGTCCGACTATCCGTCCGTCCGTTTCACATGTCACGCTCTAACTTAAGAACCCCTTGGCCAATTCACTTCAAATTTCATAGAGTTATTGGAATTGATGGTCTTACAGTGTGTATACTTTATGGTGAAATTTCGAATATTCATTCCAGAGTTATGGGACTTTATTCATCAAATTGTAGGCGATTTTTCGTATGTCGCGCTGTAAATTGAGAACCCCTTGGCCAATTCACTTCAAGCTTTCGCATAGTTATTGGAATTGATAGTCTTATGGTCTGTATACTTTTTGGTGAAATTTCAGTTTTTCATTCCAGAGTTATGGGACTTTATTCATCAAATTGTAGGTGATTTTTCGTATGTCACACTGTAAATTGAGAACCCCTTGGCCAATTCACTTCAAACTTCGCACAGTTATTGGAATTGATAGTCTTACGGTCTGTATACTTTTTGGTGAAATTTAGATTTTTCATTCAAGAGTTGTGGGAAAGAATGTCTTTACAAATATTGTATGAATGTTGATGACAGGCGTATCATGCGCTCTTGGCGCAGCTGTTTATTTTGTGATGAATTCGTTTGGGAAAGAAGATCCCTTTCTGTGTTATTGTGTAACTATTACCGTTTTCAATTCAGCTTTTCTGAAAATGTGAAAACAGCAGACCTGCCAGAAATGTTCCTGTAGAGGTCCCCAAGAAGTGTTTTAAAGGGCCTGCATATTATAGTATGGGGGCATGTAGTTTTTCAGTCTGTCTATTCGTTTGTCCATCCGTCCATCCTGCTTCAGTTTGTGATTGCAACAATTCTGAGTCGTTGGTCCGAAAGTTTTCATATTTAGTAAGCGCAACTCCTACTAAACTGCTTATTGAATTTTTATGAAACTTTACACAGTTGTAGTACACAACCTGCAGATGTGCATGAAGGAATACCGTTGCTGTCTAAAATTTAGAAGGGAAGATAATTAACTTGCTAATATACCTGTATTCCAAAGTTTGAACATCATAGTATCACTCAGTGAGGTTACTCACAGTTCTAGTTTCATCTTGATCTGTTAACAAACATGGCCACCACAGGCGATTCTTGTTTCTGATTGAGTGATATCTAACAAATCATTTTTTCTGTTAAAAGGGAGATAACTCTAGTTTAAATATAGATGCATTTTGTATCTATTCAAAATGCAGTGATCTCTAAGTTGAATTACAGATAAATATGCCTCTAAAACTCCTCAACCAAATGAACTTGGTAGGAATCATCTATGGAAGGTCCTCTTATAAATATTGCTCATTTCTTCTCGATCCATTAACGAACATGGGTGCAACAGGCAACGCTTGTTTCTGATTGGCTGATTTAAAAAATTCTTCTCTTCTGAAACCGCTTCGCTAAACGAACCGAAACTTGGTAGGAAGCATCTATGGGCGGTCCTCTATAAAGAGTGCTCATTTCATTCCGATCCATTAACAAACATCGCCACCACAGGCGATTCTTGTTTCTGATTGGTCTATTTCTAAAAATCTAAAAATCTTCTCCTCTGAAACCACATGGCCAAATGAACCGAAACTTGGTAGGAAGCATCTATGGAAGGTCCTCTATAAAGATTGCTCAGTCTGTCCCATATCCATTAACAAACATGGCCACCACAGGCGATTCTTGTTTCTGATTGGTCTATTTCTAAAAATCTTCTCCTCTGAAACCGCATGGCCAAATGATCTGAAACTTGGTAGGAAGCATCTATGGAAAGTCCTCTTTATAAAGATTGCTCATTTTGTCCCAATCTGTTACCAAACATGGCCACCACAGACAATTCTTTTTTCTGATTGGTCAATTTCTAAAAAATCTTCTCTGACACAGCTTGGCCAAATAGACCGAAACTTGGTAGGAAGCATCTATGGGAATTGCTCATTCCGTTTTGATCCGTTAACAAACATGGCCGTCATAGACAATTCTTGTTTCTTATTGTTTGATTTCTAAAACAGCTTTTCCTCTGAAAAATCGCTTGGCCAAATGATATGAAACTTGGTAAGAAGCATCTATGGAAGGTCCTCTATAGAGATTGCTCATTCCGTTTTGATCCATTAACAAACATGGCTGCCACAGGCAATTCTTGGTTTAGATTGGTCGCTTTCTAAAAATCTTCTCTAAAACTGCTTGGTCAAAATGAGCCGAAATTTGGTGGGAAGCACCTATAGGCTATGGAAGGTTCTGTATTAAGTTTCCTCAGAGCAGAATGAAAGGTGAGTGACACTGGCTCAGCTCAGTGCTGAGCCTCTAGTTTCTTTTTTGTCGCCAATGCTGTCGTACTTTCCCGTCTTTTTCCTGGTCACTGGTCGATGTGTTAACTAGGGAAGTTCTGATCGATAATTACAAAAAAAAATTCTTCTCACACTTTCCATTTTCGTTAGTGCAATAAAATGTTTGACATGAAGTCATAATGATTTTGTAAATATCAAAAGATAAATATACGACGTTATTTTACGATTTACATAATTTTTAATGGTAAAATTGCAACTGTGCAATGCTGCTATAATATACGATACCGATTGCATGACGTCACAGCTCTTTCGGAAGATCTTTAATTGCAGGTATAATCCGAGAATGGTTCATGATTATGTTGTGATGCAATATTCAGACTATCAATGATCATGTTGTGACATGATGTTCAGACTATCAATGATTATGTTGTGACACAATATTCAGACTCTCAATGATTATGTTGTGATGCAATATTCAGACTCAATGATCATGTTGTGACACGATGTTCAGACTATCAATGATCATAGTGTGACACCATGTTCAGACTCTCAATGATTATGTTGTGACATAATGTTCAGACTATCAATGATCATATTGTGACACCATGTTCAGACTCAATGATCATAGTGTGACACCATGTTCAGACTATCAATGATTATGTTGTGACACAATGTTCAAACTATCAATAATTGTATTGTGACACCATGTTCAGACTCAATGATTATGTTGTGACACAATGTTGAAACTATCAATGATCATATTGTGACACCATGTTCAGACTATCAATGATCATATTGTGATACCATGTTCAGACTCAATGATTATATTGTGACACCATATTCAGACTATCAATGATCGTATTGTGACACCATGTTCAGACTATCAATGATCATATTGTGACACCATGTTCAGACTATCAATGATTATGTTGTGACACCATGTTCAGACTCGATGATCATATTGTGACGTATTGTACTGATGCTTTTCAAAGGATAAATATCCATTGCATACATAGTGAAACGTCGTGCCATTCTTTTATCACCACAATGTAGTGATCCAATATATTGTATCGGACTGGCTACTTTCTTAAATTTCAAAGGAAAACTTACATAATGTTAGATAAAAACATATTTACTGACTATCAATGATCATGTGACACAATGTTCAGAATATCAATGGTGATCTTGTGACGTAATATTCAGACTATCAATGATCATGTTGTGACATGCTGTTCAGACTATCAATGATTATGTTGTGACACAATATTCAGACTATCAATGATTCTGTTGTGACACAATATTCAGACTCAATGATCATGTTGTGATACGATGTTCAGACTCAATGATTATGTTGTAACACAATGTTCAGACTATCAATGATCATATTGTGACACCATGTTCAGACTATCAATGATCATATTGTGACACCATGTTCAGAATCAATGATTATGTTATGACACACTGTTCAGACTATCAATGATTATGTTGTGACACAATGTTCAGACTATCAATGATCATATTGTGACACCATGTTCAGACTATCAATGATCATATTGTGACACCATGTTCAGACTAATCAATGCTCATATTGTGACACCATGTTCAGACTATCAATGATAAAATTGTGACACCCTGTTCAGACTCGATGATTGTGTTGTGACATAATGTTCAGACTATCAATGATCATATTGTGACACCATGTTCAGACTATCAATGATTATGTTGTGACACAATGTTCAAACTATCAATGATCATATTGTGACACCATGTTCAGACTATCAATGATCATATTGTGACACCATGTTCAGACTATCAATGATCATATTGTGACACCATGTTCAGACTATCAATCATTATGTTGTGACACAATGTTCAGACTATCAATGATCATATTGTGACACCATGTTCAGACTATCAATGATCATATTGTGTAACAATGTTCAGACTATAAATGATCATATTGTGACATATTGTACTGATGCTTCTCAAAGGATAAATATCCATTACATACATAGTGAAACGTCGTGCCATTCTTTTATCACCACAATGTAGTGATACAATATATTTTATCGGACTGGCTACTTTCTTAAATTTCAAAGGAAAACTTAAATAATGTTAGATAAAAACATATTTACTGTATATATGTTGGTTGAGAATTGTCAATTTATTATAACTGTTTGTTCAAGACATGTACAACATGTTAAAGGCTAACAGAGACCATAGGAATATTAAAATATCACAATCTATTATCAAATACACTATGACCTGTCAAGATCTGAATCATTTAGGTACCCATTGTACATGTATATTATGTTGCATATTTGTGTGTCCAATTTGAGGCTATTTTATTGTATTTTCGCTGGTCTGTTTTATATAGTTTAGCAGCATCTGGTACAAGTGGATCATCTGGATTTGGACTCGTCAGTAAAGATGTTATACAAAGTAATACTGAAAAAAAAAGAATTAGAGTAGATGTGGTCGAGTGGTCTAGGGCGCTGGACGTAATGCTAAGCGAATGGTGCTGCAGTGTATCAATAGTGTGGGTTCAAATCCCGTCGAAGGAAGAAAAAAAATTTGACAGCTCTAAAATTTAATTCTAACACTGTTTGGTTTAATTTTCAGATGTATATATATATAGATACATTGTAGTATGATACACTCTAGTTGCAAAATTCATTTGTCACTGAAGTTAATTAAATGTTAAAGGTATAATGTCGTTGATCTTGGGTTTTTTTCTTGTCCAGATATTTTTTACAAGGAGTACATTAAAAACATAAATTAACACTAATTTTCGAGTTTAAAAGCAAAAATTCTATCCATGCTCTGTTTTATTTTCATGAACACATCTTGAACATAAATTCCTGTCTGTACCACTGATTGAGAACCTGCATGCAGTCGTACGAGAATTTTAACTGATTCTGTTGGAAAAAGAAACAGGAAAGAAGTTTTGGCCAATTATAATAAAACAATAGGCCACCAACATGACCGTTGGATGGAATTGAAGGAAGCGTTGAGAGTTCAAACTCATGCTGAAGTGTAAACATCAGTGCCATTGCGCATTCAAAAATTTGGACATGCATAATTAATGATGCTGGGAGACAAGCTGCACACAAAAACCACAAAAATACATGTTTTATACACAAGTTTTTTTTAAGGTAAATAATAACTTTAAAGCAAAAAAAAATATTTTTTTTAATTTACCAAACTTGATGACCTTAATTTTGTTTACACAATGTGATATTTAAAAAAAATGTGAATGATTATTGGTATTGTGAATTGTAAAATGTATTTATGGTTAGTCAGGTGTCAACAGACAACGACGACAGATCAACATTTTTGCTGTCATATATAAAAACGAATACATTTTGGATGAGTCTTTCATGTTTGTGTTAGATTTGTTTTTCTAATTGTAGCCCATTCACGTTTTGCTTTACAATTATTATTTTAAAATGGATGACAAATGCACTAAGAAGACTTACAATTAGCAATAGTTAATGCAGGTGTCCACTGTGAACGTAATATATCTAGACATATTTCTCCTGTGTTTCCATTGATATTTGGATGGTAAATCTTCGTATTGAATTTAACCTGCCGAATAAAAATGTTAAATTTGACATGAAATAGCAGGATAGGCAATCAACTGAACCGTTAATTTGACAAAATTATCGAGCATGGTAATAAGTTGTAATGTTAAATCGGAATAGGTAATAAACTAATGTTAATTTGACTGAAATATAGAAAAAGGTAATAAATTGTATTATTATATGACTTCATATAATGTCTTTTCTGATTGGCTGACGTCCCTGGTAGCGTCCTTTAATAAAACGTTATAATCACCGCGCACAAAGTCACGAGAGGTGAACATAATATTCCAAAGCTTCTCCAGACACCTTAAAATAGAAATGGTGTTTTCCAATTATCTTAAAAGTAGTAGCCAATCATCATCGGGTTAAGTTTTGTCATCGACTAATCAGATGCGCTCTTACTGATTACTTTCGGTACACAATTAAATTAATAATGGCAGACGTTGGGCAAACAGGTGTCTGGGGAACAAAGTCGGCACTTTGCAACAGTAAATGATGATGGATTCAATAGAATACTGACTCAAATTTGATTTAATGTCATATAATAAAACAGCTAATGACTTTCAATTTCGGTGAATACAAGGATTGATCAACCCATGGAACATAATATTCAACTCGGCCGAGGCGGCCTCTGTGAATATCATGTTCCATGGGTTGATCAAGCCTTGTATTCACCTCATGGAAAGTCATTAATTGTATAATGTTAAATCGGAATAGGTAATAAACTAATGTTAATTTGACTGAAATATAGAAAATGGTAATAAATTGTAATGTTAAATCGGAATTGGTGATAACCTAATGTTAATTTGACTGAAATATAGAAAAAAGGTAATAAATTGTAATGTTAAATCGGAATAGGTAATAAACTGTAATGTTAATTGGATTGAAATATAGAAAAGGGTAATAAATTGTAATGTTAAATCAGAATAGGTAATAAACTAATGGTAATTTGACTGAAATATAGAAAAGTGTAATAAATTGTAATGTTAAATCGGAATTGGTGATAACCTAATGTTAATTTGACTGAAATATAGAAAAAGGTAATAAATTGTAATGTTAAATCGGAATAGGTAATAATAAACTAATGTTAATTTGACTGAAATATACAAAAGGGTAATAAATTGTAATGTTAAATCGGAATAAGTAATAAACTAATGTTAATTTGACTGAAATATAGAAAAGGGTAATAAATTGTAACGTTAAATCGGAATAGGTAATAATAAGCTAATGTTAATTTGACTGAAATATAGAAAAGGGTAATAAATTGTAATGTTAAATTGGAATTGGTGATAACCTAATGTTAATTTGACTGAAATATAGAAAAAGGGTAATAAATTGTAATGTTAAATCGGAGTAGGTAATAATAAGCTAATGTTAATTTGACTGAAATATAGAAAAGGGTAATACATTGTATTGTTAAATCGGAATTGGTGATAACCTAATGTTTATTTGACTGAAATATAGAAAAAGGTAATAAATTGTAATGTTAAATCGGAGTAGGTAATACTAAGCTAATGTTAATTTGACTGAAATATAGAAAAGGGTAATAAATTGTAATGTTAAATTGGAATTGGTTATAACTTAATGTTAATTTGACTGAAATATAGAAAAAGGTAATAAATTGTAATGTTAAATCGGTATAGGTAATAATAAACTAACGTTAATTTGACTGAAATATATAAAAGGGTAATAAATTGTAATGTTAAATCGGAATAGGTAATAAACTAATATTAATTTGACTGAAATATAGAAAAAGGTAATACATTGTAATGTTAAATCGGAACATGTAATGTTAATTTGACTGAAATAAATAAAAGGGTAATAAATTTTTAATGTTAAAGTCATGAAATATTGGGATAAGCAATACATTGAAATGTTAATTTGTCTGAAATATCGAAAATGGAAATAAAATGTAATGTTAAATTTGACTGAAATATTGGAATGGGCAATAAATATGTACATAATGCTTATACAGAGTGGACATAGTGATATCTATAACTCATCCTCAGGTCACTTCTTTTCATTATACAAGACTGACTTTGGTCTTGTAAAATATTTAACTAATTTGAAGAAATGTCGAATGGTACAAAGATGCTTACCTTCGGTGGTTTGAAAGGGTAATCAGTGGGGATATGTATTTGTAAGAAAAATATCCCACCTGCATAAGGACTTTTATCCTGAAACGAGAATACGTTCATTATATTTTTGATATTTTTCCATGCATTCCTGTTAATTCTTAAGAAATAGACAAAATAAATGGTTTTTATGGCAAAGAAATTATCGGGGTAGGCTAATTGAGCTATATTTTTCTGTAAATAAAACATCACTACATGTATATACTATAAACAATCGTGATTAAGTTTAAAACAAGATCAATGTTAGATATGTTTATACCGGTAATACATGACATATCACTATTATTTTTAAGAATCCACAGTTTTTCTTTTGTTCTTGTCTGTTTGAACTTTAACCTATTATTACTTTAGCCTTAAAACATGTTATTAATAATTTGACACGAGCGGGTATCCAACCCCTACTGGACTTTCCAAGTGACAAAGTTAAGTTTCAAAACTTCTGTCTAACCAACAAGCCACGGTGATTAGTAAACACATTTCTCTGACGTCACACTATTGTTCGAACAGTGGATTATTTTTAAGAATCTACAGTTTATTCTTTTGTTCTTGGATATATGAACTTTAACCTTTTATTATTTTAGGCTTAAAAATGTGATGTACATAATTTGTGACTTTCGGGTAGCGAATCACTGCTGGACTTTTTAAAGTCTACTTTGACTTTCAAAACTTCCATCTTACCACTCGGCTAAGGTGACCACATTACTATATTCTATAATTAGTATATACAACTCTTGATAGTAAGCTTTGTTAAAAGAAATATCAACAATTTTCTTAAAAAAAGCAATTGATCAATATATACATGACACAATACAAGTATTTCAGATCTGGTGTAATTTATGTTCAGAACTGACGAGTATTATCACAATACAAAAACAACCAACCGGCCGCAACTTAACAAATCAGAGAGACCACAGGTGAACATTTGGGACCCTTGAAAGACCTTGAAATATCTAAATATAAACGAGAATCGAAATTTTGTTGTTTAATTTTTGTTAATTGTGGCTTATTTAGCTTTCTGAACATTAAAAAGGTAAAAATATAAAATGAAACTGTTGCAAATGGAAATGTATTGTGTAAGAGAATACATTCCAACTTGTAGATTCTTAAAAATAATCAACTCGACCCTTACGGGTCTCGTTGAATATTTTTAAGAATCTACAGTTGAAGTGTATTCTCCATTACATAATAATAGTAAACCTCCCTGATTTGTGATCAACGGAAAAAGGTTATTCCACACCAGATAATTTATTCATTTTACATCATACATATGTTAGTAAATATTATGAAGTGTAGGAAAAGGAAATTATTTTGGGCTTTTATAGATTTTGCTGTTGCTGTTGATACTGTTTGGAGAGGTGAGCTGTGGAACAAACTTCTAATTAACCATATCAATGGTAAACATATATAATATATTTTTTAATATGTACAGTGGAATTAAGAGCCACGTTTTTTGGCAAAAATTCAGAAAAAAATGAATTTTTAAGCATGGAAGCAAAACAGTTTTAATAGCAATAGATATAACGGTATGCTTGGGAAGCCAAACGACCTGTGTTTTTGCCTTGCCTGTCTATTTTAAAACTTGCCCCCTACTTTCTGGTCCTATCCAGAAGATGTCCCCACTTTTCTGTCCACTACCAAAGCTTCCTCCCACTTTCCTGTCCACTTCCAAAGTTTCCTACACGTTTTGGTTCATTTCCAAAGCCCCCCCCAACTGTTCTGTCCACTTCTAAAGCTGCCCCACTTTCCCGAACACTCAAAGCTTCTCGCTTTCTGGTCCCCCCATGCTTCTGGTATGAAGCTGTAACAAAGCTGAATATTTTGTTTGTAATGTTGGAGTTCGAAAATGAGAACATTTATTTACTTTTCTATTTTCACTCTATTTGAATGATCTAGAACGATTTTTACATGATAGAAATTCTGAAGGTTTGGATTCTATTGCTAGAGATATTGAAGACGAATTTTTGTATTTATCTTAGATTGTTTATATTACTATAAATATTAAATAATTATAAAAATAATATTTCAGTTTTTACAAGAGCGCCCGTGCATCATTTCAAATGTTCATATAAAGGTTCTAACTCAGAAATCGTGAAAGATTATATTCAGCTTAGAATATTTTTCCAGTACTGGCAGCTTTTTGAAAACCAAGAAAAAGATTGTTGGAAAAACTATTAAAGCTATGTATGAACTATAAAAAAAGGCAGACTTTATAATCTTACTATAAAATGTCAGTATGATCTTTTTCAATAAGATGATAAAGACTGTTCTATTATACCGGTGTGAAAAATACATTTATCACTGTATTACATTACATATATTATGAACATCGGTTACTTGGTCAATGGAACTAAAATCAAAGGACTGAACATCTATTTAGAGACGAGGACTATCATGATATTCAGGTTAACTGGTCAAGTACTTAGACCACTGAACTTGACAATACTTACCGGGCCTGATATCGTTCCTTCCCAAGTGTACACTGCAATAATAAAATAAATGAATTAAAAAATTTCATATTATGAAATTCAACAATTATAAAGTTGAAATATGATATACAGACTGTAGACAATGTATCAATGAATGGTATACAGACTAGACAATGTATCAATGAATGGTATACAGACTGTATGCAATGTATCAATGAATGGTATACAGACTGTAGACAATGTATCAATGAATGGTATACAGACTAGACAATGTATCAATGAATGGTATAAAGACTGTAGACAATGTATCAATGAATGGTATACACACTGTAGACAATGTATCAATGAATGGTGTACAGACTATACAACGTATCAATGAATGGTATATACACTGTAGACAATGTATCAATGAATGGTATACAGACTATGCAATGTATCAATGAATGGTATACACACTGTAGACAAAGTATCAATGAATGGTATACACACTGTAGACAATGTATCAATGAATGGTATACAGACTATACAACGTATCAATGAATGGTATATACACTGTAGACAAAGTATCAATGAATGGTATAAAGACTGTATACAATGTATCAATGAAAACGCCCAAGAGAAAATAATTTAATTCTAATTCCCTCCGGTCAAACGAATAAAATTATATTTATACAAAACGAATAAAATTATATTTATACAAAACGAATAAAATTATATTTATACAAACAGCGATGAAAAGGCCAAGACAACAAAGAAACTAATACACAAGATATGAAGATCAAAAACTCGAAACAAAAACAGGGTATCATTTCAAGACGACGATGTAACAGTGTTGGTTGACTTAAACAACAGTCAATATGTAGACATGTCGTAATACTCAACCTTATGGTCATAAAACAGTCAATATGTAGACATGTCATAATACTCAACCTTACGGTCATAATACAGTCAATATGTAGACATGTCATAATACTCAACCTTACAGTCATAAAACAGTCAATATGTAGACATGTCGTAATACTCAACCTTACAGTCATAAAACAGTCAATATGTAGACATGTCGTAATACTCAACCTTACAGTCATAAAACAGTCAATATGTAGACATGTCGTAATACTCAACCTTACAGTCATAAAACAGTCAATATGTAGACATGTCGTAATACTCAACCTTACAGTCATAAAACAGTCAATATGTAGGCATGTCGCAATACTCAACCTTACAGTCATAAAGCAGTCAATATGTATACATGTCATAATACTCAAACTTACGGTCATACAACAGTCAATATGTAGACATGTCGTAATACTCAACCTTACGGTCATATAACAGTCAATATGTAGACATGTCGTAATACTCAACCTTACAGTCATAAAACTGTCAATATGTAGACATGTCGTAATACTCAACCTTACGGTCATAAAACAGTCAATATGTAGACATGTTGTAATACTCAACCTTAGTCATAAAACAGTCAATATGTAGACATGTCATATTACTCAACCTTACAGTCATAAAACGGTCAATATGTAGACATGTCGTAATACTCAACCTTACAGTCATAAAACAGTCAATATGTAGACATGTCATAATACTCAACCTTAGTCATAAAACAGTCAATATGTAGACATGTTGTAATACTCAACCTTACAGTCATAAATCAGTCAATATGTAGACATGTCATAATACTCAACCTTACAGTCATAAAACAGTCAATATGCAGACATGTCATAATACTCAACCTTACGGTCATAAAACAGTCAATATGTAGACATGTCATAATACTCAACCTTACAGTCATAAAACAGTCAATATGTAGACATGTCGTAATACTCAACCTTACAGTCATAAAACAGTCAATATGTAGACATGTCGTAATACTCAACCTTACAGTCATAACACAGTCAATATGCAGACATGTCGTAATACTCAACCTTAGTCATAAAACAGTCAATATGTAGACATGTCGCAATACTCAACCTTACAGTCATAAAACAGTCAATATGTAGACATGTCGTAATACTCAACCTTACAGTCATAAAACAGTCAATATGTAGACATGTCGTAATACTCAACCTTACAGTCATAAAGCAGTCAATATGTAGACATGTCGTAATACTCAACCTTGGTCATAAAACAGTCAATATGTAGACATGTCGTAATACTCAACCTTACAGTCATAAAACAGTCAATATGTAGACATGTCATAATACTCAACCTTACAATCATAAAACAGTCAATATGTAGACATGTCATAATACTCAACCTTACCGTTATAAAACAGTCAATATGTAGACATGTCGTAATACTCAACCTTACAGTCATAAAGTAGTCAATATGTAGACATGTCATAATAATCAACCTTACAGTCATAAAACAGTCAATATGTAGACATGTCATAATACTCAACCTTACAGTCATAGAATAGTCAATATGTAGACATGTTGTAATACTCAACCTTACAGTCATAAAACAGTCAATATGTAGACATGTCGTAATACTCAACCTTACAGTCATAAAACAGTCAATATGTAGACATGTCGTAATACTCAACCTTACGGTCATAAAACAGTCAATATGTAGACATGTCGTAATACTCAACCTTACGGTCATACAACAGTCAATATGTAGACATGTCGTAATATTCAACCTTACCGTCATAAAACAGTCAATATGTAGACATGTCGTAATACTCAACCTTACAGTCATAAAACAGTCAATATGTAGACATGTCATAATACTCAACCTTACAGTCATGAAACAGTCAATATGTAGACATGTCATAATACTCAACCTTACAGTCATAAAACAGTCAATATGTAGACATGTAATACTCAACCTTACGGTCATAAAACAGTCAATATGTAGACATGTCGTACTACTCAACCTTACGGTCATAAAACAGTCAATATGTAGACATGTCGTACTACTCAACCTTACGGTCATAAAACAGTCAATATGTAGACATGTCGTACTACTCAACCTTACGGTCATAAAACAGTCAATATGTAGACATGTCGTAATACTCAACCTTACGGTCATAAAACAGTCAATATGTAGACATGTCGTAATACTCAACCTTACGATCATAAAACAGTCAATATGTAGACATGTCGTAATATTCAACCTTACCGTCATAAAACAGTCAATATGTAGACATGTCATAATACTCAACCTTACAGTCATAAAACAGTCAATATGTAGACATGTCGTAATACTCAACCTTACGGTCATAAAACAGTCAATATGTAGACATGTCGTAATACTCAACCTTACGGTCATAAAACAGTCAATATGTAGACATGTCGTAATATTCAACCTTACCGTCATAAAACAGTCAATATGTAGACATGTCGTAATACTCAACCTTACAGTCATAAAACAGTCAATATGTAGACATGTCATAATACTCAACCTTACAGTCATAAAACAGTCAATATGTAGACATGTCGTAATACTCAACCTTACGGTCATAAAACAGTCAATATGTAGACATGTCGTACTACTCAACCTTACGGTCATAAAACAGTCAATATGTAGACATGTCGTACTACTCAACCTTACGGTCATAAAACAGTCAATATGTAGACATGTCGTACTACTCAACCTTACGGTCATAAAACAGTCAATATGTAGACATGTCGTAATACTCAACCTTACGGTCATAAAACAGTCAATATGTAGACATGTCGTAATACTCAACCTTACAGTCATAAAACAGTCAATATGTAGACATGTCGTAATACTCAACCTTACAGTCATAAAACAGTCAATATGTAGACATGTCGTAATACTCAACCTTACAGTCATAAAACAGTCAATATGTAGACATGTCGTAATACTCAACCTTACCGTCATAAAACAGTCAATATGTAGACATGTCGTAATACTCAACCTTACAGTCATAAAACAGTCAATATGTAGACATGTCGTAATACTCAACCTTACAGTCATAAAACTGTTGAGTAGGAGTTTTGTACTCGTACTCGAAAACCAACCATTCAGAATACACAGTATACAACGTATAACGTGTTCTGGTTGGATGATTTTGGAGTTTATATCACTTTTATAACCGTAAGACCTGGTTACATATTTGTTATTAGTGGAGAAACAGCACACACCAGTTATATAGTGTTTGGTTTGATCCGGTGATAGAACACACGTAGAGAAAATATTACCAAAATTAAAACGGTCTAAAGGATACTTACTATCATCATTCAGTGGACCGGCTGAACATCCTGGAGGTGGATTTCTGGATATATCTGCAAGTTCCTGAAATAGACGAGACATACATTATACGAGTTCATAATCCAGCAGTCGGCGTGTATAAATATGTAATAAAAGAGCTGTCAGAAAAATCTCACAGACTACAAGTTGCAGTGCACAGAAATTACTTCTGGAATAACCTTCATCAGGTACCCTCATAGTAAAAAAACTGGAAAGCTAAATAATTTAAAAGGTGCTTGGGAACAAGAAAACAGAAGGTCCTAAACAGAATAGCTACATTCAGCTAAAGTTACTCATGCGTGAGGAGGTTATTGACATAGCATTACATTGTAGGAGCTGTAAATTTCATACATAAATATATTTGATAAACCATATCAGTGCCAAAGCAGTACTGATTACTAGGTCCGACACCCGATAGTCCGACACCCGATAGTCCGACGGTACATAATTCCGACAGCCCGATAATTCGACAAATCTGTTAACAAACCTTTCATAGTGGTCTAAATTTAGAGCCTCTGGTCGTGAATGCTTGATTCCCTGTGGAGTCAGTGGAGATAACAATGGAAAAATTCGGCTGTGTTTGTAGATATATTGTATATGTAAATATAATGCATTGCTACTAAATTCTACATTAAAAAATTTTGAAATTCAAATATGAATATATATCTTTCATACTACTGAAATATAATTTTATGTTCAGTTCTATATCATGCATCGAACTTTTGGTAGCTCTCGGTGCTTTATTTATTAAACTGAACTATATTGGTCAGGACACGGGATCTAGGTTGTAGTTTCCGTTGTGCTCTATGCTCAAACCAAATTGTTTGGGACTCTAAATTATACATAACTAGACACAACATTTATTTAAACATTTCATTCTTCATATTCTTTTATCATACTTTCTCTTCTTCTGTTACTTTTCCTGTATTTTTTCTCTCTCTTATTTCTTGCTGATCGAAAGTTAGCTGAATTGACGAACATTCCCTGGTCTCTCGCGATCGCTCATAAGAGTTTTGCTAATCGTTTGGAGAGGTGTGGGAGGAGGAGGGGTAACTAATCAGACATTTACGGCCAGAGGTTCTAGAATTCGACAACTATCAAAGATTTGTCGGATTAACGAATTGTCGCACTAACGGTTCGTTGGACAATCAGACTAACTGACCGTCGGACTATCGGATTATAGCTACGGCCACTGGTTATTGGGCGGATGATACACTCTAGGACTGATAGTCCACCAACAGAGACATAGGCCTAGTGAAAGTAATAATAAACACGATACCCTTCAATAGTCCATAAAGATGATTATAAAACATAATTTAATTATTATAATCATGATCCTGGTTCTTGTTTTCGAAGTACACGTATCTTAAAAATTTAACATTGTCACACCACTAAATTTGTATTATTTATAAATATAGAAAACAGATTTATGAAGAGGATTTCTGAAAAGTTTTAAATTAACTTACCTTATTTAACCGTGTTGTTGTCATTTTTGTCTGGAATGTGTTTTTTAGGTAGTAGAACCGTGCTTAGTATTATTTCAGGAATGAATAATAAGCCAGTCAACGAAGGTCTTTGATACATTAATGGGTATTTTCAATTGATTATCTAATAGCTAAAAATAAAATAGTTAATTTATAAATAGATCAAGAAAACACCGATGATGTATTCACGTATTTAAAGGTATATTTAAAAATAAACATTACCCAGACTTCCGGATCGCTGTACCTGTGTCGTGAAAGCTTATACAGAAAAAGAAATTGTGCAATTAAATATATTCATTTGAACGTTTGACAACGTCGTACAATGACTTGGTGAAGACGTTTCTAAGTTGTGAAACTTGTGTCCTATCCAATTGTTTCTTATTGAATATGTAAAATATGCTAAAAAAAAAAAATAATAATTAAAAAAAAATGACTCAGATTTTTATACGATCGCAAAAATTTTAAGTTATATTATGGGTCTATAATGCAGGTATGCCACATGTTTTTGCAAAAATAAATCAATTACTATATATTGTCTCTTAATACATGTATTTGGACTAAAATAACATTTGTAAAGCATTTTTTCTTATACAATGGTCACAAGAAAAAAATGCTGGGTCATAGTTTTCATTCATAAATACCAGTATTTGTTTACGAAAATTGAAAAACCAGAAAAAGGCCATTTTCCTTCTATTTTAGCATGTTGGTATATAATCACGCCGTATTCATGAAGGCTTCTGTTATGTTCATATCAGGAGGCTTGTTACATACCATGGGGTCCGACCTATAATCCGACAGTCCGACAGTCCGATGGTCCGATAGTCCGACAGTCCGATAGTCCGACAAATGCTTTAATTCTTTGAAAGTTAACACTATAACATGTGTAATATGGGGCCAGAAACCGAACCGTTTACTCACCAAAGAAAGGTCCAGAACATCGGAAACACGATATCATAGACGGACAAACAATTGGCAGGGACACACAAGAACTCAAAAAAACACATATATGAACAACACGGACTCCATAAAAACCTGGATCCAGTCGTGATGAACCGGTAGTGTAAGTATCCCGTATATTTTTAATAGCGACTACTTCAGGCTTTATTCAAGTAGCGTGTAGCCGAGTCCAGCCAAGAAAAGTCACTATTGAAAAGAAAGATAAAATAAATGAATACAAAAAAAAGGAAAAGACAAAAAGAAGAGCGTACCAGTGTCCCCCGCCCTTTATCATGGAATATTTATGTTAAAAAGCAATGTCGACACATCAATAGAGCTGGATACAATAATGTGTGCGAATTGATTGATTGATTGATTGATTGCTTAAAGTCCAGCAAGCAATATTTCAGTCATATTCAGGATGAGAAAAGTTTGAAAAAAAAAAATAAGAAAGTGTGGACTCTGGGATGGGTCAACATGGGCAACGACTTAACACGAGAACATGTTCTTCTGCCTCTTCCGACGACAAGTTGATCCTATTTTTATTCCACGGGATTCCGACGGGTGACCCTGCTATAGTCGCCTTCTACGACAAGCGCATATATAAACAGTTACGATTGAAGGAATTGTCCCTAAGTGACCCCTTATATCACGGAAAGAAACAGCATCGGAATATGACAAAATAAACAACTGTGCCATGATACGCCCCCCCCCCCCCTCCCCTCCCCCCTTTGTGACAATTGAAGGTCAGTTGCTCAGCGTGAGAGCAGTAATTAATATGCTGCATTTTTTAAACCAATTAATTGTAAATACCATAAGAAAACAGGCGTTTTCCAAACTGACTAAAATCACACCTCTCACTTGCTCCCCCTTTTATCAATACAATGTGTGTCACGACGTGACCTATCAGTAAAAGGGTGAACAAGTGAGAGATGTTATCGTACGAGGCGTGGATGGACGGACGAACAGCGGTATGCCATAATAAGCCCGTATTTTGACGGGCGTATAAAAATGAATGGCCCATATCCTGAAATTACGAATATATCATCTTTGGCCAAATTATTTTTCAAAACTTTCATCAGTTTAAAGCATTTGTCGGACTATCGGACTGTCGGACTATCGGATTATAGCTACGGCCCCATATACCATAGCCTTCATGAAATATGTAAGGCAAAAGGCCGAAAAGGTTTAGTGAACAATTGTAAGTTTCATGTATTTTGGGTTGTGTCCCTTTTCTAAGTATGTAGTACAAAGTGTCGAAAGATATTCAAATTGACAGTAATTTATAAATTAAGTCAAAACTGAGTAATACCTTCAACCTGAATGATTGTGCTGTTTTTATGTGATTAATTGTAATATTGCTTATAGTTATTTATGGTTGCTATGGTAACGGTTATGGCCCAATATTGGCAAAAAATTGAGGTTTTGGATATGAAAGATGTCGTGTGCATTCTTAAATCTATAATATATGTTATTTAGATGCAGTTTCCATGGCTACCGGAAGTGGTCAAAGGTCAAGTGACCCCTTCAGAGTTCCCCTTGCGTGTGCGCATCTGGAAGTTGCGCAATATCCGCCATAGTGGGGACTTTTTCACCGGGAGTGAAGTTCCCGGGACCCCTTTCGGGGTTATCTTGGGTGTGCGCATGCGCAACCGGAAGTTGCGCAATATCTGCCCTAGTGGGGCCTTTTTTCACCGGAAGTGCCCTTTGGGGTGTTCTCTAGGACGTCTGCGTCCTATAAGTAGCATGGCTACCGGAACTAGCCCTTTCACTGGTTGTCTGCCCCTTTCCCCGCCATTTTCATATAATATAACATATTTCAATAATGGTTTTCACCTACGGTGTTTTCGGATATGTACTATGAGTAGTCTATCACGTTCTCACTGTGGGGATACTAAATAACCTAATGAATGAAATGGTAAATTTGATCCCTACTTGATAATTTCCATATCTTTTCACTATTCAACTTACTTTTCTTCCATATTTTCCAAATTTTTTCACTATTCAACTTACTTTTCTTCCCTATTTTCCATATCATTTCACATTTCAACTTACTTTTCTTCTGTATTTTCCAAATCTTTTCACTTTTCAACTTACTTTCCTTCGATATTTTTAATGTCTTTTCACATTTCAACTTACTTTTCTTCCATAATTTCCATATCTTTTCACTATTCAACTTACTTTTCTTCCATATTTACAATATCATTTCACTATCCAACTTATCTTTCTTCCCTATTTTCCATATCATTTCACTATTCAACTTACTTTTCTTCCATACTTTCCATATCTTTTCACTACTCAACTTACTTTTCTTGTTTTTTCCAAATCATTTCACTATTCAACTTACTTTTCTTCCATAATTTCCATATCTTTTCACTATTCAACTTACTTTTCTTCTGTATTTTCCATATCATTTCACTATTCAACTTGCCTTTCTTCCATAATTTCGATATCTTGTCACTACTCAACTTACTTTTCTTCTGTTTTTTCCAAATCTTTTCACTATTCATCTTACTTTTCTTCCATAATTTCCATATCTTTTCACTATTCAACTTACCTTTCTTCTGTATTTTCCATATCATTTCACTATTCAACTTGTCTTTCTTCCATATCTTTCCACTATTCAACTTACTTTTCTTCTGTATTTTCCATATCATTTCACTATTCAACTTGCTTTTCTTCCATATTTTTAATATCTTTTCACATTTCAACTTACTTTTCTTCCATAATTTCCATATCTTTTCACTATTCAACTTACTTTTCTTCCATATTTACAATATCATTTCACTATCCAACTTATCTTTCTTCCCTATTTTCCATATCATTTCACTATTCAACTTACTTTTCTTCCATACTTTCCATATCTTTTCACTACTCAACTGACTTTTCTTGTTTTTTCCAAATCATTTCACTATTCAACTTACTTTTCTTCCATAATTTCCATATCTTTTCACTATTCAAGTTACTTTTCTTCTGTATTTTCCATATCATTTCACTATTCAACTTGCCTTTCTTCCATAATTTCCATATCTTGTCACTACTCAACTTACTTTTCTTCCCTATTTTTAATATCTTTTCACATTTCAACTTACTTTTCTTCCATAATTTCCATATCTTTTCACTATTCAACTTACTTTTCTTCCATATTTACAATATCATTTCACTATCCAACTTATCTTTCTTCCCTATTTTCCATATCATTTCCCTATTCAACTTACTTTTCTTCCATATTTTCCATATCTTTTCACTACTCAACTTACTTTTCTTGTTTTTTCCAAATCATTTCACTACTCAACTTACTTTTCTTCTGTTTTTTCCAAATCTTTTCACTATTCATCTTACTTTTCTTC
Organism: Bathymodiolus septemdierum; assembly: GCA_963383655.1. Classification (NCBI taxonomy): domain Eukaryota; kingdom Metazoa; phylum Mollusca; class Bivalvia; order Mytilida; family Modiolidae; genus Bathymodiolus; species Bathymodiolus septemdierum. Next base: position 81,036,396 of record OY726520.1, read on the forward strand.
CATAATTTCCATATCTTTTCACTATTCAACTTACCTTTCTTCTGTATTTACCATATCATTTCACTATTCAACTTGCCTTTCTTCCATATTTTTCCACTAATCAACTTACTTTTCTTCTGTATTTTCCATATCATTTCACTATTCAACTTGCTTTTCTTCCATATTTTTCATATCTTTTCACTATTCAACTTACTTTTCTTCCATATTTTACAAATCTTTTCACTATTCAACTTACTTTTCTTCCATATTTTACAAATCTTTTCACTATTCAACTTACTTTTCTTCCATATTTTACAAATCTTTTCACATTTCAACTTACTTTTCTTCCATAATTTCCATATCTTTTCACTATTCAACTTACTTTTCTTCTGTATTTTCCATATCATTTCACTATTCAACTTGCCTTTCTTCCATAATTTCCATATCTTGTCACTACTCAACTTACTTTTCTTCCCTATTTACAATATCATTTCACTATCCAACTTATCTTTCTTCCCTATTTTCCATATCATTTCCCTATTCAACTTACTTTTCTTCCATACTTTCCATATCTTTTCACTACTCAACTTACTTTTCTTGTTTTTTCCAAATCATTTCACTATTCAACTTACTTTTCTTCCATAATTTCCATATCTTTTCACTATTCAACTTACTTTTCTTCCATATTTACAATATCATTTCACTATCCAACTTATCTTTCTTCCCTATTTTCCATATCATTTCCCTATTCAACTTACTTTTCTTCCATACTTTCCATATCTTTTCACTACTCAACTTACTTTTCTTGTTTTTTCCAAATCATTTCACTATTCAACTTACTTTTCTTCCATAATTTCCATATCATTTCACTATTCAACTTACTTTTCTTCTGTATTTTCCATATCATTTCACTATTCAACTTGCCTTTCTTCCATAATTTCCATATCTTGTCACTACTCAACTTACTTTTCTTCCCTATTTTTAATATCTTTTCACATTTCAACTTACTTTTCTTCCATAATTTCCATATCTTTTCACTATTCAACTTACTTTTCTTCCATATTTACAATATCATTTCACTATCCAACTTATCTTTCTTCCCTATTTTCCATATCATTTCACTATTCAATTTACTTTTCTTCCATACTTTCCATATCTTTTCAATACTCAACTTACTTTTCTTGTTTTTTTCCAAATCATTTCACTATTCAACTTGCCTTTCTTCCATAATTTCCATATCTTGTCACTACTCAACTTACTTTTCTTGTTTTTTCCAAATCTTTTCACTATTCATCTTACTTTTCTTCCATAATTTCCATATCTTTTCACTATTCAACTTACCTTTCTTCTGTATTTTCCATATCATTTCACTATTCAACTTGCCTTTCTTCCATATTTTTCCACTAATCAACTTACTTTTCTTCTGTATTTTCCATATCATTTCACTATTCAACTTGCTTTTCTTCCATATTTTTCATATCTTTTCACTACTCAACTTACTTTTCTTCCATATTTTACAAATCTTTTCACTATTCAACTTACTTTTCTTCCATATTTTACAAATCTTTTCACTATTCAACTTCCTTTTCTTCCATATTTTACAAATCTTTTCACATTTCAACTTACTTTTCTTCCATAATTTCCATATCTTTTCACTATTCAACCTACTTTTCTTCCCTATTTTCCATATCATTTCACTATTCAACTTGCCTTTCTTCCACAATTTCCATATCTTGTCACTACTCAACTTACTTTTCTTCCCTATTTTTAATATCTTTTCACATTTCAACTTACTTTTCTTCCATAATTTCCATATCTTTTCACTATTCAACTTACTTTTCTTCCATATTTACAATATCATTTCACTATCCAACTTATCTTTCTTCCCTATTTTCCATATCATTTCACTATTCAATTTACTTTTCTTCCATACTTTCCATATCTTTTCAATACTCAACTTACTTTTCTTGTTTTTTCCAAATCATTTCACTATTCAACTTACTTTTCTTCCATAATTTCCAGATCTTTTCACTATTCAACTTACTTTTCTTCTGTATTTTCCATATCATTTCACTATTCAACTTGCCTTTCTTCCATAATTTCCATATCTTGTCACTACTCAACTTACTTTTCTTCTGTTTTTTCCAAATCTTTTCACTATTCATCTTACTTTTCTTCCATAATTTCCATATCTTTTCACTATTCAACTTACCTTTCTTCTGTATTTTCCATATCATTTCACTATTCAACTTGCCTTTCTTCCATATTTTTCCACTAATCAACTTACTTTTCTTCTGTATTTTCCATATCATTTCACTATTCAACTTGCTTTTCTTCCATATTTTTCATATCTTTTCACTATTCAACTTACTTTTCTTCCATATTTTACAAATCTTTTCACTATTCAACTTACTTTTCTTCCCTATTTTTAATATCTTTTCACATTTCAACTTACTTTTCTTCCATAATTTCCATATCTTTTCACTATTCAACTTACTTTTCTTCCATATTTACAATATCATTTCACTATCCAACTTATCTTTCTTCCCTATTTTCCATATCATTTCACTATTCAACTTACTTTTCTTCTATACTTTCCATATCTTTTCACTACTCAACTTACTTTTCTTCTGTTTTTTCCAAATCTTTTCACTATTCAACTTACTTTTCTTCCATAATTTCCATATCATTTCACTATTCAACCTACTTTTCTTCCATAATTTCCATATCTTTTCACTATTCAACCTACTTTTCTTCCATAATTTCCATATCTTTTCACTATTCAACTTACTTTTCTTCCATATTTACAATATCATTTCACTATCCAACTTATCTTTCTTCCCTATTTTCCATATCATTTCACTATTCAACTTACTTTTCTTCCATACTTTCCATATCTTTTCACTACTCAACTTACTTTTCTTCTGTTTTTTCCAAATCTTTTCACTATTCAACTTACTTTTCTTCCATAATTTCCATATCATTTCACTATTCAACCTACTTTTCTTCCATAATTTCCATATCTTTTCACTATTCAACTTACTTTTCTTCTGTATTTTCCATATCTTATCACTATTCAATCTACCTTTCTTCTGTATTTTACAAATCTTTTCACTTTTCGACTTACTTTTCTTCGATATTTTTAATATCTTTTCACTATTCAACTTGCCTTTCTTCCATATCATTTCACAATTCAACCTATTTTTCTTCTATATTTTCCAAATCTTTTCACTACCGTATTTAGGGTTGTATAATGCACAGGATTTTGCCCAGATTCTTTATTTGGTAGGAGGTGTGCACATTATAAACAGGAACAATGTGTTTCACTCTTTCTCAGATCCGGAATTTAAACTTATATTTACCGATGCTGTACTAGATTTCAAATCCATTACACAACATCCGGATAATAAAAGCATCATATGAAAACGCCAATAAAACCCAATACATTTAATATTTTGCAACTTTATTGAAGATGAAAAGAGATAAATGGTTCTAAAATTCTCCCAGCAAATGAAACATGCTCAAAAGACTGAAAAATATATACGACTGATATTTAATTCTTACATTTCCGACGATTTTTTTTTTCAAAAGTCCATGTGCATTATAGACACGAACTAGTTTTTTTCTGGAGATTTTCAAGGCCAAGAGGGGGTGCGCATTATGCAACCCTAAATACGGTACTCAACTTACTTTTCTTCTGTTTTTTCCAAATCTTTTCACTATTCGACTTACTTTTCTTCCAGAATTTTCAAGAAGGCCTCCCTTGGTGCTGTTTTTATCTTAACTGGTTTGGTTGTGGCTTCTATATATACAAGGTCGTGATCTGATATGCTAGGACATACCTCAGTTCTATATATTGTAGAGGGTTTGTTGGTTAGAAACAGATCTAGTGTGTTGTCACCTCTTGTTGGTTTAATCCAGTTTGTTGTAAGCTCTATAAATTCCTGGTGGATATCAGCATTCTTACTGTTTTCTTTGACATGTATGTTGTCCAGGTCTTTCCAGTTTATCTCAGGTAGGTTGAAATCACCTCCTATCCAGACTGTGTTTGTCAATACTTGAAGCCAGCCTGATATTTCTCTGGATTTCTTCCATGGATGCAGTGTTTGCTGTATGTGGGTGGTACATCGAGCCGATATATAATATAGTTTACTACCAGATGGTAATGTCACCTTTGCCCAGATTATTTCAGCTGTACTTTTAAGTTCTTCTGCTTCTTCATTGTCAAAGGTGTTTTTGATTGCAACAAAAACTCCTCCATGATGATCTGATTTTCTGTCTTTGTGGTATACATTTCCCTTAAATTCTTCCGGGAATATGGCTCCATTTTTAATAGAAGGATCTAGCCAAGATTCAGTTCCAATGATGACATCAGGCCGAATTTGCGCTAGAGTTTGAAAAATGTCCTTCCTTCTTCTTAGTGATTGACAGTTAACTACCATTATCCTCACTTTTTCTGTATCATTTGGAAGTGGACGTCTTCTATGTTTCGTTATTTTGTTCTTTCGATAGTTTTGGTGATGATGTCATTTGCGGCGTTCCTGGGCTGTCAGGGGAATGTATGTGGCTACTGTTGTACAAGGTACTGAATGAATTTGTTGATTCTGGTATCAGCATGGATTCAAACAAGCTTGTAGAGAAGTTTGGCACCCCACAATTTGTACAGCACCATGACACATCTGATCCTGCTAAGCAGTTGTACATAGAGTTGTTTATGTTTTCGCAGTTTATGTGAAACCAAGTATTGTAGTTATCGCATATGATTCCTTGGTCTATAGTTTTAACGGCTTTTTGACAAGCACCACATGAAAACTTGGGAGTTCTCGGACCAGGATTTGGTTCTGGATAGTGGCATTTTGTTAATAAGAGAATCATTATGTAGAGTGCAATGAGTCTTTTTGACACCTTCATTTTCATTGCCATTTTAGATGACAAAAAATATAGTACATGTAGATCAATGTGTTTTTCATCTTGAATTAGGACTGGTTTGTAGTTGCAGTATGTCGTCTTTCTCATTTGGTGTGTTTTAATTTCACTCAAGTTGGCTATGACTACGAGTACCAATGTTGCCATCCAAACTATCGAACTCATTTTGTCAATGGCAGTCAATCACTTCCCCTTTCGGATATTGTTAAACAAGGCTTCCTTATTTAATTACTCCAGTTTTAGAATAGATAGTTTGTTTGAACAGGGCTTCCCTATTCAATATTGAAACGGATATTGTTAAACAAGGCTTCCTTATTTAATTATGGTTGTAAACAGGGCTTCCCTATTTACGTTTTGGTGAGTAGTGTTATCTGATAGCCACCCGCTGATTTGACTAAGTGCTCATGATCGTGATTTCTGCACATAGGATGGAAATGTATGTAGGGTCACTCATGACTTCACTTAAATATCTAAAATGTTCGATTATACTGGTGTTTGAGTCCAATTTGTATCTTTGTTCTTGGAGCTTTTCAAATTTCGACCATTTTTTTCGCGCGTGCGCAAACATTCAGACAAGTTTGAGTGAACTGGACAATTCCTAAAATATACAAAATCTAAAACGGGTTGCATGTACGTGTATAGAAACATTTCAAGCTTATCCAGTGTCTAAATTTGGTACCCAACGCGTCCACAGCCAAAATTCCACCAAGAGATCTGCTGATTTCTATGCATTCCACTTTTGAAAACTCTAACAATCTTCTGGGTTCAACATGAGATAAAGAAATCATGAATCATGGTTTAAAAAGAAGAAAAAACCACACACATATACTGTTCACTTTTTATAACTGTCACATGGAAGGCATAGAGATTTGCATACTTGGTTGTCCACACTCGTGAGTGATTCTTGTTTAACGCCAATTCAGCAATTTTTCAGCTATATCATGATGAGAACAAATTAATTTTCAAAGAGCTGATGATGAGGTCTGCTTTGTACTAGACCAACACACCGAGTTGGATTTTTATAATGCTAGTTCACTGAAACAACAGTCTGCGGGTAGACATGTCACTCCACTCGGACACATTATTCTGATTCCGAGCCAACCAGTCTTTGCTCTTTCTCCTTAATGCTGTGTGCTTAGCGGAGAAGCAACAATTACCAATGTTATAGTCTTTGGTTTGACCCGACCGTGGCTCGAACCCTCTATCTACCGCATTTGAGGCGAACTCGCCAACCATTACACCAACCGATGCGGTTATCCACACTCGCTGAATCAAATGTATTCTTTGTTTAATAACTATTCGCAAATAACATCAATGGCAGATCCGGGGATTCATTGGTTGGAACACATCTCATCATGGAACATGTTTTAAAAACATGTGAAAATCATCCGAAAATTGGGCTTGAAATCCTCTGGATTTGCCAATTTCCGATCAACAAAATAAAACATAAACTTTTTAGAGGACCTAACAATGAATATTCCTACCAAGTTTGGTTTCAGAGAAGATTAAAATGTAAAAGTTTATGGACGATGACAACAACAGACACCAAGTGATGGCAATAACTCACATGACTTTTTGGGTCAGGCGAGCTAAAAACAGAAGACAGCCTTTTTGACACTTTTGTGCCTCTTGTTCCTTTCTGTGCATTTCTGAACGAAAAAACAAATAATAGATATATAACAAGATGAACTATGAGGTAATGCTCACTGATAATACCCCCGCATATATGTTCAATGTGTAGAAAAACCAACAAAGTCGACAAACAGGAAGTAGGAATCTGACGGGTCAAAAAACGCTTCCCACAAAATGGGGTACCTATATGAAGCTTGTGACGAAATATCAGATTTCTGCAATCAATATTTGCTGAGAAAAATGCAATGGAAAATGAGCATATATGTTCAATGTGTATAAAAATCAACAAAGTCGACAAACAGGAAGTAGGAATCTGATGGGTCCAAAAACACTTCCCACCATATGGGGTACCGATATGAAGCTTGTGACCAAATATCAGATTCCTGTCATCAATACTGAATAGTTGCTGAGAAAAAATGCAACGAAAAATGTGCATATATGTTAAATGTGTATAAAAGCCAACTAAGTCGGCAAACAGGAAGAAGGAATCTGACGGGTCAAAAAACGCTTCCCACAAAATGGGGTACCTATATGAAGCTTGTGACGAAATATCAGATTTCTGCCATCAATATTTGCTGAGAAAAATGCAATGGAAAATGAGCATATATGTTCAATGTGTATAAAAATCAACAAAGTCGACAAACAGGAAGTAGGAATCTGATGGGTCCAAAAACGCTTCCCACCATATGGGGTACCGATATGAAGCTTGTGACCAAATATCAGATTTCTGCCATCGATAGTTGCTGAGAAAAATGCGACAAAAAATATCTTGGATGGACGGAAGGACAGACGGACAGAGGTAAAACAGTATAAAAACAGACTGATGTTGTTCAGATATATACAAGCACTTTAACAGACTGATGTTGTTAAGATATATGCAGACTGATGTTGTTCAGATATATACCAGCACTTTAACAGACTGATGTTGTTAAGATATATACAGACTGATGTTGTTCAGATATATACAAACAGACTGATGTTGTTAAGATATATACAGACTGATGTTGTTCAGATATATATACAGACTGATGTTGTTCAGATATATATAAACAGACTGATGTTGTTCAGATATATATACAAACAGACTGATGTTGTTCAGATATATACAAACAGACTGATGTTGTTCAGATATATATACAAACAGACTGATGTTGTTCAGATATATACAAACAGGCTGATGTTGTTCAGATATATACAAACAGACTGATGTTCAGATATATACAAACAGACTGATGTTGTTCAGAAATATACAGACTGATGCTGTTCAGATATATACAAACAGACTGATGTTGTTAAGATACATACAAACAGACTGATGTTGTTCAGATATATACAAACAGACTGATGTTGTTAAGATATATATAGACTGATGTTGTTCAGATACATACAAACAGACTGATGTTGTTCAGATATATACAAACAGACTGATGTTGTTAAGATATATATAGACTGATGTTGTTCAGATACATACAAACAGACTGATGTTGTTCAGATATATACAAACAGACTGATGTTGTTAAGATATATATAGACTGATGTTGTTCAGATACATACAAACAGACTGATGTTGTTCAGATATATACAAACAGACTGATGTTCATTTTATTTCAAAATATGTTGTCTGTATATTTAATGGCATAATTGAAATATCAAAGTAAATAAACAATAATAAATCATAGATATAATACATAAAAGTAAACAATTCTTTTCAACCTTTGAAGTGCTTTGGAGACATATGAACTAACCGCATCACAACTCGTCACTATCACGACCCGTAGTGATACTGGTTTACACAACAGGCTCAACCTGATACAAAGTCTTGTACCAACACACTATATATGTAAAGGGTATGTATCAGAGTCAGTACGTTGATACTGCTAATATCACTTGGTGAGATCAAAGAAAAAATGTCCAATATTATGGTAAGAGTAATTACTTTCAAACTATCAGTAATTTTGGACTTTTGTCTGTAATAAATTCTTTAAATAAGAACCTTTGATCACTCTCCATAAAGAAACATAATAACATATAGAAGTTAAGTTATATCCTCTCTTCTCATCAATAATCATTTATCCTTCTATTCTTGATAATCCAAGTACATTTATCGAGATACTGGGCTATTGCAGTCTATAATTTATACTGAAATAAACTTGTTCATTTATAAATATCTCCGTATTTTTCATTGTAAGGTTTTATCTTTCATTTAGATATATCATAACCAATCCACTCCCCCTACCAAGAATCAAACAAACTAACTCAAACCTGGATTTGGGTTAGTGTCTGAAAAACTAATAATGGGTCATAATCCCACTTCAGTTTTGTAAAGCTTGTGATCAAAAGTTAGACCTTAAATCATTCAGCCACTGAAGCCCCTCTATCACAATAAGTAACTACCAGGTTAATGGGGCTCACTACATATGCATTTTTAACACAACCATTTATAGCATTAAGGTTCATCATAACCAATTGTATAAAATTATCAGGTAAAAGAGTTGATAATTATACTGTGTAGAGCAATTTTTTTTGCACAAAATTCATAATTTTATGGGGTAGCAGCACATAGATATGTATTTTTGAAGGGAACTGGACAAAATCTGATAGACAAAAGTCTCCTGACAGAAAGTCCCCCATAATGAAATAATCATTCAATTTTCACCCCCTATTTAAGAAAAAAAGGATACAAAAAACTAGAGGCTCACCTAAGCCTGTATCACTAACCTGATTATTCATATGCAAGTTTGTGTTCAATGTTTAATTAAGTCTAGATTTTAAGACAATTATATTCATTTTTAAATAGGATTCGATGTTCAATTGTAACCCATTAAAGTAGGATTAAAAAAAAGGGTGTTGTTCTCTAAAAGATATAGGAAAGCTCTATTCAACAACACACAAAAAATACATAAAAATTGGATACAAAATAAAATTCTATATACCTTTCATATTTACGACTTCTTTTCGAAATAAAATAGCAAAAAATGAATTAAAATTGGATGAAAACTAAAAAGTTCAATTTTTGTAATCTCCCCTTTTATATAAAAAAAACAGTAATAGTTACATAATAATGATATGTATGTTTCTGAAAGGGATTGTCTTAAGGTATGCATTAAAACATATGAAAAATAAATAATGTATACCCATACATGTGTATATGGACACACCCTTTTTGACACCTTTGGGACTCTTTGTTTCTTTTGTGTACTTCTGATCAACAAGAAAAACATAAACTTAGCCACCCAATGAACAATCTATCAAATTTGTTTCCAATACGGTATTTTCGGGTTAAAGCGGTTTTCAAATTGGAGGTACGATTGGCGTATCGTAGGAACCAAACAACAGGCATCTACACTTCCGGTTTGTCAGCATTTATCAACAGATTACGTTTATCAGTATTATCATGGATATTCAAGTAGATTTCTTCCGATGGCAGGTTCCCGATCTAAAGGAATATTTACAGCATAGAGGCATAACATGTCATTTGTATAGAAAACATGAATTAATCAAGTTATGTGAACTTGCCCAAGAATTAGATCTAGACAAGTTTAGAGAAAATAACGTCAACAAATGACTACGAACTTTCACAAGTAAACAGGAGAACAATAACGGAGAGCGGTGTAACACAGGTTGTGTGTGAGATCGGACAAGTGCCGATATGGTCGTCGGATTTAAAACTGTTGCCTAATATTGAACAGTGTGACATACTATTTATTAAAAAGTGTGATTGGAATGATGATATGTTCGCCTCAAACTGTACAAATAAGACAACGGAAATGCTTTATTTACTTCCCACGCTTCCTTCCATCAGATTTACACTGAGCAACACAGCACCAGTCCTTATGGGCTTAATGGGCCTTTCCATTTTTACCGTGAATGACGTTGTATTTACATTCACGTCAGGCGTTGTTACCCAAACCGGAAGTAATGATGCCTGCAGTTTACGTTAAATCACGTGATCAATAAACGAAAAAACCGGAGTTTCTGCCGGAATGGAAATGACTAGAAAATATCGTATTGACCCAGTGGTTTCAGAGAAGTAGACTTAAATATAAAAGTTTACGGATGACACCGACAGACATTGATGGATGCCAAGTGATGGCAATAACAAACATGACCCTTTGGGTCAGGTGAGCTAAAAACAACCTTTATATAGCCCCCACATTAGTGCTAAAACAACAATGTACACTATATTTTATTTTAAGAATGTTGGGGTTCAGTCAACATCCCTTTTGAATGAGTCAATTTGAAAAATCTTAAAACAAAAAAATGTTAACCCATAAATAGTAGCACTATAATTTCCAAAGATACCAATATATATATATATGGTTAAAATTCAAATACAGAGGTACACAAAATCTTGAACTATGTTAGAATATACAAAGACAATTTTACAAGTCTGGATAGTCAAACAAAGACACAGAGAAAAAAATAAAATGTATGACACAAAAACATTAATACTTTTCATTATTGGGGGCATTTTGTTAGTTTTTTTTTGTCTATCTATTTTATTCCTTTTCCAAAACCATGTTTTTTTTATGCAGTTGGTTATGATGAACCATAAATACAATTAATACATCAAATTATATTTCAAAAGCATTGAGAAACATAAGAATTTGTATATTACAGAAATATTGGATGAATCTGATTAGCTGACAGTCTTCTACGACATGTAGGGCATTGACGTTTAGCCCTCACTGCAGCCTTTATACAGGGATTACAAAATAAATGTCCACATACTGTTGACATCAGCTGTACCTTGCTTTGTTGGAGCTGCAACATTAGAAACAAAAAATCAGCCAATCAATCATCTGATACACATAAGTCTCAAAATTTGTAAAAAATATTATTTCCAACAATGTTCCTGTATGGTACATGTTTTGATACGCTCGCCATGAATTCCTGGAAATTTAATATATGACGAAAATAAGAATTGTCAGGATTTAAAACAAGAGTCTCACAAGGACTGTCACTCAACTGATTATCATTAATATTTTTGCATTTTCTAAGAAAAAGCTTTTGTTCATGTTCTATATTAAGGCCATCTTGGATTTCTGATCCCTATTAAAAAATCCAATTTAGTACAATTTTATCCAATGAGCATGTATAGTATGAGTTCAATCATTCTTGTAGTTCCTAAAGAAGTGTTTATACTCCTTTTCCTAGTGTTGTAATCAATACTTTGTTAAAAACTAAATCATGTGTTGGTAGCCATCTTAGATTTTAGATCCACATAAAAAATTCCAACTTTGCAAAGGACCATCTAATGACCTTTCATATACAGTTTGGGTTCAGTCATGTTTGTTGCTTTAATTTGTTTATTCAATTTCCCTGTCCATCTGTAAAAATTAAATCTTGCAGTGGTGGCCATCTTGAATATCTGATATGCATGAACAAAATCTGCCTTTAAGGCATCATTGCAATGACTACTCATGTTAAGTTTGCGTTCAATCATCTTTGCTGTTTCTAAGAAATCTTATTTATTTTCCAATAAGGTCCCATAGAAACAACTGCAAAGGTGACCATCTTGTATTTCTAATCCATGTAAAAATGTCAGTATTTAAGGAACGGTCCAATGACCATTCTTGTGCAGTTTGGTTCAATCATCTTTGTTGTTTCTAAGAAAAAAACTTTCATTCATTTTCTCATAGTGTACCTTGTTAAAAACTGCAGTGGCGACCAACTAGGTTTTTTGATCAACACTAAAATCTCAAAACTAGTAAATAACCAACTAATTAACATTTCTACAATAACATAATCATAATTTGCCTTGTGGCTTCTGAGAAGAAGATTTCTGAAATATCAGCACATATCATTGGCCATGGCAGCCATGTTGAATTTCTGATCAGCACTAAAAACTCAAACTTTGCAAAGTACAAACTAATGAACATTCATGCCAAGTTTGATTCTAATGGGTCATGTGGTTTCAGAGAAGATAGAAATGTGAAAAGTTTACAGACGATGATAGACATATAAAGTGATGGCACTAGTTCTGGTCAGGTGAGCAAAAAAACTACTGACAAAGAATGAGAGGGCATGTCATCACTGTAAAAAAAAAATTGCAAAAAAGTAAGGATTGATTTATAAAAGTAAAAAGTTTCTAAAGAAGGAAAGACAATTTCACAATGGCTCAACTTTCACCTTACCTCTTTATAATCATCCATACAAATGGGACATGTGATTCTTCGAATACCAGGGGAGCTAACCGTGCCAATACTACTTGATCCAACATCATTGACTGGATAATTCATTTGTTGTGTATTGTCTTGGGAATGTCTATGGAATAAAACAATATTTTAATCACCAGTTACTAGGAGTACCAAAAAAATGTAAAATAAAATGTTGTAAACATGACAAATAAGTTGATACTATATCATATATCCATTTATACAGGGGCCGTTGTGGTCATGATTGTATTGTAGTTGCATTTACAACTACCTGTGCAATCAGTGCCTATCACCACTAATGTTGTGAGTTATCCTGCTCAGATGAGGTCTACTCAATACAACATTATGTGATAAAAGTTTGTCAGTGACTTGCGGCAGGTCAGTGGTTTTCTCCGGGTACTCCTGTTTCCTCTACAATAAAACTGACCACCATGCTATAACTGAAATATTGTTGAAAGTGGCATCAAATACCATAGCCCTCCATTTATACAAGTATGTCAACAAAATAAAACTAGAACAATATAGATCACATGGAAAATAAGAAAAAAATCATGTTTTAAGGTAAGCATTGGAAAACATTAAAAAGACCTACAACTTATCTGAAGTGTATAGTTATATGTTACCACTGATATAATCTTCAACTTCACAAAAGTTCTCACTATTTTGGTAATTTGGTAGAAGGAGAAATGTAAGATGAACCAAACTTTCTAAGTTTTTTTATATAGAATTTGTATTTCGCAGCAGTGAAAAAATATTGATTTTAACTTGCAACTCTTGAAATTGTTTGTCAATAGATCTATATTAACCAAAGGCTCTCAAGAGCCTGTATCATTCACCTGAGGCACCAAAAACATTCCTTCTTAGTTCGGTTTCAAGGTTAAGTTTCAATTGTCTCAGATGTCTTTTAACACATTTTTCCCATAGGGTCCGATGTTAAACCAAGTCATGCCGTAGCCGCCATCTTGAATTCCATATTGAACAAAAAAACTAAACTTTGTAGAGGACCATCCAATGAACAATCATGTACAGTTTGGTTTCACATTTGAACATTTTTCCCATAGGGTCCAATGTTAATCTATCTTGTGGTGGTAGCCATCTTGGATTTCTGATTGGCGTAAAAAACTTGAACTTTGTAGAGAATCTTCCAGTGATCAATGGCAGTTTAATTCATAAATGTTTAACTTATCAACGAAGAAAACAAAAAAACAACACCAACAAAATGACAGGGACAGTACCAACCTTTCTTTGCATATTTTTGCTGCACCATTTACAAACTAAGGGCTAGAAACTAGTTGTTTAGTTTAGGGGGGGTTCACCACAGAGGGTATGCTTTAACTGATGTATACACTTATTCTGAATGTCCAAGTGATTAAAAAATTCATTTTAAAAATGGGGTAAAAACTAAACCCATTTATATTTTGTAGCCAACTTTAACTTACACTGAGTGTATGCAGTTGAATGCTACAACAAAATAATTAAACTCCGTTTCACAATTATTTTAATTTAGATTAATTTGTATGAAAAATCCTGAAGATTTCATTTGTTTATAGATCTACCTAGAACAAATTCGACGACATACAATGTATCAGCTTTAACTGATGTTTACACTTATTCTGAATGTCCAAGTGATTAAAAAATTCATTTTAAAAATGGGGTAAAAACTAAACCCATTTATATTTTGTAGATGACTTTAACTTACACTGAGTGTAAGCAGTTGAATGCTACAACAAAATAATTAAACTCTGTTTCACAATTATTTTAATTTAGATTAATTTGTATGAAAAATCCTGAAGATTTCATTTGTTTATAGATCTACCTAGAACAAATTCGACGACATACAATGTATCAGCTTATATTGAAAACTGCATACAAAAACATACACATTTTGCACAACTTACCTTTAAAAGTAAATAAAACACTTTTCATGCAAAATAAAGGTTAAAACAAAAGTTTGCAGGATTCTGGAATAATTTACTGTAGAAAATTTCCTTCATCAATATCCTTAAAAAGCTTGAAACAATTCCAAGTCTGTTATTTACTTTAAAACGTTTTACTAATATGTAACTGACGGGTTACACTAATGCCATGAAAATGTCCTGAGAAACCTATTTATCATTTTTATAATCTGGTGGATTTACTTCCAGTATAGAGTATATAAGATTTTAACATTTACTTTATGAAAAAAAAAAAATTTGTATATGTATTAAGAAAAACTTTGTTGGGAATTTGTTCAATAGTTTTCTATTTTTTACTGATTTTTTTCACTATTTTTCAAGTTTGAGAAGCACCAACGGCAATGTTTGATGGCAGTCGAGGTCATCATTCATGGTCTGAAAGAGAATTATATATGTATTGTTCCTTTATAGTTTGGTAGCAACATTGGCTCTCTACAATATTTAAAGAATTTAATTTTTTTTCTTCTTCTATTTTTGGTAACGATAGCAGCCATTTTTCATAAGCGACCAGGGTTAGCAACCATAAGTCTGAAAGTGGATCATATATGCATCATTTCCATAAAGTTTGGTGGCAACTGGCTTTTTACCGGATTTTAAAATATTTTTGTTGACAATAATTTTCTATTTTTTGTAACAGTGACGGCCACATTGGATGACAGCTGGAGGTCTTCAATCAAAATTTTGAAAGAAGACCAAATATGCATTCTTTCCATATGGTTTGATTGCATTTGACTCTACAGGATTTTAAAATAATTTTTTAATGAATTTTTCCACTAATTTTCTATTTATAGTAACAATGGTGGCCATGTTTGATGGGGGATGGGGTCCTCAACCATAATTCTGAAAGAATATTACATATGTATTTTCTAATTGATTTTTTTGCTGATTTTACCCCTATGTTATATTTATAGACATGGCGGCCATGATGGTTGGTCAGCAGAGTCATCGGACATACCTTTTAAAGGGAACCCCCTAAGGATGATTCAGGCCAAGTTTGGTTTAAATTGGCCCAGTGGTTTGAGAGGAGAAGATTTTTGAAAAAGTTTACAGACGGACGACGGATGCCAATAGCTCACACAGGTGAGCTAAAAATGGGTAGATATCAACATGACGACTGAATACTGTCACTTCATACAAAGATAAATAAATAAATTTCTCCATCCACCGTTAAATCATGTGATGGATTATCTGATCACTGATTGGATGAAGCTATGTGTATAATCTTTATTCCGTCAACACATAATTAGTGTTTTATCTAAAGAAAAATAGAATGGCACGGCACCATGCCCCTTTTTATAAAAAAAACGTGGCACCATGTATTGCCGATGTGCCCTTTTTCATTTCTTCAAACGATCCGTAATTTGTCACTTGAATTTTCAAAAAATCGTAAAAAAATGTTTGTAACAATCCATTCTTCTTCATTTGCTGATTAAGACTAATTAGTCACTACAATGACAATTTTATTACATGTTACAACGGATTATAGAATTTTTGTTTTGATTGCGTAATCTTTGATCTCACCTGGACAAAGAATTCAATCAACGATAATATTTTTTTTTATAGTTATGACATGTACTCAAAATGCCACAGTACATTTGTTTGTATTTAAAGTGGACATATTTTTGTAATCGTCATATGGGTGCAATTTCGCATTGGGAAAGTTGCCGTCAAAATATATAATTAATAGTATCGTATCGTCATTCATTGCACGATTCGTCTCAATGTCTGCCATAATGAACTATTTTTGCCAAATTTATGAAAATGTCGATATCATGTTTATTGAAATCTAACGTATCCATTAAGTATTTTGAAAGTGATTTTCTCGAAAAGTCATAACTTTGATCAAAGAAATGTGTAGTCCTTTGAAGAAACTAAAATAAAATAAAAATAGCACGATCAACAGGAGTTCGCAATCCACCAAAGCTACTTTTAACCAAACAAACTTTTGATGTATTTATTCTCATTTTTGTGAAATGAAATCTTAGTTCTCATATTTTATATTTCATTTATATGCAAAGGTTGCAACTTGGCCAATCAATTCGTTGAAATGCACTGCACGGACGCATATAATTTTTTTTATATATTGATCAGCATCCGGGTAACAATTGCGTTCTATTTATAGAACTATTTACAAACAGACACGTGTCTGCAATTAAAAAAAATAACTACAGTATTTTTATTCCAATTGTTGCAATTTGATTATGAGGTCTGAGAAATAATTATTTATTTTACAACTTGCTTCAGTTTTATACTGATTTCCTACAAATAATCTAGATAGAAGTTGGACCATTGGGCAAACTGGCAAACATTTGTTTTCTGCTGAAGACTACACAAATATGAGTTATTACAATTGTTGTGGTATTAGACCAAAGCACAGTGACATTTCAAAAAGGGTGGGGGTATAACCATATTTACAATTTGTATGGTATTAGACCAAAGCACAGTAATATTTCAAAAGGGGGGGGGGGGTATTACAATTTGTGTGGTATTGAGATAAAAATAGTGGCAATATTATGTTTTATCAGTTGGTTGTTAATTTGCAGAGTATGTTCCCATCCTAGGAGGTTTTCAATCTCCATTACTAACCAATAAGGCAACATAACTGATTATAAGATTAAGCTCATTATATTCTTGTTTATTCATAATTAAAAAAAAAATCTGTTCCACAAAAGTGACTAATGGTCTCAAAATCCTGGCTAAATCCCTGTGTCATATGTGTATGAATAAGGCCAGAAAAAAATATATCTCTGTTCAAGGTTTCCCTACAGTACCGTCCCTATTTTTTTGGCCTACCCTAACACATTTTATTGGTATTTTTTGTAAAACGCCGCTAAGTCATCACATTTTGGTTAAGCACTGTTAAAGTCAAGAAATCAAAATAATTTTGAAAAATAAAATGGTTTTACCTACCTACCTACCCTATTTTTTCTATGTGCCCTTTTTGGTAAATTCTACGTGCAAAGTGCCCTTTTTAAGAAAAAAATACCATGCCCCTTTTCAGTCCTAGATAAAACACTAATAATATTATATTTTGTCATAGTACTAATCATCTCAGATGTTATATATGCAACAAAAATATAAATTAGATAAAGCATCACCTAATGACCATTCATAGAGTTGGATATTTCATGTATAACTAATTTTGCATTCCAAATAATAAAAATAAATACAAGAGGCTCCCAGGAGCCTGTAATCGCTCACCTGGATCAAAGCTGTTTTCAATAACAACGCAACTGCACTGTGGTGGCCATCTTGGTGGGAGAGCGTGACTGCCGGACACAATTTTGGAAGAGGACCATCAAAGTTTGGTTCCAATTGAGCAACTGGTTCCAGACAAGATGGTTTTTATGTGAATTTCCCATAGGGTCCTATGTTAAATTAAGTTCGGCTGTGGTGGCCATCTTGGTCGGAGGTCTGAAATGCCAGACATACTTTTGGAAGGGGACCACCCAAGGATCATTCCAGTAAAGTTTGGTTGAGATTGGCTCAGTTGTTTCAAAGAAGATTTTTTAAAAATTTCATCCCCCTTTTTTTCTATTTTTAGCTTGGTGGCCATCTTGGTTGGAAGTCGGGATTACCGGACACAATTTTGGAAGGGGGCCATTCAAGGATCATTCCACAAAAGTTTGATTGCAATTGGCTCAGTGGTTTCTGAGGAGAAAATTTTGATGTGAATTTCCCATAGGGTCCTATGTTAAGCTAAGTTCGGCTGTGGGGATCTTCTTGATCGAAGGGCCGAACCGCCGGACACATTTTTGGAAGAGAACCATCCAATGACTATTTCATCAAAATTTTGTTCTTATTGAGCAAATGGTTTCAGACAAGAAGATTTTTATGTAATTTCCCATAGGGTCCCATGTTAAATTAAGTTCGGCTGTGGTGGCCATCTTGGTTGGTGTTCTGAAATGCCGGACACAATTCTGGAAGAGGACCACCCAAGAATCATTTCAGCAAAGTTTGGTTGAGATTGGCTCAGTAGTTTCAGAGCAGAAGATTTTTTTTTAATTTCATCCCCCCTTTTTTCTAATTTGCATAATCGGCAAACGTTCAAAGTTCATAAAAAAATCCCGTAATATTTGTTAAAAAGCTCATCATACAGTTCAAATTTGGGCACTTTCTGGCTTAAAATAGAGCAGTTTTGACCATTTGAAGAAATTTCTATTTTTAGTAATGGCGGCCATCTCGGATACAGGACGGCACTGATGAACTCAATTTTGAAAGGGGACCACCTAAGGATCATTTCAGCAAAGTTTGGTTGAGATTGGCTCAGTAGTTTCAGAGGAGAAGATTTTTTTTTAAATTTCATCCCCCCTTTTTTCTAATTTGCACAATCGGCCAAAATGGGTAATGGGATTTACTTCAAAATTGCAGGGTATGTAGATCTTGACATGCTGCACATTTTTGCAACTTAAACTTAACATCTATCTCTAAATAGTTTTTGAAATATAAGACGAAAAGTATTAAAATAAAAAAAAAAATTGATGAAAAAAGGGCAATAACTCCAAGATTGGTAATCAAATTTACTTCAAAATTGCAGGGTAGGTAGATCTTGACATGTTGAACATGTTTGCAGTTTCAACTTACCATCCGTCTCTTATAGTTTTTGAAATAAAGGACGAAAAGTATTAAAATTTAGAAAATTTGATGAAAAAAGGGAAATAACTCCAAAATAGGCAGGGGTTTCAAAGTTTTTTATAATAGGAGGTACGTCTTAAATTTTAGGAGGCCCCTAAAAAATTAGGCCGAGGGCCGTAAGGGGTCCAGGGGGCGGAAGTTCCTGAAATCTAGCATTTTGTAGACCAAAAAATGTACTTCAGAGATTGCAAAACATTAAGTGTTTTTGAAAGAAAAATCCCATTAACTTTTAGAGTTCAGATTTCACCAAGAGTGAAGACCATGCATAATGCCTGGATTCCTCCCCAATTTCTTTATTGAATATTTCAGTTTACTGACTTCAGCCAAGATTATTCATAGATAGTCCGCCATATCTTAAAAAAAACCAAAAGGACCATAAAGAGCTACGGTTCCGCAGCTAGGCTTGACCAAGCCATTGTTATCAAAGCTTAAACTTCTCAAAATTCTTTTGTTGGCTTTGTCCTTTTCTTTTTCACAATACCTTGGCTTGTGTTTTTTTTTTACTTTATTACCAGTAATTAAAATCATCAAAGACCATTGGCACGGATCAAGACATATAAGTGTCATAATTAATGAAACATATAGTGATAAATTTAATTTGCAATCATCAATCTTTAATCAAATTTATAATTCTAATAGATCAATACAAATATAATTAAACAAAAACAATATATATTGTTACTTTCACGACTTATGTGCAAAAAAAATATTCGAACAAAAACGATTCGCGGGAAGACATTTATTAACATTTCTATCACAAAAGTTAAATTATTTTGGAAAAAAAGTGGGGCCGGCGTTTTGACATTACAATGTAATTCGTATTTGAGCCATTTCCGGTCCTTTTTCAAGATTTCTAGTAATTTTCTATTCCTTATCTCCTCGTACCCCCTTTTAAAAATGTTTTTCAGCACACTTTCATTTCTGTTAACAACCGCGGTAGGGCCCCGTCAAAATATGTAAATAAATTAGCCATAGTTTTTTATTCTTTTTATACCGGAAGTTAAACAATATGGACGGAGATAAGCAACAAGACAGTACTCCCCAGACTGATTCTACCCTGGGTTTTAAATGGATAAAAAAAATCGCACAAAATATTGTGTAGTCATATATTCATAATACATAATGATCATACTTATATTACTGAAGATTACACTAAATTGTGTTTGAACATAATTTGTAATCGGTCATTTTTTATTTTGAAATGATGTCAGCTTTGTTCCGGTCCGAGTTTTACACAAGGATGAAAATATATTGGGGCGAAAACATATCTATTTACCGCATGCGCAAACTGCTATTTACGATTCTAAGGTAAAGTTATTTTTAAAACAGGGAATATCCCATCAACTTGGTCGTGACGCAGTTGTTCGATTTGAATGCGAGAATTCCGCAATTGACGTGATCAATAAATTTTTATGAAAAATATTCCACAAGCCTATCGACCATCATACTTGTGGTTTTGACCACCGCTAATCTTGGGGGGTTCAGTAATTTCTGCCGGTACTATACACGATCTCAGACGGGTAAAAGTACCGGGTACCGGCCCACTTTGAAACCCCTGAATAGGTAATGGGATTTACTTCAAAATTGCAGGGTGGGTAGATCTTGACATGCCGCACATTTTTGCAATTTAAAGTTAACCAATATCTCTTATAGTTTTTGAAATATAAGACGAAAAGTTTTAAAATTTTACAAATTTGATGAAAAAAGGGCAATAACTCCAAGATGTGTAATCAGATTTACTTCAAAATTGCAGGGTATGTAGATCTTGATGTGCTGATCATTTTTACCCATGTCAGAATTTTGATATTATTAACGGTTTTTGAGTTATTACCCAAAACCTGCAATTTTACCATATGTTCTATTTTTAGTAACAGTGGCCATGTTGGTGGGTGCACAGCATCACCGGACACAATTTTGAAACTAGACACCCTAGTGATGATTCAGACCAAGTTTGGTTTCCATTGGTCTAGTACTTTCAGAGGAGAAGATTTTTGAAAAAGTTTACGACGTACGACGACGGACGCCAACTGATGGGAATAGCTCACATGACCCTTTGGGTCAGGTGAGCTAAAAAGTAATTGTTCATTTTGTTGATATTGGTTAAATTGTTGACCATCACTATTTAAATCTTCCATATTAACACATTAATTCATCAATGCATATTTGCACATAAGTGAGTTATCATCATTGTTCGTTTACTAGTGATATAGTTTTGATAATTGGAATGTAATAATAGTTGTAATGTTTATAACTTAAATTTGACACTTTTATGAGATGTCTTGTACAACAGTTGAACAGAACCTTTTCATGTCATTCACTTACAAGTCGTTGTCTACATCATGGTGCTCTATCTCATTTTCTATATCCTGTGATCTTTGTCTTCTTCTCCCTCTTGGTGGAGATACTGGAAAAAAAATATAATCCAAAATTATTGATTCTAGATCATTTTGTAACTTTCAACGTAACTGAAATGTCAAAACAGAGCAAATATTACTTTCTCTCGAACAGAAATTTCTTACATCTCTTCCAATTTTTTCTCTCTCAACATAATGGTACATGGTACATGATATTCAATCTGATTAAAATCACATCTCTCACTTGCTCCCCTTTCCTGATATGTTGTGGCATGGGAGATCTGAAGAAACTCCATTACCAGTCTGCGCCAAAATCCACTAACCATACCCTATGCCCCTGTCTAGTAAAAATTGGTTTGGGCTAGTAAAAATTGCATAAAATTTACTTAATCAAATAGAAAAACATTCTTCTAAAATACCTTTCGGGCTAGTTTGTCAAAATGTTTTTGGCACAGACTGCCATTACGTGACACTGTCACATGCGATTTGATTTTTCTACCGAAAGTAAATGACCATCTACCATGTAACATCGTTGACAGATCCAGATTAAACACCACTATAATATTTCATCTCTTTATTATGAAATCAATTTGGAATCTATTCGCAAAACAAATGCATTTAAATATAAAGATCATGCAGGAATACATCAGAGTAAATGGAATATCATGATAAAAATAACATTCATCAGAATTGTGTGAAGAAGTCTAATTTTTTGTTATGAGTGCCACTTTTACACCAAATCCACACAAACTAAAACCAAAATAAAACATTAGTATCTACTGATGAAAGATAATAAGAACATATGTTGTTGGTTTATTCTTAGTTCACATACATTTTAATTAAATAATTATTGTTTTTTTTTGTTAAGCTTACCAGATTCTCTGCCAGCTAAAACCTAAAAAATAAATAATTAATTAATGTAGTTTTACTTATTACAAATGTACATGGTGTTTAATTATCTTATTAAATGTTCTCTTTGTGAAATAATTACCATTCAATAATTTGTGATCCAATTAAATTATTCTTATAAAGTCAAAGCAAATAGAAATAAATCCTCATTAACATATAATTATTGTATACTATATTAGTGGTTGTCACCATTAACATATAATTATTGTATACATGTACTATATTAGCGGTTGTCACCATTTTTCTTAGTAAAAAACCATGAAAATAAGTACCCAAAAATATGTACAACCATAAAACAGATTGTTTCCTAATGGATTCCAGTTTATAAACAAAGAAGTAGATTTTTTAAACATGTTGTAATGAGATTCACCACATAGAAAGATTCTTGCAAAGTTTGTTTTCATGTACCAGTAATGTAATGTAATGAGACACCTGGTGCTCCAGACAGTGATGTTAAGCTTTTGTGGATACTGTATCACGAATCCAATTAAAATCGTATCTTACACACTGTATACACTGCACCAACAGTACAACTCAAATTAACCTTACTTTCAAGTAAACTTTAGATTTAACCAAATGGATATTTATAGTATAACTACATTCTTAATATAAAAAAGAAATCAAGAGTAACCTAATAACGATGGCATGTTAATACATAAGTTAATTGCCATCCTAATAACGATGCCATGTTAATACATAAGTTAATTGCCATCCTAATAACGATGGCATGTTAATACACAAGTTAATTGCCATCCTAATAACGATGCCATGTTAATACATAAGTTAATTGCCATCCTAATAACGATGGCATGGTATAAGTTAATTGCCATCCT
The DNA here is from genome assembly GCA_963383655.1 of Bathymodiolus septemdierum. NCBI lineage: Eukaryota > Metazoa > Mollusca > Bivalvia > Mytilida > Modiolidae > Bathymodiolus > Bathymodiolus septemdierum. Next base: position 81,059,777 of record OY726520.1, read on the forward strand.
AATAACGATGACATGTTAATACATAAGTTAATTGCCATCCTAATAACGATGCCATGTTAATACATAAGTTAATTGCCATCCTAATAACGATGGCATGGTATAAGTTAATTGCCATCCTAATAACGATGGCATGTTATAAGTTAATTGCCATCCTAATAACAATTGCTTGCTAATACACAAGTTAATTGCCATCCTAATAATGATGGCATGTTAATACATAAGTTAATTGCCATCCTAATAACGATGGCATGTTATAAGTTAATTGCCATCATAATAATGATGGCATGTTATAAGTTAATTGCCATCCTAATAATGATGGTATGCTATAAGTTAATTGCCATCCTAATAACGATGGCATGTTATAAGTTAATTGCCATCCTAATAACGATGGCATGTTATAAGTTAATTGCCATCCTAATAATGATGGCATGTTAATACATAAGTTAACTGCCATCCTAACAACGATGGCATGTTAATACATAAGTTAATTGCCATCCTAATAACGATGGCATGTTAATACATAAGTTAATTGCCATCCTAATAATGATGGCATGTTAATACATAAGTTAATTGCCATCCTAATAACGATGCCATGTTAATACATAAGTTAATTGCCATCCTAATAACGATGGCATGGTATAAGTTAATTGCCATCCTAATAACGATGACATGTTAATACATAAGTTAATTGCCATCCTAATAACGATGCCATGTTAATACATAAGTTAATTGCCATCCTAATAACGATGGCATGGTATAAGTTAATTGCCATCCTAATAACGATGGCATGTTATAAGTTAATTGCCATCCTAATAACAATTGCTTGCTAATACACAAGTTAATTGCCATCCTAATAATGATGGCATGTTAATACATAAGTTAATTGCCATCCTAATAACGATGGCATGTTATAAGTTAATTGCCATCATAATAATGATGGCATGTTATAAGTTAATTGCCATCCTAATAATGATGGTATGCTATAAGTTAATTGCCATCCTAATAACGATGGCATGTTATTAGTTAATTGCCATCCTAATAACGATGGCATGTTATAAGTTAATTGCCATCCTAATAATGATGGCTTGTTAATACATAAGTTAATTGCCATCCTAATAACGATGGCATGTTAATACATAAGTTAACTGCCATCCTAACAACGATGGCATGTTAATACATAAGTTAATTGCCATCCTAATAACGATGGCATGTTAATACATAAGTTAATTGCCATCCTAATAATGATGGCATGTTAATACATAAGTTAATTGCCATCCTAATAACGATGGCATGGTATAAGTTAATTGCCATCCTAATAACGATGGCATGTTAATACATAAGTTAATTGCCATCCTAACAATGATGGCGTGTTAATACATAAGTTAATTGCCATCCTAATAACGATGGCATGTTAATACATAAGTTAATTGCCATCCTAATAATGATGCCATGTTAATACATAAGTTAATTGCCATCCTAATAATGATGGCATGGTATAAGTTAATTGCCATCCTAATAACGATGACATGTTATAAGTTAATTGCCATCCTAATAATGATGGCTTGTTAATACACAAGTTAATTGCCATCCTAATAATGATGGCATGTTAATACATAAGTTAATTGCCATCCTAATAACAATGCCATGTTAATACATAAGTTAATTGCCATCCTAATAACGATGGCATGTTAATACATAAGTTAATTGCCATCCTAATAACGATGCCATGTTAATACATAAGTTAATTGCCATCCTAATAAAGATGGCATGGTATAAGTTAATTGCTATCCTAATAACGATGGCATGTTATAAGTTAATTGCCATCCTAATAATGATGGCTTGTTAATACACAAGTTAATTGCCATCCTAATAATGATGGCATGTTAATACATAAGTTAATTGCCATCCTAATAACAATGCCATGTTAATACATAAGTTAATTGCCATCCTAATAACGATGGCATGTTATAAGTTAATTGCCATCCTAATAACAATGGCATGTTATAAGTTAATTGCCATCCTAATAATGATGGCATGTTAATACATAAGTTAATTGCCATCCTAATAACGATGGCATGTTATAAGTTAATTGCCATCCTAATAACGATGGCATGTTACAAGTTAATTGCCATACTAATAACGGTGGCATGTTATAAGTTAATTGCCATCCTAATAACGATGGCATGTTATAAGTTAATTGCCATCCTAATAACGATGGCATGTTATAAGTTAATTGCCATCCTAATAACGATGGCATGTTATAAGTTAATTGCCATCCTAATAACGATGGCATGTTATAAGTTAATTGCCATCCTAATAACGATGGCATGTTATAAGTTAATTGCCATCCTAATAACGATGGCATGTTATAAGTTAATTGCCATCCTAATAACGATGGCATGTTATAAGTTAATTGCCATCCTAATAACGATGGCATGTTATAAGTTAATTGCCATCCTAATAATGATGGCATGTTATAAGTTAATTGCCATCCTAATAACGATGGCATGTTATAAGTTAATTGCCATCCTAATAACGATGGCATGTTATAAGTTAATTGCCATCCTAATAACGATGGCATGTTATAAGTTAATTGCCATCCTAATAACGATGGCATGTTATAAGTTAATTGCCATCCTAATAACGATGGCATGTTATAAGTTAATTGCCATCCTAATAACGATGGCATGTTATAAGTTAATTGCCATTGTACGGAGTGATTAATTTTTGATATTCGGAATGCAAGAGTAGTTATACTCTTTATTACATAGACTTTTACATGCCGTAATAAGACGCTTAAAAAGGAACTTACTTTTCATCGATCGCAGAATGCTCATTGACATTTTTTATTTTGATGTTGTTATTGTAATGTCACAGTGAAATAGAAGATCTTATTTCACTGTGTGTAATATTGGTATATATTTCACTGGGTGACATACTGGTATGTATTTGACTTGGAAATCTCAGTATTTTACAAGTATCTATGTAATAAACAAACATTCACTTGGATGTAAGGTTAGATGAAGTCCTTGTCAGATGTAAATTGAGTCTAACATACAAATGTACATTGTATTTAACATAGGATTTTAATCACACTACATTGGGGTATCATAGAAAAAAATAGAAATTAAGTGTACAATGACTCATAATTTTAGAAAGAGAATAAAAATGAGTAAAATATAAAATCTACAAATTCAGGTATCAATGAACATCTCATCTTCTGTAAACAGTAACAAGTTATATCACTGAAAAAGAAAATACTGTGAAAGTACTTCTAATCGCTTGCACCAATCTTCATAGTTTCTACAAAATGTGTTCATTCATGGGTTCTTGAATTTGTGGTTCTAAACACCACAGGCAACAATTAATAGAAAATTGTATGTTGTTGGATTTTAATTTTCGTAGCTTAAGTAAACCACAAAATCCAAGAAAATTAGAACACCATGATTAATAATGATTTCACATCCATAACAACAATATATTTAATGTTTTCACTCACTTATTTTCATTTCTATAAATCCACTTACAATGACAGGTGAATCATTAACAGATCGTGGAGCATGACGTGGAATTGGACTTGTTAAATCAATGATGTCTTCTTCACTTGTAAGGTCTATACATTCTGTATGAGCTGTAAAATTAACCCAGGAACTTTAACAGAGGACTTACAGTAATCAAGGATAGATAGTCAAATTTTCTAACTTACGAGAATGCGGATGTAGAAACGTGTACCATTTTACATGTACATTTTGTATTTGTGGTATAAGAGAAAGCTTTGTACACATTGTAAAAAATCATTGAAGGTTTAAAAAAATGTATTTGATAATACATGTACGTGTATATAGAGCAATTTAAATACTGTAAATGTTCATTTCTAATTATTTGTATTGAAACATCTTCTTGTGTGCTTACACCATAAAGTAGTAAAATTCATAGCCTTTGACGTTACTAGTGGAATACAATAGATCATTGCAGTAACCTTATTTGTTTAATTAGCAGGTTCATGTCAAGTGTGGAGTACCATTAGGGATTTGACCTTGGCTGTGTGAAACAAGAGACTATAAAATTGGCATTTTCTGCTTTTCTGCTATAAACCCCTCCCCCAGCATCAAGGAGTAAGAGTGGAGTCACTTGTCTACCTGCACACGGTTGTTTCAGTGAGTTATGACTATTAAAATCCAGTTTCATTTGTATGTGTTTGTCTAGTACTAATCAAGAACGTTAATATCATCAGCATGTCATCAAAAAGTAGCTTGCTATATATCTCCATGATATAGCTGAAAATGGTGTTAGGACAACATCCAATTGTTCACTTTTAGAAACTTTTTACAATGTACTATATACCCTCAACATCAACAATTTCATCATGGTTTCTTTCTCTTAAAGGCCGTTGTCTATTTCTTGTCCTTTGTGTGTGTATTACAAGGGGTGATCTTTGACTTGATGAACTCCTGGAAACAAGTCTTCTATTTCGTCTGTTGAAATGTCTTTGTATTCTAGGCAACTACAAAAAAATCTACTTATATGTACATGTATCTCGAATTTCTCTCAATAAGAACCTTGGGCTATAGAGATAGGACCTTAGTTTCTTTGCTGAGGAGTACCACAGGGGCTTGTTACAATTTTTTGTTATCCCTCGACTGACAACTCTAAAAACCACAAGGGAGGAATCTCAAATGTCAAATTTTCATACAACACTTTTTCAAAATAGTTTTGTACTGATGTCTTGACCTGATTCGCCATGATATTGGTACCCCTTTGAAGCATAATAAATAAATTTTTGATATTCCTATTTCTTTTTGTCATCATCTTTACCTACAAAAAATGTATCTGCAACCTTTAAGCAATGTTTCACAAAATTTGAAGGCACTGAACTCAGCTTCCTTATTGTTTACATGTGAATGCCACACATGCGAGTTGATTGATTGAATTGACCAATCAAATCGCATGTAGGAATTTGGTACGGCTCTCACATGTAAACAATATGGAAGCCGAGTTCAGTGCCTTCAAATTGTGTGAAACATTGTTTAAAGGTTGCAGATAGGTAAAGATGATGACAAAAAGGAATAGGAATATCAAAAATATATTTATTATTATCAATGAGGTTTAATCTCATTTTTCTACTTTAATTTGCATTATGACATGAGAAATAAAAACAGCTTGTAGATTTTGACTGTAATATGTTCATTTCCTGATTGCAATTAGACCTTTGGACAAAATGGTAGAAACAACTTTGATTGTTACATTTTTTTGCAGTTCTAGGTCAAAGATCTTTAATTTTCAAGGGGCTGGTGTGGTCGTGATCGTTTGGTAGTTGGATTTACAACTACCTGTGCAATCATTGCCTATCACCACTAAAGTTGTGAGTTCGAACCCTGTTCATGGTAAGGTGTACTCGATACAACATTATGTGATAAAGTTTGTCAGTGAGTTGCGACAGATTGGTAGATTTCTCCGGGTACCCTGGTTTCCTCCATCAATAAAACCGACCGCCACGATATAACTGAAATATTGTTGAAAGTGACATTAAACACCATAAACCAAACCAAACCATATGTAATATTCAAGAAAAGGGGTTGGGGGTGTTGCACATTCATTTATTCGTTCGTTCGTTCATTCGTTCGTTCGTTCGTTCGTTCGTTCGTTCGTTCGTTCGTTCGTTCGTTCGTTCGTTCGTTCGTTCATTCATTCATTCATTCATTCATTTTATTCAGGCAAATATCAAGCACATACATTTAAACAAAAAACATGACAAAAACATTACATTAAATAAAATAAATAGGTTTAAGAACAGTGCATGACTGCCTTGGATAACCCATAAAGCCTGACAGTTTATTTCCATGACTTGTAAATATAAAAAAAAACCGACTAAATATAATGATTAGCACCAAGCACAAAATGTTGCACGCAAAACTAGAGGCTTAGCACTGAGCTGAGCCTGTGTCACTCACCTTTCATTCTGCTTTGAGGAAACTTAATACAGAACCTTCCGTAGGTGCTTCCCACCAAATATCGGCTCATTTTCGCAAAGCAGTTTCAGAGAAGAAGATTTTTAGAAATCAACCAATCTAAAACAAGAATTGCCTGTGGCAGCCATGTTTGTTAATGGATCAAAACGAAATGAGCAAATTCTATAGAGGACCTTCCATAGATGCTTCTTACCAAGTTTCATATCATTTGGCCAAGCGGTTTCAGAGGAAAAGCTGTTTTAGAAATCGACCAATAAAAACAAGAATTGCCTATGACGGCCATGTTTGTTATCGGATCAAAACGGAATGAGCAATTCCCATAGAGGATCTTCCATAGATGCTTCCTACCACGTTTCGGTTCATTTGGCCAAGCTGTTTCAGAGTAGAAGATTTTTTAGAAATCGACCAATCAGAAACAAGAATTGCCTGTGGTGGCCATGTTTGTTAATGGACAGGGACAAAATGAGAAAAGTTTATAGAGAACATTCCATAGATGCTTCCTATCAAATTTCGGTTCATTTGGCAAAGTGGTTTCAGAGGAGAAGATTTTTTAGAAATCAACCAATCAGAAACAAAAATTGTCTGTGGCGGCCATGATTGTTAATGTATCGGGACGAAATGAGCAATCGCAACAGAGGACTTTCCATAGATACTTCCTACCAAGTTTCGGTTCATTTGGTCACACGGTTTCAGAGGAGAAGAATCTAAACTAGAGGCTCAGCATTGAGCTGAGCCTGTGTCGCTCACCTTTCATTCTGCTTTGAGGAAACTTAATACAGAACCTTCCATAGCTGCTTCTCACCAAATTTCAGCTCATTTTGGCCAAGCAGTTTCAGAGAAGAAGATTTTTAGAAATCCATCAATCTAAAGCAAGAATTGCCTGTGGCAGCCATGTTTGTTAATGGATCAAGACGAAATGAGCAATCTCTATAGATGCTTCTTACCAAGTTTCATATCATTTGGCCAAGCGGTTTCAGAGGAAAAACTATTTTAGAAATCGACCAATAAGAAACAAGAATTGCCTATGATGGCCATATTTGTTAACGGATCAAAATGGAATGAGCAATTCCCATAGAGGATCTTCCATAGCAGGGCTCACCACACATAGTAAAAACAGGGTGACTTGACTTCTCTCTCTCTTGACTTAAGGGCAAAGTGAGGGAAAATCTAGGAGACTTCCGAAAATCGATCCAAATTCTAACGTTTCTTTCCCCGCTACCACATGTTCCCCTACCGTTCACAAAAACGAACAATGATCTTAAAAGGATGCAATTAACGAGCTTGGAATAAAATATTGAACATCAAACCCTGTATGGGTCACATTTCAGGAATATTGAAGAAAAAATATGATTATTGGTGAAAAAAATACGGACTTGAAAAGACTGACAGGGCGATTTAAACTTCGCTTTTTGACAGAAATTGGGCGACTTCATTGAAACCAAGGCGAAAAAGTCGCCGCTCTGCCTGGTTTGGTGAGCCCTGCCATAGATGCTTCCTCCCACATTTCGGTCCATTTAGCCAAGCTGTTTCAGAGTAGAAGATTTTTAGAAATCGACCAATCAGAAACAAGAATTGCCTATGGTGGCCATGCTTGTTAATGGATCGGGACCAAATGAGCACTCTTTTGAGAGAACCTTCCATAGATGCTTCCTACAAAGTTTCGGTTCATTTGGCCAAGCGGTTTCAGAGGAGAAGATTTTTAAGAAATCAACCAATCAGAAACAAGAATTGTCTGTGGTGGCCATGTTTGTTAATGGATCAGGACGAAATGAGCAATCTTTATAGAGGACCTTCCATAGATGCTTCCTACCAAGTTTCGGTTCATTTGTACAAGCAGTTTCAGAGGAGAAGATTTTTTAAAATCGGCCTATCAGAAACAAGAATTGCCTGTGGTGGCCATGTTTGTTAATGGATCGGGACGAAATTAGCAATTTTTATAGAGGATCTCCCATAGATGCTTCCTACCAAATTTCAGTTCATTTGGGAAAGCGGTTTCATAGGAGAAGATTTTTTTAGAAATCAACCAATCAGAAACAAGAATGGCCTGTGGTGGTCATGTTTGTTAACGGATCGGGACGAAATGAGCAATATTTATAGAAGACCTTCCATAGATACTTCCTACCAAGTTTCGGTTCATTTGGCCAAGCAGTTTCAGAGGAGAAGATTAAAAAAAATCTGCCAATCAGAAACAAGAATTGCCTGTGGCAGACATGTTTGTTAATGGATCGAACAAAATGAGCAATCTTTATAAAGGACCTTCCATAGATGCTTCCTACCAAGTTTCAGTTCATTTGGCTAAGGGGTTTAAGAGGAGAAGATTAAAATGTGAAAAGTTAACGGACGACAGACGACGGATGCCAAGTGATGGCAAAAGCTCACTTTGCCTTTCGCAAGGTGAGCTAAAAATCAGCCAATCAGAAACAAGAATCGCCTGTGACGGCCAAGTTTGTTAATGGATCAGGACGGAATGAGCAATATTGATAGAGGACCTTCCATAGATGCTTCTTACCAAGTTTCGGATCATTTGGCCAAGCGGTTTCAAAGGAAAAGCTGTTCTAGAAATTGACCAATAAGAAACAAGAATTGCCTATGACAGCCATGTTTGTTAACGGATCAAAACGGAATGAGCAATTCCCATAGAGGACCTTCCATAGATGCTTCCTACCACGTTTCGGTCCATTTGGCCAAGCTGTTTCAGAGTAGAAGATTTTTTAGAAATCGACCAATCAGAAACAAGAATTGCCTGTGGTGGCCATGTTTGTTAATGGATCGGGACAAAATGAGCAATTTTTATAGAGAACCTTCCATAGATGCTTCCTACCAAGTTTTGTTCATTTGGCAAAGTGGTTTCAGAGTAGAAGATTTTTTTTAGAAATCAACCAATCGGAAACAATAATTGTCTGTGGCAGCCACGTTTGTTAATGGATCGGGATGAAATGAACAATAGTAACAGAGGACTTTCCATAGATGCTTCCTACCAAGTTTCGGTTCATTTGGCCAAGCGGTTTCAGAGGAGAAGAATTTTTAAAATCAGCCAATCAGAAACAAGAGTCGCCTGTGGCGGCCATGATTGCTAATTGATCAGGACGAAATGAGCAGTCTTTACAGAGGACCTTCCATAGATGCTTCATACCAAGTTTCGGTTCATTTGGCCAAGCGGTTTCAGAGGAGAAGATTTTAAAAAATCTGTATAGAGATAATTGCATTTTGAATACAGATACATGTATCTATATTTAAACAAGAGTTATCTTTCTTTCAGCAGAAGATATTTTAGAAATCAACCAATCAGAAACTGCTATCAAAACATTGTTGACAAATTACCAAGCTCAGGTAAACATCACCACCACCGATGAATGTTGATTAAAAATTTACACTTCATTACAAGTTCACGGCGGGTGAAACATTTTATATACCTGCTGATGAATTTCATTAGGTTTCGGCATGAGGCTGCTTTTGCCTTCCTCATCTCCTCCCTTTTTCTTTTCCTTCTGTCTGCATTTTTTTAATTTTCACTATGGCGTCAAAATTTGATAGTTCGCTAGAGGTGTCGCCCTTCGACCAAGCGATCTTACGGATCGTTTGAAGAAATGAAAAAGGACACATCGGCAATACATGGCGCCACGGTTTTTTTATCAAAAGGGGCATGGCGCCTCGCCATTCTATTTTTCTTTAGATAAAACACTACATTCAGAAAAAGTGAAAAAAGCACAGGTGACAATTTTCACCTTGGCGTACACCAATATTACTTTGAAAATACTCTGATAATTTAGCACCCTGCCATACACAAGATTTAGCATTCTCGTACATAGCATGAATAATACAAAACATATTTCCATCTATACAGTTTTGTAATAACTTATGCCACAGAGCTACATGTATCCTATTTATGGAATCAAAGGCCTTACGATAATCAATAAAAGCACAGTACAAGGTCTTATTTCGATGTACATTGTAAATGCAGATCAATTAAACATTTCAAGTTAAAGATATGATCATATGTGCCATCATTTTTTCTAAAACCGACTTGTTCTTCGCAGAGAACATTCATATCTTCTAAATAACAATTCAACCTATTATTAAAAACAGCTGTTAAAAGTTTGCCATAACAACTCAGAATAGTTATACCTCTATAATTGTCAGGATTAGCAGCATTACCTTAGTTTTTATAAATTGGACAAATTATACCAGATTCAAATACAATGTTAAATAGTTTCACAAATATAGGTAACATTTTCTGACATAGAGTTTTTCAAAAATTCATTTAAAATGAAATCAGTACCACATGATTTATTATTTTTCAACAACTTTATAGCTTAAGGTAAGGAAAATACCGTTAAGATTCAAACAACATTAAACGAGCGGGACAATATGAAATTTGAATCTTAACGGTATTTTCCTTACCTCAAAGCTAAAACCCCGAGAGTTCCGAACTTCCGTTTTTTTATAGGTGGTGCTGTTACTTTCACTTTGAGTCCATGGAGTTCTCTACTCTGGCGAAGTCCTGACAAAACGAGACCGCTGCACCTTCTCAAGAGGTAGTCGAGGGGAGGTCATGATGTTTTTTGAAAAGAATAAGGTCTTGGGAGTTGAACCAAACAGGGTTTTGAATATATTAAAAGGAATTTAAAAAACAAACATGACTTGGAACGAGCGGGGGTAAAAAAGGTGTCTGCACTTGTACATGTCTATAGATGCATTGGTAGTATATTTACGTGGATAGTGACAAGGCCCTGTGATTAAACCATGGTTTTTTTACCTTACATTTTTTTGTTATAAACTTATATTTCTAGTACAGTTGTTTTTACCCAACTTTTTTCTTTTAACATCATACCTGTTAACCCTCCCCCTTTTCGCGGGAGTCTCCCGCGTAAGAGCCTTATCTCCCGCATGGACTGGGTCTCATGCGCGGGAGACATTAATCTCCCGCACACACCTTTTCCTCCCCCCAACAAAAAAATCAAGTACAATAAAATCTTGACCTACATTTTGCGATCAATATTTCTGGAAATTCCCCATTTGGAACTCCCGCGCTGATGAAAGACGCCGAGAGATACGAATGGTAAAGGTGTTTAAATGATATCCGGTTATTGATCTGTTTGACACCTTTACAGGTAAATTGGGTCATGGAGATTAATTAAGGTGTTGATGATTATACAACAATTATCCACTGATTGACAGTTAATTGGGGATAAGGAAGTGGGTTTGTGGCACACGCTTAGATGATTAGAAGTGTGATAGCGGTAATTAAAAATAGTTATAAAGCGTTGTGCAAACAGGAGTCGGACAACCTTTGATGTAGTCCGAGATTCCTCTGTCGTTTAACGGCTTTTATAAAGTTGCTGTTGAACGACTACAGCAACTTTATAAAAGCCGTTAAACGACAGAGGAATCTCGGACTACCTTAGATGCCGAGGAAAACTTCTTATTTCGATCAAACGTGCAATGAATTCATCTCGGATTGAGTTGTTATGGCTTGTTTTGGGACCAAAGCCGATCAAAGTATTATTTAAGGACTAAGTTCCAGGATGGAATTGATAAACCACAAAAATGCCAAAACGTATGCTATCGCCCAACGCACAAGCAGCAAAGTTACTTTTTAATTTTAGTGCTCTGACTTTATTGTTCAGAGCATTCTGTCTTCATTGTTTTTGCTTTGTTATAACCTTATGATTATGAGTAAATTATAAATATAGTTTTTATCCTTCATTCATCATATGAAACACTACTAATAAGACAGAAATGTAAACAATATATATTGAAATGGGATGCAGTTGGTTCAATACTAAAACAAACAAAAAGAAAACATCAATTAACAATAAAAACATGCATCAAATATGTCTATAAAAAATCTCCAGTTATGAGACCAAATCTCCAGCCAAAAATTTACAAATCTCCAGTTGTAGCATAGCAATTCTATCACATGTGTGCAACTACAAGGTACAATTTTGTGCGTTTAAAGGCGACGCACAGAATCTCCCCCTTAGAAGAGTTGGTAGGGGGGAGATCTCCCCCCTAGCAGTTCCCAGAGGTTAACAGGTATGTAACATACCACTGGCAGAAGCTGCCTGAATAATAATGTCATTATAATGTCATTACATTCTTCAATTAAATTATTAATTGTAACAATAGTTTCAAGATTCAAAGATAGAAAGCAATACGGAAAGTGAACTTACACTCATTCTTAAAACTTCACCGGATGTAGAACTCTTCAAAAATAAAGATAGCTAAAGTGTTCATTTCCTGTAGCTCGCTCAATATACTTCTGCTAGAATGTGATTTAGGGCCAAACTGCCAAAATCAAAATGAAACTCATTATGATAGGGCTTGCTTGTTGACCATTTAAGCATTATGATTCAGGTTTTTCATACGGAAGACCACTACATTCTACAGGATGGAGATTTCACGTTGTGGTGTAGCAGAAGCTCGGGGGAACTTGAGCCAAAGAGAGGTAGAATCACCAACAGATTATATTGTCAGCTGGCTTAGTAAAGATATTCTATGTAGTTTGGTTTAGGTTTGACTGTACTAGTATAATATATTATATCTCATTATGATATATTGACATTAATGTCATCTGAGACTGAGTGATAATGACGTTAATAGTACAGGTACTTGTTTCTGGTAATTTTGTTTTACCTAAATACTATATATATATAGTATCTTGGTAAATTTTTTTACCAGAAACAAGTGCCTGTGGTTAATAGCAGGTGCCATATATATAAGACTCGTTCAGACCAAAATACAATGCATATGTAGAATACATGTCAAAACGCCCCAACTTTTTCCAAAAACGCCCCCATTTTTTTTTCCAAAAACGCCCCCATTTTTTTTTACCAAAACGCCCCCAATATTTTTTCAGAATAAAAATTATTTTACCAAAATGCCCTCAATTTTTTTTTGGCCAAAACGGCACGTTTGATATTTTTTTTCAACTCAAACGATGATATCATGTGTGATGTCTTGTAATACAAGATTTGTCTAGTAAATTTTTATATTATATATACATGTTTATCTGACATATGTACATCAGACGACAGCGAACTGGTATATATACGTTCCGGTAATTGTGTTTATAAGTTGATAAGTATATATAAAACTGACTTGTATTCTAGACAATATGAATATATGTTTTGTCCTGTTGTGGTTATCTTCAATTATTGCAGAAAACATAAATTTATTACAATTTGTGTCTTATCCATTTATCCTTATTTTTTGTGTGACAATAAAATATAATAAAATATAATATGCTTAAATTATCATGTTTGGATATTTGTGGAGTATACTAATACCGGTAAGATAAATGGGTAATCTTTTTTATTTTAGGTTGAGATTTAGAAGAAACAAAGTATAAAAAGTTCATAATAATTTATTAGCAAGACATATAAGCACTATATGTACAAAAAAATGTCATCCTAGTTTTGCAAACACAATACTTTTTAGTACACAATTTAGAAATAACCAAACGGAAAACTGAAACATATCAATTTCGAACACTTTGATGCCAGGTTATACAGAGCCTAGATCATCAAGAATGGTCAAAATACTTGTCCCGTAGATTAGTTAGACTTGTAGGCCACATGAAAATCCATCAGATAATCAGAAATAAAGAGCATACGACCACCTTTTCTGGTAACTATTGGATGCTCGATTTTACCAGTGATATCTTTGCTCTATATCCATGAAATCTTCTCTTCTATCTTAAAGTTTTTTTATTTTTATTGGCGACATCGACATTTCGTACGCCCTTGTACACAAACGTGTCTAATTTCTATTCACGTAGTCATTTCTGGTCTCTAGGAAGTTGGTATTCGTGAGAAAATTGTTATACCATGTAGAAAAAAAGAAAAAGTAATCAATGGAGTAAACTAGTTGGTATTGGGATGTCCTTTATTATCGCCGAACGCAATTGTCGCGTTTCCGTGAGAATGAGTCTGATACGGCAACATCTCTTCAGAAGCTGGGTTGTTGTCACCTCCTTGTTGGAATACTGGTCCCACAGTTGGAATATGCTGGCTGAATTGCTACGAGACTTGTCTCTGGTGACGAGACAGTTTACCTTTGGACATCAGCTTTATCTGAATCGGTAGTAGACTGGCTTCAGCATTGTACTTTTGTTTTTATCAATACCTTGACTTGTGTGTTTTTACTTCCTGCAAAATACTGCATTGTCATGAATATGACTCATGATATTATTATTAAAGGTGGGACCTGAGAAGCAAGCAATAGATAGGCTGGTCATAGCGTCGTAAGACTTGCGTTTATCCCAATATAATGTATATGTAATGTATACCGGTAGACACTGAAAGGAACATGTAAATATTTTTGTTTCCAAAATTTCTGTTAATCGTGTAACAATAAATTTTTTTAAACATATAGCATCATTGCTTTATATAATAAAGCTTTTCATAATATTGCAAAAAATTCCTTTTTAATTTTGAGGCAAAATCTGAATAAAACTGAATCATAAGAAACTCTAGGTATTAAAAAAATTGAGAATTGTTTCGATTGTGATAATGACTTGATTGGTCTAGAACAAGCATAAATTTAACATCCATGAAATGTATATATCTTTACCGTGTAATGTCAATGGTAAAGACATGACATCATATAGTAAAGACAATATGTCACATGTTTGCTTCTAGAGTACATTTCCCATTCAGATATAGAATTGATTTGCCAGAATACTACAAAATCCTTAAAAAGAATTTAAAGTAATTTATTACAAATAATCAAGTACAAACTTTGTTAATGTTATTGCTTTTTTAGAAGCAGCAGCAATCCTGTGCATAACCAAAATGCAGGATAAACTATTTTTAACTTCCGATTCCGGTTTTGACGAAGAAATATTTTTAATGACACGCTCTTTCAATTAGTATGGCAAGGTCCTATAGGGAAGATTAAAAAAGAGGTGCTAGTGAAAGATTATACAAATGGTGGCCTAAAAATGACCAACCTGACTGCTTTTGTTAACTCACTGTAATCAACATGGATTTGCAGAGCTATTTTTTTTCATAGTGATAAAATTAAACACAATATCGAGTCCAATCATGTAGACTTAGAATTATTGATGGATCTCCTGAACTTTATGATCACAATATTGTCAACAATACTTGTATAAAAAAATAAAGAAAAAAGTTCCTTTCGCTTTGTTGTACTGTGAAAAATACTGAATGGAATGGAATAATTAACATTGATAATTGAAGTTAAATATATAAGGATTATTTTGAGCCCAAATTTGATGGATTTAGTTGTATTTTAATACCTCTGGCTCTATGGAGGATTTGATGCATAACCTATAAATATTGAATTTCCCCGGGGATGATGGAGCTATTTTTAGAGTAGGTGTTTTCCATAGCCTGGCATTTCATTGCAAGACTTTAAGCATCCCATGATATTTTGACAGAACGTAGAAGAATCATGTACGTTTCAGAAAATATATGGTCTTCGGAAAGGCTAAACTTAAGATAAAATAGCCAGGTATGCAAAAAAAACACAAATTTAATAGCAAACCTTAAAGAAATTAATTAGTGGTTTCACACCTTAATCCTCCTGTCTGCATAAATTGTAAACAGTCTTGTTATGTTATTATTATGTTGGCTGTATGAGAATAAAGATATATATGTTGTGTACAAGTTGTGATTTTTTACAAGTTATAACTTGTACACAAATTGTTGTACAAGTTATACGACACAAAAATACAAGTTAAAACTGGTACAATTTTGACCTGTACAAATTATAACTTGTACAAAATTCATCCAAAAAAGTGTTTCAACTTGTACAACTTTTCTGAGAAAAAATAAATTCATATTTCAACTTGAAAACTAATTTATTACAACAAAATAGCAAAAGCTATCTACATAAGCAAAACTAGCACACAAAAGGTTTATTCATAAGTGAAATTCATTTTAGGAATTTTAGTATCTTACATGAAAAATCAATCAAACACATGTAAATTTGTTTTAGTTAATTTAGACAACTATTTATTAGTACAAGAAAGTGACTGGTGACATCTTGAATTACACAATACTTTTACACCTACTTGTTTTGAAGCTACCATTCTTACAGTTACAATGGAAAAATCCCTGACCGCCGCTCATTGACAACTTGCTTGTAACCGCTCTCAAACTCAATTCACTATCAGGCACATCTGGTACAATCACAGTTTCACTCTCACAGAACTCAATTTGATTTCTACTTATATAGCCTTTAATCAAACCCACTTTTGTACCAACAATGTAACCACCACGATCATTTACTTGTGTAACAACACCTTTGATATTTCTTGGGTCAGTAGGAATTGGTATAACTACATTGTCACCTTTCTTAAAAACTGTTTGCCATTGCTTAGTGATCCTTTTTAGTGAATCAGCCTGCATCTGTTGTCCTGATAATGCATGTTTACAGGCACAAACTATATTTGAATTGGTTATTTCTGAGAAGAAAATCAACTTCCTGAGTTTCTGGTAATGTATCCGGAATAACGCTACCAGAGAATGCTCGTTTACGTACTCGTTCAGTATGTCCACAGTCAGTTTCAGTAACATTATTTCCAATCTCTGTATCTGTGTTAATGTTTGTACTAATATAGATATTGCTTATTAGTTTGTACTGCAGAGTTTAATTCATGCAAATGAAAAAATTGGTTTGGACACTAAATTAGTAATGTGTTGTTAGTAAAATATACAGATCTAAAAAGTTGTACAAGTTGAAACACTTTTTTGGCTTAATTTTGTACAAGTTATAACTTGTACAGGCCATTATTGTACAAGTCATAACTTGTATTTTTGTGTTGTACAAGTTATAATTTGTACAATATTTTTGTACAAGTTATAACTTGTACAAAATCACAACTTGTACACAACATATATATATATACACCAACATTCTTAAAGCAACATATAGTGTAGATTGTTGTTTAAGTTCTAGTATTTTAACAAGTTTGCATTATTTTGTTTACTTTAATTTTAAATTATATTGAGATTTTTACTAGTAAATTTTAATGAGATTTTCATAGTTTACAAGGAACAAGGTGTGTTTTAATTAAAGTTTTTATATACTTGTATCTATTTATATACATTATGTCGAATGTGTTTTATTGTAAATAGAGTGGGACCTGGTAAGTCTAAAAACTGGGTACTGATCTCATTTTATTGTATTTGTTGAAACATGTATATTTTTTTGTTCAGTATGTGACACTTAAATAAAATAAACTTTATCTCATCTTATCTTATCTCATCTTTAATTTTACAAAAGTAATTAATAAGTGAAATATCACATGCTATATTTAGTTAAATCTAATGATGATTAAGGAAAATATATTAATTTAAGAAAAAAAAAAAAAAAAAAAAATGACAAATTTAATGAGAAATGGAATAATATATTTGTTGTAATTTAATTTAAAAAAAAAGTAATTTATAAGTGCAATATCACATGCTATATTTAGTTAAAATCTAATGAAAATGAAGATTATAAACAATTGGTGAACAATCAAGCTTGGCTGTGTGCTTATATAGTTTTAAATTTAATATATATAAATATTAATTATTATGTTTTCATATTTCATGTGTGCTTATATAGTTTTAAAGTTTAATAATAAATATTCATTAAGTTTTTTTGTATTTTATGTAATTTAATTTATATAGAAAGAGCTAAAAGAGAATCAAATTTACCTTTATTTACCTGGGATTACCCTGATCATTCACCCTTAATGGAACCCCTTAATCTCTCTTAATTAGGAAGAATAACATTCTTTGATCTTGTAAAATGTTGGCCTTCTGCCAAGTTCTGGGATACAGCCATGGTCCATACATTTACCCAAGAATACCTCAGAATACCCAAGAATACCCTCAGAGGACCTGTGAATATCCCTGAAAGACTGAGAAACTGATAGAATTTTTCTATTTTTCCGAAACAACGAAAAACTACCAAAATCTTATTAAAATGATAACGATGAAAATTAATGGCACAATTTCCCAACATAATAGCTGTTACATGTTCAAAAAAGAAAATTGCACACAAAAACAACAATTAATTATTGCATGGCTTGGTATAGGGAAGCTCGCGGTATTTCTTTATTTCGATCTATCTGAAACAATGAATACTTACTATATCTTAAGTTTTTATAGCAAATACAACTTTACCAAGTAAGAATTTAATTTGACATTGAGGCGTTTATTATTATTATTATTATTATTACAAGGCATTTTTATAGCGCATTATATAACAATACAAATACTCTAAGCGCTATACATGTTTAAAATATACACAAATGTACATAAATAAGAAAAATAAGTGAAGTAAGAACAATACATTTAAAAGCATTCCCAATTTAATCAAATACCGGTATAAAAACTTTAAGATTCAAAAAGCTTAACCAAATTGAATTAAAAAGAAGAAAATTACGTATTTTAAGAGAATTAGGGAAAACATATCTAAAAATATTAATTAAAATAAAGGCATAAAAATGGACAAGAAATTGAATAATAAATAAACTTAGCTATCGAAATCAGTGAATGTAACTAAAAATTAATAAAAATATATTATGCAAAGACAATGAATCACAGTAAGAATTAAAAAGTAATACTCAACTGTACAAAAAGACAACAAATTAAAATCAAAAGTATAAAACAATATTGTAGCAGAACAGCACCAGTTAAAACAGTCAATCACAGATCTAAGTCTATACTCATTTGACAAAAGCGATTTTGAATAAATGAGTCTTTAGTCCCTTTTTAAATGCCTCAAGAGATTGTTCATTTCGAAGACTTGCTGGAAGGCTATTCCACAGAGTCCCGGCCGCCACATCAAACTTCCACTCACCATATATTTTAGTTTGTGCGTTTTTTAGCATTTCAATTAACGCAGCACTTTGAGATCGCAAGGATGGCGCCGGTTTGTAAAAATGTATGAGTTCCCCAAGATAAGAAGGAGCTAGTCCATGCAAGGCTTTGAATGCATACAGTAACAGTTTATACTGGCATTGGAATTTATATGGTAACCAGTGAAGAGCCACAAGTGTGGGAGTTATATGTTCATATTTCTTTTTGCGAGTTACTAGCCTGGCAGCAGTGTTCTGAACACGCTGAAGTTTGGATACAATTGAGGCGTTCACACCATACATTAATGCATTACCATAATCCATTCGGGACGTTACAAGAGAGCATACTAAAGTTTTGCAAGCGTCCACCGTTATATAGGATCAAATCCTTCCTATGTTCCGAATCTGATGAAAACAGGATTTGGTAATTGCAGAGGCATGTTGTTCCATACTGAGGGTTTGGTCGCGAAAAAAACTCCTAGATTTCGAACACAGGACGATTCACTAAGTATACAGAGCTTAAGGAAAAGTGACTGCCAGGTGGACACTGAAAAGTAGATAACACAAAAGAATCTATAAGATGAAAAAAATACATAACAAAACGAAAATTAAAAAGAAATAAAACAAAAAAAACAAAGCAAAACAACAAAAAATAAAAAAAAACGAAAAAAAAAATAATTAGAAAAAAAACAAACAAAAGAACTAAATAGAAGAAATAGCTTGACGAAAAAGACCTCTTCCAAACACATGCAAACAGTGCAAACACATGCAAACACATGCAAACAGTGCAACAAATTGAAAAAAAAAAGCAATAAAACCAAATAAAAGAGAAAAAATTTTGTTGAATGAAATATAACAAGGATAAATGAAATGGAGTCATGCCTTTGTTATTCTTTTTTTTCATACACAAATTATTGATAAAGTTTAATCAGCCGTAATCAGCATGTGGAATTCTTGGGTATTCTGGGGTAAATGTATGGACCCATACAGCCATAAAAAATATATATGTAATAATTAAAATTTTACAGTTAACTGTTTTCACTTTCTTTCTCAAGATTTTATTAAACAACACTCAGACACATATGACAGTGTAACATGAGGTAAATATACCAAACATGGGATATGACAAAATGAACAGGTACAAAAGATACAAACAATAATGTTTCATAATAAACAATGTATATGAATAACATAAAATATATTTACAATATCAAACATTAAATATGACAAAATGAACAGGAACAAAACATTAATGTTTCACAATATATTATTAAGTTTTTTGATAAATGATGATGATGATACTTTTTTATATAAATTAACATTGCAATAAGATAGCAGTCCTGATTAAAAAAAAATTATTTGGATACTTTGTGTAATATTCAGGAATCAGGTTTTCTCTATTAAATTCCCACCAGTTCTGGAGACTTGCAAAGAAATAAATAATGAAATTCGTCTCCAATATTTTCATTGCATATATTACAAATATATTTGTACATTCTTCAACAGGAATTGTATGTCACCTTCCAGTTTCAATAGGAATTTTCAAATTAGAGGTTCTTAATTTTGTTATCCAGATTCTCAAGTTGTATGGAATTTTTATCAAATATTTTTCAGAACAAAGATTTTCTTTAAAGGATGAGTAAAATGTTCCTCAAGATGACAAGTGCATGTCATGTGCCATTTTGAATATATTGATCCGGTGCACGACATTTGAGCAGATTGATCCGACATTTGAACGGAAAAAACCCTGACATAAGAGCGGAAAAAATAATCATTTGAGCGGGTTTATCTTGAAAAAACTGAATTATTATAATTAAAATAAAAATTTATTGCAAAATAAAACTAGAAGCAAAAATAGAAAAAATGAGCTTCACTCAGGTTTATCTAACAAACAGACGGACAGTGTTTCCTGACATAGACCTAAAATGGTGTCGATTTCACCTAGGACAGGCCTGGAATCGCAAAATACAGCAGGCACTTGGACTTGCTACAGACTATATAGACAGATCCGGTGACATAAGTAAGTGGCTTGCACAATTTTTCGGTATGCCATTCTTGCTTTCTGAGGAGGTGGAGGACTGCATGAGCGAAGCACCAGATAGTGAGCGCTGTGTCAGGTTTGCGGATTATTTGGTTCAGAACAATTTCACAAGTAAATCAAAATTTCCACCTTGAGAAAGTCGTGTACGCTTGCCAGCAGTATGCTAAATTGGAATCTGGGGAGATAACTAGAAGTACCTTATATCAAATCCATGAGCTTCAAGTTTGCAGCTTGCAGAGATTTGTAACTTTTTATCATTTTAAACTTTAAAAAAATAGGGACTTTTATTATTCCAAGTGTTTTAATTGAAATGTCATTTTATTGTATATTCTGAGTGCTGTATGAAATTTTAAATAAATTATTAGTTTCTGATGAAAATTGTCTTTAAAAATGTTATGAGAAATAGAGGTAAAACAAAGGTAAAAACACAGGTAAATTCCACTCTTTTCAGCATAAAATTTCCACTCAAATGTAAAACCTTACAAGTCAAAAATCCACTCAAATGTTGTGCACCCTATTGATCTTGTAAGATTTGCTTTTAAGTTTAACAACAATTTATAATCAGTATCATCTTGGTTGGTAAACAACGTCACGTATCCCATTCCTGTATGATTAAATATTGATTCTACGAAATTCTATAAATTAAATATTAAATGTATGTTCATGTACATTGTAGTTCCAATTATTTAAACCATCCTACATAATAAAACATGCACAATTTCTTCTCTTGTTAAATTTGTGCAAATTTCTGTTAACTAAAAAGAATACCTGTACAATCCGACACATTTGTCATTTCCGTGGTCACTTGGTGTGTCAGATTAGACAGGTTCTGCATGTCAACTACTGTCACACTATGCTTTGATTATGGTTTACAGCTTAATCCTGCTATTGTCCATGTGGATTTTGAACTGGCAGTCATGAAAGTATTGAGTTTTTATTCTCGCTCAAATGGGTTATTAAATTTTTGCTCAAATGGGTTACAAGTTGTCGCTCTTATGTCTGTTTTATTTTGCTCTTTTGTCATGTCAATTCGCTCAAATGTCTTTCGCCTTTTATTCTACTAGTCCCTGTAATTAACATTACCTACACCACTGCTCACACTAACGAATATCACCTGTCTTCTTGCCAGGTAAAACTGATAAGAGATATATTAGTAATCTTTTCATAACACAAGCTCTCTCTAACAAGATAATGTATTCTTATTTGTCAATTATAGTAAAACAAATGGTTTCAACACTAAAATAAATTTCACGTTTTTAAATAATTAACTGAAAAAAAACCAATTACAAATAATCTGGAATTATTTGGAAATAATTCACATCAATTTGTATTCAAAGTTTAACTTGAAAATAATTCAATTGAGGATCTTTTAACTTTTCACATGTTTTTACCATTTCAAGAGAATGCTATTTATTGTAAAAGGCAGGAGGAAATGATAAAATCCTTTAATTAAGTATCCTTTGTTCTTGATTACCTTTGATCTCATTTATCCAACTTCTATTTTTTACCTGTACTATCTATTTTTCAAAAAGTTGGATAAATGGGAATGAACCATTACCTGAATATATACTATTTATATGAAATAAACTTCAATAAATAACCCCCCCCCCTCCCCCCCCCCCCCCCCCAAAAAAATAACCTTTTTACTTTAGAAAATTAAAATTAAAATTAAAAAAATAATTTGAATAAATATTGAAATAAATTAGACTATTATATTTATTTAATTTTAGATATATACAATGTATATAAAATTAATTTAAAAAAATAAAATCATTAAAAAATAAGGTTTTATTTTAGAATATTAAAATTTAAATGAAAAAAACATTTGAATAAATATTGAAATAAATTAGATTATTAAATTTATTTAATTTTAATATAAATTTAACATATTTATATAAATTAAGTTGATGTGTTTAAGAGATTTTGATTGGATAAAAAATTGATGTTATTTTCCATAGACAAAATGTTTAACCGGAAGTCACATGTTGGGGTCTCAATTGGGAATTTTTTTAATTTTATATCTTTTTAAGCAATTATTATCGGTCAAAATATTTTTTAGGACAAGAAAAAAATTAATTAGGAATTAATTTATAAGGATTCATCACAATTTTTTGTTCGGTTCAATCGAAATAAACTCAAAAATGTGGTACACACCCTTGCGTAACCTGCTTCACGGGTTACCCAGTGTGTGCCACATTTTTGAGTTTATTTCTTCATGAACCGAAAAAAAAATTGAGTTCAATCCTTAAATAATTTTTGATATAAATTTGATTTTAATGATTACAATTATTTTTTTAAATGTAAAATATGGTTTTATATTAAAATTTGTATATTTGAATGTAATATTAGGGAAAAAACAATAATACATCACTGAGTTACTGATAATTAATGGTGAGAACAGTTTTAAATAATCAATTCATTGATGGAGTTGATATGTTCAGCTTCTAAGCTAAATTTAAAGTGAATACATTTCACATTTGATTCATAAATTGTCATGAATTGTCCAAGAGTCTGTCTGAACAGTCTTGTTTGAATGTCTACTTATTTGTATTTTATTAATATGAACTGTTTTTAATACCAATATTACATGTATTATATGTTTTATTTCCATACTCATGATTCTTATATGTGTTTATTTACATACTCATGATTCTTATATGTGTTTATTACCATACTCATGATTCTTATATGTGTTTATTACCATACTCATGATTCTTATATGTGTTTATTACCATACTCATGATTCTTATATGTGTTTATTACCATACTCATGATTCTTATATGTGTTTATTTCCATACTCATGATTCTTATATGTGTTTATTACCATACTCATGATTCTTATATGTGTTTATTACCATACTCATGATTCTTATATGTGTTTATTTCCATACTCATGATTCTTATATGTGTTTATTTACATACTCATGATTCTTATATGTGTTTATTTCCATACTCATGATTCTTATATGTGTTTATTTCCATACTCATGATTCTTATATGTGTTTATTACCATACTCATGATTCTTATATGTGTTTATTACCATACTCATGATTCTTATATGTGTTTATTTCCATACTCATGATTCTTATATGTGTTTATTTACATTAATGATATAGTGCTTAAATTTGAAAATAAAATATCTATTATAATTTTCCTTATTTTTAATCCACAATTTATTAATTAAAAATTAATTGATTTACCCGAGTTTACCTGAGATTTACAAAATAGTTTTCCCAATGCTGGCCCCTTAATCCAGTTTAATTACAGTGGTCAATGCATCTTTTGATCTTTTTGAAAGTTGACCTTTGGGGAATCAGCCCTAATAACAAATAAGGAAAGTTTGTTGGTGTTCATTCTATTTTTAAAAGTCTATATGATGATAAGAGTCTTACACAAAATGCCAGTTATCTCCCCTTTAAAGAGAGGTAACACCCCTTTTTTTTCTAAAAGTGTCAAATAAGAGCAGAATCAAGCAATGGATAGACAAAAATATGTAATGTATGAACACTCCAGGAACATGTAACTATTTTTTGCAAGTCTTCCGTTTTCATTTTTTGGTAAAACTGGTACTGTTATTATTTAAAAGATAACATTATTTAAAGGTATCCTGTAACCTTTACTATAAATACATTTATAACAGTGCCAGTGGAATTATTTAGTGAAATATGCAAGACATACTGCAGTAGGCAAGACATTTAATGAAATACTGGAGTAGGCAATCCATTTAATAAAACTGACCATGAATATGGAATGCTATCCTAGATATGTATTAACTTTCTTTTGCTAAATATAGTGATGGTCCATTCTTTAACCCAACATATTTATATATTTTATTCTGTAAAGTTTGTTAAACAAGTACTCCAATGTGGAGAGAGGGTCTACATCTAATATTAGTCTTGCTGTCGTTTTTGAAGTTTCACAATGTGATAACATCCCTCATTATTTTAACATCATGCACATGTATCCAAATTTTAACACAGTAATGGGAGAATAATGCAGTATAATGAGTGAATAATATCCTTTTTTATTCAAGATTTTAAATCCTTTTGACTTTTGAAAGGAGATGTATACCAAAGGGACTTTTAAATTAAATTAAATTATCTTGAGGTAAGCATCACTGGAATGGGATGCAATGTTAACAATAAACTGCTTCCACTGATTGCTGATTTAATCTATGGAATGGATTTCCTTTGATATTTATAGTACTATGTTTTAATAATTTATCTACTCTATACCTATGCTTTATATATATGGGTAACAAATATATAAATTATTTAAGGTTGCAAATATATAGTTATCATAAAATCTATCATGGCATACCAATAATATTATACACACATGTAACAAACATGGCCAACTGTTATAATCTGTAACAAATCAATATTTCTTATAACAATTATGTTATATTATACTTTGTTGTATCTAATAACAGCTTGATTTATAAATAGTCAAATAAATATACAGTCTATAATGATAAAGGAAACTTATTTATTTGATTAAATAGAGATGGTTGAAAATATCATCAGACACATGATATCCAGTAATGAGAAAGTTGACTCGATGAGTCATAAACTCATCATTTTCAGTTAGAACTTGCCATAGTTTTCAATTTTAGATTTTTACAATGGTGGGACTCACAAATTTTTCAGAAATGTCTAATGGACTCATCAAAATAAATGACTACAATTATCCCTGTAGAATCAAGCAGAAAAACCGAATTATGAAAGAAAGTTTAAACAGTGATGAGCAACAAGTTCACCATTATCAACACATCAACCCCCTCTCACCTCAAACAGCTAAACACAAAAATGACCACAGCATCTTATGAACCCTGGTTTATACCTGGAAAACAAATAGTATACATTTTTATAAGATTTTTAGCTCACCTTGCCAATGGCAACGTGAGCTTTTGCCATCACTTGGCGTCTGTCATCCGTCGTCCATCGTCCGTTAACTTTTCACATTTTAATCTTCTCCTCTGAAACCCCTTGGCCAAATGAAGTGAAACTTGGTAGGAAGCATCTATGGAAGGTCCTCTCTGAAGATTGCTCATTTTGTCCCGATCCATCAACAAACATAGTCGCCATAGGCAATTCTTGTTTCTGATTGGCCGATTTTTAAAAATCTTCTCCTCTGAAACCGCTTGGCCAAATGAACCAAAACTTGATAGGAAGCATCTATGGCTGGTCCTCTATAAAGATTGCTCATTTTGTCCCGATCCGTTAACAAACATGGCCACCACAGGCCATTCTTGTTTCTGATTGGTTGATTTCTAAAAAATCTTCTCTGAAACCGCTTGGCCAAATGAATCGAAACTTGGTAGAGAGCATCCTTGGAAGGTCCTCTATAAAGATTGCTCATTTCGTTTTGATTCATTAACAAGCATGGCCACCACAGGCAATTCTTGTTTCTGATTGGTCGATTTCTAAAAATCTTCTTCTCTGAAACGGCTAGGCCAAATGAACCGAAACTTGGTAGGAAGCATCTATGGAAGGTCCTCTATAAAGAATGCTCATTTCGTCCCGATCGGTTAACAAACATGGCCGCCACAGGCAATTCTGGTTTCTGATTGGTTGATTTCTAAAAAATCTTCTCCTCTGTTAAAAGAAAGATAACTCTTGCATAAACTATTAAAAGAAAGATAACTTGTCATTATCTCCCTTAGAAATTAACTAATGCTGATATAGTGTAACATGTTTATTCTATACATTACAAGTAGGTATTCACATTTTAATATTCTTTTTCGCAAACCTTGCCAAAGGCAATATGAGCTTTTGCCATCACTTGGTGTCCATCGTCTGTCATCCGTTTACTTTTCACATTTTAATCTTCTCCTCTGAAAACCCTCTGCCAAATGAACTGAAACTTGGTAGGAAGCATCTATGGAAGGTCCTCTCTAAAGAGTGCACATTTCGTTATGATCCATTACCAAACATGGCCACCACAGACAATTCTTGTTTCTGATTGGCCGATTTTTAAAAATCTTCTCCTGTGAAACCGCTTGGCCAAATGAACCGAAACTTGGTAGGAAGCATCTATGAAATGTCCTCTATGAAGATTGCTCATTTCATCCCGATTAGTTAACAAACATGGCTACCAGCGAAACTTGGTAGGGATCATCTATGGAATGTCCTCTATGAAGATTGCTCATATCGTCACGATCAGTTAACAAACATGGCTACCACCGAAACTTGGTAGGAAGCATCTATGGAATGTCCTCTATGAAGATTGCTCATTTCGTCCCGATCGGTTTGCAAACATGGCCACCACATGCAATTCTTGTTTCTGAGTGGTCGATTTCTAAAAAATCTTCTCCTTTGAAACTGCTTAGCCATATGAACCGAAACTTGGTTGGAAGCATCTACATGTATGGAAGATTCTGCATTAATTTTCCTCAAAGCAGAATGAAAGGTGAACGACACAGGCTCAGCACACTGAGCCTCTAGTTTTGTAAAATCATACATAAATTACAGAGATATATTAATAAAGTAAAAGATGAATATATTCCTTTACATCTAGAATCAAATATCAAAATTGATACATCGTAATAATTTGTTCTGTTATACAGTTATCTATGTAAATGTAAGTGTCAAAAGAAGTAGGAAAAGGGTAATCAGAAGTCTTAAATCAAAGAAGGACAGACAATACAATGTGCAAAAGAAAAAAGACAAGGGTGAACAATAATCTACAAACCATTACACAGAAATTAAAAATTGAGCAACAAAAAAACCCACCAAAAAACAGGTGTGAACTCGGGAAATGTTGGGATGACAGAATGTTTCATAGTTGTATTTCTTATAATGGAAATGTTGGGACGACAGACTGTTTCATAGTTGTATTTCTTATAATGGAAATGTTGGGACGACAGACTGTTTCATAGTTGTATTTCTTATAATGGAAATGTTGGGACGACAGACTGTTTCATAGTTGTATTTCTTATAATGGAAATGTTGGGACGACAGACTGTTTCATAGTTGTATTTCTTATAATGGAAATATTGGGACGACAGACTGTTTCATAGTTGTATTTCTTATAATGGAAATGTTGGGACGACAGACTGTTTCATAGTTGTATTTCTTATAATGGAAATGTTGGGACGACAGACTGTTTCATAGTTGTATTTCTTATAATGGAAATGTTGGGACGACAGACTGTTTCATAGTTGTATTTCTTATAATGGAAATGTTGAGGTGACAGACTGTTTCATAGTTGTATTTCTTCATCTTTTACCTACTGATGTTTGCAATGTTTTGTCTTGGTCCATTTGTTTTTATGTTAATTCCTGTTTCATGTCTGTTAATATGTTGGTTCAGGATAGCTGTGTTCTTTTGTATTTTTTTTGTTATGTTGAGCATAATGATGATATTGTTTGTAAGATATCTTTATCTGCATTAATAATATTTGATAGCCCTTAATTGGTATATAAAAAAAAGAACATGCACAACAATTATTGGTTCAGAGTTAAAAGCACTGCCTGTGAACAAATTAGCAGTTGTCCCACAATCCCACTATACCTTAATTTGATGTTTTTTGTTCCTCAGTTTCAGATTTTCTTTCGTGTTCATTATAAAAAAAACCTCCACACATTCAACTTTTATCAATAAAAATTGTCTCGGCAGCAAAACCTAATATTTACTGAAGAGGATAAAGTAAATAAATGTCAGTTTTTTAATTTTTTTTTCAGGTATTGATTTATGCTCAGCATGGAACCCTGTATGTATTGGAAGGGTTTATGGAGTAATAGGCAAGGTCAAAGTTCACCCAGGTAAAAAGTATCATTATGTGGCAACATCTTGTTCTTGATCATATGACAATTAAAAAAAATACAGTCCCATGACAAATAAACAAGTCCTTGTAAATTAAGCTTCTTTTATTTAGTTGAAATATTGTTGAAAGTGGCATTAAACACCATAACCTTAACCTGTATTGTCCAATTTGATGTGAAGTATACAACGTTTATTTTGACTTAAGTGTAAGTTATCGTCTCAAGCAAGTGACAATCATACAATGTATCTACCCCACTAGATAACACAGGATACTGGGCTGTATTAGTTATTATATATAAATGTCTGAACATTAAACAGTGTTAAGAGTTAGATTTTTAATTGACATATTGTTTTCTTCCCCTCATCAGGATTTTAACCCACACAGTTGGTACACTGTGTTACCAATTTACTTAGCCTGACAAATCCACTATATAGAAATAACTCTTTATTAACAGAGATGATAACTAAAGATTGTCATTATACATGTGATTTCTCCTATTCTTAGCATGTATAAACAGTTCACCATAGTTTGTTAAATTTCTGCATGAGAATTCTCACCAATTTTTGTTCTTCCCATTTATTCCCCTTGACCAAATCCAATATATAGTGAAGCCTATTTAACCAAAATTCTGAATA
This sequence comes from Bathymodiolus septemdierum, assembly GCA_963383655.1. Lineage (NCBI taxonomy): Eukaryota > Metazoa > Mollusca > Bivalvia > Mytilida > Modiolidae > Bathymodiolus > Bathymodiolus septemdierum. The sequence goes on from OY726520.1 coordinate 81,089,008, forward strand.
AACCAAAAACTTGTGTAATTTAAAGATGAACTCTATAAGTCCTAGTGTTGATCTGCTTAATACAACTATTGATCAATTAGTAAAAATAAACTGGTCTCAAAGTCGTTTAGTTAGGCCTTTACCACAGTACTATAGAATCAAGAGTGTCATGAATTATTTACATGAAATCGTTGTTAGAACAAGTTGATCTTTATCAAATTTTACCAGGCATTATGTAATGCTTTGTATTTAAATCTTATGATATAATTTAGGTTTCAAATCGGTGCAAAGTTACTTGGTATAATTTTGTCATCTTCTGTAATTGTTGCGATTTGTCTCTATAAAGAGATGTAATACTCTATTACCCCTCACAGAGACATTAGAATTAAGGTCCTTGTAACTTGCCTAGATGAGTCCTCTACTCACAATTTTCAGTTGGAACTTGCCAAAGTTTTCAATTTTAGATTTTTACAATAGTGACACTCACAAAAAATTTCAGAAATGTCTTCTGGACTTGTCAAAATAAATTGCTACAAGTATATACAGTGTATAAGGATTATTTTCAGCCCAAAGTTGATTGCATGTAGTTGTACTTTAAACCTTTATGGAGGTTTTGATGCATGACCTATTAATACTGAATTTCTGGGAATGACTTTCATTGCTGTTTTTGGAGTAGGGAATATCCCAGAGCATGGCATTTCATTGAAATATTTTAAACATGCCATGATATTATGACAGAACGTAAATGAATCTTGTACATTTCAGAAAATATAAGGTGTAGGAAAGGTTAAACTTCAGACAGAATAGTCAGGTAGACTCAAAAAACACAGATTTATTAGAAAATCTTAAAGAAATTAATTAGTGATTTTACATCTTTCATGTTACAACCAAGTGTATTGGCTAATCAAACTTGAAATTTAAACCCAAATTTACATAATTGTGTGCATTGGACATTTGTAATGTACAATGCAATACAAAACAATTTTTATACACTTACAATAAAAAGAAATATCACCTTGCTATTAGATATCCAACACATTTCATTTCAGACTCAGAATGGAGTTTATTGCTGATCAAACAAAGAGCTCATGTAGGAAAAATAGACCAACATAATATCTACAAGATTTACAAAATAGCAGTTATACCACTCTCTAGCCAGGAACCTGTAGATTTAGATTTAGAGGTATACTTTTACAATAATTGATGCTACAGCTTTCCTTCATGTAATTAGTCAGTCATTTTTAGTTTGTGCATTTATGAGAACATGGGTATTGTTAATTCATTTATAAATGAGTGATTTCAATATGTCATTGGTTACGTAACATATGATGGAATCTTTAAACAAACCACTTACTGCAAATGTAGACATAACTGAAATCTCAATGAACCTGATACCTATAAAAAGAGGATTTTCAGTATAAAAATAGTGGAAAGTTGAACTTTAAAACCTTTCAACAAAATAATGAGGCCAAAATGAATTGTGTTGATGTTGTAATGGTTAGCGTGCTCGCCTCGAGTGCGGTAGATCGTGGGTTCGAGCCCTGATAGGGTCAAACCAAAGACTATAAAATTGGTATTTGTTGCTTCTCCACTGAGCACGCAGCACTAAGGAGAAAGAACAAAGACTGGTTGGCTTGGAATCAGGATAATGTGTCCGAGGGGGGCAACATGTCTATCCGCGGACTGTTGTTTCAGTGGCACTATACAGATCCAACTAAGGGTGTTGGTCCAGTACAAAGCGGACCTCATCATCATCTCTTTGAAAATTAAATCGTTCTCGCCATGATAAATTTTTAATACTTACAAGGAACAAACATTAGTGTTGTCTGTCCTCCTTCGATTTACGGATTCTGATTACCCCCTTTGGTATCTTCAAACTCTTCTTAGAATGTTGACATTAGCAATACAATCAGAACAAGGAACAAACATTAGAATGTTGGCATTAGCAATAGAATTAGAACAAGGAACAAACATTAGAATGTTGACATTAGCAATGCAATTAGAACAAGGAACACACATTAGAATGTTGACATTAACAATACAATTAGAACAAGGAACACACATTAGAATGTTTACATTAGCAATACAATCAGAACAAGGAACACACATTAGAATGTTGACATTAGAAATATAATCAGAACAAAAACATTAGAATGTTGACATTAGAAATATAATCAGTACAAGGACCAAACATTAGAATGTTGACATTAACAATACAATCAGAACAAAAACATTAGAATGTTGACATTAGAAATATAATCAGAACAAGGAACAAACATTAGAATGTTGACATTAACAATACAATCAGAACAAAAACATTAGAATGTTGACATTAGAAATATAATCAGAACAAGGAACAAACATTAAAATGTTGACATTAACAATACAATCAGAACAAAAACATTAGAATGTTGACATTAGAAATATACTCAGAACAAGGAACAAACATTAGAATGTTGACATTAGCAATACATTCAAAAGAAGGAGCAAACATTAGAATGTTGACATTAGCAATACAATCAGAACAAGGAACAAACATTATAATGTTGACATTAGAAATACATTCAGAACAAGGATCAAACATTAGAATGTTGACATTAGTAATACAATTAGAACAAAGAACAAACATTAGAATGTTGACATTAGTAATACAATCAGAACAAAGAACAAACATTAGAATGTTGACATTAGCAATGCAATCAGAACAAGGAACAAACATTAGAATGCTGACATTAGTAATACAATCAGAACAAAGAACAAACATTAGAATGTTGACATTAGCAATGCAATCAGAACAAGGAACAAACATTAGAATGTTGACATTAGTAATACAATTAGAACAAAGAACAAACATTAGAATGTTGACATTAGTAATACAATCAGAACAAAGAACAAACATTAGAATGTTGACATTAGCAATGCAATCAGAACAAGGAACAAACATTAAAATGTTGACATTAGTAATACATTCAGAGTAAAATCATTAGAATGTTGACATTAGAATAACAATCAGAACAAGGAACAAACATTAGAATGTTGACATTAGAAATACAATCAGAACAAAGAACAAACATTAGAATGTTGACATTAGAAATACAATCAGAACAGGGAACAAACATTAGAATGTTGACATTAGCAATACAATCAGAACAATGAACAAACATTAAAATGTTGACATTAGTGATACAATCAGAGCAAAATCATTAGAATGTTGACATTAGAATAACAATCAGAACAAGGAACAAATATTAGAATGTTGACATTAGCAATACAATCAGAACAAGGAACAAACATTAGAATGTTGACATTAGAAATATAATCAGAACAAAAACATTAGAATGTTGGCATTAGAATTATACTCAGAACAAGGACCAAACATTAGAATGTTGACATTAACAATACATTCAAAAGAAGGAGCAGACATTAGAATGTTGACATTAGCAATACAATCAGAACAAGGAGCAAACATTAGAATGTTGACATTAGCAATACAATCAGAACAAGGAACAAACATTATAATGTTGACATTAGAAATACAATCAGAACAAGGAACAAACATTAGAATGTTGACATTAGCAATGCAATCAGAACAAGGAACACACATTAGAATGTTGACATTAGCAATACAATCAGAACAAGGAACAAACATTAGAATGTTGACATTAGTAATACAATCAGAACAAAGAACAAACATTAGAATGTTGACATTAGCAATGCAATCAGAACAAGGAGCAAACATTAGAATGTTGACATTAGTGATACAATCAGAACAAGGAACACACATTAGAATGTTGACATTAGAAATATAATCAGAACAAGGAACACACATTAGAATGTTGACATTAGCAATACAATCAGAACAAGGAACAAACATTAGAATGCTGACATTAGTGATACAATCAGAACAAGGAACAAACATTAGAATGTTGACATTAGTAATACAATCAGAACAAGGAACAAACATTAGAATTTTGACATTAGCAATACAATCAGAACAAGTAACAAACATTAGAATGTTGATATTAGCAATACAATCAGAACAAGGAGCAAACATTAGAATGTTGACATAAGCAATACAATGAGAACAAGGAGCAAACATTAGAATGTTGACATTAGAAATACAATCAGAACAGGGAACAAACATTAGAATATTGACATTAGAAATACAATCAGAACAGGGAACAAACATTAGAATGTTGACATTACCAATATAATCAGAAAAATGAACAAACATTAGAATGTTGACATTAGCAATACAATCAGAAAAAGGAACACACATTAAAATGTTGACATTAGTAATACATTCAGAGCAAAATCATTAGAATGTTGACATTAGAATAACAATCAGAACAAGGAACAAACATTAGAATGTTGACATTAGCAATACAATCAGAACAAGGATCAAACATTAGAATGTTGACATTAGTAATACAATCAGAACAAAGAACAAACATTAGAATGTTGACATTAGCAATGCAATCAGAACAAGGAACAACATTAGAATGCTGATATTAGTAATACAATCAGAACAAAGAACAAACATTATAATGTTGACATTAGAAATACAATCAAAACAAGGAAAAAACATTAGAATGTTGACATTAGTAATACAATTAGAACAAAGAATAAACATTAGAATGTTGACATTAGCAATGCAATCAGAACAAGGAACAAACATTAGAATGTTGACATTAGTAATACAATCAGAACAAAGAGCAAAAACATTAGAATGTTGACATTAGCAATACAATCAGAACAAGGAAAAAACATTAGAATTTTGATATTAGCAATACAATCAGAACAAGGAGCAAACATTAGAATGTTGACATTAGTAATACAATGAGAACAAGGAGCAAACATTAGAATGTTGACATTAGAAATACAATCAGAACAGGGTACAAACATTAGAATATTGACATTAGAAATACAATCAGAACAGGGAACAAACATTAGAATGTTGACATTACCAATATAATCAGAACAATGAACAAACATTAGAATGTTGACATTAGCAATACAATCAGAAAAAGGAACACACATTAAAATGTTGACATTAGTAATACATTCAGAGCAAAATCATTAGAATGTTGACATTAGAATAACAATCAGAACAAGGAACAAACATTATAATGTTGACATTAGAAATACAATCAGAACAGAGAACAAACATTAGAATGTTGACATTACCAATATAATCAGAACAAAAACATTAGAATGTTGACATTAGCAATACAATCAGTACAAGGAACAAACATTAGAATGTTGACATTAGAAATATAATCAGAACAAAAACATTAGAATGTTGGCATTAGAAATATACTCAGAACAAGGACCAAACATTAGAATGTTGACATTAACAATAAAATCAGAACAAAAACATTAGAATGTTGACATTAGAAATATAATCAGAACAAGGAACAAACATTAAAATGTTGACATTAGCAATACATTCAAAACAAGGAGCAAACATTAGAATGTTGACATTAGCAATACAATCAGAACAAGGAACAAACATTATAATGTTGACATTAGAAATACAATCAAAACAAGGAAAAAACATTAGAATGTTGACATTAGAAATATAATCAGAACAAGGAACAAACATTAAAATGTTGACATTAGCAATACATTCAAAACAAGGAGCAAACATTAGAATGTTGACATTAGCAATACAATCAGAACAAAGAACAAACATTATAATGTTGACATTAGAAATACAATCAAAACAAGGAAAAAACATTAGAATGTTGACATTAGTAATACAATTAGAACAAAGAACAAACATTAGAATGTTGACATTAGCAATGCAATCAGAACAAGGAACAAACATTAGAATGTTGACATTAGTAATACAATCAGAACAAGGAGCAAACATTAAAATGTTGACATTAGTAATACAATCAGAACAAGGAACAAACATTAGAATTTTGACATTAGCAATACAATCAGAACAAGGAGCAAACATTAGAATGTTGACATAAGCAATACAATGAGAACAAGGAGGAAACATTAGAATGTTGACATTAGCAATACAATCAGAACAAGGAACAAACATTATAATGTTGACATTAGAAATACAATCAAAACAAGGAAAAAACATTAGAATGTTGACATTAGAAATATAATCAGAACAAGGAACAAACATTAAAATGTTGACATTAGCAATACATTCAAAACAAGGAGCAAACATTAGAATGTTGACATTAGCAATACAATCAGAACAAGGAACAAACATTATAATGTTGACATTAGAAATACAATCAAAACAAGGAAAAAACATTAGAATGTTGACATTAGTAATACAATTAGAACAAAGAACAAACATTAGAATGTTGACATTAGCAATGCAATCAGAACAAGGAACAAACATTAGAATGTTGACATTAGTAATACAATCAGAACAAGGAGCAAACATTAAAATGTTGACATTAGTAATACAATCAGAACAAGGAACAAACATTAGAATTTTGACATTAGCAATACAATCAGAACAAGGAGCAAACATTAGAATGTTGACAAGCAATACAATGAGAACAAGGAGGAAACATTAGAATGTTGACATTAGCAATACAATCAGAACAGGGAACAAACATTAGAATGTTGACATTACCAATATAATCAAAATAAGGAACAAACATTAGAATGTTGACATTACCAATACAATCAGAACAAAACATTAGAATGTTGACATTAGCAATACAATCAGAACAAGGAACAAACATTAGAATGTTGACATTAGTAATGCAATCAGAACAAGGAACACACATTAGAATGTTGACATTAGCAATACAATCAAAACAAAAACATTAGAATGGTGACATTAGTAATACAATCAGTACAAGGAGCAAACATTAGAATGTTGACATTAGCAATACAATCAGAACAAGGAACAAACATTAGAATGTTGACATTAGCAATACAATCAGAACAAAAACATTAGAATGTTGACATTAGAAATATAATCAGAACAAGGAACAAACATTAAAATGTTGACATTAGCAATACATTCAGAACAAGGAACTATCATTAGAATGTTGACATTAGCTATACAATCAGAACAAGGAACAAACATTAGAATGTTCACATTAGTAGTACAATTAGAACAAGGAACAAACATTAGCAATACAATCAGAACAAGGAACAAACATTATAATGTTGACAATAGAAATATAATCAGAACAAAAACATTGGAATGTTGACATTAGCAATACAATCAGAGCAAGGAACAAACATTAGAATGTTGACATTAGCAATACAATCAGAACAAGGAACACACATTAGAATGCTAACATTAACAATACAATCAGAACAAGGAGCAAACATTAGAATGTTGACATTAACAATACAGTCTGAACAAGGAAGAAACATTAGAATGTTGACATTAGCAATACAACCAGAACAAAATCCTTAGAATGTTGTCATTAGCAATACAATCAGAACAAGGAACACACATTAGAATGCTAACATTAACAATACAATCAGAACAAGGAGCAAGCATTAGAATGTTGACATTAACAATACAGTCTGAACAAGGAACACACATTAGAATGCTAACATTAACAATACAATCAGAACAAGGAGCAAACATTAGAATGTTGTCATTAACAATACAATCAGAACAAGGAACACACATTTGAATGCTAACATTAACAATACAATCAGAACAAGGAACAAACATTAGAATGTTGCCATTAGCAATACAATCAGAACAAGGAACAAACATTAGAATGTTGACATTAGTGATACAATCAGAACAAGGAACAAACATTAGAATGTTGACATTAGCAATACAATCAGAACAAGGAACAAACATTAGAATGTTGACATTGGCAATACATTCAGAACAAGGAACACACATTATAATGTTGATAATAGCAATATACTCAGAACAAGGAACAAACATTAGAATGTTGACATTAACAATACAATTAGAACAAGAAACAAACATTAGAATGTTGACATTAGCAATACAGTTAGAACAAGGAACAAACATTAGAATGTTGACATTAGAAATATAATCAGAACAAAAACATTAGAATGTTGACATTAGAAATATACTCAGAACAAGGACCAAATATTAGAATGTTGACATTAACAATACAATCAGAACAAAAACATTAGAATGTTGACATTAGCAATACAATCAGAACAAGGAACACACATTAGAATGTTGACATTTGTAATACAATCAGAACAAAAACATTAGAATGTTGACATTAGAAATACAATCAGAACAAGGAACAAACATTAGATTGTTGACATTAGCGATACAATCAGAACAAAAACATTAGAATGGTGACATTAGTAATACAATCAGTACAAGGAGCAAACATTAGAATGTTGACATTAGCGATACAGTCAGAACAAGGAACAAACTTTAGAATGCTGACATTAGCAATGCAATCGGAACAAAAACATTAGAATTTTGACATTTGAAATAAAATCAGAACAAGGAACAAACATTAGAATGTTGACATTACTAATACAATCAGAACAAGGAACAAACATTAGAATGTTGACATTAACAATACAATCAGAACAAGAAACAAACATTAGAATGTTGACATTAGCAATTCATTCAAAACAAAGAGCAAACATTAGAATATTGACATTGACAATAGAGTCTGAGCAAGGAACACACATTAGAATGTTGACATTAGCAATACAATCTGAACAAGGAACAAACATTAGAATGTTGACATTAGCAATGCAATCAGAACAAAAACATTAGAATGTTGAAATTAGAAATATAATCAAAACAAGGAACAAACATTAGAATGTTGACATTAGCAATTCATTCAAAACAAAGAGCAAACATTAGAATGTTGACATTAGCAATACAATCAGAACAAAAACATTAGAATGTTGACATTAGCAATACAGTCTGAACAAGGAACACATATTAGAATGTTGACATTAGAAATATAATCAGAACAAAAACATTAGAAATATAATCAGAACAAGATTAGCAATATTTGAATCAATATTGAACATATTGTTAGAATTAAAGATCCAAAGCACATCAAGAGAATTATTCAGTTTTTCTTGTATTTTGTTATCATTAATGATATCTTTTGACTTATTCTTTTAAATGTAAAATGTTTCTTTCTTTTCTTTACCATTGATAGCTATGTAAAATGCATCATTTTGGAATAAAAAAAGCATCGCTAAGTGGAGGTGATGGCAGTAAAGCAAAACAGATACAGAAAACTCTGAAGTCTATCAAAACTGTAGCCTCAGAAAATATTAAACCTAAAAAAGTATGTATGACACAGATTCTGTTTGTTAACTATTAGATCCCTGAGGGTATCATTCATTCATGAATCAGTGCTTTGATTCTTACTGAAATGGAACGTTCCTAAATAATTTAATTATTATTAAAAGTAAGGTTCTCTTTCCTCAAGCATGGGTGACCTTAGCCAATTTTTTACCTTTTAGACCCTTTGGTTTTATTGATCCTAAATTTTTTTAGTATTATTTGACTTTTCAATCTTTTGACTTTGACAATACTGTATGAAGGTTATTGCAGAAATATGTCGTGCAACACTAAATTAGATATCTGCATTTTTATTTTTAATTCTCTGAAGTTTATTAAAACTGAAACCTCAGAAAATATTAAACCTAAAAAGGTATAACTGGTACAGAAAACATCAAAATTAGGAAAATTGTGGCTTCACAGAACACTGAAAGTTAAGAATGGATCAAGATGGGAAAATTTTTAGAAGTGATGACAAAAATAGGAAAAAAGCATTCTTGTTGACTGTTTCTAATATTTGATAATGAACAATTCTGAGGAGTAAATGCATAACTTGAATATTTAATTCCACTTTTGCCATCTGATTAACATCATTTGTTAAATATGGTACAATCCATCTACACCTGACACAACTTTATATTATCATTCAATCAGGCTATGTGTAGTTGTCTTTCAAACTACCTTTACTTAGCTGTCATGCTAACTTTAGTTCATCGTCGGCAACCCACGGTTGATTCCGATACGTTCCTCTCAACATTGGGTTACCGACGATGACTTTAGTTGTCTTTCAGGCTAACTTTAGTTATCTCTCAGGCTAACTGATGTTATCTCTCAAACTAACTGTAGTTATCTGTCAAATTAACTTTAGTTATCTCTCAGGCTAACTTTAGTTGTCTCTCAGGCTAACTTTAGTTGTCTCTCAGGCTAACTTTAGTTTTCTCTAAGGCTAACTTTAGTTTTCTCTCAGGCTAACTTTAGTTTTCTCTCAGGCTAACTTTAGTTATCTCTCAGGCTAACTTTAGTTATCTCTCAGACTAACTTTAGTTATCTCTCAGGCTAACTATAGTTATCTCTCAGGCTAACTTTAGTTATCTCTCAGGCTAACTTTAGTTATCTCTCAGGCTAACTATAGTTATCTCTCAGGCTAACTTTAGTTATCTCTCAGGCTAACTTTAGTTATCTCTCAGGCTAACTTTAGTTTTCTCTCAGGCTAACTTTAGTTATCTCTCAGGCTAACTTTAGTTATCTCTCAGGCTAACTTTAGTTATCTCTCAGGCTAACTTTAGTTATCTCTCAGGCTAACTTTAGTTATCTCTCAGGCTAACTTTAGTTATCTCTCAGGCTAACTATAGTTTTCTTTAAGGCTAACTTTAGTTGTCTCTCAGGCTAACTTTAGTTGTCTCTCAGGCTAACTTTAGTTGTCTCTAAGGCTAACTTTAGTTGTCTCTCAGGCTAACTTATGTTTTCTCTCAGGCTAACTTTAGTTATCTCTCAGGCTAACTTTAGTTATCTCTCAGACTAACTTTTGTTGCCTCTCAAACTAACTTCAGTTATCTCTCAGGCTTACTTTAGTTGTCTCTCAGGCTAACTTTTGTTATCTCTCAGACTATCTAGTTGTTTCTCAGGCTAACTTTAGTTGTCTCTCAGGCTAACTTTAGTTTTCTCTCAGGCTAACTTTAGTTATCTCTCAGGCTAACTTTAGTTATCTCTCAGACTAACTTTTGTTGCCTCTCAAACTAACTTCAGTTATCTCTCAGGCTTACTTTAGTTGTCTCTCAGGCTAACTTTTGTTATCTCTCAGACTATCTAGTTGTCTCTCAGGCTAACTTTAGTTGTCTCTCAGGCTAACTTTAGTTTTCTCTCAGGCTAACTTTAGTTATCTCTCAGGCTAACTTTAGTTATCTCTCAGACTAACTTTTGTTGCCTCTCAAACTAACTTCAGTTATCTCTCAGGCTAACTTTAGTTGTCTCTCAGGCTAACTTTTGTTATCTCTCAGGCTAACTTTTGTTATCTCTCAGGCTAACTATAGTTGTCTTTAAGGCTAACTTTAGTTGTCTCTCATGCTAACTTTTGTTATCTCTCAGGCTAACTATAGTTGTCTTTAAGGCTAACTTTAGTTGTCTCTCAGGCTAACTTTAGTTGTCTCTCAGGCTAACTTTAGTTATCTCTCAGGCTTACTTTAGTTGTCTCTCAGGCTAACTTTAGTTTTCTCTCAGGCTAGCTTTAGTTGTCTCTAAGGGGCTAACTTTAGTTGTCTCTCAGGCCAACTTTAGTTATCTCTCAAACTAACTTTAGTTATCTCTCAGGCTAACTTTTTAAACCTAAAAAGGTATAACTGGTACAGAAAACATCAAAATTAGGAAAACTGTGGCTTCAGAGAACACTGAAAGTTAAGAATGGATCAAGATGGGAAATTTTTAGAAGTGATGACAAAAATAGGAAAAAAGCTTTCTTGTTGACTGTTTCTAATATTTGATAATGAACAATTCTGAGGAGTAAATGGATAACTTGAATATTTAATTCCACTTTTGCCATCTGATTAACATCATTTGTTAAATATGGTACAATCCATCTACACCTGACACAACTTTATATAATCTTTCAATCAGGCTATGTGTAGTTGTCTTTCAAACTACCTTTACCTAGCCGTCATGCTAACTTTAGTTCATCGTCGGTAACCCACGGTTGATTCCGATACGTTCCTCTCAACCGTGGGTTACCGACGATGACTTTAGTTGTCTTTCAGGCTAACTTTAGTTATTTCTCAGGCTAACTTTAGTTATCTCTCAGGCTAACTGTAGTTATCTCTCAGACTAACTTTAGTTATTTCTGAGGCAGGCTAACTTTAGTTATCTGTCAAACTAACTTTAGTTTTCTCTCATGCTAACTTTAGTTTTCTTTCAGGCTAACTTTAGTTATCTCTCAGGCTAACTTTAGTTATCTCTCAGGCTAATTTTAGTTATCTCTCAGGCAAACGTTAGTTATATCTCAAGCTAACTTTAGTTATCTCTCATACTAACATTGATTATATATCAGGCTAACTTTTGTTGTCTCTCAGGCTAACTTTAGTTATCTCTCAGGCTAACTTTAATTATCTCCCAGGCTAACTTTAGTTGTCTCTCAAACTAACTTCAATTATCTCTCAGGCTTACTTTAGTTATCTCTCAGGATACCATAAGTTGTCTCTCAGGCTTACTTTAGTTATCTCTCAAGCTAACTTTAGTTATCTCTTAGGCTAACTTTAGTTGTCTCTGAGGCTAAATTTAGTTATTTTTTGTACTAACTGTTGTTATCTCTCATGCTAGCTTTAGTTTTCTCTCATGCTAACTTTAGTAATCTTTCGTGCTAACTTTAGTTATCTCTCAGGCTAACTTTAGTTATCTCTCAGACTGACTATAGTTATCTCTCAGGCTAACTTTAGTTGTCTCAGGCTAACTTTAGTTATCTTTCATGCTAACTTATGTTATCTCTCATGCTAACTTTAGTTATGTCTAACTTTAGTTGTCTCTCAGGCTAGCATTAGTTGTCTCTCAGACTAACTTTTATTGTCTCTCAGGCTAACTTTAGTTATCTCTCAGGCTAACTTTAGTTGTCTCCCAGGCTAACTTTAGTTGTCTCTCAGGCTAACTTTAGTTATCTCTCAGGCTAACATAAGTTGTCTCTCGGGCTTACTTTAGTTATCCCTCAGGCTAACTTTAGTTATCCCTCATGCTAACTTTAGTTATCTCTCAGGCTAACTTTAGTTGTCTCTCAGGCTAACTTTAGTTATCTTCCATGCTAACTTTAGTTATCTGTCATGCTAACGTTAGTTATCTCTCACGCTAACTTTAGTTATCTCTTATGCTAACTTTAGTTATCTCTCGTGCTAATTTTAGTTATCTCGCAGGCTAACTTTAGTTATCTCTCAGGCTGACTAGTTATCTCTCAGGCTGAGTCACTGACAAACTTTATCACATAATGTTGTATCGAGTACACTTCACCATCAGCTGTTTTCCAACACCCCTAATCTTTTTACCTTCTAACATGTTTAAACTCTTCGATATATGATATATACAAATAATAATAGACACTATTTGACTATTTAATGACTAGTTTTTTTTTTCATTTTACAGAAAGAATTGAAAGATAGAGACAAATTTATCAAGAGAATAATGGAGGTATAATAACAGTCAAACTTGTGTTAATCGTTACCTTGCGCTAGTCGTCACTTTGAGTTAGTCGTTATCTTGTGTTAGTCATCACCTTGAGTTAGTCGTAACCTTGTATTAGTCGTCATCTTGTGTTTGTTGTCACCTTGAGTTAGTTTTCACCTTGAGTTAGTCATCACCTTGAGTTAGTTTTCACCTTGAGTTAGTTGTCACCTTGTATTAGTTATCACCTTGTGTTTGTCATCACCTTGAATTAGTTGTCACCTTGAGTTAGTCGTTACCTTGAGTTAGTCATCACCTTTAGTTAGTTGTCACCTTGTGTTAGTCATCACCTTGAATTAGTCGTCACCTTGAGCTAGTTGTCATTTTCGTTACTTTGTGTTTGTCATCACCTTGAGTTAGTTGTCACCTTTGTCACCTTGTGTTAGACATCACCTTGTGTTAGTCATCACCTTGAGTTAGTCGTCACCTTGTGTTAGTCGTCACTTTGAGTTTGTCGTCACCTTGTGTTAGTCGTCACCTTTGTCACCTTGAGTTAGTCATCACCTTGTGTTAGTGGTCACCTTGAGTTAGTTGTTGCCTTCTGTTGTCATCATCTTGTGTTAGTCATTACCTTGTGTTAGTTGTTACCTTCTCTTGTCGTCACCTTGTGTTAGTTGTCACCTTGTGTTAGTTGTTGCCTTCTGTTGTCATCATCTTGTGTTAGTCATTACCTTGTGTTAGTTGTCACCTTCTGTTGTCATCACCTTGTGTTAGTTGTCACCTTGTGTTAGTTGTCACCTTGTGTTAGTTGGCACCTTGTGTTAGTTGTTGCCTTCTGTTGTCATCACCTTGTGTTAGTTGTCACCTTGTGTTAGTTGGCACCTTGTGTTAGTTGTTGCCTTCTGTTGTCATCATCTTGTGTTAGTTGTTGCCTTCTGTTAGTTGTCACCTTCTGTTGTCATCACCTTGTGTTAGTTGTCACCTTGTGTTAGTTGGCATCTTGTGTTAGTTGGCACCTTGTGTTAGTTGTTGCCTTCTGTTGTCATCACCCTGTGTTAGTTGTCACCTTGTGTTAGTTGTTGCCTTCTGTTGTCATCATCTTGTGTTAGTCATTACCTTGTGTTAGTTGTTACCTTGAGTTAGTTGGCACCTTGTGTTAGTTGTCACCTTGTGTTAGTTGTTGCCTTCTGTTGTCATCATCTTGTGTTAGTCAATACCTTGTGTTAGTTGTCACCTTCTGTTGTCATCACCTTGTGTTAGTTGTTACCTTGTGTTAGTCGTCACCTTGAGTTAGTTGGCACCTTGTGTTAGTTGTCACCTTGTGTTAGTTGTTGCCTTCTGTTGTCATCATCTTGTGTTAGTCAATACCTTGTGTTAGTTGTCACCTTCTGTTGTCATCACCTTGTGTTAGTTGTTACCTTGTGTTAGTCGTCACCTTGAGTTAGTTGGCACCTTGTGTTAGTCGTCATCTTGTGTTAGTTGTTACCTTCTGTTGTCATCACCTTGTGTTAGTTGTTACCTTCTGTTGTCATCACCCTGTGTTAGTTGTTACCTTCTGTTGTCATCACCTTGTGTTAGTTGTTATCTTCTGTTGTCGTCACCCTGTGTTAGTTGTCACCTTGTGTTAGTTGTTGCCTTCTGTTGTCATCATCTTGTGTTAGTCATTACCTTGTGTTAGTTGTCACCTTCTGTTGTCATCACCTTGTGTTAGTTGTTACCTTGTGTTAGTTGTTACCTTGTGTTAGTCGTCACCTTGAGTTAGTTGGCACCTTGTGTAAGTCGTCATCTTGTGTTAGTTGGCACCTTGTGTTAGTTGTTACCTTCTGTTGTCATTACCTTGTGTTAGTTGTTACCTTCTGTTGTCGTCACCCTGTGTTAGTTGGCACCTTGTGTTAGTTGGCACCTTGTGTTAGTTGGCACCTTGTGTTAGTTGGCACCTTGTGTTAGTCGTCATCTTGTGTTAGTTGGCACCTTGTGTTAGTTGTTACCTTCTGTTGTCATCACCTTGTGTTAGTTGTTACATTCTGTTGTCGTCACCCTGTGTTAGTTGGCACCTTGTGTTAGTTGGCACCTTGTGTTAGTTGTCACCTTGTGTTAGTTGGCACCTTCTGTTGTCATCACCTTGTGTTAGTTGTCACCTTGTGTTAGTTGGCACCTTCTGTTGTCATCACCTTGTGTTAGTTGGCACCCTGTGTTAGTTGTTACCTTCTGTTGTCATTACCTTGTGTTAGTTGTTACCTTCTGTTGTCATCACCTTGTGTTAGTTGGCACCTTCTGTTGTCATCACCTTGTGTTAGTTGTTACCTTCTGTTGTCATCACCTTGTGTTAGTTGTCACCTTCTGTTGTCATCACTTTGTGTTAGTTGTTACCTTCTGTTGTCATCACCTTGTGTTAGTTGTTACCTTCTGTTGTCATCACCTTGTGTTAGTTGTTACCTTCTGTTGTCATCACCTTGTGTTAGTCATCACTTTGTGTTAGTCATCACCTTGTGTTAGTTGTTACCTTGTGTTAGTCATCACCTTGTGTTAGTTGTTACCTTGTGTTAGTCATCACTTTGTGTTAGTTGTTACCTTCTGTTGTCATCACTTTGTGTTAATTGTTACCTTAACTGTTGTCGTCACCTTGTGTTAGTTGTTACCTTGTGTTAGTCATCACTTTGTGTTAGTTGTTACCTTGTGTTAGTCATCACTTTGTGTTAGTTGTTACCTTGTGTTAGTCATCACTTTGTGTTAGTTGTTACCTTGTGTTAGTCATCACTTTGTGTTAGTTGTTACCTTGTGTTAGTCTTCACTTTGTGTTAGTTGTTACCTTCTGTTGTCATCACTTTGTGTTAGTTGTTACCTTCTGTTGTCATCACCTTGTGTTAGTTGTTACCTTGTGTTAGTCATCACTTTGTGTTAGTTGTTACCTTGTGTTAGTCATCACTTTGTGTTAATTGTTACCTTGTGTTAGTCATCACTTTGTGTTAGTTGTTACCTTGTGTTAGTCATCACGTTGTGTTAGTTGTTACCTTGTGTTAGTCATCACTTTGTGTTAGTTGTTACCTTCTGTTGTCATCACTTTGTGTTAGTTGTTACCTTCTGTTGTCATCACTTTGTGTTAGTTGTTACCTTGTGTTAGTCATCACTTTGTGTTAGTCATCACTTTGTGTTAGTTGTTACCTTGTGTTAGTCATCACTTTGTGTTAGTGGTCACCTTGAGTTAGTTGTTGCCTTCTGTTGTCATCATCTTGTGTTAGTCATTACCTTGTGTTAGTTGTTACCTTCTCTTGTCGTCACCTTGTGTTAGTTGTCACCTTGTGTTAGTTGTTGCCTTCTGTTGTCATCATCTTGTGTTAGTCATTACCTTGTGTTAGTTGTCACCTTCTGTTGTCATCACCTTGTGTTAGTTGTCACCTTGTGTTAGTTGTCACCTTGTGTTAGTTGGCACCTTGTGTTAGTTGTTGCCTTCTGTTGTCATCACCTTGTGTTAGTTGTCACCTTGTGTTAGTTGGCACCTTGTGTTAGTTGTTGCCTTCTGTTGTCATCATCTTGTGTTAGTTGTTGCCTTCTGTTAGTTGTCACCTTCTGTTGTCATCACCTTGTGTTAGTTGTCACCTTGTGTTAGTTGGCATCTTGTGTTAGTTGGCACCTTGTGTTAGTTGTTGCCTTCTGTTGTCGTCACCCTGTGTTAGTTGTCACCTTGTGTTAGTTGTTGCCTTCTGTTGTCATCATCTTGTGTTAGTCATTACCTTGTGTTAGTTGTTACCTTGAGTTAGTTGGCACCTTGTGTTAGTTGTCACCTTGTGTTAGTTGTTGCCTTCTGTTGTCATCATCTTGTGTTAGTCAATACCTTGTGTTAGTTGTCACCTTCTGTTGTCATCACCTTGTGTTAGTTGTTACCTTGTGTTAGTCGTCACCTTGAGTTAGTTGGCACCTTGTGTTAGTTGTCACCTTGTGTTAGTTGTTGCCCTTCTGTTGTCATCATCTTGTGTTAGTCAATACCTTGTGTTAGTTGTCACCTTCTGTTGTCATCACCTTGTGTTAGTTGTTACCTTGTGTTAGTCGTCACCTTGAGTTAGTTGGCACCTTGTGTTAGTCGTCATCTTGTGTTAGTTGTTACCTTCTGTTGTCATCACCTTGTGTTAGTTGTTACCTTCTGTTGTCATCACCCTGTGTTAGTTGTTACCTTCTGTTGTCATCACCTTGTGTTAGTTGTTATCTTCTGTTGTCGTCACCCTGTGTTAGTTGTCACCTTGTGTTAGTTGTTGCCTTCTGTTGTCATCATCTTGTGTTAGTCATTACCTTGTGTTAGTTGTCACCTTCTGTTGTCATCACCTTGTGTTAGTTGTTACCTTGTGTTAGTCGTCACCTTGAGTTAGTTGGCACCTTGTGTTAGTTGTCACCTTGTGTTAGTTGTTGCCTTCTGTTGTCATCATCTTGTGTTAGTCAATACCTTGTGTTAGTTGTCACCTTCTGTTGTCATCACCTTGTGTTAGTTGTTACCTTGTGTTAGTCGTCACCTTGAGTTAGTTGGCACCTTGTGTTAGTCGTCATCTTGTGTTAGTTGTTACCTTCTGTTGTCATCACCTTGTGTTAGTTGTTACCTTCTGTTGTCATCACCCTGTGTTAGTTGTTACCTTCTGTTGTCATCACCTTGTGTTAGTTGTTATCTTCTGTTGTCGTCACCCTGTGTTAGTTGTCACCTTGTGTTAGTTGTTGCCTTCTGTTGTCATCATCTTGTGTTAGTCATTACCTTGTGTTAGTTGTCACCTTCTGTTGTCATCACCTTGTGTTAGTTGTTACCTTGTGTTAGTTGTTACCTTGTGTTAGTCGTCACCTTGAGTTAGTTGGCACCTTGTGTAAGTCGTCATCTTGTGTTAGTTGGCACCTTGTGTTAGTTGTTACCTTCTGTTGTCATTACCTTGTGTTAGTTGTTACCTTCTGTTGTCGTCACCCTGTGTTAGTTGGCACCTTGTGTTAGTTGGCACCTTGTGTTAGTTGGCACCTTGTGTTAGTTGGCACCTTGTGTTAGTTGGCACCTTGTGTTAGTCGTCATCTTGTGTTAGTTGGCACCTTGTGTTAGTTGTTACCTTCTGTTGT
The DNA here is from genome assembly GCA_963383655.1 of Bathymodiolus septemdierum. Lineage (NCBI taxonomy): Eukaryota > Metazoa > Mollusca > Bivalvia > Mytilida > Modiolidae > Bathymodiolus > Bathymodiolus septemdierum. The sequence goes on from OY726520.1 coordinate 81,107,456, forward strand.
CATCACCTTGTGTTAGTTGTTACATTCTGTTGTCGTCACCCTGTGTTAGTTGGCACCTTGTGTTAGTTGGCACCTTGTGTTAGTTGTCACCTTGTGTTAGTTGGCACCTTCTGTTGTCATCACCTTGTGTTAGTTGTCACCTTGTGTTAGTTGGCACCTTCTGTTGTCATCACCTTGTGTTAGTTGGCACCTTGTGTTAGTTGTTACCTTCTGTTGTCATTACCTTGTGTTAGTTGTTACCTTCTGTTGTCATCACCTTGTGTTAGTTGGCACCTTCTGTTGTCATCACCTTGTGTTAGTTGTTACCTTCTGTTGTCATCACCTTGTGTTAGTTGTCACCTTCTGTTGTCATCACTTTGTGTTAGTTGTTGCCTTCTGTTGTCATCACCTTGTGTTAGTTGTTACCTTCTGTTGTCATCACCTTGTGTTAGTTGTTACCTTCTGTTGTCATCACCTTGTGTTAGTCATCACTTTGTGTTAGTCATCACCTTGTGTTAGTTGTTACCTTGTGTTAGTCATCACCTTGTGTTAGTTGTTACCTTGTGTTAGTCATCACTTTGTGTTAGTTGTTACCTTGTGTTAGTCATCACTTTGTGTTAGTTGTTACCTTGTGTTAGTCATCACTTTGTGTTAGTTGTTACCTTGTGTTAGTCTTCACTTTGTGTTAGTTGTTACCTTCTGTTGTCATCACTTTGTGTTAGTTGTTACCTTCTGTTGTCATCACCTTGTGTTAGTTGTTACCTTGTGTTAGTCATCACTTTGTGTTAGTTGTTACCTTGTGTTAGTCATCACTTTGTGTTAATTGTTACCTTGTGTTAGTCATCACTTTGTGTTAGTTGTTACCTTGTGTTAGTCATCACGTTGTGTTAGTTGTTACCTTGTGTTAGTCATCACTTTGTGTTAGTTGTTACCTTCTGTTGTCATCACTTTGTGTTAGTTGTTACCTTCTGTTGTCATCACTTTGTGTTAGTTGTTACCTTGTGTTAGTCATCACTTTGTGTTAGTCATCACTTTGTGTTAGTTGTTACCTTGTGTTAGTCATCACTTTGTGTTAGTGGTCACCTTGAGTTAGTTGTTGCCTTCTGTTGTCATCATCTTGTGTTAGTCATTACCTTGTGTTAGTTGTTACCTTCTCTTGTCGTCACCTTGTGTTAGTTGTCACCTTGTGTTAGTTGTTGCCTTCTGTTGTCATCATCTTGTGTTAGTCATTACCTTGTGTTAGTTGTCACCTTCTGTTGTCATCACCTTGTGTTAGTTGTCACCTTGTGTTAGTTGTCACCTTGTGTTAGTTGGCACCTTGTGTTAGTTGTTGCCTTCTGTTGTCATCACCTTGTGTTAGTTGTCACCTTGTGTTAGTTGGCACCTTGTGTTAGTTGTTGCCTTCTGTTGTCATCATCTTGTGTTAGTTGTTGCCTTCTGTTAGTTGTCACCTTCTGTTGTCATCACCTTGTGTTAGTTGTCACCTTGTGTTAGTTGGCATCTTGTGTTAGTTGGCACCTTGTGTTAGTTGTTGCCTTCTGTTGTCGTCACCCTGTGTTAGTTGTCACCTTGTGTTAGTTGTTGCCTTCTGTTGTCATCATCTTGTGTTAGTCATTACCTTGTGTTAGTTGTTACCTTGAGTTAGTTGGCACCTTGTGTTAGTTGTCACCTTGTGTTAGTTGTTGCCTTCTGTTGTCATCATCTTGTGTTAGTCAATACCTTGTGTTAGTTGTCACCTTCTGTTGTCATCACCTTGTGTTAGTTGTTACCTTGTGTTAGTCGTCACCTTGAGTTAGTTGGCACCTTGTGTTAGTTGTCACCTTGTGTTAGTTGTTGCCCTTCTGTTGTCATCATCTTGTGTTAGTCAATACCTTGTGTTAGTTGTCACCTTCTGTTGTCATCACCTTGTGTTAGTTGTTACCTTGTGTTAGTCGTCACCTTGAGTTAGTTGGCACCTTGTGTTAGTCGTCATCTTGTGTTAGTTGTTACCTTCTGTTGTCATCACCTTGTGTTAGTTGTTACCTTCTGTTGTCATCACCCTGTGTTAGTTGTTACCTTCTGTTGTCATCACCTTGTGTTAGTTGTTATCTTCTGTTGTCGTCACCCTGTGTTAGTTGTCACCTTGTGTTAGTTGTTGCCTTCTGTTGTCATCATCTTGTGTTAGTCATTACCTTGTGTTAGTTGTCACCTTCTGTTGTCATCACCTTGTGTTAGTTGTTACCTTGTGTTAGTCGTCACCTTGAGTTAGTTGGCACCTTGTGTTAGTTGTCACCTTGTGTTAGTTGTTGCCTTCTGTTGTCATCATCTTGTGTTAGTCAATACCTTGTGTTAGTTGTCACCTTCTGTTGTCATCACCTTGTGTTAGTTGTTACCTTGTGTTAGTCGTCACCTTGAGTTAGTTGGCACCTTGTGTTAGTCGTCATCTTGTGTTAGTTGTTACCTTCTGTTGTCATCACCTTGTGTTAGTTGTTACCTTCTGTTGTCATCACCCTGTGTTAGTTGTTACCTTCTGTTGTCATCACCTTGTGTTAGTTGTTATCTTCTGTTGTCGTCACCCTGTGTTAGTTGTCACCTTGTGTTAGTTGTTGCCTTCTGTTGTCATCATCTTGTGTTAGTCATTACCTTGTGTTAGTTGTCACCTTCTGTTGTCATCACCTTGTGTTAGTTGTTACCTTGTGTTAGTTGTTACCTTGTGTTAGTCGTCACCTTGAGTTAGTTGGCACCTTGTGTAAGTCGTCATCTTGTGTTAGTTGGCACCTTGTGTTAGTTGTTACCTTCTGTTGTCATTACCTTGTGTTAGTTGTTACCTTCTGTTGTCGTCACCCTGTGTTAGTTGGCACCTTGTGTTAGTTGGCACCTTGTGTTAGTTGGCACCTTGTGTTAGTTGGCACCTTGTGTTAGTTGGCACCTTGTGTTAGTCGTCATCTTGTGTTAGTTGGCACCTTGTGTTAGTTGTTACCTTCTGTTGTCATCACCTTGTGTTAGTTGTTACATTCTGTTGTCGTCACCCTGTGTTAGTTGGCACCTTGTGTTAGTTGGCACCTTGTGTTAGTTGTCACCTTGTGTTAGTTGGCACCTTCTGTTGTCATCACCTTGTGTTAGTTGTCACCTTGTGTTAGTTGGCACCTTCTGTTGTCATCACCTTGTGTTAGTTGGCACCTTGTGTTAGTTGTTACCTTCTGTTGTCATTACCTTGTGTTAGTTGTTACCTTCTGTTGTCATCACCTTGTGTTAGTTGGCACCTTCTGTTGTCATCACCTTGTGTTAGTTGTTACCTTCTGTTGTCATCACCTTGTGTTAGTTGTCACCTTCTGTTGTCATCACTTTGTGTTAGTTGTTGCCTTCTGTTGTCATCACCTTGTGTTAGTTGTTACCTTCTGTTGTCATCACCTTGTGTTAGTTGTTACCTTCTGTTGTCATCACCTTGTGTTAGTCATCACTTTGTGTTAGTCATCACCTTGTGTTAGTTGTTACCTTGTGTTAGTCATCACCTTGTGTTAGTTGTTACCTTGTGTTAGTCATCACTTTGTGTTAGTTGTTACCTTCTGTTGTCATCACTTTGTGTTAATTGTTACCTTAACTGTTGTCGTCACCTTGTGTTAGTTGTTACCTTGTGTTAGTCATCACTTTGTGTTAGTTGTTACCTTGTGTTAGTCATCACTTTGTGTTAGTTGTTACCTTGTGTTAGTCATCACTTTGTGTTAGTTGTTACCTTGTGTTAGTCATCACTTTGTGTTAGTTGTTACCTTGTGTTAGTCATCACCTTGTGTTAGTTGTTACCTTGTGTTAGTCATCACTTTGTGTTAGTTGTTACCTTCTGTTGTCATCACTTTGTGTTAGTTGTTACCTTGTGTTAGTCATCACTTTGTGTTAGTCATCACTTTGTGTTAGTTGTTACCTTGTGTTAGTCATCACTTTGTGTTAGTTGTTACCTTGTGTTAGTCATCACTTTGTGTTAGTCATCACTTTGTATTAGTTGTTACCTTGTGTTAGTCATCACCTTGTGTTAGTTGTTACCTTCTGTTGTCATCACTTTGTGTTAGTTGTTACCTTGTGTTAGTCATCACTTTGTGTTAGTTGTTACCTTCTGTTGTCATCACTTTGTGTTAGTTGTTACCTTCTGTTGTCATCACCTTGTGTTAGTTGTTACCTTGTGTTAGTCATCACTTTGTGTTAGTTGTTACCTTGTGTTAGTCATCACTTTGTGTTAGTTGTTACCTTGTGTTAGTCATCACTTTGTGTTAGTTGTTACCTTGTGTTAGTCATCACTTTGTGTTAGTCATCACTTTGTGTTAGTTGTTACCTTGTGTTAGTCATCACCTTGTGTTAGTTGTTACCTTCTGTTGTCATCACTTTGTGTTAGTTGTTACCTTGTGTTAGTCATCACTTTGTGTTAGTTGTTACCTTCTGTTGTCATCACTTTGTGTTAGTTGTTACCTTCTGTTGTCATCACCTTGTGTTAGTTGTTACCTTGTGTTAGTCATCACTTTGTGTTAGTTGTTATCTTGTGTTAGTCATCACTTTGTGTTAGTTGTTACCTTGTGTTAGTCATCACTTTGTGTTAGTTGTTACCTTGTGTTAGTCATCACTTTGTGTTAGTTGTTACCTTGTGTTAGTCATCACCTTGTGTTAGTTGTTACCTTCTGTTGTCATCACTTTGTGTTAGTTGTTACCTTGTGTTAGTCATCACCTACTGTACAGGGCTAGATCTAAACCCTCCTAAATACTAGTAGTTGTACATGTTATTTTAATTCAAAGTTTATTTCAGCATATCAGTTTACTAGTATTTTTCAGTCAGTGTTTATTATCAACTTTAATATATGCTTGGTAGTTAATTTTCAAAGTATTCTCAATACATGATTGTTCTAATTAAGCTGTTAAATTATTAAATAATTATCTAATAAAATAAAAAGCAAAAAATTATCCACACTGTCAGCATTACAAAGACACAGCAACACTACATGTTTTCCAGTAAATTTCCTTCCAGCAACGTAATAACTGAATATTTAAGAACTGAAACTGACAATCCGGATCAATCGATCTTAAATAAGTAGTCACTTGTCTTATACAGTCCTCTATCTCAACAGGGATTGTTGAATACAAGTTTGACTGTAATGTGGATTTTTTAAACTTTTTGTTAGAATAGAATTTCATGGGGTGATGGAAAATAAGATGCTTGTGGAAACATATTTAGGTGTTTTAGTATATTTTGCACATTATTTTGAATTTCATGGTTCACTTGTGTTATCCAAGAAAACATGAGTATCATCAATAAGATATATAGGAATTTTAAGCAAACTAAACATGTACAAAATATAATTTGTAAGCTACATCATGTAAACAGTATGACACAAAATAGTACTCTTGATCGAGAACTTTGTCTCAAATGCTCCTGTGCGTTAAATTCTTTCCTGGTTTTCATGACTTTGTTATCTGTTTTTCTCAGTCTCCACAAATTCTGATAACGCTGAATAGAGCTGAAATACTACTCGCTGGACGTTAAGCAATAATCAATCAATCAAGCAATATTACATAGTAAATATTTTGTAATTTAGCAAATACAAGTGCTGACATTGAATAAGGGACCGATTATATATTTCATGCATTTTTTTATGATTTTGCCGATTCTGTTTATTTGCTCCCTAAACTTTTAAAATTATTTGGCTTTCCATCCTTTCGACTTTGAGTGTACCTGTTGAAGGTTATTCCAGAAACGTGTCGTGCACACTAAATTTGATATCTACGTTTTTATTTTAAGCGTCATAAGATAATGCCAAATATATTTTGTAGTTTACTGAATATTGTAGAGTTTTGTTACATTTATGACACAATTGCTTTACAAAGTTCATTCTCTTCTTTTTAGGAATTGGTTAAGATGTTTAATGAATCAGACTCATTCTACTTTAGTGAAACATTTGATTTAACGAACAGCATACAGAAACAATATTCTGTGAACTATGATCACAAAAAATTTCTCTGGCAGAGAGTTGATGACAGATTTTTTTGGAATTTTCACATGACTAAAGAGATTAGGGAAACATTCAAGGAAAATGAGGTAATGTTAATATTACACACACACACTTGACTAAAGAGATTAGGGAAACATTCAAGGAAAATGAGGTAATGTTAATATTACACACACACTTGACTAAAGAGATTAGGGAAACATTCAAAGAAAATGAGGTAATATTAATATTACACACACACTTGACTAAAGAGATTAGGGAAACATTCAAAGAAAATGAGGTAATGTTACTATTACACACACACTTGACTAAAGAGATTAGGGAAACATTCAAAGAAAATAAGGTAATGTTACTATTACACACACACTTGACTAAAGAGATTAGGGAAACATTCAAAGAAAATGAGGTAATGTTACTATTACATACCACATGACTAAAGAGATTAGGGAAACATTCAAAGAAAATGAGGTAATGTTACTATTACACACACACTTGACTAAAGAGATTAGGGAAACATTCAAAGAAAATGATGTAACTATTACACACACACTTGACTAAAGAGATTAGGGAAACATTCAAAGAAAATGAGGTAATGTTACTATTACACACACACAGGACTAAAGAGATTAGGGAAACATTCAAAGAAAATGAGGTAACTATTGCACACTCACAGGACTAAAGAGATTAGGGAAACATTCAAAGAAAATGAGGTAACTATTGCACACACACAGGACTAAAGAGATTAGGGAAACATTCAAAGAAAATGAGGTAATGTTACTATTACACACACACAGGACTAAAGAGATTAGGGAAACATTCAAAGAAAATGAGGTAATATTAATATTACACACACACTTGACTAAAGAGATTAGGGAAACATTCAAAGAAAATGAGGTAATGTTAATATTACACACACACAGGACTAAAGAAATTAGGGAAACATTCAAAGTAAATGAGGTAATATTAATATTACACACACACTTGACTAAAGAGATTAGGGAAACATTCAAAGAAAATGAGGTAATGTTACTATTACACACACACTTGACTAAAGAGATTAGGGAAACATTCAAAGAAAATAAGGTAATGTTACTATTACACACACACTTGACTAAAGAGATTAGGGAAACATTCAAGGAAAATGAGGTAATGTTAATATTACACACACACTTGACTAAAGAGATTAGGGAAACATTCAAAGAAAATGAGGTAATATTAATATTACACACACACTTGACTAAAGAGATTAGGGAAACATTCAAAGAAAATGAGGTAATGTTACTATTACACACACACTTGACTAAAGAGATTAGGGAAACATTCAAAGAAAATAAGGTAATGTTACTATTACACACACACTTGACTAAAGAGATTAGGGAAACATTCAAAGAAAATGAGGTAATGTTGCTATTACATACCACATGACTAAAGAGATTAGGGAAACATTCAAAGAAAATGAGGTAATGTTACTATTACACACACACTTGACTAAAGAGATTAGGGAAACATTCAAAGAAAATGAGGTAACTATTACACACACACTTGACTAAAGAGATTAGGGAAACATTCAAAGAAAATGAGGTAATGCTACTATTACACACACACAGGACTAATGAGATTAGGGAAACATTCAAAGAAAATGAGGTAACTATTGCACACACACAGGACTAAAGAGATTAGGGAAACATTAAAAGAAAATGAGGTAACTGTTACACACACCACATGACTAAAGAGATTAGGGAAACATTCAAAGAAAATGAGGTAATGTTACTATTACACACACACTTGACTAAAGAGATTAGGGAAACATTCAAAGAAAATGAGGTAACTATTGCACACACACAGGACTAAAGAGATTAGGGAAACATTCAAAGAAAATGAGGTAATGTTACTATTACACACACACAGGACTAAAGAGATTAGGGAAACATTCAAAGAAAATGAGGTAACTATTGCACACACACAGGACTAAAGAGATTAGGGAAACATTAAAAGAAAATGAGGTAATGTTACTATTACACACACACTTGACTAAAGAGATTAGGGAAACATTCAAAGAAAATGAGGTAACTATTGCACACACACAGGACTAAAGAGATTAGGGAAACATTCAAAGAAAATGAGGTAATGTTACTATTACACACCACATGACTAAAGAGATTAGGGAAACATTCAAAGAAAATGAGGTAATGTTACTATTACACACACACAGGACTAAAGAGATTAGGGAAACATTCAAAGAAAATGAGGTAATGTTACTATTACACACACACAGGACTAATGAGATTAGGGAAACATTCAAAGAAAATGAAGTAATGTTACTATTACACACACACAGGACTAAAGAGATTAGGGAAACATTAAAAGAAAATGAGGTAATGTTACTATTACACACACACTTGACTAAAGAGATTAGGGAAACATTCAAAGAAAATGAGGTAATGTTACTATTACACACACACAGGACTAATGAGATTAGGGAAACATTCAAAGAAGATGAGGTAACTATAGCACACACACAGGACTAAAGAGATTAGAGAAACATTCAAAGAAAATGAGGTAATGTTACTATTACACACACACAGGACTAATGAAATTAGGGAAACATTCAAAGAAAATGAGGTAACTATTGCACACACACAGGACTAAAGAGATTAGGGAAACATTCAAAGAAAATGAGGTAATGTTACTATTACACACACACTTGACTAAAGAGATTAGGGAAACATTCAAAGAAAATGAGGTAATGTTACTATTACACACACACAGGACTAATGAGATTAGGGAAACATTCAAAGAAAATGAGGTAACTATTGCACACACACAGTACTAAAGAGATTAGAGAAACATTCAAAGAAAATGAGGTAATGTTACTATTACACACACACAGGACTAATGAAATTAGGGAAACATTCAAAGAAAATGAGGTAACTATTGCACACACACAGGACTAAAGAGATTAGGGAAACATTCAAAGAAAATGAGGTAATGTTACTATTACATACACACTTGACTAATGAGATTAGGGAAACATTCAAAGAAAATGAGGTAATGTTACTATTACACACACACAGGACTAAAGAGATTAGGGAAACATTCAAAGAAAATGAGGTAATGTTACTATTACACACACACAGGACTAAAGAGATTAGGGAAACATTCAAAGAAAATGAGGTAATATTAATATTACACACACACTTGACTAAAGAGATTAGGGAAACATTCAAAGAAAATGAGGTAATGTTAATATTACACACACACAGGACTAAAGAAATTAGGGAAACATTCAAAGAAAATGAGGTAATATTAATATTACACACACACTTGACTAAAGAGATTAGGGAAACATTCAAAGAAAATGAGGTAATGTTACTATTACACACACACTTGACTAAAGAGATTAGGGAAACATTCAAAGAAAATAAGGTAATGTTACTATTACACACACACTTGACTAAAGAGATTAGGGAAACATTCAAGGAAAATGAGGTAATGTTAATATTACACACACACTTGACTAAAGAGATTAGGGAAACATTCAAAGAAAATGAGGTAATATTAATATTACACACACACTTGACTAAAGAGATTAGGGAAACATTCAAAGAAAATGAGGTAATGTTACTATTACACACACACAGGACTAAAGAGATTAGGGAAACATTAAAAAAAAATGAGGTAATGTTACTATTACACACACACAGGACTAATGAGATTAGGGAAACATTCAAAGAAAATGAGGTAATGTTACTATTACACACACACACAGGACTAAAGAGATTAGGGAAACATTTAAAGAAAATGAAGTAATGTTACTATTACACACACACACATGACTAAAGAGATTAGGGAAACATTCAAAGAAAATGAGGTAACTATTACACACACACAGGACTAATGAGATTAGGGAAACATTCAAAGAAAATGAGGTAACTATTGCACACACACAGGACTAAAGAGATTAGGGAAACATTCAAAGAAAATGAGGTAATGTTACTATTACACACACACATGACTAATGAGATTAGGAAAACATTAAAAGAAAATGAGGTAATGTTACTATTACACACACACAGGACTAAAGAGATTAGGGAAACATTCAAAGAAAATGAGGTAACTTTAGCACACACACAGGACTAAAGAGATTAGGGAAACATTCAAAGAAAATGAGGTAATGTTACTATTACACACACACTTGACTAAAGAGATTAGGGAAACATTCAAAGAAAATGAGGTAACTGTTACACACACACATGATTAAAGAGATTGGGGAAACATTCAAAGAAAATGAGGTAATGTTACTATTACACACACACAGGACTAAAGAGATTAGGGAAACATTCAAAGAAAATGAGGTAATGTTACTATTACACACACACTTGACTAAAGAGATTAGGGAAACATTCAAAGAAAATGAGGTAATGTTACTATTACATACCACATGACTAAAGAGATTAGGGAAACATTCAAAGAAAATGAGGTAATGTTACTATTACACACACACTTGACTAAAGAGATTAGGGAAACATTCAAAGAAAATGATGTAACTATTACACACACACTTGACTAAAGAGATTAGGGAAACATTCAAAGAAAATGAGGTAATGTTACTATTACACACACACAGGACTAAAGAGATTAGGGAAACATTCAAAGAAAATGAGGTAACTATTGCACACACACAGGACTAAAGAGATTAGGGAAACATTCAAAGAAAATGAGGTAACTATTGCACACACACAGGACTAATGAGATTAGGGAAACATTCAAAGAAAATGAAGTAATGTTACTATTACACACACACAGGACTAAAGAGATTAGGGAAACATTAAAAGAAAATGAGGTAATGTTACTATTACACACACACTTGACTAAAGAGATTAGGGAAACATTCAAAGAAAATGAGGTAATGTTACTATTACACACACACAGGACTAAAGAGATTAGGGAAACATTCAAAGAAAATGAGGTAATGTTACTATTACACACACACAGGACTAATGAGATTAGGGAAACATTCAAAGAAGATGAAGTAACTATAGCACACACACAGGACTAAAGAGATTAGAGAAACATTCAAAGAAAATGAGGTAATGTTACTATTACACACACACAGGACTAATGAAATTAGGGAAACATTCAAAGAAAATGAGGTAACTATTGCACACACACAGGACTAAAGAGATTAGGGAAACATTCAAAGAAAATGAGGTAATGTTACTATTACATACACACTTGACTAATGAGATTAGGGAAACATTCAAAGAAAATGAGGTAATGTTACTATTACACACACACAGGACTAAAGAGATTAGGGAAACATTCAAAGAAAATGAGGTAATGTTACTATTACACACACACAGGACTAAAGAGATTAGGGAAACATTCAAAGAAAATGAGGTAATATTAATATTACACACACACTTGACTAAAGAGATTAGGGAAACATTCAAAGAAAATGAGGTAATGTTAATATTACACACACACAGGACTAAAGAAATTAGGGAAACATTCAAAGAAAATGAGGTAATATTAATATTACACACACACTTGACTAAAGAGATTAGGGAAACATTCAAAGAAAATGAGGTAATGTTACTATTACACACACACACAGGACTAAAGAGATTAGGGAAACATTTAAAGAAAATGAAGTAATGTTACTATTACACACACACACATGACTAAAGAGATTAGGGAAACATTCAAAGAAAATGAGGTAACTATTACACACACACAGGACTAATGAGATTAGGGAAACATTCAAAGAAAATGAGGTAACTATTGCACACACACAGGACTAAAGAGATTAGGGAAACATTCAAAGAAAATGAGGTAATGTTACTATTACACACACACATGACTAATGAGATTAGGAAAACATTAAAAGAAAATGAGGTAATGTTACTATTACACACACACAGGACTAATGAGATTAGGGAAACATTCAAAGAAAATGAGGTAACTTTAGCACACACACAGGACTAAAGAGATTAGGGAAACATTCAAAGAAAATGAGGTAATGTTACTATTACACACACACTTGACTAAAGAGATTAGGGAAACATTCAAAGAAAATGAGGTAACTGTTACACACACACATGATTAAAGAGATTGGGGAAACATTCAAAGAAAATGAGGTAATGTTACTATTACACACACACAGGACTAAAGAGATTAGGGAAACATTCAAAGAAAATGAGGTAATGTTACTATTACACACACACTTGACTAAAGAGATTAGGGAAACATTCAAAGAAAATGAGGTAATGTTACTATTACATACCACATGACTAAAGAGATTAGGGAAACATTCAAAGAAAATGAGGTAATGTTACTATTACACACACACTTGACTAAAGAGATTAGGGAAACATTCAAAGAAAATGATGTAACTATTACACACACACTTGACTAAAGAGATTAGGGAAACATTCAAAGAAAATGAGGTAATGTTACTATTACACACACACAGGACTAAAGAGATTAGGGAAACATTCAAAGAAAATGAGGTAACTATTGCACACACACAGGACTAAAGAGATTAGGGAAACATTCAAAGAAAATGAGGTAACTATTGCACACACACAGGACTAATGAGATTAGGGAAACATTCAAAGAAAATGAAGTAATGTTACTATTACACACACACAGGACTAAAGAGATTAGGGAAACATTAAAAGAAAATGAGGTAATGTTACTATTACACACACACTTGACTAAAGAGATTAGGGAAACATTCAAAGAAAATGAGGTAATGTTACTATTACACACACACAGGACTAAAGAGATTAGGGAAACATTCAAAGAAAATGAGGTAATGTTACTATTACACACACACAGGACTAATGAGATTAGGGAAACATTCAAAGAAGATGAGGTAACTATAGCACACACACAGGACTAAAGAGATTAGAGAAACATTCAAAGAAAATGAGGTAATGTTACTATTACACACACACAGGACTAATGAAATTAGGGAAACATTCAAAGAAAATGAGGTAACTATTGCACACACACAGGACTAAAGAGATTAGGGAAACATTCAAAGAAAATGAGGTAATGTTACTATTACATACACACTTGACTAATGAGATTAGGGAAACATTCAAAGAAAATGAGGTAATGTTACTATTACACACACACAGGACTAAAGAGATTAGGGAAACATTCAAAGAAAATGAGGTAATGTTACTATTACACACACACAGGACTAAAGAGATTAGGGAAACATTCAAAGAAAATGAGGTAATATTAATATTACACACACACTTGACTAAAGAGATTAGGGAAACATTCAAAGAAAATGAGGTAATGTTAATATTACACACACACAGGACTAAAGAAATTAGGGAAACATTCAAAGAAAATGAGGTAATATTAATATTACACACACACTTGACTAAAGAGATTAGGGAAACATTCAAAGAAAATGAGGTAATGTTACTATTACACACACACTTGACTAAAGAGATTAGGGAAACATTCAAAGAAAATAAGGTAATGTTACTATTACACACACACTTGACTAAAGAGATTAGGGAAACATTCAAGGAAAATGAGGTAATGTTAATATTACACACACACTTGACTAAAGAGATTAGGGAAACATTCAAAGAAAATGAGGTAATATTAATATTACACACACACTTGACTAAAGAGATTAGGGAAACATTCAAAGAAAATGAGGTAATGTTACTATTACACACACACAGGACTAAAGAGATTAGGGAAACATTAAAAAAAAATGAGGTAATGTTACTATTACACACACACAGGACTAATGAGATTAGGGAAACATTCAAAGAAAATGAGGTAATGTTACTATTACACACACACACAGGACTAAAGAGATTGGGGAAACATTCAAAGAAAATGAAGTAATGTTACTATTACACACACACACATGACTAAAGAGATTAGGGAAACATTCAAAGAAAATGAGGTAACTATTACACACACACAGGACTAATGAGATTAGGGAAACATTCAAAGAAAATGAGGTATCTATTGCACACACACAGGACTAAAGAGATTAGGGAAACATTCAAAGAAAATGAGGTAATGTTACTATTACACACACACATGACTAATGAGATTAGGAAAACATTAAAAGAAAATGAGGTAATGTTACTATTACACACACACAGGACTAAAGAGATTAGGGAAACATTCAAAGAAAATGAGGTAACTTTAGCACACACACAGGACTAAAGAGATTAGGGAAACATTCAAAGAAAATGAGGTAATGTTACTATTACACACACACTTGACTAAAGAGATTAGGGAAACATTCAAAGAAAATGAGGTAACTGTTACACACACACATGATTAAAGAGATTGGGGAAACATTCAAAGAAAATGAGGTAATGTTACTATTACACACACACAGGACTAAAGAGATTAGGGAAACATTCAAAGAAAATGAGGTAATGTTACTATTACACACACACTTGACTAAAGAGATTAGGGAAACATTCAAAGAAAATGAGGTAATGTTACTATTACACACACACTTGACTAAAGAGATTAGGGAAACATTCAAAGAAAATAAGGTAATGTTACTATTACACACACACTTGACTAAAGAGATTAGGGAAACATTCAAAGAAAATGAGGTAATGTTACTATTACATACCACATGACTAAAGAGATTAGGGAAACATTCAAAGAAAATGAGGTAATGTTACTATTACACACACACTTGACTAAAGAGATTAGGGAAACATTCAAAGAAAATGATGTAACTATTACACACACACTTGACTAAAGAGATTAGGGAAACATTCAAAGAAAATGAGGTAATGTTACTATTACACACACACAGGACTAAAGAGATTAGGGAAACATTCAAAGAAAATGAGGTAACTATTGCACACACACAGGACTAAAGAGATTAGGGAAACATTCAAAGAAAATGAGGTAACTATTGCACACACACAGGACTAAAGAGATTAGGGAAACATTCAAAGAAAATGAGGTAATGTTACTATTACACACACACAGGACTAAAGAGATTAGGGAAACATTCAAAGAAAATGAGGTAATATTAATATTACACACACACTTGACTAAAGAGATTAGGGAAACATTCAAAGAAAATGAGGTAATGTTAATATTACACACACACAGGACTAAAGAAATTAGGGAAACATTCAAAGAAAATGAGGTAATATTAATATTACACACACACTTGACTAAAGAGATTAGGGAAACATTCAAAGAAAATGAGGTAATGTTACTATTACACACTTACTTGACTAAAGAGATTAGGGAAACATTCAAAGAAAATAAGGTAATGTTACTATTACACACACACTTGACTAAAGAGATTAGGGAAACATTCAAGGAAAATGAGGTAATGTTAATATTACACACACACTTGACTAAAGAGATTAGGGAAACATTCAAAGAAAATGAGGTAATATTAATATTACACACACACTTGACTAAAGAGATTAGGGAAACATTCAAAGAAAATGAGGTAATGTTACTATTACACACACACTTGACTAAAGAGATTAGGGAAACATTCAAAGAAAATGAGGTAATGTTACTATTACATACCACATGACTAAAGAGATTAGGGAAACATTCAAAGAAAATGAGGTAATGTTACTATTACACACACACTTGACTAAAGAGATTAGGGAAACATTCAAAGAAAATGAGGTAACTATTACACACACACTTGACTAAAGAGATTAGGGAAACATTCAAAGAAAATGAGGTAATGTTACTATTACACACACACAGGACTAATGAGATTAGGGAAACATTCAAAGAAAATGAGGTAACTATTGCACACACACAGGACTAAAGAGATTAGGGAAACATTCAAAGAAAATGAGGTAACTGTTACACACACCACATGACTAAAGAGATTAGGGAAACATTCAAAGAAAATGAGGTAATGTTACTATTACACACACACTTGACTAAAGAGATTAGGGAAACATTCAAAGAAAATGAGGTAACTATTGCACACACACAGGACTAAAGAGATTAGGGAAACATTCAAAGAAAATGAGGTAATGTTACTATTACACACACACAGGACTAAAGAGATTAGGGAAACATTCAAAGAAAATGAGGTAACTATTGCACACACACAGGACTAAAGAGATTAGGGAAACATTAAAAGAAAATGAGGTAATGTTACTATTACACACACACTTGACTAAAGAGATTAGGGAAACATTCAAAGAAAATGAGGTAACTATTGCACACACACAGGACTAAAGAGATTAGGGAAACATTCAAAGAAAATGAGGTAATGTTACTATTACACACCACATGACTAAAGAGATTAGGGAAACATTCAAAGAAAATGAGGTAATGTTACTATTACACACACACAGGACTAAAGAGATTAGGGAAACATTCAAAGAAAATGAGGTAATGTTACTATTACACACATACAGGACTAATGAGATTAGGGAAACATTCAAAGAAAATGAAGTAATGTTACTATTACACACACACAGGACTAAAGAGATTAGGGAAACATTAAAAGAAAATGAGGTAATGTTACTATTACACACACACTTGACTAAAGAGATTAGGGAAACATTCAAAGAAAATGAGGTAATGTTACTATTACACACACACAGGACTAATGAGATTAGGGAAACATTCAAAGAAAATGAGGTAATGTTACTATTACACACACACACAGGACTAATGAGATTAGGGAAACATTCAAAGAAGATGAGGTAACTATAGCACACACACAGGACTAAAGAGATTAGAGAAACATTCAAAGAAAATGAGGTAATGTTACTATTACACACACACAGGACTAATGAGATTAGGGAAACATTCAAAGAAAATGAGGTAACTATTGCACACACACAGGACTAAAGAGATTAGAGAAACATTCAAAGAAAATGAGGTAATGTTACTATTACATACACACTTGACTAATGAGAAAAGGGAAACATTCAAAGAAAATGAAGTAATGTTACTATTACACACACACACATGACTAAAGAGATTAGGGAAACATTCAAAGAAAATGAGGTAACTATTACACACACACAGGACTAAAGAGATTAGAGAAACATTCAAAGAAAATGAGGTAATGTTACTATTACACACACACAGGACTAATGAGATTAGGGAAACATTCAAAGAAAATGAGGTAACTATTGCACACACACAGGACTAAAGAGATTAGAGAAACATTCAAAGAAAATGAGGTAATGTTACTATTACACACACACAGGACTAATGAAATTAGGGAAACATTCAAAGAAGATGAGGTAACTATAGCACACACACAGGACTAAAGAGATTAGAGAAACATTCAAAGAAAATGAGGTAATGTTACTATTACACACACACATGACTAAAGAGATTAGAGAAACATTCAAAGAAGATGAGGTAACTATAGCACACACACAGGACTAAAGAGATTAGAGAAACATTCAAAGAAAATGAGGTAATGTTACTATTACACACACACAGGACTAATGAAATTAGGGAAACATTCAAAGAAGATGAGGTAACTATAGCACACACACAGGACTAAAGAGATTAGAGAAACATTCAAAGAAAATGAGGTAATGTTACTATTACACACACACATGACTAAAGAGATTAGGGAAACATTCAAAGAAAATGAGGTAATGTTACTATTACACACACAGGACTAATGAGATTAGGGAAACATTCAAAGAAAATGAGGTAATGTTACTATTACACACACACAGGACTAATGAGATTAGGGAAACATTCAAAGAAAATGAGGTAACTATTGCACACACACAGGACTAAAGAGATTAGGGAAACATTCAAAGAAAATGAGGTAATGTTACTATTACACACACACAGGACTAATGAGATTAGGGAAACATTCAAAGAAGATGAGGTAACTAGCACACACACAGGACTAAAGAGTTTAGGGAAACATTCAAAGAAAATGAGGTAATGTTACTATTACACACACACAGGACTAATGAAATTAGGGAAACATTCAAAGAAAATGAGGTAACTATTGCACACACACAGGACTAAAGAGATTAGGGAAACATTCAAAGAAAATGAGGTAATGTTACTATTACATACACACTTGACTAATGAGATTAGGGAAACATTCAAAGAAAATGAGGTAATGTTACTATTACACACACACAGGACTAATGAGATTAGGGAAACATTCAAAGAAGATGAGGTAACTATAGCACACACACAGGACTAAAGAGATTAGAGAAACATTCAAAGAAAATGAGGTAATGTTACTATTACACACACACAGGACTAATGAAATTGGGGAAACATTCAAAGAAGATGAGGTAACTATTACACACACACAGGACTAAAGAGATTAGAGAAACATTCAAAGAAAATGAGGTAATGTTACTATTACACACACAGGACTAAAGAGATTAGGGAAACATTCAAAGAAAATGAGGTAACTATAGCACACACACAGGACTAAAGAGATTAGAGAAACATTCAAAGAAAATGAGGTAATGTTACTATTACACACACACAGGACTAATGAGATTAGAGAAACATTCAAAGAAAATGAGGTAACTATTGCACACACACAGGACTAAAGAGATTAGAGAAACATTCAAAGAAAATGAGGTAATGTTACTATTACACACACACAGGACTAAAGAGATTAGGGAAACATTCAAAGAAAATGAGGTAACTATAGCACACACACAGGACTAAAGAGATTAGGGAAACATTCAAAGAAAATGAGGTAATGTTACTATTACACACACACTTGACTAAAGAGATTAGGGAAACATTCAAAGAAAATGAGGTAATGTTACTATTACATACACACTTGACTAATGAGATTAGGGAAACATTCAAAGAAAATGAGGTAATGTTACTATTACACACACACAGGACTAAAGAGATTAGGGAAACATTCAAAGAAAATGAGGTAATGTTACTATTACACACACAGGACTAAAGAGATTAGGGAAACATTCAAAGAAAATGAGGTAATGTTACTATTACACACACACAGGACTAATGAGATTAGGGAAACATTCAAAGAAAATGAGGTAATGTTACTATTACATACACACTTGACTAAAGAGAAAAGGGAAACATTCAAAGAAAATGAGGTAATGTTACTATTACACACACACTTGACTAAAGAGATTAGAGAAACATTCAAAGAAAATGAGGTAATGTTACTATTACACACACACAGGACTAATGAAATTAGGGAAACATTCAAAGAAAATGAGGTAACTATTGCACACACACAGGACTAAAGAGATTAGGGAAACATTCAAAGAAAATGAGGTAATGTTACTATTACACACACACAGGACTAAAGAGATTAGGGAAACATTCAAAGAAAATGAGGTAATGTTACTATTACACACACACAGGACTAAAGAGATTAGGGAAACATTCAAAGAAAATGAGGTAATGTTACTATTACACACACACTTGACTAAAGAGATTAGAGAAACATTCAAAGAAAATGAGGTAATGTTACTATTACACACACACAGGACTAATGAAATTAGGGAAACATTCAAAGAAAATGAGGTAACTATTGCACACACACAGGACTAAAGAGATTAGGGAAACATTCAAAGAAAATGAGGTAATGTTACTATTACATACACACTTGACTAATGAGATTAGGGAAACATTCAAAGAAAATGAGGTAATGTTACTATTACACACACACAGGACTAAAGAGATTAGGGAAACATTCAAAGAAAATGAGGTAATGTTACTATTACACACACAGGACTAAAGAGATTAGGGAAACATTCAAAGAAAATGAGGTAATGTTACTATTACACACACACAGGACTAATGAGATTAGGGAAACATTCAAAGAAAATGAGGTAATGTTACTATTACATACACAATTGACTAAAGAGAAAAGGGAAACATTCAAAGAAAATGAGGTAATGTTACTATTACACACACACAGGACTAAAGAGATTAGGGAAACATTAAAAAAAAATGAGGTAATGTTACTATTACACACACACAGGACTAATGAGATTAGGGAAACATTCAAAGAAAATGAGGTAATGTTACTATTACACACACACACAGGACTAAAGAGATTAGGGAAACATTCAAAGAAAATGAGGTAATGTTACTATTACACACACACACATGACTAAAGAGATTAGGGAAACATTCAAAGAAAATGAGGTAACTATTACACACACACAGGACTAAAGAGATTAGGGAAACATTCAAAGAAAATGAGGTAACTATTGCACACACACAGGACTAAAGAGATTAGGGAAACATTCAAAGAAAATGAGGTAATGTTACTATTACACACACACATGACTAATGAGATTAGGAAAACATTAAAAGAAAATGAGGTAATGTTACTATTACACACACACAGGACTAATGAGATTAGGGAAACATTCAAAGAAAATGAGGTAACTTTAGCACACACACAGGACTAAAGAGATTAGGGAAACATTCAAAGAAAATGAGGTAATGTTACTATTACACACACACTTGACTAAAGAGATTAGGGAAACATTCAAAGAAAATGAGGTAACTGTTACACACACACATGATTAAAGAGATTGGGGAAACATTCAAAGAAAATAAGGTAATGTTACTATTACACACACACTTGACTAAAGAGATTAGGGAAACATTCAAAGAAAATGAGGTAATGTTACTATTACATACCACATGACTAAAGAGATTAGGGAAACATTCAAAGAAAATGAGGTAATGTTACTATTACACACACACTTGACTAAAGAGATTAGGGAAACATTCAAAGAAAATGAGGTAATGTTACTATTACACACACACTTGACTAAAGAGATTAGGGAAACATTCAAAGAAAATGAGGTAATGTTACTATTACACACACACAGGACTAAAGAGATTAGGGAAACATTCAAAGAAAATGAGGTAACTATTGCACACACACAGGACTAAAGAGATTAGGGAAACATTCAAAGAAAATGAGGTAACTATTGCACACACACAGGACTAAAGAGATTAGGGAAACATTCAAAGAAAATGAGGTAATGTTACTATTACACACACACAGGACTAAAGAGATTAGGGAAACATTCAAAGAAAATGAGGTAATATTAATATTACACACACACTTGACTAAAGAGATTAGGGAAACATTCAAAGAAAATGAGGTAATGTTAATATTACACACACACAGGACTAAAGAAATTAGGGAAACATTCAAAGAAAATGAGGTAATATTAATATTACACACACACTTGACTAAAGAGATTAGGGAAACATTCAAAGAAAATGAGGTAATGTTACTATTACACACACACTTGACTAAAGAGATTAGGGAAACATTCAAAGAAAATAAGGTAATGTTACTATTACACACACACTTGACTAAAGAGATTAGGGAAACATTCAAGGAAAATGAGGTAATGTTAATATTACACACACACTTGACTAAAGAGATTAGGGAAACATTCAAAGAAAATGAGGTAATATTAATATTACACACACACTTGACTAAAGAGATTAGGGAAACATTCAAAGAAAATGAGGTAATGTTACTATTACACACACACTTGACTAAAGAGATTAGGGAAACATTCAAAGAAAATAAGGTAATGTTACTATTACACACACACTTGACTAAAGAGATTAGGGAAACATTCAAAGAAAATGAGGTAACTATTACACACACACTTGACTAAAGAGATTAGGGAAACATTCAAAGAAAATGAGGTAATGTTACTATTACACACACACAGGACTAATGAGATTAGGGAAACATTCAAAGAAAATGAGGTAACTATTACACACACACAGGACTAAAGAGATTAGGGAAACATTAAAAGAAAATGAGGTAACTGTTACACACACACTTGACTAAAGAGATTAGGGAAACATTCAAAGAAAATGAGGTAATGTTACTATTACACACACACAGGACTAATGAGATTAGGGAAACATTCAAAGAAAATGAGGTAACTATTACACACACACAGGACTAAAGAGATTAGGGAAACATTCAAAGAAAATGAGGTAATGTTACTATTACACACACACTTGACTAAAGAGATTAGGGAAACATTCAAAGAAAATGAGGTAACTATTGCACACACACAGGACTAAAGAGATTAGGGAAACATTCAAAGAAAATGAGGTAATGTTACTATTACACACACACAGGACTAAAGAGATTAGGGAAACATTCAAAGAAAATGAGGTAACTATTGCACACACACAGGACTAAAGAGATTAGGGAAACATTAAAAGAAAATGAGGTAATGTTACTATTACACACACACTTGACTAAAGAGATTAGGGAAACATTCAAAGAAAATGAGGTAACTATTGCACACACACAGGACTAAAGAGATTAGGGAAACATTCAAAGAAAATGAGGTAATGTTACTATTACACACCACATGACTAAAGAGATTAGGGAAACATTCAAAGAAAATGAGGTAATGTTACTATTACACACACACAGGACTAAAGAGATTAGGGAAACATTCAAAGAAAATGAGGTAATGTTACTATTACACACACACAGGACTAATGAGATTAGGGAAACATTCAAAGAAAATGAAGTAATGTTACTATTACACACACACAGGACTAAAGAGATTAGGGAAACATTAAAAGAAAATGAGGTAATGTTACTATTACACACACACTTGACTAAAGAGATTAGGGAAACATTCAAAGAAAATGAGGTAATGTTACTATTACACACACACAGGACTAATGAGATTAGGGAAACATTCAAAGAAAATGAGGTAATGTTACTATTACACACACACTTGACTAAAGAGATTAGGGAAACATTCAAAGAAAATGAGGTAATGTTACTATTACACACACACAGGACTAATGAGATTAGGGAAACATTCAAAGAAGATGAGGTAACTATAGCACACACACAGGACTAAAGAGATTAGAGAAACATTCAAAGAAAATGAGGTAATGTTACTATTACACACACACAGGACTAAAGAGATTAGAGAAACATTCAAAGAAGATGAGGTAACTATCGCACACACACAGGACTAAAGAGATTAGAGAAACATTCAAAGAAAATGAGGTAATGTTACTATTGCACACACACAGGACTAAAGAGATTAGGGAAACATTCAAAGAAAATGAGGTAATGTTACTATTACATACACACTTGACTAATGAGATTAGGGAAACATTCAAAGAAAATGAGGTAATGTTACTATTACACACACACAGGACTAAAGAGATTAGGGAAACATTCAAAGAAAATGAGGTAATGTTACTATTACACACACAGGACTAAAGAGATTAGGGAAACATTCAAAGAAAATGAGGTAATGTTACTATTACACACACACAGGACTAATGAGATTAGGGAAACATTCAAAGAAAATGAGGTAATGTTACTATTACATACACACTTGACTAAAGAGAAAAGGGAAACATTCAAAGAAAATGAGGTAATGTTACTATTACACACACACAGGACTAAAGAGATTAGGGAAACATTAAAAAAAAATGAGGTAATGTTACTATTACACACACACAGGACTAATGAGATTAGGGAAACATTCAAAGAAAATGAGGTAATGTTACTATTACACACACACACAGGACTAAAGAGATTAGGGAAACATTCAAAGAAAATGAAGTAATGTTACTATTACACACACACACATGACTAAAGAGATTAGGGAAACATTTAAAGAAAATGAAGTAATGTTACTATTACACACACACACATGACTAAAGAGATTAGGGAAACATTCAAAGAAAATGAGGTAACTATTACACACACACAGGACTAAAGAGATTAGGGAAACATTCAAAGAAAATGAGGTAACTATTGCACACACACAGGACTAAAGAGATTAGGGAAACATTCAAAGAAAATGAGGTAATGTTACTATTACACACACACATGACTAATGAGATTAGGAAAACATTAAAAGAAAATGAGGTAATGTTACTATTACACACACACAGGACTAATGAGATTAGGGAAACATTCAAAGAAAATGAGGTAACTTTAGCACACACACAGGACTAAAGAGATTAGGGAAACATTCAAAGAAAATGAGGTAATGTTACTATTACACACACACTTGACTAAAGAGATTAGGGAAACATTCAAAGAAAATGAGGTAACTGTTACACACACACATGATTAAAGAGATTGGGGAAACATTCAAAGAAAATGAGGTAATGTTACTATTACACACACACAGGACTAAAGAGATTAGGGAAACATTCAAAGAAAATGAGGTAATGTTACTATTACACACACACTTGACTAAAGAGATTAGGGAAACATTCAAAGAAAATGAGGTAATGTTACTATTACACACACACTTGACTAAAGAGATTAGGGAAACATTCAAAGAAAATAAGGTAATGTTACTATTACACACACACTTGACTAAAGAGATTAGGGAAACATTCAAAGAAAATGATGTAATGTTACTATTACACACACACAGGACTAAAGAGATTAGGGAAACATTCAAAGAAAATGAGGTAACTATTGCACACACACAGGACTAAAGAGATTAGGGAAACATTCAAAGAAAATGAGGTAACTATTGCACACACACAGGACTAAAGAGATTAGGGAAACATTCAAAGAAAATGAGGTAATGTTACTATTACACACACACAGGACTAAAGAGATTAGGGAAACATTCAAAGAAAATGAGGTAATATTAATATTACACACACACTTGACTAAAGAGATTAGGGAAACATTCAAAGAAAATGAGGTAATGTTAATATTACACACACACAGGACTAAAGAAATTAGGGAAACATTCAAAGAAAATGAGGTAATATTAATATTACACACACACTTGACTAAAGAGATTAGGGAAACATTCAAAGAAAATGAGGTAATGTTACTATTACACACACACTTGACTAAAGAGATTAGGGAAACATTCAAAGAAAATAAGGTAATGTTACTATTACACACACACTTGACTAAAGAGATTAGGGAAACATTCAAGGAAAATGAGGTAATGTTAATATTACACACACACTTGACTAAAGAGATTAGGGAAACATTCAAAGAAAATGAGGTAATATTAATATTACACACACACTTGACTAAAGAAATTAGGGAAACATTCAAAGAAAATGAGGTAATGTTACTATTACACACACACTTGACTAAAGAGATTAGGGAAACATTCAATGAAAATAAGGTAATGTTACTATTACACACACACTTGACTAAAGAGATTAGGGAAACATTCAAAGAAAATGAGGTAATGTTACTATTACACACACACTTGACTAAAGAGATTAGGGAAACATTCAAAGAAAATGAGGTAACTATTGCACACACACAGGACTAAAGAGATTAGGGAAACATTCAAAGAAAATGAGGTAATGTTACTATTACACACACACAGGACTAAAGAGATTAGGGAAACATTCAAAGAAAATGAGGTAACTATTGCACACACACAGGACTAAAGAGATTAGGGAAACATTCAAAGAAAATGAGGTAATGTTACTATTACACACACACTTGACTAAAGAGATTAGGGAAACATTCAAAGAAAATGAGGTAATGTTACTATTACACACACACAGGACTAATGAGATTAGGGAAACATTCAAAGAAGATGAGGTAACTATAGCACACACACAGGACTAAAGAGATTAGAGAAACATTCAAAGAAAATGAGGTAATGTTACTATTACACACACACAGGACTAAAGAGATTAGAGAAACATTCAAAGAAGATGAGGTAACTATAGCACACACACAGGACTAAAGAGATTAGAGAAACATTCAAAGAAAATGAGGTAATGTTACTATTGCACACACACAGGACTAAAGAGATTAGGGAAACATTCAAAGAAAATGAGGTAATGTTACTATTACATACACACTTGACTAATGAGATTAGGGAAACATTCAAAGAAAATGAGGTAATGTTACTATTACACACACACAGGACTAAAGAGATTAGGGAAACATTCAAAGAAAATGAGGTAATGTTACTATTACACACACAGGACTAAAGAGATTAGGGAAACATTCAAAGAAAATGAGGTAATGTTACTATTACACACACACAGGACTAATGAGATTAGGGAAACATTCAAAGAAAATGAGGTAATGTTACTATTACATACACACTTGACTAAAGAGAAAAAGAAAACATTCAAAGAAAATGAGGTAATGTTACTATTACACACACACAGGACTAAAGAGATTAGGGAAACATTAAAAAAAAATGAGGTAATGTTACTATTACACACACACAGGACTAATGAGATTAGGGAAACATTCAAAGAAAATGAGGTAATGTTACTATTACACACACACACAGGACTAAAGAGATTAGGGAAACATTCAAAGAAAATGAAGTAATGTTACTATTACACACACACACATGACTAAAGAGATTAGGGAAACATTCAAAGAAAATGAGGTAACTATTACACACACACAGGACTAAAGAGATTAGGGAAACATTCAAAGAAAATGAGGTAACTATTGCACACACACAGGACTAAAGAGATTAGGGAAACATTCAAAGAAAATGAGGTAATGTTACTATTACACACACACATGACTAATGAGATTAGGAAAACATTAAAAGAAAATGAGGTAATGTTACTATTACACACACACAGGACTAATGAGATTAGGGAAACATTCAAAGAAAATGAGGTAACTTTAGCACACACACAGGACTAAAGAGATTAGGGAAACATTCAAAGAAAATGAGGTAATGTTACTATTACACACACACTTGACTAAAGAGATTAGGGAAACATTCAAAGAAAATGAGGTAACTGTTACACACACACATGATTAAAGAGATTGGGGAAACATTCAAAGAAAATGAGGTAATGTTACTATTACACACACACAGGACTAAAGAGATTAGGGAAACATTCAAAGAAAATGAGGTAATGTTACTATTACACACACACTTGACTAAAGAGATTAGGGAAACATTCAAAGAAAATGAGGTAATGTTACTATTACACACACACTTGACTAAAGAGATTAGGGAAACATTCAAAGAAAATAAGGTAATGTTACTATTACACACACACTTGACTAAAGAGATTAGGGAAACATTCAAAGAAAATGATGTAATGTTACTATTACACACACACAGGACTAAAGAGATTAGGGAAACATTCAAAGAAAATGAGGTAACTATTGCACACACACAGGACTAAAGAGATTAGGGAAACATTCAAAGAAAATGAGGTAACTATTGCACACACACAGGACTAAAGAGATTAGGGAAACATTCAAAGAAAATGAGGTAATGTTACTATTACACACACACAGGACTAAAGAGATTAGGGAAACATTCAAAGAAAATGAGGTAATATTAATATTACACACACACTTGACTAAAGAGATTAGGGAAACATTCAAAGAAAATGAGGTAATGTTAATATTACACACACACAGGACTAAAGAAATTAGGGAAACATTCAAAGAAAATGAGGTAATATTAATATTACACACACACTTGACTAAAGAGATTAGGGAAACATTCAAAGAAAATGAGGTAATGTTACTATTACACACACACTTGACTAAAGAGATTAGGGAAACATTCAAAGAAAATAAGGTAATGTTACTATTACACACACACTTGACTAAAGAGATTAGGGAAACATTCAAGGAAAATGAGGTAATGTTAATATTACACACACACTTGACTAAAGAGATTAGGGAAACATTCAAAGAAAATGAGGTAATATTAATATTACACACACACTTGACTAAAGAAATTAGGGAAACATTCAAAGAAAATGAGGTAATGTTACTATTACACACACACTTGACTAAAGAGATTAGGGAAACATTCAATGAAAATAAGGTAATGTTACTATTACACACACACTTGACTAAAGAGATTAGGGAAACATTCAAAGAAAATGAGGTAATGTTACTATTACACACACACTTGACTAAAGAGATTAGGGAAACATTCAAAGAAAATGAGGTAACTATTGCACACACACAGGACTAAAGAGATTAGGGAAACATTCAAAGAAAATGAGGTAATGTTACTATTACACACACACAGGACTAAAGAGATTAGGGAAACATTCAAAGAAAATGAGGTAACTATTGCACACACACAGGACTAAAGAGATTAGGGAAACATTCAAAGAAAATGAGGTAATGTTACTA
Organism: Bathymodiolus septemdierum; assembly: GCA_963383655.1. NCBI lineage: Eukaryota > Metazoa > Mollusca > Bivalvia > Mytilida > Modiolidae > Bathymodiolus > Bathymodiolus septemdierum. The sequence continues at coordinate 81,135,533 of OY726520.1, forward strand.
TTACACACACACTTGACTAAAGAGATTAGGGAAACATTCAAAGAAAATGAGGTAACTATTGCACACACACAGGACTAAAGAGATTAGGGAAACATTCAAAGAAAATAAGGTAATGTTACTATTACACACACACTTGACTAAAGAGATTAGGGAAACATTCAAAGAAAATGAGGTAATGTTACTATTACACACACACAGGACTAAAGAGATTAGGGAAACATTCAAAGAAAATGAGGTAATATTAATATTACACACACACTTGACTAAAGAGATTAGGGAAACATTCAAAGAAAATGAGGTAATGTTAATATTACACACACACAGGACTAAAGAGATTAGGGAAACATTCAAAGAAAATGAGGTAATATTAATATTACACACACACTTGACTAAAGAAATTAGGGAAACATTCAAAGAAAATGAGGTAATGTTACTATTACACACACACTTGACTAAAGAGATTAGGGAAACATTCAATGAAAATAAGGTAATGTTACTATTACACACACACTTGACTAAAGAGATTAGGGAAACATTCAAAGAAAATGAGGTAATGTTACTATTACACACACACTTGACTAAAGAGATTAGGGAAACATTCAAAGAAAATGAGGTAACTATTGCACACACACAGGACTAAAGAGATTAGGGAAACATTCAAAGAAAATGAGGTAATGTTACTATTACACACACACAGGACTAAAGAGATTAGGGAAACATTCAAAGAAAATGAGGTAACTATTGCACACACACAGGACTAAAGAGATTAGGGAAACATTCAAAGAAAATGAGGTAATGTTACTATTACACACACACTTGACTAAAGAGATTAGGGAAACATTCAAAGAAAATGAGGTAACTGTTACACACACACATGATTAAAGAGATTGGGGAAACATTCAAAGAAAATGAGGTAATGTTACTATTACACACACACAGGACTAAAGAGATTAGGGAAACATTCAAAGAAAATGAGGTAATGTTACTATTACACACACACTTGACTAAAGAGATTAGGGAAACATTCAAAGAAAATGAGGTAATGTTACTATTACACACACACTTGACTAAAGAGATTAGGGAAACATTCAAAGAAAATAAGGTAATGTTACTATTACACACACACTTGACTAAAGAGATTAGGGAAACATTCAAAGAAAATGATGTAATGTTACTATTACACACACACAGGACTAAAGAGATTAGGGAAACATTCAAAGAAAATGAGGTAACTATTGCACACACACAGGACTAAAGAGATTAGGGAAACATTCAAAGAAAATGAGGTAACTATTGCACACACACAGGACTAAAGAGATTAGGGAAACATTCAAAGAAAATGAGGTAACTATTGCACACACACAGGACTAAAGAGATTAGGGAAACATTCAAAGAAAATAAGGTAATGTTACTATTACACACACACTTGACTAAAGAGATTAGGGAAACATTCAAAGAAAATGAGGTAATGTTACTATTACACACACACAGGACTAAAGAGATTAGGGAAACATTCAAAGAAAATGAGGTAATATTAATATTACACACACACTTGACTAAAGAGATTAGGGAAACATTCAAAGAAAATGAGGTAATGTTAATATTACACACACACAGGACTAAAGAGATTAGGGAAACATTCAAAGAAAATGAGGTAATATTAATATTACACACACACTTGACTAAAGAAATTAGGGAAACATTCAAAGAAAATGAGGTAATGTTACTATTACACACACACATGACTAATGAGATTAGGAAAACATTAAAAGAAAATGAGGTAATGTTACTATTACACACACACAGGACTAATGAGATTAGGGAAACATTCAAAGAAAATGAGGTAACTTTAGCACACACACAGGACTAAAGAGATTAGGGAAACATTCAAAGAAAATGAGGTAATGTTACTATTACACACACACTTGACTAAAGAGATTAGGGAAACATTCAAAGAAAATGAGGTAACTGTTACACACACACATGATTAAAGAGATTGGGGAAACATTCAAAGAAAATGAGGTAATGTTACTATTACACACACACAGGACTAAAGAGATTAGGGAAACATTCAAAGAAAATGAGGTAATGTTACTATTACACACACACTTGACTAAAGAGATTAGGGAAACATTCAAAGAAAATGAGGTAATGTTACTATTACACACACACTTGACTAAAGAGATTAGGGAAACATTCAAAGAAAATAAGGTAATGTTACTATTACACACACACTTGACTAAAGAGATTAGGGAAACATTCAAAGAAAATGATGTAATGTTACTATTACACACACACAGGACTAAAGAGATTAGGGAAACATTCAAAGAAAATGAGGTAACTATTGCACACACACAGGACTAAAGAGATTAGGGAAACATTCAAAGAAAATGAGGTAACTATTGCACACACACAGGACTAAAGAGATTAGGGAAACATTCAAAGAAAATGAGGTAATGTTACTATTACACACACACAGGACTAAAGAGATTAGGGAAACATTCAAAGAAAATGAGGTAATATTAATATTACACACACACTTGACTAAAGAGATTAGGGAAACATTCAAAGAAAATGAGGTAATGTTAATATTACACACACACAGGACTAAAGAAATTAGGGAAACATTCAAAGAAAATGAGGTAATATTAATATTACACACACACTTGACTAAAGAGATTAGGGAAACATTCAAAGAAAATGAGGTAATGTTACTATTACACACACACTTGACTAAAGAGATTAGGGAAACATTCAAAGAAAATAAGGTAATGTTACTATTACACACACACTTGACTAAAGAGATTAGGGAAACATTCAAGGAAAATGAGGTAATGTTAATATTACACACACACTTGACTAAAGAGATTAGGGAAACATTCAAAGAAAATGAGGTAATATTAATATTACACACACACTTGACTAAAGAAATTAGGGAAACATTCAAAGAAAATGAGGTAATGTTACTATTACACACACACTTGACTAAAGAGATTAGGGAAACATTCAATGAAAATAAGGTAATGTTACTATTACACACACACTTGACTAAAGAGATTAGGGAAACATTCAAAGAAAATGAGGTAATGTTACTATTACACACACACTTGACTAAAGAGATTAGGGAAACATTCAAAGAAAATGAGGTAACTATTGCACACACACAGGACTAAAGAGATTAGGGAAACATTCAAAGAAAATGAGGTAATGTTACTATTACACACACACAGGACTAAAGAGATTAGGGAAACATTCAAAGAAAATGAGGTAACTATTGCACACACACAGGACTAAAGAGATTAGGGAAACATTCAAAGAAAATGAGGTAATGTTACTATTACACACACACTTGACTAAAGAGATTAGGGAAACATTCAAAGAAAATGAGGTAACTATTGCACACACACAGGACTAAAGAGATTAGGGAAACATTCAAAGAAAATAAGGTAATGTTACTATTACACACACACTTGACTAAAGAGATTAGGGAAACATTCAAAGAAAATGAGGTAATGTTACTATTACACACACACAGGACTAAAGAGATTAGGGAAACATTCAAAGAAAATGAGGTAATATTAATATTACACACACACTTGACTAAAGAGATTAGGGAAACATTCAAAGAAAATGAGGTAATGTTAATATTACACACACACAGGACTAAAGAGATTAGGGAAACATTCAAAGAAAATGAGGTAATATTAATATTACACACACACTTGACTAAAGAAATTAGGGAAACATTCAAAGAAAATGAGGTAATGTTACTATTACACACACACTTGACTAAAGAGATTAGGGAAACATTCAATGAAAATAAGGTAATGTTACTATTACACACACACTTGACTAAAGAGATTAGGGAAACATTCAAAGAAAATGAGGTAATGTTACTATTACACACACACTTGACTAAAGAGATTAGGGAAACATTCAAAGAAAATGAGGTAACTATTGCACACACACAGGACTAAAGAGATTAGGGAAACATTCAAAGAAAATGAGGTAATGTTACTATTACACACACACAGGACTAAAGAGATTAGGGAAACATTCAAAGAAAATGAGGTAACTATTGCACACACACAGGACTAAAGAGATTAGGGAAACATTCAAAGAAAATGAGGTAATGTTACTATTACACACACACTTGACTAAAGAGATTAGGGAAACATTCAAAGAAAATGAGGTAACTATTGCACACACACAGGACTAAAGAGATTAGGGAAACATTCAAAGAAAATAAGGTAATGTTACTATTACACACACACTTGACTAAAGAGATTAGGGAAACATTCAAAGAAAATGAGGTAATGTTACTATTACATACCACATGACTAAAGAGATTAGGGAAACATTCAAAGAAAATGAGGTAATGTTACTATTACACACACACTTGACTAAAGAGATTAGGGAAACATTCAAAGAAAATGATGTAACTATTACACACACACTTGACTAAAGAGATTAGGGAAACATTCAAAGAAAATGAGGTAATGTTACTATTACACACACACAGGACTAAAGAGATTAGGGAAACATTCAAAGAAAATGAGGTAACTATTGCACACACACAGGACTAAAGAGATTAGGGAAACATTCAAAGAAAATGAGGTAACTATTGCACACACACAGGACTAAAGAGATTAGGGAAACATTCAAAGAAAATGAGGTAATGTTACTATTACACACACACAGGACTAAAGAGATTAGGGAAACATTCAAAGAAAATGAGGTAATATTAATATTACACACACACTTGACTAAAGAGATTAGGGAAACATTCAAAGAAAATGAGGTAATGTTACTATTACACACTTACTTGACTAAAGAGATTAGGGAAACATTCAAAGAAAATAAGGTAATGTTACTATTACACACACACTTGACTAAAGAGATTAGGGAAACATTCAAGGAAAATGAGGTAATGTTAATATTACACACACACTTGACTAAAGAGATTAGGGAAACATTCAAAGAAAATGAGGTAATATTAATATTACACACACACTTGACTAAAGAGATTAGGGAAACATTCAAAGAAAATGAGGTAATGTTACTATTACACACACACTTGACTAAAGAGATTAGGGAAACATTCAAAGAAAATAAGGTAATGTTACTATTACACACACACTTGACTAAAGAGATTAGGGAAACATTCAAAGAAAATGAGGTAATGTTACTATTACATACCACATGACTAAAGAGATTAGGGAAACATTCAAAGAAAATGAGGTAATGTTACTATTACACACACACAGGACTAATGAGATTAGGGAAACATTAAAAGAAAATGAGGTAACTGTTACACACACCACATGACTAAAGAGATTAGGGAAACATTCAAAGAAAATGAGGTAATGTTACTATTACACACACACTTGACTAAAGAGATTAGGGAAACATTCAAAGAAAATGAGGTAACTATTGCACACACACAGGACTAAAGAGATTAGGGAAACATTCAAAGAAAATGAGGTAATGTTACTATTACACACACACAGGACTAAAGAGATTAGGGAAACATTCAAAGAAAATGAGGTAACTATTGCACACACACAGGACTAAAGAGATTAGGGAAACATTAAAAGAAAATGAGGTAATGTTACTATTACACACACACAGGACTAAAGAGATTAGGGAAACATTCAAAGAAAATGAGGTAATGTTACTATTACATACACACTTGACTAATGAGATTAGGGAAACATTCAAAGAAAATGAGGTAATGTTACTATTACACACACACAGGACTAAAGAGATTAGGGAAACATTCAAAGAAAATGAGGTAATGTTACTATTACACACACAGGACTAAAGAGATTAGGGAAACATTCAAAGAAAATGAGGTAATGTTACTATTACACACACACAGGACTAATGAGATTAGGGAAACATTCAAAGAAAATGAGGTAATGTTACTATTACATACACACTTGACTAAAGAGAAAAGGGAAACATTCAAAGAAAATGAGGTAATGTTACTATTACACACACACAGGACTAAAGAGATTAGGGAAACATTAAAAAAAAATGAGGTAATGTTACTATTACACACACACAGGACTAATGAGATTAGGGAAACATTCAAAGAAAATGAGGTAATGTTACTATTACACACACACACAGGACTAAAGAGATTAGGGAAACATTCAAAGAAAATGAAGTAATGTTACTATTACACACACACACATGACTAAAGAGATTAGGGAAACATTCAAAGAAAATGAGGTAACTATTACACACACACAGGACTAAAGAGATTAGGGAAACATTCAAAGAAAATGAGGTAACTATTGCACACACACAGGACTAAAGAGATTAGGGAAACATTCAAAGAAAATGAGGTAATGTTACTATTACACACACACATGACTAATGAGATTAGGAAAACATTAAAAGAAAATGAGGTAATGTTACTATTACACACACACAGGACTAATGAGATTAGGGAAACATTCAAAGAAAATGAGGTAACTTTAGCACACACACAGGACTAAAGAGATTAGGGAAACATTCAAAGAAAATGAGGTAATGTTACTATTACACACACACTTGACTAAAGAGATTAGGGAAACATTCAAAGAAAATGAGGTAACTGTTACACACACACATGATTAAAGAGATTGGGGAAACATTCAAAGAAAATGAGGTAATGTTACTATTACACACACACAGGACTAAAGAGATTAGGGAAACATTCAAAGAAAATGAGGTAATGTTACTATTACACACACACTTGACTAAAGAGATTAGGGAAACATTCAAAGAAAATGAGGTAATGTTACTATTACACACACACTTGACTAAAGAGATTAGGGAAACATTCAAAGAAAATAAGGTAATGTTACTATTACACACACACTTGACTAAAGAGATTAGGGAAACATTCAATGAAAATGATGTAATGTTACTATTACACACACACAGGACTAAAGAGATTAGGGAAACATTCAAAGAAAATGAGGTAACTATTGCACACACACAGGACTAAAGAGATTAGGGAAACATTCAAAGAAAATGAGGTAACTATTGCACACATACAGGACTAAAGAGATTAGGGAAACATTCAAAGAAAATGAGGTAATGTTACTATTACACACACACAGGACTAAAGAGATTAGGGAAACATTCAAAGAAAATGAGGTAATATTAATATTACACACACACTTGACTAAAGAGATTAGGGAAACATTCAAAGAAAATGAGGTAATGTTAATATTACACACACACAGGACTAAAGAAATTAGGGAAACATTCAAAGAAAATGAGGTAATATTAATATTACACACACACTTGACTAAAGAGATTAGGGAAACATTCAAAGAAAATGAGGTAATGTTACTATTACACACACACTTGACTAAAGAGATTAGGGAAACATTCAAAGAAAATAAGGTAATGTTACTATTACACACACACTTGACTAAAGAGATTAGGGAAACATTCAAGGAAAATGAGGTAATGTTAATATTACACACACACTTGACTAAAGAGATTAGGGAAACATTCAAAGAAAATGAGGTAATATTAATATTACACACACACTTGACTAAAGAAATTAGGGAAACATTCAAAGAAAATGAGGTAATGTTACTATTACACACACACTTGACTAAAGAGATTAGGGAAACATTCAATGAAAATAAGGTAATGTTACTATTACACATACACTTGACTAAAGAGATTAGGGAAACATTCAAAGAAAATGAGGTAATGTTACTATTACACACACACTTGACTAAAGAGATTAGGGAAACATTCAAAGAAAATGAGGTAACTATTGCACACACACAGGACTAAAGAGATTAGGGAAACATTCAAAGAAAATGAGGTAATGTTACTATTACACACACACAGGACTAAAGAGATTAGGGAAACATTCAAAGAAAATGAGGTAACTATTGCACACACACAGGACTAAAGAGATTAGGGAAACATTCAAAGAAAATGAGGTAATGTTACTATTACACACACACTTGACTAAAGAGATTAGGGAAACATTCAAAGAAAATGAGGTAACTATTGCACACACACAGGACTAAAGAGATTAGGGAAACATTCAAAGAAAATAAGGTAATGTTACTATTACACACACACTTGACTAAAGAGATTAGGGAAACATTCAAAGAAAATGAGGTAATGTTACTATTACATACCACATGACTAAAGAGATTAGGGAAACATTCAAAGAAAATGAGGTAATGTTACTATTACACACACACTTGACTAAAGAGATTAGGGAAACATTCAAAGAAAATGATGTAACTATTACACACACACTTGACTAAAGAGATTAGGGAAACATTCAAAGAAAATGAGGTAATGTTACTATTACACACACACAGGACTAAAGAGATTAGGGAAACATTCAAAGAAAATGAGGTAACTATTGCACACACACAGGACTAAAGAGATTAGGGAAACATTCAAAGAAAATGAGGTAACTATTGCACACACAGGACTAAAGAGATTAGGGAAACATTCAAAGAAAATGAGGTAATGTTACTATTACACACACACAGGACTAAAGAGATTAGGGAAACATTCAAAGAAAATGAGGTAATATTAATATTACACACACACTTGACTAAAGAGATTAGGGAAACATTCAAAGAAAATGAGGTAATGTTACTATTACACACTTACTTGACTAAAGAGATTAGGGAAACATTCAAAGAAAATAAGGTAATGTTACTATTACACACACACTTGACTAATGAGATTAGGGAAACATTCAAGGAAAATGAGGTAATGTTAATATTACACACACACTTGACTAAAGAGATTAGGGAAACATTCAAAGAAAATGAGGTAATATTAATATTACACACACACTTGACTAAAGAGATTAGGGAAACATTCAAAGAAAATGAGGTAATGTTACTATTACACACACACTTGACTAAAGAGATTAGGGAAACATTCAAAGAAAATAAGGTAATGTTACTATTACACACACACTTGACTAAAGAGATTAGGGAAACATTCAAAGAAAATGAGGTAATGTTACTATTACATACCACATGACTAAAGAGATTAGGGAAACATTCAAAGAAAATGAGGTAATGTTACTATTACACACACACAGGACTAATGAGATTAGGGAAACATTAAAAGAAAATGAGGTAACTGTTACACACACCACATGACTAAAGAGATTAGGGAAACATTCAAAGAAAATGAGGTAATGTTACTATTACACACACACTTGACTAAAGAGATTAGGGAAACATTCAAAGAAAATGAGGTAACTATTGCACACACACAGGACTAAAGAGATTAGGGAAACATTCAAAGAAAATGAGGTAATGTTACTATTACACACACACAGGACTAAAGAGATTAGGGAAACATTCAAAGAAAATGAGGTAACTATTGCACACACACAGGACTAAAGAGATTAGGGAAACATTAAAAGAAAATGAGGTAATGTTACTATTACACACACACTTGACTAAAGAGATTAGGGAAACATTCAAAGAAAATGAGGTAACTATTGCACACACACAGGACTAAAGAGATTAGGGAAACATTCAAAGAAAATGAGGTAATGTTACTATTACACACCACATGACTAAAGAGATTAGGGAAACATTCAAAGAAAATGAGGTAATGTTACTATTACACACACACAGGACTAAAGAGATTAGGGAAACATTAAAAGAAAATGAGGTAATGTTACTATTACACACACACAGGACTAATGAGATTAGGGAAACATTCGAAGAAAATGAAGTAATGTTACTATTACACACACACAGGACTAAAGAGATTAGGGAAACATTAAAAGAAAATGAGGTAATGTTACTATTACACACACACTTGACTAAAGAGATTAGGGAAACATTCAAAGAAAATGAGGTAATGTTACTATTACACACACACAGGACTAATGAGATTAGGGAAACATTCAAAGAAAATGAGGTAACTATTGCACACACACTTGACTAAAGAGATTAGAGAAACATTCAAAGAAAATGAGGTAATGTTACTATTACATACACACTTGACTAAAGAGAAAAGGGAAACATTCAAAGAAAATGAAGTAATGTTACTATTACACACACACACATGACTAAAGAGATTAGGGAAACATTCAAAGAAAATGAGGTAACTATTACACACACACAGGACTAAAGAGATTAGAGAAACATTCAAAGAAAATGAGGTAATGTTACTATTACACACACACAGGACTAATGAAATTAGGGAAACATTCAAAGAAAATGAGGTAACTATTGCACACACACAGGACTAAAGAGATTAGGGAAACATTCAAAGAAAATGAGGTAATGTTACTATTACATACACACTTGACTAATGAGATTAGGGAAACATTCAAAGAAAATGAGGTAATGTTACTATTACATACACACTTGACTAATGAGATTAGGGAAACATTCAAAGAAAATGAGGTAATGTTACTATTACACACACACTTGACTAAAGAGATTAGGGAAACATTCAAAGAAAATGAGGTAATGTTACTATTACACACACACAGGACTAATGAGATTAGGGAAACATTCAAAGAAAATGAGGTAATGTTACTATTACATACACACTTGACTAAAGAGAAAAGGGAAACATTCAAAGAAAATGAGGTAATGTTACTATTACACACACACAGGACTAAAGAGATTAGGGAAACATTAAAAAAAAATGAGGTAATGTTACTATTACACACACACAGGACTAATGAGATTAGGGAAACATTCAAAGAAAATGAGGTAATGTTACTATTACACACACACACAGGACTAAAGAGATTAGGGAAACATTCAAAGAAAATGAGGTAATGTTACTATTACACACACACACATGACTAAAGAGATTAGGGAAACATTCAAAGAAAATGAGGTAACTATTACACACACACAGGACTAAAGAGATTAGGGAAACATTCAAAGAAAATGAGGTAACTATTGCACACACACAGGACTAAAGAGATTAGGGAAACATTCAAAGAAAATGAGGTAATGTTACTATTACACACACACATGACTAATGAGATTAGGAAAACATTAAAAGAAAATGAGGTAATGTTACTATTACACACACACAGGACTAATGAGATTAGGGAAACATTCAAAGAAAATGAGGTAACTTTAGCACACACACAGGACTAAAGAGATTAGGGAAACATTCAAAGAAAATGAGGTAATGTTACTATTACACACACACTTGACTAAAGAGATTAGGGAAACATTCAAAGAAAATGAGGTAACTGTTACACACACACATGATTAAAGAGATTGGGGAAACATTCAAAGAAAATGAGGTAATGTTACTATTACACACACACTTGACTAAAGAGATTAGGGAAACATTCAAAGAAAATGAGGTAATGTTACTATTACATACCACATGACTAAAGAGATTAGGGAAACATTCAAAGAAAATGAGGTAATGTTACTATTACACACACACTTGACTAAAGAGATTAGGGAAACATTCAAAGAAAATGAGGTAATGTTACTATTACATACCACATGACTAAAGAGATTAGGGAAACATTCAAAGAAAATGAGGTAATGTTACTATTACACACACACTTGACTAAAGAGATTAGGGAAACATTCAAAGAAAATGATGTAACTATTACACACACACTTGACTAAAGAGATTAGGGAAACATTCAAAGAAAATGAGGTAATGTTACTATTACACACACACAGGACTAAAGAGATTAGGGAAACATTCAAAGAAAATGAGGTAACTATTGCACACACACAGGACTAAAGAGATTAGGGAAACATTCAAAGAAAATGAGGTAACTATTGCACACACACAGGACTAAAGAGATTAGGGAAACATTCAAAGAAAATGAGGTAATGTTACTATTACACACACACAGGACTAAAGAGATTAGGGAAACATTCAAAGAAAATGAGGTAATATTAATATTACACACACACTTGACTAAAGAGATTAGGGAAACATTCAAAGAAAATGAGGTAATGTTAATATTACACACACACAGGACTAAAGAAATTAGGGAAACATTCAAAGAAAATGAGGTAATATTAATATTACACACACACTTGACTAAAGAGATTAGGGAAACATTCAAAGAAAATGAGGTAATGTTACTATTACACACACACTTGACTAAAGAGATTAGGGAAACATTCAAAGAAAATAAGGTAATGTTACTATTACACACACACTTGACTAAAGAGATTAGGGAAACATTCAAGGAAAATGAGGTAATGTTAATATTACACACACACTTGACTAAAGAGATTAGGGAAACATTCAAAGAAAATGAGGTAATATTAATATTACACACACACTTGACTAAAGAGATTAGGGAAACATTCAAAGAAAATGAGGTAATGTTACTATTACACACACACTTGACTAAAGAGATTAGGGAAACATTCAAAGAAAATAAGGTAATGTTACTATTACACACACACTTGACTAAAGAGATTAGGGAAACATTCAAAGAAAATGAGGTAACTATTACACACACACTTGACTAAAGAGATTAGGGAAACATTCAAAGAAAATGAGGTAATGTTACTATTACACACACACAGGACTAATGAGATTAGGGAAACATTCAAAGAAAATGAGGTAACTATTACACACACACAGGACTAAAGAGATTAGGGAAACATTCAAAGAAAATGAGGTAATGTTACTATTACACACACACTTGACTAAAGAGATTAGGGAAACATTCAAAGAAAATGAGGTAACTATTGCACACACACAGGACTAAAGAGATTAGGGAAACATTCAAAGAAAATGAGGTAATGTTACTATTACACACACACAGGACTAAAGAGATTAGGGAAACATTCAAAGAAAATGAGGTAACTATTGCACACACACAGGACTAAAGAGATTAGGGAAACATTAAAAGAAAATGAGGTAATGTTACTATTACACACACACTTGACTAAAGAGATTAGGGAAACATTCAAAGAAAATGAGGTAACTATTGCACACACAGGACTAAAGAGATTAGGGAAACATTCAAAGAAAATGAGGTAATGTTACTATTACACACCACATGACTAAAGAGATTAGGGAAACATTCAAAGAAAATGAGGTAATGTTACTATTACACACACACAGGACTAAAGAGATTAGGGAAACATTCAAAGAAAATGAGGTAATGTTACTATTACACACACACAGGACTAATGAGATTAGGGAAACATTCAAAGAAAATGAAGTAATGTTACTATTACACACACACAGGACTAAAGAGATTAGGGAAACATTAAAAGAAAATGAGGTAATGTTACTATTACACACACACTTGACTAAAGAGATTAGGGAAACATTCAAAGAAAATTAGGTAATGTTACTATTACACACACACAGGACTAATGAGATTAGGGAATCATTCAAAGAAAATGAGGTAATGTTACTATTACACACACACTTGACTAAAGAGATTAGGGAAACATTCAAAGAAAATGAGGTAATGTTACTATTACACACACACAGGACTAAAGAGATTAGGGAAACATTCAAAGAAGATGAGGTAACTATAGCACACACACAGGACTAAAGAGATTAGAGAAACATTCAAAGAAAATGAGGTAATGTTACTATTACACACACACAGGACTAATGAAATTAGGGAAACATTCAAAGAAAATGAGGTAACTATTGCACACACACAGGACTAAAGAGATTAGGGAAACATTCAAAGAAAATGAGGTAATGTTACTATTACATACACACTTGACTAATGAGATTAGGGAAACATTCAAAGAAAATGAGGTAATGTTACTATTACACACACACAGGACTAAAGAGATTAGGGAAACATTCAAAGAAAATGAGGTAATGTTACTATTACACACACAGGACTAAAGAGATTAGGGAAACATTCAAAGAAAATGAGGTAATGTTACTATTACACACACACAGGACTAATGAGATTAGGGAAACATTCAAAGAAAATGAGGTAATGTTACTATTACATACACACTTGACTAAAGAGGAAAGGGAAACATTCAAAGAAAATGAGGTAATGTTACTATTACACACACACAGGACTAAAGAGATTAGGGAAACATTAAAAAAAAATGAGGTAATGTTACTATTACACACACACAGGACTAATGAGATTAGGGAAACATTCAAAGAAAATGAGGTAATGTTACTATTACACACACACACAGGACTAAAGAGATTAGGGAAACATTCAAAGAAAATGAAGTAATGTTACTATTACACACACACACATGACTAAAGAGATTAGGGAAACATTCAAAGAAAATGAGGTAACTATTACACACACACAGGACTAAAGAGATTAGGGAAACATTCAAAGAAAATGAGGTAACTATTGCACACACACAGGACTAAAGAGATTAGGGAAACATTCAAAGAAAATGAGGTAATGTTACTATTACACACACACATGACTAATGAGATTAGGAAAACATTAAAAGAAAATGAGGTAATGTTACTATTACACACACACAGGACTAATGAGATTAGGGAAACATTCAAAGAAAATGAGGTAACTTTAGCACACACACAGGACTAAAGAGATTAGGGAAACATTCAAAGAAAATGAGGTAATGTTACTATTACACACACACTTGACTAAAGAGATTAGGGAAACATTCAAAGAAAATGAGGTAACTGTTACACACACACATGATTAAAGAGATTGGGGAAACATTCAAAGAAAATGAGGTAATGTTACTATTACACACACACAGGACTAAAGAGATTAGGGAAACATTCAAAGAAAATGAGGTAATGTTACTATTACACACACACTTGACTAAAGAGATTAGGGAAACATTCAAAGAAAATGAGGTAATGTTACTATTACACACACACTTGACTAAAGAGATTAGGGAAACATTCAAAGAAAATAAGGTAATGTTACTATTACACACACACTTGACTAAAGAGATTAGGGAAACATTCAAAGAAAATGAGGTAATGTTACTATTACATACCACATGACTAAAGAGATTAGGGAAACATTCAAAGAAAATGAGGTAATGTTACTATTACACACACACTTGACTAAAGAGATTAGGGAAACATTCAAAGAAAATGATGTAACTATTACACACACACTTGACTAAAGAGATTAGGGAAACATTCAAAGAAAATGAGGTAATGTTACTATTACACACACACAGGACTAAAGAGATTAGGGAAACATTCAAAGAAAATGAGGTAACTATTGCACACACACAGGACTAAAGAGATTAGGGAAACATTCAAAGAAAATGAGGTAACTATTGCACACACACAGGACTAAAGAGATTAGGGAAACATTCAAAGAAAATGAGGTAATGTTACTATTACACACACACTTGACTAAAGAGATTAGGGAAACATTCAAAGAAAATGAGGTAATATTAATATTACACACACACTTGACTAAAGAGATTAGGGAAACATTCAAAGAAAATGAGGTAATGTTAATATTACACACACACAGGACTAAAGAAATTAGGGAAACATTCAAAGAAAATGAGGTAATATTAATATTACACACACACTTGACTAAAGAGATTAGGGAAACATTCAAAGAAAATGAGGTAATGTTACTATTACACACACACTTGACTAAAGAGATTAGGGAAACATTCAAAGAAAATAAGGTAATGTTACTATTACACACACATTTGACTAAAGAGATTAGGGAAACATTCAAGGAAAATGAGGTAATGTTAATATTACACACACACTTGACTAAAGAGATTAGGGAAACATTCAAAGAAAATGAGGTAATATTAATATTACACACACACTTGACTAAAGAAATTAGGGAAACATTCAAAGAAAATGAGGTAATGTTACTATTACACACACACTTGACTAAAGAGATTAGGGAAACATTCAAAGAAAATAAGGTAATGTTACTATTACACACACACTTGACTAAAGAGATTAGGGAAACATTAAAAGAAAATGAGGTAATGTTACTATTACACACACACTTGACTAAAGAGATTAGGGAAACATTCAAAGAAAATGAGGTAACTATTGCACACACACAGGACTAAAGAGATTAGGGAAACATTCAAAGAAAATGAGGTAATGTTACTATTACACACACACAGGACTAAAGAGATTAGGGAAACATTCAAAGAAAATGAGGTAACTATTGCACACACACAGGACTAAAGAGATTAGGGAAACATTAAAAGAAAATGAGGTAATGTTACTATTACACACACACTTGACTAAAGAGATTAGGGAAACATTCAAAGAAAATGAGGTAACTATTGCACACACACAGGACTAAAGAGATTAGGGAAACATTCAAAGAAAATAAGGTAATGTTACTATTACACACACACTTGACTAAAGAGATTAGGGAAACATTCAAAGAAAATGAGGTAATGTTACTATTACATACCACATGACTAAAGAGATTAGGGAAACATTCAAAGAAAATGAGGTAATGTTACTATTACACACACACTTGACTAAAGAGATTAGGGAAACATTCAAAGAAAATGATGTAACTATTACACACACACTTGACTAAAGAGATTAGGGAAACATTCAAAGAAAATGAGGTAATGTTACTATTACACACACACAGGACTAAAGAGATTAGGGAAACATTCAAAGAAAATGAGGTAACTATTGCACACACACAGGACTAAAGAGATTAGGGAAACATTCAAAGAAAATGAGGTAACTATTGCACACACACAGGACTAAAGAGATTAGGGAAACATTCAAAGAAAATGAGGTAATGTTACTATTACACACACACAGGACTAAAGAGATTAGGGAAACATTCAAAGAAAATGAGGTAATATTAATATTACACACACACTTGACTAAAGAGATTAGGGAAACATTCAAAGAAAATGAGGTAATGTTAATATTACACACACACAGGACTAAAGAAATTAGGGAAACATTCAAAGAAAATGAGGTAATATTAATATTACACACACACTTGACTAAAGAGATTAGGGAAACATTCAAAGAAAATGAGGTAATGTTACTATTACACACACACTTGACTAAAGAGATTAGGGAAACATTAAAAGAAAATGAGGTAATGTTACTATTACACACACACTTGACTAAAGAGATTAGGGAAACATTCAAAGAAAATGAGGTAATATTAATATTACACACACACTTGACTAAAGAAATTAGGGAAACATTCAAAGAAAATGAGGTAATGTTACTATTACACACACACTTGACTAAAGAGATTAGGGAAACATTCAAAGAAAATAAGGTAATGTTACTATTACACAGACACAGGACTAAAGAGATTAGGGAAACATTCAAAGAAAATGAGGTAATGTTACTATTACATACCACATGACTAAAGAGATTAGGGAAACATTCAAAGAAAATGAGGTAATGTTACTATTACACACACACTTGACTAAAGAGATTAGGGAAACATTCAAAGAAAATGAGGTAACTATTACACACACACTTGACTAAAGAGATTAGGGAAACATTCAAAGAAAATGAGGTAATGTTACTATTACACACACACAGGACTAATGAGATTAGGGAAACATTCAAAGAAAATGAGGTAACTATTGCACACACACAGGACTAAAGAGATTAGGGAAACATTCAAAGAAAATGAGGTAACTGTTACACACACCACATGACTAAAGAGATTAGGGAAACATTCAAAGAAAATGAGGTAATGTTACTATTACACACACACTTGACTAAAGAGATTAGGGAAACATTCAAAGAAAATGAGGTAACTATTGCACACACACAGGACTAAAGAGATTAGGGAAACATTCAAAGAAAATGAGGTAATGTTACTATTACACACACACAGGACTAAAGAGATTAGGGAAACATTCAAAGAAAATGAGGTAACTATTGCACACACACAGGACTAAAGAGATTAGGGAAACATTAAAAGAAAATGAGGTAATGTTACTATTACACACACACTTGACTAAAGAGATTAGGGAAACATTCAAAGAAAATGAGGTAACTATTGCACACACACAGGACTAAAGAGATTAGGGAAACATTCAAAGAAAATGAGGTAATGTTACTATTACACACCACATGACTAAAGAGATTAGGGAAACATTCAAAGAAAATGAGGTAATGTTACTATTACACACACACAGGACTAAAGAGATTAGGGAAACATTCAAAGAAAATGAGGTAATGTTACTATTACACACACACTTGACTAAAGAGATTAGGGAAACATTAAAAGAAAATGAGGTAATGTTACTATTACACACACACTTGACTAAAGAGATTAGGGAAACATTCAAAGAAAATGAGGTAATGTTACTATTACACACACACAGGACTAATGAGATTAGGAAAACATTAAAAGAAAATGAGGTAACTATTGCACACACACAGGACTAAAGAGATTAGAGAAACATTCAAAGAAAATGAGGTAATGTTACTATTACACATACACAAGACTAATGAAATTAGGGAAACATTCAAAGAAAATGAGGTAACTATTGCACACACACAGGACTAAAGAGATTAGGGAAACATTCAAAGAAAATGAGGTAATGTTACTATTACACACACAGGACTAAAGAGATTAGGGAAACATTCAAAGAAAATGAGGTAATGTTACTATTACACACACACAGGACTAATGAGATTAGGGAACCATTCAAAGAAAATGAGGTAATGTTACTATTACATACACACTTGACTAAAGAGAAAAGGGAAACATTCAAAGAAAATGAAGTAATGTTACTATTACACACACACACATGACTAAAGAGATTAGGGAAACATTCAAAGAAAATGAGGTAACTATTACACACACACAGGACTAAAGAGATTAGGGAAACATTCAAAGAAAATGAGGTAACTATTGCACACACACAGGACTAAAGAGATTAGGGAAACATTCAAAGAAAATGAGGTAATGTTACTATTACACACACACATGACTAATGAGATTAGGAAAACATTAAAAGAAAATGAGGTAATGTTACTATTACACACACACAGGACTAATGAGATTAGGGAAACATTCAAAGAAAATGAGGTAACTTTAGCACACACACAGGACTAAAGAGATTAGGGAAACATTCAAAGAAAATGAGGTAATGTTACTATTACACACACACTTGACTAAAGAGATTAGGGAAACATTCAAAGAAAATGAGGTAACTGTTACACACACACATGATTAAAGAGATTGGGGAAACATTCAAAGAAAATGAGGTAATGTTACTATTACACACACACAGGACTAAAGAGATTAGGGAAACATTCAAAGAAAATGAGGTAATGTTACTATTACACACACACTTGACTAAAGAGATTAGGGAAACATTCAAAGAAAATGAGGTAACTGTTACACACACACATGATTAAAGAGATTAGGGAAACATTCAAAGAAAATGAAGTAATGTTACTATTACACACACACAGGACTAAAGAGATTAGGAAAACATTCAAAGAAAATGAGGTAATGTTACTATTACACACACACTTGACTAAAGAGATTAGGGAAACATTCAAAGAAAATGAGGTAATGTTACTATTACACACACACAGGACTAATGAGATTAGGGAAACATTCAAAGAAAATGAGGTAATGTTACTATTACACACACACTTGACTAAAGAGATTAGGGAAACATTCAAAGAAAATGAGGTAATGTTACTATTACACACACACAGGACTAATGAGATTAGGGAAACATTCAAAGAAGATGAGGTAACTATAGCACACACACAGGACTAAAGAGATTAGAGAAACATTCAAAGAAAATGAGGTAATGTTACTATTACACACACACAGGACTAATGAAATTAGGGAAACATTCAAAGAAAATGAGGTAACTATTGCACACACACAGGACTAAAGAGATTAGGGAAACATTCAAAGAAAATGAGGTAATGTTACTATTACATACACACTTGACTAATGAGATTAGGGAAACATTCAAAGAAAATGAGGTAATGTTACTATTACACACACACAGGACTAAAGAGATTAGGGAAACATTCAAAGAAAATGAGGTAATGTTACTATTACACACACAGGACTAAAGAGATTAGGGAAACATTCAAAGAAAATGAGGTAATGTTACTATTACACACACACAGGACTAATGAGATTAGGGAAACATTCAAAGAAAATGAGGTAATTTTACTATTACATACACACTTGACTAAAGAGAAAAGGGAAACATTCAAAGAAAATGAGGTAATGTTACTATTACACACACACAGGACTAAAGAGATTAGGGAAACATTAAAAAAAAATGAGGTAATGTTACTATTACACACACACAGGACTAATGAGATTAGGGAAACATTCAAAGAAAATGAGGTAATGTTACTATTACACACACACACAGGACTAAAGAGATTAGGGAAACATTCAAAGAAAATGAAGTAATGTTACTATTACACACACACACATGACTAAAGAGATTAGGGAAACATTCAAAGAAAATGAGGTAACTATTACACACACACAGGACTAAAGAGATTAGGGAAACATTCAAAGAAAATGAGGTAACTATTGCACACACACAGGACTAAAGAGATTAGGGAAACATTCAAAGAAAATGAGGTAATGTTACTATTACACACACACATGACTAATGAGATTAGGAAAACATTAAAAGAAAATGAGGTAATGTTACTATTACACACACACAGGACTAATGAGATTAGGGAAACATTCAAAGAAAATGAGGTAACTTTAGCACACACACAGGACTAAAGAGATTAGGGAAACATTCAAAGAAAATGAGGTAATGTTACTATTACACACACACTTGACTAAAGAGATTAGGGAAACATTCAAAGAAAATGAGGTAACTGTTACACACACACATGATTAAAGAGATTGGGGAAACATTCAAAGAAAATGAGGTAATGTTACTATTACACACACACAGGACTAAAGAGATTAGGGAAACATTCAAAGAAAATGAGGTAATGTTACTATTACACACACACTTGACTAAAGAGATTAGGGAAACATTCAAAGAAAATGAGGTAATGTTACTATTACACACACACTTGACTAAAGAGATTAGGGAAACATTCAAAGAAAATAAGGTAATGTTACTATTACACACACACTTGACTAAAGAGATTAGGGAAACATTCAAAGAAAATGAGGTAATGTTACTATTACATACCACATGACTAAAGAGATTAGGGAAACATTCAAAGAAAATGAGGTAATGTTACTATTACACACACACTTGACTAAAGAGATTAGGGAAACATTCAAAGAAAATGATGTAACTATTACACACACACTTGACTAAAGAGATTAGGGAAACATTCAAAGAAAATGAGGTAATGTTACTATTACACACACACAGGACTAAAGAGATTAGGGAAACATTCAAAGAAAATGAGGTAACTATTGCACACACACAGGACTAAAGAGATTAGGGAAACATTCAAAGAAAATGAGGTAACTATTGCACACACACAGGACTAAAGAGATTAGGGAAACATTCAAAGAAAATGAGGTAATGTTACTATTACACACACACAGGACTAAAGAGATTAGGGAAACATTCAAAGAAAATGAGGTAATATTAATATTACACACACACTTGACTAAAGAGATTAGGGAAACATTCAAAGAAAATGAGGTAATGTTAATATTACACACACACAGGACTAAAGAAATTAGGGAAACATTCAAAGAAAATGAGGTAATATTAATATTACACACACACTTGACTAAAGAGATTAGGGAAACATTCAAAGAAAATGAGGTAATGTTACTATTACACACACACTTGACTAAAGAGATTAGGGAAACATTCAAAGAAAATAAGGTAATGTTACTATTACACACACATTTGACTAAAGAGATTAGGGAAACATTCAAGGAAAATGAGGTAATGTTAATATTACACACACACTTGACTAAAGAGATTAGGGAAACATTCAAAGAAAATGAGGTAATATTAATATTACACACACACTTGACTAAAGAAATTAGGGAAACATTCAAAGAAAATGAGGTAATGTTACTATTACACACACACTTGACTAAAGAGATTAGGGAAACATTCAAAGAAAATAAGGTAATGTTACTATTACACACACACTTGACTAAAGAGATTAGGGAAACATTCAAAGAAAATGAGGTAATGTTACTATTACACACACACTTGACTAAAGAGATTAGGGAAACATTCAAAGAAAATGAGGTAACTATTGCACACACACAGGACTAAAGAGATTAGGGAAACATTCAAAGAAAATGAGGTAATGTTACTATTACACACACACAGGACTAAAGAGATTAGGGAAACATTCAAAGAAAATGAGGTAACTATTGCACACACACAGGACTAAAGAGATTAGGGAAACATTAAAAGAAAATGAGGTAATGTTACTATTACACACACACTTGACTAAAGAGATTAGGGAAACATTCAAAGAAAATGAGGTAACTATTGCACACACACAGGACTAAAGAGATTAGGGAAACATTCAAAGAAAATAAGGTAATGTTACTATTACACACACACTTGACTAAAGAGATTAGGGAAACATTCAAAGAAAATGAGGTAATGTTACTATTACATACCACATGACTAAAGAGATTAGGGAAACATTCAAAGAAAATGAGGTAATGTTACTATTACACACACACTTGACTAAAGAGATTAGGGAAACATTCAAAGAAAATGATGTAACTATTACACACACACTTGACTAAAGAGATTAGGGAAACATTCAAAGAAAATGAGGTAATGTTACTATTACACACACACAGGACTAAAGAGATTAGGGAAACATTCAAAGAAAATGAGGTAACTATTGCACACACACAGGACTAAAGAGATTAGGGAAACATTCAAAGAAAATGAGGTAACTATTGCACACACACAGGACTAAAGAGATTAGGGAAACATTCAAAGAAAATGAGGTAATGTTACTATTACACACACACAGGACTAAAGAGATTAGGGAAACATTCAAAGAAAATGAGGTAATATTAATATTACACACACACTTGACTAAAGAGATTAGGGAAACATTCAAAGAAAATGAGGTAATGTTAATATTACACACACACAGGACTAAAGAAATTAGGGAAACATTCAAAGAAAATGAGGTAATATTAATATTACACACACACTTGACTAAAGAGATTAGGGAAACATTCAAAGAAAATGAGGTAATGTTACTATTACACACACACTTGACTAAAGAGATTAGGGAAACATTAAAAGAAAATGAGGTAATGTTACTATTACACACACACTTGACTAAAGAGATTAGGGAAACATTCAAAGAAAATGAGGTAATATTAATATTACACACACACTTGACTAAAGAAATTAGGGAAACATTCAAAGAAAATGAGGTAATGTTACTATTACACACACACTTGACTAAAGAGATTAGGGAAACATTAAAAGAAAATAAGGTAATGTTACTATTACACAGACACAGGACTAAAGAGATTAGGGAAACATTCAAAGAAAATGAGGTAATGTTACTATTACATACCACATGACTAAAGAGATTAGGGAAACATTCAAAGAAAATGAGGTAATGTTACTATTACACACACACTTGACTAAAGAGATTAGGGAAACATTCAAAGAAAATGAGGTAACTATTACACACACACTTGACTAAAGAGATTAGGGAAACATTCAAAGAAAATGAGGTAATGTTACTATTACACACACACAGGACTAATGAGATTAGGGAAACATTCAAAGAAAATGAGGTAACTATTGCACACACACAGGACTAAAGAGATTAGGGAAACATTCAAAGAAAATGAGGTAACTGTTACACACACCACATGACTAAAGAGATTAGGGAAACATTCAAAGAAAATGAGGTAATGTTACTATTACACACACACTTGACTAAAGAGATTAGGGAAACATTCAAAGAAAATGAGGTAACTATTGCACACACACAGGACTAAAGAGATTAGGGAAACATTCAAAGAAAATGAGGTAATGTTACTATTACACACACACAGGACTAAAGAGATTAGGGAAACATTCAAAGAAAATGAGGTAACTATTGCACACACACAGGACTAAAGAGATTAGGGAAACATTAAAAGAAAATGAGGTAATGTTACTATTACACACACACTTGACTAAAGAGATTAGGGAAACATTCAAAGAAAATGAGGTAACTATTGCACACACACAGGACTAAAGAGATTAGGGAAACATTCAAAGAAAATGAGGTAATGTTACTATTACACACCACATGACTAAAGAGATTAGGGAAACATTCAAAGAAAATGAGGTAATGTTACTATTACACACACACAGGACTAAAGAGATTAGGGAAACATTCAAAGAAAATGAGGTAATGTTACTATTACACACACACTTGACTAAAGAGATTAGGGAAACATTAAAAGAAAATGAGGTAATGTTACTATTACACACACACTTGACTAAAGAGATTAGGGAAACATTCAAAGAAAATGAGGTAATGTTACTATTACACACACACAGGACTAATGAGATTAGGAAAACATTAAAAGAAAATGAGGTAACTATTGCACACACACAGGACTAAAGAGATTAAAGAAACATTCAAAGAAAATGAGGTAATGTTACTATTACACATACACAGGACTAATGAAATTAGGGAAACATTCAAAGAAAATGAGGTAA
Source organism: Bathymodiolus septemdierum (assembly GCA_963383655.1). Classification (NCBI taxonomy): domain Eukaryota; kingdom Metazoa; phylum Mollusca; class Bivalvia; order Mytilida; family Modiolidae; genus Bathymodiolus; species Bathymodiolus septemdierum. The sequence continues at coordinate 81,160,138 of OY726520.1, forward strand.
CTATTGCACACACACAGGACTAAAGAGATTAGGGAAACATTCAAAGAAAATGAGGTAATGTTACTATTACACACACAGGACTAAAGAGATTAGGGAAACATTCAAAGAAAATGAGGTAATGTTACTATTACACACACACAGGACTAATGAGATTAGGGAACCATTCAAAGAAAATGAGGTAATGTTACTATTACATACACACTTGACTAAAGAGAAAAGGGAAACATTCAAAGAAAATGAAGTAATGTTACTATTACACACACACACATGACTAAAGAGATTAGGGAAACATTCAAAGAAAATGAGGTAACTATTACACACACACAGGACTAAAGAGATTAGGGAAACATTCAAAGAAAATGAGGTAACTATTGCACACACACAGGACTAAAGAGATTAGGGAAACATTCAAAGAAAATGAGGTAATGTTACTATTACACACACACAGGACTAAAGAGATTAGGGAAACATTCAAAGAAAATGAGGTAACTATTGCACACACACAGGACTAAAGAGATTAGGGAAACATTAAAAGAAAATGAGGTAATGTTACTATTACACACACACTTGACTAAAGAGATTAGGGAAACATTCAAAGAAAATGAGGTAACTATTGCACACACACAGGACTAAAGAGATTAGGGAAACATTCAAAGAAAATGAGGTAATGTTACTATTACACACCACATGACTAAAGAGATTAGGGAAACATTCAAAGAAAATGAGGTAATGTTACTATTACACACACACAGGACTAAAGAGATTAGGGAAACATTCAAAGAAAATGAGGTAATGTTACTATTACACACACACTTGACTAAAGAGATTAGGGAAACATTAAAAGAAAATGAGGTAATGTTACTATTACACACACACTTGACTAAAGAGATTAGGGAAACATTCAAAGAAAATGAGGTAATGTTACTATTACACACACACAGGACTAATGAGATTAGGAAAACATTAAAAGAAAATGAGGTAACTATTGCACACACACAGGACTAAAGAGATTAGAGAAACATTCAAAGAAAATGAGGTAATGTTACTATTACACATACACAAGACTAATGAAATTAGGGAAACATTCAAAGAAAATGAGGTAACTATTGCACACACACAGGACTAAAGAGATTAGGGAAACATTCAAAGAAAATGAGGTAATGTTACTATTACACACACAGGACTAAAGAGATTAGGGAAACATTCAAAGAAAATGAGGTAATGTTACTATTACACACACACAGGACTAATGAGATTAGGGAACCATTCAAAGAAAATGAGGTAATGTTACTATTACATACACACTTGACTAAAGAGAAAAGGGAAACATTCAAAGAAAATGAAGTAATGTTACTATTACACACACACACATGACTAAAGAGATTAGGGAAACATTCAAAGAAAATGAGGTAACTATTACACACACACAGGACTAAAGAGATTAGGGAAACATTCAAAGAAAATGAGGTAACTATTGCACACACACAGGACTAAAGAGATTAGGGAAACATTCAAAGAAAATGAGGTAATGTTACTATTACACACACACATGACTAATGAGATTAGGAAAACATTAAAAGAAAATGAGGTAATGTTACTATTACACACACACAGGACTAATGAGATTAGGGAAACATTCAAAGAAAATGAGGTAACTTTAGCACACACACAGGACTAAAGAGATTAGGGAAACATTCAAAGAAAATGAGGTAATGTTACTATTACACACACACTTGACTAAAGAGATTAGGGAAACATTCAAAGAAAATGAGGTAACTGTTACACACACACATGATTAAAGAGATTGGGGAAACATTCAAAGAAAATGAGGTAATGTTACTATTACACACACACAGGACTAAAGAGATTAGGGAAACATTCAAAGAAAATGAGGTAATGTTACTATTACACACACACTTGACTAAAGAGATTAGGGAAACATTCAAAGAAAATGAGGTAACTGTTACACACACACATGATTAAAGAGATTAGGGAAACATTCAAAGAAAATGAAGTAATGTTACTATTACACACACACAGGACTAAAGAGATTAGGAAAACATTCAAAGAAAATGAGGTAATGTTACTATTACACACACACTTGACTAAAGAGATTAGGGAAACATTCAAAGAAAATGAGGTAATGTTACTATTACACACACACAGGACTAATGAGATTAGGGAAACATTCAAAGAAAATGAGGTAATGTTACTATTACACACACACTTGACTAAAGAGATTAGGGAAACATTCAAAGAAAATGAGGTAATGTTACTATTACACACACACAGGACTAATGAGATTAGGGAAACATTCAAAGAAAATGAGGTAACTTTAGCACACACACAGGACTAAAGAGATTAGGGAAACATTCAAAGAAAATGAGGTAATGTTACTATTACACACACACTTGACTAAAGAGATTAGGGAAACATTCAAAGAAAATGAGGTAACTGTTACACACACACATGATTAAAGAGATTGGGGAAACATTCAAAGAAAATGAGGTAATGTTACTATTACACACACACAGGACTAAAGAGATTAGGGAAACATTCAAAGAAAATGAGGTAATGTTACTATTACACACACACTTGACTAAAGAGATTAGGGAAACATTCAAAGAAAATGAGGTAACTGTTACACACACACATGATTAAAGAGATTAGGGAAACATTCAAAGAAAATGAAGTAATGTTACTATTACACACACACAGGACTAAAGAGATTAGGAAAACATTCAAAGAAAATGAGGTAATGTTACTATTACACACACACTTGACTAAAGAGATTAGGGAAACATTCAAAGAAAATGAGGTAATGTTACTATTACACACACACAGGACTAATGAGATTAGGGAAACATTCAAAGAAAATGAGGTAATATTAATATTACACACACACTTGACTAAAGAGATTAGGGAAACATTCAAAGAAAATGAGGTAATGTTACTATTACACACACACAGGACTAATGAAATTAGGGAAACATTCAAAGAAAATGAGGTAACTATTGCACACACACAGGACTAAAGAGATTAGGGTAACATTCAAAGAAAATGAGGTAATGTTACTATTACACACACACAGGACTAAAGAGATTAGGGAAACATTCAAAGAAAATGAGGTAATGTTACTATTACACACACACTTGACTAAAGAGATTAGAGAAACATTCAAAGAAAATGAGGTAATGTTACTATTACACACACACAGGACTAATGAAATTAGGGAAACATTCAAAGAAAATGAGGTAACTATTGCACACACACAGGACTAAAGAGATTAGGGTAACATTCAAAGAAAATGAGGTAATGTTACTATTACATACACCCTTGACTAAAGAGATTAGGGAAACATTCAAAGAAAATGAGGTAATGTTACTATTACACACACACAGGACTAAAGAGATTAGGGAAACATTCAAAGAAAATGAGGTAATGTTACTATTACACACACAGGACTAAAGAGATTAGGGAAACATTCAAAGAAAATGAGGTAATGTTACTATTACACACACACGGGACTAAAGAGATTAGGGAAACATTCAAAGAAAATGAGGTAATGTTACTATTACACACACACACACATGACTAAAGAGATTAGGGAAACATTCAAAGAAAATGAGGTAATGTTACTATTACACACACACAGGACTAATGAGATTAGGGAAACATTCAAAGAAAATGAGGTAACTATTGCACACACACAGGACTAAAGAGATTAGGGTAACATTCAAAGAAAATGAGGTAATGTTACTATTACATACACCCTTGACTAATGAGATTAGGGAAACATTCAAAGAAAATGAGGTAATGTTACTATTACACACAAACAGGACTAAAGAGATTAGGGAAACATTCAAAGAAAATGAGGTAATGTTACTATTACACACACAGGACTAAAGAGATTAGGGAAACATTCAAAGAAAATGAGGTAATGTTACTATTACACACACACGGGACTAAAGAGATTAGGGAAACATTCAAAGAAAATGAGGTAATGTTACTATTACACACACACACACATGACTAAAGAGATTAGGGAAACATTCAAAGAAAATGAGGTAATGTTACTATTACACACACACAGGACTAATGAGATTAGAGAAACATTCAAAGAAAATGAGGTAATGTTACTATTACACACACACGGGACTAAAGAGATTAGGGAAACATTCAAAGAAAATGAGGTAATGTTACTATTACACACACACACACATGACTAAAGAGATTAGGGAAACATTCAAAGAAAATGAGGTAATGTTACTATTACACACACACAGGACTAATGAGATTAGAGAAACATTCAAAGAAAATGAGGTAATGTTACTATTACACACACACGGGACTAAAGAGATTAGGGAAACATTCAAAGAAAATGAGGTAATGTTACTATTACACACACACAGGACTAAAGAGATTAGGGTAACATTCAAAGAAAATGAGGTAATGTTACTATTACATACACCCTTGACTAAAGAGATTAGGGAAACATTCAAAGAAAATGAGGTAATGTTACTATTACACACACACAGGACTAAAGAGATTAGGGAAACATTCAAAGAAAATGAGGTAATGTTACTATTACACACACAGGACTAAAGAGATTAGGGAAACATTCAAAGAAAATGAGGTAATGTTACTATTACACACACACGGGACTAAAGAGATTAGGGAAACATTCAAAGAAAATGAGGTAATGTTACTATTACACACACACACACATGACTAAAGAGATTAGGGAAACATTCAAAGAAAATGAGGTAACTATTACACACACACAGGACTAAAGAGATTAGGGAAACATTCAAAGAAAATGAGGTAATTATTGCACACACACAGGACTAAAGAGATTAGGGAAACATTCAAAGAAAATGAGGTAATGTTACTATTACACACACACTTGACTAAAGAGATTAGGGAAACATTCAAAGAAAATGAGGTAATGTTACTATTACACACCACATGACTAAAGAGATTAGGGAAACATTCAAAGAAAATGAGGTAATGTTACTATTACACACACACTTGACTAAAGAGATTAGGGAAACATTCAAAGAAAATGAGGTAATGTTACTATTACACACACACAGGACTAAAGAGATTAGGGAAACATTCAAAGAAAATGAGGTAATATTACTATTACACACACACAGGACTCAAGAGATTAGGGAAACATTAAAAGAAAATGAGGTAACTATTGCACACACACAGGACTAAAGAGATTAGGGAAACATTAAAAGAAAATGAGGTAATGTTACTATTACACACACACTTGACTAAAGAGATTAGGGAAACATTCAAAGAAAATGAGGTAATGTTACTATTACACACACACTTGACTAAAGAGATTAGGGAAACATTCAAAGAAAATGAGGTAATGTTACTATTACATACACACTTTATTTAATAGACCATGATGACTAGGTCAGTGTCACAGATGACCACTGATATGTTCTATTTGTCGTAGTCAAATCTCATCCTTTCCTTGTTCATGACTTATTACCAGATTTTTAACACCGGTAACATGAAGGATACCACAAATGTAGCAGAAACCACTTACGTTCGGAGCACCAGAGATCACCTCTGGTTTTTACTGGGGTTTGTGTTGCTTAATTGTTACCAATAGTTTTCTGTGTAGTAATTTGTGGACCACTGTTTGTTTTGTGTCTTTTTAGCTCACCTGGCCAAAGGCGAAACCAAATTAAACCAAGCCTGTGTCCGACAGCCCTGCCATCCATTCAAGATGTCTGCTATACCTAAATATAGATTTTTAAAATTTTTCCATTACTGCTATGTTATAAATCAAAATGAACACAAATTTTAACAGCAGTTACATGGAAATGACAAGTTTAACATACATTACAGGTTTTTCTGTGAAATGTTTCATTTAGCAGATTTATACCGATAAAGTAAATTATGCATATTTTGATAAAAGACCACATTTAAATCTTCTCCTTATGTGGCCCCTTTTCAAAATTGTGTCTGACAACCCTGATCTCCATTCAAGATGGTTGATGTTATAAAAAATAGAAATTTCAACTCAAATAAAGGTAATAACAAAATTACCGAACTCCAAACAATCTTACAAAGGGAAAGTCAAAACTCATAAGTATATAAACAGACAAAATCAGTCAACAACCGGAATACTGTGAAAACTGTAATGACCCTCAACTTTTAACAGCAACTACACAGCAATGAGTAATTTAGCATGTATTTCTATTTTTTTATGAAATATATCTCTCAGCTGTCAGATTATACCGATTTATATCGTGGCGGTCAGTTTTATTGGAGGAGGAAGTCAGAGTACCTGGTGAAAACCACCGACCTGTCACAAATCACATGCAAACTGTATCATATAAAGTTGTATCGAGTACACCTTTCCATGAGCGAGATTCGAACTCGCAATGTTAGTATTGATAGGCATTGATTGCATTGGTAGTTGTAAATCAAACTACCATTCGATCACGACCACGACAGCCTCTAATTCTGAGGTATAAACTGATTAAATTTAGCAACTATTTAATGACAAATTTAGCGTAAGCATTTTCCAACAACATTTAATACTTTCGTTGATTATTAATGACTAGTGACATTTTAATGACTGCATTAAGCTAACAACACTTTTGAATCCAGATAGTTTATATGAATCAAGGATTATCCACCTACAAGTTAAATATACCATAAAATGTCTATTGTAGGATGCAGAATTATGGTCTCATTGGATTTTACCTGTCATCCAAGGATACATACAGATTGAACATTGTATCATGGACTTCAAGCAAGATAAAGGACTATCTGACCTAGTTAATACTCAGGAGTTTGGCAATACAAAATACACTTCTCCACTGGAATATGATATTGGTATCATATCGAGAAGGAATAGAAATAGGGCAGGCAAGTGTTAATATAGGTTATGGTTTGGTGGTTTATGGTGTTTAACACCACTTTCAACAATACTGACCTCCATCTATTAGTCCTGTCTGATTCTGTGTTGACCCAATTGTTAGTTAACACGTCTATACTTGAATATGATCATGATGATATTGGCTTCCTAGATGGGATAAGTTCAGTTTGTTTTTTATGTGTCACGAAAGCTAGATATTGGAATGAGAAAATCTGCACACAGACTATCTGTAAATTAATAAAGTAAAAGACAAGTTCAAAATGTGGATAGAATGTCAATAAAATATGATTTAGCTCATATTTGTATGAAAAGAAAGTTTAAACAGAGATGGTTTTAACATCAGAAGTTGTAGTTGTAATTTCTGCTTCTCAAATGTGAATGATTATTGTTTAATATAAAAAAAAATGAAGAAAAGAAAAAAATACCAGAACAATTCCAAAAATAATAATAATAAAAAAAAATCTTATAAACATAGGCAAAAACGATAGCTGTAACACACATAAACATGACCACTTACTTTCTTGGCTTGACTTGGCTTGGCTCATAGAAATGTGTTTTCTATAAAATTTACATGAAACATGAAAGTAAACAATGGAGTTACTCCCCCTTATATTAATCTACTGCAATCATTTTAAAACTGGCATAGTGCTCTTATATAATTATGAAGTACCTATAATTGTGATACAGGTCTGTTTTAACAGTGACTATATTGTGCCACAAGCACTCCTAGTGAGGTTTTTAATTTGGAGCTGTTGCAAAATGACTTTTATGCAGAAGGAGTATAGCATTCTTTATACACGAAGAGCTGTCTTATTCATGTCTCGCCCTAAGGTTTAATTTTGTAGTATTTGATTCATCCTGTACAATGAGCAGATGCCCCTCTCAGAAGATTTGTACCCTGCAGTGGAGAAACTAGGTCTAATTTCTATGTACTGGAGTTCCCACAAAGTGTGCTAAATGTGAAGTATGCACATATATATAATATTATCTAATTATTATTTGAATGAGGTGGTAAACCTACATAGCAAGGTTTCCTTTTGATAATAGTTACTTTGTATTGTCATGATTTACTGTATGATGACATGATGTACATCATTTGTAATTTTGTGATTGTATCTGCTACAATTTAAATTTAAACTGCAATCAGTACATTTACTATCTATATCAAGGTCTACATATAAACCTTTGCTTCATGTGTCTACTATACGTATACAATTTCCTGGTACCCACCATCTTATGTAGAGCAATGCACAGACCATGCTGTAGACACCCAGAAGAAAAATAAATAAAATGTCCAATATTTATGTATATTTGTGTGTCATTTAACAATATTTTTGCACATATGACATTACAGTACAAACACAATATACATATGTACATACATTGTAGGGAAATGTTACCTCATCCAAGCATACCTGTAAGGATGTGAAGGATGAGGGTCATTCTTGTGATGAACCTGAGGCTCATGAATGGCATTATATAGCATATTATTTTGTGCTGACCAGCAAGATATGCATAACAATCTCTATTCAAAGAGGTCAAATCATGACCCCATGTCAGTGACCTCGGTGGTATAAGTACCTGGATTACACGTCGAACCGGCCATTATTTAAAGTATGTTTGTACCAACGTAACATGAAGGGATGGGTACCTGAGACCAAGGGAGGGTATATAATACCCTTCTTGAGCCTCAGGTTCATTATAAGAATGACCTTCATACTTCACATCCTTACAGGTATGCTTGGATGAGGTAATATTCTTTTACATTCGCCCTCGTCTCTTTGAGGGTATTATATAGCATGCTTAAAGTGTTGGGACAAACTATATAAGGCAATATTGTTTGCAAAAATACAAGAATAAACCAATATATTCTTTAATAAGCCCACAAATGAAATACTTTCATTATCATTATAATATAACAACAATAAATGCAAGAAACTTGCCACACAAAGTTCACTTGACATAAATTTATAAATTAGAATTCACATTAATGTCCAATAAGTCCACATACCTGGTAATAGTCACTGATTCTGGATCAAATAACACAATCTTGATATATATCTTCTTGTATATACTATAAGGAATTCAAAATCTTATCAGCAAAGTTGTTCTCTACATGAACAACATCCTCAAAATAAAATTTGTAAAAAGTTTTTGCTGAAGCCCAATTAGCAGTTTCAAGGATATCTTTTAATGATACACCTGCTCCTAATGGTTTTGAGGTGGATGCACCACGAAATGAACGTGCAGAAAACTTTGAAATATCTATTCCAGACAAAAAGAAAACTTGCTTTAGCCATTTAGCTAAAGTACAAGAAGTTACTGCTTTAAGTGTCTTGAAAGAAACAAACAATCTATTAGACTTTCTTAAGTTTTGAGTTCTATCAATATACTCATTGAGAGTATGAAAAACACAAAGTTCTCTTTTATCAAATTTGTATAAAACAACTTTAGGTAAAGACACTCCAGGTCTTGAAGTTTTTAAAAGCTGCTGTATTTGAAAAACATATTTATCAAAAAACTTCGACATATAATTAATATCTAGAACTGAAATAGTTTGAGCTCTGGCAGCTGTAGTAAGTGCAATGAGAGCAATTAATTTGTAAGTGAGCTGTTGTAATGATAATTCTGATAATGGATATAAAGTAAATACAAATGTTAATACAAGTGAAACATCCCAAGTAGTCATAATTCTTGGTTTGACAGGCTTAATATTAAAATATCCTTTTAATAATTTGCTAATTAAAACTGACTCTTTAATCCAAAGAACTCCAAAAAATGGTAAAGTTTGAAAAAGCATAGCTTTATGGATATTCACAACAGAATATGATAAATTTTTTCTCATAAGAGAAGATAAGAAACATAAAACATCTACTTCAGACGGTTTAAGTGAATTAACTTTCCATTGGTTGCACCAAAGAATCCATTTTCTGCAACATAGTTTATATTGTTTATTAGTTGATTTTCTCCAGGATGACGTAATGATGAAGGCATTTGATTTTGAAATTCCTTTTGTAATGAGTGATTTCCAGATACAGCACACGCGATTAAGCACATTTTCTTGTAGAGTGGGTGCATCTCTCCTGTATGTGGCAGTCAGTAAATCTTTGTGACGAGGCAGTCTAACAGGGAGAAAAATCAACACTGAAATTAATATTGAGAACCATGTTTGAGTAGGCCAAAATGGAACTACTAATATAACCTTTTTATCCCCTCGCCAACGAAGTTGCGAGGGGATATAGTACCGCTACCGTCCGTCCGTCCTTCCGTCCGTCCTTCCGTCCTTCCGTCCGTCCGTCACAATCTTTGTGAACACTCTAGGATCAACATCCTTCAATGGATTTTGACCAAACTTGGTACATATTTAGTCCTTAAGAGAATCTGGAACCATATTGATTTTCAAGGTCAAAGGTCAAAAGTCAAGGTCACCAGGTCAAATTTTTACCGCATAACATCCTTGTGAACACTAGAATCAACATCCTGCAATGGATTTTGACTAAACTTGGTACATACTTAGTCCTTAGGAGAGTCTGGAACCCTATTGATTTTCAAGGTCATAGGTCAAAGGTCAAGGTCACTGGGTAAATTGTTTACCGTGTAACATTCTTGTGAACACTCTATTATCAACATCCTTCAATGGATTTTGACCAAACTTGGTACATACTTAGTCCTTAGGAGAATCTGGAACCCTATTGATTTCCCAAGTCAAAAGTCAAGGTCACTGGGTAAATTGTTTACCATGTAACATCCTTGTGAACTCTCTAGAATCAACATCCTTCAATGGATTTTGACCAAACTTGGTACATACTTAGTCCTTAGGAGAATCTGGAACACTATTGATTTTCCAGGTCATAGGTCAAAGGTCAATGTCACCGGGTCAAATTTTTTCCACATAACATCCTTGTGAACACTCTAGAATCAACATCCTTCAATGGATTTTGACCAAGCTTGGTACATACTTAGTCCTTACAAGAGTCTGGAACCCTATTAATTTTCAAGGTCATAGGTCAAAGGTCAATGTCACCAGATCAAATTTGTACTGCATAACATCCTTGTGAACACTCTAGAATCAACATCCTTCAATGGATTTTGACCAAACTTGGTTCATACTTAGACCTTAAGAGAATCTGGAACCCTATTGATTTTCAAGGTCACAGGGTCTAATTTTTAGGCGAGGGGATACGCCACGCTTTGCGTTGCCCTTGTTAACATTATCTTCTTTGATTTTGTTAAGAACTTTAGCTCTCAAACAAAATGGAGGGAAAATGTAAGGTTCAAAGTTTTTCCAAGATATAGAAAAAGCATCAGTAAATTGAGCTTCTGGGTCAAATGACCAGGAGACAAAAACTGTGTCTTATTATTTAGCCTTAATGCAAACAAATCTATATCTGGAATGTAAAAATGGTTACATATTCTAATAAAAATGCCCCTTTTTAAAGCCCTTTCACAGTTGTCGGAGAAAACTCTCGACATAAAATCAGCATTGCTATTTAGTACACCTGGTAAATATTGAGCAGAGATGAACAAATGGTGATCAGTACACCAGTTCCAAATGTCTATAGCTAGTTGATCCATAAATTGTGAAGTCATACCTCCCATATTGTTAATGTAGGCTACTGCAGATGAATTGTCAGATTTAATACCTATGTGATGATACATTGTATTTGATGAGAAAAAAGACTTCAAAGCTAGGAAAATAGCAAATAATTCTAAGAAATTTATATGATTAGTGGATTCTAGAGAGCTCCATCTTCCCCCTGCAAATTTACCATTAAAATATGCAGCCCAACCATTTGTTGATGCATCAGTCTCTATGAAAAAATCAATAGGAGTCTTTCTAATAGATTTTCCATTCAATTTTTCTACATTTTCAGACCACCAAATGACCTCAGTAGTTGATTCTTGGGACAATGCTATCGGTGAATCATAGTCACCATTATAGACAGCTAAATTCTTGATTTTGTCTCTCTCTAGAGATCTGTAATGCAATGGGGCCAACGTTATTGCATTGAATGCATGAACACAAAGACCAATAAAGGAAGATAACTTCCTTGTAGTGATTGTTTTTGAACATATAATCTGGACACATAAACTCAATATCTTATTAATTTTAGCTTCTGTTAGAAAAACTTTAAGCAAAACAGTATCTATTATTACCCCAAAAAATTCTAACCTTTGTGTGGGTATCAAAACAGATTTTGTTTCATTTATGGTAAAACCAAGATTGTCCATTTCTTGAGTGATCAACAAACTTTCGTTTTTGCATTTCAGTTTATTATCAAAGAATAATCAATGTAAAAACAACATCGAATACCATGTTGTCTGAAAGTGTCAAAAATGGGTCGTAGTAGCCTGGTAAACACTCAAGGAGCCGAAGTCAGCCCAAAAGATACCTTTCCAAGAAAAATACAGAAATATTTTGTAATCTTTGTGGCTTTTTACATGAAAATATGCATCTTTTAGATCATGTTTTGTCAAATAATCATTTGGTTGTATCAAATCGAGCAAAGTTCAGATTTTCTTGCTTAAAACAGTAATATTGGACAAACTCATTCAAAAACTTCAAGTTTATGACTGGCCTACAAGTACCATCCTTTTTTGGTACAACAAAAATTGTTGAAATAAATTGATCATCAAATTTAGGAATAATTTCTATTGCTCCCTTTCTCAGTAAATTGTCTACTTCTTGACTAAGCAAGCATCAGGAAAAGGAATTTCCCTAGGGATTCTGTTTTGAAAAGGTGTTTGTGTAAATTCTATTTTATATCCAACAACTGTCTCTAGAATCCACTTATCAGAAGTATATAATTTCCAATATTCTAAATTTAAGCTTCTCACCTTTTTGACTACATGACTAGCTAGTAATGACGTCCTCGGCGCCGGCTTCTTGGTGAGTATTGTGGTGGTATCATCAATTTTGGACATCTTGAGATCTGGCCCCTTCCTCCTCTGGGGAATTGACCTCTGAAGCCCTGTCCACCTCTCACTCCTGGAACAGGTTCGGCCCTTCGACCAAGATGGCCCCCACAGCCGAACTTAGCTTAGCATAGGACCCTATGGGAAATTCACATAAAAATCTTCTCCTCAGAAACCACTGGGCCAATGCAACCAAACTTTGGTGGAATGGTTCTTTGATGGCCCCCTTCCAAAATTGTGTCCGGTGATCCCGACTTCCAGCAAAGGTGGCCGCCAAGCTAAAATAGAAAAAAGGGGGGATGAAATTAAAAAAAAATCTTCTCCTCTGAAACTACTGAGCCAATCTCAACCAAACTTTGCTGAAATGATCCTTGGGTGGTTCCCTTCCAAAATTGTGTCCGGCATTTCAGACCTCCGACAAAGATGGCCGCCACAGCCAAACTTAATTTAACATAGGACCCTATGGGAAATTCCCATAAAAATCTTCTTGTCTGAAACAATTTGCTCAATAAGAACTAAATTTTGATGAAATAGTCATTGGATGGCTCTCTTCCAAAAATGTGTCCGGCAGTTCGACCCTTCGACCAACATGGCCCCCACAGCCGAACTTAGCTTAATATACGACCCTATGGGAAATTCACATAAAAATCTTCTCCTCAGAAACCACTGAGCCAATCTCAACCAAGCTTTGGTGGAATGATCCTTGGATGGCCCCCTTCCGAAATTGTGTCCGGTGATCAAGACTTCCAACCAAGATGGCCACCAAGCTAAAAATAGAAAAAAGGTGGGAGGAAATTAAAAAAAAATCTTCTCCTCTGAAAATATTGAGCCAATCTCAACCAAACTTTGCTGAAATGATCCTTGGGTGGTCCTCTTCCAAAATTGTGTCCGGCATTTCAGACCTCCAACCAAGATGGCCCCCACAGCCGAACTTAGCTTAGCATAGAACCCTATGGGAAATTCACATAAAAATCTTCTCCTCAGAAACCACTGGGCCAATTGCAACCAAACTTTGGTGGAATGGTTCTTTGATGGCCCCCTTCCAAAATTGTGTCCAGTGATCCCGACTTCCAGCAAAGGTGGCCGCCAAGCTAAAATAGAAAAAAGGGGGGATGAAATTAAAAAAAAATCTTCTCCTCTGAAACTACTGAGCCAATCTCAACCAAACTTTGCTGAAATGATCCTTGGGTGGTTCCCTTCCAAAATTGTGTCCGGTATTTCAGACCTCCGACAAAGATGGCCGCCACAGCCAAACTTAATTTAACATAGGACCCTATGGGAAATTCTCATAAAAATCTTCTTGTCTGAAACAATTTGCTCAATAAGAACTAAATTTTGATGAAATAGTCATTGGATGGCTCTCTTCCAAAAATGTGTCCGGCAGTTCGACCCTTCGACCAACATGGCCCCCACAGCCGAACTTAGCTTAATATAGGACCCTATGGGAAATTCACATAAAAATCTTCTCCTCAGAAACCACTGAGCCAATCTCAACCAAGCTTTGGTGGAATGATCCTTGGATGGCCCCCTTCCGAAATTGTGTCCGGTGATCAAGACTTCCTACCAAGATGGCCACCAAGCTAAAAATAGAAAAAAGGTGGGAGGAAATTAAAAAAAAATCTTCTCCTCTGAAAATATTGAGCCAATCTCAACCAAACTTTGCTGAAATGATCCTTGGGTGGTCCTCTTCCAAAATTGTGTCCGGCATTTCAGACCTCCAACCAAGATGGCCCCCACAGCCGAACTTAGCTTAGCATAGAACCCTATGGGAAATTCACATAAAAATCTTCTCCTCAGAAACCACTGGGCCAATTGCAACCAAACTTTGGTGGAATGGTTCTTTGATGGCCCCCTTCCAAAATTGTGTCCGGTGATCCCGACTTCCAGCAAAGGTGGCCGCCAAGCTAAAATAGAAAAAAGGGGGGATGAAATTAAAAAAAAATCTTCTCCTCTGAAACTACTGAGCCAATCTCAACCAAACTTTGCTGAAATGATCCTTGGGTGGTTCCCTTCCAAAATTGTGTCCGGTATTTCAGACCTCCGACAAAGATGGCCGCCACAGCCGAACTTAATTTAACATAAGACCCTATGGGAAATTCCCATAAAAATCTTCTTGTCTGAAACAATTTGCTCAATAAGAACTAAATTTTGATGAAATAGTCATTGGATGGCTCTCTTCCAAAAATGTGTCCGGCAGTTCGGCCCTTTGACCAAGATGGCCCCCACAGCCGAACTTAGCTTAACATAGGACCCTATGGGAAATTCACATAAAAATCTTCTCCTCAGAAACCACTGGGCCAATTGCAACCAAACTTTGATGGAATGTTCCTAGGCGGCCCTCTTCCAAAATTGTGTACCGTGATCCTGACTTCCAACCAAGATGGCCACCAAGCTAAAAATAGAAAAAAGAGAGGATGAAATTAAAAAAAAAATCTTTTCCTCTGAAACTACTGAGCCAATCTCAACCAAACTTTACTGGAATGATCCTTGGATGGCCCCCTTCCGAAATTTTCTCCGGTGATCCAGACTTCCAACCAAGATGGCCACCAAGCTAAAAATAGAAAAAAGGTGGGATGAAATTAAAAAAAATCTTCTCCTCTGAAAATATTGAGCCAATCTCAACCAAACTTTGCTGAAATGATCCTTGGGTGGTTCCCTTCCAAAATTGTGTCCGGTATTTCAGACCTCCGACAGAGATGGCCGCCACAGCCAAACTTAATTTAACATAGGACCCTATGGGAAATTCTCATAAAAATCTTCTTGTCTGAAACAATTTGCTCAATAAGAACTAAATTTTGATGAAATAGTCATTGGATGGCTCTCTTCCAAAAATGTGTCCGGCAGTTCGACCCTTCGACCAACATGGCCCCCACAGCCGAACTTAGCTTAATATAGGACCCTATGGGAAATTCACATAAAAATCTTCTCCTCAGAAACCACTGAGCCAATCTCAACCAAGCTTTGGTGGAATGATCCTTGGATGGCCCCCTTCCGAAATTGTGTCCGGTGATCAAGACTTCCTACCAAGATGGCCACCAAGCTAAAAATAGAAAAAAGGTGGGAGGAAATTAAAAAAAAATCTTCTCCTCTGAAAATATTGAGCCAATCTCAACCAAACTTTGCTGAAATGATCCTTGGGTGGTCCTCTTCCAAAATTGTGTCCGGCATTTCAGACCTCCAACCAAGATGGCCCCCACAGCCGAACTTAGCTTAGCATAGAACCCTATGGGAAATTCACATAAAAATCTTCTCCTCAGAAACCACTGGGCCAATTGCAACCAAACTTTGGTGGAATGGTTCTTTGATGGCCCCCTTCCAAAATTGTGTCCGGTGATCCCGACTTCCAGCAAAGGTGGCCGCCAAGCTAAAATAGAAAAAAGGGGGGATGAAATTAAAAAAAAATCTTCTCCTCTGAAACTACTGAGCCAATCTCAACCAAACTTTGCTGAAATGATCCTTGGGTGGTTCCCTTCCAAAATTGTGTCCGGTATTTCAGACCTCCGACAAAGATGGCCGCCACAGCCGAACTTAATTTAACATAAGACCCTATGGGAAATTCCCATAAAAATCTTCTTGTCTGAAACAATTTGCTCAATAAGAACTAAATTTTGATGAAATAGTCATTGGATGGCTCTCTTCCAAAAATGTGTCCGGCAGTTCGGCCCTTTGACCAAGATGGCCCCCACAGCCGAACTTAGCTTAACATAGGACCCTATGGGAAATTCACATAAAAATCTTCTCCTCAGAAACCACTGGGCCAATTGCAACCAAACTTTGATGGAATGTTCCTAGGCGGCCCTCTTCCAAAATTGTGTACCGTGATCCTGACTTCCAACCAAGATGGCCACCAAGCTAAAAATAGAAAAAAGAGAGGATGAAATTAAAAAAAAAATCTTTTCCTCTGAAACTACTGAGCCAATCTCAACCAAACTTTACTGGAATGATCCTTGGATGGCCCCCTTCCGAAATTTTCTCCGGTGATCCAGACTTCCAACCAAGATGGCCACCAAGCTAAAAATAGAAAAAAGGTGGGATGAAATTAAAAAAAATCTTCTCCTCTGAAAATATTGAGCCAATCTCAACCAAACTTTGCTGAAATGATCCTTGGGTGGTTCTCTTACAAAATTGTGTCCGGCATTTCAGACCTCCATTCAAGATGGCTGCCACAGCCGAACTTAATTTAACATAGGACCCAATGGGAAATTCCCATAAAAATCTTCTTGTCTGAAACCATTTGCACAATAAGAACTAAATTTTGATGAAATAGTCATTGGATGGTTCTCTTCCAAAAATATGTCCAGCAGTTCGGCCCTTCAACCAAGATGGCCCCCACAGCCGAACTTAGCTTAACATAGGACCCTATGGGAAATTCACATAAAAATCTTCTCCTCAGAAACCATTGGGCCAATTGCAACCAAACTTTGATGGAATGGTCCTTGGATGGCCCCCTTCCAAAATTGTGTCCGATGATCCCGACTTCCAGCCAAGATGGCCACCAAGCTAAAATAGAAAAAAGGGAGGATGAAATTAAAAAAAAATCTTGTCCTCTGAAACTACTGAGCCAATCTCAACCAAACTTTGCTGAAATGATCCTTGGGTGGTCCCCTTCCAAAATTGTGTCCGGCATTTCAGACCTCCATCCAAGATGGCCACCACAGCCGAACTTAATTTAACATATGACCCTATGGGAAATCCCCATAGAAATCTTCTTGTCTGAAACAATTTGCTCTAAGAACTAAATTTTAATGAGATAGTCATTGGATGGTTCTCTTCCAAAAATGTGTCCGGCGGTTCGGCTCTTCGACCAAGATGGCCCCCATAGCCGAACTTAGCTTAACATAGGACCCTATGGGAAATTCACATAAAAATCTTCTTGTCTGGAACCAGTTGCTGAATTGGAACCAAACTTTGATAAAATAGTCATTGGATGGTCCTCTTCCTAAATTATGTCTGGTGTTCCCGCCCTCTGACCAAGATGGCTGCACAGCTGAACTTAGTTAAACATAGGACCCTATGAGAAATTCACATAAAAACCATCTTGTCTGGAACCAGTAGCTCAATTAGAACTGAACTTTGATGGAATAGTAATTGGATGGTCCTCTTTCAAAATTGTGTCCGGCAGTCACGCTCTCCCACCAAGATGGCCACCACAGTGCAGTTGCGTTGTTATTGAAAGCAGCTTTGATCTAGGTGAGCGATTACATGCTCCTGGGAGCCTCTGGTTCCTCAGTGTTAAGCTGGGGAATATTCCATACTTGATCTTCAGGTTCATTTACTGTAACATGTGCCATATTACTTACACTACTACTACTCCCAGTCTCACTGGGATTTTCAAAAGCATCTTGAAAAGCTTTCTGTGGGTTAACATTTGTAGTATTGTCAAGATAATGAAGATTAAAATCATCCAGATCAAACAGAACTTGGGGAATAATCTGGGATCTGAACAAATGGATAATAGTTATCTTCTACTGGTACATCAACAATTGATGTTTCCTCAGTTTCATAAACAACTTCATCAGTGGGAGGACCAACAGTAGCTGAAGGACGAGAAGTACGATCAGAAGAGATTGGAGGCTGTTTTTTTATTATTATCAACAGTAGAAGTAGGCTGATTAATGTTACTGACAATGCTTGTCAAAGAGGCAATATTTCTGACTAATGTATCAATGCCTAACTGAGATCTGAGTACCTCAAGATCAGGAATACTACCAATATTAGCATTTATATTTGATTTTTTAACAGGATTCTTTTTGGCAATTTTAGTTTTGGTCCCTTTTTGTACAGGTGCTTTGCGGTTATTAGTCGTACCTTTGATAATATTATTTTTAGTTAGAGGTAAAGACGACCTTGTTATTACTTTGTCAGAGGGACTATCCAGCTTCTGTATAGTTACATTAAACATTTCATGGATAAAACTATCCTCATAATCTGAACCACAAAACAGAACGTCACTATTCATTTCCGAATTGACCATTTCTATTCGCATACAACCACATGTATCGATATATTATCTGAATATAACACCTCGTGTTAAAAACAATAAACACCGTACTAATTTGGTGTAACATTGAAGTTAGACCTTGTCTAACACAAAATTATCTTTTATTAATAAATACAAACAAGTGACTATTTCAGGCAGTCGAAGTAAAAATATTTGTCGGCCTTTTCAGTCGGCCGTAATTTTTACGGAAAATAAATTAATAATTTTTACAAAATGCAAGTAACAAAATTAACAAACTTTTACGATAATGAAAAGTTACACTAGATAAACTCGCATGTATACAGCGAAAGACAACATGTCAACAATGTCGCGAGCAAACAATAGTAAATACGTGCATACCTTGCCGTCTCAAAATAATATAATGGCCGGTTCGACATGTAATCCAGGTACTTATACCACCAAGGTCACCGACATGGGGTCATGATTTGACCTCTTTGAATAGAGATTGTTATGCATATCTTGCTGGACAGCACAAAATAATATGCTATATAATACCCTCGAAGAGACAAGGGCGAATGTAAAAGAATATAATATTTATTGGCGCTCACCTCGAGGCTCGCTCATCTTCATGTTTCTAAAGCTCGTACAAATAAATTTTATATTTGCCAATAATGTACATATGTTGTCTATAAAACAGTCATTTTAATTCAGATGTAAAGGTTTTTTTCATTGATATGCATTTTGTTATTTAAAAAAAAAATTATTCATAGATATGTGTATCATATTATTAGTATTCAAGCAAATTATTGGATTTGAAAATGTTGCATACTGAACAACACATACAGTAATTTAGGATATTGGGGTTTTTGTTCCAAAAGATTTGTCTGGCCTGGGTTCACACACAAGAATTTTTTTTTTGTTCAGCAACATGTGTCTGGCCTGGTTTCATACACAAGAAATTGTTTTTGTTCAGAAACATATGTCTGGCCTGGGTTCACACACAGGAAATCATTTTTGTTCAGAAACATTTGTCTAGCTTGGGTTCACACACAAGAAATCGTTTTTGTTCAGAAACATTTGTCTGGCCTGGGTTCAAACACAAGAAATCGTTTTTGTTCAGAAAGATTTGTCTGGCCTGGGTTCACACACAAGAAATCATTTTTGTTCAGAAAGATTTGTCTAGCCTGGGTTCACACACAAGAAATCGTTTTTGTTCAGAAAGATTTGTCTGGCCTGGGTTTACAAACAAGAAATCGTTTTTGTTCAGAAAGATTTCACACACAAGAAATCAGAATAGCTAAGTATTATGTAGGTTAAATGCAATTTTGAAGCATATCAGAAAATATTATTCTATTATTGTCTACTCCTGAGGGAACTGTTCTCCTATAGTGTAGTCTGGTGAGGTATAGTGCCTGAGCCAACATCGAGGGCACTATACCTCACCAGACAACACTATAGGAAAACTGTGCTCGAGGGAGAAGACAATAATATATTTAGTACATAACATCCCATTCCAGACATAAAAGAAAAACGCAATCAAATTCAATATATTAATAATAATAACAAAATTCAATATAACAATAATAATAACATTTACAAAGTAACATTTGTTGCATTGCCAAACCTGACCATGTTGACAGCAGACTACAGCGCGAGTCTATTTTAAGGGAGATAAATCTTGACCAAAATATATAAAAATTACGTGGGAAAATCTATGCCACAGGTATGGTACCCGCGGAAAATCGTTTGAAACTGGTATAGTCGCTAGGTATAGTCACCCTTTGTCAAGCGTACTGTTCAAAAATAGTACACACTGAATATCCAATCAAAATACAGCATTTTCATATGTTAGGTACTAAATCTTGATGACTAATGGAAAATTACATTATTTGTTTTAAATGAGATTTGCAAACACTAAATTGCTCAGTAAATAACCATTAGAGAGAACCAATGGGTCAATCAAGAATGGACAATTCAGATACAACATGGGGCACAAGACACAGAATTAAGACAAATAAAACAAAAAACACAACACAGAAAACAAAAAAGATGAAGAACACAGATCCCACCATAAACCAGGAGTGACCTCAGGTGAACCTGATTGTGGTGATGTCAAAAGGACCAACAGTGTTTCTTAAAATTAGATAAAATCATCAAGCTACCAACTTATATTGCAGGATGTTTTAGATTTACTTCAAGTTTTAGATAGCAAGATTCTACAGTACATTAAACTTTCTGATCAATTTTGTTAATTTGATATTACTATTATAGTTTAAATTTATTATTTAGGTACACGCTCAAAAAAGAGGGGTTTAGAACATTCTGGAGCATGTGCAAACTATGTAGAAACTGAGCAGGTAAGTAATCTGTCTTACTTCCCTTTTCTCATTGAATGTAGTTTTGTATTTATATATAAAAACAGGATATTTAAAATTTAGATATTGTTTCTCTTGTAACAAAACAAATAACATGTCATATAAAACATCATCATTTTATTATTCAGACTTAGGTGGTAATTGAGAAATCTATGTATTGTCAACTTTTGGAAGGAATGTAATGTCCACTTAACCTTTTGAGAATGTAGATAAACTTTAGAAAAATAGAAGGGGGCAATTAAGAATGTATAATCCAGAGACACAGGACACATTGGGTACAAGATGCATAATGAAGACGAACAAAACAAAACAAAAAAGCAACACAGAAAACTAAAAAGATGAGCAGCACAGACCCAACCAACCTGTTAACAGGAATATTTATATCCTATATACACTGGACAAAAAAAGTTAAGGATCATATTTTATAAATTGTTTTATTCTTAACAAATAACAATAATTTTCAAAATAAATATGATTCAACAATCAATAACAATAAACAAAACCATTTTCATTGTGTTTATAAAAAATTATTGAAGCATTAAGTGGGAGCAGCTTCAAATGTCAAACACCCCTGAAAAACAGAATGAAAAACAACACCGTGTTAGGGTGGAACGTTCACAGTTTGTCCGTTAAACAGTCTGAGAAGCTCTTCAGTAGGCAGTATGTCCACCACGAGCCCAAATTACTGCGTGACAACGTCTCTGCATGCTACGGATAAGTCACCTAAAGCAGAGTTGTGGCAATCTTGTCCACTCTTCAATCAGTGCGACTGAAAGCCCCTGTCTGTTGTTTGGGAGTATCGGACGTGTAGAAACAGCCTTCTGTAGCATGTCCCAGGCATGTTCAATTGGATTCATGTCCGGTGAACAACTTGGCCACTCCATTCGCTCGATCGTTTCATTCTCGAGGTAATCAGTCACTACACAAGCTCTGTGAGGACCACCATTGTCGTCCATTAAAATGAAACCGTCACCAACAGCACCCGCGTAAGGTCTCACAATAGGGTGTAATATCTCATCTCTGTATCTTACACCTTAAAGATTTCCAGCAATCACGTGTAAGTCAGTTTTACCGTCGATACTGACACCAGCCCAAACCATCACAGAACCACCCCCGAAACTATCGTGTTCAGTTACACTGCCATCGGCATAGCGTTCACCTGGCATGCGCCATACCCCCCTGAGTCCATCATGAAAGTCTACACAGAATTGTGACTCGTCTGTAAAAAGAACAGGAGTCCAGTGACGCAGTTGCCAATTCACATGGGCTCTTGCCCACTGCTAGCACGCTGTTCGGTGTCTCAAGGTCAATATGGGACGAACTGCTGGTCGGTAGGCACGCAGATTAGCTGTATGCAGTCTGTTTCTGACTGTTTGTGATGACACACGTACTCCTGTAGCTGTACGAAAGTCAGAATTGAGCCTAACAGCACTCTGGAACCTATGCCGCTTTGCCATATTGGAGAGATAACGATCTTGGCACACCATCATTTTCCTCGGACGACCTGACCTTGGTCTCTCTGCAACATTGCCAGTGTGTTGGAATCGATTCCATAACCTTGAGATGACACTTTGGGAGACATTAAAATGTCAAGCAACAGCTCTTTGAACTTGATCAACTTGGAGCATGCCTACTGCGTGGGCAGCCTCATTACCTGTTAAATGACGCCTCATCATGTGAAATGTCAGTAGAATGTCGACAATTATCGAAAACTTCACAAATGTCTTTCAATAAACATCACAGTCAACTCTGTAGACACGTTGAAACACTTTGTTTTTGACCCTGTATCAGTATTCATTCGTGTAATCATTTACACATGAAATGCACGGGCCTACAGGTAACATTACTGTATTGTAAACATATGGAAGAAAATATGAAGAAAACAAATGGTCAAAATTGCATTCATATTTTTTTTGGAAGCAATTCAAAAATATGATCCTTAACTTTTTTTGTCCAGTATAAATTGGCTGGTTTGATTGGATCACCGATCGACTGAAATTTCATATTTATTGATGTTTCCATATGGGTTTCTAGTCTGGTAATTGGATGTTTCTGCAATGTAATTTATTTATAAATTATTTATTTTATATAATGATAATAATAAATTAAAATTAACTAATAATAATGGATATGAGCTGCATTTACTTTGTAATTACAAGTTTAAAAAAATTAAGATATATAATTTAAAAATACATTGTTGAAAACACTTGGTGATTGTTTATTTCTTTGTCATTTGATGTTTAGGTTTCTTCTTGATATTTCATATCTCATAATGGCTACAATTCATAGAAGGAACAAATAATATAGCACAATATTTATTTGTTAGCATTTGTTCAGTAAAGAAAGTGTGCAATCAGTGCCTATCACCACTAAAGTTGTGAGGTGTACTCGATACAACATTATGTGATAAAGTTTGTCAGTGACTTGCGACAGGTCGGTGGTTTTCTCCGAGCACTCTGGTTTCCTCCACCAATTAAAACTGACCACCATGATATAACTGAAATATTGTTGAAAGTGGTGTTGAGCACAATAAACCAACCAAACCAACCACCAGTAAAGAGAGTTATCTTCCTTTACAAGTGTTTCAAATTTCAGAGAAATATGTTCAGTAGTTTAAAGCCAACATGTATTCTAATTTATTCTAAGAGATGCCTATGTCATGATGCTCTATGTATATCTTTTTCATCAATGGACAATTTGATATGGTTGACTGATGATAACATAGATATCTAATATAGTTTCTGGAATAACCTTCATCATGTACTCTGTGAGACAACTTTTATTGATATCCAACTCAACCTAATGATCTAGTATTAAACAGACATCATTATCATCTCATCAAAAAGTAACTTGTTCTCACCATAATGTAGCTGAACTATTGCTCACTTGGCACTAAATACTCGCTCACTCGCATAACTGTTTTGTGATAATGGATTTCTCAAGGCAATGTTGAGATGCATTGAAAAGTCCATTTGGAGGAAGACATATGAATGATAGTATGTTTATGTAGGAGGATTTGTGAAGGCAGCTTTATAAAAATCAATGACAGTTTTTCATATCATGCTTGTCAAATGATATTATATATTATAGTGCGTAAAGGTCAAAGGTAAAATGTACAAATCATCAATAAATGATAATTATAAAAGATTTGACATATTAATAAAAAATAAATAAAAATCTTATCATAGTAGAGACAATTTGATAAATTGACATAATGTGAACTTCGAAACCAGTTGTTCTTCCATGTGTAGCTTTGATAGAGGAGAAGTTTTGTCTGAATTCTGTCCTACCCAAGGAGAAGTTTTGTCCGAATTTGATCCCATCCAAGGAGAAGTTTTGTCTGAATTCTGTTGTTTAGGACAAGTTTTGTCTGAATTCTGTCCCACCCAAGGAGACTGTTTAGGACAAGTTTGATCTGAATTCTATTCCACCCAAGAAGAATGTTTAGGACAAGTTTTGTCTGAATTCTGTCCCACCCAAAGGGTATGTTTACGACAAGTTTTGTCTGAATTCTGTCCCACCCAAGGAAAAGTTTTATCTAAATTATGTCCCACCCGAGGACAAGTTTTATCTGAATTCTGTCCCACTGAAGGACAAGTTTTATTTGAATTCTGTCCCACCCAAGGACAAGTTTTATCTGAATACTGTTCCACCCAAGGATAAGTTTTATCTGAATACTGTCCCACCTAAGGATAAGTTTTGTCTGAATTCTTTCCCATCCAAGGACAAGTTTTATCTGAATACTGTCCCACCCAAGGACAAGTTTTATCTGAATACTGTCCCATCCAAGGATAAGTTTTGTCTGAATTCTGTCCCGCCCAATGTTATAAATGTACTAGTTTGTAAAATTTTCCTCTATATATTTGAGTAACGCTCTCTATTCTTACTTTGTTTGTTATCTGCCAATTAATCTCTGTTCAACTAATTGTAAAAGTAAATGTAAATGGCAAAATAATGTTTGAATGCAGTGTGAAGGAAATCATTTCACCATATCTATTGAACCAAATATGGGTTTGCAATGCTTCTCAATCTGTTTTCCAAATACAGAGCAACTACATTTTATTGTGTTCACACTGGTTTTGTTTGGTGAATTGTAAATAATCAGGAGGCTTTCTTTTTCATCATAATTGAACAATTCTATGACATTGATGTTGACATGATCTAATTATTTTGAAATAAACTGTTAGCAAACTGTAAACACAAATACAATGTATAGTCCGTTTGGTCAGCCTAAAACAGGCCTAAAGAAATAATTAAAAATCAACAGTTCAACTTATTGATTTTTTAGCTCACCTTGCCAAAGGCAATGTGAGCTTTTGCCATCACTTGACGTCCGTCGTCCGTTAACTTTTCACATTTTAATCTTCTCCTCTGACACCCCTCGGCCATATGAACTGAAACTTGGTAGGAAGCATCTATGGAAGGTCCTCTATAAAGATTGATAATTTCATCCCGATCCATTAACAAACATGGCCACCACAGGCAATTCTTGTTTCTGATTGGCCTGATTTTAAAAATCTTCTCCTTTGAAACCGCTTAGCCAAATGAACCGAAAATTGGTAGGAAGCATCTATGGAAGGTCCTCTATAACGATTGCTAATTTCATCCCGATCCATTAACACACATGGCCGCCACAGGCAAGTCATGTTTATGATTGTATGCTTTCTAAAAAAATCTGTTTTGTTTGGAAAGGGAGAAAACTCTAATTTAAATATAGATACTATGAATTGAATTACAGATATATATGCCTCTAAAACCCCTCAGCCAAATGAACTGAAACTTGGTAGGAAGCATCTATGGAAGGTCCTCTATAAAGATTGTTAATTTCATCCCGATCCATTAACAAACATGGCCACCACAGGCCATTCATGTTTATGATTGTATGCTTTCTAAAAAAAAAAAAATCTGTTTTGTTTGGAAAGGGAGATAACTCTAATTTAAATATAGATACTATGAATTGAATTTCAGATACATTATTTATAATGCCTCTAAAACCTCTCAGCCAAATGAACTGAAACTTGGTAGGAAGCATCTATGGAAGGTCTTCTATAAAGATTGCTCATTTCGTTCCGATCTGTTAACAAACATGGCCGCCACAGGCGACTCTTGTTTCTGATTGGCTGATTTTAAAAATTCTTCTCTTCTGTAACCGCTTGGCCAAATGATCCGAAACTTAGTAGGAAGCATCTATGGCAGGTCCTCTATAAAGATTGCTAATTCCGTCCCGATCCAATAACAAACATGGCCACCACAGGCGATTATTGTTTCTGATTGGCTGATTTTTGGAATTCTTCTCCTCTGGAACCGCTTGGCCAAATGATCCGAAACTTGGTAGGAAGCACCTATGGGCGGTCCTCTATAAAGAGTACTCATTTCGTTCCAATTCCATTAACAAACATGGCCACCACAGGCGATTCTTTTTTTCTGATTGGTCTATTTCTAAAAATCTTCTCCTCTGAAACCACATGGCCAAATGAACCGAAACTTGGTAGGAAGCATCTATGGAAGGTCCTCTATAAAGATTGCTCATTCTGTCCCGATCTATTAACAAACATGGCCACCACAGACAATTCTTTTTTCTGATTGGTCAATTTCTAAAAATCTCCTACTCTGACACAGCTCGGCCAAATAGTCCTCTATGTGAATTGCTCATTCCATTTTGATCTGTTAACAAACAAGGCCGTCATAGGCAATTCTTATTTCTTATTGTTCAATTTCTAAAACAGCTTTTCGTCTAAAACCGCTTGGCCAAATGATATGAAACTTGGTAAGAAGCATTTATGGAAGGTCCTCTATAGAGATTGCTCATTTCGTTTTGATCCATTAACAAGCATGGCTGCCACAGGCAATTCTTGTTTTAGATTGGTCGCTTTCTAGAAATCTTCTTCTCTGAAACTGCTTTGCCAAAACGAACCGAAATTTGGTGGGAGCACCTATAGGCTATGGAAAGTTCTGTATTAAGTTTCCTTAGAGCAGAATGAAAGGTGAGCGACACAGGCTCAGCTCAGTGCTGAGCCTCTAGTTTCTTCACACATTTACTTGTATATCATCTACCTACTCCGACAAATAATTTCAGAATTTTTACACTATTTTCCAAAAAGTTGCCTATTAGGTCTCTATGTTAAATATTTGTACCAAATGTGGATATGCTTGTTGTTACCAACTTCCAGTGTAAACAATAACAACAACACATGTGGTTTTATTAACCCAAGCATGCATGAGATGTTCATTTCACTTTCACCAAGTGACAATAAGGTTACATATAAACAGTTTTTCAATATAATAGAAATTGACCATTTAGTCTTCCAGTCATTTTTATATATTGGAATGTCGTTTTATTTTCTTCACCCAAGTAAAATATATATTTTGTATGATATATAGATGTAGTGAATATAAGGCAGTATTAATGATCACTTCAAGTTAAATGAGTAAAAGGGAATTTTATATCTTTTCCTATTTTTATATAAATGCCTAGCTAACTGAAACCATGTTATTTAAATTTTTCATCTATTTTCACCCATGCTTATCAATTTAGTGAATTGTGTTTAACCCTTTACATTTAACAGTTTAATGTTTGTAGAGAGAATACAGAATGTAAAACAAGTGTTTTATTTTTATTGTCAAATATTATATAATTTTATCTTCTGAATAAGTAATATATATATATAATGTCCTTTTGTTAATTGTATTGTGTAGAAATCTCTATTAATTTGTTCATACTAATGCATCTGTTGCCATAAATGAAATCAGATGATTATAGCCCATGAAATTCATTTTTGAGTTTTAAAACCTTTGATTAAATATGCTGTTGTAGTTAATTTATTTTATGTACAGAAAAGTTATTCTAAATTAAAAATGTTATTGGAATTTAACTATTACACATTTGTAACAGGTTTTTACTTTTTTATTTTCAAATCCTACTTATTTCTTTCACACTAAAATACAGGAAAACACATTGCTTTGAAACTCTTTTTATCAATGAATCATTATTGTCAATAAACCAAGATTAAATATAAAAAGTTCCAAGATAAAAGTCATAAACCAAATAGATTGCATGTACTAGATGTTATAGATATTCAGGGGGTGTTTTTGCTTAAAGTGAAATATTAACAAATATATGAGAGATAACCCAGTAAATAAAATAAAAAACCCACCCAACACAAGTACTGTCATATAAAGTTAAATGAAATAAAAAACCCACCCAACACAAGTACTGTCATATAAAGTTAAATGAAATAAAAAACCCACCCAACACAAGTACTGTCATATAAAGTTAAATAAAATAAAAAACCCACCCAACACAAGTACTGTCATATAAAGTTAAATAAAATAAAAAACCCACCCAACACAAGTACTGTCATATAAAGTTAAATAAAATAAAAAACCCACCCAACACAAGTACTGTCATATAAAGTTAAATAAAATAAAAAACCCACCCAACACAAGTACTGTCATATAAAGTTAAATAAAATAAAAAACTCACCCAACACAAGTACTGTCATATAAAGTTAAATAAAATAAAAAACCCACCCAACACAAGTACTGTCATATAAAGTTAAATAAAATAAAAAACCCACCCAACACAAGTACTGTCATATAAAGTTAAATAAAATAAAAAACCCACCCAACACAAATACTGTCATATAAAGTTAAATAAAAGAAAAAACCCACCCAACACAAGTACTGTCATATAAAGTTAAATAAAATAAAAAACCCACCCAACACAAGTACTGTCATATAAAGTTAAATAAAATAAAAAACCCACCCAACACAAGTACTGTCATATAAAGTTAAATAAAATAAAAAACCCACCCAACACAAGTACTGTCATATAAAGTTAAATAAAATAAAAAACCCACCCAACACAAGTACTGTCATATAAAGTTAAATAAAATAAAAAACCCACCCAACACAAGTACTGTCATATAAAGTTAAATAAAATAAAAAACCCACCCAACACAAGTACTGTCATATAAAGTTAAATAAAATAAAAAACCCACCCAACACAAGTACTGTCATATAAAGTTAAATAAAATAAAAAAACCCACCCAACACAAGTACTGTCATATAAAGTTAAATAAAATAAAAAACCCACCCAACACAAGTACTGTCATATAAAATTAAATAAAATAAAAAACCCACCCAACACAAGTACTGTCATATAAAGTTAAATAAAATAAAAAACCCACCCAACACAAGTACTGTCATATAAAGTTAAATAAAATAAAAAAAACCCACCCAACACAAGTACTGTCATATAAAGTTAAATAAAATAAAAAACCCACCCAACACAAGTACTGTCATATAAAGTTAAATAAAAGAAAAAACCCACCCAACACAAGTACTGTCATATAAAGTTAAATAAAATAAAAAACCCACCCAACACAAGTACTGTCATATAAAGTTAAATAAAATAAAAAACCCACCCAACACAAGTACTGTCATATAAAGTTAAATAAAAGAAAAAACCCACCCAACACAAGTACTGTCATATAAAGTTAAATAAAATAAAAAACCCACCCAACACAAGTACTGTCATATAAAGTTAAATAAAATAAAAAACCCACCCAACACAAGTACTGTCATATAAAGTTAAATAAAATAAAAAACCCACCCAACACAAGTACTGTCATATAAAGTTAAATAAAATAAAAAACCCACCCAACACAAGTACTGTCATATAAAGTTAAATAAAATAAAAAACCCACCCAACACAAGTACTGTCATATAAAGTTAAATAAAAGAAAAAACCCACCCAACACAAGTACTGTCATATAAAGTTAAATAAAATAAAAAACCCACCCAACACAAGTACTGTCATATAAAGTTAAATAAAATAAAAAACCCACCCAACACAAGTACTGTCATATAAAGTTAAATAAAATAAAAAACCCACCCAACACAAGTACTGTCATATAAAGTTAAATAAAATAAAAAACCCACCCAACACAAGTACTGTCATATAAAGTTAAATAAAATAAAAAAACCCACCCAACACAAGTACTGTCATATAAAGTTAAATAAAATAAAAAACCCACCCAACACAAGTACTGTCATATAAAGTTAAATAAAATAAGAAACCCACCCAACACAAGTACTGTCATATAAAGTTAAATAAAAGAAAAAACCCACCCAACACAAGTACTGTCATATAAAGTTAAATAAAATAAAAAACCCACCCAACACAAGTACTGTCATATAAAGTTAAATAAAATAAAAAACCCACCCAACACAAGTACTGTCATATAAAGTTAAATAAAATAAAAAACCCACCCAACACAAGTACTGTCATATAAAGTTAAATAAAATAAAAAACCCACCCAACACAAGTACTGTCATATAAAGTTAAATAAAATAAGAAACCCACCCAACACAAGTACTGTCATATAAAGTTAAATAAAAGAAAAAACCCACCCAACACAAGTACTGTCATATAAAGTTAAATAAAATAAAAAACCCACCCAACACAAGTACTGTCATATAAAGTTAAATAAAATAAAAAACCCACCCAACACAAGTACTGTCATATAAAGTTAAATAAAATAAAAAACCCACCCAACACAAGTACTGTCATATAAAGTTAAATAAAATAAAAAACCCACCCAACACAAGTACTGTCATATAAAGTTAAATAAAATATAAAACCCACCCAACACAAGTACTGTCATATAAAGTTAAATAAAATAAAAAACCCACCCAACACAAGTACTGTCATATAAAGTTAAATAAAAGAAAAAACCCACCCAACACAAGTACTGTCATATAAAGTTAAATAAAATAAAAAACCCACCCAACACAAGTACTGTCATATAAAGTTAAATAAAATAAAAAAAAAACAACAAAAAACATGATCTTAAAGATTCAGGCAATGGAAAAATATTAGCTTCTAATTCTATATGCTGGTTTGAACTTCTTAAAAATAGGACATATAATATAATATAATATGAGACGGGCACAACCTGTTTGAAGGATGAAGTCCAATAATTTTAAGAGGGAGGCGTGAGAAGGGAATGTATTATTTTTTTTCAAGTACTTTTTAAATTTGTTTAAAAATTATTTGGCTGGGTTATCTCTCTTTGACTTATGGCTGTTCCGTTCATTTTGCCTATGCCACTCTTCCGCCGAGAATCTCGTAGAAAGAGATTTTTTTAATTAGAATTTTATTTCAAATTTATTTCGATTTTGCATATAGTAAATAATTAAAGAAATTGGAATTTTTCATTGAAATATATATTTTTTGCATTTCTAAATATCAATTGATCTATTTTTAAAACTTCCGGTGAAAAGATATTTGGCTATGAATAGATACATAGGAGTCGACTCCTATAGAAAGGAGGAAAAAATCATACAGCCTACAGTTAAAAGGACTTTGTCCTTTATAAATGTGAAATAATAACCCTGGCATCTTTTAAAAATATTGATTGATCAGAATGAGTGAAGATGGCTACCATTACTTGGCATGTTTGACGTAGGCACCCATGTGAATAGATAATAATTAAAAAACTCTTTGAAGCTACTGAGCCATTTGAGAGTTAACTTAGTTCCATTCCTCATAATCACAACCACCTCCTTTTCTCATTCATGACTTTTCACTAGGTTTGTAACAAAAAAAAACATGACGAATACCACTATTGGAGCAGAAACTACTTACCCTTCCGGAGCACCTGAGTTAAACCCCGGCTTTAGTGGGGTTCTTGTTGCTCAATCTTTAGTTTTGTGTGTAGTTTTTTGTACATCATTGTTTGTTCTGTTGTCTTTTTTATTTTGACCATTGTATTGACGATTCTTCTTCGATTTATGGCTTCTGATTACCCCTTTGGTATTTTCAAACATTTCATGCATCAATTGCTAATGAGCTGGTGACCCGCTGCAAGTCAAAATCTCCCGACCCTATCCATTATATCCCCTTTACCTGGACAATCTTATTATGTTATTACTTCATCCTATAGGGTCCATCAGAGTGCCATCTATCTACCTATACGATTAACATGGTTTGTAAACTTGTTCTCATCATGAAAATAGCTGAAATTAATATATTAATATATTACCCTTGTCTTCATTGTAATAAAACAACATATCTGATAATTAATCTTTTCTAATTGCAGTTTTTGGAATTTAAGCCACACATTGTTTCATTTGTACAAGTACGAGGGTCTATTCCAGTGTACTGGTCTCAGTCAGGTTACAAGTACAGACCTCCTCCTCGTCTAGACAAAGGTAGGTAGTGTTTTTTTTTTTTTTTTTAGCTCACCTGGCCCAAAGGGCCACGTGAGCTATTGCCATCACTTGGCGTCCATCGTCCTCCGTCGTAAGCTTTTTCAAAAATCTTCTCCTCTGAAACTACTAGACCAATTGAAACCAAGCATGGTCTGAATCATCACTAGGGTGAGCTATTGCCATCACTTGGCGTCCGTCGTCGTCGTCCGTCCGTCGTACGTCGTAAACTTTTTCAAAAATCTTCTCCTCTGAAACTACTAGAACAATTGAAACCAAACATGGTCTGAATCATCACTAGGGTGTCTAGTTTCAAAATTGTGTCCGGTGATGCCGTGCACCAACCAACATGGCCGCTGTTACTAAAAATTGCAGGTTTTTGGGTAATAACTCAAAAACCGTTAATAATATCAGAAATCTGAATTGGGGTAAAAATGATCAGCACAACCTGCCCTGCAATTTTGAAGTAAATCTGATTACCCATTTTGGAGTCATTGCCCTTTTTTCATCATTTTGTTTAAAATTTATTTTAGTACTTTTCGTCTCATATTTCAAAAACTATAAGAGGTAGATGTTAAGTTTAAATTGCAAAAATGTGCAGCATGTCAAGATCTACCTACACTGTAATTTTGAAGTAAATCCCAGTACCCAATTGTGGAGTTATTGCCCTTTTTTCATCAAATATTCAAAATTTTAATACTTTTCGCCCTTTATGTAAAAAAACTATAAGAGATAGATGTTAAGTTTAAACTGTAAACATGATCAGCATGTCAAGATCTACATACCCTGCAATTTTGAAGTAAATCGCATTACCCATCTTGGAGTTATTGCCCTTTTTTGAGAATTTTTTAATTTTTTTAAATACTTGTCGTCCTTTATTTCAAAAACTAAGTTTAAGCTGCAAAAATGTTCAGCATGTCAAGATCTACAGAAGAGTTCCACAGTTGAAAATGTCCGACAATGGTGTGAAGAGTTATTCCTCTTGAAATGCTTTTTTTTTGTTGACTTTCACTGCATTTGGTTACTCAAATAATCAAAGGGAAGCAACTCTATTACAAAATGTGAAGTAGCAAAAGCAAAATTTTTAGAATCATTGACATTTATGTTTTTTTACAGCAATGTTGATAACTTACATTAAAGGGGGAACCCCTACCCAATTTTTTTTGGAGAGGGGGTCTGCAATGACGAGGGCTACATTTATTGACTGATGTTGTTATTATACCCAGGTGAGCTATACAGGCTCCTGGGAGCTTCTAGTTACTTTTTCAGATGTTCTTTGATGAAGATGATATTATGTGTATACAGTATAATAGTGTTGTAAATTTCTGCCTCTTATTCCATGATATGATACATCATCCTGTTCTACTTACTTTATTTTAAATTATTTCGTTTGTTAATCGTAAGCATGACGCTGGTATTAATGTAGTATGATATAGTATTTTATTTTATTGTGATTACTTGTTATTTTTGATAAAAGTGTCCTTGAGAGAAACCAACAGAAATCATAGTAGACTGATTCACAAACCCAACTTTGTATTTTTAAATTGAAATGTGTATACTCAAGAGTCGTTGTAAAATATAAATTGAGCAGTCACAATCCCTTATCCCCAAAAATGCAATTACAATCCCTAATTGGATGTACCTACAATAAAATATTGAATCCCTTATCCCCAAACATGCAATTACAATCCCTAATTGGATGATGTACCTACAATAAAATCTTGAATGTTCAGTGCTGAAATATGATATTTACTCCAAAAACGTACACCATATATTGTGAGATATTTTATTCTACAATGGTAGCCTGTCCCATGGTTTTATAGTGTATTTTACCATGGTCAACAGATGGTTATTAAAAGGGGATGTAAAACATTGTTGTAATAAAGAGAACATAAAGATACTTGTACTTGTTACCAAATAAAACATGTTTTGACTTAATCAAGCAATGATAAAACAGCTTGGTGTTGTCCATGTTTATGTTATATAAATACCACTGAATCTTTTACTTTACATTACTTAACTTACTGAAAAATCGATGATGACAAAAACTTTGTTTTCTAAGTTTGAATTTTTAAATATGAAGAAGTTGTATGCTCTCTTTACAACTACTGGTTTTGCAGATAAAATAGACTATGTGTACACTTATTTTTACTGATAGTTAAGTGTGTATTGTCATGTGTTGGGTGTGTGTAGATATGTGACCACATTTTGTGAATTGGTAATACAGTATACTACAATAATTGTAATGAAAGATACAAGATATGCAGTCAATTTCATGACTGAAGATTTTTCAAAATTTTCTAGGACAACATATTTCTGGATATTTTTAAAATTTAATTGATTAAAGAAAACAAGAAATAGTAACTTCATATGATTAGTGAATAAAATATGATAAAATTGTGATACTTATAATGCACATTCACAAACCAATGCATGTATTCATTAATGCCAATCAAATTTCACTGGTGAAACTGAGATGTCAGATTAATACGATTGTCTTCATTGTATAAAACGAAAAATGAATGAAAACGATGAGGGGAAGAAATTTATAAATTTAGAGTTTTCAAAAATGTTTCTGTCACATTTTTCTCATTTAATACACATGGTAATTTATGACTTTTGAGTATAAAATCTTATTTGTAATACATTTTATATCTTATAATTGTAATATTTTTGATTTGGTGTTCAGATGCAACACCTTATTTTCGACAATACATTGATTTGAGAATTAGTTCTTTTCCATATTCCTAATAGTTATCATTAAACAGACAGAATTACATAATCAAAATAAGATGGGGAAACAAGCATGCAATGTATGACTGTATATAGATATCAAAATGAAAGTGGAAAGTGTTGTCAGCTATTGAATCTGACAAGTATGGATTCAATTAGATAGTTGAAAAAAATAATGTGACCTATTTTCTAGATTTAATTTCTAGTGGAATAATGAAAAGTACTTTTCCTCCAATATTGTATGGTGATTTGAACATGAAGAATCACTTTCTTCTGAGCTGTTGAACAAATATAACTTTAGATAAGTGTCCTTCGTTAGGAATTAAGTCAGATTGTGTTGTATTTATGTTTGTGTTGTTCTTGTGTTGTGTGAACTAAATGTTGGTACTGTTGTGTTGTTTTACCTTTATGTTTATACTGTTGTGTTGTTTTACCTTTATGTGTTTACTGTTGTGTTGTTTTACCTTTATGTTTGTACTGCTGTGTTGTTTTACCTTTATGTTTATACTGTTGTGTTGTTTTACCTTTATGTTTGTACTGTTGTGTTGTTTTACCTTTATGTTTGTACTGCTGTGTTGTTTTACCTTTATGTTTATACTGCTGTGTTGTTTTACCTTTATGTTTGTACTGCTGTGTTGTTTTACCTTTATGTTTGTATTGTTGTGTTGTTTTACCTTTATGTTTGTACTGTTGTGTTGTTTTACCTTTATGTTTATACTGTTGTGTTGTTTTACCTTTATGTGTGTACTGCTGTGTTGTTTTACCTTTATGTTTATACTGTTGTGTTGTTTTACCTTTATGCTTGTACTGTTGTGTTGTTTTACCTTTATGTTTATACTGTTGTGTTGTTTTACCTTTATGTTTGTACTGCTGTGTTGTTTTACCTTTATGCTTGTACTGTTGTGTTGTTTTACCTTTATGTGTGTACTGCTGTGTTGTTTTACCTTTATGTTTATACTGTTGTGTTGTTTTACCTTTATGTGTGTACTGCTGTGTTGTTTTACCTTTATGTGTGTACTGTTGTGTTGTTTTACCTTTATGTTTATACTGTTGTGTTGTTTTACCTTTATGTGTTTACTGTTGTGTTGTTTTACCTTTATGTTTATACTGTTGTGTTGTTTTACCTTTATGTTTGTACTGTTGTGTTGTTTTACCTTTATGTTTGTACTGTTGTGTTGTTTTACCTTTATGTTTGTACTGCTGTGTTGTTTTACCTTTATGTGTGTACTGCTGTGTTGTTTTACCTTTATGTTTATACTGTTGTGTTGTTTTACCTTTATGTGTGTACTGCTGTGTTGTTTTACCTTTATGTTTGTACTGTTGTGTTGTTTTACCTTTATGTTTGTACTGTTGGTGTATTGTTTTACCTTTATGTTTGTACTATTGGTGTATTGTTTTACCTTTATGTTTGTACTGTTGTGTTGTTTTACCTTTATGTTTGTATTGTTGGTGTGTTGTTTTACCTTTATGTGTGTACTGTTGTGTTGTTTTACCTTTATGTTTGTACTGTTGTGTTGTTTTACCTTTATGCTTGTACTGTTGTGTTGTTTTACCTTTATGTGTGTACTGTTGTGTTGTTTTACCTTTATGTTTATACTGTTGTGTTGTTTTACCTTTATGTTTGTATTGTTGTGTTGTTTTACCTTTATGTTTGTACTGTTGTATTGTTTTACCTTTATGTTTGTACTGTTGTGTTGTTTTACCTTTATGTTTGTACTGTTGGTGTGTTGTTTTACCTTTATGTTTGTACTGTTGGTGTGTTGTTTTACCTTTATGTTTGTACTGTTGGTGTGTTGTTTTACCTTTATGTTTGTACTGTTGGTGTGTTGTTTTACCTTTATGTTTGTACTGTTGTGTTGTTTTACCTTTATGTTTGTACTGTTGGTGTGTTGTTTTACCTTTATGTTTGTACTGTTGGTGTGTTGTTTTACCTTTATGTTTGTACTGTTGTGTTGTTTTACCTTTATGTTTGTACTATTGGTGTGTTGTTTTACCTTTATGTTTGTACTGTTGTGTTGTTTTACCTTTATGTTTGTACTGTTGTGTTGTTTTACCTTTATGTTTGTACTGTTGGTGTGTTGTTTTACCTTTATGTTTGTACTGTTGGTGTGTTGTTTTACCTTTATGTTTGTACTGTTGTGTTGTTTTACCTTTATGTTTGTACTGTTGTGTTGTTTTACCTTTATGTTTGTACTGTTGGTGTATTGTTTTACCTTTATGTTTGTACTGTTGTGTTGTTTTACCTTTATGTTTGTACTGTTGGTGTATTGTTTTACCTTTATGTTTATATTGTTGTGTTGTTTTACCTTTATGTTTGTATTGTTGTGTTGTTTTACCTTTATGTTTATACTGTTGTGTTGTTTTACCTTTATGTTTATACTGTTGTGTTGTTTTACCTTTATGTTTGTACTGTTGGTGTATTGTTTTACCTTTATGTTTGTACTGTTGTGTTGTTTTACCTTTATGTTTGTACTGTTGGTGTATTGTTTTACCTTTATGTTTATATTGTTGTGTTGTTTTACCTTTATGTTTGTACTGTTGTGTTGTTTTACCTTTATGTTTGTACTGTTGTGTTGTTTTACCTTTATGTTTGTACTGTTGTGTTGTTTTACCTTTATGTTTGTACTGTTGGTGTGTTGTTTTACCTTTATGTTTGTACTGTTGTGTTGTTTTACCTTTATGTTTGTACTGTTGGTGTGTTGTTTTACCTTTATGTTTGTACTGTTGTGTTGTTTTACCTTTATGTTTGTACTGTTGGTGTGTTGTTTTACCTTTATGTTTGTACTATTGGTGTATTGTTTTACCTTTATGTTTGTACTGTTGTGTTGTTTTACCTTTATGTTTGTACTGTTGAGTTGTTTTACCTTTATGTTTATACTGTTGTGTTGTTTTACCTTTATGTTTGTACTGTTGAGTTGTTTTACCTTTATGTTTATACTGTTGTGTTGTTTTACCTTTATGTTTGTACTGTTGTGTTGTTTTACCTTTATGTTTGTACTGTTGTGTTGGTTTACCTTTATGTTTGTATTGTTGAGTTGTTTTACCTTTATGTTTATACTGTTGTGTTGTTTTACCTTTATGTTTATACTGTTGTGTTGTTTTACCTTTATGTTTATACTGTTGTGTTGTTTTACCTTTATGTTTATACTGTTGTGTTGTTTTACCTTTATGTTTGTACTGTTGTGTTGTTTTACCTTTATGTTTATACTGTTGTGTTGTTTTACCTTTATGTTTATACTGTTGTGTTGTTTTACCTTTATGTTTGTACTGTTGTGTTGTTTTACCTTTATGTGTGTACTGTTGTATTGTTTTACCTTTATGTTTATACTGTTGTGTTGTTTTACCTTTATGTTTATACTGTTGTGTTGTTTTACCTTTATGTTTTTATTGTTGTGTTGTTTTACCTTTATGTTTGTACTGTTGTGTTGTTTTACCTTTATGTTTGTACTGTTGTGTTGTTTTACCTTTATGTGTATACTGTTGTGTTGTTTTACCTTTATGTGTATACTGTTGTGTTGTTTTACCTTTATGTTTGTATTGTTGTGTTGTTTTACCTTTATGTTTGTAATGTTGTGTTGTTTTACCTTTATGTTTGTACTGTTGTGTTGTTTTACCTTTATGTGTGTACTGTTGTGTTGTTTTACCTTTATGTGTATACTGTTGTGTTGTTTTACCTTTATGTGTATACTGTTGTGTTGTTTTACCTTTATGTTTGTACTGTTGTGTTGTTTTACCTTTATGTTTGTACTGTTGTGTTGTTTTACCTTTATGTTTGTAATGTTGTGTTGTTTTACCTTTATGTTTGTACTGTTGTGTTGTTTTACCTTTATGTGTGTACTGTTGTGTTGTTTTACCTTTATGTTTATACTGTTGTGTTGTTTTACCTTTATGTTTGTACTGTTGTGTTGTTTTACCTTTATTTTTGTACTGTTGTGTTGTTTTACCTTTATGTGTGTACTGTTGTGTTTTACCTTTATGTTTATACTGTTGTGTTGTTTTACCTTTATGTTTATACTGTTGTGTTGTATTACCTTTATGTTTGTATTGTTGTGTTGTTTTACCTTTATGTTTGTACTGTTGTGTTGTTTTACCTTTATGTTTATACTGTTGTGTTGTTTTACCTTTATGTTTGTATTGTTGTGTTGTTTTACCTTTATGTTTATACTGTTGTGTTGTTTTACCTTTATGTGTGTACTGTTGTGTTGTTTTACCTTTATGTTTATACTGTTGTGTTGTTTTACCTTTATGTGTTTACTGTTGTGTTGTTTTACCTTTATGTTTATACTGTTGTGTTGTCTTACCTTTATGTTTGTATTGTTGTGTTGTTTTACCTTTATGTTTGTATTGTTGTGTTGTTTTACCTTTATGTGTTTACTGTTGTGTTGTTTTACCTTTATGTTTGTACTGTTGTGTTGTTTTACTTTTATGTTTATACTGTTGTGTTGTTTTACCTTTATGTGTGTACTGTTGTATTGTTTTACCTTTATGTGTGTACTGTTGTGTTGTTTTACCTTTATGTTTGTACTGCTGTGTTATTTTACCTTTATGTTTGTACTGTTGTGTTGTTTTACCTTTATGTTTATACTGTTGGTGTGTTGTTTTACCTTTATGTGTGTACTGCTGTGTTGTTTTACCTTTATGTGTGTACTGTTGTGTTGTTTTACCTTTATGTTTGTACTGTTGTGTTGTTTTACCTTTATGTTTGTACTGCTGTGTTGTTTTACCTTTATGTTTGTACTGTTGTGTTGTTTTACCTTTATGCTTGTACTGTTGTGTTGTTTTACCTTTATGTTTATACTGTTGTGTTGTTTTACCTTTATGT
The DNA here is from genome assembly GCA_963383655.1 of Bathymodiolus septemdierum. Lineage (NCBI taxonomy): Eukaryota > Metazoa > Mollusca > Bivalvia > Mytilida > Modiolidae > Bathymodiolus > Bathymodiolus septemdierum. The sequence goes on from OY726520.1 coordinate 81,200,049, forward strand.
GTGTACTGCTGTGTTGTTTTACCTTTATGTTTGTACTGTTGTGTTGTTTTACCTTTATGTTTATACTGTTGTATTGTTTTACCTTTATGTTTATACTGTTGTGTTGTTTTACCTTTATGTTTGTACTGCTGTGTTGTTTTACCTTTATGCTTGTACTGTTGTGTTGTTTTACCTTTATGTGTGTACTGCTGTGTTGTTTTACCTTTATGTGTGTACTGCTGTGTTGTTTTACCTTTATGCTTGTACTGTTGTGTTGTTTTACCTTTATGTGTGTACTGCTGTGTTGTTTTACCTTTATGTTTGTACTGTTGGTGTGTTGTTTTACCTTTATGTTTGTACTGTTGTATTGTTTTACCTTTATGTTTATACTGTTGTGTTGTTTTACCTTTATGTTTGTACTGCTGTGTTGTTTTACCTTTATGCTTGTACTGTTGTGTTGTTTTACCTTTATGTGTGTACTGCTGTGTTGTTTTACCTTTATGTTTATACTGTTGTGTTGTTTTACCTTTATGTGTGTACTGCTGTGTTGTTTTACCTTTATGTGTGTACTGTTGTGTTGTTTTACCTTTATGTTTATACTGTTGTGTTGTTTTACCTTTATGTTTGTACTGCTGTGTTGTTTTACCTTTATGTTTATACTGTTGTGTTGTTTTACTTTTATGTTTGTATTGTTGTGTTGTTGTTATATCCAGATAATTTTACTAGAACATCTCTGTACTTAGTCTCACTGCATTCTTAAACAGAAAACATATATATGAAATGTCATAATATTTGTTGTTATACTACTTCAAAACAATGTGGATATTTCAGCTGGGAATTTGAAAGCTCATTTAATTTTAGTAGATAATTATGTATTTTTGTCGTTAATTAATAATCGTCATTGCCCTGATTTCAAGCTTATTATTACAAGAATTTATTCTTATTTGCATTTGAAAAAAAACTTATATATTGAAGCATTTTATTGTTTTTAAGTGAAGTGTTGTAATGTAGAAATTCAATCAGATTTGATTGATGACTAGGAGGGATATTCATCATGCAACGCATGAGTTCTGTGTGTTAAAATTATTACTAATAGCTTTTTAATGAGTGTATCTTCTTACCCCGCTCGGAGGACATTATCATTTTTACTGCACATTTCACATTTCTTCATAGAGTTTGACAAGCTTGGAAATGAGTTCAGAATAATTTGGTATTATGAATGAAAGCAAATTAGTTATGCTTTTGAATATGGGCAGTTTCAAAATAAATGGCTCCTACTGCTATAGCTGTCTAATTTACTCATTTTTATGATTTTTTTGGATCTAAATAGATCTGTAATGATTTGATGTTTGTTACTGCAAAAAATCTTTAAGATATCTAGAATAACAAAAAAAATATGTCCAAAAAACATGTCAAAATTGTCAGGAGTGCAACACTTTTTTATGACACTTTAAAAAATCCTTAATTTTCAACAACCTACCACAGTGCTAAATCAAACAATATGTTATCAAAATCTATTTCATCACAAACTTTGATATGTTGACATACTTTAAGATAGCAATAGATCATGATTCACATTTATTATTGCATAAAAATATGGCTTTGTAAAAAAGATGTACTTAGTCAGGAGTGCAACAAACATTTATGCAAGTTTTCCTAAATTACATTGTAGAAATGTTGTCTTTTAGTTTTCAAAGATATAGGGTATAAATAAATCTGAATACATCATTGCTGCTTCAAAACCATACTTAAAGGATACACTAAAATCAGTAGTAAGGCCAAGAATGTCACATTAAAGACAGCACCCTCAAATGTCAGGAGTGCAACATTTGATATTTTCTTAGACATATTTTCTTTTAAATGTAACTAAAGCCCCGTTTACACGATCAAAGTTTTCCATCAAAAAACTTTGTCAAAGCTTTCTTTGACAAAGTTTTTTGACCATGTTCAACCTGCATCAAAAACTTTGGTCAAAAAATTTGACGGACTTTGATGAACTTTGATGGAATAGAACTCCATCCTATTTTTCTAAAAACTTTGATGGACTTTGATGGGAAATAACCAATCAGAATGGTTTTTGGAATCAAGATCATTAATATATTTTGTAAATAGAAGCACATGGTAAATATGGTGGGAAACAGCAGACAAACAAGTTCAAATAAAATGTCAAAATGCAACTGGACAAATGAGTTGGTAAATGATCTCATTGATTTAGTTGAGGAAATAGAAGTTATTTGGAATGCAAAGGCAAAAGTTTATCATGATAAGGACAAGAGAAACGAGGCTATCTTGTTTTTCGATATATGGACGGACCTTTTCCAGGAGCATATTAAATGTTTCTTTGCTCATTCTCATATAGTTTTTTATATTCATCAATATCTTCAGCCCTCAGCTCCTACAGTAGAGTGTTGTAGCAACTTCTGGTCCTCCTCCTTTGAAGCCAGGCTCTAGACCACATTCTCCTTGGTCTAACACGAAGTCTACGCAGCCTTCGCCTTAAAATCAAAGTGCACAAAATGCACACATACAAAGCAACATACTCATCAAAGTCAGCCATGTATATGTTATCTTTGCATTTCCCACCAATTCCCATCAAAAACTTTGATCGTGTAAACAGGGTACTTTGACAAAGTTTTCCATCAAAAACTTTGACAAAGTTTATGATGGAAAACTTTGATCGTGTAACGGGGCTTAATATCACATTTGTCTTTCTATTGCAACAGAGACTGACTAAGAGAACAGATAAAACCCATTTACCTGTTTGAGATACATAACATATCTCTCACAGAAGCATTTGATTCATGTCAGGAGTGCAACTAGTTTTAAGTGATCTTCTACACAGTCTAAATTATAGCTTTTTATATGGATGATTTAAATAAAAATGAGATTCTGTCAAGTTTAGAATAATGTTTGAAAAAATTAAAAGTGCCAATAGCATTTGATGTGCTTTTAATTGTATGTAATAAAGCATTTTTGTTCATTTTAAATGATCTCATGCTTTAATATCTATTAGGTAATAATACTAGAGACATTCTCTGACAAGGGAACATGTTTTCGAGGTTCATTAGCTATTGGAGATTAAATGACTTGATAAAGTTTATAATAAATGCATTTATCTATTTTCTTATAGATAATTTATGGTTGACCATGTAAATGTTGCACTCCTGACATAAATATTTAAAAATCATTGAAATTTGATATAATCAATTTTCTAAGTATCCAAAAAATACTTGTAATTGTACATTAAACATCTATTTTCAATATTAATTTAGATTAATACATGTTTTAAATGTTTTTGTATAGTATATTTCAAAAATAAGTTGGAATTTTCGAGAAGTATGGCTGTAAACAAGTTACAAATAACTAGAAAAATGTTACTTTAAGAAACAATTATCATTAAAACTTGGTAAAACTAATGCTTGAAAGAACGCCAACTGATTTTTTCCCCTGTGAATTGTTTTTAAGTTAATAACTCTTCTTTTTCTTGATGGCAATATAATGTCAGGAGTGCAACATATTCTGATAAAATAGTACCATTGATAAAATAATGATAATTTATAATAAATTGCCTTTTCTAGCCTATAAAAATATTCTAATTATTTCTTTATGATTTATCTAATATATTAGAGTGGTATAATACAAATTTTCAAATGTAATTAAAAATATTGCTGCTAAAACTGGGTATTAAAGAAGTGGGTATGGCAAAAAATTGTTACAAATTTCCAAATACTGTCATTTCTGTACAAATATTTCATTGAAACAGGTAAAGATTATTGTATGAGTTAACAGTAACATCACTGTTCAATGTTGGCATTTTAAAATGTGATATTTTCTTCTTTTTTTTCTTTATTATAAAATGTCAGGAGTGCAACAAAAATAGACAAAATGTTTTTTTCTACAACCAATTATTTTAAGATCGTTCAAAGAATCAGTGTGATTTTTTTTTACAAATGGCTACTTATTTCTAAAGTTTGAAAATTTTGCTGTCTTAAGTAAAAATATTCGTTATTATTTTGATAATAAAAACTTTATCAGGTAGATTGGACAAAAATATTGAGAATTTTTCATAAAAAATAGCTTTTAAGAAAAACTACAACTATCAATAACCCAATATTTTGCACAAAAAGTAATTTATATCAGTTGCATTGTTTGAGAAACCATTATACAAAATAATTGAGACTAAAGATTGTTTAACTGATATAGAATAAGTATGTGTTTTACATGTTTTTCATGCCAATTTGTGTTCAATAAAAGGTTCTTAAAAATTTATTGCTTATCTGTTTATAGTTTCTTTCTTGTTTCATTTACTTCAATGTATACAACATTGAAAATTATCAGCAGAAAGTTTTTAGAGTGAGTTTAATTTGGACATTTTTTTCCCATGTTGGAGCCATTTTTTTTTAAACAGCCCACATGCTGTATTTGATGTCCTGTAAACGTCTGATAAATAAGGCAATGCTTTGTGATTGAAGCTTGCCATATTATAAAAAAAATAAACGTTAGAGAAAACCGAAGGGGCAATCAAGAACTTTAGAGAAAACCAAAAAGGTATTCAAGAAGTTTTGAGAAAACCAAAGGAATAATCAAGAACTTTAGAGAAAACCAAAGGAGTAATCAAGAACTTTAGAGAAAACTCAAGGAGTAATCAAGAAATTTAGAGAAAACCAAAGGAATAATCAAGAACTTTAGAGAAAACCAAATGGGCAATCAAGAACTTTAGAGAAAACCAAAGAGATATTCAAGAACTTTAGAGAAAACCAAAGGAGTAATCAAGAACTTTAGAGAAAACCAAATGGGCAATCAAGAACTTTAGAGAAAACAAAAGGAATAATCAAGAACTTTAGAGAAAACCAAAGAGATATTCAAGAACTTTAGAGAAAACCAAAGAGATATTCAAGAACTTTAGAGAAAACCAAAGGATTAATCAAAAAACTTTAGAGAAAACCAAAGGAGTAATCAAGAACTTTAGAGAAAACCAAAGGAATAATCAAGAACTTTAAGAAAACCAAAGGAGTAATCATGAACTTTAGAGAAAACCAAAGGAGTAATCAAGAACTTTAGAGAAAACCAAAGGAGTAATCAAGAACTTTAAGAAAACCAAAGGAGTAATCATGAACTTTAGAGAAAACCAAAGGGGTAATCAAGAACTTTAGAGAAAACCAAATGGGCAATCAAGAACTTTAGAGAAAACCACAGGAATAATCAAGAACTTTAGAGAAAACCAAAGGGGTAATCAAGAACTTTAGAGAAAACCAAAGGAGTAATCAAGAACTTTAGAGAAAACCAAAGGAATAATCAAGAACTTTAGAGAAAACCAAAGGAGTAATCATGAACTTTAGAGAAAACCAAAGGAGTAATCAAGAACTTTAGAGAAAATCAAAGGAGTAATCAAGAACTTTAGAGAAAACCAAAGGAGTAATCATGAACTTTAGAGAAAACCAAAGGGGTAATCAAGAACTTTAGAGAAAACCAAATGGGCAATCAAGAACTTTAGAGAAAACCACAGGAATAATCAAGAACTTTAGAGAAAAGCAAAGAGGTAATCAAGAACTTTAGAGAAAACCAAAGGATTAATCAAGAACTTTAGAGAAAACCAAAGGAGTAATCAAGAACTTTAGAGAAAACCAAAGGAGTAATCAAGAACTTTAGAGAAAACCAAAGGAGTAATCAAGAACTTTAGAGAAAACCAAAGGAATAATCAAGAACTTTAGAGAAAACCAAAGGAGTAATCAAGAACTTTAGAGAAAACCAAAGGAGTAATCAAGAACTTTAGAGAAAACCAAAGGAATAATCAAGAACTTTAGAGAAAACCAAAGGGGTAATCAAGAACTTTAGAGAAAACCAAAGGAATAATCAAGAACTTTAGAGAAAACCAAAGGAATAATCAAGAACTTTAGAGAAAAGCAAATGGATTATCAAGAACTTTAGAGAAAACCAAAGGGGTAATCAAGAACTTTAGAGAAAACCAAAGGAGTAATCAAGAACTTTAGAGAATATCAAAGGAGTAATCAAGAACTTTAGAGAAAACCAAAGGAATAATCAAGAACTTTAGAGAAAACCAAAGGGGTAATCAAGAACTTTAGAGAAAACCAAAGGAGTAATCAAGAACTTTAGAGAAAACCAAAGGAATAATCAAGAACTTTAGAGAAAACCAAAGGATTAATCAAAAACTTTAAGAAAACCAAAGGGGTAATCATGAACATTAGAGAAAACAAAAGGAATAATCAAGAACTTTAGAGAAAACCAAAGAGATATTCAAGAACTTTAGAGAAAACCAAAGAGATATTCAAGAACTTTAGAGAAAACCAAAGGATTAATCAAAAAACTTTAGAGAAAACCAAAGGAGTAATCAAGAACTTTAGAGAAAACCAAAGGAATAATCAAGAACTTTAAGAAAACCAAAGGAGTAATCATGAACTTTAGAGAAAACCAAAGGAGTAATCAAGAACTTTAGAGAAAACCAAAGGAGTAATCAAGAACTTTAAGAAAACCAAAGGAGTAATCATGAACTTTAGAGAAAACCAAAGGGGTAATCAAGAACTTTAGAGAAAACCAAATGGGCAATCAAGAACTTTAGAGAAAACCACAGGAATAATCAAGAACTTTAGAGAAAACCAAAGGGGTAATCAAGAACTTTAGAGAAAACCAAAGGAGTAATCAAGAACTTTAGAGAAAACCAAAGGAATAATCAAGAACTTTAGAGAAAACCAAAGGAGTAATCATGAACTTTAGAGAAAACCAAAGGAGTAATCAAGAACTTTAGAGAAAATCAAAGGAGTAATCAAGAACTTTAGAGAAAACCAAAGGAGTAATCATGAACTTTAGAGAAAACCAAAGGGGTAATCAAGAACTTTAGAGAAAACCAAATGGGCAATCAAGAACTTTAGAGAAAACCACAGGAATAATCAAGAACTTTAGAGAAAAGCAAAGAGGTAATCAAGAACTTTAGAGAAAACCAAAGGATTAATCAAGAACTTTAGAGAAAACCAAAGGAGTAATCAAGAACTTTAGAGAAAACCAAAGGAGTAATCAAGAACTTTAGAGAAAACCAAAGGAGTAATCAAGAACTTTAGAGAAAACCAAAGGAATAATCAAGAACTTTAGAGAAAACCAAAGGAGTAATCAAGAACTTTAGAGAAAACCAAAGGAGTAATCAAGAACTTTAGAGAAAACCAAAGGAATAATCAAGAACTTTAGAGAAAACCAAAGGGGTAATCAAGAACTTTAGAGAAAACCAAAGGAATAATCAAGAACTTTAGAGAAAACCAAAGGAATAATCAAGAACTTTAGAGAAAAGCAAATGGATTATTAAGAACTTTAGAGAAAACCAAAGGGGTAATCAAGAACTTTAGAGAAAACCAAAGGAGTAATCAAGAACTTTAGAGAATATCAAAGGAGTAATCAAGAACTTTAGAGAAAACCAAAGGAATAATCAAGAACTTTAGAGAAAACCAAAGGAGTAATCAAGAACTTTAGAGAAAACCAAAGGAGTAATCAAGAACTTTAGAGAAAACCAAAGGAATAATCAAGAACTTTAGAGAAAACCAAAGGATTAATCAAAAACTTTAAGAAAACCAAAGGGGTAATCATGAACATTAGAGAAAACCAAAGGGGTAATCAAGAACTTTAGAGAAAACCAAAGGAATAATCAAGAACTTTAGAGAAAACCAAAGGAGTAATCAAGAACTTTAGAGAAAACTCAAGGAGTAATCAAGAAATTTAGAGAAAACCAAAGGAATAATCAAGAACTTTAGAGAAAACCAAATGGGCAATCAAGAACTTTAGAGAAAACCAAAGAGATATTCAAGAACTTTAGAGAAAACCAAAGGAGTAATCAAGAACTTTAGAGAAAACCAAATGGGCAATCAAGAACTTTAGAGAAAACAAAAGGAATAATCAAGAACTTTAGAGAAAACCAAAGAGATATTCAAGAACTTTAGAGAAAACCAAAGAGATATTCAAGAACTTTAGAGAAAACCAAAGGATTAATCAAAAAACTTTAGAGAAAACCAAAGGAGTAATCAAGAACTTTAGAGAAAACCAAAGGAATAATCAAGAACTTTAAGAAAACCAAAGGAGTAATCATGAACTTTAGAGAAAACCAAAGGAGTAATCAAGAACTTTAGAGAAAACCAAAGGAGTAATCAAGAACTTTAAGAAAACCAAAGGAGTAATCATGAACTTTAGAGAAAACCAAAGGGGTAATCAAGAACTTTAGAGAAAACCAAATGGGCAATCAAGAACTTTAGAGAAAACCACAGGAATAATCAAGAACTTTAGAGAAAACCAAAGGGGTAATCAAGAACTTTAGAGAAAACCAAAGGAGTAATCAAGAACTTTAGAGAAAACCAAAGGAATAATCAAGAACTTTAGAGAAAACCAAAGGAGTAATCATGAACTTTAGAGAAAACCAAAGGAGTAATCAAGAACTTTAGAGAAAATCAAAGGAGTAATCAAGAACTTTAGAGAAAACCAAAGGAGTAATCATGAACTTTAGAGAAAACCAAAGGGGTAATCAAGAACTTTAGAGAAAACCAAATGGGCAATCAAGAACTTTAGAGAAAACCACAGGAATAATCAAGAACTTTAGAGAAAAGCAAAGAGGTAATCAAGAACTTTAGAGAAAACCAAAGGATTAATCAAGAACTTTAGAGAAAACCAAAGGAGTAATCAAGAACTTTAGAGAAAACCAAAGGAGTAATCAAGAACTTTAGAGAAAACCAAAGGAGTAATCAAGAACTTTAGAGAAAACCAAAGGAATAATCAAGAACTTTAGAGAAAACCAAAGGAGTAATCAAGAACTTTAGAGAAAACCAAAGGAGTAATCAAGAACTTTAGAGAAAACCAAAGGAGTAATCAAGAACTTTAGAGAAAACCAAAGGAGTAATCAAGAACTTTAGAGAAAACCAAAGGAATAATCAAGAACTTTAGAGAAAACCAAAGGAGTAATCAAGAACTTTAGAGAAAACCAAAGGAGTAATCAAGAACTTTAGAGAAAACCAAAGGAATAATCAAGAACTTTAGAGAAAACCAAAGGGGTAATCAAGAACTTTAGAGAAAACCAAAGGAATAATCAAGAACTTTAGAGAAAACCAAAGGAATAATCAAGAACTTTAGAGAAAAGCAAATGGATTATCAAGAACTTTAGAGAAAACCAAAGGAGTAATCAAGAACTTTAGAGAATATCAAAGGAGTAATCAAGAACTTTAGAGAAAACCAAAGGAATAATCAAGAACTTTAGAGAAAACCAAAGGAGTAATCAAGAACTTTAGAGAAAACCAAAGGAGTAATCAAGAACTTTAGAGAAAACCAAAGGAATAATCAAGAACTTTAGAGAAAACCAAAGGATTAATCAAAAACTTTAAGAAAACCAAAGGGGTAATCATGAACATTAGAGAAAACCAAAGGGGTAATCAAGAACTTTAGAGAAAACCAAAGGAATAATCAAGAACTTTAGAGAAAAGCAAATGGATTATCAAGAACTTTAGAGAAAACCAAAGGGGTATTCAAGAACTTTAGAGAAAACCAAAGGAGTAATCAAGAACTTTAGAGAAAACCAAAGGAATAATCAAGAACTTTAGAGAAAAGCAAATGGATTATCAAGAACTTTAGAGAAAACCAAAGGGGTAATCAAGAACTTTAGAGAAAACCAAAGGAGTAATCAAGAACTTTAGAGAAAACCAAAGGAGTAATCAAGAACTTTAGAGAAAACCAAAGGAATAATCAAGAACTTTAGAGAAAACCAAAGGATTAATCAAAAACTTTAAGAAAACCAAAGGAGTAATCAAGAACTTTAGAGAAAAGCAAAGGGGTAATCAAGAACTTTAGAGAAAACCAAAGAAATAATCAAGAACTTTAGAGAAAACCAAAGGAGTAATCAAGAACTTTAGAGAAAACCACAGGAATAATCAAGAACTTTAGAGAAAAGCAAAGGGGTAATCGAGAATTTTAGAGAAAACCAAAGGAGTAATCAAGAACTTTAGAGAAAACCAAAGGAGTAATCAAGAACTTTAGAGAAAACCAAAGGAATAATCAAGAACTTTAGAGAAAAGCAAATGGATTATCAAGAACTTTAGAGAAAACCAAAGGAATAATCAAGAACTTTAGAGAAAACCAAATGAGCAATCAAGAACTTTAGAGAAAACCACAGGATTAATCAAAAAACTTTAGAGAAAACCAAAGGATTAATAAAAAAACTTTAGAGAAAACCAAAGGATTAATCAAAAACTGAGAAAACCAAAGGAGTATTCAAGAACTTTAGAGAAAATCAAATGGGCAATCAAGAACTTTAGAGAAAATCAAAACGGTAATCAAGAACTTTAGAGAAAACCAAAGGGATAATCAAGAACTTTAGAGAAAACCAAAGGGATAATCAAGAACTTTAGAGAAAACCAAAGGGATAATCAAGAACTTTAGAGAAAACCACAGGAATAATCAAGAACTTTAGAGAAAACCAAAAGGATAATCAAGAACTTTAGAGAAAACCAAAGGGATAATCAAGAACTTTAGAGAAAACCAAAGGGATAATCAAGAACTTTAGAGAAAACCAAAGGAATAATCAAGAACTTTAGAGAAAACCAAAGGGGTAATCAAGAACTTTAGAGAAAACCAAAGGAATAATCAAGAACTTTAGAGAAAACCAAAGGAATAATCAAGAACTTTAGAGAAAAGCAAATGGATTATCAAGAACTTTAGAGAAAACCAAAGGGGTAATCAAGAACTTTAGAGAAAACCAAAGGAGTAATCAAGAACTTTAGAGAATATCAAAGGAGTAATCAAGAACTTTAGAGAAAACCAAAGGAATAATCAAGAACTTTAGAGAAAACCAAAGGAGTAATCAAGAACTTTAGAGAAAACCAAAGGAGTAATCAAGAACTTTAGAGAAAACCAAAGGAATAATCAAGAACTTTAGAGAAAACCAAAGGATTAATCAAAAACTTTAAGAAAACCAAAGGGGTAATCATGAACATTAGAGAAAACAAAAGGAATAATCAAGAACTTTAGAGAAAACCAAAGAGATATTCAAGAACTTTAGAGAAAACCAAAGAGATATTCAAGAACTTTAGAGAAAACCAAAGGATTAATCAAAAAACTTTAGAGAAAACCAAAGGAGTAATCAAGAACTTTAGAGAAAACCAAAGGAATAATCAAGAACTTTAAGAAAACCAAAGGAGTAATCATGAACTTTAGAGAAAACCAAAGGAGTAATCAAGAACTTTAGAGAAAACCAAAGGAGTAATCAAGAACTTTAAGAAAACCAAAGGAGTAATCATGAACTTTAGAGAAAACCAAAGGGGTAATCAAGAACTTTAGAGAAAACCAAATGGGCAATCAAGAACTTTAGAGAAAACCACAGGAATAATCAAGAACTTTAGAGAAAACCAAAGGGGTAATCAAGAACTTTAGAGAAAACCAAAGGAGTAATCAAGAACTTTAGAGAAAACCAAAGGAATAATCAAGAACTTTAGAGAAAACCAAAGGAGTAATCATGAACTTTAGAGAAAACCAAAGGAGTAATCAAGAACTTTAGAGAAAATCAAAGGGGTAATCAAGAACTTTAGAGAAAACCAAAGGAGTAATCATGAACTTTAGAGAAAACCAAAGGGGTAATCAAGAACTTTAGAGAAAACCAAATGGGCAATCAAGAACTTTAGAGAAAACCACAGGAATAATCAAGAACTTTAGAGAAAAGCAAAGAGGTAATCAAGAACTTTAGAGAAAACCAAAGGATTAATCAAGAACTTTAGAGAAAACCAAAGGAGTAATCAAGAACTTTAGAGAAAACCAAAGGAGTAATCAAGAACTTTAGAGAAAACCAAAGGAGTAATCAAGAACTTTAGAGAAAACCAAAGGAATAATCAAGAACTTTAGAGAAAACCAAAGGAGTAATCAAGAACTTTAGAGAAAACCAAAGGAGTAATCAAGAACTTTAGAGAAAACCAAAGGAATAATCAAGAACTTTAGAGAAAACCAAAGGGGTAATCAAGAACTTTAGAGAAAACCAAAGGAATAATCAAGAACTTTAGAGAAAACCAAAGGAATAATCAAGAACTTTAGAGAAAAGCAAATGGATTATTAAGAACTTTAGAGAAAACCAAAGGGGTAATCAAGAACTTTAGAGAAAACCAAAGGAGTAATCAAGAACTTTAGAGAATATCAAAGGAGTAATCAAGAACTTTAGAGAAAACCAAAGGAATAATCAAGAACTTTAGAGAAAACCAAAGGAGTAATCAAGAACTTTAGAGAAAACCAAAGGAGTAATCAAGAACTTTAGAGAAAACCAAAGGAATAATCAAGAACTTTAGAGAAAACCAAAGGATTAATCAAAAACTTTAAGAAAACCAAAGGGGTAATCATGAACATTAGAGAAAACCAAAGGGGTAATCAAGAACTTTAGAGAAAACCAAAGGAATAATCAAGAACTTTAGAGAAAACCAAAGGAGTAATCAAGAACTTTAGAGAAAACTCAAGGAGTAATCAAGAAATTTAGAGAAAACCAAAGGAATAATCAAGAACTTTAGAGAAAACCAAATGGGCAATCAAGAACTTTAGAGAAAACCAAAGAGATATTCAAGAACTTTAGAGAAAACCAAAGGAGTAATCAAGAACTTTAGAGAAAACCAAATGGGCAATCAAGAACTTTAGAGAAAACAAAAGGAATAATCAAGAACTTTAGAGAAAACCAAAGAGATATTCAAGAACTTTAGAGAAAACCAAAGAGATATTCAAGAACTTTAGAGAAAACCAAAGGATTAATCAAAAAACTTTAGAGAAAACCAAAGGAGTAATCAAGAACTTTAGAGAAAACCAAAGGAATAATCAAGAACTTTAAGAAAACCAAAGGAGTAATCATGAACTTTAGAGAAAACCAAAGGAGTAATCAAGAACTTTAGAGAAAACCAAAGGAGTAATCAAGAACTTTAAGAAAACCAAAGGAGTAATCATGAACTTTAGAGAAAACCAAAGGGGTAATCAAGAACTTTAGAGAAAACCAAATGGGCAATCAAGAACTTTAGAGAAAACCACAGGAATAATCAAGAACTTTAGAGAAAACCAAAGGGGTAATCAAGAACTTTAGAGAAAACCAAAGGAGTAATCAAGAACTTTAGAGAAAACCAAAGGAATAATCAAGAACTTTAGAGAAAACCAAAGGAGTAATCATGAACTTTAGAGAAAACCAAAGGAGTAATCAAGAACTTTAGAGAAAATCAAAGGAGTAATCAAGAACTTTAGAGAAAACCAAAGGAGTAATCATGAACTTTAGAGAAAACCAAAGGGGTAATCAAGAACTTTAGAGAAAACCAAATGGGCAATCAAGAACTTTAGAGAAAACCACAGGAATAATCAAGAACTTTAGAGAAAAGCAAAGAGGTAATCAAGAACTTTAGAGAAAACCAAAGGATTAATCAAGAACTTTAGAGAAAACCAAAGGAGTAATCAAGAACTTTAGAGAAAACCAAAGGAGTAATCAAGAACTTTAGAGAAAACCAAAGGAGTAATCAAGAACTTTAGAGAAAACCAAAGGAATAATCAAGAACTTTAGAGAAAACCAAAGGAGTAATCAAGAACTTTAGAGAAAACCAAAGGAGTAATCAAGAACTTTAGAGAAAACCAAAGGAATAATCAAGAACTTTAGAGAAAACCAAAGGGGTAATCAAGAACTTTAGAGAAAACCAAAGGAATAATCAAGAACTTTAGAGAAAACCAAAGGAATAATCAAGAACTTTAGAGAAAAGCAAATGGATTATCAAGAACTTTAGAGAAAACCAAAGGAGTAATCAAGAACTTTAGAGAATATCAAAGGAGTAATCAAGAACTTTAGAGAAAACCAAAGGAATAATCAAGAACTTTAGAGAAAACCAAAGGAGTAATCAAGAACTTTAGAGAAAACCAAAGGAGTAATCAAGAACTTTAGAGAAAACCAAAGGAATAATCAAGAACTTTAGAGAAAACCAAAGGATTAATCAAAAACTTTAAGAAAACCAAAGGGGTAATCATGAACATTAGAGAAAACCAAAGGGGTAATCAAGAACTTTAGAGAAAACCAAAGGAATAATCAAGAACTTTAGAGAAAAGCAAATGGATTATCAAGAACTTTAGAGAAAACCAAAGGGGTATTCAAGAACTTTAGAGAAAACCAAAGGAGTAATCAAGAACTTTAGAGAAAACCAAAGGAATAATCAAGAACTTTAGAGAAAAGCAAATGGATTATCAAGAACTTTAGAGAAAACCAAAGGGGTAATCAAGAACTTTAGAGAAAACCAAAGGAGTAATCAAGAACTTTAGAGAAAACCAAAGGAGTAATCAAGAACTTTAGAGAAAACCAAAGGAATAATCAAGAACTTTAGAGAAAACCAAAGGATTAATCAAAAACTTTAAGAAAACCAAAGGAGTAATCAAGAACTTTAGAGAAAAGCAAAGGGGTAATCAAGAACTTTAGAGAAAACCAAAGAAATAATCAAGAACTTTAGAGAAAACCAAAGGAGTAATCAAGAACTTTAGAGAAAACCACAGGAATAATCAAGAACTTTAGAGAAAAGCAAAGGGGTAATCGAGAATTTTAGAGAAAACCAAAGGAGTAATCAAGAACTTTAGAGAAAACCAAAGGAGTAATCAAGAACTTTAGAGAAAACCAAAGGAATAATCAAGAACTTTAGAGAAAAGCAAATGGATTATCAAGAACTTTAGAGAAAACCAAAGGAATAATCAAGAACTTTAGAGAAAACCAAATGAGCAATCAAGAACTTTAGAGAAAACCACAGGATTAATCAAAAAACTTTAGAGAAAACCAAAGGATTAATAAAAAAACTTTAGAGAAAACCAAAGGATTAATCAAAAACTTTAGAAAAAACCAAAGGATTAATAAAAAAACTTTAGAGAAAACCAAAGGAGTAATCAAGAACTGAGAAAACCAAAGGAGTATTCAAGAACTTTAGAGAAAATCAAATGGGCAATCAAGAACTTTAGAGAAAATCAAAACGGTAATCAAGAACTTTAGAGAAAACCAAAGGGATAATCAAGAACTTTAGAGAAAACCAAAGGGATAATCAAGAACTTTAGAGAAAACCAAAGGGATAATCAAGAACTTTAGAGAAAACCACAGGAATAATCAAGAACTTTAGAGAAAACCAAAAGGATAATCAAGAACTTTAGAGAAAACCAAAGGGATAATCAAGAACTTTAGAGAAAACCAAAGGGATAATCAAGAACTTTAGAGAAAACCAAAGGGATAATCAAGAACTTTAGAGAAAACCAAAGGGATAATCAAGAACTTTAGAGAAAACCAAAGGGATAATCAAGAACTTTAGAGAAAACCAAAGGGATAATCAAGAACTTTAGAGAAAACCAAAGGGATAATCAAGAACTTTAGAGAAAACCAAAGGGATAATCAAGAACTTTAGAGAAAACCAAAGGGATAATCAAGAACTTTAGAGAAAACCAAAGGGGTAACCAAGAACTTTAGAGAAAACCAAAGGGATAATCAAGAACTTTAGAGAAAACCAAAGGAGTAATCAAGAACTTTAGAGAAAACCAAAGGAATAATCAAGAACTTTAGAGAAAACCAAAGGGATAATCAAGAACTTTAGAGAAAACCAAAGGAGTAATCAAGAACTTTAGAGAAAACCAAAGGAGTAATCAAGAACTTTAGAGAAAACCAAAGGAGTAATCAAGAACTTTAGAGAAAACCAAAGGGGTAATCAAGAATTTAGAGAAAACCAAAGGGGTAATCAAGAACTTTAGAGAAAACCAAATGGGCAATCAAGAACTTTAGAGAAAACCACAAGAATAATCAAGAACTTTAGAGAAAAGCAAAGGGATAATCAAGAACTTTAGAGAAAACCAAAGGAGTAATCATGAACTTTAGAGAAAACCAAAGGAGTAATCAAGAACTTTAGAGAAAACCAAATGGGCAATCAAGAACTTTAGAGAATATCAAAGGAGTAATCAAGAACTTTAGAGAAAACCAAAGAGATAATCAAGAACTTTAGAGAAAACCAAAGGAGTAATCAAGAACTTTAGAGAAAACCAAAGGAGTAATCAAGAACTTTAGAGAATATCAAAGGATTAATCAAGAACTTTAGAGAAAACCAAAGGAATAATCAAGAACTTTAGAGAAAACCAAAGGAATAATCAAGAACTTTAGAGAAAACCAAATGGGTAATCAAGAACTTTAGAGAAAACGAAATTGGTAATCAAGAACGTTAGAGAATACCAAATGAGTAATCAAGAACTTTAGAGAAAACCAAAGGAGTAATCAAAAAAACTTTAGAAAAAACCAAAGGATTAATCAAAAAACTTTAGAGAAAACCAAAGGAGTAATCAAAAAACTTTAGAGAAAACCAAAGGAGTAATAAAAAAACTTTAGAGAAAACCAAAGGATTAATCAAGAACTTTAGAGAAAACCAAAGGAGTAATCAAAAACTTTAGAGAAAACCAAAGGATTAATAAGAAAACTTTAGAGAAAACCAAAGGATTAATCAAAAAACTTTAGAGAAAACCAAAGGATTAATCAAAAAACTTTAGAGAAAACCAAAGGATTAATCAAAAACTTTAGAAAAAACCAAAGGATTAATTAAAAAACGTTAGAGAAAACCAAAGGAGTAATCAAGAACTGAGAAAACCAAAGGAGTATTCAAGAACTTTAGAGAAAATCAAATGGGCAATCAAGAACTTTAGAGAAAACCAAAACGGTAATCAAGAACTTTAGAGAAAACCAAAGGAGTAATCAAGAACTTTAGAGAAAACCAAAGGAATAATCAAGAACTTTAGAGAAAACCAAAGGGGTAATCAAGAACTTTAGAGAAAACCAAAGGAATAATCAAGAACTTTAGAGAAAACTCAAGGAGTAATCAAGAACTTTAGAGAAAACCAAAGGAGTAATCAAGAACTTTAGAGAAAACCAAAGGGGTAATCAAGAACTTTAGAGAAAACCAAAGGAATAATCAAGAACTTTAGAGAAAACCAAAGGGGTAATCAAGAACTTTAGAGAAAACCAAAGGATTAATAAAAAAAACTGTAGATAAAACCAAAGGATTAATCAAAAACTTTAGAAAAAACCAAAGGATTAATAAAAAAACTTTAGAGAAAACCAAAGGAGTAATCAAGAACTGAGAAAACCAAAGGAGTATTCAAGAACTTTAGAGAAAATCAAATGGGCAATCAAGAACTTTAGAGAAAACCAAAACGGTAATCAAGAACTTTAGAGAAAACCAAAGGAGTAATCAAGAACTTTAGAGAAAACCAAAGGGGTAATCAAGAACTTTAGAGAAAACCAAAGGAATAATCAAGAACTTTAGAGAAAACCAAAGGAGTAATCAAGAATTTTAGAGAAAACCAAAGGAGTAATTAAGAACTTTAGAGAATATCAAAGGAATAATCAAGAACTTTAGAGAAAACCAAAGGAGTAATCAAGAACTTTTAGTACCCTACACCAGGTAAAAACAAAGGAAACATCAATTTTACGTGGCCCGCCGCGGCCGAAAATGTCTTATTTTTGACTATAGCTGGAGATAGATTCGTTATTTACATTCCTAACCGTAGATATGGAGATTTTAACACCCTTCAGAAGCCTGTTCACCCTTCGCCTGTGCCTCAGGATGTACTTGGCTACTTCAGGGTGTTAAAATCTCCATATCTATGGATAGGAACGTAAATAATGAAAATTTGAATTACTGAATTGTTCAAAAAATATAAATTAACGAAGAAACATAATTCTGAAATAATAATTTTATTTCTTCCATTGAAAAATATATTTTTGATCAATATTTTTGGGACCCACCTTTGATATGAAATTATTCATGTACTTTTTCTATTTTTGTTCATAACCTTCTGTAACAATGGATGTTAATTTGCTTTCTTTTTAAGGAAAATATCCACGTAGGTTTTTATGTTAATTTAATATCATCTGATGGTACATTTTATTATGCAATACTTCTACTTATAGTAATTATAGGATCATCCGGATGATTATTTCAATTTAATTATCCATTGCTTTTCGAATCAGCAGGCAATTTTGTATTTTTATAATTTGTATTTTTCTTTGATCTGTAATTGAAACTGAGGTTTCATGTGCATTTATCCATAATGATCATCCATATGATGTGCACGTATTCAAACACAAGTACTTTTGTATGACCCTGAGGCATTTTGTGACAAACTTAATAGTTCTCTTCCTGAATTCAAATTATTCATTTTTTATATTTCATTTGGTAAAACTTGTAGTTTTCTATTCATTTATCAAAACACCCTTGGTAAGAGAAATAAGTGACAAGTAATGGAAATGATTTGATCTTCTTTGATTACCATCTCTACTGGATATTAATTGTGACAGAAATATCAAAAATTAATTGTATTTTGAATTAATGTCTTGAAGGGACAGTTAGTTTGTTTTTTTGTTTTGTATTTTTTTTTCTTCAAATAATGAAAATTAAATTTCATGATAGCTCCATAAGATTATTTTTCGTGAATCGTGTATAGATATATAGATAAACTAATTAAAACCAATCCTTTGTTCTATAATTAGGACTACTGATTAGTTGTAAGATTTTTAATATTATAAACATGTGTGTTGTAAATATGACTTGGCTGAGTTATTGGTGTTTGGTGCACACCTCGTCTTTCATTATCCTTCAATCATTTTCCATCATATGATATCTGACTGGTACCGACTGTCACAACCCATAGTTATGAGTCGCTCGGTTGAAGCATTCAAAGCTGCTGTTTCCTCTATCAAATGTTATTTTATGAAGCTTGTAAATAGTTTTAACCTTTGTCAATAGTCATATGCAACCTCTGACATAATTCTCAACTTGTTGAAGGCGGTCAGTATTTGGTAGAAGTATTGTCACTTTCAGAAAAATTTAGCCATATCGTGATTGCCACACTTATTGAAAGATGAAGTCATGACAGTTTGGAAAATTAAACATGTAAGGTGGTGGCAGGACACGAACAGACACCTGTGGTTTTAGGGTTGTTTTTTAATGCAATAACCACATACATTTTTTAGTATTTTTCTTAAATAGTGAATTATAAATTAGCAAAATAAATTTAAATTAACAAAACAAAGAATTTGTACATGTTAACTATTTTCATTTGTTCATATAAGAATATGTATAGATGTAGATGTACACATTCTATATATAGCTAGCTAGAATATAATTGTACATTATGTAACAGATCCATGTGAGAATTCTGATTGAGTGCTGGTTTGTTATCTTGAAGTGTTCAAGAACAAAACTCTATGACAAATGTTATTACTTCACTTTTCCAATAGTCAACTTCCCTTTCATCAGTAGCAATGTTGCAGCAGCTCCAGTGTATGGTGTTTACCTTGTACAACTCATACATTATTCTAGGGCTTGTTCCCAGTACTGTAATTTTCTGGACATAGCTCAGCTGATGACACGAAAGCTACACAAACATTGCTCTTATGTTGAAGTCATCGCTGCAAAAACATATTGCAGGTGTCTTATAAGACAAGGGAACTGAAGACAAGGGAACTGCTTGCCTATGGCGAATGTCATCCACGTTTTTTGATGAGGTCTGTCTTGCTCATTTGTTTAATTTTTCTGTGTTGTTTTTTTTGTTCGTCTTTGTCCTGTGTCTTGTACTACATGGGTTAACCATTTTTCTGGATTATCCTTCGGTTTCCTCCATAAAGATAGAAATTTCTTAATATGACTACAACTTTTACATTTTAAACTGGAATCAACTGAAATTGAAAATACATTTTAATAAGTTCTTTCATATATAATCTGAGTTTTCTGTAAAATTAGTTCAACAAAAATAAAGCTGACAATCAAGATTAAAACAAAATATTGTTGAAGATAGTATTAAAATACCCATAATTCTAATCATAATCCAATATAAAATATAATATAACGTAAGAACAAGTATTGTTTAATACTTCTTTATATTAAACAACATTCTTATGAAGTATGACAAGTGTTATTCAGTATTTCCCATGTTATTGTGATGACCTATTGAATTATTGTACAATATTCATTGCCAGAGAATTTATAATGCATTGTCTCTGTTCATGAATTTAATCTAGTTGTTAGATACTAAATCTTGAGCGTCAATAGAGTTGTAATGACAACTACATTTGTATTTTGAAAAATCCTTGTTCAGTACATTAAAAACTTGACATTTTTTCTCTTGCTTAAATGTTAAAAGTGCTGACCTGTTTCTGTAAAACAAAATTGTATTTGTTCACAAAATAATATAATTAATTAATGACATGTTTTGTAATGGAATATCAGATATGTGTCTTTCTGTAGAGAAAATATAAACATCTTGCAAACATTTGAGGGTTGACACATTTCTGTTGTTTCTTAATTTGGAGTGATTTATTAAGTTTGTTATGTAGCGAACTTATCACAAAATGCACTGTAATTCAATTATGATGATTTTCTTCTGTTTCATTAAGAATTGGACATCTAATTGTTTTTAGTCTAAACACTGTTAATTTAATGTGGGATGGACGATTTAATGTCTCTATCAATATCTGTATATTAAGACATTTTCCCTCCATTATTAGCTTTCTATTTGTCATATATGTCTACAGTTAACATATTATTTACGCGTTAAGACGAGGGTTCTTAATTTTTGTGTCACTTCTTATTCATACTCAAAGCGATTTTTGTAACATTGAATTGTTTTTGTACTTTCTTTATACAAATGTACAATAATAGTCCTCATTTTAAGTAAACATTTAGACTTGTCAGAGACTGTTTTTTGGAGGGTTGACAAATCTGAATCTCTATCTCAGATGAAGGCCATAATTGTTTTATTATTGCTTTTCACAGTTGCAACGTGTATATTACAATGTTTACGAAGCACTCCCATTGGAAAAACAACACCTCAAGAGCGGAGAACTCATATCCTATATGCCCATCTCCCAAGGAAATTAATACTTTTGAGAGCCATAGTGTGTCACCAAGCCAGGGCAAAATTATATTAAGGGTACCATAAAACATTACCAGTCTGACAACCACATCCACATTCATTTCTAAATGGCAGGCAACTGCTATCATGTCTGCATCACTGCACCGTAAGATTCAAAATATTTCCTCCAATGTCTCCTGAGCAGACGAGACGACCATTGTTGATGTTTTGCAGATGAATTACTCACTTTTCCTCTAACGGGGAAAATGGAATGTCTGGAGGGTAACAATAGGGTTTGTTTGTTTTTAATCACGTGACACTTTTCATCCAGTGAGGATGTTGAAACTAAGAAAAATCATATACACTTATGGCCTTGTTTAGGAGGTGGATAACCAGAATTATCAACCCATCTAAGGTTATTTCCCCTGAGGCTATCCAGAATTATCAACCCATCTAAGGTTATTTCCCCTGAGGCTATCCAGAATTATCAACCCATCTAAGGTTATTTATCCCGAGGCTATCCAGGATTATTAACCCATCTAAGGTTATTTTCCCTGAGGCTATCCAGAATTATCAACCCATCTAAGGTTATTTCCCTCAGAGGGATTCACCTTAGATGGGTTGATAATTTGGGATATCCACCTCCTAACTAGGTCGTAAATATTTTATAATACAGAAACAGACTTGAAACTGCACATGAACCAAACCTGATATTATGCCAATTTCATTTGATTCAAGCCAGTGTAGACAACTTTCAGCAGACTTCGTTTTAATATTTTCATAGAATTTGCTAACTTTGATTTTTTTCTGCAGACAAGTAATGACCTAATCATTATCTCCCCTTGATGGAATGGATAGGATTATTTCCTGGGTAATAACGGGTTATTCCACGACAGTTGGGAATTTTAAAGAAATACCAGGGTTCATTTTCGGATAATAACAAGTTATTCCATTACACGTTAGAATTTGAAAAAAATACCAGGGTTAATTTTCGGGTAACAATGGGTTATTCCATGACAGTCAAGAATTTGAAAAAAATACCAGGGTTAATTTTCGGGTAACAATGGGTTATTCCATGACAGTCAAGAATTTGAAAAAAATACCAGGGTTAATTTTCGGGTAACAATGGGTTATTCCATGACAGTCAAGAATTTGAAAAAAATACCAGGGTTAATTTTCGGGTAACAATGGGTTATTCCATGACAGTCAAGAATTTGAAAAAAATACCAGGGTTAATTTTCGGGTAATAACGGGTTATTCCATGACAGTCGAGAATTTGAAAAAATTACCTGAAAAAAAAATCATATGGTGCTATTTAAACCAATTGTATTAATTTATAATATGTGAGGTATTTTAATGTTAGATATTTACTTTTCTTGTTGTTCAAATGTCACATTATTTATGATTTTAACTGCCAACTTCTTTAAATATTGAATGTATTTATCAATTTGTTATTGACTTTGTCCATGTTAAGCAGTATTCTTCCCTCATTCTAGATGTTTCCTTTAGTATAATATACACATGATGAACTGTTCCCTGAGTCTTTCTATAAAAACCTTAAATCTTATAGTACCACCCTCTGATGCATTTAATATATTTAGAGTGAACAATATTTTAGAACAGTATATTTATAAACTTGATATGTTCGATTGATATCTTTTCTAGAGGTATAGATGAAAGTTTTAATTAGATCAAAATTATCTTTCTGTCGGTATTATTGAAATTATATAACTGTCATAATATTCTAATAAGAGATATGTATACCCAATATGCATATTCAAAATATTTGAGGAAAATGTGAACAGGTTTATTTCCTTCCATTTTTCAGAACTCCCTCATTGATCAATGATCAATTTATTATGTGCAAGTTGTAAAATCAATGAAATTAGTCAGCGCTAATACAGCTTGTGTTGTTTTTACCAGATTGTTTCTGAAATATTTATAAACTTAAGATGGAAATTTATCATATACAGGTACTATTTTTACAAATCTAATTCCATTGGAAGTCTCACTTATTTTGGGAAAATATTTAATCGATAGTCCAATAAGATTCTTGTAGAACTTTAATTCTTTCTAGGTCAAATCAACGACATGTTTATTGCAAGAGAAAAACTGAACATTGAATTCATGCATATCATATGGAAAAATACCATGAAATTGTGGGAAAACTTAACCGACAATCGGACAATATTTTGAACTGAGCAGGAATTCAGAAGATATGTTTAATAGAATCCTTGTATTTGAAAGGTCATTGATTTGTTTGGAAGTTATATTTAATTACTACAATTTATAATCAGTTCAAATATAGGCTAATATACAAAAACATGAATTGAATATACTGGGTTAAGTATATTGATTGATTATTGTTCTTGCTTGATGAATGTAGCTATCTAGATTTTGATGTTTTTGTAAGCAGGGAGGTTTGGGCCCATAAAACTAGTTTAACCTGCCATTTTGTTTTATTGAGCTGCCCATGCCAAGCTAGGAAAGTCAGCAGTCAGGTAGACAGGTGTTGGGGGTATGGATTTTGCTTCTGTTTTGATGTTTTTCCGATTGATTTTGGAAATGTTCCGACAGTGTGGTATTTTTCGCATGTCATAGCTTGTAAGCTTTTCACATTTTATTATTCTTTGAAATCAATAGACCAAATGAATCCTAACTGGTACGGTCCACTATAAAGTTTGTGTTTTGGTACTGATAGAAAATTTAAGATATGTCACCTCGCCATGGCATAATTTTAACATAGAGCATAAAGGAAAATGTTTTCTTATAAACTACAAATCAGATTTACCCAAGCTTAAAGTCAACGACCATTGAAAGATCAAGTACATGTCACGGATCAGAAATCAAAAGATTGCAATTAACAGATGATAATAGTTTAACTTAAAGCCAATAGTACATTTGTATGAGTGTGCTTAGAATGACTCACTACAAGACATAAGTATGCATTTGTATGAATGTGCTTAGAATGACTCACTACAAGACATAAGTATGCATTTGTATGAATGTGCTTAGAATGACTCACTACAAGACATAAGTATGCATTTGTATGAGTGTGCTTAGAATGACTCACTACAAGACATAAGTATGCATTTGTATGAGTGTGCTTAGAATGACTCACTACAAGACATAAGTATGCATTTGTATGAGTGTGCTTAGAATGACTCACTACAAGACATAAGTATGCATTTGTATGAGTGTGCTTAGAATGACTCACTACAAGACATAAGTATGCATTTGTATGAGTGTGCTTAGAATGACTCACTACAAGACATAAGTATGCATTTGTATGAGTGTGCTTAGAATGACTCACTACAAGACATAAGTATGCATTTGTATGAATGTGCTTAGAATGACTCACTACAGGACATAAGTATGCATTTGTATGAGTGTGCTTAGAATGACTCACTACAAGACATAAGTATGCATTTGTATGAGTGTGCTTAGAATGACTCACTACAAGACATAAGTATGCATTTGTATGAGTGTGCTTAGAATGACTCACTACAAGACATAAGTATGCATTTGTATGAGTGTGCTTAGAATGACTCACTACAAGACATAAGTATGCATTTGTATGAATGTGCTTAGAATGACTCACTACAAGACATAAGTATGCATTTGTATGAATGTGCTTAGAATGACTCACTACAAGACATAAGTATGCATTTGTATGAGTGTGCTTAGAATGACTCACTACAGGACATAAGTATGCATTTGTATGAGTGTGCTTAGAATGACTCACTACAAGACATAAGTATGCATTTGTATGAGTGTGCTTAGAATGACTCACTACAGGACATAAGTATGCATTTGTATGAGTGTGCTTAGAATGACTCACTACAAGACATAAGTATGCATTTGTATGAGTGTGCTTAGAATGACTCACTACAAGACATAAGTATGCATTTGTATGAGTGTGCTTAGAATGACTCACTACAGGACATACGTATGCATTTGTATGAGTGTGCTTAGAATGACTCACTACAAGACATAAGTATGCATTTGTATGAATGTGCTTAGAATGACTCACTACAAGACATAAGTATGCATTTGTATGAGTGTGCTTAGAATGACTCACTACAAGACATAAGTATGCATTTGTATGAGTGTGCTTAGAATGACTCACTACAAGACATAAGTATGCATTTGTATGAGTGTGCTTAGAATGACTCACTACAGGACATAAGTATGCATTTGTATGAGTGTGCTTAGAATGACTCACTGCAAGACATAAGTATGCATTTGTATGAGTGTGCTTAGAATGACTCACTACAAGACATAAGTATGCATTTGTATGAGTGTGCTTAGAATGACTCACTACAAGACATAAGTATGCATTTGTATGAGTGTGCTTAGAATGACTCACTACAAGACATAAGTATGCATTTGTATGAGTGTGCTTAGAATGACTCACTACAAGACATAAGTATGCATTTGTATGAGTATGCTTAGAATGACTCACTACAAGACATAAGTATGCATTTGTATGAATGTGCTTAGAATGACTCACTACAAGACATAAGTATGCATTTGTATGAATGTGCTTAGAATGACTCACTACAAGACATAAGTATGCATTTGTATGAGTGTGCTTAGAATGACTCACTACAGGACATAAGTATGCATTTGTATGAGTGTGCTTAGAATGACTCACTACAAGACATAAGTATGCATTTGTATGAGTGTGCTTAGAATGACTCACTACAAGACATAAGTATGCATTTGTATGAGTGTGCTTAGAATGACTCACTACAAGACATAAGTATGCATTTGTATGAGTGTGCTTAGAATGACTCACTACAAGACATAAGTATGCATTTGTATGAGTGTGCTTAGAATGACTCACTACAGGACATACGTATGCATTTGTATGAGTGTGCTTAGAATGACTCACTACAAGACATAAGTATGCATTTGTATGAATGTGCTTAGAATGACTCACTACAGGACATAAGTATGCATTTGTATGAGTGTGCTTAGAATGACTCACTACAAGACATAAGTATGCATTTGTATGAGTGTGCTTAGAATGACTCACTACAAGACATAAGTATGCATTTGTATGAGTGTGCTTAGAATGACTCACTACAAGACATAAGTATGCATTTGTATGAGTGTGCTTAGAATGACTCACTACAGGACATAAGTATGCATTTGTATGAGTGTGCCTAGAATGACTCACTACAGGACATAAGTATGCATTTGTATGAGTGTGCTTAGAATGACTCACTACAGGACATAAGTATGCATTTGTATGAGTGTGCTTAGAATGACTCACTACAGGACATAAGTATGCATTTGTATGAGTGTGCTTAGAATGACTCACTACAGGACATAAGTATGCATTTGTATGAGTGTGCTTAGAATGACTCACTACAAGACATAAGTATGCATTTGTATGAGTGTGCTTAGAATGACTCACTACAAGACATAAGTATGCATTTGTATGAGTGTGCTTAGAATGACTCACTACAGGACATACGTATGCATTTGTATGAATGTGCTTAGAATGACTCACTACAAGACATAAGTATGCATTTGTATGAGTGTGCTTAGAATGACTCACTACAAGACATAAGTATGCATTTGTATGAATGTGCTTAGAATGACTTACTACAAGATATAAGTATGCATTTGTACATATCATCCTTTTAGAGTTTGTGTAAAAAAAAGTAATTGTCTAAGAAATTACAATACTTAATAAGCCCAAAATGCAATTTGAATTAACCTTGGATAGTCTTGGATGTCCCCCTACTCAGTGTATGTCTTTGAAACCACTAACCAAATTGAACCCAAATTTAACATGAATGATCATTCGATGTTGATATACACAGCTGAAAACTGGAAATAAAGAGTGGCCATTAATTTTTTAACAGATGTATCAATATCATATTTGTTTGGCATAGTATGACATTTTATGTTAAAAATGAGAAACACAAAATCAGTGTTTACTTCTGATGCCACCATGCTTATTGAAAGGCAAAGTCTTCATGAAATAGATAGAACCATTTTATACTGATCGAACATTCAGCCTTCAGGTTGAACACCTTGGGTATGACAGTTACTGAGCAGTTCAAGTTTATAAATAAATCTCTGATTCACCCCAATTTGTTAGTCCAATGAAACTTAACAGAAATGATCAGATATGACCATTATGTTACATCTAATACTACTGTTCTACTGTATATACAAATTAAGTCTGTTATAACAACCGTAGTAAATTGTTTGTCTAGAAAGATCATATGTTCACAGAACAATATTGGTATATTAATGTATTGTTGCAGCCTATTTTATGCAAATTAGTAATGCCATACCTTTCTTGATTTATTCATGTTGTTATTTCTTTAGCCGATATATATATATTCATTAAGCTTCTTTATATATATTTCGATTCATAATCTTTTGTCATTTCTAGCATTTTTCAATTCAAATGGCAGACGGTTGTCAGAGAGAACTACTAGGACATGAACAATATATCCTCGAGGATCCTACCAACATTGATAAGAACAATATAATGATGAAATGTCGCTTTCATTGAGTTATACAATATTTCTGTTTCAGTTTATGTTAAATAAAACACTTTCACGCCTTCATTGTCAGATAAACCAAAAACAGTTAGAAATTCCTGTCTGACAACTCGCAAATTCATATAACAAATATTGTAAGGAACGCATGTGTCAACATTACATGTATATAGGACAACTAAAGAATGTTGACAATATAAACCGTGAAAACCTGTTAAAGTATAATAAGAAAAATTAGAAAAATTGAAAAACCCCAGCCACTGTGTTATTCAAAGGTGTGCCAAATATTAACAAGATTTTACAGGACATTTTTGAATTCTTAACAAAAATCAGATAAATGAAACATATGTTAGAAGACACACAATCAAGGTTGCTGTCCTCATGCAATAGCAAATTAAACATTTGACTTATCACAACTATTTCCCTGTTTGAAAGGCAGATTAAATGAATTAGTTCAACTGTGTTTCATTAAAACAATGGCCAACATAGATACAAATACCTTGTTTTAGGAAGATCCAAGTCTTGTTTTGTTACAAAGAAACACTATGATTCTAACAAAAGGTTCTCTGAAACTGACATGATTAATATACTCTAGTTATTGATTGACAACACATTTGTTTTGTTTGGTGGACATGTCGGCATTCCTATGGGTACCAACAATGCTCCTTCTTGGTAACTTGTTTCTTTTTAAGTATGAGGCAGACTTTATAGAAGGCCTTCTCAAGAACACATAAAGAAACTAGCTCGATCATTTAATTTCGCGTTCTGCTTTATTGATGGTGTCTTTCACTAGATATTTTCAAATTTGTTGATTATGTTGAGCTTGAAATAAAGGATACACTAATATATGTAGGTCTGTTTCATACTTTGACATACACCTAGAAACTGACAACGAGTGCTGGTTAAGAACTAATTATTTTCTTTTGTTTCTTCCCTCTTGTTGAGTGTTACACATCTTAGTAAACAGTGAGTGATTCGCTGGTCTGCCTATATATTGTGTTATTTTTTCTTGAAATTTCTATTCCTGCAAATCTGAAATCGTCGATGGGATGGCCTTTTGAATTAAAATGTATTGAAACCGGTTTGTCATATTTTTTTTACATATTCTGATATCAGAAAGATGATTTTGTATCCGATCCTTTAACATTGTTTCTGTTTCACCAACATAAACTATGTGCTTACATTTTTTACAGTGGACCGCATAAACTACATTTGATGTTCTGCAGTTTATTTTCTTATTGATCTTAATAACTCTTCCGGATCTTGTTTTCAATTCTCCCCTAAAACTTTTTTCGCAGATGACACATTTTCGTCCACATTTTCCTTGTAGTCTTAATTTTGGCAATGGGTTCTTTTTTAATACTTTTGCAGTCTTTTGGTGGACCATGATATCGGCAAGATTTTTATCCCTTCTAAATGAACAAAGAGGCTGATCCTTAAATATTTTTCTTAGTTGGGGTGATTTCTTTATTATCTTTTGGTAACTACTAAGAATTTTCCCGATGTCAGGTAAAGCACGACTATCAGGGGAACCCTATCCATTTTTTTTATTCTTGTGTTTCTTTCTGTATTTTAAAGTTTCCTTTCGATCGAGTTCATCCACTTTCAACAGTTGTTTTTCTATCAGATTAGAGTAGTATACTCGTTGTTTTAATCTCTCTTTTATCTTAGTTCCTCTCCTTTTCATACTCTTCCTTATCATCACAAATTTGTTTAACTCTGACTCCCAAACCATACAGTATTTACTTTTTAACTGTCTTTGGATGGTCTGATCGTTTGTGGAGATACATATGTTTATCCATTGGTTTTTCGTATAGCTTTGTTTTTAAAAGCCCATTATCCAAAACAGTTATGGTGTCTAAAAATTCAATTTGGTTTTTAGAAAATCTAAGTTCGATTGTTATTCTCGGGTGTATAGAATTTGCCAGATCATGGAATTTTTTCAATGTTTTTTCTCCGTGTAACCAGATGCCCCATATATCATCAACATGCCGAAAGTAAGTGTGAGGTTTGTCAGGAGATTGCTCAAGTAACTGTTGTTCCCATACACCCAAGTATGTACTAGCATAGTTCATACCCAAACATGAGCCTATTGCTGTTCCTTCCACCAGTAGATAATGTTTTCCATTGAAGGAAAAATTATTATTTTCAAGAACTAAATGTATCATAGAAAGGACATCTGTCGTTGGTATTGATGGATTTGGCCTGTTGTCCAATGCCTGTTTACATGCATCTAAGCCTTCTTTTTTGGGGACGCTTGGATATAAACCCTTTACATCCATGCAGAATAAAATTGAATCCCCTGGAACTTTTTGCTCTATTGAATTCAATTTGTTTATATAATCAGTGGTGTATTTTATTTATTCATAATGTTTAGGATCATTTTTAGTTAATATTTTTTTATGAGGTCATAATAGCACGATTAGACGTTACGACGTTGTCTTGTTGTTTTTTTGTATCTGTTGGCAGTTTATGTTTTTCAACTGATGAAGACGGTTGTGCTGTCGAAATGTTTTGCAATACTTTGTTTAAATGTATCTCTCATTAGATATGATATTCCATAGCGTGTGCTTTTTCTCATGATTATAAAGGTTGCTGCTAACAAAGAAGATGCTGAATCAAGGAATGAAGTCATCACATTTTATGTTAACCACCATATGACCTGGTTAACCTTTACGGAATATCTATCACTACATTTTCACGGATATGATCTCTTTGCTAAAAAAGATAATCCTGCCCTTTCCTCATTCATAAATTACCAGCTGATTTTAGACCAGATTAACACACGGGATCTCACTAGTGTAGCAGGAACTGATTATCCTTCCAGGATAACCTGTTTTTTTGTGGGGTTCATGTTTCTTAATATTTAGTTTTCTGTGTTTCTGTGTATTGTTTAGTAGATCATTGTTTGTCTTTTTGTTCTTTTTCTTTTTGCCATTGTATTGTCTGTCTTTCTTCTTTTTGCCATTGTATTGTCTGTCTTTCTTCTTTTTGCTATTGTATGTGGTCTGTCTTTCTTCTTTTTGCCATTGTATTGTCTGTCTTTCTTCTTTTTGCCATTGTATATTGTCTGTCTTTCTTCTTTTTGCCATTGTATTGTCTGTCTTTCTTCTTTTTGCCATTGTATATTGTCTGTTTTTCTTCTTTTTGCCATTGTATTGTCTTTCTTTCTTCTTTTTGCTATTGTATGTGGTCTGTCTTTCTTCTTTTTGCCATTGTATTGTCTGTCTTTCTTCTTTTTGCCATTGTATTGTCTGTCTTTCTTCTATTTGTCATTGTATTGTCTGTTTTTCTTCTTTTTGCCAATGTATTGTCTGTCTTTCTTCTTTTTGCCATTGTATATTGTCTGTCTTTCTTCTTTTTGCCATTGTATTGTCTGTCTTTCTTCTTTTTGCCATTGTATATTGTCTGTCTTTCTTCTTTTTGTCATTGTATTGTCTGTCTTTCTTCTTTTTGCCATTGTATATTGTCTGTCTTTCTTCTTTTTGCCAATGTATTGTCTGTCTTTCTTCTTTTTGCCATTGTATTGTCTGTCTTTCTTCTATTTGTCATTGTATTGTCTGTCTTTCTTCTATTTGTCATTGTATTGTCTGTCTTTCTTCTTTTTGCCAATGTATTGTCTGTCTTTCTTCTTTTTGCCATTGTATTGTCTGTCTTTCTTCTTTTTGCCATTGTATTGTCTGTCTTTCTTCTTTTTGCCATTGTATTGTCTGTCTTTCTTCTTTTTGCCATTGTATATTGTCTGTCTTTCTTCTTTTTGCCAATGTAGTGTCTGTCTTTCTTCTTTTTGCCATTGTATTGTCTGTCTTTCTTCTTTTTGCCAATGTATTGTCTGTCTTTTTTCTTTTTGCCATTGTATTGTCTGTCTTTCTTCTTTTTGCCATTGTATTGTATTGTCTGTCTTTCTTCTTTTTGCCATTGTATTGTCTGTCTTTCTTCTTTTTGCCATTGTATTGTCTGTCTTTCTTCTTTTTGCCAATGTATTGTCTGTCCTTCTTTTTGCCATTGTATTGTCTGTCTTTTTTTCCATTGTATTTTCTGTCCTTCTATTTTCCATTGTATTGTCTGTCCTTCTTTTTTCCATTTTATTGTCTGTCTTTCTTCTTTTTGCCAATGTATTGTCTGTCTTTCTTCTTTTTGCCATTGTATTGTCTGTCTTTCTTCTTTTTTCCATTGTATATTGTCTGTCTTTCTTCTTTTTGCCATTGTATTGTCTGTCTTTCTTCTTTTTGCCATTGTATTGTCTGTCTTTCTTCTTTTTGCCATTGTATTGTCTGTCTTTCTTCTTTTTGCCATTGTATATTGTCTGTCTTTCTTCTTTTTGCCATTGTATTGTCTTTCTTTCTTCTTTTTGCTATTGTATGTGGTCTGTCTTTCTTCTTTTTGCCATTGTATTGTCTGTCTTTCTTCTTTTTGCCATTGTATATTGTCTGTCTTTCTTCTTTTTGCCATTGTATTGTGTGTCTTTCTTCTCTTTGTCATTGTATTGTCTGTTTTTCTTCTTTTTGCCAATGTATTGTCTGTCTTTCTTCTTTTTGCCATTGTATATTGTCTGTCTTTCTTCTTTTTGCCATTGTATTGTCTGTCTTTCTTCTTTTTGCCATTGTATATTGTCTGTCTTTCTTCTTTTTGTCATTGTATTGTCTGTCTTTCTTCTTTTTGCCATTGTATATTGTCTGTCTTTCTTCTTTTTGCCATTGTATTGTCTGTCTTTCTTCT
Organism: Bathymodiolus septemdierum; assembly: GCA_963383655.1. NCBI lineage: Eukaryota > Metazoa > Mollusca > Bivalvia > Mytilida > Modiolidae > Bathymodiolus > Bathymodiolus septemdierum. The sequence goes on from OY726520.1 coordinate 81,232,160, forward strand.
ATTTGTCATTGTATTGTCTGTCTTTCTTCTATTTGTCATTGTATTGTCTGTCTTTCTTCTTTTTGCCATTGTATTGTCTGTCTTTCTTCTTTTTGCCATTGTATATTGTCTGTCTTTCTTCTTTTTGCCATTGTATTGTCTGTCTTTCTTCTTTTTGCCATTGTATATTGTCTGTTTTTCTTCTTTTTGCCATTGTATTGTCTTTCTTTCTTCTTTTTGCTATTGTATGTGGTCTGTCTTTCTTCTTTTTGCCATTGTATTGTCTGTCTTTCTTCTTTTTGCCATTGTATTGTCTGTCTTTCTTCTATTTGTCATTGTATTGTCTGTTTTTCTTCTTTTTGCCAATGTATTGTCTGTTTTTCTTCTTTTTGCCATTGTATATTGTCTGTCTTTCTTCTTTTTGCCATTGTATTGTCTGTCTTTCTTCTTTTTGCCATTGTATATTGTCTGTCTTTCTTCTTTTTGTCATTGTATTGTCTGTCTTTCTTCTTTTTGCCATTGTATATTGTCTGTCTTTCTTCTTTTTGCCAATGTATTGTCTGTCTTTCTTCTTTTTGCCATTGTATTGTCTGTCTTTCTTCTATTTGTCATTGTATTGTCTGTCTTTCTTCTATTTGTCATTGTATTGTCTGTCTTTCTTCTTTTTGCCAATGTATTGTCTGTCTTTCTTCTTTTTGCCATTGTATTGTCTGTCTTTCTTCTTTTTGCCATTGTATTGTCTGTCTTTCTTCTTTTTGCCATTGTATTGTCTGTCTTTCTTCTTTTTGCCATTGTATATTGTCTGTCTCTTCTTTTTGCCAATGTAGTGTCTGTCTTTCTTCTTTTTGCCATTGTATTGTCTGTCTTTCTTCTTTTTGCCAATGTATTGTCTGTCTTTCTTCTTTTTGCCATTGTATTGTCTGTCTTTCTTCTTTTTGCCATTGTATTGTCTGTCTTTCTTCTTTTTGCCATTGTATTGTCTGTCTTTCTTCTTTTTGCCATTGTATTGTCTGTCTTTCTTCTTTTTGCCAATGTATTGTCTGTCCTTCTTTTTGCCATTGTATTGTCTGTCTTTTTTTCCATTGTATTTTCTGTCCTTCTATTTTCCATTGTATTGTCTGTCCTTCTTTTTTCCATTTTATTGTCTGTCTTTCTTCTTTTTGCCAATGTATTGTCTGTCTTTCTTCTTTTTGCCATTGTATTGTCTGTCTTTCTTCTTTTTTCCATTGTATATTGTCTGTCTTTCTTCTTTTTGCCATTGTATTGTCTGTCTTTCTTCTTTTTGCCATTGTATTGTCTGTCTTTCTTCTTTTTGCCATTGTATTGTCTGTCTTTCTTCTTTTTGCCATTGTATATTGTCTGTCTTTCTTCTTTTTGCCATTGTATTGTCTTTCTTTCTTCTCTTTGCTATTGTATGTGGTCTGTTTTTCTTCTTTTTGCCATTGTATTGTCTGTCTTTCTTCTTTTTGCCATTGTATATTGTCTGTCTTTCTTCTTTTTGCCATTGTATTGTGTGTCTTTCTTCTATTTGTCATTGTATTGTCTGTTTTTCTTCTTTTTGCCAATGTATTGTCTGTCTTTCTTCTTTTTGCCATTGTATATTGTCTGTCTTTCTTCTTTTTGCCATTGTATTGTCTGTCTTTCTTCTTTTTGCCATTGTATATTGTCTGTCTTTCTTCTTTTTGTCATTGTATTGTCTGTCTTTCTTCTTTTTGCCATTGTATATTGTCTGTCTTTCTTCTTTTTGCCATTGTATTGTCTGTCTTTCTTCTATTTGTCATTGTATTGTCTGTCTTTCTTCTATTTGTCATTGTATTGTCTGTCTTTCTTCTTTTTTCCATTGTATATTGTCTGTCTTTCTTCTTTTTGCCATTGCATTGTCTGTCTTTCTTCTTTTTGTCATTGTATTGTCTGTCTTTCTTCTTTTTGCCATTGTATTGTCTGTCTTTCTTCTTTTTGCCATTGTATATTGTCTGTCTTTCTTCTTTTTGCCAATGTAGTGTCTGTCTTTCTTCTTTTTGCCATTGTATTGTCTGTCTTACTTCTTTTTGCCAATGTATTGTCTGTCTTTCTTCTTTTTGCCATTGTATTGTCTGTCTTTCTTCTTTTTGCCATTGTATTGTCTGTCTTTCTTCTTTTTGCCATTGTATTGTCTGTCTTTCTTCTTTTTGCCATTGTATTGTCTGTCTTTCTTCTTTTTGCCATTGTATTGTCTGTCTTTCTTCTTTTTGCCAATGTATTGTCTGTCCTTCTTTTTGCCATTGTATTGTCTGTCTTTTTTTCCATTGTATTTTCTGTCCTTCTATTTTCCATTGTATTGTCTGTCCTTCTTTTTTCCATTTTATTGTCTATCTTTCTTCTTTTTGCCAATGTATTGTCTGTCTTTCTTCTTTTTGCCATTGTATTGTCTGTCTTTCTTCTTTTTTCCATTGTATATTGTCTGTCTTTCTTCTTTTTGCCATTGTATTGTCTGTCTTTCTTCTTTTTGCCATTGTATTGTCTGTCTTTCTTCTTTTTGCCATTGTATATTGTCTGTCTTTCTTCTTTTTGCCAATGTAGTGTTTGTCTTTCTTCTTTTTGCCATTGTATTGTCTGTCTTTCTTCTTTTTGCCAATGTATTGTCTGTCTTTCTTCTTTTTGCCATTGTATTGTCTGTCTTTCTTCTTTTTGCCATTGTATTGTCTGTCTTTCTTCTTTTTGCCATTGTATTGTCTGTCTTTCTTCTTTTTGCCATTGTATTGTCTGTCTTTCTTCTTTTTGCCATTGTATTGTCTGTCTTTCTTCTTTTTGCCAATGTATTGTCTGTCCTTCTTTTTGCCATTGTATTGTCTGTCTTTTTTTCCATTGTATTTTCTGTCCTTCTATTTTCCATTGTATTGTCTGTCCTTCTTTTTTCCAATTTATTGTCTGTCCTTTTTAGCTCACCTGACCCAAAGGAGGTGAGGTATTGCCATCACTTGGTGTCCATCGTCCGTCCGTTAACTTTTTCATATTTTAATCTACTCCTCTGAAACAACTGGGCCAAATGGAACCAAACTTGGCAGAAAGCATCTATAAAGTTTCTTCATTTCGTCCCATTCTGCCAACAAATATGGCCACCAAGGGCAATTCTTGTTTCTGATTGGTTAATGTTAAAAAAATCTTCTCCTCTGAAACTGCGTGGGCAAATGGAGCCAAACTTGGCAGGAAGCATCTATGTAAGATCCTCTATAAAATTCTTCATTTGGTTCCATTCGGCCAACAAACATGGCTGCTGTTACTAAAAATAGAACATATGGTAAGATTGCACGTTTTTGGTAATAACTCAAAAACCGTTAATATCAGAAATCTGACAGGGTAAAAATGATCAGCACAGCAAGATCTAACTACCCTGATATTTTGAAGAAATTTTGATTACCTATCTTGGAGTTATTGCCCTTTTTTCATCATATTTTCAAAATTTTAATACTTTTCGTTTTTTATTTCAAAAGCTATAAGAGATAGATGTTAAGTTGAAACAGCAAACATGTGCAGCATGTCAAGATTTACATAGCCTGCAATTTTAAAGTAAATCTGATTACCCATCTTAAAGTTATTGCCCTTTTTTCATCAAATTTTAAAAATGTTAATACTTTTCATCCTTTATTTCAAAAACTATAAGAGATAGATGTTAAGTGTAAACTGAAAACATGTTCAGCTTGTCAAGATCTACATGCCCTGCAATTTTGAAGTTAATCTGGTTACCCATCTTGAAGTTATTTTTTTTTTTTTTTTAAATGTTAATACTTTTCATCTTTTATTTAAAAAAATTATAAGAGATAGATGTTAAGTGTAAACTGAAAACATGTTCAGCATGTCAAGATCTACCTACCCTGCAATTTTTAAGTAAATCTGAGTACCCATTTTGGAGTAATTGCCCTTTTTTTCGTCAAATTTTCAAAATGTTAATACCTTTTGTCCTTTATTTAAAAAACTATAAGAGATAGATGTTAAGTTTAAACAGCAAACATGTTCAGCATGTCAAGATCTACCTATCATGCAATTTTAAAGTAAATCTGGTTACCCATCTTGAAGTTTTTTTTTTTTTTTTTTAAATATTAATACTTTTCATCTTTTATTTCAAAAACTATAAGAGATAGATGTTAAGTGTAAACTGAAAACATGTTCAGCGTGTCAAGATCTACATGCCCTGCAATTTTGAAGTAAATCTGATTATCCGTCTAGGAGTTATTGCCCTTTTTCATCATTTTTTAGCTCACCTGGTCCAAAGGGCCATGTGAGGTATTGCCATCACTTGGCATCCGTCGTCCGTCCGTTAACTTTTTCATATTTTAATCTTCTCCTCTGAAACAACTTGGCCAAATGGAACCAAACTTGGCAGTAAGCATCTATGTAAGGTCCTCTATAAAGTTTCTCCATTTCGTTCCGTTCCACCAACAAATATGGCTGCCAAGGGCAATTCTTGTTTCTGATTGGCTACAGTTTAAGCAAATCTTCTCCTCTGAAACTGCTTGGCAAAATGAAGCCAAACTTGGCAGGAAGCATCTATGTAAGATCCTCTATAAAGCTTCTTCATATGGTTCCATTTGGCCAACAAACATGGCCACCAAGATTAATTTTTTTTTCTGATTGGCTAATGTTAAAACAATCTTCTCCTCTGAAACAGCTTGGCCAAATGGAGCCAATCTTGGCAGGAAGCATCTATGTAAGGTCCAAACCTGGCATAGATGGTCCCTGGGTGTGTCCCTTTCAAAATTGTGTCCGACAGCCCCACCCTCCATTCAAAATGGCTGCTGTTTTTTAAGGTAATGATTATCTCTCTTTGAAATTTGCTTCAGTATCATTCTATTGTCAGATGAGCGATACAGGCTCAGTGGGCTGAGCCTCTAGTTTTCATTGTATTGTCTGTCCTTCTTTTTGCCATTGTATTTCCTGTCTTTCTTCTTTTTGCCAATGTATTGTCTGTCCTTTTTTCTATTGTATTGTCTGTCCTTCTTTTTGCCATTGTATTGTCTGTCCTTCTTCTTTTTGCCATTGTATTGTCTGTCCTTCTTTTTACCATTGTATTGTTTGTCCTTCTTCGATTTGCATCTTCTGATTACCGCTTCAGGTATCTTCAAACCTTTCTGTGTAAATCGGTCTTGAGTTCAAGACTCCTATTTGTTTTATGTTATTGTTTCTTTTTAAATATAACATTGTGTGATATGTTTATATTAGTATTTAGGTGTCCATCACAATATCCTTGTAAAAACTATGGCCATGCTGTCATAACAGGATGGGACCATAAGTTAAACAGATTTAGTTGACACTGGTTTTGTAATTATTGTTTTATGTTTTTTTCTTTTATCGAATATTTCCTATCCTTGGACATATCTTCTGACTTGGGTATTCTGATTATATTATAGCAAATGAAAAATTATGTATTAGCCAACTTGAAGGTCCATTAATTATCCTGCATGCATCAGCACCAATGATATATATATATATATATATATATATACAACGTCTGAAAAACCAGTCAATGATCAATCTTACGGTATAGCGATACTATACAAGTAAAACAATTATAAACGTCTAAAATGGTTTGTAAAGCAACACCAAGTACACAAAACAAAGTGATAAAGAATTAAACACTTCGTTGAATGACAAAATTTTCTTCCCACCGAGGGACTTTATCAATGTATATATCAGTCAATTTTATAAATAGTTGAATCAGTGTTTGTGATGTCTGGTATCTTTGATCTTTCTGTCGTCTTTCTTTGTTTTGGTTTTACGTGAAGCAGGAAACAGTGTCTTTTGAAAGATTGTCGAATCGACAATTTCACATTAGAGTTAAAAGATTCATTAGAAAATTAATAAATAAAAACAAAAATCAATATTTTATGGCAGGCAAAAATTGCGATGTTACACAACATTGAAATTAAGCATCAAAGAAAGTGCTGCTGATTCAATGTTGTAGATATCATTAACAGGTGAAATTTCAATTACTGTTAGATTGACTAATGAAATAGGTTTAGGATCGTGTCCAGTGAACCGACAGACATTCACCAATGATAGTCATATCATATGTTAATCAACATTTTATTTATATAAGGGAAGAAGCATGCTGTATGATTAATTGAATATAATACTTTATGCCTTATATATAATGAATACTAATGATAGTGCATCAGCTTTTGTACATCATTTTCATAGGTCACAGCTTAAATCAATATATATTAAGAACACCAATAAGTTGAGTGGTAGATTACTCTTAGAAATCAAAAGGATCAAGTAGCTCATCAATTGTAGGAAAGGACAAAAAATGTATGCAATGATAATTATATTTTGAAACACTTGTGAATAACTTGAAGTATGCCTTTGACAAGAATAAATGTCTGAAAGAGTCATGCCTTTGACAAAAATAAATGTCAGACTGGATTTTTATCTACTCGTTTTCGTGCTAATATTGAGCACTTTGCTGAAGTTTATCAGTTTTGCATAATATGAGATGATTTTTGATATTTACATATGCTGACAGTTCTGAGATACTGTTTGAAGGTTATAGCAAAATCTGCCATAATGATTTGTTTCTGAAAAAATCCCACCCACTGATGGTTTTTTTTATGTATGACATTTTCATTCCTTTTTTTGGATGTGTCTTTACAATTAGGTTAATTGTAATTTTAAACAGTTTTGTTTTTATTTGATTTGATTTGATATTTAAAAACTAATGAAGCAGTTTGATTTAAAGTTGATGAGGTACAAACATTTTTTATAAGTTTTTTATTCTCTTAATTCAGATTTAGACTTATTGTATTAATTAAATTATTAGTGGAACGAACTAGAATTACTTGTTGTAAACATGTCGTGCATGTTCAACAATTCTGAGGTTTGGTGACGTTGACAATATAGTAATTCACCGTTTCAGAAAATAATTGTTATATCTGCTGGAAATATTTATGTAATTTTAAGTGCTTTATTCTGTATTTCTATTTAAATAGATGTTCTCATGTAAATTGTTTGTGACAATCAATGCTGCATCAGGAGACATGAAATGTTGACACGTTTGGCATATTCTTTATTTAGAAATGATGTTTCTTTTAAAGAGTCACATTTCCGTAGGAATAAGATCAAGACAGGGATGGAAGTTTAGAAACATTTGTATAAGCGTTAAATATCAATGAGAGTTCAAGTAGCATTTGAGATTTATTACAAGCTGAAATAATATTGGTCATCTTCCTTGAAATTAACAAGATATCATATGATGTCAATATAATCCTACCATTTAAGGTGAAAATCAGGTTAGATAAAGTAGCCTGGCTGAAGACAGAAATACAAGAAATTGATAGGGTCGTCAAGTATCGAATATATAGAAAGATTAAATTTGTAGATGATGTTTATTGCACTAATAAGGTGGTTGTCATGGATTTGTAAATGACTCGACATTGGACTCCGATCTCTTTTTCTAGTAGAGTGGGCAATATTTAACTTGGAGACTTTTCCTTTAGGGTCTTAAAAGGTTAATGGCTTAATCTAGAAATTATTGAAAATGTGTTGACAGATTGAGAACACAATTGAAAAAATGAAATGCTATAGGCCATAGTGCTTGACACAGTATTTTATTGTTATTGATTAACTAATGTATTATATAGAATAAAATGAAAAAGCAAAAATACCACACTGTAAGAACAGTTCTAGAATCTAATAGGAAAATTATTTAATATTTCAGTCATAGATGGATTGTAAATATCTATGATTGATTGTAGTTTTTATTGTGTGTGTGTAGATGGCAAGTTTAAATGTCTATTTCACAGCTGAATTATAATAGATAACACATTAATTTTGTGTATTTTATGCACATTTATTTATTAACTTCTTCAACAGTCGATCCCAATGAATCTTTTGAATGCAGACTTGGCTGGAATGTACCTTGGATAGTCCTCTACAAAAATGTGTGTTTTTTGTGTTGATAGGAAATGCAAAATGGCTGCCACCGCAGGACAAATTAAACATAGGAACGAACTTATGAAAAAACATTTCTAAATCACATGTGTATTCTTATCTGAAACAACTGAACCAACTAGTAAGCAGTCTTAGCTAGAGTGTGTTTTGGATGATCCTTTATAAAAAATGTATGTTTTGTGTTGATCAGAAATCCAAGATGGTTGACATAGTATAGTTTTAATATAAAAGACTATTGAAAATGTAAAAAAAATTATCTTTCCAAGATACTAGAATATAGATTGAATTGAAACAGTACATGAATAGAAGAGTTTGAAGATACCAATGGGGTAATCAGAATCTGTAAATCGAAGAAGGACAGACGGTGCACTCAGGTGCACCAGAAGGGTAAGCAGTTCCTGCTCCACTAGTCGTGTTAATCTAGTTGCAAACCCGGTGATGGACTGGGAAGTGCTTACTACAAGTGGAACATATCCGTGATCATTTGTGACACAGATATTCCGTAACGGTGGTATTCTTTTTTTTGTGGAGTGGAAATCTAAGTTGGCAGATACCACAGGACATAACTATGGGAATATGAATGATTTTCTCTCTCTCAAAAACTACAAACTAGATCCCAAGCTGTGCATGAACCAGGTGAGCGATGCAGGATCAGTTTATATTATTAGGATTGTTGTTTGTCTGTATCTGTGTTTTTGTTTTCGATGATATGGACTTTTCTGTTTCATTTCGCAAACTGTTCTTTGACTTTATCTGTTTGTGTAAAATGTGCCAAAAAGAGGTTCCTCAACTAATTCTTTTCATACTTTAATACAATATTAATTTGGAAAGATTTATTCAATATTTGATTTTGATGGTATTGGCCCTACCCTTTTTGAAATAGAAGTCCAAAACTGCAAGAGGAATGAGACTATCAGTTTGATGAAAACCAGGCTTGTCAATTATCCATTGTAAGGTTTTTGAGAGTAGAAATAATGGCTAGGAGGGAGAAATATATATGTGGTTAAACCAGGTGAGCATTGCAGACTCTTGGGAGCCTCTGTTTTATGATTCTACAAAATGTATAACAATTACAATGATTTAATGCGAAAAATATTGGGACAATAAAATAAAAAATAACCAGAATAAAATGAAGAACAAATAAACATCACACCGTCGGAACATCCAGTTCCACAATCCAATAGCAAAATCGTAGAAAGAGGTAAAGAATCAATACAACTAACAGACACGTGCATGATCACTCTCTTTCCTGGCTTGGCATAGACATGTCAATGAAAAGTGGCAGGGTTAAATGTGATATATGGGCCCAAACATCCCCTCTTAGTGAACTGATGTGGTCATGCGAGTGCTTTACATGTGTGCATGTAATGCCAACCTCTCCTATAAGAGGTCGAACAGCGGTATTATTAAAAAAAATGCTATAATCTTAACAGTATCCATAATATATTTAATCTTCGTGGCACAGAAGTATAATATTATTTCTATTAAAGAGAAACGATTCAAAGTTGACCATTGTTTCACCATTATGTCTTTAGATGGCATTGTATACTATCCACTATGAAATGATAATTGAGCAGTCATGTTTTTGTGGGATTTTGCCACTTTCTACGATTTTCTATTCGATTTTGGAATTGTTCTGACAGTATGGTATTTTTTTCATTGTTGAATAATCGTAGAAATAGAGGCAAAATCGATATTCCAACACACATATACATCATGTCTTACTATCATGGCTTGGTACCAACACTCCATTTAAATGTTATTTAATTATTTGGAGTTTGATGGCCTTTTAAAAGTGGCATGGTCAAGCTAGTTTTATAGGACCGAAACCCCCTCTTAGTGAAATGGTGCAGTCATGCAAGTGTTTCCAAATATCAACCCTCACATATAACTTGGTGAACAGCGTTGTTATAAAGAATGCATAAATATTGAAATTTATACATAGTATATCTTAGTGACACATAAGTTGCCATATTGTTCTATAAAAGATAGCAGATATATAAAGAAATTTAATGTGCCAATTATGATTGTAGAGTATCTTCAACACAACAGAGGTGTGAGTTTGTCGTATCACTTTGTGGTTCTGTTGTTTTTGGTTATTTCTTCATTTTGGACTTTATGTAGAGTTGGTAAAATTGTGACTAATTGAAAGTTCCGTCTATATGTAGTGTATCTTTTTAGTTCACCTGGACCAAAGGTCCAGGTGAACTATTACCATCACTTGGCGTCCGTTGTCTGTCGTCTGTAAACTTTTCACATTTCAAGCTTCTTCTCTGAAACCACTGGGCCAATTGGAACCAAACTTAGCAGGAATGTTCCTTGGATGGTTCTCTACAAAGTTTATGTTTATCGTTCCAGTCAGATATTCAACATGGCTGCCAGGGCCAATAATATGTTCTTATTGGCTGAAATTTCAAAGATCTTCTTCTCTGAAACTAATGAACTGACTGAACCCAAACTGCAAGTGAATGATCATTGGAATGTCCTTTACCAAGTTTCTGTTTTTTATGCCGATCGGAAATCCAAAATGGCTGCCATCGCAGGACATAGATTAACATTGGACCCTATGGGAAAATGTTCAAATGCCTTCTTCTCAGAAACTACAAATATGATTAAAGCCAAACTGTACATGAATGTTCATTGGATGGTCCTCTACAATCTTTAGGTTTTTTGTTCCGATATGAAATTCAAAATGGCGGCTACGGCATGACTTAGTTTAACATTGGACCCTATGGGAAAAATGTTTCAAAATGCTTCTTCTCTGAAACCACTTGGACAATTGAGACCAAACTGCCCAGGAATGATCATTGGAAGGTCCTGTACAAAATTTATGTTTTTTATGTCGATCGGAAATCCAAGATGGCCACCACGGCAGGACATAGATTAACATTGGACCCTATGGGAAAATGTTCAAATGCCTTCTTCTCAGAAACTACAAATATGATTAAAGCCAAACTGTACATGAATGTACATTGGATGGTCCTCTACAAACTTTAGGTTTTTTGTTCCAATATGAAATTCAAAATGGGGCTACGTCAGGACTTAGTTTAAAATTGGACCCTATGGGAAAAATATTTCAAAACGCTTCTTCTCTGAAACCACTTGGACAATTGAAACCAAACTGCCCAGGAATGATCATTGGAAGGTCCTCTAAAAAATTTATGTTTTTTATGCCGATCGGAAATGCAAGATGGCCACTGCCGCAGGACATAGATTAACATTGGACCCTATGGGAAAATGTTCAAATGCCTTCTTCTCAGAAACTACAAATATGATTAAAGCCAAACTGTACATGAATGTACATTGGATGGTCCTCTACAAACTTTAGGTTTTTTGTTCCAATATGAAATTCAAAATGGGGCTACGTCAGGACTTAGTTTAAAATTGGACCCTATGGGAAAAATATTTCAAAACGCTTCTTCTCTGAAACCACTTGGACAATTGAAACCAAACTGCCCAGGAATGATCATTGTGAAGGTCCTGTACAAAATTTATGTTTTTTATGCCGATCGGAAATCCAAGATGGCCACCGCCGCAGGACATAGATTAACATTGGACCTTATGGGAAAATGCTCAAATGCCTTCTTCTCAGAAACTACAAATATGATTAAAGCCAAACTGTACATGAATGTTCATTGGATGGTCCTCTACAAACTTTAGGTTTTTTGTTCCGATATGAAATTCAAAATGGCGGCTACGGCAGGACTTAGTTTAACATTGGACCCGATGGGATTTTTTTTTCAAAACGCTTCTTCTCTGAAACCACTTGGGTAATTGAAACCCAACTCTCCAGGAATGATCATTGGAAGGTTCTGTACAAAATTTCTTTTTTTTATGGCGATCGGAAATCCAAGATGGCCACCACCGCATGACATATATTAACATTGGACACTATGGGAAAATGTTCAAATGCCTTCTTCTCAGAAATTACAAATATGATTAAAGCCAAACTGTACATGAATGTTCATTGGATGGTCCTCTACAATCTTAAGGTTTTTTGTTCCGATATGAAATTCAAAATGGCGGCTACGGCAGGACTTAGTTTAACATTGGACCCTATGGGAATTTTTTTTCAAATTGCTCCTTCTCTGAAACCACTTGGACAATTGAAACCAAACTGCCCAGGAATGATCATTGGAAGGTCCTCTACAAAGTTTCTGTTTTTTATGGCCGATTGGAAATCAAGATGGCCACCACCGCAGGGATAGTACATTGACCCTATGGAATTTCATGCCCTTTGAAAATGTTAATGTTTCGAAACTACAAATGAAAGAATGTACATGAATGTCATTGGATGGTCCTCTACAAACTTTAGATTTTTTGTTCTGAAATGAAATCCAAAATGGCGGCTATGGCAAGACTTAGTTTAACATTGGACCCTATGGGAAAAATGTGTCAAAACGCTTCTCCTCTGAAACCACTTGGACAATTGAAACCAAACTGCCGAGGAATGATCATTGGAAAGTCCTCTACAAAGTTTCTGTTTTTTATGCTGATCGGAAATCCAAAATGGCCACCGCCGCAAGACATAGATTAACATTGGACCCTATGGGAAAATGTTCAAATGCCTTCTTCTCAGAAACTACAAATATGATTAAAGCCAAACTGTACATGAATGTTCATTGGATGGTCCTCTACAAACTTTAGGTTTTTTGTTCCGATATGAAATTCAAAATGGCGGCTACGGCAGGACTTAGTTTTAACATTGGACCCTATGGGAAAAATGTTTCAAAATGCTTCTTCTCTGAAACCACTTGGACAATTGAAACCAAACTGCCCAGGAATGATCATTGGAAGGTCCTCTACAAACATTCTGTTTTTTTATGCCGATCGGAAATCCAAGATGGCCACCACAGCAGGACATAAATTAACATTGGACCCTATGGGAAAATGTTCAAATGCCTTCTTCTCAGAAACTACAAATATGATTAAAGCCAAACTGTACATGAATATTCATTGGATGGTCCTCTACAATCTTAAGGTTTTTTGTTCCGATATGAAATTCAAAATGGCGGCTACGGCATGACTTAGTTTAACATTGGTCCCTATGGGAAAAATATTTCAAAACGCTTCTTCTCTGAAACCACTTGGACAATTGAAACCAAACTGCCCAGGAATGATCATTGGAAGGTCCTCTAAAAAATTTATGTTTTTTATGCCGATCGGAAATGCAAGATGGCCACTGCCGCAGGACATAGATTAACATTGGACCCTATGGGAAAATGTTCAAATGCCTTCTTCTCAGAAACTACAAATATGATTAAAGCCAAACTGTACATGAATGTACATTGGATGGTCCTCTACAAACTTTAGGTTTTTTGTTCAGATATGAAATTCAAAATGGCGGCTACGGCAGGACTTAGTTTAACATTGGACCCTATGGGAAAAATATTTCAAAACGCTTCTCTGAAAACACTTGGGTAATTGAGACCAAACTCTCCAGGAATGATCATTGGAAGATCCTGTAGAAATTTTCTTTTTTTTATGCCGATCGGAAATCCAAGATGGCCACCACCGCAGGACATATATTAACATTGGACCCTATGGGAAAATGTTCAAATGCCTTCTTCTCAGAAACTACAAATATGATTAAAGCCAAACTGTACATGAATGTTCATTGGATGGTCCTCTACAAACTTTAGGTTTTTTGTTTCGATGTGAAATTCAAAATGGTGCTACGGCAGGACTTAGCTTAACATTGGACCTTATGGGAAAAATGTCTCAAAACGCTTTTTCTCTGAAACCACTTGGACAATTGAGACCAAACTGCCCAGGAATGATCATTGGAAGGTCCTCTACAAAGTTTCTTTTTTTTATGCCGATCGGAAATCCAAGATGGCTGCCACCACAGGTCATAGTTTTAACACAGGACCATATGGGGAAAATACAGAAACATGTTCTTCTCTGAAGCTATTGCACTGATTGAACCTATACTGTGCATCAATCATTGGAAGGTCCTTTACAAACTTTGTGTTTTTTATGTTGATCGGAATTCCAAGATGACTACCACTGCAGGACATAGTTTTTACATAGGTCCAATTGGTTCTTTTTATAACCAGGTGAACGATACAGGCTCTTGAGAGCCTCTGGTTTAGTTTATAAACTGAAAGTTATGATGATAATATGATGATAATATTTAGACATCATGAACACGATTTAAGATTGTTTGATATACGAGGGAAGTGTACAAGTTAACCTATTAAGATATATTTTGTATTCAAAAGTATGTGTCCGCTATGACGTTTCCCTCATTAAGGAACATTCGATTATGGGAGAACCAATTTATACTATGTCAAGATCTGTTTGAACACTTGTATCACAAAGTCATCCGACCGCAAGTGTATATAGTTGTCACTTGTTCTTGCCATTGTTGGTGACTGTCATTATAAAGATAAAAGTGCCAATGTTACCACTTGTTCTTCCCATTGTTGGTGACCATCATTATAAAGATAAAAGTGACAATGTTACCACTTGTTCCTCCCATTGTTGGCGACCTTCATTGTAAAGATAAAAGTGACGATGTTACCACTTGTTCTTGTCATTGTTGGTGACCGTTATAGTAAAGATAAAAGTGACAATGTTGCCACTTGTTCTTGTCATTGTTGATGATCGTCATTATAAAGATAAAAGTGCTAATGTTACCACTTGTTCTTCCCATTGTTGATGACTGTCATTATAAAGATAAAAGTGGCAATGTTACCACTTGCTCTTGCCATTGTTGCTGACTGTCATTATAAAGATAACAGTGCCAAAGTTACCACTTGCTCTTGCCATTGTTGGTGACCATCATTATAAAGATAAAAGTGACAATGTTACCACTTGTTCTACCCATTATTGGTGACTGTCATTATAAAGAAATAAGTGACAATGTTACCACTTGTTCTTCCCATTGTTGGTGATCATCATTATAAAGATAAAAGTGACAATGCTACCACTTGTTCTTCCAATTGTTGGTGACTGTCATTATAAAAATAAAAGTGCCAATGTTACCACTTGTTCTTTCCATTGTTGGTGACTGTCATAATAAAGAGAAAAGTGATACTATTACCACTTGTTCTTCCCGCTGTTGCTAACCGTCATTATACAGATAAAAGTGACAATGCTATCACTTGTTCTTCCCATTATTGGTGACCGTCATTATAAAGATGCAAGTGACAATATTGGCACTTGTTCTTCCCATTGTTGGTGACTGTCATTTTAAAGACAAAAGTGTCAATAGTACCACTTGTTCTTCCCAATGTTGGTGACCATCATTATAAAGATGCAAGTGACAATGTTACCACTTGTTCTTCCCATTGTTGGTGACTGTCATTTTAAAGACAAAAGTGTCAATAGTACCACTTGTTCTTCCCAATGTTGGTGACCATCATTATAAAGACAAAAGTGACAATGCTACCACTTGTTCTTCCCATTGTTCGTGACCGTCATTATAAAGATAAAATTGACAATATTGGCACTTGTTCTTCCCATTGTTGCTGACTGTCATTATAAAGATAAAAGTGACAATGTTACCACTTGTTCTTGCCATTGTTGGTGTCCGACATTGTAAAGATGAAAGTGCCAATGTTACCGCTTGTTCCTCTCATTGTTGGGTGACCGTCATTATAAAGATAAAAGTGCCAATGTTACCACTTGTTCTTGCCATTGTTGGTGACCATCAGTATAAAGATACAATTGACAATGTTACCACTTGTTCTTGCCATTGTTGGTGACCATCATTATAAAGATAAAAGTGACAATGTTACCACTTGTTCTTGCCATTGTTGGTGTCCGTCATTGTAAAGATAAAAGTGCCAATGTTACTGCTTGTTCCTCCCATTGTTGGTGACCATCATTATAAAGATAAAAGTGCCAATGTTACCACTTGTTCTTGCCATTGTTGGTGACCGTCATTATAAAGATAAAAGTGCCAATATTTCCACTTGTTCTTGCCATTGTTGGTGGCCGTCATTATAAAGATAAAAGAGCCAATGTTACCACTTGTTCTTGCCATTGTTGGTGACCGTCATTATAAAGATAAAAGTGCCAATGTCACAACTTGTTCTTCCTATTGTTGGTGACTGTCATTATAAAGATAAAAGGACAATGTTACCACTTGTTCCTCCCATCGTTGGTGACCGTCATTATAAAGATAAAAGTGCCAAGGCTACCACTTGTTCTTCCTATTGTTGGTGACTGTCATTAAAAAAACAATTACAGTCGATTATAAAATGTAATATTAAAAAAAATGAAAACAATGCCTGGGTTAGTTATATTTACCTTATGTTAAATATCATGAATATAGTGCACATTTCATCATTTTGTTCTAACTGCCATATAGAAATGAACAGAAACCTTAAAAAATAATGAAAGACAAGATTCTTTTCAGTTATGAAAATGTTGAAGCGATTTGGTGTAGTTTGTCAAGTATGTCTAAGAGCACCTGAGTTCATTCCCAGTTTTTAGTGGGGTTCGTGTTACTCGATCTTTAGGTTTATATGTATGTTTTGTTGATCGTTGTTTGTTCTTTTGTACTTTTTCTTTTTGTCATTGTGTTGTCTGTTCTTCTTCTCTATACGGATTCTGATTTTGGTATCTTCAAACTCTTCTTATAGTTGAAATATTAGATGTCATTTTACTTATTATAAATGTGTGGGATAGCATTGGACCTCTGACTTTAAATCCTTTATGTCTTTTAACTTTTCTGGTGGCTACTCTCTCAAAATGTGATAGAAACAGTTACATTCTGTAAAAAGAGTATTGGTCATGTATGATATTCTTTTATCACTTTTGAAACAGACCAGTTCCTATTTTTAGCGATGTGAGATTTTCTTATCTTGCACTAGTGCAAGACAAAAAAATCACGTGCGTTTTACCGGAAAATGCAAGCTGTACAGTTTATGTCAATTCTCCATGCTTTTCCTTTTTAAAATAAACAATTCACTGTATATAAGTTTTCAGTCTTTTATAAACACGCAAATCCTAACAATCAGCCATATTATTACATAATAACCTTCACGCAATACACAAAAATACGGAACTACTTTTTTGATTGACATGATTGACATGAAGGGGAAATAACTCACATTGTTTACATGATCGTCTGCTAAAAGTACATAAACAAACACGAAACTAAAAACAGCTGCTAAAAGTGAGAAATAAAATCAAACACCGGCAAAAAGTCCAAGACAAAGAAATCTCCGACACCCTCGGGTGTCGGAGATTTCCCTGTCTTGCACTTTTGCCGGTGTTAGATTCTATATATCTCAAGTCTCAATCAGCGTATTTGTGGAGAACCAATTTAGAATAAAGCAAACAATCTGTGATAGTTGTCTGATTAAATCTTTGTTGTATAATATAGTGATACTGATGAGTAAAACACGATTGTCTATCACATTTTTCCTGACGCATTTTTATTTATTGATTTTTATCAATGCCTTTCTGAACACCTCGGTAATTATTAAACGATCTGTAAACACAAGATATTCGTAAAGTCTTATCTAATTCGTCATATTAAATGGATAAAAAAACTGTAACGTTTCAGAAACTAGATAGGTATTTGACCTCATTAAAAGGCAATCGTAGTACTTTTGTAGCCCTAACTGTAAACTTAAATTTGACTTATACTCCTGGTACGTTGATGTAAATCTATTCCTTCATTATGTTCTCTGTTTTTTAGGCAATAAATGCTATTGATAAAAAGTCAATTTAACTTTGAATGACATGATACAATATAAGAGTCTTCTGGGAATTCTTGTAATAAATTGTAAAATTGTAGCAGTTTGTTATACTGAATAGCTCATTATTTCGATTGCCAGATTTGTAGACGTATTGTCCATAGATTTTTGACATTACTAGTTCCATAAGGTATTGAAGTCATCATAAATCCAACAAACAATTTTTGTAGATGTTTTTACTGTTTATCAACTGTTGTGTACTTTTTTCTGTAAGTTATCTCGTATATATCTACATGCCGTACACTGTCCTCCTATAGTGCAACAACTACAGCCAGAATTCAAATATTGAACCAGAAAATAAAAGGGACTACTTTGTCGTCTATAAACCTTTGACATTTCTGTGTTTTTTTCAGAAACCACTTTTAAGAAGGAGTCAAATGGCTAAAATGTTACTTGGATGATTCTTAACATTTTGTGTAATTTTCGTTCAATTTGGAAATTAAGAATGGCTTTTTTTATTCAATAATGCTTTCTGATAGGCTTATATTTCAAATATCTTCCCATAAATTTCAAATGTGATAGGAATGTTACATGGGAGGAATGTTGTAGGATTTTTTAAAGGAAATTTAAGATGGTAACTACCACTTGCCAAAGTTTAAGTCAATGGCATAATTAATAATATTTGTGTGTCCTCGACGCTATGTGACGATGCTATTATCAGTAATCAACTTCTCTGTCTGTGGACATTGAAATTGTACCACCCAGAAGCACTTCTGTTCACCCTGAAAGGTCGTATAATCATAATGCCTACACGTATATGCGTAGATAACGATTTTATTAATATCAACTTTCGTAACAGAAAGTTGTTGAAAGTTTGTCAGGAATAACAATATATGACTGCAAAGCAATTTGTAATCCTTAAACACTGACTTGGTTCATAGCCTTTTTATTTTGATCTGTGAATACGATAAATGTAAGGGCCTGGATGGCTCAATGAGTTAGATAGTTGTATTACCTAACAAAATCATGCAAGCCGATCATCAATACGGTGTGGGTTCGCGCTCGGCTTTGTAAATTACAAAAAGGTGCACTCAACTCGCAGCCGCAAGTGATAAAGTTTACCAGTTGCTTGCCCATGGTCGGTGGTTCTCTCTGGATACTCCGGCTTCTTCCACCACTAAAACTGGTCGCCATTATATAGCTGAAATATTGCTGAAAGTGGCGTTAAACACAATACATCAATCAATCAATCAATCAATCAACAATAAATGTAAATTATGAAAAGAAAGTTTAAACAGTGATGGTCAACAATTCCACCTATATCAACAAAACGAACAATCACCTCTCACCTTAACTCACCGAATATGTGACGTTGAAAATACATGTACTGGCTTTACACAGACAGAAAACATATGATAGGGTTAAACTGGTATGGGCTATCATGTTTCAACCACACATAAAACGTTTCAGGATGGATAAATAGAGAATAGGAAAGACCATAGTTAAATGTGTTATGTAGGAGGGATAGGTGTGTATATGATTGGTGTTTATTATCACATTAACATAGTTTTGGCTATGTCATGACTACCAGAATTAAGGGGGAGTAAAGCTCGGACAGACACAAAGAACTAACTTATGACACCTCGACCTTGGGTAGGAGTATGAAAACCTTACCTCTTGAGAGATGGGTATCGAGGGTTTGAACCCACATCAGTGTTGTTAGCCTTATGTTAAAAAAGTCAATGATCCAGGCCTGGGGTTCTGTAAGAAGTCATCATTACAAAGTTATGTGTAGCTGAATGTTTAATTTAATTGATTTAGAAGATATGATTAGCACGAATTAGTTAAAATTGTCTTAGAATTTCAGATGTTACCTCTTAGAGATTAGGATGCTACTTATATTGATTACATTGATTCTTCCATTGTTAATTCTAGATGAAACAATCGTACTGCTTTCTTGGGTTAATAATATAGTTTGAGCTGGTTTGAACAGACAAAAATAAAAAAAAAAAAAAAGAGAAAAAAAAAAGAGAATAATTATGCATCTTAAGTGATAACTAGCCGATTGCCATGGGTAAAAGAAGTTTTGATTTCTAAAGTTCAAAAGTTTCTCGGCAATTTCAGGAAAATTACTTTCAGTATAAAATTGTAGCGCAAGTGTAATAAACTGCTACCAGTCTCTGTGGGAATGAAAGGAGTTTATTAAAGGTTTTACTCAGTGATATGGACTTGACATGTCTGTCAGTTGTCAGTATTCACCCATTCATATTGTTATGTTCAAAGTATGCCAGTTAATTACATTATTCTTTCATTAAAAAATGACGTTTTCCAATTCTTAGTTACTTATTTGACTGTAACATTGGAGCCAATTTATTATTATGAATAATAATTTATGTCCGGTAGGCCTATTCTATGATTAAGAAATAATTAATGGAAGCCACTGTATGAATATTAGCATTGGTAAACAATTTCCCGAGTGGTAGCGAGTGATAAAAAGCAACGGAAATAATAACGAATTTTTATTAATAGACTGAGTTACTGACATTTTCCTATTTGAAAGCAGTTTTATTTCAATAACTTAGACAAGTAAAATGTTTAAAAATATTGTAAAAAAGATAAGTTACCAGCATCTGTCAATGTCGTCACCGGAAGTCGACAAATTACAAAAGTCACAGTCGATAGATTGTTAACCTCAGTTATTTTTTTCTGTGCAGCATCATTATGATATTTATATTTAGATTTGTACACACGAAAGTCCCAGGGTCTATGCGGCCTAAGCCCTTGGAGTTTAACTTGAACATGGAGAAAATTTTAATAACAATGATTATTTTTAAAATAGTAATTGACCTATTATTTTTGAAAAACCACTTAGGAACTGTACAGTTCTGGAACCAGAAGAATGACAGTTGTGACTTGGAACAATTGGATTTCAAAATATTTGAATCAACATTAACAAGTATAACAGATGCTAAGATATGTAATAGGGACCAATAAAAAAATTGCATTTCAATGAGCATGCAATAGAAGTGCTGTAGACTGAAGAAAGAGCCAATAGTTTAATAAATCTTCTTTACCAGGTAAACAATTCAGGCTCATGTGAGCCTCTAAAGGAATACTGAATGTATTAATTTCTTGTATTCCCAAGGCAGTTGTAGGTGTTCTATTTTAATAGATAAAATAATTGCTAATTAATTGATTGTTATGTAAAAATAAGTCCATTGATGTCTTTCGTGTTTGTTTTAAAACCTCTTGCGTCTTGCATTTAATTTGTTTGTTGTTTTTGCTTTTTTTGGGCTGATTAATCATATTTTACTGCCATGTTTTATGTTTTTATCTTTATTGCTATTTATTTTGCACAATTATGATTGAATTAAATTGTCATTTAGAAAAATAAAATTATCAAAGATGAATAGAAGTGTAACATGAAAATTAAAATACATGTCATTGATAAAATAGACTACAAAGAGTAATTAATATATTGTAAAAGTACGATGAAACCCACGTCAACAGGGAAGGTCAGCTTGATTATTTGACATCTTTTGTTTCATGTTTTCATTCGATTAGCTTTTCAGTTTTCATTATGTTGGTAATATCCAGATTCTGGAGTCCTTTTTAATAATATGTTTCCAACTAGTTTCGCAGAATTCGAATTTAAATATTTGACAACTGATTTCTTACATTGATACACTGACAGGTTTGTTTGTTTTCCTTTAGAGTGTTGCAGTGTTTAATAAAGATGAATACATCAGGTGCTTTGATTTATATGTTAATCATCATCCGTGATTCACAACCAGATTTTACCGTATTACTAAGGTGATATAGTAAGAGATTATTACATGGCATTTTCCATATCGGCCATGGTATCGGCCAGAGACTCCCATTTCGCCGTGAGGGCTGATATGGGTCGAGTGCTGATACCAGGGACGATATGGAAAATTTATGTCATAATATATATATCACATATTTTACATTGACTTTTTTCAAGCATTTACTTTCATGTTGCAGAAAAAAATCTTTGAACTGACAAATTCCGAAAATAAATCCTTAAGAGAGTTGTCTTTTTTTTTCAACTTGCAAATATTTTTGTTTCGAGTCTGGTTTCAAAAAGATACCAACCAATGTCGATCTGTACAATGACGTTATACATTGTTTGTAAAATCTACCCAAGACGTTGACATTTGAATGGAAATTCCTATTCAACACGATGTACAGGCTACTGAAGGGTGTTAAAATCTCCATATCTACGGATAGGAACGTAGATAGCGAATTTATACCCGGTTAAAGTAAAAAATAAGACATTTTGGACCCCGGCGGCCCACTTAAAAGTGACGTTTTCTTTGTTTTTGGAAAGAATAAGTATAAAATATGAAAGTTTCGAGTGTTTTTTACCCGGTGTAGGGTACTACCTTTGAACCCTACAGTTGATCTAAGTAACAGCTTTATATTCAATATATAGCCAAAATTAACTAAATTTGATTTTTGGAGCGCAACGTCGCGAGCTTTAACGTCATATTATTCCCGTTTTGAAAATTATAACAACATTTGATTGGTTAAGTGGCTAGTTACTCCCGGTAACATGGCCTAGCAACACCCGGGAATATGGGTTTTTTATACCCGGGGTTTTAACCAATCAAAAGTTGTAATAATAGTTAAACCGGGTATAAAATACGTCATTTACCGTATCATTGTTGAGGTAATATAGTACGTCCTTTACCGTATCATTGTAGATGTGATGTAGTATGTCGTTTACCGTATCATTGTTGATGTGATGTAGGACGTCGTTTACCGTATCATTGTTGATGTGATGTAGTACGTCCTTTACCGTATCATTGTTGATGTGATATAGTATGCCATTTACCGTATCATTGTTGATGTGATGTAGTATGTCGTTTACCGTAGCATTGTTGATGTGATATAATATGTCGTTTACCGTATCATTGTTGATGTGATATAGTACGTTGTTTACCGTATCATTGTTGATGTGATATAGTACGCCATTTACTGTATCATTGTTGATGTGATGTAGTATGTTGTTAACTGTATTATTGTTGATGTGATGTAGTATGTCGTTTACCGTATCATTGTTGAAGTGATGTAGTATGTCATTTACCGTATCATTGTTGATGTGATGTAATATGTCGTTTACCGTATCATTGTTGATGTGATATAGTATCTCGTTTACCTTATCATTGTTGATGTGATATAGTATGTAGTTTACCGTAATATTAACGTGATATAATATGTATTTTACCGTATCATCATGAGGTGGTACAGAATGTAGTTTATCGTACCACAGTTAAGGTGATATGGTATGTAAATATATATCGTTAGAGTGATATATATATGATACACATATAGATGTATGCCATTTGTATCTGATACTATGTATAATAAAAATGTACATATCTAATTTAGTGCGCAGTGTAAGCAATCATAATAAATAGCCAATGTACATTGGTTAACAATGAGGTGTCAAAACAAATCATGCCTGGCGTGGACTGAAGATTCAGATATACATTCTGTTTGTTGTTGACTGATTTTGTCTGTTTATATAATTATGAGTTTTGACTTTCCCTTTGTAAGATTGCTCGGAGTTCGTTAATATTGTTATTACCCTTATTTGAATGGACTGCATGCATAGTTATATCACACAATTTTGTGATGGCGTCGTGTATTTCGTTTTTCACTTCATTATCTGCACATGTATGTATAGATTATCCTTCTGCTGCCAGAGTATTACGTCTCCACTCGAGATAGTTAAATTATAAATTTTTGCTATCGAGAGTGGAGAAATATCGTAATACTCTGAAAGCAGAATTTGATTCTCCTATGACCAAAACGTCAAAAAATATTTTTTAAGTTTTTAATTTCCGTCGTTAATGACCGTCGAATAGAAATTTGCGGTAATTTTCATGCAGACATTAAGCACCATGGTGATTAGCAATGTTAAGCACTAAGAATAGTAGAAATTACATCTAAGCATGAACAGTCTGACTTTTCATAAATACATGTTTAAAGGTCTTCAGTAATAAGCAACAAATTTCTGTTATTTCCCTAAGGTCCCAGGCTTAATCATTCATCAAATAACTGTTATTTTGTGAAATTATTTACCGATTTCACGATGTCAACATGATAGTTAAGTTGTATTGTTCATAATCGAGCAGAAATATATTACAGACGTGCATGCACTATTTATACCTCCCACAAACATAGTTTGGGGGGTATATAGGAATCGGCCTGTCTGTCTGTCAGTCTGTCCGTCTGTCCGGATCAACTTCCACATCTTTTGTCCAATTTCCATCAACTTTTGTTCAATTTAAGATCATGATGTGTGAACTTTGCAGTATAAAGGATTTGTATTGTCCATTGAGTTTTACCCCTGTTATGCTTCTTTGGACGTAGAAATTTTGAGACAATTCAGTATGCACTTTGTCATCGCAAATTCTCCTACATGATTAATCAGAAGTTCATGAAACTTTGTACATTGCAAGATCTTAATATGAAGATGTGCACATTAGTAGTATATCCTGGTTCATCAAGTTTTCCCAGAATTACGAGTCTAAATGTTGTGTTCCAAATATGTTTTGGCTCATTTAAGATGATGGGGACGCGGGGGGTATTAGTCCCGCGTAGCGGACAGTTAAGTTATTCCTTTTATGTATCAATGCGGAACTCCTGCGTCCAGCAGTACCTCTAGTTTATATCTGTCGTAATAGGGGAACTCGAAAAGCCGAAATACATTGTCATTAGCCGAAATACACTTGTAAAAAGCCGATATACACCTAGAAAATGCCGAAATAAGGTGTCTGTTTTATTCAAAATAAGTACACCAGAGAGAACAGTGATCTTCGTCGAATGAAGTCAGATATTTTTACCAGTGCCCAGTGTTACAGTGATCTTCGTCGAATGAAGTCAAATATTGTTACCAGTGTCCAGTGTTACAGTGATCTTCGTCGAATGAAGTCAGATATTGTTACCAGTGCCCAGTGTTACAGTGATCTTCGTCGAATGAAGTCAGATATTGTTACCAGTGCTCAGTGTTACAGTGATCTTCGTCGAATGAAGTCAGATATTGTTGCCAGTGCCCAGTGTCCAGTGATCTTCGTCAAATGAAGTCAGATATTGTTACCAGTACCCAGTGTCCAATGATCTTCGTTAAATGAAGTCAGATATTGTTACCAGTGTCCAGTGTTCAGTGTTCATCGTCGAATGAAGTCAGGTATTGTTACCAGTGATCAGTGGCCAGTAATCTTCTTCAAATGAAGTCAGATATTGTTACCAGTGCCCAGTGTCCAGTAATCTTCGTCGAATGAAGTCAGATATTGTTGCCAGTGTCCAGTGTCGCAGTGATCTTCGTCAAATGAAGTCAGATATGGTTACCAGTTTCCAGTGTCGCAGTGATCTTCGTCAAATGAAGTCCGATATTGTTACCAGTGCCCAGTGTCGTAGTGATCTTCGTTAATTGAAGTTCGATATTCATACCAGTGTCCAGTGTCGCTGTAATCTTCGTCAAATGAAGTCAGATAGTGTTATCAGTGCCTAGTGTCGCAGTAATCTTCGTCAACTGAAGTCAGATATTGTTGCCAGTGTCCAGTGTCGCAGTGATCTTCGTCAAATGAGGTCAGATATCGTTACCAGTGCCCATTGTCTCGATAGTACAAGTTGTGTTGTTAATATGTTTAATCAGTCGTTTTTATTTTTCAGTTACCGATGATGAATGTTTTGTTGTGAGCTATTTTGAATATCAATGATAGATCTTCACATTTAGAAATGTAACCTTCCGGTCATTTGAATAAACCATTTATATCACCTTTTCCCAGTCTAGAAATATAAAAATGTCAGAATTTTCAAGACTGTTATTGTTCTTTTTACAATGTATAATCTGCTGTTGAGATGTCAGGAAGCGTACTATATACAATGCATCAATCCCACAGGAATATTCCATTGTAAGAATGTGCCTCTTTCTGATATTTTCTTTTAAACCAACATAATTAGGTCTTTAATGAGTACACTGTATTTACCTTCCAGATTTAATGTTTTATTTTTGTCATTCAGACATGCTGTAGGGTTTTAACAACAAAGCAGAAAGAGTCTCTATGACTTCCGCTAGTTAGTACACATATTATTACACTGGTATAAAGACAATTAGGTGTCATGATGGGATGGACCAAAGAATATGTAGTTTATTCTAACCAAGTTTCTTAGAGAAAACATTATTGTAGATGAAATGCTATTTTGGTAGAAGACACAACAGTGATAGAGAAGAGCAATGATTCAAACATCTTGTTATAGTTATTATAGGTTTAGATTACTGGGTACTATTTCAGCTTTATTCGTTCCACTATAATGAATGATAAATGACCGTTGTATAGGGTAAACATCACTATGAGTTGCTAAGCGTATTTTTACATGCAAGCAAAGTGGTATTCTGTAATAAAAACGTATACATTTAATTTAGTGTGCACGACACATTTCTGAATAAACATCAAGTACCCTCAAAGTCATAGGATTACAAAGCCAAAGAATAAACATCATCAAGTACCCTCAAAGTCATAGGATTACAAAGCCAAACAATAAACATCATCAAGTACCCTCAAAGTCATAGGATTACAAAGCCAAACAATAAACATCATCCAGTACCCTCAAAGTCATAGGATTACAAAGCCAAACAATAAACATCATCAAGTACCCTCAAAGTCATAGGATTATAAAGCCAAACAATAAACATCATCAAGTACCCTCAAAGTCATAGGATTACAAAGCCAAACAATAAACATCATCAAGTACCCTCAAAGTCATAGGATTACAAAGCCAAACAATAAACGTCAAGTACCCTCAAAATCATAGGATTACAAAGCCAAAGAATAAACATCATCAAGTACCCTCAAAGTCATAGGATTACAAAGCCAAACAATAAACATCATCAAATACCCTCAAAGTCATAGGATTACAAAGCCAAACAATAAACATCATCAAGTACCCTCAAAGTCATAGGATTACAAAGCCAAACAATAAACATCATCAAGTACCCTCAAAGTCATAGGATTACAAAGCCAAACAATAAACATCATCCAGTACCCTCAAAGTCATAGGATTACAAAGCCAAACAATAAACATCATCAAGTACCCTCAAAGTCATAGGATTACAAAGCCAAACAATAAACATCATCAAATACCCTCAAAGTCATAGGATTACAAAGCCAAACAATAAACATCATCCAGTACCCTCAAGGTCATAGGATTACAAAGCCAAAGAATAAACATCATCAAGTACCCTCAAAGTCATAGGATTACAAAGCCAAACAATAAACATCATCCAGTACCCTCAAAGTCATAGGATTACAAAGCCAAACAATAAACATCATCAAATACCCTCAAAGTCATAGGATTACAAAGCCAAACAATAAACATCATCCAGTACCCTCAAGGTCATAGGATTACAAAGCCAAAGAATAAACATCATCCAGTACCCTCAAGGTCATAGGATTACAAAGCCAAACAATAAACATCATCAAGTACCCTCAAAGTCATAGGATTACAAAGCCAAACAATAAACATCATCAAGTACCCTCAAAGTCATAGGATTACAAAGCCAAAGAATAAACATCATCAAGTACCCTCAAAGTCATAGGATTACAAAGCCAAACAATAAACGTCAAGTACCCTCAAAATCATAGGATTACAAAGCCAAAGAATAAACATCATCAAGTACCCTCAAAGTCATAGGATTACAAAGCCAAACAATAAACATCATCAAGTACCCTCAAAGTCATAGGATTACAAAGCCAAACAATAAACATCATCAAGTACCCTCAAAGTCATAGGATTACAAAGCCAAACAATAAACATCATCAAGTACCCTCAAAGTCATAGGATTACAAAGCCAAACAATAAACATCATCCAGTACCCTCAAAGTCATAGGATTACAAAGCCAAACAATAAACATCATCAAGTACCCTCAAAGTCATAGGATTACAAAGCCAAACAATAAACATCATCAAATACCCTCAAAGTCATAGGATTACAAAGCCAAACAATAAACATCATCCAGTACCCTCAAGGTCATAGGATTACAAAGCCAAAGAATAAACATCATCAAGTACCCTCAAAGTCATAGGATTACAAAGCCAAAGAATAAACATCATCAAGTACCCTCAAAGTCATAGGATTACAAAGCCAAACAATAAACATCATCCAGTACCCTCAAGGTCATAGGATTACAAAGCCAAAGAATAAACATCATCCAGTACCCTCAAGGTCATAGGATTACAAAGCCAAACAATAAACATCATCAAATACCCTCAAAGTCATAGGATTACAAAGCCAAACAATAAACATCATCAAATACCCTCAAAGTCATAGGATTACAAAGCCAAACAATAAACATCATCCAGTACCCTCAAGGTCATAGGATTACAAAGCCAAAGAATAAACATCATCAAGTACCCTCAAAGTCATAGGATTACAAAGCCAAAGAATAAACATCATCAAGTACCCTCAAAGTCATAGGATTACAAAGCCAAACAATAAACATCATCAAATACCCTCAAAGTCATAGGATTACAAAGCCAAACAATAAACATCATCAAATACCCTCAAAGTCATAGGATTACAAAGCCAAACAATAAACATCATCCAGTACCCTCAAGGTCATAGGATTACAAAGCCAAAGAATAAACATCATCAAGTACCCTCAAAGTCATAGGATTACAAAGCCAAAGAATAAACATCATCAAATACCCTCAAAGTCATAGGATTACAAAGCCAAACAATAAACATCATCAAATACCCTCAAAGTCATAGGATTACAAAGCCAAACAATAAACATCATCAAATACCCTCAAAGTCATAGGATTACAAAGCCAAACAATAAACATCATCCAGTACCCTCAAGGTCATAGGATTACAAAGCCAAAGAATAAACATCATCAAGTACCCTCAAAGTCATAGGATTACAAAGCCAAAGAATAAACATCATCAAGTACCCTCAAAGTCATAGGATTACAAAGCCAAACAATAAACATCATCCAGTACCCTCAAGGTCATAGGATTACAAAGCCAAAGAATAAACATCATCCAGTACCCTCAAGGTCATAGGATTACAAAGCCAAACAATAAACATCATCAAATACCCTCAAAGTCATAGGATTACAAAGCCAAAGAATAAACATCATCAAGTACCCTCAAGGTCATAGGATTACAAAACCAAACAATAAACATCATCAAGTACCCTCAAAGTCATAGGATTACAAAGCCAAACAATAAACATCATCAAGTACCCTCAAAGTCATAGAATTACAAAGCCAAAGAATAAACATCATCAAATACCCTCAAAGTCATAGAATTACAAAACCAAACAATACACATCATCAAGTACCCTCAAAGTCATAGGATTACAAAGCCAAACAATAAACATCATCAAGTACCCTCAAAGTCATAGGATTACAAAGCCAAACAATAAACATCATCAAGTACCCTCAAAGTCATAGGATTACAAAGCCAAACAATAAACATCATCAAATACCCTCAAAGTCATAGGATTACAAAGCCAAACAATAAACATCATCAAATACCCTCAAAGTCATAGGATTACAAAGCCAAACAATAAACATCATCAAATACCCTCAAAGTCATAGGATTACAAAGCCAAACAATAAACATCATCAAGTACCCTCAAAGTCATAGGATTACAAAGCTAAAGAATAAACATCATCAAGTACCCTCAAAGTCATAGGATTACAAAGCCAAAGAATAAACGTCATCAAGTACCCTCAAAGTCATAGAATTACAAAGCCAAACAATAAACGTCAAGTACCCTCAAAGTCATAGGATTACAAAGCCAAACAATAAACATCATCAAGTACCCTCAAAGTCATAGAATTACAAAGCCAAACAATAAACGTCAAGTACCCTCAAAGTCATAGGATTACAAAGCCAAACAATAAACATCATCAAATACCCTCAAAGTCATAGGATTACAAAGCCAAACAATAAACATCATCAAGTACCCTCAAAGTCATAGGATTACAAAGCTAAAGAATAAACATCATCAAGTACCCTCAAAGTCATAGGATTACAAAGCCAAACAATAAACATCATCAAGTACCCTCAAAGTCATAGGATTACAAAGCCAAAGAATAAACATCATCAAGTACCCTCAAAGTCATAGGATTACAAAGCCAAAGAATAAACATCATCCAGTACCCTCAAAGTCATAGAATTACAAAGCCAAACAATTTAAATGTTTGAGGGAACAAGAAAATCAAATCAATAAATACATTATTTAGGATTTAATAATACCATATCACTACATCCTGTGATTGAGGATGACCTGTGTATTTACCTCATCCTGCACAATAACACATAGCTCTTCTGGAGGAGTTATGTCCTCCATCAAAAGTAACTGACACTGGCTTTCCTCTTTACATAATTAACTTAACTTGTAGACAACAGAGGTTCAATTATCATCTATGATAAAGACATATGATGAAAGATTTTTTTTTTAATTAATATTTTCAAAATGATGTGATATTAATGATGTCCTTAGCAAGTTCATGTATTAAATTAAAATAAAACTTCTAGCATCTGCTTGTTTTTAATTGAGTTCCTGAGTGAAGTACTAATCAAGATCATCTCGGTATAGCTATTTACTTTATAAGAGGACCTTGATTGCTCTTTTGATCCCAGTGGAGTACATGAAATGAAAACCATACATGAAAAAATGTTGTAAACGAACTCACCAGGAAAACTAAGATACCAGGTGTTCTGTGTTATAAAATGTTCATTGATTCTGTCAGTATTTAGACATTTTATAATTTGTTCTAACAAAATTTGTTTCCCTCTTAGAAAGTTTGAAATGATGAGAATACACAATTTAATTGATCTGTGTCAATTTTGTAAACCATTTGATACAGTTCTAAATAATCAGAAGGATGCATGCTTTTTTTGTAGAGGAATTAAGATGTGATATATAGTACAGTCGGTTGAGTATTTAACCTTCACTTCTCTATGCAACTTGTTTGTGCAATTGGTAAATAGATACTTACTGTTAAATGAATTGAAATGACTTGGGCATAATGTCTACCTCCGGACTGCTGTTTCAGTGAGCAAACACTATAAAAAGCAAACTAAGCGTATTGGTCTAGTACAAAGCGAACTTCATCATCATCTGATTGAAAATTAACTTGTTCTCGCCATGATATAGCTGAACAATGGCTGAGTTGACGTTAAGCAACAACAACAAACTCACGCACTCCCTTAAATGAATTCCAATATCGTAAGATAAGTTACTTGCGTTATATTGAAACCTTATCAAAAATGAACTACAGTTGTATTTGGTATTGAACATCACTGGGGGTATGGACATTGCACATTTTGTATCAATAAGATACAATTGGTCCGTGGGATCTAACGTTAAATATACACACTGATGGAGATATGGAGATTAAAAACAAACAAAATGCAATTTGACATGAAGCATCACAAATAATCAATATGTATATTAATGAGTGTCCTAATGTCTCCGGAGTCGATGTACTATGATCTCAAAAGTTGGCATATGCTATAATAGGAAATTGTTTAAGCAAAATTATTCCTTATGAGAGAAATGATACAAGCTCTTGTGGGAGTCCTCGAGTTCTCGTTTCATTTGTTTTGTAAGATATTTTATGTGTTCTTAACTTATTTTAAATACATTTATTTTACGTTTTCTTCAAATGGTGTCATTGGTGATTTCCTGTCTTATCAGAGCTGTCTTTCATTTTTTATTTGAATTCTATTTCTATTGGATTGTTGAATTCTATTTTCAGGAAATTGCACATTAACGTGAACAGAATGCTAGCTTTGCACCATTAAAATAGAAGTTCACACCGGAGATGCATGTTTATCAAAGTGATTAGCGACTTTGTGTAAGCAGTGCTTCCATGTCTTGTGTTGAAATCATTACAAGTATCATCACTTTTAGTTATTTTTAATCGATTGTACGGTGGTTATTAAAATCCTTAATATAGTCACAGTGATAAAGGCATAGATAGAAAATATCTCTAATTTCAGACAATTCAGTATTTCTAAAACGAAAATAAAATTTTCAGTACTGCCATAAATTCGCAACTCTTTAATATGAAAGCTAAAATATTTGATGTGTCGTGTACAATATAGCATATTTCTTGTATAATAAGCATTTTATCTATTTTTGATATTGTTGGTTGCATCTGATATATACAACATTGGTGTATTGACGGTAAATATAGAATGTATATGGCGATGCTTAGAAACGGGGGAAAGCGAGTCTTTCAATCCGTTTCTTGCCAGGCCACATACATTCTAAGTTCTATGTTACAAAGGGACTGTTTATTATTGTAGCCATCAACAGTGGGTGCGTGAGTGAGTGAGTGTTGTTTAATGCCAATGCAGCAATTTTTCAGCTATATCATGGCAAGAACAAGTTAATTTTCAAAGAGATGATGATGAGGTCCACTTTGTATTAGACCAACACACCGAGTTGGATTTTTATAGTGCTAACTCACTGAAACAACAGTCCGCGGGTAGACATGTGTCGCTCCATTCGGACACATTATTCTGATTCCGCGACAACCAGTCTTTGCTCTTTCTCCTTAATGCTGCGTGCTTAGCGGAGAAGCAACAAATTCCAATTGTATAGTCTTTTGTTTGACCTGACCGTTAACCATTACACCACCAATGCGGTGTTCTCAGTAGCCATCAAGATGTAGTAACACTAACTCAGTGAACCAATCAAAATTAGTACGTAAAATATAACATGAATCCCTACAGTGTTAGGTAAAAAAAAACACCATATAAGATCCTGAAAAATACTCAATGTCAGAAGGAACCTACATATTTAAAGATATACAGATGTTAAGCCCAAACGTTAATACCTTGCATGTTTAAGTAGCAAAGTAGTTGCATTGGAAAGTAACCACCTGAAATTTTGTGTCAAATCAAAAGTTTGATTAGGAAATGTATTGAGCAAAGAGTGATACGGTAATGATATGGAGGAATAACTCCTCAAGGCATTATATCAGAATTTTTTTTTATTTCATCAAGGGCAATTAGAGTTACATGTCTAGCTTTTAAAAGGCATCTAATTTTTTAATTGGTCAGTTTTTCCATGACTAATAAAAGCTGCCTTGATAATATAATATAATATAGTAATATGCTATTAATCAAGTCAAAATTGATATACCGATAAGCTTAATTTTAGGTATTGACCCCCAAAATCGTCATAGTAAAGACACTTCACAGAAAACTAAAGACGGGACCACCCCAAACCACATTAAAAGCTGGTAAAAGTTTGAAAGGGAATTGAATACGCAGTGATAATTTTCCTGATGATAGAAGATATTTCCTATTCGGTAGTTTTAATATTTCTTAAGGATTTATTTGGAGTTTGGTAAATGAAATTACCATTAAATAGACGTTTCATATTGGCCTTGATTTATGTCTTGATATATATACATATACCCCCTAAGATATCTTTGTGAGACATCAGCTTCGCCTCATGTCAATACAGCTTTTGAATGACCAATAAGACAGACCTCTAACATTTCTAACATGTGCAAAAAAACGCATATACATGTAATAAAATTATGGTAATGCCACTTGCAATAATATTTCAGTCATGTCCTGCTGATAACTTTTATTAGTAGGGTTAACCAGAGTCGAACTCAAAACTTGTTACAGAATCATTCCTCCGAAGGCTTTTGGTACTCCGCGTTGATAAATCTAACTATTATAATTATTATCACGTCCACGTAGGCCTAGACAAAAGAACATTTTGAAAATACCAAAGGGGTTATCAGAAACCGTAAAGGACAGACAATACCATGGTCAAAAGAAAAAGGGCATAAAGACAAACAATGATGCTAATACTACACAGAAAACTAAAGATTGAGCAACACGAACCCGACTAATTCACAATTCAGAGTTGTGTATCAAATGCTTTTTGTGAATTTGGTCCAAGATGTACAACCCAATGATGTGAAAGAAGATGTTAACGACACCAAAGGGGTAATTGGAAGCCTTATTACGATTGAGCAACACGAACCCCAGTAAAACGGAGGTGAACTCAAGGTCCTCATTAATTGGAAAATGTTTGGTTATTTTGATGGTAGAGTGCATTTCTTGTTGAATAAACTATAATTTTCAGAAGCACGTAAATTATAAAAATAAAAACGAATTAGGTTTAGAATAAGACGCTGTCAGAGATCGTCACACACCATACCAGATAAAGACGATGTCAGAGTCCTCACCCATAATACCAGACAAAGACTAAAATCCCTAATTTATATTCCAATCACAAACATTGAAATTAGAATTTAGATTTTCAGAACATTACATTGTGCCTATTTTTTTCCATTCAACAATTTGTAAAACACATGTCTTGAAGATCCTAGTAATGCACTCGGTTCAGTGAATATTAAAGTTTAATTTGGAAGTTATATAACCAATGATGAATAGTTTATAATGAACTGTATAACACAGCATTGGTCTTACAAACAACATCAGTGTTCCTCAATTATTTTGATAAATGAACAGTTAGATTTTAAAAATGATGTAATGTGATGAATCCGCCGGAGTGCATAGCTATAATAAATTTTCCTAATTTTTCGGTATTTCCTTGTTTTGAAGTGTAATGAAATGCCGTTTTAGACATTAATGTTAGATGATCTAACATGTTCATCTTTGTTTGAAATTTGTAAAGGTTGAATGCAAAATGTTGCAATCCACCGACATGACCTAAACATATTTCTTGACAAAAAGAAATGTGCGTGGATTGTATATGTCTTATAAACCAAGTAATATTTATCTTACATTCATCCCTTTTTATGATTACATGTATTTTAACTTCCATATCTCATATCACTAGATTTCTTTGAACTCTTACCGGTGTTCGTGCTAAACTGACTTCATATCTATACACTATGCTAAGCGTTATGATTTTGTTTGATTAGATATATTTCCTGGTAAGCTCACATGAATGGGCAAACTATATTTAATAGGCATTTAGTTCCCACATCAACATCCAACATTCACACATTAGTTGCATCGTACATACAGAAGCTTTGTATTAGTTAACATCTATGATAACAAGTCTTGTTTGTTCTACGTACATACAACAACTTTGTATTAGTTAACATCTATGATAGCAAGTCAGAAACTTTGTATTAGTTAACATCTATGATAACAAGTCTTGTTTGTTCTACGTACATACAGAAACTTTGTATTAGTTAACATCTATGATAACAAGTCTTGTTTGTTCTTCGTACATACAGAAACTTTGTATTAGTTAACATCTATGATAACAAGTCTTGTTTGTTCTTCGTACATACAGAAACTTTGTATTAGTTAACATCTATGATAACAAGTCTTGTTTGTTCTACGTACATACAGAAACTTTGTATTAGTTAACATCTATGATAACAAGTCTTGTTTGTTCTACGTACATACAGACACTTTGTATTAGTTAACATCTATGATAACAAGTCTTGTTTGTTCTACGTACATACAGAAACTTTGTATTAGTTAACATCTATAACAAGTCTTGTTTGTTCTACGTACATACAGGCACTTTGTATTAGTTAACATCTATGATAACAAGTCTTGTTTGTTCTTCGTACATACAGAAACTTTGTATTAATTAACATCTATGATAACAAGTCTTGTTTGTTCTACGTACATACAGAAACTTTGTATTAGTTAACATCTATGATAACAAGTCTTGTTTGTTCTACGTACATACAGAAACTTTGTATTAGTTAACATCTATGATAATAAGTCTTGTTTGTTCTACGTACATACAGAAACTTTGTATTAGTTAACATCTATGATAACAAGTCTTGTTTGTTCTACGTACATACAGAAACTTTGTATTAGTTAACATCTATGATAACAAGTCTTGTTTGTTCTTCGTACATACATAAACTTTGTATTAGTTAACATCTATGATAACAAGTCTTGTTTGTTCTACGTACATACAGGCACTTTGTATTAGTTAACATCTATGATAACAAGTCTTGTTTGTTCTACGTACATACAGACACTTTGTATTAGTTAACATCTATGATAACAAGTCTTGTTTGTTCTTCGTACATACAGAAACTTTGTATTAGTTAACATCTATGATAACAAGTCTTGTTTGTTCTACGTACATACAGAAACTTTGTATTAGTTAACATCTATGATAACAAGTCTTGTTTGTTCTACGTACATACAGAAACGTTGTATTAGTTAACATCTATGATAACAAGTCTTGTTTGTTCTACGTACATACAGAAACTTTGTATCAGTTAACATCTATGATAACAAGTCTTGTTTGTTCTTCGTACATACATAAACTTTGTATTAGTTAACATCTATGATAACAAGTCTTGTTTGTTCTACGTACATACATAAACTTTGTATTAGTTAACATCTATGATAACAAGTCTTCTTTGTTCTACGATATACAGAAACTTTGTATTAGTTAACATCTATGATAACAAGTCTTGTTTGTTCTACGTACATACAGAAACTTTGTATTAGTTAACATCTATAACAAGTCTTGTTTGTTCTACGTACATACAGGCACTTTGTATTAGTTAACATCTATGATAACAAGTCTTGTTTGTTCTACGTACATACAGAAACTTTGTATTAGTTAACATCTATGATAACACGTCTTGTTTGTTCTACGTACATACAGAAACTTTGTATTAGTTAACATCTATGATAACAAGTCTTGTTTGTTCTACGTACATACAGAAACTTTGTATTAGTTAACATCTATGATAACAAGTCTTGTTTGTTCTACGTACATACAGAAACTTTGTATTAGTTAACATCTATAACAAGTCTTGTTTGTTCTACGTACATACAGACACTTTGTATTAGTTAACATCTATGATAACAAGTCTTGTTTGTTCTTCGTACATACAGAAACTTTGTATTAGTTAACATCTATGATAACAAGTCTTGTTTGTTCTACGTACATACATAAACTTTGTATTAGTTAACATCTATGATAACAAGTCTTGTTTGTTCTACGTACATACAGAAACTTTGTATTAGTTAACATCTATGATAACAAGTCTTGTTTGTTCTTCGTACATACAGAAACTTTGTATTAGTTAACATCTATGATAACAAGTCTTGTTTGTTCTTCGTACATACAGAAACTTTGTATTAGTTAACATCTATGATAACAAGTCTTGTTTGTTCTACGTACATACATAAACTTTGTATTAGTTAACATCTATGATAACAAGTCTTGTTTGTTCTACGTACATACATAAACTTTGTATTAGTTAACATCTATGATAACAAGTCTTGTTTGTTCTACGTACATACAGAAACTTTGTATTAGTTAACATCTATGATAACAAGTCTTGTTTGTTCTACGTACATACAGACACTTTGTATTAGTTAACATCTATGATAACAAGTCTTGTTTGTTCTACGTACATACATAAACTTTGTATTAGTTAACATCTATGATAACAAGTCTTGTTTGTTCTACGTACATACATAAACTTTGTATTAGTTAACATCTATAACAAGTCTTGTTTGTTCTACGTACATACAGACACTTTGTATTAGTTAACATCTATGATAACAAGTCTTGTTTGTTCTTCGTACATACAGAAACTTTGTATTAGTTAACATCTATGATAACAAGTCTTGTTTGTTCTACGTACATACAGAAACTTTGTATTAGTTAACATCTATGATAACAAGTCTTGTTTGTTCTACGTACATACAGAAACTTTGTATTAGTTAACATCTATGATAACAAGTCTTGTTTGTTCTACGATATACAGAAACTTTGTATTAGTTAACATCTATGATAACAAGTCTTGTTTGTTCTACGTACATACAGAAACTTTGTATTAGTTAACATCTATGATAACAAGTCTTGTTTGTTCTACGATATACAGAAACTTTGTATTAGTTAACATCTATGATAACAAGTCTTGTTTGTTCTACGTACATACAGAAACTTTGTATTAGTTAACATCTATAACAAGTCTTGTTTGTTCTACGTACATACAGAAACTTTGTATTAGTTAACATCTATAACAAGTCTTGTTTGTTCTACGTACATACAGAAACTTTGTATTAGTTAACATCTATGATAACAAGTCTTGTTTGTTCTACGTACATACAGAAACTTTGTATTAGTTAACATCTATAACAAGTCTTGTTTGTTCTACGTACATACAGAAACTTTGTATTAGTTAACATCTATAACAAGTCTTGTTTGTTCTACGTACATACAGGCACTTTGTATTAGTTAACATCTATGATAACAAGTCTTGTTTGTTCTACGATATACAGAAACTTTGTATTAGTTAACATCTATGATAACAAGTCTTGTTTGTTCTACGTACATACAGAAACTTTGTATTAGTTAACATCTATAACAAGTCTTGTTTGTTCTACGTACATACAGAAACTTTGTATTAGTTAACATCTATGATAACAAGTCTTGTTTGTTCTACGATATACAGAAACTTTGTATTAGTTAACATCTATGATAACAAGTCTTGTTTGTTCTACGTACATACAGAAACTTTGTATTAGTTAACATCTATGATAACAAGTCTTGTTTGTTCTACGATATACAGAAACTTTGTATTAGTTAACATCTATGATAACAAGTCTTGTTTGTTCTACGTACATACAGAAACTTTGTATTAGTTAACATCTATAACAAGTCTTGTTTGTTCTACGTACATACAGAAACTTTGTATTAGTTAACATCTATAACAAGTCTTGTTTGTTCTACGTACATACAGAAACTTTGTATTAGTTAACATCTATAACAAGTCTTGTTTGTTCTACGTACATACAGAAACTTTGTATTAGTTAACATCTATGATAACAAGTCTTGTTTGTTCTACGTACATACAGAAACTTTGTATTAGTTAACATCTATAACAAGTCTTGTTTGTTCTACGTACATACAGAAACTTTGTATTAGTTAACATCTATGATAACAAGTCTTGTTTGTTCTACGTACATACAGAAACGTTGTATTAGTTAACATCTATGATAACAAGTCTTGTTTGTTCTACGTACATACAGAAACTTTGTATTAGTTAACATCTATGATAACAAGTCTTGTTTGTTCTACGTACATACAGAAACGTTGTATTAGTTAACATCTATGATAACAAGTCTTGTTTGTTCTACGTACATACAGAAACTTTGTATTAGTTAACATCTATGATAACAAGTCTTGTTTGTTCTACGATATACAGAAACTTTGTATTAGTTAACATCTATGATAACAAGTCTTGTTTGTTCTACGTACATACAGAAACTTTGTATTAGTTAACATCTATAACAAGTCTTGTTTGTTCTACGTACATACAGAAACTTTGTATTAGTTAACATCTATGATAACAAGTCTTGTTTGTTCTACGTACATACAGAAACTTTGTATTAGTTAACATCTATGATAACAAGTCTTGTTTGTTCTACGTACATACAGAAACGTTGTATTAGTTAACATCTATGATAATAAGTCTTGTTTGTTCTACGTACATACAGAAACTTTGTATTAGTTAACATCTATGATAACAAGTCTTGTTTGTTCTACGATATACAGAAACTTTGTATTAGTTAACATCTATGATAACAAGTCTTGTTTGTTCTACGTACATACAGAAACTTTGTATTAGTTAACATCTATGATAACAAGTCTTGTTTGTTCTACGATATACAGAAACTTTGTATTAGTTAACATCTATGATAACAAGTCTTGTTTGTTCTACGTACATACAGAAACGTTGTATTAGTTAACATCTATGATAACAAGTCTTGTTTGTTCTACGTACATACAGAAACTTTGTATTAGTTAACATCTATGATAACAAGTCTTGTTTGTTCTACGTACATACAGAAACTTTGTATTAGTTAACATCTATGATAACAAGTCTTGTTTGTTCTACGATATACAGAAACTTTGTATTAGTTAACATCTATGATAACAAGTCTTGTTTGTTCTACGTACATACAGAAACTTTGTATTAGTTAACATCTATGATAACAAGTCTTGTTTGTTCTACGTACATACAGACACTTTGTATTAGTTAACATCTATGATAACAAGTCTTGTTTGTTCTTCGTACATACAGAAACTTTGTATTAGTTAACATCTATGATAACAAGTCTTGTTTGTTCTACGTACATACAGAAACTTTGTATTAGTTAACATCTATGATAACAAGTCTTGTTTGTTCTACGTACATACAGAAATTTTGTATTAGTTAACATCTATGATAACAAGTCTTGTTTGTTCTACGATATCAATTTTGCAGATTTTTGCTATTCACAATTACACCCAAATACTTTTACGTTTTAAGCATTCTAATTAAAATTAAATGTTTTTTTTTGTATCTTTTTTCTTATTCGGCGATTCACTGACCTCCATCAACATCTCGTGTGGGGGTCATGTGATGTAACCTTTCATTAATCTTTGACCGTTCAATTATATACAAGTTAGATAGATATATTGACCAATTAGAAAACAGCTCTAGGCATATACTAGGCTTAAATGCCGATAAATTTAGTAGGCTCATCATTGAATGATCGGTGTTAAAATTTGAACCCTGACGTGACCCGAGACAGGATCTCGTTAGATAGTAGTTTGTCGCCAAAGAAATTTAAGATAAAAGATACAACACACATCCAGATTGCGTTTGAAACGGCCATACATTTTCTGGTTGTATAATTGATTATCGGATTCTGTTTTCTGTTGTTATCTGTGGACAGCACATCTAATGCTCTTTTTTATGAAATGACTTATTTAAAACAGGACAGAGGTCATATTTAAAGTAATACTCGGTAAGATAATTTAAGAGTTATATTTTTGAAAATTATAACATTGATTCATAATATTAACTGCATGAGTAATGAAAAAAATAAAAGTTCTTCAAAATTGTTTTAATAAAATATTGTGTTTTGTCCACTACAATTTATAAGGAAACAAATTAGTGTGTGCCCACTCAATTTAATGCTTGTCATTTGGTGATGCACGTTATTGAAGCCAATTGACAATACCGTTTCTGTCTTCTTATATTTATGACAAAATGTACACATTGTGACTTTTCGAAATATAAGATGGTATAAACAAAATGCTCTTTGAAAGTTATTTATATTAATAAAAATGTTCCTTGCAAAGTACTACCCAAATTACGTTACTTTTAAGTTGTTTCCGGTTGTACCACGAATTATGACCTCGATCTTCTGTGGGAGTTTGTGTTGTCAATCTATCTGAGTGGACCACCCATTCCGACCCGTTCCTCTCTGGAAGTTCTTAATGTTCATCTTACTGAGTGTACCACCCATTCCGACCCCGTTCCTCTCTGTAAGTTCTTAGTGTTCATCTTACTGAGTGTACCACCCATTCCGACCCCGTTCCTCTCTGGAAGTTCTTAGTGTCCATCTTACTGAGTGTACCACCCATTCCTCTCTGGAAGTTCTTAGTGTTCATCTTACTGAGTGTACCACCCATTCCTCTCTGGAAGTTCTTAGTGTTCATCTTACTGAGTGTACCACCCATTCCGACCCCGTTCCTCTCTGGAAGTTCTTAGTGTTCATCTTACTGAGTGTACCACCCATTCCGACCCCGTTCCTCTCTGGAAGTTCTTAGTGTCCATCTTACTGAGTGTACCACCCATTATGAACCCGATCAGTTGTGGAAGTTCTAGTTGTTCGTGCTTTTCTTGAGCATATATATCTTTTACATTTTGCTTCACTGGTGTTGTATTTTCCGGGGTAATCCAAGGGTATAAAAATAAGACATAACTTCTCCGCTGCTGGACATTGTCCACCCTAAAGGGGCGTCCTCTGGTTGTACGGAACAAATAAAATACAAAACTGACCCTATGGACAGGACGATATGAAACGCCTCTTTGCATGTTGCGTTTCTGGCTCCTGGACATAAAAGTCAATTTGCAGCAACTTCTAATGAACTAGTTTGTTAGTAGTTATCGTTAATCTTCCTTTACAGACACAATTTTCCAACTGTATGCATTATATCGTCTTTCCTGTGGACATTTAAGTTTCCGTTCATCCCACCGTCAACTTTTTACCTACATATTTTTTGTTTGTGAACTTGTTCTCGTAAACTTGCTTACTTGTTGTTAGACAACAACCAATCAGCCATTTACTGATGGTGTTTTCTTAATGCGGATTGCTTCCTCTAATTGGTATTTGATCTGATCTTATTATATTGGAGAAATAGTAAATACGATTGCCAACGTCTTTGATTAACACGAAGAATAACTTTAAATAATATAAATTTGAATAACAGGATTGGGTTGCCCAAAACTAAGATTAAATTTAAGTGTCAATTATAATTTAATTTACAAATAAAATTAATTGAAATGTACATGAAATTAATTTACATTTAAGGTTTAATTGACACTTAAATTAATTGAAGTTTATGCAACCCACTCCAGATGTATATACATGTATATACTTATATCTAAATACAAGCCTATCTCCAATACGGCGTGGGTTAGCATCCGGCTTTGTAAATTACACAAAAAAGGGGCTCTCGACTCGCAGCCACAAATGATAAAGTTTACCAGTTGCTTGCCCATGGTCAGTGGTTCTGTCTGGGTACTCCGGCTTCTTCCACCACTAAAGCTGGTCGCCATTATATATCTGAAGTATTGCTGAAAGTGACGTTAAACACCAAAAAGCAATCAATCAATCAACTTATATCTAACGTGTCCAACGAAAGTAGAATGTTGATTGGCCAACAGCTGCCTTTAAACAATCGGTGGATAACACTTCGTTTATATCCGACTCATCGTTTGCAAATTCGATAACGATCGTAGACAACAGCCGACGATTTTTCACCTTATCGCCTATTACAACAGCAGACGATACCAATGGAAAGCGTTCTCTGTATTTGTGTCAAGTAGAAAGTCAATATTCCTTTCCTTTACACGATCTTTCCGTGTGTATATATTTCTTTTAATTTGGACTAATGTGGTTTAATATTAGAACGTTCGGCTAGCACCTCATCGTCTACCAGGTCAATATGTCCTCAAAATCGCCATATCCGACCTTTTGGGACTGATAACGCATAATAGCAGTTTACCGTACGATGTTTATCATACGATGTTTATCATACGCGTAATAGTTATGTTTCAATTTTTCCTCATCACACGGCGAAAAATATGTAATAAAATGATTTATACTACTGTTTTATTGTGATACAAAGAACTCTAATAAAGTAAACTAACCCATTTTTTCCGGAATTGCATCGTTCAAACTTTTTTTCAGGTCCTCAGAGGGAGAGAAAAGATAGATATTCAGAATATATAGGCGTTATCTTAAAGATGAAAGATATATTTATTTGATTAAATTTCATCCTGTTCTGGTTCATGAGGGTGTATACTAGAACTATCATTAATATTCAACATAAAGAATGTTTGCATCCTCCCTTGTGATATTGGTCGATGTATTAAACTTAGCGAAACATTGCTTTATCTATAGTGTTGTCGATGACGACGGTGTTAGATGTATTAGATTATGTTATTCTCTCAAGTAATGTGTCCTATGTCCTCCAAATTTGAAAATTTGGTACTATGTCGTATCATTGTGTACACATCACAAGTCGGTTAAGATCATGTGATTTTTACCGGTTTCACTGTCTTTATCTTTACAATAAGCATCAAAGATTCCAGTATTTGTTCAGTGCACCATGTACGGATGGCTTTATATATACTATTTTCAGCTGTGTCCTATTGATAGTTTGAGGACCATATTTAGATACCATACATTGAACAGATATTGAACATAATGTCCAAATATTCCAACTAATTTATAAATGCCTGAGGGAAATAAATCTAAGTTTTACAAAAATGTTGTAAATTTAATGGCTTTAAAATAAATATTGCTTACACAAAACGTAATTATGTATGCTTTGTAAATATCTCGCATATTACTTTTTTGTGTAATCAAGTCACTTTTACCACCGGCTATGTGGTCTGTCTAATGACTTAGATGTTAGGTAATATGTCACCTTATATTAGATTGAACTTCATTTCTCATGCAAGGTGAGACATCACATTGTATGCACACTTGTTTTGTTAAAATAATGTAGCTTTTCTTTCCTCTCTCATCTACTTTGTAATAATGTTTTAACACAATAGTACTACTTTCTACGACATTATACATATAACTTACAATCCTAAATCAATAGGGCAAACATGTTTCATAGAGAGTTATATTTTGCCAATTTAATCTATCTTATTTAATTGTTTTTCAAATGGCTTTTATTGTATGTAAAGGAAACTGTACAAGAGTAGAGAAGACATTTAGTATGAAATATTTTTTGATATAACACATGATAATATAATATATATAACTTAGACAACACTGAATGAACATTTACAGATAAGTTATCCTTCTATTTGAAAGTAGTCTAGCAAATTATTGTTTTTGTTCATGTCTTAATGCTTTGGGTTATTGATATATTAATGCATAAGCTTAAAATAGTATCTTTGTAGTTTTGTTTACTTTGAAATGAGATATATTATCTGAACGCATGCACTTGTATTTACCTTTACTCTCACAATTGTAAATTTAGGGACAATAAATAAATATGCACATCTCGGGGGAAAGAAGTAAAATATAGACACATACATATTTGAAGCAGATTTGGTCTCACTCGTTACTATATGAGACCAAATCTGCTTCAGATGCGTCGTGAAATGTTAACTTTCTGCGTTTGAGATTAATAAAAAGACATGTCTGGAATG
The DNA here is from genome assembly GCA_963383655.1 of Bathymodiolus septemdierum. Taxonomy (NCBI): domain Eukaryota; kingdom Metazoa; phylum Mollusca; class Bivalvia; order Mytilida; family Modiolidae; genus Bathymodiolus; species Bathymodiolus septemdierum. The sequence continues at coordinate 81,276,499 of OY726520.1, forward strand.
AACGGGTAGGTAGGTTTATGATGTTTAACGCCACTTTCAACAATATTTGAGTTGTATCAGGGCAGTCAGTTTTATTGGTGGAAGAGAACATGAGTAGCTGTTGAATACCAACGACCAACCTGTCGCAAGTCACTGACAAACTTTATCACATAATGTTGTATCGAGTACACCTGGCAATGAGCGGTATTCAAACTCACAACTTTAGTGGTAATTGGCACTGATTGCATAAGTAATTGTATATCCAACTACTATACGATCACGACAACGACGCCTCTGAAATCAACAGAAGCACAAACTCTAATTAATTAAAGTTTTCTTTGACGATACACTAACATATAATGACATTTCGTATGGGGTCACATCATGGTTCATATTTTAAACCGATGAATCAACGATGAGCCTATCATTTAAAGCCGAATACACTCCAAGAGCCGTTGTCCGATTGATAAATATAATTAAATGTCATGTATGTTCATGTCAAAGATGACTGAAAGGTCGCCGTCAAACACCATCATCTGATATGACCCCAAACGGGATGTTGTTAGATGCTAGTGTATCGCTAAAGTAGAAAAATAAAAAAATCAACACCCAGTTATCTAATGCTAATATCTCTGATGGTTGTCTATTAGTCCACGAGGGTATCAGCTGCCCAGTAAGTGTTTCGACAAGGAGATAGTTTATTAGATATATTTATTGTTGAAATTCACAGTCCCTAAATAATCCTAATTATTATTAAAACAAAGGTTCTCCTCTCTCGGACATAGGTGAACATTGCCGATTTGGCTATCCTGGTAGGCCCTTATGTTTTCTTGGACCTAAGCATTTTTTTTACTTTATTTGGAGGGGGCGTCGTGGTCGTGATCGTATGGTAGTTGAATTTTCAACTACTTATGCAATCAGTGCCTATCACCACTGATGGTGTGAGTACGAATCCCGATCAGAGGTGTACAACATTATCTGATAAAGTTTGTCAGTGACTTGCGACAGATCGGTGGTTTTCTCCGGGTCCTCATGTTTCCTCCATCAATAAAACAGGCCTCCAAGATATAACTGAAATATTGTTGAAAGTGGCGTTAGACAACATCAAACTATACTTTATTTGGCTTTCAAATCTTTCGATGTGGAGCGTCACCTGATGAATGTTATTCCAGAAACATGTGGTGCGCACTAAATTAGGTATCTACGTTCTTTTATTTTAATTCGATTGCACCAAATCGACACTGTTGGTGATTACAGATTTCTTAGTAAGAGCCTCGAGGTTTCTTTAAATGCATCTAACATTTCGTGAAATTAACCAGTGAAGAAAACTAAATCCAGTATACCAATCGTTGTCGTAAGACAAAATTTATTCCTAAACTTCGTTATTTTGCTATTGTCCTAAATAAAGACATTGTGTGGCAAAACTCAAATCAAATTTTCTAATATGAAAGTATTGGACAGATCTAATATTTGGCAATAATTACAGATAAATTGCTTCATTTTGTAGAATATTTTACCGAATATTAACATTAAACATGAAGTTTGGTGCCTTTTCAAGAAAACTAATGACAATGCTATGATTTTTTAACTCAATTATAAAAATAATCTATAGTAGGAAGCAAAGTCCATGGAATTGTACGACTTTTAAATCGAATTTCTCTTGGTGTATTTTAAAGAATAAGCGAATACGACTGCACATTAAAAGACTAGTTCATGTTTTATTTTGCCTTGAAATAAGAATAAAATAGTGTGGTCTTTTAAAGGAAAACACATTTTGATATGTTTTATTTTTAATGTTTGATTTTCATAATTAATTTAGGCAAAGTCAATGCCTTCTGTATTAGAATATTGAGAAAAAAGTGCTTTTTGGATTGCGTTGATATTTTATGATCGCAATAAGTATAGATATATGTAATGTCATATAATGACATAACTGTATGAAGGAAAGCATAGAATGTCGACTATGAAACACATGAGTTATCTAATATACAAAAGTAAGACACCACAAGTTGAATTAATTTATACATTTTCCATGTGCCACTCTTTATGTAGTCCATGTCGTTGTTCTTAGTGTTCCACTGTTGTTGTATATAGTTGAATGCTTGATTTACTTGATGCACTTGGTACCTTTGATTTATCTTTTCAGCTTAAGTTAAGCAAAATTCCAAATGTAAAAAGCAAACCAAAAGCAAAATTTTTATTAAAAAACCAACTATTTTGGACATAGAACACATCATAGAGTTGTGAAGCGTACAGGATATTATTCTTGTACAAATCTAAAAAGCGATGTATTTTCAAATGAAATTTATTTTAGAAGTTTGTGAGCCTTCTGTTTAATTATAAAGGTATACATTTCATTTTGATTTGTTAGGAAACTTCAGGCCTATTTGAAAAACACAATATATAATTTTATATTTTATTTTCTGTTGAGTTTGTGTATACACTAGTGTCAGTGTGGTCAGTGTTACATGTATGCCCCAATCGCCAGGTGTCGGGACATTGAGTTATACCCTTGTCCGTACGTCCCACTCTGGTTTCCCGTTAATAACTGGAGTTTGTTTTCCTTAAGCAAATTATTGAAATTAATATAAAAGGTTAGGTAGGGACCATGAGAAGCAGGTCAAGTTCGATTTTGGAGATAAACACTTTTTCCATTCTGGAGTTAAACCTCTTAATTTGCAGAAAAAACGTAAGTCCTTCTTTTGAATTTGATACACAATATCAGGACCATAACAGGATAGACTATTTAACTTTCTCATTTTTCCGTTTTTCTTTAGCTGGAAGCGGAGATCTTCGTGTCCTCTCAGCGTATTCTTCCACTTTTTGGTGTTGTAACCTTTAATTTATATTTTACATGAATGTATGAACTTAAATTTAGTTCCCATCAACTGAAATCGTTCATCTCCCTCAGGCAAAGGTAACCTTAGCCCATGGTAGCTATCCTGTTTATGCCTTTTGGTTTACTTGCTCTCTAAGACTTACTATAATTTCCACTATCCCTTGTGGCAATAAAGCACCTGTTTAATGGCCAATTCATAGGTCAATTCATGGTCAGCCTTTTACCTACGTGCTGTTTTTGGTTAACGGTTTCTCTTCAACAGCTGTATATTACTTACTGTGCGTTAAACAGCAAGTAATCAAGAAAAAGACATTTTATCTGGAACAGTAAAAAATGATAATTTTGAATTAAAAAAAAAATCGATTTATAATTCTAACATGACGTCCTTCTTTCGCCTTGTAGACAAACGAGCGATTTATCGATGGTATAATCTCATTCGTACATGCGCCGGTGAATGTGACTGACTTTTCCATTAGCAACATAAATTGTCAGTAATCAGTAATTATCAAGCTGTTCAGCACTCTGTATTAAATTTGGCGACAGTCAGTAATTATCAAGCTGTTCAGCACTGTTTGTATTAAATTTGGCGACAGTCAGTAATTATCAAGCTGTTCAGCACTGTGTATTAAATTTGGCGACAGTCAGTAATTATCAAGCTGTTCAGCATTGTTTGTATTAAATTTGGCAAGTCAGTAATTATCAAGCTGTTCATCACTGTCTGTATTAAATTTGGAGACAGTCAGTAATTATCAAGCTGTTCAGCACTGTCTGTATTAAATTTGGCGACAGTCAGTAATTATCAAGCTGTTCAGTACTGTCTGTGTTAAATTTGGCGACAGTCAGTAATCATCAAGCTGTTCATCACTGTCTGTATTAGATTTGGCGACAGTCAGTAATCATCAAGCTGTTCATCACTGTCTGTATTAAATTTGACGACAGTTAGTAAGTATCAAGCTGTTCAGGACTGTCTATTAAATTTGACGGCAGTCAGTAATTATCAAGCTAGGCATTGTTTCGGGACTACAGAAAATATGGGTCATGTTTTTCGCATAATGAAGTAGTGTGAAGTGGTATCCGTGTCTGTGTTCACTAAGATGGCAGATTTAGATAACAGGTATAATCCTGTCGTCACTTTTTATTTATTTTTTTATTAAAGTGTCTGTGCCAAACCAGGAAAATGAGTTATCATGTATATGTGTGTTAGCTGTATCAAATTTGCATCTGTTTCTGTTAATTTTAATTAGATTTTTGAATTGTTCCGACAGTGTGGTATTTTTGAATTGTTTCGACAGTGTGGTATTTTTGAATTGTTTCGACAGTGTGGTATTTTTGAATTGTTTCGACAGTGTGGTATTTTTGAATTGTTCCGACAGTGTGGTATTTTTGAATTATTCCGACAGTGTGATATTTTTGAATTGATCCGACAGTGTGGTATTTTTGAATTGTTCCGACAGTGTGGTATGTTTGAATTGTTTCGACAGTGTGGTATTTTTTAATTCTTCCGACAGTGTGGTATTTTTGAATTGTTTCGACAGTGTGGTATGTTTGAATTGTTTCGACAGTGTGGTATGTTTGAATTGTTTCGACAGTGTGGTATGTTTGAATGGTTCCGACAGTGTGGTATGTTTGAATTGTTTCGACAGTGTGGTATGTTTGAATTGTTTCGACGGTGTGGAATGTTTGAATTGTTTCGACAGTGTGGTATCTTTGAATTGTTTCGACCGTGTGGTATGTTTGAATTGTTTCGACAGTGTGGTATGTTTGAATTGTTTCGACAGTGTGGTATGTTTGAATTGTTTCGACAGTGGTATGTTTGAATTGTTTCGACAATGTGGTATGTTTGAATTGTTTCGACAGTGTGGTATGTTTGAATTGTTTCGACAGTGTGGTATGTTTGAATTGTTTCGACAGTGTGGTATGTTTGAATTGTTTCGACAGTGTGGTATGTTTGAATTGTTTCGACAGTGGTATGTTTGAATTGTTCCGACAGTGTGGTATGTTTGAATTGTTCCGACAGTGTGGTATGTTTGAATTGTTTCGACAGTGTGGTATTTTTTAATTGTTTCGACAGTGGTATTTTTTTAATTGTTTCGACAGTGTGGTATGTTTGAATTGTTCCGACAGTGTGGTATGTTTGAATTGTTCCGACAGTGTGGTATTTTTTAATTGTTTCGACAGTGTGGTATTGACAGTGTGGTATTTTTTTAATTGTTTCGACAGTGTGGTATGTTTGAATTGTTCCGACAGTGTGGTATTTTTTAATTGTTTCGACAGTATGGTATTTTTGAATTGTTTCGACAGTGTGGTATTTTTGAATTGTTTCGACAGTGTGGTATGTTTGAATTGTTCCGATAGTGTGGTATGTTTGAATTGTTCCGACAGTGTGGTATTTTTGAATTGTTTCGACAGTGTGGTATTTTTTAATTGTTTCGACAGTGTGGTATTTTTTAATTGTTTCGACAGTGTGGTATGTTTGAATTGTTCCGACAGTGTGGTATGTTTGAATTGTTCCGACAGTGTGGTATTTTTTAATTGTTTCGACAGTGTGGTATTTTTTAATTGTTTCGACAGTGTGGTATTTTTTAATTGTTTCGACAGTGTGGTATTTTTTAATTGTTTCGACAGTGTGGTATTTTTTAATTGTTTCGACAGTGTGGTATTTTTTAATTGTTTCGACAGTGTGGTATTTTTTAATTGTTTCGACGGTGTGGTATGTTTTGCTTTTCATTTTATTGCATCCACATTCTTTTTTCTGAAGCAACAAATAAATAAAACAGACTTTGGTAAGTAAAACATTATTGGAGATAAAGACAAATAAAAAGAAAACACATAATGATAATAGTTCTTACAAATCGTATTATATGAAACATTAATTATTGATTGATTGACATTTAAGTAAAACATTTAGTGGAAACAAAACATAAATTAAACCTTAATTTTTTTTTTTCAAATAAATTTATCTTAACGGACTTATTAATGGTTCGAAAATGCAATATAATATTCATTATCAATTTCTGAATTGTTTTTTTTTAATTATACTTCTGATATTATTCAAGGCAAATAATATTGGGATTCATAAATCTTTTACACAGCAATAATGTATACTCCATTTTTTACCTGCCTTTCGATAATTTTGTTTCTTCAATTTACTGCATTTTCCCGATCTATCGACAGGTATGGGTGTATGGTGTATGACGTAATGATGTGTTAAAGGGGAATGGTGTAGGTGTAAGGGGAATGAAGAATGATGTATGGGGGGAATAAGGAATAAAGTATTGAGAAAAGGAATCGGGCGTTTCCTTAAGATAGCAGCTTCTCATTGTACATACATGGCGTCGAATAATCGAATGAAGAGGTTGGGTATATATTTATTACTTTAATATCTCAGACTAAGGAATTTGTAAATAACTGTTGTGTTAAAAGACTGAATTACCTTTTCAATCTGTTTTATTTGTTTTATGTCTGAAATAAATGTTTCCATATGCTGCAATGGTTGAGATTCATTTTTGTCCAAATGAAAACTCCAGGTCCGAGCCAATTTGGTCTAAATTTTAATGTGGACTGCAAACAGATAAAAAAAGGATCAAGAAAATCATTTTAGGATCAGATTTGGAAGTTCTATTATAAATTGACATGTATGATAATTATGATTTGAGATTCAATCATGCACTAGATGGTCAGATGGATATAAACTACCACTAAAGTAAGAAGGAATTGTACGTTTCATCAAACTGTTGTCTATTGTCCTTGTCGGTGTATATAGATTTGCCTGTTGCCACCTCGGATGACAACTGAGTAGATTTACCTCATATACCTCAGTTATTGATATAGCCATTCCGTTTAACTGTTAATAAAGACAAAACAAACAAACAACCAAAAACAAAAAACAAACAAAAACACAAACAAACAAACAAACAAACAAACAACAACAGCCTTACTCAAATCTTTGCCATCCGATAACGAAAATTGACACAAAACAGACAAAGGAATGGCGTTTCTTCTTTTTAATATACAAATATCAACTGGTAACATTGTAAACTTATACAAGTTAGTGTCTGTAGATCTGATAGTCAATAATTCGGCGGAAGAACTGGTAACATTGTAAACTTGTACAAGTTAGTGTCTGTAGATCTGATAGTCAATAATTCGGCGGAAGAACTGGTAACATTGTAAACTTGTACAAGTTAGTGTCTGTAGATCTGATAGTCAATAATTCGGCGGAATAACTGGTAACATTGTAAACTTGTACAAGTTAGTGTCTGTAGATCTGATAGTCAATAATCCGGCGGAAGAACTGGTAATATTGTAAACTTATGCAAGTTAGTGTCTGTAGATCTGATAGTCAATAATTCGGCGGAAGAACTGGTAACATTGTAAACTTGTACAAGTTAGTGTCTGTAGATCTGATAGTCAATAATTCGACGGAAATACTGGTAACATTGTAAACTTGTACAAGTTAGTGTCTGTAGATCTGATAGTCAATAATTCGGCGGAAGTACTGGTAACATTGTAAACTTGTACAAGTTAGTGTCTGTAGATCTGATAGTCAATAATTCGGCGGTAGTACTGGTAACATTGTAAACTTGTACAAGTTAGTGTCTGTAGATCTGATAGTCAATAATTCGGCGGAAGTACTGGTAGCATTGTAAACTTGTACAAGTTAGTGTCTGTAGATCTAATAGTCAATAATTCGGCGGAAGAACTGGTAACATTGTAAACTTGTACAAGTTTGTGTCTGTAGATCTGATAGTCAATAATTCGGCGGAAATACTGGTAACATTGTAAACTTGTACAAGTTAGTGTCTGTAGATCTAATAGTCAATAATTCGGCGGAAGAACTGGTAACATTGTAAACTTGTACAAGTTAGTGTCTGTAGATCTGATAGTCAATAATTCGGCGGAAATACTGGTAACATTGTAAACTTGTACAAGTTAGTGTCTGTAGATCTGATAGTCAATAATTCGGCGGAAGAACTGGTAACATTGTAAACTTATACAAGTTAGTGTCTGTAGATCTGATAGTCAATAATTCGGCGGAAGAACTGGTAACATTGTAAACTTGTACAAGTTAGTGTCTGTAGATCTAATAGTCAATAATTCGGCGGAAGAACTGGTAACATTGTAAACTTGTACAAGTTAGTGTCTGTAGATCTGATAGTCAATAATTCGGCGGAAATACTGGTAACATTGTAAACTTGTACAAGTTAGTGTCTGTAGATCTGATAGTCAATAATTCGGCGGAAGAACTGGTAACATTGTAAACTTATACAAGTTAGTGTCTGTAGATATGATAGTCAATAATTCGGCGGGATATTAGTAAAATACTAATATCCGCCAACCCATGTTAAAACTCAAAACACATTCTGGCGTCCATGAATTATTTCTTAAATAGAGCTTGCAACACTGATATATGTATATACGCATGTCCGAACATGTATGTTTCTGTTGGTGTCTTCTCATTTATCCAACTTTTGAAAGGGCCCGGGTGGCTCAATGAGTTAGGTAGTTGGATTATATAACAACTCATACAAGCCTATCACCAATACAGCTTGGGTTCGCGCCCGGCTTTGTAAATTACAAAAAAAGGTGCACTCGACTCGCTGCTGCAAGTGATGAAATTTACCAGTTGCTTGCCCATGGTCGGTGGTTCTTTCCGGGTACTCCGACTAAAACTGGTCTCATTTATCCAACTGTTATTTTTTACCTGTATTATCTATTTTTTTTAAAGTTGGATAATGCGAATGAACCTTTCTGTTCATATATGACGTATATGTTGCCTTCCATTTCATAAGTTAGTTCTATATTTTTTAATTGGATTTGTATACTGTATACTCCTATCTACATTCATCTTTCTGGATAGAAATTCTTTATAGAACGTTTGCTATTTGTTAAGAATTTCACAGTATAACTTTGTTTGGAGCGTTTCATTCAAATAGTAAACAATCTTCAACATTAAAAATTTTAACCTTAAATATCACGACTTTTTATTTCAAATGTTTAGAAAACAATAATGAAATAAAATGAATAACTGGAAAGAATGTTTGCACGAAAATCACCTTAAGTGAATGTTAATGTTATTACGAGGAACTGATTTACTTAAAGCCACTTTACCTTTAACATTAATAATCATAGTGAAATAAATGTGATTTCACATTAAACTAACATGACACATTGAACTGACGTTGCATAGTCCACGTTTTCAAAAGATAATTGTTTTATCGGAGTAATATTAAAAAGTCGTAAAAAATCATTTCGCCATAAAAAGTAAATAAACGTTAGAGTAGACCGAATAATCTGTCTCTTGTGTGTCTATATTTGTCATTATATATTTTCTTTTTATTATTTGGACATTTTTGTTGTTGTTGTTTTTTGGACACACTGAGACAGAAAGCACTACTATATAAAAGTAGTAGAAAGTATACAATTTGTATGCACTGGAAATTCTGGGATTTCTCGAGTTTTATATTATTATTATTGATATATATCCTCAATACGGTCCGAGTTGTCTTAACATACGGTCCGAGTAGTCTTGGACTACGGTCCGACTAGTCCTTTACTACTGTCCGAGTTGTCCGCGGGCCGAGTTGTCTGACATTCGCCTCTCCTACCACTAAAATATAAGAGTCAATCTGATTGGTTGAAATATTTATGAATGGATGCCATTAATTGTATAGTATAAATGAAGCGAAGAAAAATAAAAATGGATATAGGGGAGTCTCAAGGGATATTTTAAGTCCAGTGCAGGGCTAGAGTTGAAAAATAATCCGTCATGAATAAACCGGTAGGTGTTTGCATTACGCAAAGCTCGAGAAATCCCAGAATTTCCAGTGTATACAAATTGTATGTTTTCTACTTTTATATAGTAATGCTTTCTGTCTCAGTGTGTCAAAAAAATATAAAAAAAAATGTCCAAATAATAAAAAGCAAATATATAATGACAAATATAGACACGCAAGAGACAGATTATTCGATCTAACGTTAGAGAAACCCGAAGCGATAATACAGAATGGACAATTCAGAAAATACGGCTTCAATTTGCTGAACTAACATAAATTGACGTGAAGTAGGTTTCTCCATCAATTAATTTTTTCCGTTTTAGCTGAATTCTAAATAGAACTTAATAAACAGTTATATATACATGAAGCATGGTGTGATTAATAAACAAAATCATAGTTGGTGGTATATCGACAAAGTTTTCTTCAAGACATTTCTAGGAACTGCATGAAGATTAGTTAACAGATATATTTTTGCCATGATATTTAAATAATTTAACATACAACGTAGATCAATAATTTAACATAAAACTTAGATCATTAATTTAACATTAAACGTAGATCAATAAATTAACATTAAACGTAGATCAATAATTTAACATTAAACGTAGACCAATAATTTAACATAAAACGTAGATCAGTAATTTAACATAATACGTAGATCGATAGTTTAACATTAAACGTAGATCAATAATTTAACATGAAACGTAGATCAATAATTTAAAATGAAACGAATATCAATAAGTTAACATAAAACGTAGATCAATAATTTAACATAAAACGTAGATCAATAATTTAACATAACACGTAGATCAATGATTTAACATGAAACGTAGATCAATAATTTAGCATAAAACGTAGATCAATAACTTAACATGAAACGAAGATCAGTAAGCTAACATGAAACGTAGATCAATAATTTAACATTAAACGTAGATCAATAAATTAACATAAAACGTAGATCAATAATTTAGCATAAAACGTAGATCAATAATTTAACATAAAACGTAGATCAATAATTTAGCATAAAACGTAGATTAATAATTTAACGTGAAACGTAGATCAATAATTTAACATTAAACGTAGATCAATAAATTAACATAAAACGTAGATCAATAATTTAACATAAAACGTAGATCAATAATTTAGCATAAAACGTAGATAAATTTTTTAACATAAACACGTAGATATCTAAATATGCTCAATGAGCGTTAAACATCATTCACACTCTCAGAATGATGACCAAATAAACCTCTAGTTTTAATTTTATCTGTACCGGTAGTTAGTCGTGTTAAATTATGATATAAACCTTATTGTTTAAGATATTTTAAGTCTAGTGTATGTTACATATATTGTTTTCAAGCTATTACGTTCTTATCTAAAATCAACGATATATATTACATTGCACATTTGTATAATACAACATTGCCACATCCTTTAATTAATTGATCCTAATACAGATATAGAATCTTGTTCAATGGCAACCGATTGTACAAATTCCAGCCATATGTTTGATTAAACAGATACCACGGTTCTTATAAAGTTCATAAGACATGTGGTATATATGTTATCTAACAGAAATGAAATGATTGACATTTGGCACGGAGCTTAAGCTATGGTACAACTTTCAGAACTACATGTTGTACCATGATAAAAGTCTCGCTCATTGCATGTTTTTATGGCTGTCTAATTGAGTATGGTACAGTATCAGTTCCAGAAAATAGACCATAGTTTTCTACAGTAAAGCGTTTACATCAAATTTAGTGCACACGACGGGTTTCTAGAATCGGTTATGGTCAGCTATGCCTGAGGGAGGATGCCATTAGTTTTAATAATGATTACATGATTTAGGAACTGTAAGTGTCGATAAAAATATATCTAATAAACTATGTCTGTGTCGAAGCACTGACTACTGGGCGGCTGATACCCTCGAGTTCTATTAGTCCACCAGCAGAGGTATTGACCTAGTGATAGTAATAAAAACGTAGATATCAAATTTAGTGCCCACGACGCGTTTCTGAAAAAAACTTCTGTCAGGTACGCTCAAATCCAAAATACACATGTTAAGCTGAATAATTCATATAAATATCAAAGGAAAAAAAAGGTAATTTATGTTACAATATGTAGTTACTATCTCATAATGTTCCATATAAAAGGTAATTCATGTTACAATATGTAGTTACTATCTCATAATGTTCCATATAAAAGGTAATTCATGTTACAATATGTAGTTACTATCTCATAATGTTCCATATAAAAGGTAATTTATGTTACAATATGTAGTTACTATCTCATAATGTTCCATATAAAAGGTAATTCATGTTACAATATGTAGTTACTATCTCACAATGTTCCATATAAAAGGTAATTCATGTTACAATATGTAGTTACTATCTCACAATGTTCCATATAAAAGGTAATTCATGTTACAATATGTAGTTACTATCTCACAATGTTCCATATAAAAGGTAATTCATGTTACAATATGTAGTTACTATCTCATAATGTTCCATATAAAAGGTAATTCATGTTACAATATGTAGTTACTATCTCACAATGTTCCATATAAAAGGTAATTCATGTTACAATATGTAGTTACTATCTCATAATGTTCCATATAAAAGGTAATTCATGTTACAATATGTAGTTACTATCTCATAATGTTCCATAAAAAAGGTAAGTTATGTTACAATATGTAGTTATTATCCCATAATGTTCCAAAATTTTACATTAACAGCTACACATGTAAATGTTATTTATTATACTGTCTCATTTTCACTGTTCCATATTTACAGTTTCCATGTTGAAAAAAAAAAAAAAAAATTAAAAATCAGAATCACTACTAATTGGGTTAATTTAATTATTTATTTATTTAATGAGGATTTTACTAATTGTATTACTCTACTTTGAAATTGTGTATGCATGTTTATTGATTCAGTAGTAACAAGAAACAGGTATACCATTAACAGAAAGGAGCAAAATTCGTCTAAAAGGGCCAAAAAATGTGGGGTTTTTTCAACAATAAGAAAATTATCTTTCCATTTTTTTGTTTCCCATTGCTTCTATGCGCATCACTGGAACATTCCACCTTTTTTTGGGGGTTAAAACACCATAAGGGTACGTAGTTGTAATAAACAGAAAATATGGGCCAAAATCGGCCCTTACTGAACTTAGATATTCTGATGTGATAACACTGTTTTGCCAATCCCAAAATCACAATATTCTGGAAAAGAAATACATTTATTTTTGTTTATTTTTTTAACAGCTTGTACATTTTTAGTTTTTGTTAAATCATGTTTTAATTAAAGATAAATGTTAGTGGTAGGTTCTGTTCTGATATCACTATTAAGGGTCTTCTCCTTGATATATAGTTATGTTGTCTAGACGACGGTGGCGTTATGCTGAGAATATTATAATCAGTCATGGTCGAAAATGTGAGATTGGACATTTCCTTTCGAGGGTTTGCACTTTTAAAATCAGAAACGAGGCTTGCCGAGGTTCCGATGAAAGAAAATGTGAACGCAAGGGTGGAATAGTCTCATCTCACATTATTGACCCTTACTGATTATTTTTCTCTCACCATTTGGCAAATTATTCAATATGTATGTCCAACTTAAAAATAGCTGCCATGGGAAAAAATAGTTTACTTCTTAACATAGCGGTTTAATGAAAAATAAATACGATATTTATATAATAGTTACTTATGTATAAGGCATTATCATGATTTATAGACTTCCCAATGTACAGTAGTATTGACTAAAACATTGACAATGCCCTATTCATAAGTGACTATTATTTTTATTTCATTGAAGGAAATAAGACTTTCTAAATAATTTCGCTCATTTTGGTACATGCACATGTTGTATATTGACGATGGACAGCAAATAAAGTAGTTTGACAACAGACGACACATGCTGTACCTTTAAGACATGCATGTATCCTCACTTTTGAACAATATCCTCATTTTGAAACAAATAAACATAAACAATAGACAATGTATTTTGTTTACATTGACAGCTGCACGATCTCCGTTGCGGTTTGAAAAAAGGACGCAGCTCTAAAATTTAGATCGGTCATTAACATAATAATAATACCCGCGAGCATTATCATGTTAATGACTGGTGGGTTTCTTTAACGCAGATTAATGCATGACACGTGACCATGTATACACCAATGAAAAAGTCGAATTTAGAATTGATATGAAATAATCGAAATTATTGTGTGTGTTTTAGATTTATATCTTAGATTTAACATTATAAATAAGAATCCTGAAAGTATTAATACGGTAATTTTATAGTTTTAAGTTTAATTTAAAAAAAAACTTCTTGGAAATTGTTTGTTTTTTTGCAACGTGATTGTGGTAATTAAAGTTTTATTGATGTTTTTTGTCTATCCTGATTGTGGTAATTAAAGTTTTATTGATGTTTTTTTTTGTCTATCTTGATTGTGGTAATTAAAGTTTTATTGATGCTTTTTGTCTATCCTGATTGTGGTAATTAAAGTTGTATTGATGTTTTTTTTGTCAATCTTGATTGTGGTAATAGTTTTATTGATGCTTTTTGTCTATCCTGATTGTGGTAATTAAAGTTTTATTGATGTTTTTTGTCAATCCTGATTGTGGTAATTAAAGTTTTATTGATGTTTTTTGTCTATCCTGATTGTGGTAATTAAAGTTTTATTGATGTTTTTTGTCTATCCTGATTGTGGTAATTAAAGTTTTATTGATGTTTTTTGTCTATCCTGATTGTGGTAATTAAAGTTTTATTGATGTTTTTTGTCTATCCTGATTGTGGTAATTAAACTTGAATTGATGTTTTTTGTCTATCCTGATTGTGGTAATTAAGGTTTTATTGATGTTTTTTTTTGTCTATCCTGATTGTGGTAATTCAAGTTTTATTGATGTTTTTTGTCTATCCTGGTTGTGGTAATTAAAGTTTTATTAATGTTTTTTTTGTCTATCCCAATTGTGGTAATTAAAATTTTTTTTTGTGTCTATCCGGAATGTGGTGTGCAATCATGTTGTTTCTCTATCCGGAATGTGATGTGCAATCATATTGCTTCTCTATCCGGAATGTGGTGTGCAATCATGTTGCTTCTCTATCCAGAATGTGGTGTGCAATCATGTTGTTTCTCTATCCGGAATGTGGTGAGCAATCATATTGCTTCTCTATCCAGAATGTGGTGTGCAATCATGTTGTTTCTCTATCCGGAATGTGGTGTGCAATCATATTGATTCTCTATCTGGAATGTGGTGTGCAATCATGTTGTTTCTCTATCCGGAATGTGGTGTGCAATCATATTGCTTCTCTATCCGGAATGTGGTGTGCAATCATGTTGCTTCTCTATCCGGAATGTGGTGTGCAATCATATTGATTCTCTATCCAGAATGTGGTGTGCAATCATGTTGTTTCTCTATCCGAAATGTGATGTGCAATCATATTGATTCTCTATCCAGAATGTGGTGCGCAATCATATTGCTTCTTTATCCGGAATGTGGTGTGCAATCATATTGCTTCTCTATCCGGAATGTAATGTGCTATCATGTTGTTTCTCTATCCGGAATGTGGTGTGCAATCATGTTGTTTGTATATCCGGAATGCAAACGAGTGCCTCGAGTATGTCACGCTCCACGTATGTAACATTCAACTGATGAGCAATGACTTGTCATGTGTAGTCGTTGATGCCCTGTTGCAAGGAAAAATATCTGACCCTATTCAGCATATTATACTCTCTCTATTCTTTCGCAATTGTAATTACCGCTCTTTATGCCCAGTGCCAACCTTTTACCAACACAATTGTTAACTTGTCAAATTTTTTTTTTTTTATCAATGTGTGACGTAAAAATTTTTTTGACATTTACTTCACTGAATATGGTACTGCTTTGACAACTATGTTACCTATTTTGTTCCTGTATTTAAATACTGTTATAGTGACAGCCGGAACCTTTGAATTGTAATGAGAGCGGGAGGTTTGGCGCTTTAAAATCTGATTCAACCCACCATTTCTTTAGAAATGCCTGTACCAAGTCAGGGTCATTACGATTTTCACAGTTTTCCGGTTGTTGACTGATTTTGTCTGTTTATATAATTACGAGTTTTGACTTTCCCTTTGTAAGATTGTTCGGAGTTCGGTAATTTTGTTATTACCCTTATTTCTTATGAATATAGCTGAAATACTGCTCACTTGATGTTAAACATCAATCACCGTCTTACCACACTTGGCATATACAACAAATAATGCGAGATTTACAACAAGTTATCATGTATTTCTGTTTTCGGACGTAAATATAAGAAGATAAATGTGTTGCCATGAGACTTAGTAATACGACCTTGATATTATGATTTATCCATATCACAAGGAATATCAATGAGTTCAAAGTTAGTTTTACATGTTATAAATAAGATATATCGGTCAATTGTTCTCTGAAGGGTAAAACAGTACAGTTGGTGTAGAACAATGTAAATGTATAAGTGATATTGTTTTAATTTGAATTATTGTATACTGTTTCCTTTCATAAACATCTTTTATTTGCTGTATAAGTTACCTTTATTTGAGATACATTTTCACTTCTTCCACATTTGTATTTCAATGGTCTATTTCAATTTTAAAGATATATACCACTATAACTACGTTGACACATTGCCTCTGCCTACGTTGACACATTGCCTCTGCCTACGTTGACACATTGCCTCTGCCTACGTTGACACATTGCCTCTGCCTACAGTTGACACATTGCCTCTGCCTACGTTGACACATTGCCTCTGCCCACGTTGACACATTGCCTCTGCCTACGTTGACACATTGCCTCTGCCTATGTTGACACATTGCCTCTGCCTACTATGTTTCCATTGAATTTTGGAATTGGTTTTGTTTTTCATTGTATTAACAAAGTAATAACCCTGTTTTTTTTAAATGGTAGAATAATTGAGAGTGTTATATCTTCTCAGTTGTTTTGCATTATTAGCTTTGAGATTAACAAGAGTAATAATGCATGCTATACATTGAGAAATGACAGCACAGAGTTGAGTGTATGTTCAATATTTAATTTCAACAATTTAATGACTGATTTATTCTGGTCTCTCACCAAGAAGAATAATTTCTTTTGATGTTTATGACTAATTGATATTAAATCTTTTAGCAGTACCAGTTATGATTCTTTTGTCATCAAAGAGTAATGGTCTTTGTCAAACAACACTTCATGTGTGTAAATAGTACGATGGTCGGATATTTGTTGTCAAGCAACACATCATGTGTGTAAATAGTACGATGGTCGGATATTTGTTGTCAAACAACACTTCATGTTTGTAATTAATACGATGGTCGGATATTTGTTGTCAAACAACACTTCATGTGTGAAAATAGTACGATGGTCGGATATTTGTTGTCAAACAACACTTCATGTGTGTAAATAATACAATGGTCGGGTATTTGTTGTCAAACAACACTGCATGTGTGTAAATACAACGATGGTCGGATATTTGTTGTCAAACAACACTTCATGTGTGTACATATTACGATGGTCGGATATTTGTTGTCAAACAACACTTCATGTGTGAAAATAGTACGATGGTCGGATATTTGTTGTCAAGCAACACTTCATGTGTGTAAATAATACAATGGTCGAGTAGTTGTTGTCAAACAAAACTTCATGTGTGTAAATAATACGATGGTCGGATATTTGTTGTCAAACAACACTTCATGTGTGTAAATAGTATGATTGTCGGATATTTGTTGTCAAGCAACACTTCATGTGTGTAAATAGTACGATGGTCGGATATTTGTTGTCAAACAACACTTCATGTTTGTAAATAATACGATGGTCGGATATTTGTTGTCAAACAACACTTCATGTGTGTGAAAGGTACGATGGTCGGATATTTGTTGTCAAACAACACTTCATGTGTGTAAAAGGTACGATGGTCTGATATTTGTTGTCAAACAACACTTCATGTATGTAAATAGTACGATGGTCGGATATTTGTTGTCAAACAACACTTCATGTGTGTAAATAGTATGATGGTCTGATATTTGTTGTCAAACAACACTTCATGTGTGAAAATAGTACGATAGTCGGATATTTGTTGTCAAACAACACTTCATGTGTGTAAATAATACAATGGTCGGGTATTTGTTGTCAAACAACACTGCATGTGTATAGATATTACGATGATCGGATATTTGTTGTCAAACAACACTTCATGTGCGTATAAAAGGTACGATGGTCGGATATTTGTTGTCAAACAACACTTCGTGTGTGTAAAAGGTACGATGGTCTGATATTTGTTGTCAAACAACACTTCATGTGTGTATATAGTACGATGGTCGGATATTTGTTGTCAAACAACACTTCATGTGTGTAAATATTACGATGATCGGATATTTGTTGTCAAACAACACTTCATGTGTGTAGATAGTACGATGGTCGGATATTTGTTGTCAAACAACACTTCGTATGTATAAAAGGTACGATTGTCGGATATTTGTTGTCAAGCAACACTTCATGTGTGTAAATAGTACGATGGTCGGATATTTGTTGTCAAACAACACTTCATGTTTGTAAATAATACGATGGTCGGATATTTGTTGTCAAACAACACTTCATGTGTGTGAAAGGTACGATGGTCGGATATTTGTTGTCAAACAACACTTCATGTGTGTAAAAGGTACGATGGTCTGATATTTGTTGTCAAACAACACTTCATGTATGTAAATAGTACGATGGTCGGATATTTGTTGTCAAACAACACTTCATGTGTGTAAATAGTATGATGGTCTGATATTTGTTGTCAAACAACACTTCATGTGTGAAAATAGTACGATAGTCGGATATTTGTTGTCAAACAACACTTCATGTGTGTAAATAATACAATGTTCGGGTATTTGTTGTCAAACAACACTGCATGTGTATAGATATTACGATGATCGGATATTTGTTGTCAAACAACACTTCATGTGTGTATAAAAGGTACGATGGTCGGATATTTGTTGTCAAACAACACTTCGTGTGTGTAAAAGGTACGATGGTCTGATATTTGTTGTCAAACAACACTTCATGTGTGTATATAGTACGATGGTCGGATATTTGTTGTCAAACAACACTTCATGTGTGTAAATATTACGATGATCGGATATTTGTTGTCAAACAACACTTCATGTGTGTAGATAGTACGATGGTCGGATATTTGTTGTCAAACAACACTTCGTGTGTATAAAAGGTACGATTGTCGGATATTTGTTGTCAAGCAACACTTCATGTGTGTAAATAGTACGATGGTCGGATATTTGTTGTCAAACAACACTTCATGTTTGTAAATAATACGATGGTCGGATATTTGTTGTCAAACAACACTTCATGTGTGTGAAAGGTACGATGGTCGGATATTTGTTGTCAAACAACACTTCATGTGTGAAAAAGGTACGATGGTCTGATATTTGTTGTCAAACAACATTTCATGTATGTAAATAGTACGATGGTCGGATATTTGTTGTCAAACAACACTTCATGTGTGTAAATAGTATGATGGTCTGATATTTGTTGTCAAACAACACTTCATGTGTGAAAATAGTACGATAGTCGGATATTTGTTGTCAAACAACACTTCATGTGTGTAAATAATACAATTGTCGGGTATTTGTTGTCAAACAACACTGCATGTGTATAGTTATTACGATGATCGGATATTTGTTGTCAAACAACACTTCATGTGTGTATAAAAGGTACGATGGTCGGATATTTGTTGTCAAACAACACTTCGTATGTGTAAAAGGTACGATGGTCTGATATTTGTTGTCAAACAACACTTCATGTGTGTATATAGTACGATGGTCGGATATTTGTTGTCAAACAACACTTCATGTGTGTAAATATTACGATGATCGGATATTTGTTGTCAAACAACACTTCATGTGTGTAGATAGTACGATGGTCGGATATTTGTTGTCAAACAACACTTCGTCTGTATAAAAGGTACGATGGTCGGATATTTGTTGTCAAACAACACTTCGTGTGTGTAAAAGGTACGATGGTCTGATATTTGTTGTCAAACAACACTTCATGTGTGTATATAGTACGATGGTCGGATATTTGTTGTCAAACAACACTTCATGTGTGTAAATAATACAATGGTCGGGTATTTGTTGTCAAACAACACTTCATGTGTGTAGATAGTACGATGGTCGGATATTTGTTGTCAAACAACACTTCATGTGTGTAGATAGTACGATGGTCGGATATTTGTTGTCAAACAACACTTCGTGTGTATAAAAGGTACGATGGTCGGATATTTGTTGTCAAACAACACTTCATGTGTGTAAATAGTATGATGGTCGGATATTTGTTGTCAAACAACACTTCATATGTGCAAATAGTGCGATGGTCGGATATTTGTTGTCAAACACTTCATGTGTGTAAATAGTACGATGGTCGGATATTTGTTGTCAAACAACACTTCATGTGTGTAAATAGTACGATTGTCAGATATTTGTTGTCAAAGAAGACTTCATGTGTACAAATAGTATGATGGTCGGATATTTGTTGTTAAACACTTCATATGTGTAAATAGTACGATGGTCGGATATTTGTTGTCAAACAACACTTCATGTGTGTAAAAGATACGATGGTCGGATATGTGTTGTCAAACAGCAATTCATGTGTGTAAAAGGTACGATGGTCGGATATTTGTTGTCAAGCAACACTTCATGTGTGTAAAAGGTACGATGGTCGGATATGTGTTGTCAAACAACAATTCATGTGTGTAAAAGGTACGATGGTCGGATATTTGTTGTCAAACAACACTTCATGTGTGTAAAAGGTACGATTGTGGTGGATATTTATTTGTCATGCGTTAACTTATCTCTAGCAACTTCTACCTAGTTTGTTGGTCTTTCGAAACAACTGCAATTTGTACTTTACGTAGCAGAGGAGTGACATCTGTTAAGGACATACCAATCATTTACGTACCGTCGTTGTGTGTATTTGACTCGCCGCGGATATCCTTTAGGGCGCGGAATCCTTTAGGAGAAACTATACATCGCAACGATGAAGTTATGTTGCATTTCTATACCTCAATATACACTCGGGAAGGGGCCTAGACATAGTAGGATTTGATTCGCCCATGACTTGCACGAAAAGAAGATGTGTGCAATTCCAGAATGGCAAAGACTATCCACAAATAACCAACCAAATATAGGTATTAAACTCCTTTCAACCCAATGCTTGAGAACGAAGTGAAAAGGAATTGTCTTTCAGAATGATGACTTTATTTTTCCTTCAATACAGTCAATTGCTTTATGAGTGTTCAATTTTAAAATCCAATGATTCTGCCAAAGCCAACCATCTGTGTTCCTTGTAAGAAATTGCAGGATTAATATGAAATTGTGTGTTATAAATGTGAAAAAAATCTAGATCGTCAATTTACAAAGTATCTTTTCATGCATGTTATATAGTGGAATATGTGATATCTATGAATACTGATGTATCTAATATTAGAGTAGGTGGTAGCTCATCATGTCAGTTTTCCGTTTCACAGTTGTTTTTGCATTTCATGTTTGTGTGATATAGTATTGAACAATATCATATGCAATCTTGAGCTTGTATTTAATGCTATGTACACAACCGTTTTACCACGTGATGATATACTACCTTTTATATTAGTAAACCAGTTTTACAGTAGACAACTTGACTTGGTTAACGGTTACGGAATATCTGTATCATAACTGACCACGGGTGTGTTCCGTTTATCGTTATCATAATCGTGTTCTTTCCTCATACATTACTTATCAGTAAACTCTTGGACAAAATAACATGACGAGTACCACTAGTGCAGTATGAACTGTCTACCCTTCTGAGTTCATCCCCGTCTTTAGTGGAGTTCATGTTACTCAATTTTAGTATTTTGTGGACTATTGTTTATTTTTTTTGTCTTCTTTTGGTGGTCATTGTATTGTTTGTCGTTCTTCGTGTTACGTCCTCTGATTACCCCTTTGGGATCTTCAACTTTTCTTATGTATACTGCTTACAGCACAGGTGAATGTGTTCTTATTAAATTTTGGTGTGTTGACCAGGAATATGCGGACAGTGGTATTTTTTTGGAGGAAGAATTGTTAAATGCGACATTAATCAATATTGATCATTTTAATAATTTACTTTCAACATTGGAGTTGTGTCCTAACATATCCGCGCTCAAAATGGAGACGCAAGAGAGCAGTATACAGTTTATAAATAATATTATTTGTTGACAATGCGAGTCGAATTCCCACGTGTGGATTTATATTTAAACACTGCTATATATCAAATTTAATCTGAAACAAAAATGAAGTTGATTTTTATGTCATTTTGGGAGAGGTTATCTTGCGAGAATTAATAATAAGCAAACTTCTTGTGTTAATCATTCAGAAATTAATTTTTCTTTTGATTGTAGATGGTTTATAGAGAAATAAAGAAAAGGTTTGAGGTGTTAAAATTATTAAACAGATCAAAAATGTATGTACAGGTACTGTCAATGGTGAATCGATGACTCTAAATAAAGATACGGTTGACAAACATTACTATAATAGTCATAAGAAGAGTTCCAGTCTCTTAGTGTCTGTTATTATAGATTAAAGTACATTTGTATGTGTTATATTGAATGTTATGTCATTAATAACAGATGTATCATTATTAATATCATGGAAGTACTCTTGTGTCATGTGTTAGAAGAATTCCCATTATTATTTCTGACAAAACTGACAGTTGTGCTTTGCATGGTATTGAGAGAAGGAGTCCATATTTTAGGTAATGTTTGAAAGGTCTACATTTGCTACTACTGCTGTCTTCTCAAAGCTGTTTCAACCTGTGTTGTTCTATTTAAATCATTAAGGAAGTAAAAACAAGCTAATCAACATTTTAATTTCTTACCTAAAACAAACCAAAAGATAACATTGGCATTTGTCCTACTGTCTCCTTTTTTTGTGTTTAGATTTTCGAATTCCAAGAATTATTTCAAATGCCTTTCGGAAGTCATCATTGAAAAGAGTATACAAAATAGGATTTAGGCCGGAATTTGCATATCCTAGCCAGATAATTGCAGCTTGAATATGTTTGTCTAGATCACATGTAGCACAGAAGCTTCGAATTAAATACATGAATAAGAAAGGAATCCAGCAAAAACAAAAGCAGGCCATTACAATTGCCATGCGTTTAGTCGCCCTTTGTTCTCTTAGTTCATATTTGCTTTTTATCCCGGTCATACTTTTATTTCTGAGCATTATAGCACGTTTTTTCAAAGAACTACCCTTTTTACATTTAACAGATTTGTGACTCTCGCTTTCTCGTCTCTGGTTGTTTTTACCTGATCTTTTTATATTTAAGCAGCTTAGACTAGGAGAACATGTTCTACATGCACAGCCACTACAGCACATATTTTCACCATTGTAACTAACGGTATCACCAGAACTGTCGTCCATTATGATGGCGTTATTATCTGCATCATCTGTTGCATCAGTATGTTTTTTTCGTCCGTTCATGACGGACGCAGGCGGTTTTGTTTTAATTTCAGACTGTTTTTGTAGCTCACTTGCCCCCTTCACATCATTGCTGACTGTGAGTAACATTGTTGAACTATTACTACTACTTAATTCTTTTTCATTATTCAGGTTATTGAGTTTTTTTGTAGGGTCGTCGGATTTTCCTAAATGCCTTTTTGAAAGTGGACTTATTTGTGTAGATTTGTCCTTCATTACGATTGTTGGTTGCAAGTCTATTTGAGTTGTACACGTGACAGTAGCTTTAGGATGATTACAACTCGTTTCGTTGTCATTATCAATGTTACAGTGTTTCTTTTTACGAGGTTTTAAAACTCTTGTTCTTTGTTTTAAAACAATGAAAATTCTAACATATAAAAATGTCATTAGAAAAATTGGTATAACGAAGGAACCCATAGCTGAATAAACAACGTAGCCTTCTGTGGAGAATAGTTCACATTTGTACCGGTTTATTGAAGGATGATAGACAGACAATCTTTGTAGCATATCTCTCCATCCGATGAATGGTGCAAACGACACTATTAAGGAAAATAACCACACAAATATAATATAAATTAAGGCTCTAACTGGAGAACGCCGTTCAAAGTACCAAACCGGATATACCGTGGCGGTATAACGATCTACTGCTATCGTACACAATCCCCATATTGAAGCGGTACAATTCAAGACGTCTATGCATAACCATAAAGTACACATGGTCTCTCCAAAGACCCAAAAACCGAATAAATCATTAACAGTTGAAAGCGGAAGGACTGTAATGGCAAGCAGTAAATCACTTACGGCTAAGTTTCCAATTAGACAGTTTGAAATTGAACGGAGATTTGGAAATTTATACAATGCAATTAATACCAGTATATTTCCAAATATTGTCCACAGTGTTATCACAAATAAAAGCAAGGCAACAAAGACCAGTGGAGGAAAAGATGAGAAATTTAATGAACATACAGGTCCTGTTAAAGTCCAGTTTGAGAAAATTGTGCTGCTATTTGAATCACATATGTTGATATATGACACATTTAAAGGTATCATTGTTTGATTTAAGGTAAAATATCCAGTGCCATTTAAATCATTTCTTGAAATGTCCATTTTAGCACTTAATCGCTTACACTCCTATATCCTCAAAAAGTGTTTTTTTTATTTAGATTTAAGTCTTTTTATGGTTTTGAAAATAAGCTTAAAATAACATATTGCTCACATATTTCACACTTGGAACTAACATCCTCAGAACTATTAAAGTTGTACTGGCTGATAAACCAACGCTTGAATATTAACCGGTAATTTATAAATCCATTTTCATCCTTTGAATGTATTTATCGGATATTCTACCTCTATATTATTTGTAGCGCTACTCAGTTGTCAATATCCTTCTCAGAATTATATCACGTTGTTCATTGGCGATAAAATACAATATTGTAAACATAATAAAGAAATCAAAATTGATCAGCTACAAGAACTTTCCAATCTTCTCTTTTGCACTTTATGAAGAGTTGCTTTAACTGATGAAAACAATTTCTCAAGGACTGCTCTTGGTTGTTTCAAACAATTTTTCTTGTCTTTTTCCCTGTCAACGAGAAATATTTAAATATTTCATTCAATCACGTTATCATGTGTCACCAATTCGCTCGGAACAAAAGTATTTCACAATTTAATTTGTTTTTCCGCTATGCTTTCCAATATTTTTCAATACACTAATAAGAAATCCTTTGAGGAGACAAATTGAATAAAATAAAATCGTTGTCATAGTAAGCATATGACATGGTGTGTTGTTGATTCGTCAAGAAGTATATGATTCTGTTCTATAGACATGAATTGTATGTCTTGATGGAATTGGTAAAGTTATTTTCAAGTAGACACCGGTTTAATTTGATTTCATAATTATGTTCCTTTTGACCAATTTCTTGTTTAATGGTCGAAGATTGGTTGACACGCACAAGAAGATACAGGATAAGTTTTATGGTACAGTCTTTATGCTCTAACACCAGTTACGTCTAACCCTTTCAATAAGCTCCACGTTTACCGAGATTGATTTTTATACTTTTTGTTTTGTCATTCACATTCACTATTAAGTTTATAAAGGAAAAATCCAATATTGCATTATCCAACCAGAGATTAGTTTTTTTTAATTAGATTACCTTTCATATATATAGATGTTAAAATCTGCATTCTTATTTGATCGCACCTTATAGTCTGTTCTTTTATGCTTGCATAGATTTGTAATTCAAATCAAGAACCGCCTCGATAGTGAATGATTCTCCTAATGTTAATGTGTGATACATATAGTACAGGGCAGCTACTATCCTATTTATTGTCATCCTTCCTGATAACAATAACTTGACATATTGAAAGTATTACAGAATGTGCTGGATCACTAGGAAATTTGTCGTTTATGTCTCAATTTTATGACCTTATACAGTCGTGTGAGTCGAGTAAACCTTCACAAACAACCGCTTCCTTTAGATGTCCTCGGTGATTTATTATTGGTTTTCACATAGAAAATCTGCAACTAGAAAATACAGATTCATGACAACTTAACATTTATCATTTGCTAGATGTCTCATGGATAAGGTTTCATTGAAATGTGCTGGCTCTGTTAATAGCCGCATCATGTCAGACAATCTTGTGAAACAGTTTTGCAAGGGAGAGACAAATCATATTTACATACTGTTTTTCAACGTTGATGGGATTTAAAATTGCAATATTGTCCTTTGCTAAAGAGTGGGGGACTCATATATCATTAACATGACGCGTTGATGGTAATGCATATTTAGTGTCATCAGAGTTTTATGCAATACAATTTGCCAGAAATGTGGAATGAGTTTACGATTGCAGTGAAATCTTATATCTACGTTTTCCATGAGATGATACTAAACGTGCATTAATTCAATATCAAACATTAAGTATATGCTCTGTATAGAATTCAGATCGTGTACTAATGGCGTCTTAGATTTAGGAAATAATTCATGGTAGCCGTAGATTTGTGCTCATTTAACCATGGGTTGGGCATTTATATTCGATATATTCTATAAAATACGAATATAAATGCCCAACCCATGGTTGAATGTACACAATCTACGGCTGCCATGAATTATTTCTTTTCTAATATGACAAATACGGTAATTTTTATGACCCTAGGCGACCTTAGAATCCGCCACAGAACGGCTGTTCCGTTTAGCCCCCTTCACATATGAATACGAATATTGGTTGTTTACGTCGTCAACATTTCACGCGGGAGGTGGCCGGAATATCCGTCGGGGAAAACATCAGATAAGTGCGTTGTCATTGCATATTTGTGTATATATGTAAACAAAGTAATATCATGTGTAGTTGTTATGTATGACCTCACGGAAACGGCCTTGTAGACTTTTATTCATTACAGAAACTTTTTAAATTATGTTTGTTTTGTTTCCAATCGATAATTTGAGTGCGCAGGTGCTAAAGGTAGATATATACCGACATATACTGGTTGACGATATATAGGCCGTCATATTAGAATTAATATTATCATTAAGTATATACATGTATATATTTTGTATAGAATTCAGAACGTGTTCTAATGGTGTCTTAGATTTAATATTATCATTAAGTATATACTCTGTATAGAATTCAGAACATGTACTAATGGTGTCTTAGATTTAATATTATCATTAAGTATATACTCTGTATAGAATTCAGAACATGTACTAATGGTGTCTTAGATTTGATATTATCATTAAGTATATACTCTGTATAGAATTCAGAACATGTACTAATGGTTTCTTAGATTTAATATTATCATTAAGTATATACTCTGTATAGAATTCAGAACGTGTTCTAATGGTGTCTTAGATTTAATATTATCATTAAGTATATACTCTGTATAGAATTCAGAACGTGTTCTAATGGTGTCTTAGATTTAATATTATCATTAAGTATATACTCTGTATAGAATTCAGAACGTGTACTAATGGTGTCTTAGATTTAATATTATCATTAAGTATATACTCTGTATAGAATTCAGAACATGTACTAATGGTGTCTTAGATTTAATATTATCATTAAGTATATACTCTGTATAGAATTCAGAACGTGTACTAATGGTGTCTTAGATTTAATATTATCATTAAGTATATACTCTGTATAGAATTCAGAACATGTACTAATGGTGTCTTAGATTTAATATTATCATTAAGTATATACTCTGTATAGAATTCAGAACATGTACTAATGGTGTCTTAGATTTAATATTATCATTAAGTATATACTCTGTATAGAATTCAGAACATGTACTAATGGTGTCTTAGATTTAATATTATCATTAAGTATATACTCTGTATAGAATTCAGAACATGTTCTAATGGTGTCTTAGATTTAATATTATCATTAAGTATATACTCTGTATAGAATTCAGAACGTGTTCTAATGGTGTCTTAGATTTAATATTATCATTAAGTATATACTCTGTATAGAATTCAGAACATGTACTAATGGTGTCTTAGATTTAATATTATCATTAAGTATATACTCTGTATAGAATTCAGAACATGTACTAATGGTGTCTTAGATTTAATATTATCATTAAGTATATACTCTGTATAGAATTCAGAACATGTACTAATGGTGTTTTAGATTTAATATTATCATTAAGTATATACTCTGTATAGAATTCAGAACATGTTCTAATGGTGTCTTAGATTTAATATTATCATTAAGTATATACTCTGTATAGAATTCAGAACATGTACTAATGGTGTCTTAGATTTAATATTATCATTAAGTATATACTCTGTATAGAATTCAGAACATGTACTAATGGTGTCTTAGATTTAATATTAATTAAGTATATACTCTGTATAGAATTCAGAACGTGTTCTAATGGTGTCTTAGATTTAATATTATCATTAAGTATATACTCTGTATAGAATTCAGAACATGTTCTAATGGTGTCTTAGATTTAATATTATCATTAAGTATATACTCTGTATAGAATTCAGAACATGTACTAATGGTGTCTTAGATTTAATATTATCATTAAGTATATACTCTGTATAGAACTCAGAACATGCACTAATGGTGTCTTAGATTTAATATTATCATTAAGTATATACTCTGTATAGAATTCAGAACGTGTACTAATGGTGTCTTAGATTTAATATTATCATTAAGTATATACTCTGTATAGAATTCAGAACATGTACTAATGGTGTCTTAGATTTAATATTATCATTAAGTATATACTCTGTATAGAACTCAGAACATGCACTAATGGTGTCTTAGATTTAATATTATCATTAAGTATATACTCTGTATAGAATTCAGAACGTGTACTAATGGTGTCTTAGATTTAATATTATCATTAAGTATATACTCTGTATAGAATTCAGAACATGTACTAATGGTGTCTTAGATTTAATATTATCATTAAGTATATACTCTGTATAGAATTCAGAACATGTACTAATGGTGTCTTAGATTTAATATTATCATTAAGTATATACTCTGTATAGAATTCAGAACGTGTTCTAATGGTGTCTTAGATTTAATATTATCATTAAGTATATACTCTGTATAGAATTCAGAACATGTACTAATGGTGTCTTAGATTTAATATTATCATTAAGTATATACTCTGTATAGAATTCAGAACGTGTACTAATGGTGTCTTAGATTTAATATTATCATTAAGTATATACTCTGTATAGAATTCAGAACGTGTACTAATGGTGTCTTAGATTTAATATTATCATTAAGTATATACTCTGTATAGAATTCAGAACATGTACTAATGGTGTCTTAGATTTAATATTATCATTAAGTATATACTCTGTATAGAATTCAGAACATGTACTAATGGTGTCTTAGATTTAATATTATCATTAAGTATATACTCTGTATAGAATTCAGAACATGTACTAATGGTGTCTTAGATTTAATATTATCATTAAGTATATACTCTGTATAGAATTCAGAACATGTTCTAATGGTGTCTTAGATTTAATATTATCATTAAGTATATACTCTGTATAGAATTCAGAACATGTACTAATGGTGTCTTAGATTTAATATTATCATTAAGTATATACTCTGTATAGAATTCAGAACATGTACTAATGGTGTCTTAGATTTAATATTAATTAAGTATATACTCTGTATAGAATTCAGAACGTGTTCTAATGGTGTCTTAGATTTAATATTATCATTAAGTATATACTCTGTATAGAATTCAGAACATGTTCTAATGGTGTCTTAGATTTAATATTATCATTAAGTATATACTCTGTATAGAACTCAGAACATGCACTAATGGTGTCTTAGATTTAATATTATCATTAAGTATATACTCTGTATATAATTCAGAACGTGTACTAATGGTGTCTTAGATTTAATATTATCATTAAGTATATACTCTGTATAGAATTCAGAACATGTACTAATGGTGTCTTAGATTTAATATTATCATTAAGTATATACTCTGTATAGAATTCAGAACATGTACTAATGGTGTCTTAGATTTAATGTTATCAGTAAGTATATACTCTGTATAGAATTCAGAACATGTACTAATGGTGTCTTAGATTTAATATTATCATTAAGTATATACTCTGTATAGAATTCAGAACGTGTACTAATGGTGTCTTAGATTTAATATTATCATTAAGTATATACTCTGTATAGAATTCAGAACGTGTACTAATGGTGCCTTAGATTTAATATTATCATTAAGTATATACTCTGTATAGAATTCAGAACATGTACTAATGGTGTCTTAGATTTAATATTATCATTAAGTATATACTCTGTATAGAATTCAGAACATGTACTAATGGTGTCTTAGATTTAATATTATCATTAAGTATATACTCTGTATAGAATTCAGAACGTGTTCTAATGGTGTCTTAGATTTAATATTATCATTAAGTATATACTCTGTATAGAATTCAGAACATGTACTAATGGTGTCTTAGATTTAATATTATCATTAAGTATATACTCTGTATAGAATTCAGAACGTGTACTAATGGTGTCTTAGATTTAATATTATCATTAAGTATATACTCTGTATAGAATTCAGAACGTGTACTAATGGTGTCTTAGATTTAATATTATCATTAAGTATATACTCTGTATAGAATTCAGAACATGTACTAATGGTGTCTTAGATTTAATATTATCATTAAGTATATACTCTGTATAGAATTCAGAACATGTACTAATGGTGTCTTAGATTTAATATTATCATTAAGTATATACTCTGTATAGAATTCAGAACGTGTTCTAATGGTGTCTTAGATTTAATATTATCATTAAGTATATACTCTGTATAGAATTCAGAACATGTACTAATGGTGTCTTAGATTTAATATTATCATTAAGTATATACTCTGTATAGAATTCAGAACATGTACTAATGGTGTCTTAGATTTAATATTATCATTAAGTATATACTCTGTATAGAATTCAGAACATGTACTAATGGTGTCTTAGATTTAATATTATCATTAAGTATATACTCTGTATAGAATTCAGAACATGTACTAATGGTGTCTTAGATTTAATATTATCATTAAGTATATACTCTGTATAGAATTCAGAACATGTACTAATGGTGTCTTAGATTTAATATTATCATTAAGTATATACTCTGTATAGAATTCAGAACATGTACTAATGGTGTCTTAGATTTAATATTATCATTAAGTATATACTCTGTATAGAATTCAGAACGTGTACTAATGGTGTCTTAGATTTAATATTATCATTAAGTATATACTCTGTATAGAATTCAGAACATGTACTAATGGTGTCTTAGGTTTAATATTATCATCAAGTATATACTCTGTATAGAATTCAGAACATGTACTAATGGTGTCTTAGATTTAATATTATCATAAAGTTTTTTAACAAGAAATATTACGATTAATTTATACGATATTTTTTTTCTCACATTTCTGTATTTTTTAATCGTAAATGTAATTACTGATGTTCTGACAGTTAAGTCTTTTCTTTGAATTATTGATTTTTTTCAGGCGCTTTAAAATTAAAACAAAAATCATGACACGTTCAGTTTTGTGTGTTATAATTGTATATGCATATAAATCCGTACATGCCATTTTATAATTAGATTATGTCATGAATGCTGTAATATTCTCAGTAATGCAACATCAGATAAACCCACATATGTCCCGGTGAAACATGAAATTGTTAATTCGACTGATATCATGTTATTTGGGTGGGGAGGAAACATCCAGATATATGATTAAATTCATTTTATCAAATTAAAAGTGACAGTACGGAATTTAGTAGAGTGGTTTGAAAATTAGGATATGTACCTTTTTCAACTGCTTTTCGCACATGACAAGAATTATCTACATTCAGTACAACACACGTCTTGGGCTTTTGATTCTTTTGAAGGAATGATATACGGTATACGTATTACTGGTCTGTCATGTGACATATCTATTCGTATAACTGGTCTGTCATGTGACATATCTAATCGTATTACTGGTCTGTCATGTGACATATCTATTCGTGTAACTGGTCTGTGATGTGACATTTATTCGTATAACTGGTCTGTGATATGACATATCTATTCGAATAACTGATCTGTGATGTGACATATATAATCGTTTTACTGGTCTGTCATGTGACATATCTATTCGTATAACTGGTCTGTCATGTGACATATCTATTCGTATTACTGATCTGTCATGTGACATATCTATTCATATCACGGGCCTGTCATGTGACACATCTATTCGTATTACTGGTCTGTCATGTGACATATTTATTCGTATTACTGGTCCGTCATGTGACATATATATTCGTATTACTGGTCTGTCATGTGACATATCTATTCGTATTACTGGTCTGTCATGTGACATATCTATTCGTATTACTGGTCTGTCATGTGACATATCTATTCGTATTACGGGTCTGTCATGTAACTTATCTATTCGTATTACTGGTCTGTTACGTGACATATATATACGTATTACTGCTCTGTCATGTGATATATCTATTTGTATTACTAGTCTGCCATGTGATATATCTATTCGTATTACTGGTCTGTCATGTGACATCTATATTCGTATTACTGATCTGTCATGTGACATATCTATTCGCATTACTGGTCTGTCATGTGACTACGATCACATGGTAAGTGAATTTTAATCAAATCGAAATTATTTTAAAGTAACTCGGTGGTCATCTCTGGATACCTAGTTTCTTCCACCAATACAACTACCAGCTGTGATATATATGAAATATTGTTAAGAATACAGTGAAACCGTAATAACCATATGTCTATATTCATATTCATATACGCTCAATTATACACAAAAGTTAAATAGTATCGTACTCAATCAGAGTGAATTAAACTTGAAGCGAAAAAAAAAAGAACGCAATCTGTAAATAAAATCGTAATAGTAGCAATACTGAAATTTTGATATTTTAAAGATTAAACTATTCACATGCATGTAAATGAAATTGAAAACATTTGCATGTGAAAAAACTTGCGTAACCATATCATTTTACTAAGAGGGCAGATTTATATAAAACTAGTTTAAATCCGTCATATTTGATTGAAGTTATGTACCAGGCTAAACGATTGGCTGTTATTATATATGTATGTGACAAGGGTGGCGATCTTGCCTCTGTTTCTGGGTTTTTTCGACTGGATTTTCAAACTGTTCTGACTGGTAATTTCATTTTCATTATGGTTATTTGACGAAACTGTTAAATTTGAATAAAGCAATGTATTAAATCGATACATTCATAATCACACTCCTGAACTTCATCAAGGGTTTCTAGTGGTAAAGTTGAAATCATTACTTGGAATGTTGTACGGTCGCCGTCACGACTAGGTTGATCGTTACGGAATGTCTGTGTCACAGATTACCATGGGTATGTTCCGTTTCTTTGTAATCACAGACCCCTCATTCTTCCGTAAATGGCCGTTTTCGGGTGGAGACGACCGAGGTAAGACGAGTCCACGTGCACTCGTCTTTACTCGTTGTGACATCCAATCAGAACGCCTCTAACAAGAAAGAAAATCGTTTAAATATATACCCTAAGCCGGGAATGTCACATTATATACCCTCTCTGATAGCTTAATAACAGATATATTACGGATTTAACTTTTGTTTTTTTTTTCAAATACAGACCCCAACCGTATTAAATATATTTGTGTCTTTTATTTTCATTTTTTCGTATTTCTAGATGTCCTTTTCTGTACCTTTGACGTCATTCTTCAATGACGTCAAAATATGTGTCACGTCATATTTCATGAAGGAAAATACTGTACTTTCAATAAAATATTAGTGAGAAAAGCTCAAATATCAGTAGAAAGCTACTTAGTTTATTAGTCAGTGTCACAAAAGTCAATTTTATGTGATGTGTATTTCATAATGCTCAATGATATTGATCTGATAATTTATGCAAAGTAGTTACTGATCAATGGCGGGCGTCTCTAGGAGTTCGCGATAGTGAAAGTTGTTGGTTTACGGAAGAACTAGGTACTTACATGCGTTGTTGGGAAAACCCGGGTGATCTTCCTCTCGTTATAGAAATTGTTGTGTCTTTTCGCTCGTTTCGCTGCGCTCCACTCGCGAAAAGACATAACATGTCTATCACTCGTGGAAGATCACCCAGTCTTTCCCAAGAACGTATGTAAGAACCTATTAATCTTCAACTCGTGATATAAATGTTTGTGTCTTTTCTCTCGTTTCGCTGCGCTCCACTCGCGAAAAGACATACAATTTCTATCACTCGTGGAAGATCACCCGGTCTTTCCCAAGAACGTATGTAAGAACCTATTATTCTTTCCTCGTTTATGTCTCGTCATCACTACTTGCCCTTCTGGAGCACTTGGGTTCAGTCGCGGTTTTTAATGATATTTGTGTTGCTCAATCTGTAATTTTCTGTGAAATGTTTTGTGGATGTATTTTTTTTATCATTGACATTATATTGTCCCCTTCGGCGGCTTTTGATTTCCTTCTTGGTATCCTCAAGCTTTTCTTAATATTTTAGAATATTCTTTAATTTAAACAAAATGTTATTATGCAAAAATATACGTTTTGTTATGTAAAGGGGCATCGTCGGTTTTCGTTGCAGTTTCAGATGTTGTGCTGTTATGTTTAGAACAAATTCCTATTAATATCGTGGAGTACACAGACAATAAACCAACTTTTACTGTTTCTAGGCCGTAGATAGAATGAAAATTACTAGATTTAATTATACCCTAGTCGTATTATGTTTAAACCATGTGTGTTGCTCACTTTCAGTAATTAAGAGTTAATTGGCGTTTCTGCTCTTTTCGTCTGGTGCTTAATATATTATATGATATTGGTGTAAAATGGATAAACGTTACGAGTTTGAGGGTTTGGCTTTTTTTTTCATTTTAAGCATGACAGAAAGCGTCTATTAAGTGATATTGGTCTGACGAAATCAGACAGAAAATGTGTCGTTAATTACAGTTCTACGCCATTACGTAGGGAAAATGGTCGGTTATTATTGCGATAAATATCGGTAATGTCCGCGTAGTTTTATTACATTGATGTTTTAGTAGATTTTAATAAGAATAAAATCTGCACTTCGACTTGTGTACAATAGAAAAAATTAGCAAAACAATATTTCTTATTTTGTAATTGAATGTAAATGCATATTTGTATGGATAGAAACATTGGTGTTGGAGGTGCCATGTGATTGAATTGGAATTATTTTAGTTTTTAGCAGAAAAGAAAGCTAATACAAAAATCGCTCCCTACCAAGTAAAATGGCATTATAGTAGAAATTTTTCAATTAAGAATGTAATTGTTGACGAACTGGCTGGGTATTTATTATGATTATAGATAATGAAGACCAACTAGTATTGTTATGTCACATAAACATGGCACACAATTCACGTTTGATTTTTATTGTTTCAGGAAAACATAATCAAAAAACAGAAATATTTACTTTCTAATGAGTTGTCAACGTGTACACTAAAGATTATGCGATATTATTATGATTAGTTTTTAATTAAAACATGTTAAGTTGCAAAGGGTAGTAAGATGTAGATATCTAATTTAGTGCGCACGACTCATTTCTAGAATAACCGTCATCAGCTACACGCAAAATCGAAAGATTGATATGCCAAATAACTATAAAGTAAACTAAAGAGCCTATATCGGATAACCACACATCTAATTCTCTCATAACAATCACAGGTTTAATGTCGCTTTCAGATTTGGGGACTGGGTTGTCAAAAGACTGTTAAAATATGTACTTTCATTAGTCCAAGCTGCCCAAACAGATATTGTCCATTTGTTGTAATTTTGAGTCTTTTGAGGAATGGTATTATCAATCTTTCTTTACAAGTCTTCTACTGGCAACAATTCAGAAAAAAAAGTTTCTTTTTATCAAATTCTTCAAATGATTCAACGTACGATTAATTAAAATATACCTTTTAATGAACGAGAATTGAAGAAAACATTTTTCACATACTTTCAACAGATGTCATTACTAAACCAGAATCAGTTTATTCATAATTACTATTAGATCATAATTAGAACCATTATTGCACTTTAAAGGATATCGGTCACTTTACAATGTTCTAAGTAAAATATACAATACTATTAGTATTGAAACGAAAGAAGCGGTCAAGTTGAAGGCCGATGTGTGCCTTACTCTTAATTACAAAAAAGGATTATCATGTTCCAACATATACTTGTGGTAGATTTATTACACAATCAGGCATACTTTGGGGGAAACACATTTTTGGTATAGAGGTTACATCTTCACATTTTGTTATTTGCAATCTTACGACTTGTCTGTTTGTTTTACTGATCATATCAAACTCAATATGTATCTGTTCATCTGATATAAATCAGATAAGCACATTATTGGTGAGGATAGAAAAAAGTTAATTAAAATCATTTTAACAGGTAGTCGAATTAATTTGTAATTTTTCACCTTTGAATTCCATAAAATGACTGCTTTATCCCTGCTAAGATAAAATACTGGGATTCTTAGATTTTCTAGATAAAATATTTCTTTGTATTTTTAGCAAATGATATCTTAATTGTTAAAAGAATTATGTTTTATTGGGCCTATTTCCCTAATGTTTATTAAATGGAATATTATAATCTAACTTAAGTTTTACAGGAATTAGTTCCCAGACACAATCACATCGTAGAAAAGCCAAATAATGAAATCGATTGAGTTTTAAATACACGAGTTATAATACACGTATATAAGAAATGTATTGTGTAGTGAATATTGTGAAAGAATTATAATATATATATATTGTATGGCGTATTATACATACATATCATACTCTAATATCTGTCCGTTGTGCTCATCATAATTGTGATTATGTATTATAAGTTTGTTGCTTTTTGAATGTCTGTCCGTCTGAAAGACCCGATTTCCTCATAATTTCGTTTGTATTATAAAGAAAATATTTAAATTATCAGTTTATTAAAAAGACTTAAAGGACAATAACTTATATTTCGTTCTATTTTTGTATGATTATCGTCATTATAAACACTGACTGAGTCAATTTTCAAACATTAATATTTAATTTCAATTTGTTGAATTTAAGTTGTATAACTATATTTATTCTTTCAATTATCGTCAGGCGAGTTCAGTAAACTGAGTTACTCTTCCCATGTTAAGAATTACTTTGTTGTAAAATGAAAACAAACTAATGAAAATGATTGCTTTTAATCTGAAAAGAGAAATGTGATTTATCTACTAATCTTCAATTGTTTTTTTCCGTCACGATATGACACTTGACGTAACGAACTGGATATTCAGACAATATGTAAGTTTTCATATTGGGATTACAATTGGAAAATTTATGTTTTTCTTGGAACTGTGATTAATTCCCCTCTTTCAATTATTGTATTTTTTGAGTATATTTAAGCATTTCAATGTTTAAGACATATTTTGAAGATTTTTCTCGGTCCTAGAGACATTTATGATTGTGCTTTTCTACCAAAAGTTAATCTGTTTATATCAAATGTGATATTAGTTAGACATACATTTTAGTGCTGTCTACTTGTTTGATTCCAAATATGGCTTGATCCATCATGTAATCATTAATGGAGGAAATTAAAATAAGGGTAATGAGCTTTTGAAAAGTTGGGTAATATATCCCTGTCACTTTTAAATAGTCAATATTAGACTAGTATGACTTTGTCTCTCACATTTAATACCTTTATAGTTAGTACACAAACGTTTACAGTTTAGTTAAATACAAAATTAATGGTTCATTTATGAACAGAAAGTTTAAACAGTAATGGTTAACAATTGCACTTACATGTATATCAACAAAACCAACCATCGCCTCTCACCAACAAATCCAACCATCGCCTCTCACCTTAACTCCCTGAAACATAACACAGACCACGACATATGACGTTGGCTTGGGACAGGCACATTAATATTTTGCCGAGTTAAACCGGTGTCTTGAATCTCAACCCTCACCATTTTGATAATGAGATTTCCAACCCAGCCAGAATACAGATATAAACAAACGATAAAATACCTGCAAAGATTCGCTTCCACCCCAAACATACCACATACTATCACAGCAAATGAATTCTAACATAAACATGACAACAGCAGGGTCAATAAATGCTAGTAGTTAACTGACTACTAACCATGAAGGTAGAATCTGTTGGTTAAATGTCATTACTTCTAGGACAAAACAAAATTCACAACTTATACTACTAACACATTAGTCACAAACATCTAAAGAAACTAAATCACAGCCTTTACGAATACTATTTTTCAAGGATTTTACAAGTCAAGATGTTTAAGATTTTAACATTTTAGCTTTGTTGATTAAGCCAATCTACAAACATGTATCTAGTAAAGACACTTTTTGATGAGATCTTTGCCCGTATAATTATTTTACATCTTCATAGCGATGATAACATTTGTGGACGTTTTTATTAACTTATAAAAACGATATTCATGGTGTAAAGGTTTTTCTGTTATCACGAGATAACGGTCTGATTGAAGTCAGAAACATTATTACAAATACGTGCAATACGAAATGACTTGGAAATCTAAATTGACAGTACATGTATTATGAGGCCAACTGAACGTTACCATTCAAAAAAGGAAAATTGAAGATACTGAAAGAGAATTCGTCTCTTTAATCGTAAGCGTGTATGTTAGATTTACATTAAAAAAGGGATATGTTTAAATCTATAAGTTGACAATGATATCTCCAGTAAAAACATTTAAACCACGTGTCTTACATTCAACCTCTAATTAACAAATGGTTGACGCTTTATGAAAAAATAAAATAAAAACTTAGATATATATTCATAGTAATGGTAGATATTATTTACAGTTTGAGGTAGCTCACAACTGAATATATTTCTGTATTTGTTTTATTTTGTTCTTCAAAAAGATTGAATGTGAAGTTATGTATTGGTCTTGATTGTCGAATATTTTTTTAAAGTTCAGGTTCAGTAGTGTTCCCCCCCCTCCACCAAATAACACTGACTGTGCTGTACCAGGAGCATAGGAGAAATGAGATATTAGTAATGAAATAAAAACCACACGAACACAGTTAGAACAGTTCCAAGATATGTAATGCAAAACAATATAGTAACTGCTGTAGCAATTACAGAGAATACCATGGCCAAACAATGATCTGCAAAACACTACACAGAAAACTAAAACATTATTTCCCCAGATATTGAGAGTAGCTTTCAATTTTGTATATTTCACGTGTATTAATCAATAAACGTATCATGGTGATGGTGATGTTAATAGTACAAGCGTGATATAAAATCAGTTTCAGGCAACAACCTTCCGGGGGTAATATGAAATTGATTACAGATTACCAGGAGGTAGTTTAACAGAGGGATAGCTTGTCTTAACAGCTTGATAGAGGGGTAACTTGTCTTAACAGCTTGATAGAAGGGTACCTTGTCTTAACAGCTTGATAGAGGGGTAACTTGTCTTAACAGCTTGATAGAAGGGTACCTTGTCTTAACAGCTTGATAGAGGGGTAACTTGTCTTAACAACTTGATAGAGGGGTAGCTTGTCTTAGCAGCTTGATAAAGAGGTAACTTGTCTTAACAACTTGATAGAGGCGTAACTTGTCTTAATAGCTTGATATAGGGGTAACTTGTCTTAACAGCATGATAGAGGGATAACGTGTCTTAACAACTTGATAGAGGGGTAACTTGTCTTAATAGCTTGATAGAGGGGTAACTTGTCTTAGCAGCTTGATAGAGGGGTAACTTGTCTTAGCAACTTGATAGAGGGGGTAAATTGTCTTAATAGCTTGATAGAGGGGTAACTTGTCTTAATAGCTTGAAAGAGGGGTAACTTGTCTTAACAGCTTCATAGAGGGATAACTTGTCTTAACACTTGATAGAGGGATAAATAACTTGTCTTAACAACTTGATAGAGGGGTAACTTATCTCAACATCTTGATAGAGGGATAACTTATCTTAACAGCTTGATAGAGGGATAACTTGTGTTAACACTTGATAGAGGGGTAGCTTGTTTTAACAGTTTAATAGAGGGGTAACTTGTCTTAACAACTTGATAGAGGGGTAACTTGTCTTAACAGTTTGATAGAGGGGTAACTTGTCTTAACAGCTTGATAGAGGGGTAACTTGTCTTAACAGCTTGATAGAGGGGTAACTTGTCTTAACAACTTTATAGAGGGGTAACCTGTCTTAACAACTTGATAGAGGGGTAACTTGTCTTCACAGCTTGATAGAGGGGTAACTTGTCTTAACACTTGATACAGGGGTAACTTGTCTTAACAACTTGATAGAGGGATAGCTTGTCTTAACAACTTGATAGAGGGGTAACTTGTCTTAACAACTTGATAGAGGGGTAACTTGTCTTAACAGCTTGATAGAGGGGTAACTTGTCTTAACAACTTAATAGAGGGGTAACTTGTTTTAACAGCTTGATAGAGGGGTAACTTGTCTTAACAACTTGATAGAGGGATAACTTGTCTTCACACTTGATACAGGGGTAACTTGTCTTAACCCCTTGATAGAGGGGTAACTTGTCTTAACAGCTTGATAGAGGGGTAACTTGTCTTAACACTTGATACAGGGGTAACTTGTCTTAACAACTTGATAGAGGGGTAACTTGTCTTAACAACTTGATAGAGGGGTAACTTGTCTTAACACTTGATAGAAGGGTAACTTCTCTTAACAACTTGATAGAGGGGTAACTTTTCTTAACAACTTGATAGAGGGATAACTTGTCTTAACACTTGATACAGGGGTAACTTGTCTTAACAACTTGATAGAGGGATAACTTTTCTTAACAGCTTGATAGAGGTGTAGCTTGTCTTAACAGCTTGAAAGAGGGGTAGCTTGTCTTAACAGCTTGATAGAGGGATAACTTGTCTTAACAGCTTGATAGAGGGGTAACTTGTCATAACCCCTTGATAGAGGGGTAGCTTGTCTTAACAGCTTGATAGAGGAATAACTTGTCTTAATAGCTTGATAGAGGGGTAGCTTTTCTTAACACTTGATAGAGGTGTAGGTTGTCTTAACAGCTTGATAGAGGGGTAACTTATCTCAACATCTTGATAGAGGGGTAACTTATCTTTACAACTTGATAGAAGGGTAACTTGTCTTAACACTTGATATAGGTGTAGCTTGTCTTAACAGCTTGATAGAGGGGTAACTTGTCTTAACAACTTGATAGAGGGGTAACTTGTCTTAACAACTTGATAGAGGGATAACTTGTCTTAACAATTTGATAGAGGGTAACTTGTCTTAACAGCTTGATAGAGGGGTAACTTTTCTTTACAACTTGATAGAGGGGTAACTTGTGTTAACAGCTTGATAGAGGGGTAACTTGTCTTAACAACTTGATAGAGGGGTAACTTAATTTGAAAACTTGATAAAAGGATAACTTGTCTTAACAATTTGATAGAGGGTAACTTGTCTTAACAGCTTGATAGAGGGATAACTTGTCTTAACAGCTTGATAGAGGGGTAACTTAATTTGAAAACTTGATAAAAGGATAACTTGTCTTAACAATTTGATAGAGGGTAACTTGTCTTAACAGCTTGATAGAGGGATAACTTGTCTTAACAGCTTGATAGAGGGGTAACTTATCATAACCCCTTGATAGAGGGGTAGATTGTCTTAACAGCTTGATAGAGGAATAACTTGTCTTAATAGCTTGATAGAGGGGTAACTTGTCAACAACTTGATAGAGGGGTAACTTGTCTTAACAACTTGATAGAGGGATAACTTGTCTTAACAGCTTGATAGAGGAGTAACTTGTCTTAATAGCTTGATAGAGGGGTAACTTGTCTTAACAACTTGATAGAGGGGTAACTTGTCTTAACAGCTTGATAGAGGGGTAACTTGTCTTAACAGCTTGATAGAGGAATAACTTGTCTTAATAGCTTGATAGAGGGGTAGCTTTTCTTAACACTTGATAGAGGTGTAGGTTGTCTTAACAGCTTGGTAGAAGGATAACTTGTCTTAACAGCTTGATAGAGGGGTAACATGTCTTAACAGCTTGATAGAGGGGTAACATGTCTTAACAGCGGGTCTGTTTTTAAAGATAATAAAGATTTGGGATGCATTTTGATATGTTCTAAAAGTCTGTTTTTGTAATACAAACGTAGATATCTAATTTAGTGTACATAAGCAGTGTTTTATTTTAACAAGAAGCGTAACTAGAATCATTTAACGACATTCTGTTTGAATGATCTGTCTTACAATGCTACGCATGTACCATGTTACGAGAAGAATGTTGACATCTCATTTTTGTAATCAGAGCTTCCGGGAAGTAACACTGATTTGTCTTATACATATCACTACTAATTCTGTTAGACAACTTTTCACCAGCAGACATTGCTTATTGTACCGTGTTATCTCTTTTGGGATTATAATGTAATATTTTCGATACAACGCCATTCTGTATTAATGATTTTGTCCTTAGGAACTTGGAAATTGATCCTAAATGACTGAAGGATGTTTTCTCCTGATTAAAGTATTATTGAATTATTGATGGAAGATTCTCAAAATAGGTGTTAATATGACCAGAAAGTTTTTGGGCTTTTGTTTTAGCAGAAGACTTTCATAAATGATATTAATATATGACCCCAGTACATTAGATAATGTCAAAATGTAATTTTTCAATCAGAAGTGAAGATACAGACAGGATAAAAATCGGGAATTCGAAACTATGATTGAAACCAGTAAGCAACAACTGCCGCATTGTCTGACCACATTTAGACACGATCAGTTTTATCCTGATTTTAATTCTTCATTTGGAAAATGTTGTTGGATAATACTGATAATGTGGAGCATAGCGTATAGAAATTACGTATAACTAACAGAAAAGCATTTTGCACCCGCAATTCAATCTGATGGATAACTGTTCCGCTGTCTGTCTATATTACTGAGATAAAGACATTCACCATTAATGTTATGTAGTGGAATGGTTGTGACATAATCTACAGGAAGGCATCCTGTCACAAAGTAGTATCAATGTACAATGAACGTGATAGTTAATGTCAATTATTATATCATACTTTAAGTACAACTGTCCTCCCGAAAAATATATATTTATATACCAATTGGTCTTAATAAATATAATTCTAAGTCGGAAATTGTGCTTTTTGTGTTTGTTCTAATCGGCATTAGTGTTAAGGTCTAGGGGTTAGGGTTATGGTGTTTTTGGAGACAGTTGACATAAACTGTACAGCATGCATTTGCCTGTAAAATGCACGTGATTTTTTTGTCTTGCACTAGTGCAAGATAAGAAAATCGCACATCGCTAAAAATAGGAAATGGTCTGTCTCAAAAGTGAGAAACACGATATCTTTTAAAGGATCGCATTTAAATTGATGGAAACATTGTTTCATTTGCAAACTTGGTCTACAGTTCGACAAATGGGTATCCATCTGATATTCTATGATAGTAAATACTGGAATATTATTAATTGATAGTTGAATAATGTATAGCCCCCTTAAATACACAGTGGCAAAACTGAATTCCATGATAGCCAATGTTACAATTTATATATGGATATATATTACTACACTTCTAAGACATCAGAACACAGACTGTTATAAATGTCTACAATAGCATCGATGATTAGCAAGCAAGCTTCAATATAGCCTGACATATAGCGTGTCAATGGGGAATATAAAGTAGTGAATATTTGTCAGCAGTGGCAATGGTAGTAGACATTTAAGAGAAAATAACTATTCCGGTCTTTGGTAACTGTTGATTTACGCAATATTTCGAACACTTTTAGCGTGTTTATTTTGTATACATATCCATACTCCATAGCATTTTCCAATTATCGCGGTAACAAAAGACTGCAATTTCTGGTAAACCTACTTTAGAGGATGCCCCCTCTTATTGTCTTAGACGGAACTTGTAAGTTGTTGAGTTGTTTGTTTCGTTATGCTTCTTCACGTTTTGAGTCATTGTCCGTTATGTATTGATATTTTTGTTATACATTGACTGTGTGCTACCTACACTGTTCAAGTACCACTTTTATAGTAGTGGATATTGATCGCTATTCTTGTATTTTACTCAGTTTAAAAATTGTTCCTCTCTAATGTCATTCACCGTTTATATTTCGGAATGTTATATTTTCATTGCTATAAACTGGTTGGCTGTGTTCAGGGTATCCATACTTATATCAAACATTTTTCATGGTAATACAAACGGAGTTGAAAAAACTTGAAAACAATTTGGCATATGTTAGGAGCCATTCACCATTTCTAGATTCGAAGGAGAAAAATGATCGAGACATATTACCGTTAACAAAGATTTATTCCTACATTTTGAAGAATTCCAACTGCCTGAAGAAATACAGATCAAATTAAATCAATGATAGGCTATTTGAATAATGTCGTGTTCGACCTTCAATGTAACAAGTATCAGAAGTCAAAGCATTATGTGTGAGGATGTTGACCCATTCATAGTATGTTCGTTCAAAGTGAAAACAAATATATATTAGATAGTCAATTTCCAATTGAAATTGAACAAGTATTCATTATTGGGATGATTACAAGTTATAGGATATTAAACTCTGATACACAGACGTTACGGCATCTGATATAGAATACAATGTTGAAACTGTCACCCACCCATAAGTAACGTCTATATAGCATGAACCAGTTTCAAATGTCGATACAGAGAACCCAATATCATCAGTTGGCTGTTCTCATTGTCATAATATATGGCGGGCCATCTTATACGATTATTTTGTAGAATATTATCATAGTACAAGTTCATCCTGTTTAAATAATAATACTATTAGTTATCTTAATGCATGTATATTATATCCTCACATTTCAGTCTTTATTACTATTGAAATAAACTCAACCATATATCTTCAAACATATACGAAGTATTAGTAATACTATTCGAGTGATCTATTCGATTGTATGGCTAAAAGAAGTCCACAATTCAAAGTTAAACATTTCCATCCTCTGACAAGCCGTAACAAAGTAG
The DNA here is from genome assembly GCA_963383655.1 of Bathymodiolus septemdierum. NCBI lineage: Eukaryota > Metazoa > Mollusca > Bivalvia > Mytilida > Modiolidae > Bathymodiolus > Bathymodiolus septemdierum. Next base: position 81,321,061 of record OY726520.1, read on the forward strand.
ACAGGACAGATCTAGTTATCAAGTGTTCAGATCTGGCTATCAAGTGTTCAAATCTGGTTATCAAGTGTTCAGATTTGGTTATCAAGTGTTCATATCTGAGTATCAAGTGTTCAGATCTGGCTATCAAATGTTCAAATCTGGTTATCAGGTGTTCAGATTTGGTTAACCAAGTGTTCAGATGTGGTTATCAGTAAAGTACAAGGAAGTATAAACATATCATGTTTTCTATTTGTTTTAGGAAATAAAAGAAAAACATAACTTACGGTTGTTAAAATATAAAGTTACACGGTGTCCTAAGAATGTTACGGAGGAAACAATGTACATGTGTTTAATTATCGACTTGAAAACCTTTTTGTTATAGTATAAATCCTATTTGAACTTGTTACATGAGATTTATATTAATTATACACTGCACCCATTATGAAAAATATTCTTATAGAGGTGAACAAAAACAGGTGTGAAGAAACGTTCTTTTAGCAAATAATTGTTTTGGTCCATGTTCAATTATAATTAAATTCAATAAATTATAGCTTTGTATTGCTGACTTCTGCTAAAGTTGTTGCAAATGGCGAAGTATTCGATCGGTAATTCTGGACTTCGGATTTTGTATTTAATGAGCGTTTGACTTCTATTTAACAGCAACATTACGTCTACATATCAGTTGATGTTCGTATGTAGAGCACCAGGAAACCCACGGAGGAACACAAAGAGCACAGTCCGAATTCATTTTCAAACCTGAACATAGCCAAAAGGTCCTAGAACTTCAGTCTTCCACTAAAGCAAGATGTTTAATGAGCTGTCGTGATATTAATTATACCCCCGCAAGCAAAGTTTGGGGGGTATATAGGAATCACCCTGTCCGTCCGTCCGTCCGTCCATGTACCTTGTAAGCGCAACTCCTCCTAAATATGGTTGCTGTCCAAAATTTAAAAGGGGAGATAATTCAACTTATACTTTCACGAAAAGGGGGTCGTGTACCTTGTAAGCGCAACTCCTCCTAAACGACTTGTTGGATTTTTATGAAACTTTACACATGTGTAGTACAATACCTGCAGATGTGCATGAAGGAATATGGTTGCTGTCCAAAATTTGAAAGGGGAGATAATTCAACTTATACTTTCACGAAAAAAGTGGGGCATGTACCTTGTAAGCGCAACTCCTACTAAACTGCTTATTGCATTTTTATGAAACTTTACACAGTTGTAGTACACTCAACTTATACTTTCACGAAAAGGGGGGTCGTGTACCTTGTAAGCGCAACTCCTCCTAAACGGCTTATTGGAGTTTTGTGAAACTTTATACAGTTGTAGTACACTACCTGCAGATGTGCATGAAGGAATATGGTTGCTGTCCAAAATTTAAAAGGGGAGATAATTCAACTTATACTTTCACGAAAAGGGGGGGGGGGCATGTACCTTGTAAGTGCAACTCCTACTAAACTGCTTATTGAATGTTTATGAAACTTTACACAGTTGTAGTACACAACCTGCAGATGTGCATGAATGAATACCTTTGCTGTCTGAAATTTACAAGGGTAGATAATTCAACTTATACTTTCACGAAAAGGGGGGTCATATACTTGTGGCGACCCCTAGATGTATGTTCTTGGTTAGTTCATTTTGGAGATGGGATGTTGTCTCCTTGACATAACTCCATATCCGTTCATTTTTCATAGGTAACTTGCTAATATACCTGTATTCCAAAGTTTGAACATCATAGTATTGCAAGCGTGGGATATCGCTCAGTGAGGTCACTCACAGTTCTAGTTAATTCCTTCATTATCATTTTCTTTCCTTTTCCATCTCTAAGCAGAATATGAAACGCCATTCCCACCTTGCTCAGAAAGACTACATGTATTGTGGTCGTACAGATCATACCTATAGTAAAGTCTTTGTATATATAGACATGTGTTACCGTTAGTCTGTTTTCATTAATCAGTGTGTCATCAACTAAATGGTAACTTGCGTGGAGAATAATCATTTAAAGTCTCAATAGCATGAAAACAAATCAATTGTTCTTGTTTAAATTTTGGTCAGGATCGAGGATTTCTTAAAGAATGTCATCTTTAATTTACCAGTTATAAATCATCGCTAATATTTTACTGAATTTCCATAATGCAATTGATCACATGTTTTTTCAAATGAGCGCAGGGACAATATGGATATATCCTTCACAATTATGTGAGCTCAAATCTTTCAAATGTGTTGTAGATGGTATGGAAAACTTCATTATTAAAATAACACCACATTCAAAAATTCTCCTAGGAAATTAAGTTGACAATTTAATTTCTTTTGCAATTCATGAACCACTTAAACAACAAATCAAAACATAATTAGGATGATTTTATTTTTATGTCTTTTTTTAAAGCTTTTGGTTCATGTTGTTTTAAATTTATAACATATATTGAAATATAACGAAGAACGTGTTATTATACCCCCCGCAACGAAGTTGTAGGGGGGTATACTGGTTTCACCATGTCCGTCCGTCCGTCTGTAGACAAATACTATGTCGTACGATAAATTGAGTTGTGTTAGAATCTTTTAAAATTTTATCAGCTGTTTACTGGTGAAGAGAGGAGGATCCCTTTCATTTTTGACGATTTTCACTTTTGCCGTTCCAGAGTTATTGGACTTGATATGACGGAAAATAGGATTTGTACCCTATGTGGTATGATAACTTGAGTAGTGTTTCTCAGAATGTTTTGAAATTTTATCAGCAGCTTACCGGTGAAGAGAGGAGGGTCCCTTTCATTTTTGGTCAGAACAATCAGTAATGTTTTGGTTATGGAAATAGGTTGGACAGATGTGGGGAGCGGGGGGTATATCTTAGTGAGCTGTGCTCACAGTAATACTAGTCTTGAATCTCTTTTGATATAAAAATAAGTCCGAACACATTTTCTGGTAATGAACGATCTATATATAAATACAATATCATATGTAAAATCTCTAAAAGCAACAACCCAGAGTAATAAGAGCGCCATGTTTTGTGACTTCAGGCTCATTACACGTAAGACAACATGTCATTCTAATGAGCAACATTTTCCTATCTTATTCTTGTTATCCCCCTTCCTGTCACAGTCAGTTTTCGTCCAAAGGGTCATCCCAAAGCCACCATTTATTAATTGTTTTATTGTTTGCAAGCAATAGCCAGAATGCTTCCCATGTGACATGTGATGTTAAACAACAATCTCTCACGCAGTCCAGGGTTTTTAAAGAATCAACTAGACTAAATGCACTAACTGAAAATGATTGTGCTATATTGGAAACAAGAATGACAAGTAGAGATGATCCAAACTACCCTCATACAACAACACATTTATTTACACAAAATTATCTTGTTGACACCTTCAACATGCAGTGCATTGCAAATTTGACAACTGAAAAAGTGAAAGTACAAGCATTTGATACGGTGCATACAGATGTGTCTACTTCAATAAAAGCTAAATTATTAAATAGTCTACCAAGAAAGCAATCAGATACTGCCAACCTTGCAAAAGAAGTGGAGCTGGCTGTAGGTATGAAATATGACCTGACTAATAATATTGATGTTACAGACGGTCTTATCAACGGTTCTTCCTGTGAATTAAAAGTCATAGAAAATAGACAAAAAGAGAAAACTTCAAAACCAAGCAGTGTGGGTTAAATTTATGGATGAAACAATTGGCAACAACACTAGAAAAAAAATACAGCTATCTGTTTGACAAGAAAATTGACAAATCATATACAACAATATTTGACATTAAACGGTCATTTACTTACAATAGAAAGACATACGAGAGAATTCAGTTTCCCCTTCGTCCATCTGCTGGAAAGACAATCCACAAGTCTCAAAGTGACACTTTGGATGAAGTTGTGATCAACATGAGCTCAAAATGTAAAGCAAAAATACATCATATTCATTATGTTGCTCTCAGTAGAGTTCGATCTCTGAATGGTTTACATATTGTAGACTTCAATAAAGATAAGATAGCAGTATCAGATAGTGTGAAGGAAGAGTTACAAAGACTGAGAAAAAGTGGATTGCTAAAGCTGTGCTACACACCGTTATACAATTTGGGAAATTATCTCTTTAAATTTGTTTTCAACAATGTAAGATCTTTACATGCTCACTTTGAAGATATAAAAGCTGATCCAAATGTTTCAAATGCTGATATTATTGGTCTTACTGAAACTAAACTCATTCAGTCAGATTCAGATGATGACTATCTTTTACCTGGATTTGCACCACCAATCAGAAATGATTAGAGTCAAAATGATGTCAAAATTAGACCACCACATGGCATTGCTGTATACGTTAGAAATTGTTTACTCGTAGATCATGTATCAACATTCTCAACTTCTAACTTGTAACTTGTAAGCTAGCAGAGTTTAAAGAAGCACTTATTTTAAATCTTCTCCCAGTCCTAGTTGTCACACGTTCAAATATCATGATACTGGGTGATTTTAATTTTGATCTGACTGCAGAACAAAATAGTTCTTTTCTAGAATTCATGCAAGACAGTTTCAAATGCAAGCAAGTTATATCCAAAGTTACAACAAAGTATGGATCCATCTTGGATTTAGTATTTGCAAATGTAAACCCTGAAGTTAATGTTGCATGTGATGTGATAGAAGCTTATTGGTGAGATCACAAAGTTGTATATGCAGCAGCTAATTTGTAAAACTAAATTGTATTAAATGAGCCTGGTTAAAATATAAGCACCGGACTTAATTTGGAAGAGAACATAATTCCTGCAGTCCTCATGATGAAATTGTTATCTTACTGGACATTCGGGCAGGTAAAAAAGTATATTTTTTTTACTGGATTGAATCAAATTTAACAAGTATTAGAAAAATAGTGTTTATGATAGCCTTGTTAATTTAAAAAAAAAATAGGGGATGTGTACATATAAAAAAAGCACTGTTATGCAAGACTCTGGAATAGTCAAGGAAGATAGAAATAAATATTTGACATTGAACAGATGTCCTTTAGGTAATTATGAATATAATATACTAAATTGATGTTTTGCTCGTAGTCTACTGTCAGTCCCAAATGAAAACAGGAAAATTTGTTTCTTTATGGATTATCAAATTTCAGAATTGACGCTATTCAAGCACATGCAGTCTTGGAACAACATAAAGCAGCAACACAAGTTGCAGAACGGCCTGAGGTTAAAACATATGAGGGTGCAATATTTCTGTTTTTTCTTTTGGTCTAGTAAATTTGAGTTCGGGCCAGTAAAATTACAGATTTGCTAGCCCAAAGGGCTTGTAGGTTAAAAATTTGAAGACAAGGACTGTAATAAATACTTCCAGGTGTTTTTTTGAATGTTTCAATACATTCTTTTAATTTTTGCCATTGCCTATCATTCACATTTTCTTTGCATCATATTAATTTTTTCTTTAGCATACAATAGGCGTTTCCTATAAGATTGCCATTGCCATCCCTTTGTTTAATACAATTGTTTTGCATTTTTAAATTCAGATGGAGATCGTGGCTTTGGACAGATTTTGCACTACCTTCACATTTCAAGAAATTCAATTTCAATCAGTTCCTTGAATCAATACTTGTTTTTGCCTGTAGGTCAGTAAGACCACAAAGACTTAAACATCTGTCTCTCTGTGGAATCAATCCCACTGAAAATGTGTTGTTCCTGTATTTTCATGAAAAGTTTTCATTGGTTTCAGGATTGTCTTCAGAATCTGAGGGTCATTTTTGCTATGGCTTGGTCTTTGCCTTTTTATTGAACAAATATATTTTCAATATAAAACCATTGAAAAAAGTAGTTCATCAGAGTAGTGCCAATGACATAAACTTCAGTTTGTTGAAAGTTAAGAAAATTAAGAAGTAGAAGTATGTTTAGAAGAAAGTAAAAAATAAATGTTCAAAACAACTATCCTTTTTACACATGTTTTCTTTTAGATGGAAATACATTCAATTATCACCAGAATTGTTATATAAAGAAGGCTGGTCTTCATATTAAAAATTCTTCCCTGGTTTGTTGTTCATCAATTAAATTTTAACATTTTTTAATCGAAAAACCAGGAAAGAATATCAACGATTGAATTGCAATATCGAACAATCACATGGACGCACAATATTTTTCAGGTTAATCAGGTTGTTTCAAAATATTCGAAACTGGGATATCGAAGCATAATATTAACGATTTTAATGTTTTCTAACCATGCACGATATGAAATGCTCCAATATAGTTTTTTTATATATACATTTGATAATCGGATAACATGTCAACTTGCTCACATGCTTCAATTCTTTATTAATGGACCTGTCCGCTATTGTTGAAGTGAAAATTTACTTTGGTCCAGTGACCAACTCCGCGGACTGGTACTTGCCAAAACAAACAAACGGTCAAATGAACTGAAACTTGCTAGGAAACATCTATGGAAGGTCCTCTATAAAGATTGCTCATTTCGTCCCGATCCGTTAACAAACATGGCCACCACAGGCAATTCTTGTTTCTGATTGGCTGATTTCTAATAAAACTTCTCCTCTAAAACCGAGTAGCCAAATGAACCTAAATTTGGTAGGAAGCACCTATGGAAGGTTCGTATAAAGTTTCCTCAAAAACCGAATTAAAGGTGAGCGACACAGGCTCAGCCCACTGAGCATCTAGTTTTCTTTTCTTTTTTTTCCTGGTGAGCTACTACAGCTTCTTTAAGTCGTTTTTGTTTTGTTTATTTCTCTGGTTAGCTACTACAGCTTCTTTAAGTCGTTTTTGTTTTGTTTATTTCTCTGGTGAGCTACTGCATCCTCTTTTAATAATTTTTGTTTTGTTTGTTTCTCTGGTGAGCTACTGCATCCTCTTTTAATCATTTTTGTTTTGTTTGTTTCTCTGATGAGCTACTGCATCCTCTTTTAATCATTTTTGTTTTGTTTGTTTCTCTGATGAGCTACTGCATCCTCTTTTAATCATTTTTGTTTTGTTTTTTTCTCTGGTGAGCTACTGCATCCTCTTTTAGTCATTTTTGTTTTGTTTGTTTCTCTGGTGAGCTACTGCATCCTCTTTTAGTCATTTTTGTTTTGTTTGTTTCTCTGGTGAGCTACTGCATCCTCTTTTAATCTTTTTTGTTTTGTTTGTTTCTCTGGTAAGCTACTACAGGCTTTGTAAGTCAAAGAGACTTGTTTATTTCTAATAGCACCACATAAGTGAACTTTGTATGGTAGGCTATCAAACTGCGAATGCTTTATTGGCATTGATTTTTTCCTTCGACGAGTGAGGTCGTTCTCTTATATCTTTTCGTTACTTAATTAATTTTATTCAACTATATTGGGAGAGATTTTTGAATATAAGGGATACGAAATAAAGAGAATCAGTTGCTTATCCTTGCAATGCAATATTTACTTTTTTCTGTCAATAATATGTAGGTGTTGGAGCGATCCCATTTACAAAATGCAACTCGACCTGCAAAGAAGTTTTTAGGATAATTCTCAGGTGATCTTTCGTGTATATGGAGATATTACTGTATATTTCTACAAATAAGAGTTTAACTTTAGCTGGTATAAAGGACTCAACATCCTTCCTCATAAGATTGAAATAGTATAAACTTGATTATACTTCCAATGTCACACCATTTACTTGCATTCTGTTTAATTACAACATCACATAAACCTAGAGGTGCTCTACAATAACGACTGCTTGGTATCTATTAGTCTTAATTTATCTGCTTGCAGTACTCATTAAAATATTAATGACAAATATAGTTTGGTAACTGTAATTCACGTTCAGACCGTATTGAATAATGTCTTCCTTAAATATAGAATAACTGTAGATTTGAAGGTCGAGACAGACATCACTATTATTGCTGCGAGTCCGATATGACGAGATGCGATACTAGTGATGATGTATGACGATACCTTAAAAATTGACGTTATCGTTTTTATTAGTAAAGTCATAATGTGTTTAACGTCACACATACCCGATACTTTTCAGTATCAGAGTCAGTTGTTCGTTGATACTGACAATATCATTCGATGATATCAAAGAAAAAATGTCCAAATTACCGATGAATAGTTGTCATGTAAAAATAACCCACCTCTGCTTACCTTATAAAATGGTTTTTTTCCAAGTATGTATATTAGCAGTTGGTCAAAAAGGGCCACCAATCGAATTAATTTGTTACAATATCTGAGAGCAGAGTTATATTGACATTATTTTGTCATGATAAGAACTAAATGAACTATACCAGTGTCATATTTACTGGGTAAAGCGATCCTTATATGTTACTCGGTAACATATATTATTGACTTCTGATGAACGTACGAGATGAAGCTAAGATATACAGGTGTCAACTAAGATGTACAGGTGTCAACTAAGATATACAAGTGTCAACTAAGATGTGCAGGTGTCAACTAAGATATACAAGTGTCAACTAAGATGTGCAGGTGTCAACTAAGATGTGCAGGTGTCAACTAAGCTATACAAGTGTCAACTAAGATGTGCAGGTGTCAACTAAGATATACAAGTGTCAACTAAGATGTACAGGTGTCAACTAAGATATACAAGTGTCAACTAAGATGTACAGGTGTCAACTAAGATATACAAGTGTCAACTAAGATGTGCAGGTGTCAACTAAGATATACAAGTGTCAACTAAGATATACAAGTGTCAACTAAGATGTACAAGTGTCAACTAAGATATACAAGTGTCAACTAAGATGTGCAGGTGTCAATTAAGATGTGCAGGTGTCAACTAAGATGTGCAGGTGTCAACTAAGCTATACAAGTGTCAATTAAGATGTGCAGGTGTCAACTAAGATATACAAGTGTCAACTAAGATGTACAGGTGTCAACTAAGATATACAAGTGTCAACTAAGATGTACAGGTGTCAACTAAGATATACAAGTGTCAACTAAGATGTGCAGGTGTCAACTAAGATATACAAGTGTCAACTAAGATATACAAGTGTCAACTAAGATGTACAAGTGTCAACTAAGATATACAAGTGTCAACTAAGATGTGCAGGTGTCAATTAAGATGTGCAGGTGTCAACTAAGATGTACAAGTGTCAACTAAGATATACAGGTGTCAGCTGTGTTTGCTACTATATTTACAAAGAAAAAGTTTATAAAAGAAAAGAACATGCTTCAGCCTGTGTTTATTAATATATTATCTGGTGCAGTCATTGAATATTTAAATTACACAGTTACTGTCGTAATAATCAAATTGATTTAAGATGACAAGTCATTGTTTGTAATCTTTCCCGTTTGTCTACTTTTGTGAAATGTGACGATATTTGTGAAAAGTTAGAGCTCGAAATGTTATCATAGGAAATAATTATGTAATGGAAAATACACTCCAACTGTAGATTCTTAAAAATAATTAGCTAGATCAATAATGACCAAGGTAATAATTTTTAAGAATCTGCATATATAATTATTTTTAAGAAATATACAGTGTATGACTAAGCAAATATGTTTTTAAGTGAAAAAGTTTATAAAACATTGCTGCAGTCAAACATTTGCAAACACAGATAGATGTACTTGAAAATCTATATTAATACAACAATATATTAAACATTTCTGAAAGGTAAAATTTCACAGTAAATACTTGTAGTGTAACTGGTAAATAAGAAGTGTAACTGTTATAAAAGAATACATTATGTGGAAGTCATTCAAACAGAAAATGTTATCTAACTTTCAACTTTAATGTTTTTCAGTGGTTTGATCCTGTGCTTTCAATCACGATTTGATTAAAAATCAATTAATTTGTGGTGTTGTGCAATGGACCAATTGTCTGTAACATTGACCGAGGTTGTTAATATCAGCTGATTATTAACGCTTTGATTTTAGTCTTTGATGAGAATTAGGAATGTCAACAGAATTAGATATACTTCATTAAGTAAAATCATTTCTACGTTAAGCAGATTGTGCTTCCGAATTGTTATAATAAATAAGCATCACACCTCTTGTTGTACTTCCCGTAACATATAATGCCAAGTTTCATGACACTTCTTTACATCTAAAATGGGAAATGTCAAAGGATATTAATAAAACCCCAATCTGACACTGATCATTAATGAACGTAGCGTTGATTTGTACATTATATTGTGTTTTTTTTTATTATTAAGATTTAGTTTCAAAGACTATATCAGCTTTACAAAGACTGTTCATTTATAGCTCACCTTGTCAAGGGCAAGGTGAGCTTTTGCCATCACTTGGCGTCTGTCGTCCGTTAATTTTACACATTTTAATTTCTCCTCTGAAACCCCTCAGCCAAATGAAGTGAAACTTGGTAGGAAGCATCTATGGAAGGTCCTCTCTAAAGATTGCTCATTTTGTCTCGATCCATTAACAAACATGGCCACCATAGGCAATTCTTGTTTCTGATTGGCCGATTTAAAAAAAAATCGTCTCCTTTGAAACGCTTGGCCAAATGAATCGAAACTTGGTAGGAAGCATCCTTGGAAGGTCCTCTATAAAGATTGCTCATTTAGTTCCGATCCGTTTACAAACATGGCCGCCACAGACAATTCTTGTTTCTGATTGATTGATTTCTAAAAAATCGTCTCCTCTGAAGCCGCTTTGCCAAATGAACCGAAACTTGGTAGGAAGCATCCTTGGAAGGTCCTCTATAAAGATTGCTCATTTAGTTCCGATTCGCTAACAAACATGGCCGCCATAGGCAATTTTTGTTTCTATTTGGCCGATTTAAAAAAATCTTCTCTGAAACCACTCGGCCAAATGAACCGAAACTTGGTAGGAAGCATCGATGGCAGTCTTTTATAAAGATTGCTCATTTCGTCCCGATCCGTTATCAAACATGGCCGCCACAGACAATTCTTGTTTCTGATTGGTTGATTTCTAAAAAATCTTCTCCTCTGTAACCGCTTGACCAAATGAATCAAAATTTGTTAAAAAGCATCCGCGAAGGGTCCTCTATAAACATTGCCCATTTAGTTCCAATCCGTTAAGAAACATGGTCGCCACAGGAAATGTTTGTTTCTGATTGGTTGATTTCTAAAAAATCGTCTCGTCTGAAACCGCTTTGCCAAATGAATCGAAACTTGGTAGGAAGCATCCTTGGAAAGACCTTTATAAAGGTTGCTAATTTATTTCCGATCCGTTGACAAACATGGCGGCCAAAGGCAATTCTTGTTTCTGATTGGTTGATTTCTACAAAATCTTCTTTTCTGAAACCGCTTTGCCAAATGAATCGAAACTTGGTAGGAAGCATCCTTGGAAGGTCATCTATAAAGATTGCTCATGTAGTTCCGATCCGTCAATAAACATTGCCGCCACAGGTCATTCTTGTTTCTGATTGGTCGAAAGATCTTCTTTGTAACTGTTTAACCAAATGACCAAAACTTGGTGGGAAACACCTATGGGAGGTTCTGTATTAAGTTTCTTCAAAGCAGAATGAAAGGTGAGCGACACAGACTCAGCCTACTGAGCCTCTAATTATAATTAAAACACTTTTTCCAGTAATGGATATGTCCAAACGTTTCGGTATTTCTATGAACCATACTATATATTTCGTGTAGACTTTCATTTCAGAAACTTGTCGAAAATTTGCCATCCCGTATAAAGGAAACTACTGAATACTTGAAGAAAATGGTATCTGTGAATTCACTTCCATAAAAAGGGATTCTTGTTTCTATGGTTGTAACGTCACTTTACACCAATATCCCCAATGACGATGGCATAGCAGCAAGAAGTTTGGAAGCAATGTCCATTATAAAAACCAACAAACGTAATGCCTAGTCCAGCTACTAACTCTCGTCCATAACAACTGAAGATTCACAGATAAATGGCACTGCAATGGACACAACATGGCACATTCATATGCCAATATATTTATGGGAAATTCCTAGAATCTAAAGACTGAACAACACGAACCCCTCAAATAACCGATGGTGAATTATTGTGCTCTGGAAGGATAAGCAGTTCCTGCTCCACTAGTAGACTCGTCATTTAACTCTTGTTGAATATCCGATAAAAAGTCGAAAAAAGCAAAGAAATGCGACAAGCGGTACATTTATCAAAAGGGGATGGTCGGGATCCCATTAATCGATTTAACTCCGTCGTATTTCATGCCTGTCCCAACCAGGAGCTGATAACCAAGCCATGATTGCGGCCGTAAAATGTTCGAAGTGATAGCATCAATTCGAATACTAGCAACATTTGGTTCAGTGTCAACTGAGATATATATACTACATATGCAGTTGCAGCATAATGTTGTTACATGAACTAAGTAGAAAGTTCCAAATGGGAAAATTGAAATCATCACTTTTGTGGTTATGTTTCGTTCTCAATTGGGCCTCAGTGTCAATTTCTAGATGTAGTTCAGGGTATGAAGCAGACTTATCTGGTTCTGTGATATCCTTTATCTCAAGTGCAATGGAACAAATGCGATCAACAGTCACCAAGCTTGAAATTACTTAGTAAAAGGACATCATATATAGCCTCTTTTCGTTTTTCTTGGGAGGCCTCTATCATCTGCCTCACACGAATAAAGGAACCGGTCTGCGGGAAAGTGAGAACAATTGTTTTTTTGCAGAAAAAATGCCGACTATCTGTTAAAACACGTTTACCAAACATGTGTCACAATCTGTTTTGTATTCAATACAGTACTGATTGTAAGGACACTTTTACAATTGAGATATCAAGTAGAGTGATGGAAGATTGAAGCCTTCATCTTTGTCCTCCATTTCCTCTGTCGTAAGTGTAGGGTTGCCCATTTCTAATTTCTTTATAAAACAGTCTTTGTAATGTGATTTAGATACACAAACTATATTGTTATTCGGTGTTATCTGTAGGAACAAGAACATACTTGACAAGGAGGCAAGACAGACGTTTTTCAACATTTGGGGTCTTTGAAGATTTAAAGTATTGTAGTAAAATTTAGTTCCTGAAAATAAAACTCATTGTGTTTATTTTACCGACATCAATATTGTTATGCAAACACTATTAGATTATGAAGTACTTTTCGACATAATTTCATGTATATAGGTTGTAACAATATATGAAAGAATACCGGAATGATATTCAAACTAGACGTATGCTTTAACATTAAAAGGGAACGATACATTTTAGGTAAAAATTTGTAAAGTGCAATAAACTCTGCCACCATCATCGATACTAATATCGATATGCGCTAACTGATTATATTTGTCTGCCGGCATCATGGATACCAATATCGATATGCGCTAACTGATTCAATTTGTCTGCCGGCATCATGGATACCAATATCGATATGCGCTAACTGATTCAATTTGTCTGCCGGCATCATGGATACCAATATCGATATGCGCTAACTGATTCAATTTGTCTGCCGGCATCATGGATACCAATATCGATATGCGCTAACTGATTCAATTTGTCTGCCGGCATCATGGATACCAATATCGATATGCGCTAACTGATTCTATTTGTCTGCCGGCATCATGGATACCAATATCGATATGCGCTAACCGATTCTATTTTTCTGCCGGCATCATGGATACTAATATCGATCTGCGTTAACTGATTTTATTTTTCTGCCAGCATCATGGATACTAATATCGATATGCGCTAACTGATTCTATTTTTCTGCCAGCATCATGGATACTAATATCGATATGCGTTAACTGATTTTATTAATCCATTTATATCGATAGTTTGATGAAATTGAAGGACAAATTTCGTTGTTGATCAATTTTTACAGCAATTAAAGTCTTTATCTATCCCTTACAATAGCATGTTTGATGCCTTTACTGTACACATTCTTCTGTATATCGTAGGCATGTTTAAATATAGATTAATGTAGACAAACAATATCGTTTAAAGGAAGGAAACAGTGACCACAAAACTATTTAAAACAACCCACCAACATAATTCAACAAATATAAGTTTCCATTGATTAAATATAATTAAAAGAAAACCAAATATACATTTTGCCTGTCTTGGTAACATTTATTATTTGACGCATAAGAAATTTCTACATATTACATTGATCTAAATATAGATCTATGTATTGTTCTAGTAAATTATCAATCTGATGTTATAAGTGTTAACACGGTTCATTCTTTGTGATAATGAAGTATCCCTTCATTAAATGTCGGGATTAATAACAACAAATAATTGAGAAATTGGATAAAACCTAATTTGTAAATTAACTGATGTCTGCAACAACTCACAAACACAGATATATGTAGGCCAATGCATTTAAGGTTTAATTTAGGTGTACTGGTATTCAACAAGTGACCATTTATTTAAAGGCGTTTGACAAACTTTTTTTTCTAATCTCAATGAAAGAATAGATTTAGATTACAAATGAACAGGAACAAAATGAATGTTTCTGAAAAAGTTCAACAATTTAAAAGAAGATGAAAACAACCAAATATAAATAGATTTTATGGAACTTTTATCTGAACTTCAGATATAGATAAAAAAACATTTTTTATGGGAAGTGAAGGCACTGTAGCATACCACTGTGACAACAATTATAATGTGAAGTTAAGGCACTATAACTTACCACTGTAACAACAATTGGAATATGAAGTTAAGGCACTATAACATACCACTGTGACAACAATTGTAATATGAAGTTAAGGCACTATAACATACCACTGTGACAACAATTGTAATATGAAGTTAAGGCACTATAACATACCACTGTGACAACAATTGTAATATGAAGTTAAGGCACTATAACATACCACTGTGACAACAATTGTAATGTGAAGTTAAGGCACTATAGCATACCACTGTGACAACAATTGTAATATGAAGTTAAGGCACTATAACATACCACTGTGACAACAATTGTAATATGAAGTTAAGGCACTATAACATACCACTGTGACAACAATTGTAATATGAAGTTACGGCACTATAACATACAACTGTGACAACAATTGTAATATGAAGTTAAGGCACTATAGCATACAACTGTGACAACAATTGTAATGTGAAGTTAAGGCACTATAACATACCACTGTGACAACAATTATAATGTGAAGTTAAGGCACTATAGCATACCGTTGTGACAACAATTGTAATATTAAGTTAAGGCACTATAACATACCACTGTGATAACAATTGTAATATGAAGTTAAGGCACTATAGCATACAACTGTGACAACAATTGTAATATGAAGTTAAGGCACTATAACATACCATTGTGACAACAATTGTAATATGAAGTTAAGGCACTATAGCATACCACTGTGCCAACAATTGTAATATGAAGTTAAGGCACTATAGCATACCACTGTGACAACAATTGTAATATGAAGTTAAGGCACTATAACATACCACTGTGACAACAATTGTAATATGAAGTTAAGGCACTATAACATACCACTGTGACAACAATTGTAATATGAAGTTAAGGCACTATAACATACCACTGTGACAACAATTGTAATATGAAGTTAAGGCACTATAACATACCACTGTGACAACAATTGTAATGTGAAGTTAAGGCACTATAACATACCACTGTGACAACAATTGTAATGTGAAGTTAAGGCACTATAGCATACCACTGTGACAACAATTGTAATATGAAGTTAAGGCACTATAACATACCACTGTGACACCAATTGTAATGTGAAGTTAAGGCACTATAACATACCATCATAACAACAATTGTAATGTGAAGTTAAGGCACTATAACATACCACTGTGACAACAATTGTAATATGAAGTTAAGGCACTATAACATACCACTGTGACAACAATTGTAATGTGAAGTTAAGGCACTATAGCATACCACTGTGACAACAATTGTAATATGAAGTTAAGGCACTATAACATACCATTGTGACAACAATTGTAATATGAAGTTAAGGCACTATAGCATACCACTGTGCCAACAATTGTAATATGAAGTTAAGGCACTATAGCATACCACTGTGACAACAATTGTAATATGAAGTTAAGGCACTATAACATACCACTGTGACAACAATTGTAATATGAAGTTAAGGCACTATAACATACCACTGTGACAACAATTGTAATGTGAAGTTAGGGCACTATAACATACCACTGTGACAACAATTGTAATATGAAGTTAAGGCACTATAGCATACAACTGTGACAACAATTGTAATGTGAAGTTAAGGCACTATAACATACCACTGTGACAACAATTGTAATGTGAAGTTAAGGCACTATAGCATACAACTGTGACAACAATTGTAATATGAAGTTAAGGCACTATAACATACCATCATAACAACAATTGTAATATGAAGTTAAGGCACTATAACATACCACTGTGACAAAATTGTAATGTGAAGTTAAAGCACTATAACATAGCACTGTGACAACAATTGTAATATGAAGTTAAGGCACTATAGCATACCACTGTGACAACAATTGTAATATGAAGTTAAGGCACTATAGCATACCACTGTGACAACAATTGTAATATGAAGTTAAGGCACTATAACATACCACTGTGACAACAATTGTAATATGAAGTTAAGGCACTATAGCATACCACTGTGACAACAATTGTAATATGAAGTTAAGGCACTATAGCATACCACTGTGACAATAATTGTAATGTGAAGTTAAGGCACTATAACATACCACTGTGACAACAATTGTAATATGAAGTTAAGGCACTATAGCATACCACTGTGACAACAATTGTAATATGAAGTTAAGGCACTATAGCATACCACTGTGACAACAATTGTAATATGAAGTTAAGGCACTATAACATACCACTGTGACAACAATTGTAATATGAAGTTAAGGCACTATAGCATACCACTGTGACAACAATTGTAATATGAAGTTAAGGCACCATAGCATATCACAGTGACAACAATTGTAATGTGATGTTAAGGCACTATTACATACCACTGTGACAACAATTGTAATATGAAGTTAAGGCACTATAACAGAGTCAGTGGTGTAAACAACATGACGACGCTATGCTACTCATCACCTAGTGATACGTTCTACACAGCTAACTCTACAAGTGTTTATTGCATGTCTAGTCAGTGGTGTAAACAACATGACGACGCTATGCTACCCATCACCTAGTGATACGTTCTACACAGCTAACTCTACAAGTGTTTATTGCATGTCTAGTCAGTGGTGTAAACAACATGACGACGCTATGCTACCCATCACCTAGTGATACGTTCTACACAGCTAACTCTACAAGTGTTTATTGCATGTCTAATCAGTGGTGTAAACAACATGACGACGCTATGCTACCCATCACCTAGTGATACGTTCTACACAGCTAACTCTACAAGTGTTTATTGCATGTCTAGTCAGTGGTGTAAACAACATGACGACGCTATGCTACTCATCACCTAGTGATACGTTCTACACAACTAACTCTACAAGTGTTTATTGCATGTCTAGTCAGTGGTGTAAACAACAGGACGACGCTATGCTACTCATCACATAGTGATACGTTCTCCACAGCTAGCTCTACAAGTGTGTATGTCATGTCTAGTCTGGTGGTGTAAACAACATGACGACGCTATGCTACTCATCACATAGTGATACGTTTTACACAGCTAACTCTACAAGTGTTTATTGCATGTCTAGTCAGTGGTGTAAACAACATGACGACGCTATGCTACCCATCACATAGTGATACGTTCTACACAGCTAACTCTACAAGTGTTTATAACATGTCTAGTCTGGTGGTGTAAACAACATGACGACGCTATGCTAGCCATCACCTAGTGATACGTTCTACACAGCTAACTCTACAAGTGTTTATTGCATGTGTAGTCAGTGATGTAAACAACAGGACGACGCTATGCTATCCATCACCTAGTGATACGTTCTACACAGCTAACTCTACAAGTGTTTATTGCATGTGTAGTCAGTGATGTAAACAACAGGACGACGCTATGCTACTCATCACATAGTGATACGTTCTACGCAGCTAACTCTACAAGTGTTTATTGCATGTCTAGTCAGTGGTGTAAACAACATGACGACGCTATGCTACCCATCACATAGTGATACGTTCTACACAGCTAACTCTACAAGTGTTTATTGCATGTGTAGTCAGTGATGTAAACAACAGGACGACGCTATGCTACTCATCACCTAGTGATACGGTCTACACAGCTAACTCTACAAGTGTTTATTGCATGTCTAGTCAGTGGTGTAAACAACATGACGACGCCATGCTACCCATCACCTAGTGATACGTTCTCCACAGCTAACTCTACAAGTGTTTATTGCATGTCTAGTCTGGCGGTGTAAACAACATGACGACGCTATGCTACCCATCACATAGTGATACGTTCTACACAGCTAACTCTACAAGTGTTTATTGCATGTCTAGTCAGTGGTGTAAACAACATGACGACGCTATGCTACCCATCACATAGTGATACGTTCTACACAGCTAACTCTACAAGTGTTTATTGCATGTGTAGTCAGTGGTGTAAACAACAGGACGACGCTATGCTACTCATCACATAGTGATACGTTCTACACAGCTAACTCTACAAGTGTTTATAACATGTCTAGTCTGGTGGTGTAAACAACATGACGACGCTATGCTACCCATCACCTAGTGATACGTTCTACACAGCTAACTCTACAAGTGTTTCTAACATGTCTAGTCTGGTGGTGTAAACAACATAACGACGCTATGCTACTCATCACATAGTGATACGTTCTACACAGCTAACTCTACAAGTGTTTATAACATGTCTAGTCTGGTGGTGTAAACAACATAACGACGCTATGCTACCCATCACCTAGTGATACGTTCTACACAGCTAACTCTACAAGTGTTTATAACATGTCTAGTCTGGTGGTGTAAACAACATAACGACGCTATGCTACTCATCACATAGTGATACGTTCTACACAGCTAACTCTGCAAGTGTTTATTGCATGTCTAGTCAGTGGTGTAAACAACATGACGACGCTATGCTACCCATCACCTAGTGATACGTTCTACACAGCTAACTCTACAAGTGTTTATAACATGTCTAGTCTGGTGGTGTAAACAACATGACGACGCTATGCTACT
Source organism: Bathymodiolus septemdierum (assembly GCA_963383655.1). Lineage (NCBI taxonomy): Eukaryota > Metazoa > Mollusca > Bivalvia > Mytilida > Modiolidae > Bathymodiolus > Bathymodiolus septemdierum. The sequence continues at coordinate 81,340,016 of OY726520.1, forward strand.
CATCACATAGTGATACGTTCTACACAGCTAACTCTACAAGTGTTTATAACATGTCTAGTCTGGTGGTGTAAACAACATAACGACGCTATGCTACTCATCACATAGTGATACGTTCTACACAGCTAACTCTACAAGTGTTTATAACATGTCTAGTCTGGTGGTGTAAACAACATAACGACGCTATGCTACTCATCACATAGTGATACGTTCTACACAGCTAACTCTACAAGTGTTTATAACATGTCTAGTCTGGTGGTGTAAACAACATAACGACGCTATGCTACCCATCACCTAGTGATACGTTCTACACAGCTAACTCTACAAGTGTTTATAACATGTCTAGTCTGGTGGTGTAAACAACAGGACGACGCTATGCTACTCATCACATAGTGATACGTTCTACACAGCTAACTCTACAAGTGTTTATAACATGTCTAGTCTGGCGGTGTAAACAACATGACGACGCTATGCTACCCATCACATAGTGATACGTTCTACACAGCTAACTCTACATGAAACTGCTATACCAACACAATATGCATATCATGTGTTTGTAAGGCAGAACAAAACCAGAACATTAGAAGCATAACATTCATATTCTTACTTAAGCATGCTTCAGAAAATGTATAATTCCAAATAGTTTGAAGTGTCCATTGCAATTTTGGAGTAAATAATCATAGAAAATAAATCAATCAATTTAAACAGATAATAAAGTAATTTATTTCGTTTTGATGGGATTGTTAATTGTTTAGTTGCTATTTAATGTATCCAGAAGAACTGTTGGGTGTCAATTCTATTTAAGGGCTCTTAAAATAGTGATATAATCTCAATGTTCTATTGCAACCAAACTTATGTAAGATTGAATATGAAAATAAAATGGGTCGTTCCCCTTTGATACCGCATTTCTTCAAATGTTTTTAAGTCTTTTTCATTCATTTCTTCAAAGAAAATTAATTACTATCATACTTCATATTTCAATCTCTATTTGACAAAATATACGATGGAATTCGAGATCAAACGAAATGTCTACGGAAAGGGAGATGAAATAACATAATTATTAAATCTTGTTTGCGTATATTACAAACAGTAATTTGTTTCTGTATACTGTGCCGATAATAAGTGTAATTTTATGTGATACTGAGGAATATTTTCTGAATTAGAATAGGAACAATCCAATCTAATCAAAATTAGATGTTTGTTGTGTCTGTTTTTTGTTGTTGTTTTATTTGACGATACACTTACATGTAACAACATCTCGGTTAGAGTCACGAACAACATCCCGGTTATAGTCACGTCACATGTAACAACATCCCGGTTAGAGTCACGTCATATGTAACAACATCCCGGTTAGAGTAACGTCATATGTAACAACATCCCGGTTAAAGTCACGTCATATGTAACAACATCCCGGTTAAAGTAACGTCATATGTAACAACATCCCGGTTAGAGTCACGTCACATGTAACAACATTCCGGTTAGAGTCACGTCACATGTAACAACATCCCGGTTAGAGTCACTTCACATGTAACAACATCCCGGTTAGAGTCACGTCATATGTAACAACATCCCGGTTAGAGTCACGTCATATGTAACAATATCCCGGTTAGAGTCACGTCATATTACTTTTCATTCATGTTTGGCCGTCGAATCATATGGAAGACAGTTAAATATATTGACCAATCGGACAACAGCTCTTGGCGTGTACTCGGTATTGATACCTAAACATTTAGTAGGCTCATTGCTGGTTGGCCGGTTGAAAATATGAACCCCAACGCTTATATATTAGTGTATCGCTAAGGAGAAACATAAACAAGATACAACAAGCATCTAATTTTTACTAGATTGGGAATAATCTACAATACGTTTTGTATACAATGCATACTTTAGCTGATAAGAATTAAAAGGTGTAATCCGCATTGAAATATCCTGTGAATGTCCCCAAATGGTCCTATCACGTAAATTTCACGTGCAATTATGCTCTACATTGTAATAAATAATATTTTATTAGTTTAAACATATTTTATTAATTAATTCAATATAACATTACAATATTCAGCTATATACATAACATAATAAGAAGAAATTAATAGGATTGGGAAACAAGTTACAAGAACTTATATTAATCCCTATCCGTAGGAATAAATTTCATATATACTATACTGTGAATCTCTAAGGGGAGAAGCAAATAGAACTAACTTACAAATTTGATATAAATTACAGAAGGTATAAGAAAACAAAACAAAGAAAGTGATATGGTGTTTGATGTAAAAAATGTTTGATTCAAAGTAATTAAAAAAGAAGAAAAAAGAAGAATTAAATAAGGGAACTAGGTACTGCTGATGTTAGATGAAACGTTTACTGTTTATTATAAACTTTTGTACATTTAAAAATAAACTGTTATTTTATTAGACTGTTATTTTATTAAACTGTTATTTTATTAGACCATTGTTCTAAATTATATGTAATTGAGGAATAGGAAGGGATACACAAGACATATGCATTGTTATATGATATTGGTATTTGTAAATATAATATGATGTATTAGACATCTTTTATTTTATTTTGACGGATGCAGTGTATACCTTGTCTTGAGAGTGTCGCCAACCCTGACGCTTTATTTGTTATGTAGTGATTTATAGTGTTGTCTCAGAACAAATTTACTGCATTAATGTTGCTTACATTAGAACTAAATATTATTCATAACGACCTCTCTGCCATGATCACATCAATATAGAATTGGGATATAACTATTAACTTCGTTATATTGAAGTACTACGATTTGCTATTGCTTTTTCAAAAGTTCTTCTTCACCCGTCATTGCAACATAAAGCTCAAAATACTCAAAATATCAAGTGTCCTTTTACATCTTGTATTTGAATTGTTCCATTAATATAACAGATTACTCTGAACGTTTAAATATTTTATAAATGGTTACACATATGTTTGTTTGTACTTTCCTGTGGAATCCTGTTTCTTTCAATGAGTACTTTTTCCCATTGTCAAACGGCCAGTTACTAATCAATTAATAATTTTCGTAGCCATTAATAAGGAATAAATTTATTCAATGTGACAACAATATAGAACTGTCTGTGTAAAACAGTGTTATGTACCAGGTCGTAGAGCAACTAATACATAGTGCAATATAGCATATGGAAGGCATCTGATTCATGATAGAATTGTAATGGTTCCTGTTCTTGTGAATCAATGCAATATCACCGTATGACAGATTATGGATGATTTCTTGCTAAAGATAATGGAACTTCCTCGGTAACATTCTAATGAAGTCTGGGACTATATCTTTGTGAACTACTTATTGATTTGGCGAATGTAGTTTATTTTTTGACAGGTTGTTATATTGTTGGACTCTGATTGAAGTTATTGTTTATTTTCATGGTTTGAATGAAGTATAAAACAAGTTAATGTCTGATTGTATGCCGAGCTTCATTTGAATAACGTCGAATTATTAATTTTTAGACTAATAACGTCCAGCAACAGACACCAAAATATTGTATCTCAGAAACTACTGCACAAACCTTGATGAAACGTACGGAATACCTTAGCTAGCTAATATAAGATATTAAGGGTCCCAAAATTTTGAAAGTCAATAATTTCAAATATGACCCCAAGACTTGACAGAACATGTCTGCCAATACAGCGTTACAAGTTTTTGTGCATGGCTGTATCTCAGAAACCAATGGACGTACGTTTATGAAACTTTACCTACTTTTTTTTCCAATTGACTATTTCTTCTATAAAGTTCTTACTTCATTAGATCGGCAATAACTTCAACTTCATATTCCTTATTATTGAAAACTGGGATTGAAAAACATCTTATGCTTGAAAAATAATTGTATTCAGAAATCAATTGTTTTGCACTCTGGAATTAATGCAAAGCGGCATTAACATTTCAACACCTTATTATAAAATGCGTTACAGGTTTTGATTATTTATGCGTTAGTGATTCCTTTCACAGGGATTGCAGCACATTAGAACACTCCATTTCATCAAGATAATTACATAGTTGAGAAAATAAAAATCCTCTTAATATTTTACAGTAAATAAACACAATTTTCAATATTAATTTAACTCTTAGGGCAAAAAGTACACAACAATTCTTTACCTTTAAAGAAGAAAACAAAGATATATTTAATTAGATTATACTAGACAGAGATGTAGATTGTATGTTAAAGTAGTCTGGCCATCTAGTTGTCAAGTAGTTAAATTGGGTTATTGGAGTTTTGCAGGTATACCGTCAACCAAAACAGAAGATAACTGAAACAAAACACTTCGTTTTAAGCCAAATATAAATGTGCAGCATATAAAGTTAGTATAAAGTAAAATATCTGGTTAAAGTAATAACAAAGGGCTTGACTGAAATCATTTTGTGTCTCTTGATTGTTGCATATTTTTAGAATGTTCCGCTTGAGGATATTCTTTGAAATGTTCTTATAAACTATGTTATATAATTTGTAGATGTTTAAGAAGGAGTAAATCTGAATTTGAAATATCTAATTATGCCTTTTAATTATTTTTTTTTAGAAAAGATAATTGCTATTGTGAAATCAACTTATTATCAAAGTGTGTTTATGATTCATAACAAGATGATATGTCAATGGTGCTTCAGGAGAATGTGAATTATGACATTTCTACTGTAATAATGGTTTGCAATCTCTTGTTGACTTTGTGGTGAGGTGCACTTACATCAAATGATTTCTTCATAAAGATACTTTTGAATTTTTAGCACACTGATCATTTGCACAGAATAGAGGTTAGAATTGATTTCGGGGTTTATGGTCCTTTTGTGTGCCAAAAAAAGGTGTGGATCTTTTATTGCTGATCTGTTTTCAGTGATTGTTTTAAATTAATATTTCTACAGTGTGGTATTTTGTTTTTCATTTTTTTATTTAAAGAAATATCACCAACAATGTATAGCCTTATTATGTAAATATCACCAACAATGTATAGCCTTATTATGTAAATATCACCAACAATGTATAGCCTTATTATGTAAATATCACCAACAATGTATAGCCTTATTATGTAAATATCACCAACAATGTATAGCCTTATTATGTAAATATCACCAACAATGTATAGCCTTATTATGTAAATATCACCAACAATGTATAGCCTTATTATGTAAATATTACGGATTTTGATAGAAAATGACACAAATAGGCGAATTGTTTCATCTCACTTGACCCAAAAGGTAAAGTGAGTTATTGTTATCACCTGTTGTCTGTCGTCCGTCTGTAAGCTTTTCACATATTAATCTTTTTCACCAAAACTGCCGAACCAAATTGTACCAAACTTGACAGCGAGGATCCATAGACAAAGGAGATGCAGATTAGTTCATATGAAAATGATCCTCCATGGAGAATGCCGATTAGTGAGCCTAAAAGGGGAAATTTAAGTTGTTTTTTTTTAAATATGTATTTCTCCATTTCCAGCAATAGAAATGCTATAGTATCATTTCGATATGTAGGTTTAAATCTGTTCGAATGTAGGTCTCATATCCATGAGAATCGAAAGTTTATGCATTGTGCAAACTAAAAATGAGGAAAAAAAATATGTAAGAATCAGTAATTGACCTGCAAGTGAATGACATGGATCCTCATTTTGATAAGCATATTCAAACTAGCACAAAATCAAGAAACATGGTCTCTGGGAAGATATAGGAAGATATTTTTAATCTTGTATTAATGAATACACCATTCTTCATTGCCGAGTGGTGACTTTCACTGACATCTCGTACACCAGATCAAAGCAAGCATCGCCAGTAAACTCGTAAGAGACAAAGTTGAACAACATTAATTTGAAGGTATTGTCAAACTGTTAGCTGTGAGGAATATTAACTGAGTTGTGATCATTCCAAGGGGAAGAAAACATTGATCAAGATCAACTATGTTCGCTGTCGATTTTACTGTTTAGCTGCCAAACTACTTTATCAATATCATTATGATAGACGTTATGATGCACAAATTATGCACATTAACAAATGATTTATTGATTCAGATTTTCGTATGACTATTTTAATAGTTTTGATTGCAACTTTTATTATAATTCATACCCTTGAGAATGGCATCATTTAATGATGTAAACATATAAAATTTACTTACTGAATTATTCATTAGGATAATCTGATCTAAATTTTTGCCTTTTTCCCTTTTGCTTTATTGGTCAAATTAAAATAGTTGTCACAACTATTTTAATTTTACCAATAGAGCAAAAATAGAGCAAAAGGGAAAAAAGGCAAAAATTTAGTAATGATATTCTGATTACTTTGCTATGTTACTACTTATGTGGTATAGCATTCACTCTCCTTCAAATGGCAATATGATAGTACTAGTGAAGGCGGGCCTTACACGGAAACTTCAGTTATCGAACTTGATTTACGGCAGATGGCGTTCAATTGGGGAAAAAAACGGTAATTACATCAATTTCTAACAAAACATTTTTATTTTATAGAATATATACAAGTTCTACCGATAAGTTTATCGCCAGTATCATTTATTATGTTTCCATTTTAATAGTAATGGTTTGGTCCTGAAATTAATTTATATTGTTTTGTTTGTATATTTAGTTCCTACCAAGTTTAAAAAGTAGATTATTAATTTTCAATTACGATATCGTGTAGAATATGAGAAAAGAAAAATGTAGCTTTTTTACAGAGGCGACATACATTAAAAAAAATCAGAATGTATAGAGATTAATAAAGAAATATAAATCTTTTTTATTGCATATATTTTAAAGTCAGAAAGGAAGCATGCATTTTGTTCTGCAATGTGTTCTCATGTAAGACAGAATATGTACGAAGCTTTTTACGAATGACTAGAGGCTATAAAGGCATATTTGATTTCTGGAGAGTAATAAGAGGCTAGGAAGTATAAATACAAATTTGATTTCTGGAGAATAATTAGAGGCTATGAAGTACAAATGCATATTTGATTTCTGGAGAGTAATAAGAGGCTAGGAAGTATAAATACAAATTTGATTTCTGGAGAGTAATAAGAGGCTAGGAAGTATAAATACAAATTTGATTTCTGGAGAATAATTAGAGGCTATGAAGTACAAATGCATATTTGATTTCTGAAGAGCAATTAGAGGCAGGGAAGTATAAATGCATATTTGATTTCTGAAGAGCAATTAGAGGCAGGGAAGTATAAATGCATATTTGATTTATAGAGAGTAATTAGAGGCTAGGAAGTATAAATGCATATTTGATTTCTGGAGAGTAATTAGAGGCTAGGAAGTATAAATGCATATTTGATTTCTGGAGAGTAATTAGAGGCTAGGAAGTATAGATGCACATTTGATTTCTGGAGAGTAATTAGAGGCTAGGAAGTATAGATGCATATTTGATTTATAGAGAGTAATTAGAGGCTAGGAAGTATAGATGTATATTTGATTTCTGGAGAGTAACTAGAGGCTAGGAAGTATAGATGCATATTTGATTTATGGAGAGTAATTAGAGGCTAGGAAGTATAGATGTATATTTGATTTATGGAGAGTAATTAGAGGCTAGGAAGTATAGATGCATATTTGATTTATGGAGAGTAATTAGAGGCTAGGAAGTATAGATGCATATTTGATTTCTGGAGAGTAATTAGAGGCTAGGAAGTATAGATGCATATTTGATTTATGGAGAGTAATTAGAGGCTAGGAAGTATAGATGCATATTTGATTTCTGGAGAGTAATTAGAGGCTAGGAAGTATAGATGCATATTTGATTTATGGAGAGTAATTAGAGGCTAGGAAGTATAGATGCATATTTGATTTCTGGAGAGTAATTAGAGGCTAGGAAGTATAGATGTATATTTGATTTCTGGAGAGTAACTAGAGGCTAGGAAGTATAGATGCATATTTGATTTATGGAGAGTAATTAGAGGCTAGGAAGTATAGATGTATATTTGATTTATGGAGAGTAATTAGAGGCTAGGAAGTATAGATGCATATTTGATTTATGGAGAGTAATTAGAGGCTAGGAAGTATAGATGCATATTTGATTTCTGGAGAGTAATTAGAGGCTAGGAAGTATAGATGCATATTTGATTTATGGAGAGTAATTAGAGGCTAGGAAGTATAGATGCATATTTGATTTCTGGAGAGTAATTAGAGGCTAGGAAGTATAGATGCATATTTGATTTATGGAGAGTAATTAGAGGCTAGGAAGTATAGATGCATATTTGATTTCTGGAGAGTAATTAGAGGCTAGGAAGTATAGATGTATATTTGATTTCTGGAGAGTAATCAGAGGCTAGAAAAACCAATGACAAGTTACTAAATTGTCGTAAATTGATTTTATTTGGATAAATTATATCAATAGTGTTGATGCTGAGGTGTTTGAGAGCAAACAACAGCAAAAAAAAATCAAACAAACAAACAAAAAATCAAAAAACGTGTCAGATTATTTAGAGATTCTCAAAACCACCTAACCATGTGTGTTTCGTAGAATCTTGAGTTTCAAACTATATGTATATGATATATTCAATGAAAATATACTTCATGTACTATTGTGATGGATGATGATTAGTTTATTTTATGATATAGGAGAGGTTTGCGAGCGTCATCTTTGACATGGTACATGGCATTACCCAATCAGAAACTAAGAATATAATTGATACACAAATTGTCTGAGGTGAAAAATCCTGAGTATCCCGTCTTTTTTCACCAAATCAAACAAAATGATATAATTTTGTTTTGACATATTCTGATATATTCTAGATATACATTAAACATAAGTTTGGAGTGTCATGTATAATCTTTGTGTAGTTTTTTTTTAAATTTTAATCTTAATTTTTTTTTTATTAGAATTAGCATTGAAAATGTCATTTTCATAATGGAACTCTATGATTAAACCCGAGAATTTCTTATCGCTTTCACCTCAGTGTACATCCATTAAGAGCATACCCCTTTTTGTTTGATTTGACTTCTGTCATTTGGATTTTTTTTATTCGACGTTGACCTTGGAATATTACACTTGTTGAATGAGATATAAATGATCAAGGATCAGCACTGAATTATATAAATGTGACCTTGTGGCAATTACCACATATATTTGAATTTGAGATTACTCAATGTCAATAAATTTTAATCAAAACTAACGAGAGTTACGTCAGTATCACATTCTTATTTATTTAATTTCGTGGAAAGCATTAAGTTTTATTGAAATCAAATTAGTCCTTAGCTTGAATTGTGATTTATAGTAATACAACCTAATTGAGGGCAGAAGTTGTATTAAATTTCAGCATATGCAATTCTTAGTAAAATTGCTGACATTATTTTCCGTACTTCCAATCAATCGACGGGATGTGGTAATATTGTGATGAATATTGGTAATGATAGATTACAATTTAATATTTGACTCGAGCACAGTTTTCGAATACTGTATGCTATTCCTCTATTGACTTGTATTCAATTAGACATGGCCATTGTAATAACAGTAGCTTTGTTCAAGGTTCAACTTATGTCCCCCCCTCCCCTATATAGGGATTTATATACGCTGTCACTAGTTTATTGACATCACCCATTGTATCTATTCTATTTATTTCATTACATAGTTGATTAGTTTCGTTCTGAAATAAACCAATCATTCTACTTCTGATCTTGATACCTATTGTAGATTGACTTTACATGACAAAGGCAGATTTCATTACATTTTATTTCCCCGATGGTCTTGATATGAAACCTTATTTTTACCGGATACGTGGAATATTGATATCGTTTTGAAGGTCGGAATGCAGTAAAAACTGTAGCCTAATAAAACAGTATATATATTCTAAGAATATTATCAATCTGATAAGTATACACTATACAGACTTAATGATGATATCTCTTATTGTACGCTGTATGAAATTACAAAACGGAACAACCGTGTATTTTGGTCGACTGGAACAACGGTAAAGAAACAAACGTGTATTTTGGTCGACTGGAACAACGGTAAAGAAACAAACGTGTATTTTGGTTGACTGGAAGAACGGTAAAGAAACAAACGTGTATGTTGGTCGACTGGAACAACGGTAAAGAAACAAACGTGTATTTTGGTCGACTGGAACAACGGTAAAGAAACATACGTGTATTTTGGTCGACTATTTACTGTTTTAATCTAGCATCTGAACCCTTTCTCTCTATACAAAATCTTTACACTCAGTTATAATTAACGTCATGGGAATTATACGGTTTCTTCCTATCGTGTTATGAATTCTAATAAACTATGTTACATGTATATAAACTTTAATAAACTATGCAACGTATATATTCAAATTGCTTAACTATAAACAGTTTTTCCAAGTGGTTGATTTTCTCTCCAGATGAAGAAACATACCACAGAAGAGGAAGGACAACTACTTGTCTTTCATGTGAGATGCATGCTTGCTTTGAAAATAGCTATCAATATCAATGGTTTTAAAATGCCATTTCGATCGTCTTTAAATAAAATATAGCATGTGTAGCATATGTTATTCAAAAGGGGTTTGCAGTTAATAGGTGTAGAATTATTATCATCATGTCATGATTTCACACAACAGGTAGAGATGTTGATGTATTAGACAAGCAAACGTGTGCTTCTGCTTCATGTTACTTTATCACTCATTTGTAGCTATAAAGATGGAGACAACTACCCACATTGAGATAATTATGAAAACCAACGGTTTCATGAAATGATATATATATGATGTGTTTACTTGTTTTTGCTTGTTTCTATGTTTTCTTTCTAAGTGGTAATCGGTCATGCATTATTTGCAAGTTAACTGACATGATACCTTTGTAGCCTTGTCTGAGGTCCAAGTAAGGGTTAATAACACCTCAATGTAATTGATAGTTATGAACCAAAAAACTAGCTCTGATATACACTGTATACACTATATTGAAGATTCTCTACTTATAATTACTTTCTATTATAATTATAATTACTTTCTATAATAATTATAAAGAGCATAACATGTTTTGATAGATAAACGGTAAGAAGATCAGATAATTAGTCACAATTCATTAATACTTGCAGCAGTTCAAGCAAGGCCAAACAAAAACAAATTATAAACCATCATATTAACCTAACCTCTTACACTGGTATTTACAAGATTCATCAGGAAAAAGATACTTACGTAACGTTGTATTGCATTTCAGTATGTTTTACTCTTTGTCAACTCATTTCAAGATATATTGATAAATGTACATCTGGTGAACTTTCATCATGAAAGAAATATGCTACTCAGAAATGTGAGCTGAAATAATCTTGGATTGACCCACTTTCAAAATTGTGTGTGACACCCCCACCCTCCATCATAGAAGATGGCTACCAGTACTACAAGTAGAAATTAAATAAATAAAAGATGAAATTTAGTAGTCAAATTGAAAACAGCTGAGCAATTACATGCTTCTGTGAGTCTAGTTTTATATCTTTTTAATCTTTCGATATATATTCTGGAGGTATAATCTTTTACTATCCCACATCTGCACTACATATTAATGTAAAACCAGGAAGGTATACATTTGTAGAACAGTAAAAACATTCATGAAAGTCAGATATGACGTATAGTCTTGCAATTACAAAGTAACTATTCACATGTGTTTTTTGTAAATAGTTGGTAATTCGCTATCTCGATTTTATTTTATGTTAATATCTACTGAATTTAATTTGATTATTTATTGATCAGTTTCATAGAATACTTCAAAATATACGTTTATTGTGCATTTCTATTAATAAGGTTAAAAGCAGAATCAAATGCTCAACGTCAGGTGAACTAATTTGATACTACTCTTTATATAATATTTAAAGAGTTTTAAAATAAATGCTATCATAAGAGGATCACAATGGCATAAAACAATTTTAATGGTATTTAACTCTAATAAATCATTCGTATTTTTTTCCAAAGACCTTTGTATGAATGTGATAGTAGACAGATTGCACTGAATTATTGGAGTAAAGGGGGTAAATATGTGCATCAGATGTTTAAAACTTAAACAAAAGCAGCAAGACTTAGTTGACAGTCTGTAGCTAACTATAGGAACATATCTTGGTTGAGTCTATGCCTAACTTTAGGAACAGGACTTTGTTGAGTTTGTGCTAACTATAGCATCGGCATTTCCTTGGCAGTTTGTGATAACTATTGCTTCAAGACTAAGTTGACAATCTGTCCTAACTATAGCAACATGACTTGTTTACAATCTGTGCTAACTGTAGCGCCAGAAATTTGTTGATAGTCTCTATTAACTAATGTAACAGGACTTAGTTGACAGTCTGTGCTGACTATGTAAACAGGACCTAGTTGTCAATCTGAGCTAATTATATCAATAGGGCTTAGTTGATAAACTGTGCTAACTATATCAACACGACTTAGTTGATAGTCTGTGCTAACTGTAGCAACACGACTTAGTTGATAGTCTGTGCTAACTGTAGCAACATGACTTTGTTGACAGTCTGTGTTTACTAACACAGCAGGACTTAGTTGACAATCTTTACTAGCGATAACAACATGACTGTGCTAACTGTAACAATAGGACTTGGTTGGCGTTCTGTGCTAACTGTAACAATAGGACTTGGTTGGCGTTCTGTGCTAACTGTAACAATAGGACTTGGTTGGCGTTCTATGCTTACTGTAACAATAGGACTTGGTTGGCGTTCTATGCTTACTGTAACAACAAGTTTTGGTTTACAGTCTGTGCTAACCATATCCTATCACTTATTGTACCAAATACGTTCTGATTACATGTATGATCTAAATGACTATAAATAGATTACTATAAAGAATATTGATCGAGATGTCCATTAACCAAAAGGAAATTCAAGTATTCAATTGCATTTACACTAAAGTGCGTTGCCTTTGTTTTATATCAAGGTTTTACATTAACTTCCACAATTAATTAGTCTTTTCCAACGCAGATTTACAAAAAATGATGAGCTCCAAATTGAAATTAGAAACAATATATATAAAAGTTAATTAATTAAAGCATAACATCTTTACCTGTAGTAGAGAGTTTCAAAAAGGGTATTTAATCAGGGCATTAAATGGTTTTTATTTGTCAACGTCATACCAATGCCGGGAAATCAACAAAATAATGACATCAGCCACGAAAATGTAGTTACTACTTGAATGTATGCAATTATCAATAGTTATATATGTTTCAAAATATATTGTTTGTTTGATGGTGTTTAACGCCACTTTCAACTATATTTCAGTTATATCGTGGCGGTCAGTTTTATTGGTGGAGGAAACCGGAGGACCCGAAGAAAACCACCGACCTGTCGCAAGTCACTGACAAACTTTATCACATAATGGTGTATACCTCGCCCTGATCGAGATTCGAACTCACAACATCAGCGGTCATATTCACTGATTGCATAGATAGTTGTAAATCCAACTACCACACGAAGGCCCCTCAAAATAAATGTTCTCAAATCAGTTCCCTTAAAATTAATTTTGTTTTTGTTATATGATCATTTAAATATATCAATTTAAATATATCAATCTCGTGGTAACACAGTTGATTTGCTGAAGGATCCAGTAGAAGAAATCGCCCCAAGGACAACACATACATTGTAAATAGGCGAATGCTGTTTGGAGAATATTACCACACTCCTTACATGTGAAAAGTAACTTCCGGCAGCTTCTATAGCGTTGCATTTGTACAAATGCATGATAGGATTTTCAAGCCCTATCGACCTTGTGACTTTGTGTGTATATATTTTCTTGATTATGTAGACACGTTTCTCTCTAACCATGATATAGCTGATATATTTCCCATTTTATGCTTATCAACAAGCGATCAATAAAATCATACTTTGAATTCAGTGAAATTCAAGTGCGTAAGACAAAAATAACAAAGTACTGTGGCACTGAACAGGACCATCAAAGACTCAATTTTAAATGTGACATGTGAGTATGAAAAGCTGCATTTTAAAGATGATACTGTTGCATGTCTGAAATTACAATTTGGAATAAACTTGCATATAGTGTATGTTGTTCATTATGTTCTATCTAAAATTCTATAAATTTGTTTTTCCAGATTTTTTAGTATCCTACCGGAATATGGTGGCGTTGTGTTTATTCTTTCATTTCAACTGATTTGTCGCATGTTTCACGTGTACATCTATGAATTTATCTTTCGCTAATTGTCTTTTGGACTTTCTAACGAATTCCCCATATTGGACAGATGTGTACATTTCGTACACGGGTTTTGTTTGGGATTTCCTGTTGCCTGAACATGTGCTCTTATGTTTTATTTTACCTTTGTATTTGGACTGTTATTGTATCCAGATCTTTCCTGCCATGGAAGATCATTTTGAAGTGTATGCGGATGTTCTGAATTTTTGCTCGAACTTATTTTTTTCTATCTTTATTTTTCACTTAATGAATGCATTTTAAAATATGATATAGGTAACATAATTCAAAATGTTTTAAAAAATGACCGGACATTTTCTGAGTAAACAATTGCTCATCAATGTTCCATGTAATTATTTGACAAACGCCTGCTGCCTCACTTGATCAAACAATTAATGCATTAAAAATAGTAAAATAGTAATATTGATAGATTAATAAGAAAATAAGATTGTCTGCAATACCAATGACTGCCATAAAATAGCCAATGACTGCCATAAAATAGTTTGATCATGCATCATTTTGCTTAGTTTAGCTAAGGATGGTATACTTTTAGTAGGTAAATTATTTATTTACACTATGCCATTCAGGCTATTCCATATTTAGAGAATTCTTATCTTTATGTCCTACCAGATTTGCTGAAATTATTAAGATCTCTAAAAGTGGTAATGAAAAACGTAGATATATAATTTAGTGCGCACGAAGCGTTTCTGGAATAACCTTCATCATGTACGTTTCTGGAATAACCTTCATCATGTACTTTTCTGGAATAACCTTCATCATGTACGTTTCTGGAATAACCTTCATCAAGTACGTTTCTGGAATAACCTTCATCATGTACGTTTCTGGAATAACATTCATCATGTACGTTTCTGGAATAACCTTCATCATGTACGTTTCTGGAATAACCTTCATCATGTACGTTTCTGAAATAACCTTCATCATGTACGTTTCTGGAATAACCTTCATCATGTGACGCTCAAAGTCAAAAGATTGGAAAGCCAAATAATCTTAAAAGTTTCTGGGAGCAAGTTCGATAAAAGTTAAAAACACATTTGTCGATAAATTAACTGGTTAAAATGGAATGAATGTATGTAATTTCCAGAGGTATTCCTCAAAATAAACGGATTGATCTTTTTTTAAGTGGTTAACTTTTGCTTATCCGATCAATATGACATTTTCTACATTGTGTTGCTCTCAAGTTAATACTATGTGTTACTGTTGTATGTTCTGTTTGAATAAAGGTCAACTTTTGTTCTTTAAACTTCAAATATAAGTTGGCTTTACCCAACCAATCTCTTTTTTATTCACTTTTGTGAATGATCAAATGACTCATTGTATTCACTAAATCTATTGAACAATTTTTTATGCAGAGATTTAAGAAAATTGAATTTACCAAAATAAAGATGTACTTTTTTGAATGGAAATCTATTCAATTCAAACCCATGTTATTACCAGTCTCAAGTTGTTTCATTTTTCGCAAATACTCCTACATAACGTAGAGCATAGCAAATAAAGAACACCAGCTAAAATAATTGACATTATGTAAATTAGAGGATTGTTCGGCTCGTGTGTCGTCAGAACTATCAGATTTAATTAGAACTGGGTTAACAATGCAAATTGAACGGAACGGCACAAAATGGCTAATATTAAAGATCATATTAAAGTTGTGTTATACATTTGTCATTGGGCACATTTCTTCTGAGATGCAGCATCACAAAAATAAATTGTATATTATTATGTTTAAGAAAAAAACAAAAACAAACAAACAAACAAACAAAAACACCTCAAAGATAATAAATGATAGCACCAGATAAGTATGTCTTGCTTTACCTTGCCAATAGTGCTCGACGACAATCACTTAGATCACCAATAATAATTAGTTCAATTCGGATCACAATTAATTTCGCCAGTTGGTGGTTGTGTAAGCCATGCAATCGGACAACAACGACCACGCTACAAATGGAACAACTCATGTGTGAGAAAAAAGAAAACAAAACTACAAATGGAAGAACTCATGGGTGAAGAAACAAATATTTAACACGCTATACCAATGGAACAACTCATGGGTGAGAAAAAAGAAAAGAAAACACGCTATTCCAATGGAACAACTCAAGAGTGAAAAAAGAAAACACGCTACTTATGGAACATACGCTTGGGTGCACCTAACAGATTTATGGACAACATATGCTTTAATAAAACCTACGAGTATGGAGTTATATCTAACTATATTTTCCTGTAGTTTGACTTGCAGGATTGTAAGATGTCAGCAAGTGATTTTATCTGTGTACAAGCCTAGATATCATACCGGTTTTTTATATTTTAAAATATGACAGTCGATTTTCGAAACCGCCATCATTGTTGCCCAAGAATAACATCATTTATAGAGTTTACATGGCATAACATTAGAAATAGTAAATCATTTATATCAAAGACTCTCTGACTTTGTCTCCGGTTGTAACAGATCAATGTTTATTGATAGTTATACAACATTGAAAGAATCAATAAGAAAAAAATCAGATTATCAGGATAGAGCTATGGGTTTCTTTAAATGTTTACTAAACGTCTTATGCGATGTAGTGATTAGTGATTCAGTTGGGAATGTAGATAGATAGTCAAAGCGATGAGTATTACAATTGGCAATGTGGATAATTTGTACACCAGTCAGGAATGTAAATTGTTGAAGTTTACAATAGACAATGAGCATGGCTATTCAAAGAAGAACACGGAATACCCAAGATCAAGAGGTCCCAACAAAAGGGGACCTGATACAAAACAGTACAAACACAGTGTTCTGGAGACTGTTGTAATCTTAAAAGTATCCTTCACGTTGGTGTTCAGATGGCATTTCCTTCGTGTTCACCTTGTTGCTATCTTGTTAAGTACTATTCATATAGCATGATATCAACGCATGGTCTTAATAATTAACATTTTCATAATATTTTGCTTTTGTGATTAAATTGGGAGAAATAAGATTCATATATCCAATATTCTTATGAAAAAAATATATACTGATATCTTTATATAATGCATGTAGTTCGGAACATGTTGTATTTGATCAAGAGCTGCACTTCAACTGTTTATGTGTATTCATTTACTTCCAACTGGTTTTATAATATTAAGATATTAAAGTCAATATGATTTTTAATGTTGAAAACTGAAACGATAGCCAATATAAAACTATTAATACATCATTGAAAGGTATCACAGGTAGAAACTGGATTGGTTATTTATATAGGTTGGTAATGTCGCTGTACTTAACGTATTTTTACGGGACAAACTCTCCCGTGATTATGAAGACATCTAGACATAGATACAAGATATGTTTATCTTATCACGGAGACCATTAGCTATAAACCATATGAAGACAAAAGGAATCAGAATGTTTAATGATGATTGTCACGTGTATCTTTCCTGACCTGAATACCCTCCTATGGAATTTTATTAAGTTTTTATTATTAAAAAAAAGGTTTCATCGCACTCAGACATAGGTAACCTTATCCTGTTGTAGCTCTCACACTCAGACATAGGTAACCTTATCCTGTTGTAGCTCTCGCACTCAGACATAGGTAACCTTATCCTGTTGTAGCTCTCACACTCAGACATAGGTAACCTTATCCTGTTGTAGCTCTCGCACTCAGACATAGGTAACCTTATCCTGTTGTAGCTCTCACACTCAGACATAGGTAACCTTATCCTGCTGTAGCTCTCGCACTCAGACATAGGTAACCTTATCCTGCTGTAGCTCTCGCACTCAGACAGGTAACCTTATCCTTTTGTAGCTCTCACACTCAGACATAGGTAACCTTATCCTGTTGTAGCTCTCACACTCAGACATAGGTAACCTTATCCTGTTGTAGCTCTCACACTCAGATGTACGTAACCTTATCCTGTTGTAGCTCTCGCACTCAGACATAGGTAACCTTATCCTGTTGTAGCTCTCGCACTCAGATATTGGTAACCTTATCCTGTTGTAACTCTCGCACTCAGACATAGGTAACCTTATCCTGTTGTAGCTCTCACACTCAGACATAGGTAACCTTATCCTGTTGTAGCTCTCGCACTCAGACATAGGTAACCTTATCCTGTTGTAGCTCTCGCACTCAGACATTGGTAACCTTATCCTGTTGTAGCTCTCGCACTCAGACAGGTAACCTTATCCTGTTGTAGCTCTCGCACTCAGACATTGGTAACCTTATCCTGTTGTAGCTCTCACACTCAGACATTGGTAACCTTATCCTGTTGTAGCTCTCACACTCAGACATAGGTAACCTTATCCTGTTGTAACTCTCGCACTCAGACATAGGTAACCTTATCCTGTTGTAGCTCTCACACTTAGACATAGGTAACCTTATCCTGTTGTAGCTCTCACACTCAGACATAGGTAACCTTATCCTGTTGTAGCTCTCGCACTCAGACATAGGTAACATTATCCTGTTGTAGCTCTCGCACTCAGACATTGGTAACCTAATCCTGTTGTAGCTCTCGTACTCAGACATTGGTAACCTTATCCTGTTGTAGCTCTCACACTCAGACATAGGTAACCTTATCCTGTTGTAGCTCTCGCACTCAGACATAGGTAACCTTATCCCGTTGTAGCTCTCGCACTCAGACATTGGTAACCTAATCCTGTTGTAGCTCTCGCACTCAGACATTGGTAACCTTATCCTGTTGTAGCTCTCACACTCGGACATAGGTAACCTTATCCTGTTGTAACTCTCACACTCAGACATAGGTAACCTTATCCTGTTGTAGCTCTCACACTCAGACATAAGTAACCTTATCCTGTTGTAGCTCTCGCACTCAGACATTGGTAACCTTATCCTGTTGTAGCTCTCGCACTCAGACATTGGTAACCTTATCCTGTTGTAGCTCTCGCACTCAGACATTGGTAACCTTATCCTGTTGTAGCTCTCACACTCAGACATAGGTAACCTTATCCTGTTGTAGCTCTCACACTCAGACATAGGTAACCTTATCCTGTTGTAGCTCTCACACTCAGACATAGGTAACCTTATCCTGTTGTAGCTCTCGCACTCAGACATTGGTAACCTTATCCTGTTGTAGCTCTCGCACTCAGACATTGGTAACCTTATCCTGTTGTAGCTCTCGCACTCAGACATTGGTAACCTTATCCTGTTGTAGCTCTCGCACTCAGACATTGGTAACCTAATCCTGTTGTAGCTCTCGCACTCAGACATAGGTAACCTTATCCTGTTGTAGCTCTCACACTCAGACATTGGTAACCTTATCCTGTTGTAGCTCTCGCACTCAGACATTGGTAACCTTATCCTGTTGTAGCTCTCACACTCAGACATTGGTAACCTTATCCTGTTGTAGCTCTCGCACTCAGACATAGGTAACCTTATCCTGTTGTAGCTCTCGCACTCAGACATTGGTAACCTAATCCTGTTGTAGCTCTCGCACTCAGACATAGGTAACCTTATCCTGTTGTAGCTCTCGCACTCAGACATTGGTAACCTTATCCTGTTGTAGCTCTCGCACTCAGACATTGGTAACCTTATCCTGTTGTAGCTCTCGCACTCAGACATTGGTAACCTAATCCTGTTGTAGCTCTCGCACTCAGACATTGGTAACCTAATCCTGTTGTAGCTCTCGCACTCAGACATTGGTAACCTAATCCTGTTGTAGCTCTCGCACTCAGACATAGGTAACCTTATCCTGTTGTAGCTCTCGCACTCAGACATTGGTAACCTTATCCTGTTGTAGCTCTCGCACTCAGACATTGGTAACCTTATCCTGTTGTAGCTCTCGCACTCAGACATTGGTAACCTTATCCTGTTGTAGCTCTCGCACTCAGACATAGGTAACCTTATCCTGTTGTAGCTCTCGCACTCAGACATTGGTAACCTAATCCTGTTGTAGCTCTCACACTCAGACATAGGTAACCTTATCCTGTTGTAGCTCTCACACTCAGACATAGGTAACCTTATCCTGTTGTAGCTCTCACACTCAGACATAGGTAACCTAATCCTGTTGTAGCTCTCACACTCAGACATTGGTAACCTAATCCTGTTGTAGCTCTCACACTCAGACATAGGTAACCTAATCCTGTTGTAGCTCTCACACTCAGACATTGGTAACCTAATCCTGTTGTAGCTCTCACACTCAGACATAGGTAACCTTATCCTGTTGTAGCTCTCGCACTCAGACATTGGTAACCTAATCCTGTTGTAGCTCTCACACTCAGACATAGGTAACCTTATCCTGTTGTAGCTCTCACACTCAGACATTGGTAACCTAATCCTGTTGTAGCTCTCACACTCAGACATAGGTAACCTTATCCTGTTGTAGCTCCTGTTTAGGTCCTTTGATTATCTTTTAATTTAGTGAAGTTTATTATAGAAACAACCCGTACACATTGCATTGGTCATATACATTGTTTTTATAAGTTATTACGTTATATAAGTTATTATAGAAACTATCCACATTGAATTGTCAACGACTTTATTTGCAATGATTTAAATCCATAATTATTTTTTTTTGGAATAACTTTGAAGTTACAAAAGTAGATTTGGTACTTTCATGATTCGAAAATAAATATGTCTTCCTCGGTGTAAAATAGTAAATTATTAAATGAATAGCCTTCAAATGAAAAATATTTTTGGACTAATTCTAGAGTTATGTGGTGTCAATTAACTTTACACAAATGTAGTCCATGGAATGATGACGGTTAACACGATTTTTTTTGGTTTAATGAGAACATAATACCCCAAAATAGCGTGTCTTGAATTCTGGTGACCTATTATTGTTTGACATGGACGGATATATTTTTTTATACCGCGACATGTTTCACAAGAAAGATTATTTGTACAGCACAACACAAGACTGTCATTCTAATATAGCATTACATTTTGTGACTTCATAATAAAAATATGACTTATTTACTTATTTTTTTTAACAGACATTATAAATTGTCTTTTACAATTATTTACAGTAAAGTAATGTTATCAGATTTTATATTTTACTATATAAAAATAAAAGTACTCACTCCTCAAATACAATTAGAATTCTCCGAATTGTATTTTTGTTAAAAATTCCCTCCGGCAAATCTAGTCCAATCCTCTCCAGATTATAATTATAAAAATAAGAGATGTGTATTATTTTTCCAACAGCAGATATGTATTGACGAATACTCAATTGTTTGATATGAAGGAATGAACAAGATTACGGCGAGGATCAATACTGCTTTCAATAATTTAGAAATCTACACCCATTTACTATGAAACTGATTCTATTGCCAATGAGAACTGTAGAGAGGGTATATTTTAGTAAATTACTGGTCAATTATTACAATATCATACTTTCAAGCGGGAATATGGTTAATTTTTAACACTTTACATTCTGTAGGGATGTCATTCTTTAACGCATTCTTTAGAAACTGACATATTAACTCTAAAAGCTTAATAGCAACTTAGCAATTGTTGACGGTTTCTGTTGAAATCAAGCGGTTGAAGTGATATAATTTATATGACAGCAATAGTGTGAAAATAACACAAAAATGTCAACAACGGTTCTGTACAATAGTTATATTTAATTTTGAGAGTATATTATTTTTTGCTACCACAACAAAATATTAAGCTTTAGTAAAAGAAAACAAAGAGAAAATTGAATCCATTCATATGTCTACCCACAGTCATATGCCAAAACGTTGTATACCTTTAATGGAAAATATAATCTCTCTCTAAAAGCAAAACTCTGCAAAGAAAAGTTTGAAGATACCAAATGGGTAATACGAGGTCATAAATGAAGAATTACAGACACTACCATTACCAAAAGGCAAAGTGACAAATACCATGCAATAGGCGGTCAAACACTACACAGATAACTAAGTATTGAAGCAACACGAACACCACTAATTAACCGGAGGTGAACTCAGGTGCTTCAAAAGAACATACAAATAGTTTTCCAAGATTATTGGTGACCAAATTGATCGGTTATATTTGTATTACAATACTACATTCAAAACGTAATGGGGTTTAGGGTTAATGTGTTTAACGCGACTTTCAACAATATTTCCGTTATATCGTGGCGGTCAGTTTTATTGGGGGAGAAAACCACCGACCTGTCGTATGTCACTGACTAACTTTATCACATAATGTTATATCAAGTACACCTCGCCAAGAGCGAGATCGTACTCACAACATTAGTGGTGCTATGCACTGATTGCATAGGTAATTGTAAATCCAACATCATACGATCACGACCCCTCAAAAAGTAATGCATGGATAAACTTAAAAAATGCTAAAAAATAATTTTTGTTAGTATAGATGTTTTTAAATGGAAGGATGGAAATATTCACAAGTAACTATGAAATGTATTTCTGTTAAAGTGATTGTTGTGTTTTAAGTTTATCGTCAATTTGTCAGGTCGATGTCTTTGTACTTATTATCTGAAGGATGCATTTGTTGTTTAATATATCTTTATTAATGTAAATTTAATTTTGCAGGGATGAATTCATAATTATTTCTTTGATTACATCCATAACCTTACTTTAATCAATACAACATGAAAACGTGTTTTACCTAATGGCAGTTATTTTGTATAAAATCATTTTAAAAGTGTTTTATTATGAACTACTATGATCCAGTCCTTTGATCAAGTAATTAGAATTCGATGTATGCTGATTTTCTGAATTTATTTGTGTTGGAAACTTGTAAACTAAAAAGACTTCTTAATTAAAAGACAGGATTGTTAACTTCTCAAGGATTATACCAAAGATGAAGTCATTTCGATTGTTATCTTCGATCTCCTGTACAGTTTTTAACATAATGTACGAACACCATTCTGTCTCTCATTATCTATCGGATAGGACTATTTGAGCTATTCTTATCGTGTTGCATCCGTCTACGGTCCCTGTCATTGTAGGTTAACATCTTCTCTGAAACTACTGTGCCAAAAGGATGTGAATTTGGTGGAATGGCTTTAGTGTTTCTGATCAAAATTGATGATTTTGATGCGGATCGGACATTTGGAAGAATAATAACGTTTAGGATACATTTTTTGTACAGTAGAATGCGCCATGCAGAAAAAACACACCAAGTGTGATTTATTTTCAAAAGCTTAACGCCATATGTCTAAACCTCTTGTTCATACATTACAGCACCAACAAATTGACCGAACTCCACAAAAAAACCGGGGTCGAACTCAGGTTCCTGCTTTAAAGACGTGTACAAAAGTACATTATAGAGCAATCAAAAGTAGTATGTTGCCTCCTGGTCATTCTGCAAATGATAAGTTTAGGAACAAACGCACGAACTAACCTTGTCGTATTCAACGAACAACTATTATCCCATTAATTACATGAATATTTCGTCATTCCGGAGGCAACATATTTGGTTTAATCATGTTCCTTGTGACATCGTCATCACAGCTTGGTAATTAGCCTGGGAGTTGTCCGTGTCAGAATAAAATACTTCCTGCCTTCAATTAGTTCTAATAAAAAGACACCTCTTAGGCTATTTTGTTGAATACTTGTTGTATTAACGAATTATCATTATAAGAAAAATGAGCAATCGCATATTGAGTTGAAGGTAGTTACGAAAAAATTCTACGTCGATGGATACATTTAAACAATCTAGGTCAAGAAGATGAACGACACTTACTGACGATAATTCTTATATTCTAACAGCGGACATACTGTAATTTCGTGGGTTAAAATGATTATTAAGTTTTAAGAGTCATTGCTAATTATTTAAGTTGTTGATAACAGTAATTTGACAGAACAATAATAGCCAGAGTATTAAATATGTCTACAACTGATCAAGTCATTATTTCCTATGATTTGATGAGAAGTGGTTGTTCGTTTTGTTCATATTGGTGAAGTTGTTGAACATCATTGTTTAACCTTTCTTTTCATCAAAGGAATTCTCATATCAAAAGATACATAATCATGAATTTAGAAATGCCAAGACTTTGAATCTTTAAAATTGCTATGACGAGAATATCTTGGATTTCCATTTTTTTTAATCTAAACGTATCTGATGAAGGTTATTCCAGAAAAGCGTCGTGAGAAAATTAATGACCGTTTGCTAAGAAAAATAAGTCGAACCATTCGTGGAGGAGTTTAGACTGTAGAAACGGTATTATAACAACACAATTTTGTTACGCTATATTTCGTTATACCGATTTTGCACTGTAGAAAAGCCATTGTGACACCTCTCCATTGGAACACTATTTCGTCATGCTGTACTGTATAAATGTAATTGTTCCACTGTCTTTCGCAGTGCTACATTTCTCTATTGATACCCTCTATTGTATCGTGTTCACAGTAGAAACGTTATAATGACACCTCTCTATTGATACGCTGTATTGTATCGTGTTCATTGTAGAAACGTTTTTATGACACTTCTCTGTTGATACCTGTATTTTATCGTGTTCACATTAGAAACGTTATAATGACACCTCTCTATTGATACGCTGTGTTTCATCGTGTTCACAGTAGAATCGTTATAATGATACCTCTCTGTTGATACCTGTATTTCATCGTGTTCACAGTAGAAACGTTATAATGACACCTCTCTGTTGATACGCTGTATTTCATCGTGTTCACAGTAGAAACGTTATAATGACACCTCTCTATTGATACCTGTATTTTATCGTGTTCATTGTAGAAACGGTATAATGACACCTCTCTGGTGATACGCTGTATTTCATCGTGTTCACAGTAGAAACGTTATAATGACACCTCTCTGATGATACCTGTATTTCATCGTGTTCACAGTAGAAACGTTATAATGACACCTCTCTATTGATACGCTGTATTTCATCGTGTTCACAGTAGAATCGTTATAATGACACCTCTCTGTTGATACCTGTATTTCATCGTGTTCACAGTAGAAACGTTATAATGAGACCTCTCTGGTGATACCTGTATTTCATCGTGTTCACGGTAGAAACGTTATAATGACACCTCTCTGTTGATACCTGTATTTTATCGTGTTCACAGTAGAAACGCTATAATGACACCTCTCTATTGATACCTGTATTTCATCGTGTTCACAGTAGAAACGTTATAATGACACCTCTCTGTTGATACCTGTATTTTATCGTGTCCACAGTAGAAACGTTATAATGACACCTCTCTGTTGATACCTGTATTTCATCGTGTTCACAGTAGAAACGTTATAATGACACCTCTCTGTTGATACCTGTATTTCACCGTGTTCACAGTAGAAACGTTATAATGACACCTCTCTATTGATACGCTGTGTTTCATCGTGTTCACAGTGGAAACGTTATAATGACACCTCTCTATTGATACGCTGTGTTTCATCGTGTTCACAGTAGAATCGTTATAATGACACCTCTCTGTTGATACCTGTATTTTATCGTGTTCACAGTAGAAACGTTATA
The DNA here is from genome assembly GCA_963383655.1 of Bathymodiolus septemdierum. Taxonomy (NCBI): domain Eukaryota; kingdom Metazoa; phylum Mollusca; class Bivalvia; order Mytilida; family Modiolidae; genus Bathymodiolus; species Bathymodiolus septemdierum. The sequence goes on from OY726520.1 coordinate 81,365,488, forward strand.
ATGACACCTCTCTGTTGGTACGCTGTATTTCATCGTGTTCACAGTAGAATCGTTTTAATGACACCTCTCTGTTGATACCTGTATTTTATCGTGTTCACAGTAGAAACGTTATAATGACACCTCTCTCTTGGTACCTGTATTTCATGGTGTTCACAGTAGAAACGTTATAATGACACCTCTCTATTGATACGATGTGTTTAATTGTGTTCACAGTAGAAACGTTATAATGACACCTCTCTGTTGATACCTGTATTTTATCATGTTCACAATACAAACGTTAGAATGACACCTGTCTGTTGATACCAGCATTTTAGCGTGTTCACAGTAGAAACGTTATAATGACACCTGTCTGTTGATACCTGTATTTCATCGTGTTCACAGTAGAAACGTTATAATGACACCTCCCTGTTGATACCTGCATTTTAGCGTGTTCACAGTAGAAACGTTATAATGACACTTGTCTGTTGATACCTGTATTTCATCGTGTTCACAGTAGAAACGTTATAATGACACCTCCCTGTTGATACGGTGTATGTTATCGTGTTCACAGTCGAAACGTTTTGATGACACCTCTCTATTGATACGATGTGTTTCATCGTGTTCACAGTGGAAACGTTATAATGACACCACTCTGTTGATACCTGTATTTTATCGTGTTCACATTAGAAACGTTATAATGACACCTCTCTGTTGATACCTGCATTTTAGCGTGTTCACAGTAGAAACGTTATAATGACACCTGTCTGGTGATACCTGTATTTCATCGTGTTCACAGTAGAAACGTTATAATGACACCTCCCTGTTGATACGCTGTATGTTATCGTGTTCACAGTCGAAACGTTTTGATGACACCTCTCTATTGATACGATGTGTTTCATCGTGTTCACAGTGGAAACGTTATAATGACACCACTCTGTTGATACCTGTATTTCATTGTGTTCACAGTAGAAACGTTATAATGACACCTCTCTGTTGATACCTGTATTTCATCGTGTTCACAGTAGAAACGTTATAATGACACCTCTCTGTTGATACCTGTATTTTATCGTGTTCACAGTAGAAACGTTATAATGACACCTCTCTGTTGATACCTGTATTTTATCGTGTTCACAGTAGAAACGTTATAATGACACCTCTCTGTTGATACCTGTATTTTATCGTGTTCACAGTAGAAACGTTATAGTGACACCTCTCTGTTGATACCTGTATTTTATCGTGTTCACAGTAGAAACGTTATAATGACACCTCTCTGTTGATACCTGTATTTTATCGTGTTAACAGTAGAAACGTTATAATGACACCTCTCTGTTGATACCTGTGTTTCATCGTGTTCACAGTAGAAACGTTATAATGCCACTTCTCTTTTGATACCTGTATTTTATCGTGTTCACAGTAGAAACGTTATAATGCCACTTCTCTGTTGATACCTGTATTTTATCGTGTTCACAGTAGAAACGTTATAATGACACCTCTCTGTTGATATGCTATATTTCATCGTGTTCACAGTAGAAACGTTATAATGACACATCTCTGTTGATACACTGTGTTTTATCGTGTTCACAGTGGAAATGTTATAATCACCCCTCTCTGGTGATACGCTGTATTTCATCGTGTTCACAGTAGAAACGTTATAATGACACCTCTTTGGTGATACGCTGTATTTCATCGTGTTCACAGCAGAAACATAATGTCATCTCTCTGGTGATACGCTGTATTTTATCGTGTTCACATTAGAAACGTTATAATGACACCTCTCTGTTGATACCTGCATTTTAGCGTGTTCACAGTAGAAACGTTATAATGACACCTGTCTGGTGATACCTGTATTTCATCGTGTTCACAGTAGAAACGTTATAATGACACCTCCCTGTTGATACGCTGTATGTTATCGTGTTCACAGTCGAAACGTTTTGATGACACCTCTCTATTGATACGATGTGTTTCATCGTGTTCACAGTGGAAACGTTATAATGACACCACTCTGTTGATACCTGTATTTCATTGTGTTCACAGTAGAAACGTTATAATGACACCTCTCTGTTGATACCTGTATTTCATCGTGTTCACAGTAGAAACGTTATAATGACACCTCTCTGTTGATACCTGTATTTTATCGTGTTCACAGTAGAAACGTTATAATGACACCTCTCTGTTGATACCTGTATTTTATCGTGTTCACAGTAGAAACGTTATAATGACACCTCTCTGTTGATACCTGTATTTTATCGTGTTCACAGTAGAAACGTTATAGTGACACCTCTCTGTTGATACCTGTATTTTATCGTGTTCACAGTAGAAACGTTATAATGACACCTCTCTGTTGATACCTGTATTTTATCGTGTTAACAGTAGAAACGTTATAATGACACCTCTCTGTTGATACCTGTGTTTCATCGTGTTCACAGTAGAAACGTTATAATGCCACTTCTCTTTTGATACCTGTATTTTATCGTGTTCACAGTAGAAACGTTATAATGCCACTTCTCTGTTGATACCTGTATTTTATCGTGTTCACAGTAGAAACGTTATAATGACACCTCTCTGTTGATATGCTATATTTCATCGTGTTCACAGTAGAAACGTTATAATGACACATCTCTGTTGATACACTGTGTTTTATCGTGTTCACAGTGGAAATGTTATAATCACCCCTCTCTGGTGATACGCTGTATTTCATCGTGTTCACAGTAGAAACGTTATAATGACACCTCTTTGGTGATACGCTGTATTTCATCGTGTTCACAGCAGAAACATAATGTCATCTCTCTGGTGATACGCTGTATTTCATCGTCTTCACAGTAGAAACGTTATAATGACACCTCTCTGGTGATACGCTGTATATCATCATGATCACAGTAGAAACGTTATGATGACACCTATCTGGTGATACGCTGTATTTCATCGTGTTAACAGTAGACACGTTATTATTACCCCTCTCTGGTGATACGCTGTATTTCATCGTGTTCACAGTAGAAACGTTATAATGACACTTTTTTGGTGATACGCTGTATTTCATTGTGTTCACAGTAGAAATGTTATAATGACACTTCTCTGTTGATACCTGTATTTCATCGTGTTCACAGTAGAAACGTTATAATGTCACCTCTCTGGTGATACGCTGTATTTCATCGTGTTCACAGTAGAAACGTTATAATGACACCTCTCTATTGATACGCTGTGTTTCATCGTGTTCACAGTGGAAACGTTATAATGACAGCTCTCTGGTGATACGCTATATTTCATCGTGTTCACAGTAAAAACGTTATAATGACACATATCTGGTGATACGCTGTATTTCATCGTGTTAGCAGTAGAAACGTTATGACACCTTTTTGGTGATACGCTGTATGTCATCGTGTTCACAGTAGAAACGTGATAATGACACCTCTCTGGTGATACGTTGTGCTTCTTCGTGTTCACAATATAAATGTTATAAGGACAGATCTCTATTGACACGCTGTATTTCATCGTTAATCGGTATTATAGTATATAACTCTGCTGGTGGACTATTAGTCTCCAAGGGTATTATCCGTTCAGTTGTGAGTGCTTCGACTCTTTCGTGATTTATCAGATATATTTATTTTCTCGAAATATACAATTCCAAGATGATGTAATTATTGTTAAAACTACGGTTCTCCCTCCCAGGGGTAGGTGATCGTAACCGATTTTGACAATCCTCTTTAGGCCATTTGGTTCTCTTGCTCCCAAGCACTTTAACATTATTCTGGTTTCAAATATGTTGACCTGGTGAAGGTTATTCCAAAGACTCGTCGTGTGCACTACGTGTTTATTTATAGCACCTCTCTATTGATACACTGTATTCATCGTATTACACTGTAGAAACGTTATTATGACACCTCTCTGGTGATACGCTGTATTCATCGTATTACACTGTAGAAATGTTATTATGACACCTCTCTCTTGATACACTGTATTCATCATATTACACTGTAGAAACGTTATTATGACACCTCTCTGGTGATACGCTGTATTCATCGTATTACACTGTAGAAATGTTATTATGACACCTCTCTGGTGATACGCTGTATTCATCGTATTACACTGTAGAAACGTTATTATGACACCTCTCTGGTGATACGCTGTATTCATCGTATTACACTGTAGAAATGTTATTATGACACCTCTCTCTTGATACACTGTATTCATCATATTACACTGTAGAAACGTTATTATGACACCTCTCTGGTGATACGCTGTATTCATCGTATTACACTGTAGAAACGTTATTATGACACCTCTCTGGTGATACGTTGTATTCATCGTATTACACTGTAGAAATGTTATTATGACACCTCTCTCTTGATACACTGTATTCATCATATTACACTGTAGAAACGTTATTATGACACCTCTCTGGTGATACGCTGTATTCATCGTATTACACTGTAGAAATGTTATAATGACACCTCTCTCTTGATACACTGTATTCATCGTATTACACTGTAGAAATGTTATTATGACACCTCTCTCTTGATACACTGTATTCATCGTATTACACTGTAGAAACGTTATTATGACACCTCTCTCTTGATACGCTGTATTCATCGTATTACACTGTAGAAACGTTATTATGACACCTCTCTGGTGATACGCTGTATTCATCATATTACACTGTAGAAATGTTATTATGACACCTCTCTCTTGATACACTGTATTCATCGTATTACACTGTAGAAACGTTATTATGACACCTCTCTGGTGATACGCTGTATTCATCGTATTACACTGTAGAAACGTTATTATGACACCTCTCTGGTGATACGCTGTATTCATCATATTACACTGTAGAAATGTTATTATGACACCTCTCTCTTGATACACTGTATTCATCGTATTACACTGTAGAAACGTTATTATGACACCTCTCTCTTGATACACTGTATTCATCATATTACACTGTAGAAACGTTATTATGACACCTCTCTCTTGATAGACTGTATTCATCGTATTACACTGTAGAAACGTTATTATGACACCTCTCTGGTGATACGCTGTATTCATCGTATTACACTGTAGAAATGTTATTATGACACCTCTCTGGTGATACGCTGTATTCATCATATTACACTGTAGAAATGTTATTATGACACCTCTCTCTTGATACACTGTATTCATCGTATTACACTGTAGAAACGTTATTATGACACCTCTCTCTTGATACACTGTATTCATCATATTACACTGTAGAAACGTTATTATGACACCTCTCTCTTGATAGACTGTATTCATCGTATTACACTGTAGAAACGTTATTATGACACCTCTCTGGTGATACGCTGTATTCATCGTATTACACTGTAGAAACGTTATTATGACACCTCTCTGGTGATACGCTGTATTCATCATATTACACTGCAGAAACGTTATTATGACACCTCTCTCTTGATAGACTGTATTCATCGTATTACACTGTAGAAACGTTATTATGACACCTCTCTGGTGATACACTGTATTCATCGTATTACACTGTAGAAATGTTATAATGAAACCTCTCTCTTGATACGCTGTATTCATCGTATTACACTGTAGAAATGTTATTATGACACCTCTCTCTTGATACACTGTATTCATCGTATTACACTGTAGAAATGTTATTATGACACCTCTCTCTTGATACACTGTATTCATCGTATTACACTGTAGAAACGTTATTATGACACCTCTCTCTTGATACACTGTATTCATCGTATTACACTGTAGAAATGTTATTATGACACCTCTCTCTTGATAGACTGTATTCATCATATTACACTGTAGAAACGTTATTATGACACCTCTCTCTTGATAGACTGTATTCATCATATTACACTGTAGAAACGTTATTATGACACCTCTCTGGTGATACGCTGTATTCATCGTATTACACTGTAGAAATGTTATTATGACACCTCTCTCTTGATACACTGTATTCATCATATTACACTGTAGAAACGTTATTATGACACCTCTCTCTTGATACGCTGTATTCATCGTATTACACTGTAGAAATGTTATAATGAACCTCTCTATTGATACACTGTATTCATCATATTACACTGTAGAAACGTTATTATGACACCTCTCTCTTGATACACTGTATTCATCGTATTACACTGTAGAAATGTTATTATGACACCTCTCTGGTGATACACTGTATTCATCGTATTACACTGTAGAAACGTTATAATGAAACCTCTCTCTTGATACGCTGTATTCATCATATTACACTGTAGAAACGTTATTATGACACCTCTCTGGTGATACGCTGTATTCATCGTATTACACTGTAGAAATGTTATTATGACACCTCTCTGGTGATACACTGTATTCATCGTATTACACTGTAGAAACGTTATAATGAACCTCTCTCTTGATACACTGTATTCATCGTATTACACTGTAGAAACGTTATTATGACACCTCTCTGGTGATACGCTGTATTCATCGTATTACACTGTAGAAACGTTATAATGAAACCTCTCTCTTGATACGCTGTATTCATCATATTACACTGTAGAAATGTTATTATGACACCTCTCTGGTGATACGCTGTATTCATCGTATTACACTGTAGAAATGTTATAATGAAACCTCTCTCTCTTGATACGCTGTATTCATCGTATTGCACTGTAGAAACGTTATTATGACACCTTTCAATTGTCATGTATACTTATATTTACCTTGACAACCGTATCTTAATATCTTTTTAATGTTATTTTATCCAATGACAACAATTATTTCATGTTATATAATCATGCGTTACCTAAATGTCAGTTTATATCAGTAAACCTAGAAAGAATGTGTGATTAAGAAATCAGATTATCTTCAAAATATATGACAATCTTGTCAAAACACGCATTTGTATTCAGTTGGGAAGTTACCAATTATGTCTGTAAGGCTTATGAAGGTGACTTAATTGTCTTAAGTGTATAAATCTACTTCGTAAAGTACAAGCGAAGAACGTTTTGTCAAATTTATTCCTGATTTTTATTATGATTGTTGCATGCTTTTGAAATTTAAAAGGAAAACATAAATGTCAATATCTTAAAAGATCTATTTTAGGAAAATGCTGATTAGAAATGACATTATATTAAGGTCAAGGATGATTAAGACCAAAATATCATGTTCTGTTAATGTTTGTGCCTTTTAATAGCTGCATTACTATCCACTGTACTCCTTCTGGGTAGCTTACATAATTTGTGAACATCAATTTATTTTACTATAGAGAGTAGTAGATACTGAAAGTATTTGCTACAAATTGAAACAAAGATATCACTGAAACACATAACATGAATCGTTGGTTTGTTGTTGGTTGTGCAATGTCAAGCAACACACATGTCATGTATATTCAGATTGGGAACTGCTAACAATATAAAGAAAGTATACAGTATTGAGGATTAATTGTTGGGGTCTGCAGACATTGACATTTTTCAGTATCGATTTTGATATTATGCACATATATTTGGAAAATAGCTTAAGAGTCGGATAGAAATATGACATTGTTGTCAACTTTGAGGAAAATGTCCAGAAAAGGAACATACTATAAGGTTTTGAAATGTCAATTGTTTTTATTTTGCTACTACTTCTGCATATAAGTTTACTGGTTTATTGGGTCACATTGCAATAAGGATCGTTCATTGTTAGATAATATGGGTTGTTCTGTCGGGCTTTGGTCTCCTATTGTTTATTTAAAGTAATATTACACCACAATATCATGAAATTTTTGGATTAAATATTTTTACTCAATATGCCATTTAATTCAACTAAAATCAACTGCATAACATTGAAAATCCGCTCAAAAGCAGAATTTATTAGCAAATCGCAAAATATTTGACAACAGATAATTCTGTTCTCCACAACAGTAATGCAAATGATAAGCACGTGACCCAAGATTTGAACTCTTTCGGGGAAATTGAGTAACGGGTGTGTTCGATTTGTGTTTATATTATCTCCCTTTTGGAAACCTGGCTGTCAAAAGTAGACATTTATTTTTATGTTGATATGTTTTATTGATACATTTTGTAATGATAAGGCTATTTATCATATATTTATCATATTTAAACATTGACAAACTTCTGCAAACAAAATTACCGAACTCCGAACAATCTTCCAAAAGGAAAGTCAAAACTCATAAGTATATAAACAGACAAAATCAGTCAACAACCGGAAACCTGAAAACCGTAATGACCCTGACTTGATACAGGTATTTCTAAAGAAATGGTGGGTTGAATCAGATTTTAAAGCGCCAAACCTCCCGCTTTCATTACGGCTCAAAGGTTCCGGCTGTCACTATAACAGTATTTATAACAATACTGGAGCAAAATAGGTAAAATAGTTGTCAAAGCAGTACCAAATTCAGTGAGGAGGGTGGAACATCTATCGTGAACCATCTCCATCAACAACCTCGAGTCACCTGAAGTATTTTAACTACGAAAGTAAATGTCAATAACACTTTCACGTCACACATTGATAAAAAAATATTTTTGACATTTTTGTTGACTTCCTTATCTTTAGACATTTTCACTAAATGAAAATCCATCGTTTATTATCGTCTCTGCAGAGACGGAATATATTTCGACAAGATCTTGGTATCGGAATATAAACTTTTTAAGAGATCGAATAAGGCGAATCTTTTTAGAGCCCTGGTCCAGTAGCCTGTTTCTCAGATAAAGATGACGTTTCAGGAAATCAGAATAATTGCTACTGGTCCTTGCATAACGAATCAATTGCGAGATGTAAACACCATATGCAGTAGAAGCTGGTATATTGCTGCACATATTTGGAAGATTTATGATTTTAAAATTGAAGTCGACCCGTTTATCATAAATTTTAGTACTGAGTTGACCACTATCGTCAAATTCGAGGTATCAGTCCAAAAATGATGCGGACGAAGCTGTATCTGTGGTCTCTTTAACTTCCAGCTCTGGAGGATATATCAATGGAAGAAATTATGCAAATCTAGAATTATTGATAGATAAAACGTCATCAATATACCTGTATGTGAAATTAAAGGCTCTAGCCTCATGAATCTTCTTATCTTTTACAAGCTTTTGAAGAAGCTCCGACTCATATGAGTATACAAATAAATCGGCTAGAAGAGGGGCACTATTCGTACCCATTGGTATGCCGACGACCTGCTGAAACTGTGTCCCTCCAAAGGAGACAAATATGTTATCGATGAGGAACTCCAGCATACTGATCACTTGTTCCTCGAAGTAGCATGTTTTACCTTTTTGAATTTTGTTTGAAAAATATGTGGAATTGTAGCCTAACACAACACATTTTGAGGCATAGTTTCTATGACTGAAAGCTTTGTGAATTGTTTCTTTTAAGCGGGTTTTTAATTTATCATGCGGTAGGGTGGTATATAGAGTTAAAAAATCTAAAGTTTTGATGGAGGATACCTGAGAGAAAGATCTTGATTGAAGGTTATCCAAAAGATCTTTAGAGTTTTCCAAATTCCAGATGTGAGTAAACAGTTTCACAATATTTCTATTGTCCCTCTTTTACTGCAGACATAATCTTTGTCAGGTGAATAGACAAGTCTTTCGTCGAACAATTTGATGATCCCGCTATGTACCTTTCTTTGTATGGTGTCTTATGGAGTTTAGGTATCCAATATAAATAGGGTAAATCCTCAGACTCTTTACCAGAGGGAATGTTTAAAGAGGTCATGAAGGATCTGTGGTTAGCTAGGATTTCATCTTTGTCAAACGAAGTTGGTTTTTATGTGGTATTACTAGCGGTGTTGCTATTTATGCCTAATTCCTTGATTAGGCATTCGAAGTAATATGATTTATATACAAACACGATATTGTTGGAAGACTTGTCCGCAGGAACGATAACATATTTGTCATGAAGAGAAGAAAGACACTTAACAGCTTCATGGTCTTTAAATACAGACTTAGGCCGACTATTAACACAATTTTTGAGTTTGTGAATCCGACCTTGTACTAGAGACCTAATTGTTCTAACCCAGTCTGACAAGGACTCTAACTCAGGATCTTGGTCTACTTCTCTCTTTATCCACCTTCTGGCATAACCTTCAACAGCATCCATAATTATCTTGAAATTATGTTTCCAATTGATGTGTTGAGGTTCTCTTAATTTAAGACCATGAGAAATCACCTTTCGGAGACTCATGTTGAATGGTATTCAGATCACCAGTGATTACATGTCCAGATGGGTTGTATTGAAAAGGAGAGTGGGAGCAGTCACAAGTCAGAGGGTTCTTAAGGTACACTTCTATGTTAATATCTTGCAATGCTTCTTTGTAGTTGAAAATTTTACGGCCAATGCTGTTAGTGTAGCTATAGGAGACAATGGGAACAGATTTATTTTATTTTAATGCAGCGCTTAATGTTTACATTTTCAATTCTTTCAATGAACCATTGGCTATTAACCGTATGGCCTACTTAGTATAACTTTGATGTTTGAAATATAAAAAAGTATAACTTTTGATCCTGTGTCTGTCTGTCTGTGAGCTTTTTAATTGGCAACCACCAAACGAGACATATCCAAACACGCTCCTGTTACAGAAACTGATTGAATTAGTTGACGATGGATACAAAATGAGATTTAGACATACCCAGGTCTGTTCCACTGGGATTCGAGCTTATGGCAATAGGAATTAAGGTTAATAAGTTTTCAATACCTTATAGTCAACAAAAGGCATGATATAACAGAACATACAAATCAACAATTGTAAAGGCTTCAAATAAATACTGCACAAAAAAATAGATGCAAAAACGGCTGTAAAATACCAATATTAAAAATAACCTAGGTAGCACTGAGGTTCGAATGTAAAAAATCAACCCAGAAAAACATGATGTGGTGCGCAGCTAACAAAAGTTTATATTTTAAAGCATTCTGGGGTTAAAACTAATCTAAATTTAAAGCCGAAAATTAACAAAATTTAGTCTCCCATTTTAAGCTATCCCAAAAACAAATAGATTGGGTACTACTCCTATAGAAGCAGGATCAAAAGTTATACTAAGTAGGCCATACTCTTAATAGCCAATGGTTCCTTGAACAAGTTGAAAATGTAAATATTAAAGGGGCATTAGCTAAGATTTTGACAAAAAAATATGTTTTGGAAATTGGTAAATAGCTTTAAAATGATGAAATAAAGGTAAATATTTTACATTAAACAGCTTATCGTACCACTTTTCGCCTTTTGAGAACGAAAATTACCATCGATTTATTATTTCCTTGCAAGCAAATAATTTGACCGCGCTTTCTCCGTATGCAACTGACCTTACTAGTGACACGTAAAAACGAATAATTTGTATTTTGTCGCTTATTAAATGCAAACTTGCATGGTTCTTTGTCCGTAATTAACGCCGACTAAAGCAGATTCACAGAAAATAAGAAATAAGTGCATTATTGTACTGATTTAATGACGATTCGGCATAAGATGGCGTTCATATCTTGATGATCTCAAAACACGAGCAATTGCACCTTTTTTTCCCCGGTGCGTGTACATTTTATAGCATGTATAAGTTACAGAAACACGTTTTATTAAGGCATCAATCATATCTGATAGTTTTTATGGTTAACAAAAATTTACGATTTTGGCAGGTAATGCCCCCTTAAACATTATATAAAACATTCGTCGCCTTGACAATGGTATGGTTATTATTTTAATTCTGCAAATTTCTTAGCAAATTTTATTTGAAGAAGGTTGTCAATGTTTAAATACGATAAATATATTACAAATAACCTGATCATTACAAAATATATCAATAAAACATATCAACATACAAATAAATGTCTACTTTTGACAGCCAGGTCTCAAAAAGGGAGATAATTGAAACGCAAATCGAACACACCCGTTTATCTTTTTTTGATCGGCAATCATCGGACCAAAACTTTTCTTCACGAGGTATAATGATCGGCAATCATCGGAACAAAACAACCGAAAGTTAATTAGTCTCCACAACAATGGTGAGGACGGCAAACATGCACCCGGATTTGCAGATTTCTAGTTGCTGGGAACATATTTCGACTTGAAACATGCATGAGTAGCTTAGTTAAGGTACCGCCGTATTCCAAATGGAATTTTCAAGGGAAAAATGTTTTCACCCCCCAAACTGGTGTAATATTACTTTAATACATAATTGATATGATTTACCTAAAACATAATATTCTATTACAATGAAAATTAATAAAGTTGGATTGTGATTCATTTTTGAAAACATTATTAGTCATGTTTTATCCAATTCTATTCCTTAGCAATTAGTTAATGTTATCAATTCGATGTGTTTTTTTAATTGTTTGTTACATTTTATTGTTTTCTTTGAAACCAAGAAAGAAACAATTGTATTTTCTATTTTTAATTTTGTCATTCTTTGATTTAATTGAAATACCTGTAGCATATTTAAGATTTTTTTGAGAATTTTATCATCAGTATTTAGAGTTTTATAGAATTATTATAATACAATAATGTACAAGTATGAATGTTTACATATGACGTTCCTGATTTGGATGAGAGACCTTATATTGTTGTATTTATGCAAATTTGTGTTCAAGATTCAGCCACTTTCTCAATTATCAGTACAAATGTTATCTAAACTCGGAACTAAATTTTTTTTTTATTTCACAGTTCATATGTTCTAACATTCTTTCCTTATCCTTTCATCTACTTTCTTTTGTTTAAAGTTAATATATTGGTAATGTTACTCTCTTCATCGTCTTCGTCGTGTTTACCGTTGTCGTTCGCGCCGTAATAAGCTTTACAACATTCAGCTCAGAAATAGCCCAATTGCATCCTAACCTGGCGGACATGTTCATTGAATCGTCATTTACAGACTATTCATATATTTGCTGAAACCTTGCCGACCTGAAACTCAACACGACACCCAGAACCAACAATTAATTCTGACCATTTTCAGTCTCCTTCTAAAATACATCATAAAGGAGTGATCTATTGTATTGTTGAAATATTTCTTTGATGATCCTCTACGAAATAAGAACTTGGAAACCGATATATAATTTAAAATGGCCGCCATAATTGGATATCGTGTAACATAGGACTCTATCGAAAGATGAATGAAGAATGTTCTTAGAAACTTCAAACTTGATTTAATCAAAACTCTTTTGGAATAATCATTGTATGGACCTTTACAAAGTGTCCATTATATCTGTTGATTGGCAATCTTAGATGAAAACCAGGACATGTCAAGTTTTAACATAGACCCTACGGGAGAATATTTAATTTAACATACAATGTATTCTTCTCTGGAGCCTTTGTGCAATTTGACAGCCAACTGGAATGTTACTTGGCTGGTAGCCCGTAGCCAGTTAAAGAAATAGTATTCCCAAATATTGAGGGACAATTCCTCCCACACATTCTGTTCAATTAAAGAAGCACAGACATATAATATGTTATATTGTAATGCTGTGGACCCCGTGTAAAGTGGATCTACGCACAAAAGTAAGGATCCGTTGGATGTCGAAGTTTCAATGAAAGTATTTAAAATTACAAAGGTTATTAAAAGTTCAGATATTTTATTAAAAAATAATAACAATGATGCACGATCGTCTGTTTCTTTGGTCCTCCTGGATTGACACACAACAAACAATTAATTACCCAAGTATAGTTAAATAATTACCCAAATGTGCCCTTAAAAGGACATTTATTACACTCACAACTATTTAATCTTCTATTTACTACAACAACTACAACATTTTACAACAATATGAATACAAAATATATCAATATTGTTAAATGTGTTTTCTGCAACCAAGCAGCACTTGACACCCGTACCTGGCACAAAGTCTACAAGTAACAATAGTTTATAAAACGACTTCAATGCCGCTTAAATGAAATATTCGCCAGCAATAAGCTAAATAAATTTAAATTACTTTCCTTATGTAACAAAGAACTAGGCTACACATTTATCCAAAAGTAATATGTAACCACACTCACGCAACTCGCTCCAAGCTAGGTTGCATTAAAATACAATGGCGACTACCAACGAATTTAAAATCTATGTTAACTGTTTGCCAAAGTGGACTTGCAACCAATGTATTAAAGCAATATATGTTACAAAGAAATAAGAGACTGCAGAATTTCCAAGGATGTGGTAACCCGCACCTTTCCCAACCTGCTACCCGCTCCAAAAAGCAACATGCATCCAATACAACATACACCTTGAATTATCCAGAACGACTACACAACGTAGCTGTACCAACAACTTTTAAAGAAAACTTTAGTTTCGCACCCCCTCCTTTGTCCTATAGTGTGGCATCTCTCAATTTCTTCTATGGTTTGACCTTCTGCAGTGTAACTACCAGTCGAAGCCCGCTTCGAACTTGCCGCGTCTAGTACCTATTTTTAAATTGAAAGCGCTTCGATCGCTTCCACAAAATTGAAAAATCGACAACCAATAAACAGAAAGGAAATTCCCTTTAATTCCCATAATATAAACATGCACATTATTTGCAGACAATTACTATGTGGATTTACTCTTCTCTTAACAGTGACGTATTAAAATTATTGAAATACATATATGTATCAGGAAGTCCAGACAGTCTCTGAAAACATGATAATTTAACTTTACAGTAACTGAAATTGCTCAAAATACCGGCAACAGCTGATCTTGGCACCTAGTAAACAACAACTTGACTGACGCAATCTTCCAGATATAAGAATCTCTCATGTTGCTTTATGATGAATTTTAGCAATTTCTTTTTAAGAACCTTCAATTCTCTAACGAATATTTCCTTGGAAATTAATCAAAATGTTAAGCAATTTCCTCTGAATTTATGCAGTGTTTGGTGAGTGTTACAATATCTCATAGCACATAGCGCATTCTATATATTATTAGTATGCGAATATGACAAATAGCTCAAACATATGAAAATGCAAGAGTCATTATGAAAAGGAAAGTTGAATACACTTTGTATACATCGTACACATATCTTACAGTGAGCCCATGTGATTGCAGACTTTTACCCGTCTTGCCTATATGAGTAACATAGCGGATGTCTCATAGGAAACAGGCATTGATTATCCTTTGCATGGATTCTTTCCCGTTTATTGGTGAGATCCGTGTTGATCATCTGTGTTGTGTATTTTTGTTTGTCTGGGTCCTCTGGCTTGTTCCCGGTATTGACAGCGTCTCTGGATTACCCGTTCTTGACCTTTCAGTTTTTTCCTAACGTTTATATTATACATATAAGTAATTCTGTAATACTAGTAGTCAAAATCTTTTTGATAACAATCGTACCTTGTAGGTGGGAAATTCTGAAAATTTCCTCTCAATATAATATACTCTTGGATTATATATAAAAAAATGATTGAAAAGATGTGTTCAATGGGATTTAATACATTATTTGCAGAACATTTAAACTTCCATATTTTTACGTTTTCATTGTTTCAGTTTCTAGCCGATAAGACATTGACACATGAAATAATATTTTCCGTTGTAAATAAACTTCATTTATTGTAATGGTGTTGTTGTGTAAACGGTGAACGGCCTGGTTGTTAGCAGTTACTAGATAAATACTAACACACCATGTCGTCTCAAACATTTAATAACGTAGAAAATTCATTATTCACTAGTATGTGAAGTACAATCTCGAAAACAACATGTAGATAATAACAAAATAGGAACTTTAAATATCACACAACTCATTCTGGGTAATTTGTCATCTCCTTACTGAAACAAAGAACAATGTTTGGAATCTAGGATCCAATTAAGTATCCAATCTTTGTTTTTGTTTAAATCCGGTGTAGTTGTATAGTAACTTATTTATTACTGTCAATGAAAGATAATTGTCGACACTACTTTGTCCAGATAATATTAGACGTTTTTATATTAAATGCGAATGTAACATATTATTCCATTCCTCACTATGAATATAACAGGTTATTCCATTTCTCACTATGAATGTAGCAGGTTATTCCATTCCTCACTATGAATGTAGCAGGTTATTCCATTCCTCACTATGAATGTAGCAGGTTATTCCATTCCGCACTATGAATGTGACAGGTTATTTTATTCCTCACTAAGGTTATTCTATTCCTCACTATGAATGTAACATGTTATTTTATTCCTCACTATGAATGTAAAAGGTTATTCCATTCCTCACTATGAATGTAGCATGTTATTCCATTCCTCACTATGATTGTAAGAGGTTATTCCATTCCTCACTATGAATGTAAGAGGTTATTCCATTCCTCACTATGAATGTAACAGGTTATTCCATTCCTCACTATAAATGTAACAGGTCATTCCATTCCTCACTATGAATGTAACATGTTTTTCCATTCTTCACTATGAATGAAAGAGGTTATTCCATTCCTCACTATGAATGTAACAGGTTATTCCATTCCTCACTATGAATATAAGAGGTTATTCCATTGCTCACTGAATGTAAGAGGTTATTCCATTTCTCACAATGAATGTAACAGGTTATTCCATTCCTCACTATGAATGTAACAGGTTATTCCATTCCTCACTGAATGTAGCAGGTTATTCCATTCCTCACTATGAATGTAACAGCTTATTCCATTCCTCACTATGAATGTAACAGGTTATTCCATATCTCACTATGAATGTAGCAGGTTATTCCATTCCTCACTATGAATGTAACAGGATATTCAATTTCTCAATATAAATGTAACATGTTATTCCATTCCTCACTATGAATTTAACAGGTTATTCCATTCCTCACTATGAATTTAACAGGTTATTCCATTCCTCACTATGAATGTAACAGGTTATTCCATTCCTCACTGAATGTAACATGTTATTCCATTCCTTACTATGAATGTAACAGGTTATTCCGTTCCTCACTATGAATGTAACAGGTTATTCCATTCCTCACTATGAATTTAACAGGTTATTCCATTCCTCACTATGAATTTAACAGGTTATTCCATTCCTCACTATGAATTTAACAGGTTATTCCATTCCTCACTATGAATGTAACAGGTTATTCCATTCCTCACTGAATGTAACATGTTATTCCATTCCTTACTATGAATGTAACAGGTTATTCCGTTCCTCACTATGAATGTAACAGGTTATTCCATTCCTCACTATGAATGTAAGGGGTTATTCCATACCTCGCTATGAATGTAACAGGTTATTCCATTCCTCACTATGAATGTAACAGGTTATTCCATTCCTCACTATGAATTTAACAGGTTATTCCATTCCTCACTATGAATGTAACAGGTTATTCCATTCCTCACTGAATGTAGCATGTTATTCCATTCCTCACTATGAATGTAACAGGTTATTCCATTCCTCACTATGAATGTAAGGGGTTATTCCATACCTCACTATGAATGTAACAGGTTATTCCATTCCTCACTATGAATGTAACAGGTTATTCCATTCCTCACTATGAATTTAACAGGTTATTCCATTCCTCACTATGAATGTAACAGGTTATTCCATTTCTGACTGAATGTAACATGTTATTCCATTCCTCACTATGAATTTAACAGGTTATTCCATTCCTCACTATGAATGTAACAGGTTATTCCATTCCTCACTGAATTTAACAAGTTATTCCATTCCTCACTATGAATGCAACAGGTTATTCCATTCCTTACTATGAATGTAAGAGGTTATTCCGTTCCTCACTATGAATGTAACAGGTTATTCCATTCCTCACTGAATGTATCATGTTATTCCATTCCTTACTATGAATGTAAGAGGTTATTCCGTTCCTCACTATGAATGTAACAGGTTATTCCATTCCTCACTGAATGTATCATGTTATTCCATTCCTTACTATGAATGTAAGAGGTTATTCCGTTCCTCACTATGAATGTAACAGGTTATTCCATTCCTCACTATGAATGTAAGGGGTTATTCCATACCTCACTATGAATGTAACAGGTTATTCCATTCCTCACTATGAATGTAATAGGTTATTCCATTCCTCACTATGAATTTAACAGGTTATTCCATTCCTCACTATGAATGTAACAGGTTATTCCATTCCTCACGATGAATGTAACAGGTTATTCCATTCCTCACGATGAATGTAACAGGTTATTCCATTCCTCACTATGAATTTAACAGGTTATTCCATTCCTCACTATGAATGTAACAGGTTATTCCATTCCTCACGATGAATGTAACAGGTTATTCCATTCCTCACGATGAATGTAACAGGTTATTCCATTCCTCACTATGAATGTAACATGTTATTCCATTCCTCATTATGAATGTAACAGGTTATTCCATTTCTCACTATGAATGTAACAGGTTATTCCATTCCTCACTATGAATGTAACAGGTTATTCCATTCCTCACGATGAATGTAACAGGTTATTCCATTCCTCACGATGAATGTAACAGGTTATTCCATTCCTCACTATGAATGTAACATGTTATTCCATTCCTCATTATGAATGTAACAGGTTATTCCATTTCTCACTATGAATGTAACAGGTTATTCCATTCCTCACTATGAATGTAAGAGGTTATTCCATTCCTCACGATGAATGTAACAGGTTATTCCATTTCTCTCTACGAATGGAACAAGCTATTCCATTTCTTACTACGAATATAACAGGTTATTCCATTTCTCACTATGAATTTGTGACTACAACTCGAATAAGCGTTTTTTATGGATAAATCATAGCAATTGCCCCCACCCCACCCCCCTTAATTTAGAAGGTTTGTTAGACATGTATATTTATTATTGAGGGAATCTGTTGACGGTGACAAGGTTTGTCTATATATATATTTATTATTGAGAAAATCTGTTGACGATGACAAGTTTGGCCTATATGTATATTAATTATTGAGGAAATCTGTTGACAGTGACAAGGTTTGTCTATATGTATATTTATTATTGAAGGAATCTGTTGACGGTGACAAGGTTTGTCTATATGTATATTTATTATTGCGGAAATCTGTTGACGGTGACAAGTTTCGCCTATATGTATATTTATTATTGAGGAAATCTGTTGACGGTGACAAGGTTTGTCTATATGTATATTTATTATTGAAGGAATCTGTTGACGGTGACAAGGTTTGTCTATGTGTATATTTATTATTGAAGGAATCTGTTGACGGTGACAAGGTTTGTCTATGTGTATATTTATTATTGAGGAAATCTGTTGGCGGTGACAAGGTTTGTCGTGTTACTATTCTACATCCTTAATAAGGCTTATTATGTTGTTTTGGATTTCTATTTTCAGATTGTTTAATTGGTATAGAATATGAACTTCATACACCCATTTTAAAGGTCTAATTCATTTTCATTTGTCAAATAACCGGAGTTGAAAATGCGTGGAAATTGTAAAATAATTGAGTGCTGTGATTCCTAGAATGATAACATTATCTTTATATTGTCATTATTACACCACATGTAATGCTATTGTACGAAGGCTTATCATAAACACACATATGTGCATTTCCCATTACCTGTACGAAGGCTTATCATAAACACACATATGTGCATTTCCCATTACCTGTACGAAGGCTTATCATAAACACACATATGTGCATTTCCCATTACCTGTACGAAGGCTTATCATAAACACACATATGTGCATTTCCCATTACCTGTACGAAGGCTTATCATAAACACACATATGTGCATTTCCCATTACCTGTACGAAGGCTTATCATAAACACACATATGTGCATTTCCCATTACCTGTACGATGGCTTATCATAAACACACATGTGCATTTCCCATTACCTGTACGAAGGCTTATCATAAACACACAATATGTGCATTTCCCATTACCTGTACGATGGCTTATCATAAACACACATATGTGCATTTCCCATTACCTGTACGATGGCTTATCATAAACACACATATGTGCATTTCCCATTACCTGTACGAAGGCTTATCATAAACACACATATGCGCATTTCCCATTACCTGTACGATGGCTTATTATAAACACGAAGGCTTATCATAAATACACATGTGCATTTCCCATTACCTGTACGAAGGCTTATCATAAATACACATATGTGCATTTCCCATTACCTGTATGATGGCTTATCATAAACACACATATGTGCATTTCCCAATATCTGTACGAAGGCTTATCATAAACACAATATGTGCATTTCCCATTACCTGTACGAAGGCTTATCATAAACACAATATGTGCATTTCCCATTACCTGTACGATGGCTTATCATAAGCACACATATGTGCATTTTCCATTACCTGTACGAAGGCTTATCATAAACACACATATGTGCATTTCCCATTACCTGTACGAAGGCTTGTCATAAACACACATATGTGCATTTCCCATTACCTGTACGAAGGCTTATCATAAACACACATATGTGCATTTCCCATTACCTGTACGAAGGCTTATCATAAACACACATATGTGCATTTCCCATTACCTGTACGATGGCTTATCATAAACACACATATGTGCATTTCCCATTACCTGTACGAAGGCTTATCATAAACACACATATGTGCATTTCCCATTACCTGTACGAAGGCTTATCATAAACACAATATGTGCATTTCCCATTACCTGTACGATGGCGTATCATAAACACACATATGTGCATTTCCCATTGCCTGTACGAAGGCTTATCATAAACACACATATGTGCATTTTCCGATGGTTACCGGAAATTGTCGGCAATTAATCAGGTAGAGAATCGAAAGTGAATGTGACGTCATTCTTGAGTAGTACCACATTACTTGCTGTATATATTCATGTAAACACAATCACACAATTATGTAGTTAGACCTCGATGTCAAGGAGTAGGCTGTATAAGCTTCAATTTATATGTATGAAATTCTGTCAGCAGTTTGAACTGATGGTAGAATCTGTACATATTTTATTATGTACATGTACATGTCATTTATTAAACAAGATATTGAATTTATGGTAGCTTGAATTCTACTATGCTAGCTTGGATTCTATTTATTGTGAAACTGGATGGGAAAAGTTAATTGTAGGAGGGGAAGTTAAAAAACTTAACTTATTTTTAGAGAATCTTAAATAATGAAGCTCCGGATTATTTATCAGAGTCGATACCTGCAACAGTTACCGAATCAAATAACTATAATCTACCCAATCGTCACAATATAAGTCAACCAGCAAACAAACTATCATCATACCAAATCTCATTCTTTCCGTCGACTATAAGGACATGGAATACCCTTGATTTAAATATTCGAGAAGTTCCAACATTTTTGACATTAAAAAAAAAGGCTCCAATTTAAATATTTTAGAAATAATAAAATACCATGTTACTATTCGTCAGGTGACAGATATTGCAAAGTAGATTAAGAAATAGATGCAGTGCATTAAATAGTTTATACGTATTGACTGTATGAGGGGAATAGTAAGTTTATTGACCCCGAGATACCAACTATTGCCTCGGTCGATAGTTGGTATCTCGGGGTCAATAAACTTACTATTCCCCGAATATCTAGTTAATAAGTGTTTTATTATACCGAAAGAGACGTCAGATGCAAAATGATGGCTGAAGGTCAAATAATTGATGTGGCAGTAAAAAAGACAAGTACTGGTTATAACAATAATATTAACCACAAATAGAATAAACATTTTTGAACATCAAGAAGATAAATCTTAAGATGATAAATTATTGATGAAAGTTAAAGTTCACTGTGCAATTATTAATACTGCTAATTATTAATCCAGAAGTAGATTGAATTCCTGGAATTCTAAATGTATTTAAAGTTGGAGTATTTGTAACAGCCAGTCTGTGAATTATTTTGAACTGAAATTTGACCTGTTTCAAAATTTGATATATCATTCAATACATTTGCCAAAACAAAGTCATCAGACAAAAAGTCAGGAATTTCCGGAACATTTTCATTCCTTCACCGATATTATTTTTCAATTTAAATTCCGACTTTGATTATCCGATCTTTTAAATCGCGCAATTGACTCAGACATAAAAGTTTTAAATCACGTACTTTTGACGCCTGCAAGTGTCAAATAGTTGGAAACTATTGTCGGTCAAATAGTTGGAAACTATTGACCGGTGAAGTATACTTCTCGACATAAGCCTGGAAAAATAGTAAAACTATCGAGTTGATTGTTATATAGAAAATCATAACTGAGGTATAATAATGATCTATATCATGCTAATTTGATTCCGAATGCATTATGTTCATGTGGTAAATCGGATGAAACTGCAAAACATATTTTGTTACATTATAAAAATTATACTGTACCAAGAAATGCAATTCTTATAGGATTTCGAGAAATTAATAATGTTTCATCAATAGACAAAAATACTTTCTTACTCGGCAATGAAATGCTAAAGAATGAAACACATACACACATTTTCTTACTAGTTCAAAAATTCATTCAAGACACAGGTCGTTTCACCATAAATTAACTACTGTATGATAAGGTGGCTGATGTTTATATTGTTTACCGTTCATGACTGACCTCGAAAGATTATTTCTGTTCTTTGTTTATTCTTTTGTTTGTGTCAACAGTATGCGAGAGTGGATAGCTCATCTTTATTACCATATTATAATATATAAAGTGAACTAAGTGATAGCTTACATGGGCGAATTAATGTAGTATTAATCCAATAACAACGCACAAACACGTGCTACTGTCTATGTCACATGTTTATACTCGGGTCTGTTTGATTAGTTACATTTAATGGTATTCCGTTGACACACTCTGCTTTATTGCTACATTTTTTGTTTCATGTCTTCATGTTTAATGTTTAATTTTTAGCGAAATTATGTAATAATAATGCATATCATTTTGTATATTGTATATATAAGGAGAAGATAATACTAAGTTGAAATTTGTTTGAATTACTTCTCATAAGCCCCCCAAACTAAATTGTTTAATCAAGGAACAATGCCCCGTATGTGTATGAGGGATTAAAATGTTCTAAACTAGATTTGTTTATTAAGTTTTATATATCAAAATAATAATCATTTATAATATAATTATAATGCACAACAAAAATTAAAGTACTTTTGTTTTAATTGATTTTTTTAGTTCGTTCAGAATTTCTTGTCAACAATTGATTTTGGTTTATCATCCAAAATTATATAAATATATATTTTTGGAAAACCCTTAAAATGCACATCTGCATATATGACATAGTAGCTAATTTTTCAAAACTTTAAAAATTTTGTCCGAAAATTGAACCCAATTGTTTGTCCATACATGTAATTATTATTAATACTATTGATATCACATCTTTATTTCTTTTAATGTAATTTCACACTGTTTTCAACATTAATTCAGTTTTCGCGCGAGAAACCTGGTATGTTGCATTTTTTGTGAATATCGCGTCATATTAAACTTAAATTTCCGATTCCGATCTGAAACTGAGGGTTTTTCATTCGAAATACCATGTATTTTGCATTTTTGTGACTATCGCGTGACAAAATCCCTGAAAACAACTACTTCGTGTAGACTAGATACACATATTTTATTTATCTTATTTACCGAAAGGAGATGTTTGTTAATTTAGTGTAAGGTGTCGTTATTTTTCTAATTGAATAGTAACTAAATTGCCTTCTTATGATGGTAATAACATAGGTTTCAGTTTATTGTTTGACGTACATTATCTTAGAAAATTGAGTTTACAATGGAGATATTTCTCTATCTCAGATTATACAGTACTGCGGGTACTAAATTTCCTCCACCAAGAAAACTGACCGCCACGATATAACTGCAATATTGTTGAAAGTGGTGTAAAACACAATAACCTACACCTAACCTATTATACATGTTCATCTATCTCATACCTAGAATTATATGTGGTAAAGCGTTGTTACAAACCAATTGCGTGATGTAGTATTGATTAGATCAGCCATCGTTCTGATGACAGGACTTTTATCTTGTCACCTAAAATCGGGAAAATAATTGTAAAGTAAAAAAAAAACAATTATCAACTATATCTTTGTTATACCAGTGGACCAAAACATACAGATTCGATGCCATTTATTTTGTCATTCTGACTGTGGTACAGGAAACAATTATTGCATTCAAACTGTCAGTGCTGATGTATTCTTTGAGATTCTGAGTGACATAAGAAAAGTCAAGTGCCTGAGTAAAAATAATTCGTCTGTCAACGTTTAATTCACGATATGCCACTTCCCAATTTAAGGTTACAAGATAACTGATACAAAACGATAATATACTAGATAATAAAATATCAATCTTGAATTATATTGAGAAACGCATTCTGAGGAATCTGGAAAAAGTGGTCATGCATTCACTGATTTCATTAGAAATTTTAATTATAATAATTTGAATTGGTAATAAATATTTTGTTTAAGAGTACATGTAAGTATACTCCACCATTTCTAATTCAACTTTTGTCTATTTTTAGCCATATAGATTAACGTATCACACAATTGCAGTTTTGCACCGATAAATAGACACAAGAAGTAAGATTTTAACAAAATTTTGATCAAACTTAAGACCTTAGCTGATTTTGACTATCCTGTTTTAAACCCTTTGTGTTGCCTGTTTCCAAGGACTTTCTCTGCATTTTTTTTTAACTTTAAATGCATATGATAAGGATTATTCCTAATGTATGTCGTGATCACTAAATTAGATATCTATCAATTATTACTTTCACTGGGTTGATACCCCTGCTCATTGAGTATTATTCCCCGATGGTCCCATCCGACCACAGGCATGGTATATTAGATATATTTGTTATTGAAATTGACAGTGTCTAAATAATGTGATTATTATTAAAGCTAACGTATCCTAGGCTCCCTCAATAGCTATAGATGGTCATTGCCGATTTCTTGCTCCTTAAGACTTTTTAATTAATTTGGCTCGCCAGTATTTTTAATTAATTTGGCTCGCCAGTATTTTTACTTTGAGCGTACCTAATGATGGTTTAAGGTTTTTTCCAAGACCTGACCTTGAAGTTGCTATTAGTTGATCTCCTGATTCCAAAAAATGTATGGTTGCTAGGGACTTTTCTCATTTCCAGGATCATAGAAAATGTCACTTCGGGTCTGAAAAGTGTACATTGTGATAGCATATGTTCTCCTGATTCCGAAATTACTGGTTGCTAAGTAGCTTTGTCACTCCTGGTTTTTGAAAATACCACTTCCGGTCGGGAAAACGTATAATTTGATAGTACTTTGTCTCCTGATTCCAAATATATATGGTTGATAGGGACTTTTTCACTTCCAGTTTGGAAATAAATCACAAGATAGTCTTCATTGATTTGATTATAAATATATTTGGTTGCTAAGTACTTTTAAAATTCAAAAAAGCAATTTCCTGTTTCCTGACTATTGGCTTGAGGTTAAATATGTCACATCCGGTCGGGAACAAGCATTATTTAATAGTAGTGTGGTTGCTAGGACTTTTTTTTACTTCTGGTTGGAGAAAATGTTACTTCCTTTTTGAAAACGAACCACTTTATTGGCCTTGTTCTAAATATATATGGTTGATAGGTACTTTTTGTTTGAAAAGCAACTTTTGGTTCCCTGACCTTTGACCTTGAGGTTTAAAATGTCACTTCCTGTCGGATAATAGTTCATTTTGATAGTACTTCGTCTCTTTATTCCAAAAATATATTGTTGCTAGATACTTTTTGGCTTTTAAAAGGCAACTTCCGGTTCCATGACCTTTGGTGTTGAGGTCATTTTTAAAGTCATGTAATTTGATGTTTAATGCTGAAAACATTAGGTTTCTGTATTTAACGGTTTAAAAAGCGTAGTCATCAATGTCATGATCCGAATCGATAATTTGAGTTATTCAAGTTTCAGGGTGTTCGAATCATTTCGGTCAAATCATACCAAAGATACAACATGACATACTGAGTATTTTCATGATTTGACTTTTTCCGTATCTATTATGGTTTCCGAGTTTGAGTAATAACAAAGCCAAGGATCAAGGTAATCTTTGACCTTGAGACCGGTTACTAGGTCGTATGAGATGATGAACAATGGTGAAGACCCCAAGTCTCTAAGACTTACTGTTTTTGAGTTATGACGATTATGATATGTCTCGAGTGTTTTTTTTTCTGTGTAACTTAGCGAAAAAAAAATGTTATAAGAATTACAAGGTCTTTTCCTTGGAAATGGGGAATTTTGTATTGTCCCTTCGGTATTCTCTAACATTTATTTAGTATATATGTAAGACTCATGTCGACGTCCAGCCTCTTATCGACATCCAATCCTTAAATCCATGTCCGATTTCTACGCCACAGACATCTGTACCTCAGAGCTATGTCATTTTTTTCAAATTCTCAAATCGGTGTCCAATTCTCAAATCTTTGTCCTTTTTAAGATTCTAAATTCGGCGTCCTATTCTCAAATCTATGTCATAGACTATGACCGTTTCTCACTTTCTCAAATAGACGTATGCCCTAACTCTAACCTTATACTAACAAATCGGCTATAGATTTGAGAATTTGGAAAGGACGCCGATTTGAGAATACCCCTAAATTGAACCGTGATTTGAGTTAGACGCCAGTGCATGCCGATTTGAGTCCGGACGCTGATCCGAGTCTATCATATATATATATATATATATATATATATATATATATATATATATATATATATATATACAGATACGGAAGATTGACTGATTGAATTAGTTGGGAGGACAAACTACCTTATTAATATACAGCATGTAGATAATAAATTGACATGGTCTTTGTAGGATTGGTTTTCGTTTGCTAGTTATTAAGTTTTGAATTTAATAATATTTGAATGTATTATTCTGTGTTCGGAAGAAGTGATCTAAGTTTTTCGCTTGGATGGGTACATTCGAATATGTAATGAAATTATTTTCCAATTAGATTCTTCTGACAAAGTTCGTAATAGCGGTTTTTCCCAAGCCCGTTTTCCCTTTTTCGATCGGTTATTAATTTATCAGTGGGTCCTAAATCTACATAAATGAAGCGAATTATGTTCATCTAGAATATTAATGTAATCTTCAAACATAAATCTTTTGAAAATTGTGCCATAAAATGAAAAACAAAATACCGCACTGTCGGAACAAAGTCCAAAGTCCAATCGAAGAATCGTAGAAAATAAAGGAATTTCGGTAATTATGAAATGTCGAATCCCAATCTTGTAAAAAACTGGTCCTACAATCTTTGTTTTATATTATTTATAGCGACTCGATGCTTTAGAAAGTTTGTGTTTGTCATATATTTGAGAAAAAAAATCAGTGTCCTTTAATTTTTGCTCTTACAAAATATCCATTTTGTTGCGTATGCAGGATATTTTCGATTGTGTTCTGCTAATAATCCTTGCTAAAAAAAAAATAATTATATGTTCAATGTCGATCTCAATGAGGTATATGCCTAATTCACATTATATCATATAATTTGGATTAGACGCATTGATGATCAAAATCAGTTTACCAAATTTCAAATGTACTTTGTCTAGCATATATACATTAATGCCAGACCCCCATATTGCATGCATTACTTCACATGATTTATCAAAGCTTTTCAAGAAATTTAAAACAGGTGTTTCAAACCAACCATGATGGAGTTGATAGTACACTTACTCATATAATGGCTTGGAAACAGTAAGTTAAATACGTTTAGGATACGAAAAATGTTGTTCTAAGAGAAAAGGGCTTACATTGTCTGTGAACAATTTGACCAAATATGTTGACAGATACTCTGTGATAATTGTGTCTGATCCAATTGTTCTTTTATCACAATACAATATGTTTAAATTAATTACTCAGTTGTTCTGTCACAACTCATCTTCTGTGTTACGAACATGGATTGATTCCCAATGTTAGCACTTAGCCCTTTATTATATAATAATTGATGAGAAAATAGCCCACAGTAATCTTAAAATAAAACCATAAATTAAATTTTGTCTTTTGCTACCAACTTTGATTGGCTGTCATTACTGACATATAAATGACTATCATGCCTCGGCATTTTGATAAAGATAATTATACTGAAGTTTAGTTAAGTGAGTCCTTCAATACTAGGCACTCTTTTCGACTTCATATAAGTAGTCACTTGAGACGCAATATTTTCACTGTTCAGTCAATCTTTAGTGTCTCCAATTGATGAAACCCTTTTATTGCTAATAGACTTATTTTCTTATAAGAATTAATAATCTAGGATGTCTGGTCTCAATGTAATCGGTGAAATCAACAAAGTGCAGCTTAAATGGATACTTCTGTTGGATATGAAGATTTAATTACAAGAAGATTATTTAAAGAATTTCAATTTCAATTTTTTATGTCGATCAAAAATCAAATATGACCGCCACCAAAAAACTGAACATAGATACATATGGGAAATATATGCAAACAGATTGTCTTAGGAAAATGTATGCCATGCACATATGATACTAGAGTAGACACACAATAAACTTGGAATTTTGATACTGATCTGAAATCCACGATCTCCTTTATCGTTTGATTAGGGATTTCAGATTATTTTAGACCGTAACCTGTTTAATTCAGATAGCAATTCTGGTTCTTGAGAACCAATGGTTGCAGATCTTAATCATTTAGAAAGCAAAAATAGTGTGTTTATATATAATTCAGAGAGGTCAAATGCCTAGAGGTAACAGCACAATTAATTCACAATTTATACAAACAAAGTACCAATGAAACATCAAACGACAAGAGATCAGTCGAGAGAACTCAAACAAAAGAAAAACTGAATGAGAGTTGGTGCTTTGAACAGATAATCTTCTTCCGTTCCGCTCATGACTTCCACCCTCATTTACCGGGAAATGGAGAGGCCCACATTAAAAGAGCTAATAATATCTATGTTACATTGGTCATGTACATGCCTATACTACAATAAGTAGAAATATATTAAATTCCGTAATAATAGACCAAGTATAATTTCTTCGATATGTGTATGAGAAATTGAATAGATCAAATTCCTATTTTTTTTTATCAAATCCGACTTGCAATCTGTGTGTAATTGCCAATCAGTCCTGAGAAAATTGATGTGATTTAAATAATGTGCTTTTACAAGACTTTCTTGTGGTAGAAGAATCTGTTGTATCAGAAATATAACTGCGTGTGCCAGCGACAGAATACTGATAAGCTATAGTTGTGCACGCAAATTCTTACTTAACACTCAACATTTTATAACCGTAATACATATTAAAGTCATATAAGATGCTAGAAACTATTACAATATATCTATTTTTATTGTAAGTCCCCATGTCATTGTTAAATCGTAAAAATATACTAAACATAGTTCGCCGACCGTGTTATATTTCATATTACAGTACCTATGTGTAGTGCGCTTAATTTCTCTACACCAGACCTACTAGATTACAAAATAGTGAGTGGACTTGTCTCTAATACGGAAGGTAGAGAATTCGATCCTCTGTTCAAACCCAGATGATGAAAAATCGGCATTATATGCTTCTCCGATGAGCGCTCAGAATTAGGGAGTAAGAGAAGTTGAAAGTACCAAAGAGGTTATTCGAAGAAGGTCATACAATATAATGGCGAAAAGAAAAGGGACAAAAAGACAAACGATGATCTATAAATCTGTACATAAAAAAATAAAGATTGCGCAACACGAACCTTACCAAAAAAATCGGGGAGTCCAGAAGGATTAATAGATTCTTTCATACGTTGATATGGAAGACTGGTGGATCCTCCACGAGTGATAGAAATGTTATGTCTTTTCACGAGTGGAGCGCAGCGGAACGAATGGAAAGACATAAACAATTTCTATCACGAGTGGAAGATCCGGCGATGTTCCATATCAACACATAAAAGTACCTATTTCTTTCCGTAAACAACATTTGTTTTCATATACACACACCTATGTATGGTCTTCATTGATCGATACCTCATATCAGGTATTAGTGTGCACTACGTCATAGTACGTGACTGAGAAATGTAGGTCATTGAGTATATTATGTTGCTTTACGATAAAAAGAGCTTTTATTTAAATAGTTTCCAAATCGTAATTTTACAAGATTTTTTTTTTTTTTATGATTTGTTTTTAAAAATAACGGCGCGATCTGATTGGTCAACAAGCGATGGGAGATGAGGTCACGTGCACCGATCTTCAATGGGTCATCTCACACTGAAAATGGCCATCTATGGAAGAATAGCAGTTCATGCTCCACTAGTGGCACCCGTCGTGTTACTTTGAACAGACACGGACATCATCTTTCATGCAAATCGTGATGGACACCTATATATGTAAATTAATACAAATAACAAATAAATCATGAACCCCATACAAAATAAATGGGAATAAAGACGATCTGAACATCATTTTTACCCGGAAATCATAGCGGACATCACAACACGGAACTACAAACGTCAAGACATGCATCAAGGTTGAGACTGACACTAGTCACATGACTTTTAAGAATATTTAATAAAATGTGGTAATAATTATTAATTATGTTTGCAGTATTTCTTACGAATTTTCTACATATGATTTGTGCAAGTTCTCAAATTAAACTGAAATACAAATTGAATACAGTAATTTCTTGGCAATAATACATTATATGTGTAAAATGCTATATGAAGCATTTCGTCAAGGGAGGTAATCATGTCTCAAATGATATTAGAATATGATGAGTTTTGCATGTTTTTGTTAAATATTGAAGTTTTTAATATTATGACCCCAGACTTTCCTTACACTTCTGAAAATGAAACAAAATGCACCATATTATATTTTTGCATGTTTTATTTTCATTTATTCAATGTCTTATTAAAAAAAGTGAAAAATGTGGACATTTTTCATGAAATTGACAAAAAGGGTATATGTCAGGGTGTCTTTCTAAACCCCTAACTTTTTTTTTTGCCTGGAAACATATCTTTATTTTTCAATGATATGTAGCATGGATATAAGTAATGTGATATATCTTTTTTAAAAAAAATTCATTGACACAATTGTTTTCTATTCCACTTTAAAATCAATTTTTTTTGGATTTCACCAAAGCCATTTACAGGCTATATTGCCAAAAAAAGGGAGCCATTTTGAAAAAGAAATGAAAAAATTATAAAAATTTATGTCTTAGATATTCCAAAATATTCAATTATCATATTATACTCAGATAATTAAAAATAAATTATATGCTATTTTTTGGGGTACCTTAATGACACGGAGAAGTGAAAAAAATGACATTTTTTTGGACTTCAGAGGGGGGTAACTCTTTCGGGGAATATTTTTAAGATAAGCCTGGAAACCTATTCTCAAATTTTGATATGTTGTTAGGTACATCCCAAAGAACAATATATATGAAATTCAAAAAAATTCATTGACTAGGTTTTTTTGGCTCATAGTGTCCTTCTCTACCTTAAGCAAAATGAACAACGCGAACACCACTAGAAACCGGAAGCTCATATGCTCAGGAAGGGTTAGTATTTTCTGTTCCATTATTTGCACCCCTCTTGTTACTGTAAAAGGACACTACCATCATCTTTCATGGAAATCGTGTTGGACACCAATATACGCAATTGAAGTAACAAATGAAACACGAACCCTATTCAAAACAAATGGTATTAAAGAGAAACCGAATGTTTTCAACTTCAACCCGTCGTATATGACAAAGCAGATATCGTCATCTTGTCATTATAAATGAAACTTGTTTCTCTCTCTCACTCTCTCTTTGTGTCGGGTGAAATATTAAATAAACAACAACAACAAATAATAATCCTGGTTTTTATTAGTTGCTCAGGAGCCCTTTATATAAGTAAACGTAAAGTATATTTCCCACATCGAGGCATATCGAAGAAAACCGCCATAATGTAATTATAATACATTTCTCTGACGTCACACTATTGTTCGGACAGCGGATTATTTTTTAAGAATCTAACAGTGTATTTTGTTGTTCTTGCGTATATGAACTTTAAACTTTTACTATTTTTTGCTTAACATTTTTTTGTGAATATTATGGGACTTGTGGGTATCGAACACATGCTGTGCATTTTAAAGTCTGCTTCAAAACTTACCTCTAACCACGCGGTTACGGTGGTCATACAATTAATATATATGACTCTTGACAGTAAACTTTATTTAAAAAAATACGGATAACTTGTTTAAGTGAGTACCTGATCAATATGTACTGAAGTATTCCAAATCTGGCATGATCTATGTTCAGAACTGACGAGTACGTGAACTTTTAAAATGTATTCTCGCAATACAAAAAACAAGTAAGGGTCCGCATGGCTCAATCAGTTAGGTAACAACTCATACAAGCCTATCACCAACACGGCGTGGGTTTGCGCCCGGCTTTGTAAATTACAAAAAGGGTGCACTCGACTCGCAGCTGCAAGTGATAAAGTTTACCAGTTTCTTGCCCATGGTCGGTGGTTCTCTCTGGGTACTCCGGCTTCTTCAACCACTAAAACTGGTCGCCATGATATAGCTGAAATATTGCTGAAAGTGGCGTTAAACACCAAAAATCAAAATCAATCATCAAAATACAACTAACGAACCGACCGCAAGTAATTACAAATCAGAGAGACCATAGGTGAACATATAGTACACTTGAAAGACCTTGAACTATCTAAATATAACCGAGAATCGAAAGGATGTATGCCGATAAAATTTATGGTTTTATTTTTGTTAATTATTGTCTTATTTGGCTTTCTAAACATTAAAAGTGTAAAAATATAAAATGAAAACACTTCTGCAGATGGATATGTATTATTTAAGAGAATACACTCCAACTTGTAGATTCTCCATTACATAATACTAAGCGATGTGGGTGGAAATAGACATTTTAATAAAGATCATAAAATATCGTTTGTTTATTGGTTAAGGGAAAATGTTTCTCACCAATTGAACACTACACAAAAGACTCCGATTATAAAATTAAGCACGAAATAATATGAATGTAGTTATCATGTGTATATATGCTTATTACAGAGAAACTAATAATGTAAATATGATTGATTACATACTGTCACGAACGTACAAAACCTGTCAAGAAGTGCTTTCTTGTCTATCCTTTTTTATTTTCTTAATGATATTGTCGTAAGGAAGATAAATTATTCCTGGAATAAAAAGCAGTGTATCCATCTGTTTGTCATCTTGTGTTCAATCTGTTGTGTCTGTTTTATAGGTAATTATTTTGTTTCTCTGTAATCATGACACATTGGCTATAGTCACAGAATGTGTTTAATTCAATAGATCAAAACCAACACCAAACTAATTGAAAACGGACGTTTCTTGAGGACACGCTGTATTTTTAATTCGATTTTGTATACGTCCAGTGATATTTCTCGTCCCTTTTGTATACAGTTATGTGACAAATAGACGATAATAATGAAAAATCAGAACACCTCAAACGTTGTATTGCTGGTTATTCCATCAGGACAAGTTAACAGTCTATACTATTTGTCTTCATTTTCACCGACTTGATGTGATTTATATTATCGTTGTACATATTGTTTTATATAGGTAATAAATGTCTTCCGCATTGCAAAGACAGTTTTTGTTTTGTATAGAAAGTTAGGCACCACATCAAATGTTTACAGGTTCTTTAATTTGAATGCATTACCCTAATTATCGTGACAATAATAGATTATAAGTTTATTCCCTAGTTTTTAAACGTATAAGAATACCCTTAAATTTGAGACGAAATAGAATATCC
Source organism: Bathymodiolus septemdierum (assembly GCA_963383655.1). Classification (NCBI taxonomy): domain Eukaryota; kingdom Metazoa; phylum Mollusca; class Bivalvia; order Mytilida; family Modiolidae; genus Bathymodiolus; species Bathymodiolus septemdierum. Next base: position 81,399,019 of record OY726520.1, read on the forward strand.
TGTTTCTAATAATAGAAAGGAAAAACAAAAGAATAAAGTCTTGGACAAAAGTAAACTCTCGAGATGAAGTGTTCTACAAGTAAAGTTGGAATATTCCAAACAACTAACCAGAATTCGAAGTCGAAGGACAGACAGCACAATGGCCAAAATAAAAAGGACAAAACACAAATATGTTCCACAATATACCCAGTAAGCTTTACACAAGAAAAATTTAGATTGAATAATTTGAACCCCAGAAAATTAAGAATAAGCATGTCATATCTGTTTCGTTGTGAAATCATAACCCTTGAAACTAATGATTGGTTATCACAAGTTTACAATCACAAGAATACTATCAGTATCATATCACCAATTGATATATGTTGTACGCCAATACTGTGTCACCCTCGTTCTAACTTAAATGTGGGGGTTATATAATCGATTGATAATATCGTAAACCATCCTCTGATTCCATAAGTTTGTCAGTGTTAATAAAAGTAATAAATACATTATTGGAATCATGTCATTAACATTTTGACTACTTTATGTTATAAACTGCTTGAATACATATTGATACTAATTTTATTCTTAATCTAAATATTGAATGCAGTCACCAAAACGATCCATTAAAACTTCAAAGCTTTATGACACCTTGTCGATTACATGTATGTGGACGTGATTAATCAGAATTCCCTTAAAATATGCAAACATATTCAAAGAACTCACTTACAGTAAGAGGCCCTGGAATAGTAGACAGTTAAGTACTTTTTCTATGTAATTTTTGTAGCTTTACGATTTCGATTTTTATTTATTTCGTATATTGCTTTTTCCTTCTCCCCGGATGCTAGTCACCTCAATATGATTGAAACCCTTTGCGACTGACGTAAATAAGACATTCCGTAAACAATCAATAAGAAATTTACAATGAATTTTGACATAAACACATAATTCTTGTTACCAAAAGAAAAAAAAACGAATCCAAACTAATAAGTTATCCTATAGCAGAATATGCCAAAAACTTATTAGTTTGGATTCGTTTTATCTACATGGTATTTGGAATCTTATTAACGAACGAGTTCTTGGAGACTTACATTTGCAGACATATACATCTTAGAGTGGAATATTTTGATTTAAAGTCGTTGTAACAAGATAGAAACAAATCTGTTAATACTACAGTAGACAGCAGGCGTGATATTTATCATAGGCTGAGACGAGTAACGAAATTCAACATTAAAGAAAACACATTAATATATACTGATGTTGTAAATCCGTAGAGATTACAGTTCCCAGAATGGACATTGCGACCTGACATTGTTTGGTCGGAAGAAATATCTCTAGAGATTTCTTTTTGTATGCAAATGAGCAATAAATTGGCTCAAAATAAAATAGCATCATGTCCACGTAGACAGGCTGCTATTTAAAATCCAATTTTATGTAAGTCCACATAGAAACTTGTATGCAATTATATCTTTTATACTATGAAACATTTATTGAATGATCTTGTCCATGATTTCTCGTCCATTTCTCTGGGGTTGTATCACATTAATCAGATAACGACTTTTGACACATGACTGGTCATCGTCTATAACGTAAAATAGGTATTGTTCTTCAACAGTATGATAGTGTGTGCAATTGTTTTGAAATAGTTTTTATTTATATTTTTAGCTAGACGCTATATAACTGAATGTTTTTGTGAAATTCAAATGTCTACCGAATACTTGTAATAGTATTATTTGCTAAATCAATGCGTCAAAGAATGTTCAACTCCTTGAAATGATGTTAAAGGCTGGAATTATTTAGAAATGCTATCTTGTGTTGGACTATTTTGAAGCATTGTTGCGTCGATTTAACAATGATTTCAAATGACAATTGACTTCAACCATGTCTGGAAAATGTTGGTATGTTGTGCGCACGTCTAATTTGGACCCACTAATTTACATTTTAATTAAGCAAGCCAATAAATGAACGGACTAGCAAGTAATATAACATTTCATGTACTCTAAGATTGACATTTCTGTAGACCTCAAGACCTTTTTTTTCTTTATTATTAGATCAGAATGTTTATGTATTATACAGTATATTATATTGTTTTTATTTTTTCCGTTTGTTTTTGTTTTTGTTTTTTTTGTGTTTTTTTTTATACAATTTTGAATATTATTAATGGTGATATTTTATAAAAGTGTCAGCTTAGTTTGCAGAGCACTTCTATGTAGTCTATTGAACTATATGCAGTGCAAATAGGTTTTCATAGAAATTCAGTTATTTGACAAATTCGATTTTATTAAAAGATGTGAATTGGTGAATAACATTTTCCCCTTTATAAACATATATTTCTGACGATTTTATCATTTTAATCTATTTGGGGTGTACAGGATCAAATCATCTTGCATGGCTGTTTCAAATATAAGGAAATACTATTATAATTCTTATGAATGAATAGTATTAGTAATTTGTATTACTAATTGTAAATTTAAGGTTTACTTCCTTCAGGCAAGTATATTTGACTACAACTGGGTTAGACAGTAGTTTTGGATATTTACCCATTGCCCATAGACGGTTTAACCATAACTGAGTTAGACAGTTGATCCTTGATAGTTTACCTTAGCTTGATTTGACAGTAGACCATGCATATTGTACCATAGCTTGGTTTGACAGTAGACCATGCATATTGTACCATAGCTTGATTTGACAGTAGACCATGCATATTGTACCATAGCTTGGTTTGTCAGTAGACCATGCATATTGTACCATAGCTTGGTTTGTCAGTAGACCATGCATATTTTACCATAGCTTGATTTGTCAGTAGACCATGCATATTGTACCATAGCTTGATTTGACAGTAGACCATGCATATTGTACCATAGCTTGATTTGACAGTAGACCATGCATATTGTACCATAGCTTGATTTGACAGTAGACCATGCATATTGTACCATAGCTTGATTTGTCAGTAGATCATGCATATTGTACCATAGCTTGGTTTGTCAGTAGACCATGCATATTGTACCATAGCTTGATTTGTCAGTAGACCATGCATATTGTACCATAGCTTGGTTTGTCAGTAGATCCTGGATATTTTACGATAGCTTGGTTTGACAGTAGACCATGCATATTGTACCATAGCTTGGTTTGACAGTAGACCATGCATATTGTACCATAGCTTGATTTGTCAGTAGACCATGCATATTGTACCATAGCTTGGTTTGACAGTAGACCATGCATATTGTACCATAGCTTGATTTGTCAGTAGACCATGCATATTGTACCATAGCTTGGTTTGACAGTAGACCATGCATATTGTACCATAGCTTGATTTGTCAGTAGATCATGCATATTGTACCATAGCTTGGTTTGTCAGTAGACCATGCATATTGTACCATAGCTTGATTTGTCAGTAGACCATGCATATTGTACCATAGCTTGGTTTGTCAGTAGATCCTGGATATTTTACGATAGCTTGGTTTGACAGTAGACCATGCATATTGTACCATAGCTTGATTTGACAGTAGACCATGCATATTGTACCATAGCTTGGTTTGTCAGTAGACCATGCATATTGTACCATAGCTTGATTTGTCAGTAGACCATGCATATTGTACCATAGCTTGATTTGACAGTAGACCATGCATATTGTACCATAGCTTGATTTGACAGTAGACCATGCATATTGTACCATAGCTTGATTTGTCAGTAGATCATGCATATTGTACCATAGCTTGGTTTGTCAGTAGACCATGCATATTGTACCATAGCTTGATTTGTCAGTAGACCATGCATATTGTACCATAGCTTGATTTGTCAGTAGACCATGCATATTGTACCATAGCTTGGTTTGTCAGTAGATCCTGGATATTTTACGATAGCTTGGTTTGTCAGTAGACCATGCATATTGTACCATAGCTTGGTTTGTCAGTAGATCCTGGATATTTTACGATAGCTTGGTTTGACAGTAGACCATGCATATTGTACCATAGCTTGATTTGACAGTAGACCATGCATATTGTACCATAGCTTGGTTTGTCAGTAGATCCTGGATATTTTACGATAGCTTGGTTTGACAGTAGACCATGCATATTGTACCATAGCTTGTTTGTCAGTAGATCATGCATATTGTACCATAGCTTGGTTTGTCAGTAGACCATGCATATTGTACCATAGCTTGATTTGACAGTAGACCATGCATATTGTACCATAGCTTGGTTTGTCAGTAGACCATGCATATTGTACCATAGCTTGGTTTGACAGTAGACCATGCATATTGTACCATAGCTTGATTTGACAGTAGACCATGCATATTGTACCATAGCTTGGTTTGTCAGTAGATCCTGGATATTTTACGAAAGCTTGGTTTGACATTAGGTCCTGTTGGATATTTAACAATAGCTTTTTTCCTGGATATTTAACAATAACTTTCTTGACGGTAGATCCTGGGTAGGTTAGACAGTAGATCCTGAATATTTTACCATAGTTGGGTTAGAAAGTAGATCCTGGCTGTGTAGCCATAGCTGGGTTAGACGGTAGATCCCGATGTAACCATATTTGGGTTGGACAGTGGATCCTGACTATTTAACCATAGATGAGTTAGACACCTCTCCGTAGACAAAAGGAAGACTACTGTATGTGAGAATTAGGGACTGCAACACCCTATGGCTGTAATGACAAAATTGATGGTATAGGCATCCTATCTAGCCCTACCTGTAGATCGGTGAATGTGATGGATATTTTCAACTCCGCTCCTCGCTCATCATCAATATACATCCCCTATATTTCATGATGCTTCACTGAATAACCTTATATCATTTATGCAGAAACCGTTGGGTATGCATCACATTTGCTCGAAACTATTTTCACTACCACTTTCAAAACTACATGCCTTATACAACTCATGTTTGGTAAGCAATGTTACAAATCTGAATTCAAACTAATACAAACTTACAGCAATCGTTTTGGATATTGCCGGTCACAGACCTTTCAAACCTGTTGGTATTAAGAAAGTTGAAATAGACAAACGTTCCTTTCTGAAACTGTCGTTTGCCAACAAAGGTCTTGATGGCATAAACTTAGGCAATACCCTTCATCACAAATCCGTCAAACCTAAAATTCCACCATAATTTCGTATGCTTATACCATACCAAGAGCGTCAAATATTTTTACTTACAAACACGTGTTGCATGATCTCAATATTGACGATTTCAAATCTAAGCCTCCTGATTGCACCTGTGCAAGTCCCCCATTCATATATGATCCGACTGGCCACGTTATAGCTGGTGACCTTAATATTATCAACAACACCTCTTTACGAGAGATGTTCGCCAAAGGGCCTAAATATCGTGAGCCTAAATCCATAAACTGGAAACATAACTTTAAAATACTTATGTATTCCGTCGATGATTATGCCAGATAATGGGCAAAACGTGAAAAGGAGGACTTAGATACTCTTTCCGAATGGGTGAGGAGTGTGAGGTCGCTTAGACAGATTAGAATAAAAAACAACTCAGTGGGTCTATGAGCACTCGCTCTACATCAATCTTTAAAGACCCAAATGTTGCTAAACGCCTGTCTCTTCTTCATGACAAATATGTTATTGTCTCTGCCGACAAGGCCCTTAGCAATATCGTGTTTGTGTGTAAATCATATTACATAGACTGCTTTATACAGGAATTAGGTATTGACAATTCACTTGGCAACCCTACATATATCCCGACGACACTTACAAAAGAGGAAATCCTGGAGAATCATAGGTCCGTTTTATGTTCTTTTGGAATTTCAACCAAGGATGAAGAACTGGATCTACCATCACTCTACTGGATTCCTAAATTACACAAGTGTCCTTTCAAACAGCGCTATATTGCTGGGTCTGCCAAATGCTCCACGAAACCCCTTTCCAAACTATTAACATGTATTCTATCGGCGGTCAAAACCGGGCTTCAGAGCTACTGTGACACTAGCTACTCGAGAGGTGGTGTGAATCAGATGTGGATTCTGAAGAACTCTAAAGATCTGTTAGAGTACATACAATCTAGGTCACTCTCCTCCTGCAATAGGATTAAAACATTTGACTTCTCTATTCTCTACACAACTATTCCTCACTCTAAGCTGAAGGAAAAATTAAGGGAGTTGGTCCAGTTGTGTTTCATAAAAAAGAATGGCCAACGTAGATACAAATACATTGTGCTAGAGGAAGGGACAGATCTTATTTTGTAAAAAGAAAAAAAAACACTGATTCTGCAAAAAAGTTCTCTGAAACTGATATCATCAACCTGCTCGAGTTTTTGATTGACACCATATTTGTTTTCTTTGGTGGACGTGTTTTTCAACAGACAGTCGGCATACCTATGGGTACAAACTGTGCTCATTTTCTCGCCGACTTGTTCCTTTATTCGTATGAGGAAGACTTCATATAGGGGTTTCTCAAGAAAAACGAAAAGAAGCTATCCCGATCCTTTGATTTCACGTTCCGCTATATAGATGATGTCCTTTCACTAAATAATTCTAGGTTTGGTGATTTCGTTAATCGCATCTATCCCATTGAGCTTGAAATAAAGGATACCACAGATACAGATAGGTCTGTTTCATACCTTGACCTACACCTCGACATTGACAGTGAGGGGCGGTTAAGAACGAAGCTTCACGACTTTACAAAAGAGATGATTTCAATTTTCCCATCGTGAACTTTCCATTCATATGTAGCAACATTCCAGTAGCACCTGCATATGGAGTATATATTTCTCAGTTGAAACGATATTCTAGAGCTTGTGGGTCCTATCAGGAAGCTACTGAACCAAGGGTTTTTAGTTAAGTTGAAGTCATCATTTCGAAAGTTTACGGTCGCCACCATGACTTGGTTGACCGTTTTGGAATATCTGTGTGACAAAAGTGGCCTTTTACAAATTGTGGTAACATGTTGTTTGTTTTATGTTTTTGGAGATATGATTCTGCTGCTTTTCTACATCATGATACAAATAAATAATCGTCAATAATAATAATAATAATAATAATAATGGGAAAATTGTTTTTTACAGTTCGAAAATGTGAAATAATGACAGAAACGGACCGACATTTCTTAAATATGAATTATATATTAATGTGTTGTAACACAGTATTATAATTGTTAAGAGTAAATAGAAAGTTTACCATGATTTGATTGATTAATATTTGGTGTTTAATGCCACTTTCAGCAATATTTCAGCTATATCATGGCAACCAGTTTTAGTGGTGGAAGAAGCCGGAGTACCCGGAGAGAACCACCTATCATGGGCAAGCAACTGGTAAACTTTATCACTTGCGGCTGCGAATTGAGTGCACCCTTTTTGTAATATACAAAGCCGGGTGCGAACCCACGCTGTATTGGTGATAGGCTTGTATGAGTTGTTAGGTAATCCAACTACCTAACTCATTGAGCCACCCGGGCCCTAAGATTACCATGTGTTATATATACGTTATATAGTATCAAGAGGATAGAGTCGCAACAACATGTTTCAACACATTGTAATTTTCGCAATGGAAGGTAGATATTTACATCATCTGTCGTAGGTTTATCTTTAGTTTTGTAGTTGAACGGAGTGTAGTTAATGCTGCTCTTGGCTATGCATATTGTTGACCATAACTGTAATAGGAAATATGCGCACAGCATTGTTGTATTCTGTTATGCAATAATTTCTATTTTTAAAAATCTGTGGTAAACGACTTTGTTTTATGCACATATTTAGTGATTCCTATTACGCAACACATTACAATATGTCAGTTAACTTTCTCTCGGAATTCTATTTTGTTTTAAATAAAGTTCCCATGAGAGATTCAAGCCATCATTCTTGGATTATTGATAGAACATCTAACTGAATTGAAAAAAGGATGTATACTATAGACACATTTTCCCATGACAACTATTGAAAGCTGAAATATAGTTCGTTTCAAAGAAGAAACGTATTCCTAAAATAGATAACTGTTGCTACAATCAAGCATGTACTGTATTGTGATAGATAATGGGTTGTGTCCTGTAGCTGTGCTATTTGAGCAACCAAAATGTCTTCACTGTATACATTTTGGCTTTATGCAGTCACTGACTTTTGACTATGACGTGGCTTGTTTTCTATAGAAATTTCACAGTCGTCTTTCTTCAATTTTGATGGATTTAATGCTGCAGGATAAGCATAGTATAGATACATTGTATAGAAATGCTCGCCTAGCCTTGCATTTCAACCTATTGCTAATCCACATAAAAAGTTACACTCGATCAGATCTTAGCTTTCCCTTCCGATGATATTAGGATGTGTTTTAAGTGCAACTTAAGATAGGTTTCTAGTTACCGGCCCCAGACCTTTATGATGTCCTAAGCCAAATATCCATTTACTATTGATCCATTCTGATTTGTTACAGAAACTTTTTTTTCGTTAAATGTCATATAAATATGGATGCAAAATCTCTGTATCATAGTGTACCTAGGAAAGAAGTACCAGAATATGTATTAAAAAAAAGCCATTGAATAAAATATCAAAAACAAATTCCAACAGAAGATGTTTTAAAAATGATGGACACTATTTTAGAAAAGAACAACTGTTCACTTAACAAGAGGATTTTTTATTCGGATCGTATTCGAGTATGAATTTTGCATCCGCATGTCCATGTTCCTTGGGAAAGGAATTATTTAAAATCTAGTAAGCAACCATTAGTATATTTTCAATATGTTGATGATATCTGGGGATTATAGACTTGGAACATTTCACCAATTAGCCAGTACAAACCATCCGCGAATATAAGTTAATCTGAGACATTCGACTGAAAATGTTGATTTTGTTTAAGTGTCAACAATAATTGAAAATATGTTTGGAAATTCGACTAAACCAAAAGCCACTTTTGATAATAACGTTGTTGACGTTAACAGTTGATGACAACATAAAAAGAGGAATCTAGTGCTCTGTCGATATTTGCTTTCATCGAATCGATGTATTGGCCTCATCAAAGGAATATCATTGTCTTATATGTGGAGGATATCCCTGGTGAGTGTCTGTTTATTCACCATAATAATAGACTATTAATAATAGGAATAATAAAGATATTTTTTATGAATGTTAGCACCTTTTATAAGCGTGTATACAAGGACTCTTAATAAATGTTTATCGATAGGATATATTTATATGTAAGGCAGACGGCATAAGATTAGTGACTTTATGTTCCTATGCTTCAATTCAATATATCTATATTAATGAATGGACATGTATTAATTGACCTTCATGTACTTAGACTTGATTAAGGTTACAACCATACTTTTAGAATATGTTCCAGACTTATCAATAATAAGAATTAATGGCATTACCTAATACATTAGCATATCCTGAATGTTTTGATATATTTGATTTCTTTATAAAAATACAATTGTATGTAACAATCCATTAAATATCTTCCATTATAGGATTTCAAAGTACAATTGGGTCACTGCGTGTTCGTACAATGTACGTAAAAGTCCCATTGCTTTTCCACCGAATTATTATGTAATTAAATATAGATTCTTCCGTAAGTGGCCGTTTTCGGGTGAAGACGACCGAGGTAAGACGAGTCCACGTGCACTCGTCTTTACTCGTTGTGACATCCAATCAGAACGCCTCTAGCAAGAAAAAAAATCGTTTAAATATATACCCTAAGCCGGGAATGTCACATTATATACCCTGTCTGATAGCTGAATAACAGATATATTACGGAATTAACCATTGTTTTTTTTCAAATACAGATTCCAACCGTATTAAATATATTTGTGTCTTTTATTTGAATTTTTTCGTATTTCTAGATGTTCTTTTCCGTACCTTTGACGTCATTCTTCAATGACGTCAACATATGTGTCGCATCATATTTCATGTATGGGGTTTCTCATGAAGGAAAATACTGTACTTTCAACAAAATATTAGTGAGAAAAGCTCAAATATCAGTAGAAAGCTCCTTAGTTTACCAATCGGTGTCACAAAAGTCAATTTTATGTGATGTGTATTTCATAACGCTCAATTTTATGATATTGATCTGATAATTTATGCAAATTAGTTACTGATCAATGGCGGGGGTCTCTAGGAGTTCGCGATAGTGAAAGTTGTTGGTTTACGGAAGAAATAGGTACTTACATGCGTTGTTGGGAAAGCCCGGGTGATCTTCCACTCGTGATAGAAATTTTTGTTTCTTTTCGCTCGTTTCGCTGCGCTCCACTCGCGAAAAAAAATAAATTATATCACTCATGGAAGATCACCCGGTCTTTCCCAAGAACGTATGTAAGAACCTATTATTCTCCTTCAGTTGCCCGTGGGTTACGATATTTCTCCACTCAAGAGAGTTAAATTAAAAAATTTAACCACAAGCCATTAGGCGAGTGGTTAAAATTTTGAATTTAACTCTCGAGAGTGGAGAAATATCGTAACCCACATGGGCAACTGCAGGAGAATTTGTTTCTCCCGTTATTTAACACGAACTTTATTTCAAAATCATTTGGAAAGGACATTTTAATCCTCTGGAGGATTACAGATTTTTTCCACCTTTGGTTCAGTGGGGTTAAAGCGCCGTAAGTGTTTTTGGCCAATTAATCATGCATAGAATAATATAATTGGTACATTTGGATGTAATTCTGGTAACATTTGTGATATTTCTGTGTTAGATGTGCAATGTATGTCCTTCTCGTAGAAAACATGTCAGCTCGTAAAGTAGTGATATTTTTACGTTAAATCAAATGCAGTTTTTATTTGACAAACGTAAGTCAAACTATAATTGATTCATGAAAATGCAATTCTGTCAAAAACACACCGGTAGGATAACGCCTGACAGCAAATAAAATACAGCCGTTAGAAAAATACCTGACAGCAAATAAAAACCACACCTGTAGAACAACACATGACAACAAATAAAAACCACACCTGTAGAACAACACATGACAACAAATAAAATGCATCACGTTAAAAAAACATCTGACAGCAAATAAAAAAAAACACACCTGAAGGATAACACCTGACAACAAAAACACCGTTAGAACAACACCTGACAACAAATAAAATACAAACCGCCAGAAAAATACTTGGCAGTAAGTAAAAAACACACCTGTAGAATAACACCTGACAGCAAACAATAAACACACCTGTAGGATAACAGCTGACAACAAATTAAATACACACCGGTAGAATAACACCTGACAACTAATAAAATGCATCACGTTAGAAAAACACTTGACAGCAAATAAAAACACACCTGTAGGATAACACCTGACACAAAAAAACACCGTTAGAACAACACCTGACAGCAAATAGAATGCAAACCGCCAGAAAAAACACCTGGCAGTAAGTGAAAAACACACCTGTAGAATAACACCTGACAACAGTTTAAAAAAAACATTAGTAGAATAACACCTGACAACAAATAATAAACACACCATTAGAATAACACCTGACAACAAATAATAAACACACCGTTAGAATAACACTGACAACAACTAATAAACGCACCGTTAGAATAACACCTGACAACAAATAATAAACACACCGTTAGAATAACACCTGACAACAAATAATAAACACACCGTTAGAATAACACTGACAACAAATAATAAACACACCGTTAGAATAACACTGACAACAAATAATAAACACACCATTAGAATAACACCTGACAACAAATAATAAACACACCGTTAGAATAACACTGACAACAAATAATAAACACACCGTTAGAATAACACTGACAACAAATAATAAACACACCGTTAGAATAACACCTGACAACAAATAATAAACACACCGTTAGAATAACACTGACAACAAATAATAAACACACAGTTAGAATAACACTTGATAACAAATAATAAACACACCGTTAGAATAACACCTGACAACAAATAATAAACACACCGTTAGAATAACACCTGACAACAAATAATAAACACACCGTTAGAATAACACTGACAACAAATAATAAACACACCGTTAGAATAACACTGACAACACATAATAAACACACCGTTAGAATAACACCTGACAACAAATAATAAACACACCGTTAGAATAACACTGACAACAAATAATAAACACACCGTTAGAATAACACCTGACAACAAATAATAAACAAACCGTTAGAATAACACTGACAACAACTAATAAACGCACCGTTAGAATAACACCTGACAACAAATAATAAACACACCGTTAGAATAACACTGACAACAAATAATAAACACACCGTTAGAATAACACCTGACAACAAATAATAAACACACCGTTAGAATAACACATGACAACAAATAATAAACACACCGTTAGAATAACACCTGACAACAAATAATAAACACACCGTTAGAATAACACTGAAAACAAATAATAAACACACCGTTAGAATAACACCTGACAACAAATAATAAACACACCGTTAGAATAACACCTGACAACAAATAATAAACACACCGTTAGAATAACACCTGACAACAAATAATAAACACACCGTTAGAATAACACCTGACAACAAATAATAAACACACCGTTAGAATAACACTGACAACAAATAATAAACACACCGTTAGAATAACACCTGACAACAAATAATAAACACACCGTTAGAATAACACTGACAACAAATAATAAACACACCGTTAGAATAACACTGACAACAAATAATAAACACACCGTTAGAATAACACCTGACAACAACTAATAAACACACCGTTAGAATAACACTGACAACAAATAATAAACACACCGTTAGAATAACACTGACAACAAATAATAAACACACCGTTAGAATAACACCTGACAACAAATAATAAACACACCGTTAGAATAACACCTGACAACAAATAATAAGCACACCGTTAGAATAACACCTGACAACAAATAATAAACACCGTTAGAATAACACCTGATAACAAATAATAAACACACCGTTAGAATAACACTGACAACAACTAATAAACACACCGTTAGAATAACACATGACAACAAATAATAAACACACCGTTAGAATAACACATGACAACAAATAATAAACACACCGTTAGAATAACACCTGACAACAAATAATAAACACACCGTTAGAATAACACTGAAAACAAATAATAAACACACCGTTAGAATAACACCTGACAACAAATAATAAACACACCGTTAGAATAACACCTGACAACAAATAATAAACACACCGTTAGAATAACACCTGACAACAAATAATAAACACACCGTTAGAATAACACCTGACAACAAATAATAAACACACCGTTAGAATAACACTGACAACAAATAATAAACACACCGTTAGAATAACACCTGACAACAAATAATAAACACACCGTTAGAATAACACTGACAACAAATAATAAACACACCGTTAGAATAACACTGACAACAAATAATAAACACACCGTTAGAATAACACCTGACAACAACTAATAAACACACCGTTAGAATAACACTGACAACAAATAATAAACACACCGTTAGAATAACACTGACAACAAATAATAAACACACCGTTAGAATAACACCTGACAACAAATAATAAACACACCGTTAGAATAACACCTGACAACAAATAATAAGCACACCGTTAGAATAACACCTGACAACAAATAATAAACACCGTTAGAATAACACCTGATAACAAATAATAAACACACCGTTAGAATAACACTGACAACAACTAATAAACACACCGTTAGAATAACACCTGACAACAAATAATAAACACACCGTTAGAATAACACTGACAACAAATAATAAACACACCGTTAGAATAACACTGACAACAAATAATAAACACACCGTTAGAATAACACTGACAACAACTAATAAAAACACCGTTAGAATAACACCTGACAACAAATAATAAACACACCGTTAGAATAACACTGACAACAAATAATAAACACACCGTTAGAATAACACTGACAACAAATAATAAACACACCGTTAGAATAACACTGACAACAAATAATAAACACACCGTTAGAATAACACCTGACGACAAATAATAAACACACCGTTAGAATAACACTGACAACAAATAATAAACACACCGTTAGAATAACACTGACAACAAATAATAAACACACCGTTAGAATAACACTGACAACAAATAATAAACACACCGTTAGAATAACACTGACAACAACTAATAAACACACCGTTAGAATAACACATGACAACAAATAATAAACACACTGTTAGAATAACACTGACAACAAATAATTAACACACCGTTAGAATAACACTGACAACAAATAATAAACACACCGTTAGAATAACACTGACAACAACTAATAAACACACCGTTAGAATAACACCTGACAACAAATAATAAACACACCGTTAGAATAACACTGACAACAAATAATAAACACACCGTTATAATAACACTGACAACAAATAATAAACACACCGTTAGAATAACACTGACAACAACTAATAAACACACCGTTAGAATAACACCTGACAACAAATAATAAACACCGTTAGAATAACACTGACAACAAATAATAAACACACCGTTAGAATAACACTGACAACAAATAATAAACACACCGTTAGAATAACACCTGACAACAAATAATAAACACACCGTTAGAATAACACCTGACAACAAATAATAAGCACACCGTTAGAATAACACCTGACAACAAATAATAAACACACCGTTAGAATAACACCTGACAACAAATAAGATAGTGTTGCATATATTAACAAAGGGAGTAGCAAAACAAGTTTTAAAGTATTCAAGTTGATATTGTTTGTATTTCCAACCAGCCACATCCGCTATTTAAAAATATAGCTTCTATCGTCGAAGTGTTACCTTGTCTCCTAAGGCGAGTCTAAGGATAGACATAATACATGTGTTCAAATGTGTGTAGATAGAAAATACATAGACACACACACGCACGCACATTTAGTTTTTAATTTGACAGCAATCTAATTCAGCAATTTTAATATATTATATAGGATGCTATATATCACAGCTACTCTCTACGTTGTATATGATCATACAAAATGTACTACGGTAGATCATAATTATAGTCGTTTCATATACTACCCCTATTTGTTTGTGTACTTTTTTTTAAAGATGACATAAATTAAAGGGTCCAAGTGGCCAAGTGGGTAACTTTTCCTTCTGCATACTACTAATGTGGTTTGGAGTTAGGATACCCTTCTGAAGAGGTTGTAAATGTCTCTGTTCAGATAGCTATATCCATCCAATTTTGTCCACCCCAAATAAGCTTCGTAGTGATGACCAATTTGACAACATGCTGAAAGAGAAAATAAACATTGATAACACTCCTTATTATAATGGCATTGAAGTCAAATAAACAACTATTTATTATTCTATAGAATACAGTAAAGAAGCATTCCATGTAGGTGTGTATAATACCTGGGATGTTCATGTTTATCGATCTTATCTTATTTTATGGTTTCCGATGTTGACTATAAACACGAACTTTTAGTGTTTTATTTTGTTATATCAATGAACAGTATCGGTAGGTTAACCAACTTAAGAAAGCAAAACACACCTAATCTACAAATAACTTACATCTAACACCACAAAATGAGACGAGCAACAAAAACTGTGAATAGCTAGGCAAAGACACAGAATTTACACGATATACAGCTTAATGGTTTTCCCGAACGTAAACATGGACATTTAAAAATGTATATATATCTAATCTTAGTAAGGGAAATAGTATATACAATTCTATTTATCTCAAAGACCACTAAGCTATCACATTTGTCATTAGAAGTTATCAATGGTATATATGGGAGACATCGTTGTAGGATTAGATGCCACTATTTTTTTTACAACTGATGTAAAAAAAATAGTATTGATATTCTATTTAAAGAGGCATTTAGCTACGATTTTGACCAAACCAATTATATGTTTTGGAAATTGGTAAATAGCTTTAAAATGATGAAATAAAGGTAAACATTTCACATTAAACAGCTTATCGTACCACTTTTCGCCTTTTGAGAACGAAAATTACCATCGATTTATTATTTCCTTGCAAGCAAATACTTTGACCTCGCTTTCTCCGTATGCAACTGACCTTACTAGTGACATGTAAAAACGAATAATTTTTATTTTGTCGCTTATTAACTGCAAACTTGCATGGTTCTTTGTCCGTAATTAACACCGACTAAAAGCAGATTCACAGAAAATAAGAAATAAGTGCATTGTTGTACTGATTTAATGACGATTCGGCAAACCCCGTAAACAATGCCGATAATTAATAAGATGGCGTCCATTTCTTGATCGATCTCAAAACACGAGCAGTTGCACCTTTTTCCCCTGATGCGCGTACATTTCATAACATTTATAAGTTACAGAAACACGTTTTATTAAGGCACCAATCATATCTGATAGTTTTTATGGATAACAAAAATTTACGATTTTGGCAGATAATGCCCCTTTAAGAAATAATTCATAGAAGCCAGAGTTTGTTTCCAGTTTTAACATGGATAACATTAGTTTCGTAAAAAATGTATCCGGAGCGATAGTGAGGGATAAAATGGAACGAAAATAATGTTACCCATGTTAAAACGTGGCTTCCATGAATTATTTCGATTCTAGTAGGAAAAATCTAACTTATTTTTTTAAGTGGAAGTCAGTAATGGAAATGTATTTCATAACAAAATCCACTAACATTCATGTTTACAGTTGTTTTCCTTTTATGTATAATTACATTGTGATGCAATTAAGGTATTGATATTTTCCAATTTCATGGCATATTGAATTTAGCAACTTAAACAAGTAAAATGTTCACAAAATCATAAAATATATCAGTAACCAGCTTGTGTTAATGTCATCAACGTTCCTTGTAAACTACGTCACCGGAAGACGTTAGATTTCAAACGTCAAAGTCGATAGGTGGTTTGTCTTAAGTATGTTTTCCTGAAAAAATATATAGGTAAAATACAATACGGGTATTTTTATGTTTGTATGCACCACTGTCCTGTGTGAATACATGAATTTACCAAGGAATGATATTTGTAATTTTTTCGTCGATACGCATGTGCGACTTAAAATATATCGTGAGCTTTATCATTGTATTATTTATATAGCCAATGAAGGGCGTCATTTTAGAAAACTAAATATCTTTGCATTTGTCGACTGTGGAAAAATTATAAATACCTGGCACGATCTGCTTTGTTTTGTCCTTTTATGTTAATAGTTGTAGAATTAATAGGTAAGATTTCAATTCATCAACTATTGAAGTAATGTAGAACTTAAATAGTTAAAATGTCTCACATAATATGGGATTACGGTAGTGTTCCCGTACACTATGATTCACATTGGATACAATAATCCGTTCCTCTCAGATATTGTAGATCAATGTATTGTAGTTTAATTACACTTCTAGTCCAGGTTTTTTGTTACACTATAAATATAACCATAAATATGTGTTGTAAATTGATTCAAAGTTGAGGTCGACGGCTGGTTAATCGCTCAAGACAGTTACTCAAATATAATAAAATCATGCTATTTCCGTTTATTATGAATAATTCATCACTTCATGACCACTAACCCTGAATTATTTGGTTAGAAGAAAACATGAACATGTATGTGAGAAAAAGAACTGTCTGGTTTAACACAACATAGTTTTAAGTTAGGACTAGTTGTCTTATAAAAAGCGAAGATACGATTGACGAATAGTCCAGTTTATGTCAAGGGAGATTTAAAAGAGCGCATTAAGTCATGACGAAACTCATTGATGGTTTGCTGAATTTAAAGGTGCACAAGTCTAATGAACTCCCCGACTTGGGTGTATTATATGTTTGGTTCTAGATGGAGTTTAACATTATATATATTAAAATGTATTAAAATGGTGTATGCCATTACCCACGTGCTTTACTCACTGTCGTCAAAGAACTCCGATCGAAAATGTTTGGTCAACATCCGGGATATTTTAAAGCGGTATTTTTAAAGAAGACACAGATAATTATCGTAAGTATTTATGAATATACTGTGTATATAATGTTTTGAATTATGATGCTTTATGATTGTTATTATTATTAATTTTTTGTCCAAATATCATTTATTTTTGCAGTGTAAAATTAAATTTTTCTATAAGTTATTAGAAATCCGGCATCAAAATCATTACAATCAACTGACATATCGCTATATCTTGCATTTACGAATGAATTAGATGTTGCCAAAAAAAAAGAAAAAAGTATTGAGGAATGATTAATTTTACTTAGAAATATTATTTTGTTGAGGAAAAGTCAATTAGTAACTAGTTATACCCTAAAACTTGATGTCAGCATGTTTTTGAAATCCGGCTTGGTTAACATGTAAACATGTATACAAACGGTTGTGTCATTTATTAAGAAACGGATTTGTCAGTATGTAAATACGACTGATCGTATTATTATTGATCATTATATTGCAATTTAACAATAGTTATGATTAGGAAATATCTCAAAAGTGATAAATACTGATCCATAGTATGAATATTCGCCATAGCTGCTAATTTCAGCCACTTTGTACAATAAAAAAATCGTTATTTCTATGTTAAGTTGCTACTGTCGCAAACACTTGATTTTTTTATGCTTTTTGTGGCACTGGCATCACGGTTGGTGCTCAATACGCTACACTCACTTTAAGTCGCTGTCCAAGCGCATCAATTGAGTAGTGGGAGATTCTTTTTATAGCACAATATTTTAATGTTATACTCGTTGATAACGAAGTAAGTCACGCTGTGGAAATTTCTTCACAGTATAATGTTTACATTAACATTACAGATAAGCAAATTAACAAAGGCTGTAGTATTGAATTCCTTTCCGCACGAACGATATTGGCAGTTTGTATATAAAGGAAATGTTAGGTGTACCCGATTAATGCAACGTTCGTTACAAATTGTAATACGACAAAAGTTCGAGTTCGTGCTTTGGATGTTATAGCCCCCCGCCCATCCACCAATAGTAATGCCAAAAGAATTTCAATCACTTTTTTGGGGGGGAGGGGGGAGTAGAAATGACAGACTGAATGAATTATGTTATGTTGATATATATTTATGATAACGCTATGCGATCTTGTAACGAACGCATAACCCTACACTGTGTCGAGTCATATTTATATTACGTTATTTTAGTTAATAAACAAATATTTTCGGAGGAGTGAAACGAGGGAGAAAAAAAAATAAACAATATATAGCAAATAGTTCATGCCACTAAGGGTCATATGGCAGTATATGGACCGGTCCGTCACCAAAAAAATATTATATGGACCGAAGCTTCTGGGATGGGGATGAAATGAGCAATCTCTATAGAAAACCTTCCATAGTTGCTTCCTACCAAGTTTCGGTTCATTTGGCTAAGAAGTTTTAGAGGAGAACATTTAAAAAAATCTGCCAATCAGAAACAAGAATGATCCATCGGGACGAAAAGAGTAATCGTTACAGAGGATCTTTCATAGATGCTTCCTACTAAGATTCACTTCATTTGGCTAAGACGTTTCAGAGGAGACGATTAAAATGTGAACAACAGATGACAGACGACGGACGACGGGTGCCAAGTGATGGTAAAAGCTCACATTGCCTTTGGCAAGGTGAGCTAACAACAGTCAGCGGGTAAATATGTCGCTCCACTCAGACACATTATTCTGATTCCGAGCCAACCAGTCTTTGCTCTTTCTCCTTAATGATGCGTTCTTAGCGGAGAAGCAACAAATACCAATTGTATATTATTTTGTTTGACCCGACCGGGGCTCGTACCCACAATCTATCGCACTCGAGGCGAGCACGCTAACCATTACGCTACCGATGCGGTTCCCTATATTTTTTAATTTTTTTAATCTATTGTCCTTCAATATATTATTTGAAAACAAAAATGAATCCAAAACAATAATCTTAGTTACTTAATATCTATATAAACAGTGAGAGTTCCTACTTTTGATCAAACACTCTTTGAATATTGCAATAATCCAACTGCATAGCAAATAAAGAAAAAAAATTACAGGTTCTATACAAAATCATGACCATTCTGTCGAAGGTGACTTGGCGAAGGCCAATTCTACACAAACCGTTTTGTATTTCTTTCTTTTAATGCTATACATAACATCCACATGTAAAATATGTTGACTATGCGCTGTTGTTTTTTTTCACAACTTTTATTCATTTAAGTCAATTTTTTCTTTTTTTTCTTTTTATCAATTTGCAAGTCGAACATTCCCTTGACAAGTGTTATAATGAACCTTAAATAAATTACAAAAAGGAAATATAATTGTGATATTGAGCTGTTTTCGCTATTCTTTCAAATTTTTACATAGACAAAACCGGTTCTACTGAAACAAAATTTTGGGGACTTAACCGGAAAGTAGTGGCTGACAGAGCCGGAACGAATGTACGTAAATAAGCATTGTGTTTTTCACTGTAGTAAGTCTAAAACTATTCATGATGGCATGCCAGTGCAAACTATCATGTATATAAGCATTACAAAGGATTTTAATTACACATATAGACTACTTTTTTTATAACTTTATTTGATGATTTCAATCTCATTATTAGCATTTGTCATTGTTTATGTTCATCATTTTATCCATATCTGAGTAATCGATGAAGTTAACCACAGTAACATACAGGTAAAAACAAACAAAAATAATCGACAGATGACGACATCTTCTGGATTCAAGATATAATAATACTATACGATCATAATACTTACTTTTTGTCGTCGCCTGTATGTCAATCATGCCTAAGTGACTTGTACCGGAAGCTGACAGAACATTTTCGACCGGAGCTCTTTTACGACAGTGTTACTGTCCATACAAATTGAACATATCAGTTCGTACACTTGTACGTAATATCTAAAGATCTGTACTAGCTTTTGAATGTCACGGATAAAATGTAAAATGTTTAAGCACTTTTATATAATGACTTATAACACTTGTTTCATTGGTGACTAACTACAACACATAATATCAATGACATGAATATGACGTTAGTAAGTAGATATTATAATACCTCAATAATAAGAGATTATTACATGACATTTTCCATATCGGCCCTGGTATTAGCCCGAGACACTCATATCAAGCCCGACAGCGAAGCTGGAGGGCTGATATGGGTCGAGGGTTGATACCAGGGATGATATGGAAAATTTCATGTCATAATCTTTTTATCACATATTTTACATTGACCTTTTCCAAGCATTGACGAGGGCCCGGGTGGCTCGGTGAGTTAGGTAGTTGGATTACCTAGCAACTCATACAAGCCTATCACCAATACGGCGTGGGTTCGCGCCCGGCTTTGTAGATTACAAAAAAGGTGCATTCGACTCGCAGCCGCAAGTGATAAAGTTTACCAGTTGCTTGTCCATGGTCGGTGGTTCTCTTCGGCTTCTTCCACCACTAAAACTGGTCGCTATGATATAGCTGAAATATTGCTGAAAATGGCGTTAAACACCACAAATTAAATCAAATCAAATTAAGCATTGAATTTTATATCGCAAAAAAAGATCTTTGAACTGACAAATTGCGAAAATAAATCTTTAAGAGAGTTGCCTTTGTTCAACTTGCAAATATTTTTGCTTCGAGTCTGGTTTCAAAAATATACCAAACAATGTCGATCTGTACAATGACGTTAGAAACTGTTTGTAAAATCTACCCAAGACGTTCACATTTGAATGGAAATTCCTATTCAACACGACGTATACATTTGAGCTAATTATTCCGTTTGAACTTTATTCCAATAAGTTGAAATGTGTTAATTTGATTGAAAGACGATTTTATGCATATCTTTATGCAGCATCTTTCCTTGTACTTTGACATATAATCTTTCACTCGTCACAACTTCGGCTGATTCCGTACCTTCATCGTAATGAGGGAGAGAAGCGGACTCACCGGAGGATTGCCGATTGATAATCTTTGAGACCACTGCGCAGATACCGGAAGTTGAATTAAGGGGTAAATACGGATATATGAGGGCAAATACGGATATTTGCCCCGTATTTGTCCGGAGTGCAAATAAGCAACACTGACTTTTAGCTATTATTGGACATGCAAAAACGAACATATTGCAACAAAATATGTGATAATATGACGTTAGTAAGTAGATATTCTGATACATCAATAATATGACGTTAGTAAGTAGATATTATAATACCTCAATAATATGACGTTAGTAAGTAGATATTCTAATACCTCAATAATATGACGTTTAGTAAGTAGATATTCTAATACCTCAATAATATGACGTTAGTAAATAGATATTCTAATACCTCAATAATATGACGTTAGTAAGTAGATATTCTAATACCTCAATAATATGACGTTAGTAAGTAGATATTATAATACCTCAATAATATGTCTTGTAGTAGATTCGCTTTTCATTGTATCTGATTTTATTTGTAAAATACATGCTTAAATACTTGGAAGCTTATGATTATGAATTATAACCAAGCAATCTGTCATTAACATTTCAAAAACAGAATATCCATTATTGGCTATTTCCATGGGGACTGTAGATTCAGTATAACTTCCTGTGATGACGTAACCACGCGTGACATCATTTATACAATATAAATTAAAATATGTATTTTGTATATTAAATGACATTTACAAATACAATACATATTCCTGTAATAAATGATATAATTTCTAAATAAAATATGTAAATATAAGACAATGTGTGATTGGACTGGGGGAAAGCTTCATCACATGGGGATTGAATACTGTCTGCTAAAATAAAAGAGATAGAGTAATCTTGCTTTAAACATGTTTTACTACTTTATATTACTATCGTTTAAAATGTTAGTTTTTACTGCGACTTTTTTGCACTTCCAATGGCTTGAGGATTATCTTTATAAATCCACCGAGATTTTAGAAAAAATAGTAATTTCTAAAGGTAATCTGCACCTTCTTTATGGGTAATCAACTGTTTAGTCTGTCCTTATCCGCTGTTGGTTTAAGGTGTTAATTTAAACATTAAATTGTCTGTCATTCAGATATGAAAATATTCCCGTAGGGACAATATCGTCAGTAAACATAATACTACAACTATGGATTTCTAGATAACTTAAAGTAAATATTGCATGGAACCCAATGTGTCTTCGAACGACTAGTATTTGACAGCACAACGATCGAGTAGAATGTTTATTCTGGATTAATCTCGCCCACATGAAATGGCAAGGGTAGAGAACGATAAGTCGTCACACCTCGGAATAGTTGATTGATTGACTGATTGATTGTTGGTGTTTAACGCCACTTTCGCTATATCATGGTGACCAGTTTTAGTGGTGGAAGAAGCCGGAGTACCCGGAGAGAACCACCGACCATAGGCAAGCAACTGGTAAACTTTATCACTTGTGTCGAGTGCACCCTTTTTGCAATTTACAAAGCCGGGCGCGAACCCACGCCGTATTGGTGATAGGTTTGTATGAGTTGTTAGGTAATCCAACTCATTGAGCCACCCGGGCCCTTCTCGGAATAGTCACCAAGTGCATTCGGAGATGATATACAAAATAATCACCAAGTGTCTTCGGAGATAGTATCCGGAATAATCACCAAGTGTCTTCAGAGATAATATACAGAATAATCACCAAGTGTCTTCGGAGATAATATACAGAATAACCACCAAGTGTCTTGGGAGATAATAAGCCATAAGAACAGCTGATGATCTTGGCTATTATACAATGGTCATCATCGTTGGGAGAACGAGATTACACCAAAAACAATAATCCATTCCAATGCACCGTAGTCTTGTCCGGTTAAGCAGATTATATATCTATGTTGATGTATTTCCCTGTATTTAATTTTCACAGGAAGGCAATGGCATTTTAGTATTTACTGTAAAAAATAAAATAAAATGATACACTACCGTATAATGTGTGGAATATTTGTCGTTTAAATGGATACGTACAATTATTTGATACTATCTCAGTTGTTGGTAATATTAGATTTGAGAAGTTATTATAAAGGTTTTGTTAATTTTCCTCAGACGTTTATGGTACAAAAGTAACGGTTTGTTAAAGAAATAATTCATGGAAGCCATACTCTATTGTGAGTTTTTACATGGGTTGGCAGGATATTTGGATATATTCTGAGTGATAGCGAGGGATCACATTTCCTAATATCCTGCAGTGGTTTTGTTAAAACGGTATTTATAACATTTAGAGACTGATAACATTTTTATTTGAATGTTCCAACGTTAATAAGTATGTCCTTATTATAGGAAAAACATAACGTGTATCTTTGGACAAGATCACAGAAAGCGATTATTGATTTTCTGTGAAATGTGTGTCTGCTGTGCACAATGTAAATGGACAAGCACATACGAGGTGAGAGCGATTATTGATTTTCTGTCACCGCACGGCTTCCCTGAAGTTTTAAAAGTACCTTTTTAACCAATCAAAATTCTACTTGCCACGAGAACATCAGGTAATTCCTAATATCCTGCAACCCATGTTAAAACTCACAACACATTATGGCACGGGATAACATACTAACATCCTGCCAACCCATGTTAAAACTCACAACACAGTCATTATAGCTTTAATAAATTATTTCAATTCTGATATGTGTAATTGTACAAATGCGGTAATTTAAATTTACATTTGCGAGCAATGTCGCACACAATAAATGTTTCGCAGGTTGTCTTGTTCTATCTTTAATCCTGTCAAATTCGAGTAGACGATAACTGCTCACCATTTGCTGTTAGGCGGGAAATGGTGATTGATAGAACAGCCGTAACTATAATCCTGTGTTAGCACGTAGTAATTAAATTTTAGCTATGCTAATTATTTTCAGTGAATGTTGATATTTTTAAAACCTTAACAACAGTGTAAATAATTCTATTGTGTGATTTTATCTCTTTGCTAAGTGGGGGGGGGGGGGGGGGGGGGGGGGGGGAAGTTACGAAGTAATACATTGCTGGTTTATTTACAAAGCGAAAGAAGGACGTCATATTAGAATATAGCATTAACAACGTTAATAATGTTTATAATACATGTATGATGAATTAATTATACAACTTAAGATCATTAACAAAACATGAGTCAGTAACCTTGTTATATTGTAATGGTAATACATTGGTTTAATAAATATACAGGCAGGTATAAGATTAATAATTCAACGATTATTTTCTGTAAATTAATTCACTCTCCCTTGATATTTTTTTTTAGGAATTACTCACAGCTAGTTATTCTCGATTCAAGAGATTGTTGTTATGGTAATTAGAATATTATGTTATTTAGGAATTATAATTCAAATAATTGTATACAATCAATGCAAATCAAGGATTGTATATGATATATTAATGGTGAATTATGTACTAGAGTGCTGAGAACGGGTGACAGTTCCTGGGGCTCAGCCCACGTAGCTGTCAACCTCTTCACAGTGTAATACAGGGTCCAGCATTGGGAGCGGGAGGTTGTTCGTTTATAGTACGGGAAACCTGACCATAGTGGGTAACGTGTTTCGGAAGTGCAACCCTCCCTGTGGATTACGAAAAAAAGAAAAGGCGTATTGTAGCCGCCACACAAATCTATAAATGTTTCATTCTTACTCAGTACCTTATATCTTGCCATTGACAGTCAGATGTGTCCTTACCCCAGTTGTCTAATCCATCCTTATTTTACCATTAACAGTCAGATGTGTCCTTATCCCAGTTGTCTCATCCATCCCTATTTTACCATTGACAGTCAGATGTCCTTACCACAGTTGTCTCATCCATCCCTATTTTACCATTGACAGTCAGATGTGTCCTTACCCCGGTTGTCTAATCCATCCCTATTTTACCATTAACAGTCAGATGTGTCCTTACCCCGGTTGTCTAATCCATCCCTATTTTACCATTGACAGTCAGATGTCCTTACCACAGTTGTCTCATCCATCCCTAGTTTACCATTGACAGTCAGATGTTCTTTCCCCAGTTGTCTCATCCATCCCTATTGTACCATTGACAGTCAGATGTGTCCTTACCCCAGTTGTCTAATCCATCCCTATTTTACCATTAACAGTCAGATGTGTCCTTATCCCAGTTGTCTCATCCATCCCTATTTTACCATTGACAGTCAGATGTCCTTACCACAGTTGTCTCATCCATCCCTATTTTACCATTAACAGTCAGATGTGTCCTTACCCCAGTTGTCTCATCCATCCCTATTTTACCATTGACAGTCAGATGTGTCCTTACCCCAGTTGTCTTATCCATCCCTATTTTACCATTGACAGTCAGATGTGTCCTTACCCCAGTTGTCTAATCCATGCCTATTTTACCATTAACAGTCAGATGTGTCCTTATCCCAGTTATCTCATCCATCCCTAGTTTACCATTGACAGTCAGATGTCCTTACCACAGTTGTCTCATCCATCCCTATTTTACCATTGACAGTCAGATGTGTCCTTACCCCAGTTGTCTAATCCATCCCTATTTTACCATTGACAGTCAGATGTGTCCTTACCCCAGTTATCTCATCCATCCCTAGTTTACCATTGACAGTCAGATGTTCTTTCCTCAGTTGTCTCATCCATCCCTATTTTACCATTGACAGTCAGATGTGTCCTTATCCCAGTTGTCTCATCCATCCCTATTTTACCATTGACAGTCAGATGTCCTTACCACAGTTGTCTCATCCATCCCTAGTTTACCATTGACAGTCAGATGTTCTTTCCCCAGTTATCTCATCCATCCCTATTGTACCATTGACAGTCAGATGTGTCCTTACCCCAGTTGTCTAATCCATCCCTATTTTACCATTAACAGTCAGATGTGTCCTTATCCCAGTTATGTCATCCATCCCTAGTTTACCATTGACAGTCAGATGTCCTTACCACAGTTGTCTCATCCATCCCTAGTTTAGCATTGACAGTCAGATGTTCTTTCCCCAGTTATCTCATCCATCCCTATTTTACCATTGACAGTCAGATGTGTCCTTACCCCAGTTGTCTCATCCATCCCTAGTTTAGCATTGACAGTCAGATGTTCTTTCCCCAGTTATCTCATCCATCCCTATTTTACCATTGACAGTCAGATGTGTCCTTACCCCAGTTGTCTCATCCATCCCTATTTTACCATTGACAGTCAGATGTGTCCTTACCCCAGTTGTCTAATCCATCCCTATTTTACCATTAACAGTCAGATATGTCCTTACCCCAGTTATCTCATCCATCCCTATTTTACCATTGACAGTCAGATGTGTCCTTACCACAGTTGTCTCATCCATCCCTATTTTACCATTGACAGTCAGATGTTCTTTCCCCAGTTGTCTCATCCATCCATATTTTACCATTGACAGTCAGATGTGTCCTTACCCCAGTTGTCTCATCCATCCCTATTTTACCATTGACAGTCAGATGTGTCCTTACCCCAGTTATCTCATCCATCCCTAGTTTACCATTGACAGTCAGGTGTCCTTACCCCAGTTGTCTCATCCATCCCTATTTTACCATTGACAGTCAGATGTGTCCTTACCCCAGTTATCTCATCCATCCCTAGTTTACCATTGACAGTCAGATGTCCTTACCCCAGTTGTCTCATCCATCCCTATTTTACCATTGACAGTCAGATGTGTCCTTACCACAGTTGTCTCATCCATCCCTATTTTACCATTGACAGTCAGATGTGTCCTTATCCCAGTTGTCTCATCCATCCCTATTTTACCATTAACAGTCAGATGTGTCCTTATCCCAGTTATCTCATCCATCCCTATTTTACCATTGACAGTCAGATGTTCTTTCCTCAGTTGTCTCATCCATCCCTATTTTACCATTGACAGTCAGATGTGTCCTTGCCCCAGTTGTCTCATCCATCCCTATTTTACCATTGACAGTCAGATGTGTCCTTACCCCAGTTGTCTCATCCATCCTATTTTACCATTAACAGTCAGATGTCCTTACCACAGTTGCCTCATCCATCCCTATTTTACCATTAACAGTCAGATGTGTCCTTACCCCAGTTATCTCATCCATCCATATTTTACCATTGACAGTCAGATGTGTCCTTACCCCAGTTATCTCATCCATTCCTATTTTACCATTGACAGTCATATGTCCTTTGTCGCAGTTGTCTTATCCATCCCGTATTTTTATATAGTATTTAGATATTGGGGGAGCTTGTTCACGTCCTGACCATGCTAGATATTCTTGCTGCTGTACGCTAAAGGCCCTGTTATACGGTAAAGCAAGTATCATGATACTTGTATCATAAGCCAAAAAAATACAGTGTAACCAGAGCTATTATTCTGTAACATGCAATTTTTAGAAGTTGCATGATACACACTTTGGGATAGTACATGTTCTATTATGTACAGCAAGGATCACGATACATATTTTATCTCTGACCAATCAGAGATCTTGGTTTGAGGTCAGGAAGTTACAATACCATCAACAAATAAAAGCACATGGTAAATAAAACATGGCTGGAAAGGAAACAAAAAGTAGTGATGTTATTTGGTCAAAGGAACAGATGGAGAGTCTCCTCCATTTGTATGAACAGGAAACAGAATTATTGGATATATCGAACCCAAACTAATCCAAGGTCTAACCCACAATCTTCCGAAACGGTTCCCTCTGTATTGCTGAATTCCAGCAACAATTAGCAAAATGCAAACAGGGATGATAATATCTTCATTGTCAGGATTCTCCATGTTGGCGGGAACAATTTGTAAAGAAACTCTGCATGAAACATGCTACTTGATTTAGTGTGTAAACTGACAAGGATCGTGATACAAAAAGTTGCATGATACAAGTATTGCGATACTTGCTTTACCGTGTAACAGGGCCTTAAGCAAACAAACATCAAACAATCGATCGATTAAATAATTTTTCTCTTTATTGAACAATGAAAAAGTTTAAATGAATTAATCCATGTATCGATGTGACGATTGTCTCTAAATATCTCACCAGATCAGTTATTAGCTATTAAGATTGACAAGCAGTTGTATACCACCATCAAGGTTAAACAGGGCCCGGTTGTTCAAAACAGTGGTAAAGTTATCCACTGGATAAATCATCTATCCAGTGGACAGCTTCTGTCCACTGGATAAATTAGGTTATTCAAAAGTTGTCCACTGGACAAATATACTTTATCATGAACAACTTTTGTCTAGTCTAATTTGGTACGGATAAAGTTTTATCCAGTGGATAAATATTGTCGCCAATTGAAATTAGATTTGATATATTTGTCGTCATGAAGTTTTCCTCTATTCAATTTCAAAAATAGAGTTTTCTCTTTTTGGAAATAGATTACACATAACAGGAACTAAGATAAATAGACAGATTTTAAATACAAATGTAAATAAATAAATGTTATACAATATAAATAAAACATCAGAACTGATTTCGGATTTAATGTGTGCGCAGTGCAAGTCAGGGGCGTAGCTACCACAAAATGAAGTGTACTCAAATCTGTTTAAAAGTCTGGTGGAGCCACCTCGTAGAGGTGGCCTTACCGCAGGGGATCTGGTGGCCGCTTAAGGCCCCAAGAAGCTCTGGGGTAAATGGTGCAAAATCCTGCATTCTTGCAATTTCCTGGCACTAAAAATGATCTCACGGAAACCCAATTTTCATGAGCAACAAGTCAACTTTTGAACATAAATTTTGAAAAATAAAATATTAAGTAGAGCAATATAATACAAATATGTAGTTGACTTAGAAATTTTATTTTGTCAAATGTGTAGTGGGTTAAGCTTGATTTGGAATCGAATACAATTAACATATGGGCCAAAGAATCTACACGGTGCACAGTAGACACTATCTAGAGTTTTTTAATATTTCATCCAAGTATGTTCAAGAAACCATTTAGCCTTTGCTCTCCTTGTAGAATTCGAGATTACCCTGAACAAAATATTAGCTGGTCTTCACTATTTTTACGCAAATTTTATTTCAAAGGAACATTTCTCGAATAGAAATAATTTATGCTCTCTGTCAATGGTATGATAATGTATAAACATGATAAACTGTAATCTCAATCAATTCGAAACGATGTCGATGTGCACCGGCTGTACAGACTGGAAAATGCAAATTCCATCCGCGTTAAACCAATACTTTTTTTCTTATTCCGGTTCGTTCCATATGATACGTATCCAGGTTACCAGAAGATTTTAAAAGTTTACTGAAAGTAAACTAATATCAATATGCTTCCAATAACGTTAACGATCCCATGTGCTATTTGTTTTTGTGTGTGCGTTGTGGTTTTCCTTTAAAAAGAAATACGATTAGTTTGTTTGTTCAAGCAAAATAAAAAAAAAATCATACCTTAACAACAAATCCCCCACCCCAAGCTCCATTCCTAAAATACGTGCACGACCATCGATCGGCATTGCACTTATATAACACACACCGTTCTATGCTGATTCCGTAAATGATAAGCGTAGTTTCCGGAATTGAATATAGGTACATTAAGTAATTATTAACATGTTTGTATTTGTTTGAATTTGATTTAGTTTATTAATTTAGTTTTATTCTACCTTATGTCCTAGATTTACCATGTTTTCATTTTTGTCAACATTTTCGATGTGTACGCAACTGCGTTTTTGCGGACGGGTTGCTACGCGCCTGCAAGTATATTAAAGAGAGGTTTAATTGAGGGGATTGCTGTGTTATTTTGGTTTTCCGTGATCGTGGATTTTTCTTCCCCAATATTTTTTGGGATTTTTTATGTGCCGTGAATCGTGTTGAAGACATTGTCCGTTAATCGCTTTCTGAGTCTTTCAGTCAAATTTATTTTTCTTTCTTCTCTTAAGTTTTTGTGATCCTTTTTTCAATGTGGTCTTCTGTGTTTTTTTCCCAACCCGATCTTGTCAATATTACATGAATTACTGGACACACCCATCGTTCAATTGTTAACAAAATAGACTCGTTTATATTTGGAACCGATTTGAATGGATAATTCTTGGGGTTTTTTGTCTCTCAAAAGTTGGAGTTAATCATTATTTATTTTATTTGTTTTGACAACAGTATGAAAAAGGTCATTCAGTGTACGTGTGTAGATTTCTGTGAAAATATCCGATCCTGGCTAAGACATGTACGTTAAATGTCCCAAGATCCAATCAACATATTTTGTAAACCGTGATATTTACATGTATATGGGTAGTATCGCGTAGTCCTAAAATGCCACTTATTTCAGGCCAGCCCATTTCAATAGATTCCATGTCTTCCAGAACACAATTTCGATTTTATTGTTGTAAGATTTACATTACACTACATCTTTAAGTACAATAATTGAACTGAATCATAATAAAATATTTCTAAGTTTTGTAAAATTTTGTTTTTCGCAAAATAAATATATCTTCATATTTTTATCTACATACAAAAAATATCCGAATTATTCTACAAGACATGAATGACAAAATGACACACCCTTTAATTACTCTTGCTCTTGCCTCAATATCGATAAAACTTTTAGGAAAGATATGAAGTAACTAGCTTCAATTTATTTGAACACAAATTTACTTTGGATTATTATTTCATGATCTGGAAAAAAAAAAGTAAAGGTTTCGCTTTACAAAAATGGTCTAACATTGTGTAAGTAAAACTAAATAGAAAACAAATGTGTGATTATTCACAATTTATCTTAACAAAAATTGAATTACCAAATGTCTTGAAAAAAAATCTATGCAGACATAAATTCCCAGCTCCAACACAAAGATTACAAAATGATAAATGATTGGTCATAACTCATTTGCAGATCGCATCTAATATATTGAACTGCGTGAAAAATAACTTGAAATGTCGCTGAACTAAGCAGACCTTTTATTTTATTTTTGGTTTGGATTGCTTTTAAACAGGAAGTGAAAAGAATCATGGAAGTTGTCCACTGGACAACATTTTATCCAGTGGATAGCTAGCCAACTTTTGTCTTTGTTTTTGAACAACCAATTTTATCCAGCGGACAACTTTATCCAGTATTTTGAACATCTGGGCCCAGATAATGTAGATTGATGCCACCAACAGTCAACTCAATATATATAATTATATATATATTCTTATCTTTGACAATTGTTACTTCACGACCAATGTCATATATGGGACAGATGCTGTCAACCCGTCTGGAACGTTTGATCACATTTGTTCGTTTTGTATGGGCATTTCATAGTGTTGATATGATCTTTGTATTTAGTTATGTATCATTATTGGTTTGGGAAACGGAATGTCGCTTTACTCATCAGAACTGGATGCATTGTTCGTCTGTAACTCATCTAAAACCAGTCACTGGATTTCAACGAATCTTGCAGGAACTCTTTAGTAATTAATGCCAATGTTTACCTACTTATTTTATGTTTTTGGTGCCATGTCAAACATTGTACTTTGATGTTGTTGTTATGTATTTTGTGGCAATGTGTACATGTATGTATATAAACACGTGAAAGGATAACCACCATATAATGATGTAGGGGTAGGGGTAACTATGCCTCAAGGTGTTTATTTTGCTGTTTTTGTTTGCTTTGTTATTTTATGCTTTTGTTTTTTTGTTTATTTCGTTTATATTGTATTTAATTAAATTCCTTTTCCATGAAAACAAATATCTGTGTTCACTGGTTGCATATGTGAAACTGCCCTCCGCAAACCACGCATTTCCATGATTTAATATAAATATTAACAAAAGATAAAGCTGATAACAAGAGATATAAAGCCAGACTTATCCATCTAAAATCATTGCAATGTATCAAATTACCACGATTAATTACATTTGTCCAAATAAGAAGACAAATTGATGTTCGTCTAATTTATATCTATTGAGATTTGCTTTGGTATTTTTATTGCAATTCCTCAACATCAGACCTTGAGTTCGGTAAACAATCATTAAAACAGTATTATATTCTCATCATAATATATATGAGTCAAATTTAAATAATCTGATATTTTAGACAGAACCTTACTGTGTAAATGTAACTAAAGTACTGGATATTGTTTTTGTGTCTATCTAGAATACTTTTTTAATCCACTTGCATTATGTAATTATGTTGTTTGACGAAATGATATTAAATGAGATTTCAGTCTGTGTGCTCGTTGACGTTCTTATATTAATGAAAATAAAGTTTAAACAGAGATTGGCAACCATTCCACCAATACCAACAAAGCGAACAATCCCCTTTCACCTCATCTCACTGAACATAAAAAACACCTCGACGTATGTCGTCGGGAATCCAGGTCCTGGCTTAGGACATTCACTTGTTTTAAATTTCAATCAGTGTTTGGTGCGTAATGCCAACATTAGAAATATTTCAGCAATATCATTGTGAACACTTAAATTTTACTAAGTTGCAACGTTGAATCATGAATTTACACTATGCATAATCTTTTAAAAGATGAATGAATAGTCTGCATATTATGTTGGTCATCTTAATCTTTATTGCACTCTCTGTACATATATATCTATAAATGTAAATAATGATGTACAATTCCCCTAAGATGCAGGTGAAATAGAACAAAGGATATCATGTGTTCGTCCTTGAATGCTCATTATATAATTGTTGAGTAAGCGGGTGATTGTTGTTTTACGCTAAATGAACAAAATGATCAACAATATCATGTTGAGAGCATTTGATGATGATGATGTCCGATTCCTTCTACCGCGGCACGCTTAGTTGAATGTTTATAGTGCTAGCTGACAGAAACAACAGTCTACATGTACATGTGTCGCTCTACTCCGACACGTTATCTGGTTATTTTTGTTGTTCGAATTTTTGTCTTTTTTTTTTAAGTTGATGTTTTACTTTGGGTTTATAATGCTGTTGTGTTTATATCCAGT
The DNA here is from genome assembly GCA_963383655.1 of Bathymodiolus septemdierum. Classification (NCBI taxonomy): domain Eukaryota; kingdom Metazoa; phylum Mollusca; class Bivalvia; order Mytilida; family Modiolidae; genus Bathymodiolus; species Bathymodiolus septemdierum. Next base: position 81,432,677 of record OY726520.1, read on the forward strand.
TCGTACTTTTGCTGGAACACCTTCTGTGACTAGGTACTCGGAGTTCGTCTTTATATCCAGTTCGTACCTTTGCTGGAACACATCTTGTGACTAGGTACTCGGAGTTCGTCTTTATATCCAGTTCGTACTTTTGCTGGAACACCTTTTGTGACTTGGGTACTCGGATCAGATTTCATTGTTTTGAATACACATTTACATGGCAGCTCACTGTCTTGGTCCGGTATAGGCAGTTCAATGACAATTTGCCCAAGTCTCCCTTCTGAGTGAAATGATGCCGTCATGCAAGTGTTTCATACACATGAGTAAAATACCGACTCAAATATACCTGTCTGATCAGCGTTGTTGTAAGAAACTCTTGAGTCCTAATCTTGAACTTTATACATACTAAGGAATACATTTATTCTTCTTGATGTAGAAGTTTCCATATTTATAATGCTAGTTGTACGATAGTCGATGGCCTCAACATCAATGTTAGATGGTATATCAGTCCATTGGTAGACATAGTATGCATGAGTCGATGGCCTCAACATAAATGTTAGATGGTGTATCAGGCCATTGGTAGACGTAGTATGCATGAGTCGATGGCCTCAACATAAATGTTAAATGGTATATCAGGCCATTGATAGACATAGTATGCATGAGTCGATAGCCTCAATATAAATGTTAGATGGTATATCAGGCCGTTGGTAGACATAGTATACAAACAATGGTCAACTTTGAATTAAAGTTTAACATCTCTCTTCATCTCTGCGCATGATGGATATACATAATCAGCGTAAATATATAATGAGTGTGTTAGCCCAAAATCGGTGTCATATATTAATTACAGTATTGTTTCCAAATACCCGTACAAGCATGAACCTCAGGAGTATTATCTCTGTAGAGAGTGGATAATGATTAATAGATGAAGCTATATTTAATAAAATGATATAGGATAATAACGTTGTGGTTGTAATGCCTATAGATCAAGTAATGCGAGGAAGTCTACAGGGCCACGAATATAGAGATCAAGTAATGCGGGGAAGTCTACAGTGCCACGAATATAGAGATCAAGTAATGCGGAGAAGTCTACAGGGCCACGAATATAGAGATCAAGTAATGCGGGGAAGTCTACAGGGCCACAGATATAGAGATCAAGTAATGCGGGGAAGTCTACAGGGCCACGAATATAGAGATCAAGTAGTGCTGGGAAGTCTACAGGGCCACGAATATAGAGATCAAGTAATGCGGGGAAGTCTATAGGGCCATGAATATAGAGATCAAGTAATGCGGGGAAGTCTACAGGGCCACGAATATAGAGAACAAGTAATGCGGGGAAGTCTACAGAGCCACGAATATAGAAATCAAGTAATGCTGGGAAGTCTACAGAGCCACGAATATAGAGAACAAGTAATGTGGGGAAGTCTACAGGGCCATGAATATAGATATCAAGTAATGTGGGGAAGTCTACAGGGCCACGAATATTTATCACGTTATCAGTAGTATTGAATGTGGTTATAAGCAATTAGAATTAATATCAGTTGACTGCATCTGCCTTTGTTAAGTAAGAAAGTCTAATATATCAGTGATATATCATTTTTATCTTGTTGATTTTATTTGCAAAATGCAAGTTCTTGAGAAACAAAAGATACCGATCATGATTTAAGGGTTATTATTGCAAATCACTTTCGTACAAATATCACTTCAACACTCATATAAAATATATTGTCTATAGCCTATAATATTTGTAATTGTTATGATCGTATTACTGTGGAATTTTCATCCACCTATACTATCAGTGACTGTTACAATTAAAATTTTTGTTTGAGCGACCACTGTCCATTACGATACGATAATGATATAATCAAGACAACCTTCATTATCATAGGGCTACCTTACATACATTTTTAATATCCAAAAGTACTTGAAACAATTTTGATTTTTTTTAAAGAATATATGTTTGAAAAATAAGTAGTAAATGGAATCAGTTGGTTGTTCCCCTGTAGACTACCTCTGACAATCAGAACTTGGTCACGATATGTTATTTGCTCACCTGATTTCAAAGAGTCATGTGAGGTATTGTTATCACTTGAATTGGCTTCCGGTGTCGTCGTCCATCAACTTTTACATTTTAATCTTTTCGGAAACAACTGGGATAATTGGAACTAAATGTTTGGTAGGAATGTTTTTATTTGATAGTCCTCTAAAACGTGTTTCTTGTTGATAATAAATACACTAAGGAAACAAGAGTCCCAAAGGTGTCAGAAAGGGAGTTTTCTGTTTATACCTGTGCAGCCTTTATTTTTCAGTCAATCTTGACGTTTTTCACCTTTATATTCCTTATGACAATCTCTTTATTGTATATGCTTAAATTTTGTTTTTAGCTCTGATCTTTTCTAAGATATAAGGGGGACCAACGCCCACAATTTTGATTTTTTTTTATTCCCCATGAAATTTTCTGACTGATTTTCAAACAGATTTGATCTAGCTCTTGTGGTGTCCGAGATAGATATGATTAAAGAGAGCCATGAGGGACCAACACCCAAAATGATATATATATATATATTTTTTTTTTAATTTTAAGTCCGATTTGTGCGCGTTTTTCTCCATTGAATTCCTATGAAGAATGCGTTTTTGGACGGTTTCCCCACTTATTTATTGTAGCTTTTACCGTTTTAGAAATGTGAGAGGACCAAAAATCATATTTTAATGACAGGACTCTGTGTGAAATGAATAGATTATTTTTCTCAATTTCTAGACTTGATTGAGCATAGACTGTATGAATGACCAAGGTGATGTCTACAGGCTAAAGTGAGCCCCTAGTTTTAGTCTGGCTACGTTTTTGTATTTTTCATACATGAGATTAACTTGTCGTCTTCCAAAATTTACAAAACGAAACAATCAAATTACCACTGAACATTATAGAATAATAGAATCAAATCTTTTAGAATGGCACCAGATTTTGAAATTCAAATGTTTAATATCACTGTTCAAATATACATCCGATGCACTATGTTGTTTTGACACGAAATATTTGGCCTGGAATGTAATTTTTAATGATACAATTCGCTGCAATATAAAGCTTTGTTGCTTGCTGAGGGGAAATATCAACTATAAAGGGATTCATGCCATTAGCATTGCGGCGAAAATGCTGAACAATTCCCGCTGATAAATTACTGTTTTGCTCCTCTCGCTGACGACTGGGCGTCCATAATTATTTCTTTGAAATAAAGTAGGTATTAAATTTTCTTTTTTCGGTTTACCATAACAAAAATGTAAAGAGCAAACACGGTGAGATCTCTGTGGTTCATTATCCACTGGCTTCATAAATTGGCTCAACAATTATTTTTTCTCTACTTGGGTTTTATTTTCTGTCCAGGAAATGTAAGGAAAAAAAACTCGACATCGCTCATGTACAATGTACGCATATTACCTAAGCTTCTTGCCATCCGATTTTCAAAGTGGGACACAACACCTATCATTTGGGGCTATCCATATTAATATGAAGGACGTTTTATTTACAATTATGTCAAGCCGGCTTTTCTAACCAAACCTGAAGTGACTAGAAAACACCGTATTGAATTTTGTATTTATTAACGACGTCATCGGGGTTTTTCTGCATTCCAAACTGATGACGTCACGACGGAAACTGATGACGTCACGACGGGACCAACAGAGCCCCACCCTTAATGAAATTTGAAAGACAGATATAATATTAATACCCCCGAACATCAAGGAGTGGGATAGAATTTTTAGTTAACAAAGTAGATATAATTTCAAATTATGAGCTTTAGAACAAAATATGTGTTTATGGCAGTCATAGGTTATTAACACTAGTATTTGTCTAACTATGAATCTTTTTTATATGATATATTCTAAAATGCTACAGTTTAAGACTTAAGTGAACAATTTTCACTATCAGGATAGTATGAATAATTGCTGATGTATTTCTCCAGATTTGTTCCCAAGATAATGAACAGAAGAAGTTGTATTTTTATGTATACTTTCATGCGTTATATTTGATTAAATCAGAAATGTATAAACATCTCGAACTAAGATCCTCTGAAAATGAAAATAAAAACTAAGATCTTTCAACAAAAATAAAAACTAAGATATGCTAAGAAAAATAAAAACTAAGATTATCTAAGAAAAATAAGAACTAAGATCCTCTATGAAAAATAAAAACTAAGATCTTTTAGCAAAAATAAAAACTAAGATCCTCTAAGAAAAATAAAAACTAAGATCCTCTAAGAAAAATAAAAACTAAGATCCTCTATGAAAAATAAAAACTAAGATCCTCTAAGAAAAATAAAAACTAAGATTCTCTAACAAAAATAAAAACTAAGATCCTCTAAGAAAAATAAGAACTAAGATCCTCTGACAAAAATAAAAATTAAGATCCCCTAACAAAAATAAAAACTAACATCCTCTACGAAAAATAAAAACTAAGATCCTCTAAGAAAAATAAAAACTAAGATTCTCTAAGAAAAATAAAAACTAAGATTCTCAAAGAAAAATGCCTAAGATCCTCTAACAAAAATAAAAACTAAGATCCTCTAACAAAAATAAAAACTAAGATCCTCTAACAAAAATAAAAACTTAAGATCCTCTGACAAAAATTGAAATTAAGATCCCCTAGCAAAAATAAAAACTAAGATCTTCTAAGAAAAATAAAAACTAAGATTCTCTAGTAAAAAAACCTAAGATCCTCTAAGAAAAATAAAAACTAAGATCTTCTAAAAAAAAATAAAAACTAAGATCCTCTGACAAAAATAAAAATTAAGATCCCCTAGCAAAAATAAAAACTAAGATCCTCTAAGAAAAAGAAAAACTAAGATCCTCTAAGAAAAAGAATAATTAAGATTCTCTAAGAAATAAAAACTAAGATCCTCTAAGAAAAATCAAAACTAAGAAAAATAAGAACTAAGATCCTCTAAGGAAAATAAAAACTAAGATCCTTTAACAAAAATAAAAACTAAGATCCTCTAAGGAAAAGAAAAACTAAGATCCTCTATGAAAAATAAAAACTAAGATCCTCTAAAAAAAAATAAAAACTAAGATCCTCTAAGAAAAATAAAAACTAAGATTATCTAAGAAAAATAAAAACTAAGATTCTCTAACAAAAATAAAAACTAAGATCCTCTAAGAAAAATAAGAACTAAGATCCTCTGACAAAAATAAAAATGAAGATCCCCTAACAAAAATAAAAACTAACATCCTCTAAGAAAAATAAAAACTAACATCCTCTAACAAAAATAAAAACTAAGATCCCCTAACAAAAATAAAAACTAATATCCTCTAAGAAAAATTAAAACTAAGATCCTCTGACAAAAATAAAAATTAAGATTCTCAAAGAAAAAAACCTAAGATCCTCTAACAAAAATAAAAACAGATCCTCTAACAAAAATAAAAACTAAGATCCTCTGACAAAAATTGAAATTAAGATCCCCTAACAAAAATAAAAACTAATATCCTCTAAGAAAAATTAAGACTAAGATCCTCTGAAAAAAATAAAAATTAAGATCCCCTAGCAAAAATAAAAACTAAGATCCTCTAGGAAAAAGAAAAACTAAGATCCTCTAAGAAAAATAAAAATTAAGATTCTTAAAGAAAAAACCTAAGATCCTCTAACAAAAATAAAAACAGATCCTCTAACAAAAATAAAAACTAAGATCCTCTGACAAAAATTGAAATTAAGATCCCCTAACAAAAATAAAAACTAAGATCCTCTGACAAAAATAAAAATTAAGATCCCCTAGGAAAAATAAAAACTAAGATCCTCTAAGAAAAAGAAAAACTAAGATCCTTTAAGAAAAATAAAAATTAAGATTCTCAAAGAAAAAAGCCTAAGATCCTCTAACAAAAATAAAACCTAAGATCCTCTAAGAAAAATAAAAACTAACATCCTATAACAAAAATAAAAACTAAGATCCTCTAAGAAAAATAAAAACTAGATTCAATACAAACGAGAGATCTTTCGATGGGGTCCTTGATTTTAACAGGCACAAAAGTTTGGCGGGGTTAAACCGGTTAATAACCTGCCTGACAAATACTTATATGTTTATTCTAACAAGAGAGAAGTCAAGTTTATTCTGACAAGAGAGAAGTCAATAAAACAAGTGGATATTTTGTATCTGATTTTGTATTTTTAGTAGGTTTATATCCCAATTTATTAGTGTTCAAAGTTATGAAAATATAAAAATGATGATCAACTGTTCACTGTAGCGGGTATTAATAAAAACAACACACTCGATACATAGGAAAATGATATTATACGAACATTGATGAAACAGTATACGAACAATGATGATGCAGTATACGAACATTGATGATACAGTATGCAAACATTTATGATGCAGTATACGAACATTGATGATACAATATACGAACATCGATGATACAGTATACGAACATTGATGATGCAGTATACGAACACTGATGATACAGTATACGAACATTGATGATACATTATAGGAACATTGATGATGCATTATACGAACATTGATGATACAGTATACGAACATTGAAGATACAGTATATGAACATTGATGATACAGTATACCAACATTGATGATACAGTATACCAACATTGATGATACATTATACGAGCATTGATGATACATTATACGGACATTGATGATACAATATACGAACCTTGATGATACAGTATGCGAACATTTATGATACAGTATACGAACATTGATAATACAGTATACGAACATTGATGATACAGTATACGAACATCGATGATACAGTATACGAACATCGATGATACAGTATACGAACATTTATGATACAATATACGCACATTGATAATACAGTATACGAACATTTATGATACAGTATACGAACATTGAAGATACAGTATACGAACATTGATAATACAGTATACGAACATTGATAATACAATATACGAACATTGATACAGTATACAAACATTGATAATACAGTATACGAACATTGATGATACAGTATGCGAACATTGATGATACAGTATACGAACATTGATGATACAGTATACGAATATTGATAATACAGTATACGAACATTGATGATACAGTATACGAACATTGATGATACATTATAAGAACATTGATGATGCATTATACGAACATTGATGATACAGGATACGAACATCGATGATACAGCATGGGAACATTGATGATGCATTATGCAAAATTGATGATACAGTATACGAACATTGATGATACATTATATGGGGATAAGATCAATGTTTCAACGTGTGATATATAAAAAACATGGATAAAATGACATCAGTTAATTCATTGTAATTGAGATACATATTCAGTTGACTGATGCTGCACTGTAATTTATTTGTTGATGAAGGTTTTAGGATTTACACACAATCGATGATTGTAGTTTGTCAATTCAATTATTGAAACTGTTCGGTTATAATTCTCATCATCACCGTTTATGATTAAAATAATGTTTAACAACGATTCCAAAGTAAAGACTTTATCACCATCACTTTAGAGTAAATTGATATTATGGAAGTATCTCCTTCTATTAAGATAGAGGATTTAGGTACATTTCATTTTCGTCATTTGAGATTTTAGCTCACCTTTAAGTTTTAGCCATCACCTGGCGTCCGGCGTCTTCCGTCGTTCGGCATAAACTACTAAATAAAACTTTTCTTTGAAACTACTGTGCCAATTTCAGCCCAAGTTGTTTTGAATCATTCTTAGGGTGTCTACTTATATTCGATGATTCCACCAGTCACCCAACATGGCTATTGTTAGTATAAATAGAACATAGTGGTAAAATACAACAAACAGAGGCAGTAAAACAACTTTTTAACCGAATGAAATTAAAGGAAAAGATGCAATAAGAGCCGTTTTGTTATTATTTCAAGGACTAGTGAAACGGTTTTTTAATATGATCAAATATGGCTAAAAATCAAAAATAATATTACTCTGTCCTTAACAAAATGTCCACTTTATTTTGGTCTATATAAAAAATACAGATAGTACCCTGAACATTATGAAAATCTTCGTTGCGACTACGATGCTTATCGTATGACGTCACAAGTTTAAAAACCAGGTGATTTGAATTTCACTAAAAAAAAAGTCTTATCGGAAGTGTAAAAAGTTTGTTTGCTCCCAGTATACATGAAACAGAGAAAAACTATTCATATCTGGTTGCCATGGCAGCATATTTCTACGAAAGAAATCAAAGAACAGAAATAAAAGAAATAACAAAAATGACAATCTAATTAAGATTAGATCTCCGCAATTGCTCTCTATTTTCTATCGGTTGTGTAGATCTAAGATCTACTAACGCGGCGACTAAAAACAACAGATAGAAAATAGGGAGCAAGTGCAGAGATCTAATTTTAATTAGATTGCAAAAATGAGCACTGCAAATTTTCACTATATAAGATCTGTAAAGGTATGTCATTATAAGAGAATGAGATAGCGTGATCAAAGTGGTTGTAGTGTATTTATATATTCTCAGACGACCCTTTTAAGACGGCCATAGATACTACTTAATAATCCGTAAAAACATTTATTATTTACAGAAAAAAAATATGGGTCAATGTCAACTTCATATGAAAAATTTTGAGGATTTCATTGTCTATATAAACAAGATTAACGATTACAGACTCTTGTGAGCCTGTGGTTTTTGGTATGTTATGTATATTTAAGACAAACCGTACTGTTATTTTGCACCCATGTACCTATATGTAAAAGCTAATCACGTAAACTGAATCGACAAACTCTCTTAATGTAGAGATTCAAGCATGAAAACGTTTTATTATAGACATTAATTGTTATGCAGATTTCCATTTGTTATTTTTCTTCTCGACTTAATTGTAATAAGGCATTGTATCATGTAATAAAAAGCAAGAACGGTTAGAAGTAACCAACTTAACTGAAGAAGATGAATACAGAATGTACATCGATCTCAATAGATATACGTGAGCTAACATATAATGTCAGTGACCTGTGATGGTTTAAACATATATTAATGATAGAAAGACAGGGTTTGAGTAAAAGATATAAGAAGTTCGAGTATATTATATATTAGAGAACACAAATCAATCCATCTTAAATTTATTTGTTAAGAAATATCTGTTTTGTTTTAATGATACAAATTGTCATTCCGTCATTTTCAGAACATGGCAATTTTTTGATATTGCTATTGTTTCAGGTCACGGATTTATTTCAACTGTTTATATTTCGGAGTCGTTTGACCCGTAGATAACCGATAATGTTATAGTCTTTGGCTTTACCCTACCAGGAGTTGAACCCACGATCTATCGCACGCGAGGCGAGCACGTTTACCATTACATCAACTAGTCGGTTCTCCCTCCCACTTCCCTCCCTCAAAAAGTAGTTGACCACATGCATATTATAATAAGCATTGTCACAACTTGATAATAATGTTTGATTTACACGATCACAATCTTTTTCTAGCGGAGACCACGTTTAGGACACAATCAGTGTTATACAATACCTCTACTGAATAAAATAATAACAGAAAAGTAGATGAGGATAAAAAGGTAAAGATAAGATGGAATCATTTACTTCTTTTTACCATTTTCCTAGTGTTACTACTAACTACATTGATTTCTCAATGGTAAACCTCTAGTTCGTGATACAATGATTGAGACGTTATTATTTTCTTGAATATTTGTCACGCGTCTTTAATCTTTATGTTATTTAAGAGAGAAAGTAATTTTGGAAATCTAAATTAAGGATTTGTTCGACATATTTGTTATTTTTCATGTTCACAAATTATTGTTGTTTGTATCAGAAATTGGCGAATGCACCTTAACAGTACATATAACAGGGAGCGTTAGTAATCAAATTATACTTTACTTTTATACAATTTTATTAGATCGATTGAAATATCAAACTCTCTGCACCAAATGAAAAAATAAGTCTCTTATTCTCGTTTTTTCTGTTTTAATGCTACATTCGTAGAATGAAGATGCAGAGGTAATAACGTTGATTGTTTAGAATATCAAATTGAAATTCCTTAGAGAAATGATATGGTGTATTGGTATCTGTGAATACAATAATGTGATTGTTTAGGGATATTTCTGGAGGATATTATGATGGTCAACAATTACACAAGTAATAACAAAACGAACAATTACCTCTTACCCTAATTCATTGAACACAAAAGAGGCCACGACATATGGCATCCCATATCCTGGTTTGTGAAATGCACAAACATATGGCGGGGTTAAATTGGTTAATGGTACCCCAACCTTCTCTCTCTTCATAATTCCATCTCCGAACGCAATAAAGATATAAACAAAAAATTAAACAGGCTGAACATATTCACTATGTCACAAAAATGAACAATATCAACATGGACCGTACAATAAGAGGGTCAGTGTATGTTCGTACATTGTAGTTAACAGACTACTAGCAAGGAAGGTAGACTCTGTCGGTTAAAGACCACCACTCTTAGCACCAACAAAAATTGAAGCCAGGTTTTAAAAACATAGCAGGATGTGATATAGATGAAATCTATTCATTTGTAAGCAATGTCATGTAATGTGACATACATATCGTTATGTTTGTAGGTATAGGGTAAAGTTCTTACATATCGTTATGTTTGTAGGTATAGGGTAAAGTTCTTACATATCGTTATGTTTGTAGGTATAGGGTAAAGTTCTTACATATCGTTATGTTTGTAGGTATAGGGTAAAGTTCTTACATATCGTTATGTTTGTAGGTATAGGGTAAAGTTCTTACATATCGTTATGTTTGTAGGTATAGGGTAAAGTTCTTACATATCGTTATGTTTGTAGGTATAGGGTAAAGTTCTTACATATCGTTATGTTTGTAGGTATAGGGTAAAGTTCTTACATATCGTTATGTTTGTAGGTATAGGGTAAAGTTCTTACATATCGTTATGTTTGTAGGTATAGGGTAAAGTTCTTACATATCGTTATGTTTGTAGGTATAGGGTAAAGTTCTTACATATCGTTATGTTTGTAGGTATAGGGTAAAGTTCTTACATATCGTTATGTTTGTAGGTATAGGGTAAAGTTCTTGCATATCGTTATGTTTGTAGGTATAGGGTAAAATTCTTACATATAATATGTAGAAAATGTGATCTACATACAAGATTGTCGTTTAATGTTGATATTATTAAAAGTAAGTTTATCCTATAAAATATATATGCAACCACCAAACCATCCAAAAAATAGACACCGTTATATATATATATATATATACGTCTAAAAGAGATGCCGTTATATATATAAATAAATATACGTCTAAAATAGACACCGTTATATATATATCTACGTCTAAAATAGACACCGTTATATATATATATTACGAATTTAGTTTGTTACACATATTTTCATTGGTTCTTCAACCCTGAATGTCAGCATATATTCGGAAAACAGACGGGTTATATATTTCAGTCCCCCATGGACGACAAAACATTACGCTTCACCGAATCAATGGTATAATACGGAATAATAAATGTATTTTTACCAAATTAAATGCTGTTTTTTATACTCAAAACGGCTGCATGAACAAAAAAATATGACAACGGTTAATTCCGTCACAAATACCTAATCGATTCAGCAAACTCCTATGTTCCACGGCTGTACCATAGCAAATAAACAAAACGTTGAGCCTTGAAAACTTTCGACGTCATGGGGCCACACCAAGGTTTTATTTATATGTTGTTAACATTTAAATTATTGAAACTGTTTCGCAAACCCGTTGTTTTGTTATGTGATATATTAATGTTATATTTATAAAGTTTATAAAATTTACTACATATGAAACTGTATTGATTTAGATATTTAGTACAGTATTTTCCTTCATGAGACACCCTATACATGAAATATGACGCGACACATATTTTGACGTCATTGAAGAATGACGTCAAAGGTACGGAAACGGACATCTAGAGATATGAAAATAAAAGAGGCAGATTTATTTAATACAGTTGGATGTTGTATTAAAAAAAAAGAAGTATAGAATCTAACACCGGGGAGAGTACAAGATAGGGAAATCTCCGACACCCGAGGGTAAGATTTCAATCGTTCTCTTTACGAGGCTTGCCGAGTTAGAGAACGATTGTAATCTTACCCAAGGGTGTCGGAGATTTCCCTATCTTGTACTTTGTCCGGTGTTTGATTTTATTTCTCACTAAACACCTAATTGTTTGTGTTTACATTCCATCGAGCGTTTTCCCGCAATTAATTTTTCCATTGGTGAAGTAAATATTCGATTTATCCATATGCAACGTATCTCGGCAGTATTTCAAATGTATTTCATCATAAAGTACAATGTATTTAATAAATATATTATAAATGTTACTACAACAGAGATAAATACCCGTAAACAAATATTTGAATTTGGTCAAAGGGAGGTAATTTCTTTCTTTACGTTAGTTACTAACAAGGGAGAGCACTCTATTATTTACTCAAAGTAAACAAACATTGACTGGAAGAGAGCCTGAAAAAAGAATCAAAGACCGTGAAAGGTGCACGTTAGCTAGCAGGATATAATACATAAATGAATTTAAAAATACTTATGTAGTAGAATCGTGGTTAATTGTTTATTTTAAAAAGGAAAAGCATGGAGATATTGGGGGACAGTTGACATAAACTGCACGGCGTGCATTTGCCGGTAAAGCGCACGTGATTTTTTTGTCTTGCACTAGTGCAAGATAAGAAAATCTCACATGGCTAAAAATAGGTACTGGTCGGTCTCAAAAGTGAGAAGGTTGAATCCGTAATATATCTTTTATTCAGCTATCAAGACAGGGTATATAAATGTGACATTCCCGGCTTATGATATATATTCACTTCGGCTGCGCCTCAGGGAATATAGATCCTAAGCCGGGAATGTCACATTATATACCCTGTCTGATAGCTGAATAACAGATATATTACGGATTTAACCATTGGTTTTTTTTAAATACAGCATCCAACTGTCTTTAATAAATTTGTCTCTTTTATTTTCATTTTTCGTATCTCTAGATGTCCGTTTCCGTACCTTTGACGTAATTCTTCAATGACGTCAAAATATGTGTCGCATCATATTTCATGTATGGGGTGTCTCATAAAGGAAAATACTGTACTAAATTTCTAAATCAATACAGTTTCATATGTAGTAAATGTTATAAACTTTATAAATATAACATTAATATATCACATAACAAAACAACGGGTTTGCGAAACAGTTTCAATAATTTAAATGTTAACAACATGTAAATAAAACCTTGGTGTGGCCAAATGAATTCGAAAGTTTTCAAGGCTCAACGTTTTGTTTATTTGTTATGGTACAGCCGTGGAACATAGGAGTGTGCTGAATCGATCAGGTATTTGTGACGGAATTAACCGTTGTAATATTTTTTTGTTCATGCAGCCGTTTTGAGAATAAAAACAGTATTTAATTTGGTAAAAATACATTTATTATTTCGTATTATACCATTGATTCGGTGAAGCGTAATGTTTTTTCGTCCATGTTTTAATCATTTTTGGGGACTGAAATATATACCCTGTCTGTTTTCCGAATATATGCTGACATTCAGGGTTGAAGAACCAATGAAAATATGTGTAACAAACTAAATTCGTAATATAAAACGGTGTCTATAGTTACTGCTTTAGAATGACAGAATTTCCTTCATGCCGAGAGACTTTATCAATGTCAAACTTCGATCTGTAACGTCGATCTAAAGGTGAAATTTAATCTGGGTTTTTTTCGTGTAAAAATTGTTTGACATTACTGTCTGCGTCTATGATACTTGTATAGGGACACAAATCTTTTGGTATGTAAATATTATGTTATATAACAAAATTGATGAAAAATGTTATATTACACAAAATACATGTAATACAAAATATTACATGAATACACTTCGACAAAAGTAAAGAGCCATCCATTATTTTTTGTCTTCTTTTTGTTTTAAGAAAGGAAAGACGTTGAACCCGAAATGTTTTTATATAGCAATATTTCAAAATGAATTAGATCACGGGCTACAATTTGTGTTGTATTTGAAGCTGATTATGAAATCAAATTGTTGGTTATTACAAGTGAAAAAATGGAGATAACACGGACATTTTGAAACTTCAAAAAAGTTTTATTAGGTTATTGTTTTTTAGCAAATAAAAATAAACTTTTGAATTAATGTATGGAGAAGGCATATCGCGCGCATTTACTAAGTAGCGAGTATAACCACCACGTTTACGCCAACACTTACACACTCGCCTATTCATTCCACGAATTACATGTAGGCGACGGAGCCTGTCTTGAGGAATCGCCGCCATTCTTCTAGAATTGCGTTTGTTAATTTAGCAATATTTTGACATTGTGAATTACGTTGGTTATCTTTACGGCCAATAAAGTCCCATACGTGCTCGATTGAATTCATATAGGGGGACATGGCAGGCCACTGAAAAGTTTCAATCGCAACTTGTTTACTGAATTCTCCTATAATGAGAGCTCTGTGCAGTCTGGCGTTATCGTCAACAAAGATCAACCTGTCAGCCAATGGATTATTATCAATTCTAATATGACGTCTTTCAAACGTTTTGAGTCTAAACCCGTGTTAAGAATAATATTAATCTATGACCGATTAAATTTATGACGTCATCGACAATTTATAACGATATTTTACCAATTTTTACATATTAGAATCGAAATAATTCATGGAAGCCATATGCATATATGGCTTCCATGAATTATTTCTTAAATGAAAACACTCTATACGATAAACTCTACAATCACACCTTGCAAACACACTTTGTGTAATTAGGTATGACACCTATTGTAAACTTGTTTTAATCGAACACGACTGACTTTATCAATCGATGACGTGATGCACGTTTAATTAAAACTTATGTGTACAGATATTCTTTACAGAAATCGCATTCGAAAAAAAAAGTTAGTTTTCAAAAAAAAATATTTAAGAAATAAATCAAGTGGCGCTTGTGTATATATACTTTGATTGTTGCAATTTTCAACTATTTCATGTTCTATGTCGAGAACAAGATGCATTTCTATCAGATGATAATGATCTCCGCCTTGTATTAGAGCAACACGATTTGGTTAGATTTTTATAGTGCTATCTCACTGAAACAACAAACCGGAAGTAGACATGTCGCTCCACTCGGACACATTATTCTGATTCCGAGCCAGCCATTCTTTGATCTCTCTACTTAATGCTGCATGCTTAGCGGAGAAGCAACAAATACCAGTTTTATAGTATGATAGCATATCCTTAAACCTGGGTCCTCGACTGTTTATTTCGTTGGTTTTATATTCAAGCGTAATTCTATAATGACTTTGTAAGAATACAATTCGATCATTATATATCATAGTCAATACCTCTTGTAATCTCGGATAGTTCTTGAATGTTAATCTAGCCTAGAACAAACAGAAGCATCATCTTGTGTCATCTTTGAAATAGAAAATTAATTTCTAAATAAAGACCCGTTTCATTCTGTGATGTTTATTTAATCATCTCTGTAAACAACTCGTTGTTTGTAGTAATATCAAAGATACAAGTATTCGTGCGAGTTGAGAAAAAACGTGAATTAATTGCAGATAAATATGAGGATATGACATTTAAAAACACGTTGTGTATTAATGGCTATTTAAATGGTCTTTTGAAATCACATTGAGCAAAATGAATATTAAAAAACAGCCAGTGAGAACGGTAATTTCCTCAACTGTTGCCGGATATCTAAAACATTACAAAACATGACAAACATTTATGATAGTATCGTATAATTATATAAATATTAATTGTATACAATTATGGCTTAGTAAAGTTTGTTGTAAGCTATAGTGCACTGTCATCTTTTCCATCCATTATATTCTAGACATCTCCGTTAATCGCAATAAATTTTAAAATCGATGATTAAAATCCGTCTATACTTTTTTGTTGTTGCAATAATATCTATGGCACGTGATAATCACAAGAATACGAAATATCAGGTTTCTCGCATGGAAACTGGGTTTTCGTGTGAAAAGCGTTGTGTTTTGTGCGGAGAACCTGCTATTTACGGAATACCAGGTTTCTCGTACACAGAATTGTATGGCACGCGATGATCAAAATTGCGAAATATCAGGCATTTCGCACGGGAGCTAGGATTTTTGTGCGCACGAAAATCACAATTTCCTACCGCAAGTGGAAATTTAATAATAAAAAATTGAATTCAGATCGCAAATTTATTCTTGACCATTGTTAATTAATGTTCGTGTAAATCGAAAACGAAAATAACATTTTCTGTCGAGATAGCCAATCAGAAACGAGAAATGAGATTCGGGAATTAAAAATGGAAACCTGCATTTAAGGTCTGTCAATCAAAAGCCTAGATGGTAATAACAAATATTTCTTAGCTAAATAGAAGCAAGAAATGGAATTTGAAAATGAAAAACGTAAATGAAATCGTTATTTGAAGTAACAAATAAAGCCTGAATTTTCGTCCGAAATACAAGATATCGATATGAAATACACTGGTATTTCGCATTTTTGTGAATGTTACTTGACATAAATATCATCGGTTACAGGACAACGCGGGATTTTACAAATAACTTATAGTTCTTTTCAGTCCATATGCATGGAAGATTATTCTTTTATTTCCCACAAAGAAATAAATAATCTGTTATTTGGAGTACTGAAAATTTTATTTGTGCATATTTTTTTTTGTTTATCTCGCTTAATGCAAAATAATGAAATTTGAATGATTTTGTCAATAAAGTGGGTACAACAGTTCTAGTTTAATGCTCATTCGCAAATGAAATCTGACATTTCATATTTAAAAAATGTGACAAAAATAGTTTATGTCCTAGAAATCGTTTACAACGTTTATGTCTGCATCGAACACAATAGTTTAGAATTTGGAAAAGTGACTTGTGTTGATTTTGTCTGCCACATTTATTTTTGTCGTGGTGTTGTCAGACATCTTGTTTTGTTCATTATTCAAGCATTTGATTGATTTGATTTTTAGAGTTAGTAATTGATTCTGCTGCACGGCAATTTTTGTTTTCTATACTGCAGTGAACATTGTATTGATGGAATGTAAATAAGTCCAGTATTTGATAGGGTATAATGACGAGAAACATTCAATGAAGCATGCGTCTTTCTGACTTTGATTTTTATGCATGTTCGTGAGATTCATATGCAAGTCTATATATTTGTTATTTTAGATTTGACTTTTCAGCTGTTTTTCAATCAAATGTTGGCATGCACAGTACTTTTAAGTTTATCACACAATCATTAAACATGAGTAAATTTCTATATTTTGTATTGTATATATATTTATACATACAAAAATCTCTAGATTAATTTCCGAACGTTGCGGCCTTGCGGCCTTCCTCAGCGGAAGTTTATTACATATATATGAAAAACAAGCAACATGACGTTACAAAGGAGATAAAAGAGTTTATGACGTTGATTTCGCGGAATTTTGTTTATGAAAAGTCAATGTCGATCCAATTTTGTGTTTAGGCTTAACGGCTCAAAAGTTTTAAGTTTTTTTATCCATAGTGATTCCTTAGTTTCTCTGTAAATGTTTTCACCGTTTCCGGTTTTCTCAATTCGTATGACTTTGAAATTTTTAACGCAATGGTTTTTCTGACAAAAAGTTTTGCAACAGGATCTTCCACTTTCTGGGTTCTTATTTTTGAAAAATTCAATAGCATTCGTTGATAAAACTTATCACCAGTTTGTCCGACATAAATATTTTTTTCACATTCTGTACACAGAATACAATAAATTACTCCAACAGTTTTACAATTTATGCTGCCTTGAATGTTATAGGTATTACCTTCGTTATCTTTGAAAGATGTTGATTCAATAATATGCGAACTTAAAGCACAGTTTTTCCCGCATGCCTTACATCCGTTTTCCTTGCCATAAAATTGTAAATTATGTTTGCGGTGTACCAGTATATCTTTAATATTTTTATCTCGTTTATATGACACTAGGCGGTTCATCAAAAATCCTTTTCATTTTTTCAGAATTATATACAATTTTCATATTTTTTTTTGAGAATTTCATGAATATTTGGCAAGACTTTTGAATAGATTATTACCAGCGGCACACGATTATTTTGTTTTTTAGTATTATATTGTAGTAAGTTTTCTCTATCAAGATTGTCCACTTTTTTCAGTTGTTTTTCCACCATGTCATTTGTATATCCTCTTTTACGTAACTGTGTTTTAATTTCTGTCTGGCGAACACTGTAGTCCTCATACTCAGAGCAAATTCGTTTTGCTCTGATTCCTAGACCGTATGGAATTGCAGTCTTTACCGAGTTTGGATGACTTGATGTTACATGCAAGTACATGTGTTTGTCTGTGTCCTTTGAAAAGAGATCAGTTTGGATAAATCTGTCTTTTATTTTATTATTGACATCTAAAAATTCAATTTGCTGTGAAGAAAAACGTAACTCAGTTTTAATGCGCGGATGAAGTGAATTTGCCAATTTGTGAAATTCTTGAAGTTTTTCTAATCCATGTTCCCACAAGCCCCATACATCATCAACATATCTCCAGTAATGCGTAGGTAAGCGGTCACTTTTTTCGAACAATTCCTGTTCCCATTCCCCTAAATATGTGCATGCATAGTTCATTCCGATGTGGGATCCTATTGCTGTTCCCTCCGTTTGAATATAATTTTTACCATTAAAACCGAAATGATTATTTTCCAGTACCAAACCTAACATATTTAAAACACAAACTGTTGGTATAGATGGCTTTTGACGCTTTTGTAATGCCTTTTCACACGCGATCCTTGCTTCCTTTCTTGGAACACTTGGGTATAACGCTTTGACATCTAAACAAAACATAATATTATTTCCAGGTAATGGTTGTGGAATTTTATTTTATTTTTGTAGTAATTCCGTTGTATCCTTTATGTAACTTTTTAAATTACACACATTTTCCATTAGCTCATGTTCTACAACTTCTGCCATATTTTCAGTCGCATGATTGTTTCCATTTACAATTGTTTTTAACGGGTGGTTTGTTTTATGAATTTTGGGATTGGCTTGTACCTTTCCTGGCTGTGAACCTTTCGGTATGAGATATCCTTTCATTTCTTTCGTAATAACATTTCTTTTATACATACCTTCGACATTTTTCTTAATTTTGTTTTAAATTTTTGTTGTTAAATCTTCTTTAATTTCTTTGTATGTTCCGTTGTCTTTTAATTCGTCGTGTACCTCAGTTTCATAATCTGATCTATTCATGATGACTACACCAGATGACTTATCACTAGGTCGTATCACTATAGAATCGTCATAAAGCAATTCTCTTAAAGCCTTTTCTTCATTATTTGTAATGTTCATTTTAAAATCTTTACTGAGTCCTTTAATGATGTCATCACGGACTTGTTCTACATGCATATCAAGCCAACGGTCACGTCCGGAATTTGGTGTCCAGTCAGGCGATTTTTTAAACTTAGAGTATTCTTGATCTTGATCTTGATCTTTATCATCGAAAAAATATTCTCGTAGTCGCATTCTCCTCTCCCAAGTTTTTATGTCTGCAATTAACTTTTCAATATCAACCTTACGACGAGAAGGGACAAATTAAAAACCTTTAGATAATAAACATTTTTGCGATGTCGTCAAAATTTTGGACGATTTGTTGAAAATTTCACATTGTTCTGAAAAATCGGAATTACTATATACTTCCTTTTGTATGTTATCTTTACTTTGTTTATTGTTGACTATTTTCTGATTGTTACATTGACAAGGCCTTACATTGTTAATGATTAAGGAAACATGTTGATGTTCATGCAATATTGATATGTAGGGAATATCATGGTCACAGTTTGGTTTTATAGAGTGTCTTATCCAACTGAAATTTCCATCTACTATAGTTTTTATAAATATTTCACAATTGAAAGTTTCACTTGCTGCCATTATTTCTGCTTCCGTGGCCGATGTATTTGTTTGGCCATTTGTTTGTTCCATGTTATTTATATGCTGATCAAAATCACCATCTATTAATTGAGAGTAAAATTCCTTATTCTTAGATAATGTATTTGTGACTTCATGTCGGATGTTTTCATGGTATACTTCTGTGTTATGTAAATAGCTTGAAATACAACGAAAAAAGCAATTGCCATTCTTTTGCATTGAAATAGTTGAAGATTTATCACAATTATTATTATCACATACGGTTTCTGAATTGTTATGCGATGTCAGGCATTCATTTGTAGAAATCGAGCTGCGTTTATGCGTTTCTAATACTGTCAATTTCCTTGTTTTATTTCTTGTATATTTGTCTTGAAGGGATTTCATTTCGTTCTTCCATGCATTTTCTTGTGTTTGTAATTGTGCATGATTATACTTATGTGCTAATATTTCTCTCTATTTCCTAATATTCTCTTGAATTGATAAAATTTGTAATTCACAAACCTTTAAGAGTTTCTTTCAGTAGTTTTTCAGATGTATCGTTTAAAATGTTTTTAATATTATTGTCACCTCCACCATTGGATCGTAAGTTTAGTGTCCATTTTATATATACAAACGTCTAGAAGCAAGTGACAACCATACACTATATCTGTCTCACTGGATCTCAAAGTTA
This sequence comes from Bathymodiolus septemdierum, assembly GCA_963383655.1. Lineage (NCBI taxonomy): Eukaryota > Metazoa > Mollusca > Bivalvia > Mytilida > Modiolidae > Bathymodiolus > Bathymodiolus septemdierum. The sequence goes on from OY726520.1 coordinate 81,453,208, forward strand.
CTAAGGATACTAGGTTAATACTAAATATTATATACGTCTGAAAATTAAACCAAACAGTGTTAGAATTAGATTTTGGAGCTGTCAAATTTGTGTTCTTCCCTCGACGGGATTTGAACCCACACCATTGATAAACTGCAGCACCATTCACTTAGCCTTACGTCCAGCGCCCTAGACTTCTCGACTGCATCCACTCCCTAAAAAAGGAGCTTCAATAATCGTAGTGTTACCTTTTCTCGTAAGGCAAATCTAGGGATACACGTAAGACATGTGTATAAGCAGATGGTACATATATACTTAATATTATAATTTGACAGCAATCTGGACGTAAGGCTAAGCGAATGGTGCTGCAGTGTATCAATGGCGTGTGTTCAAATCCCGTCGAGGGAAGAACAAAAATTTGACAGCTCTAAAGTCTAATTCTAACACTGTTTGGTTTAATTTTCAGACGTATATAATATTTAGTATTAACCTAGTATCCTTAGTAACTTTGAGATCCAGTGGGACAGATATATTGTATAGTTGTCACTTGCTTCTAGACGTTTGTATGATATACTTTATTTCCTGTGACTGTATAATGAATTCTTCATTATCCTATACAATATATTAAAAATTGCTGAGTTAGATTGCTGTCAAATTATAATATTAAGTATATATGTACCATCTACACACGCTTATGCACATGTCTTACGTGTATCCCTAGATTTGCCTTACGAGAAAAGGTAACACTACGATTATTGAAGCTCCTTTTTTTAGGGAGTGGATGTAGTCGAGTGGTATAGGGCGCTGAACGTAAGGCTAAGCGAATGGTGCTGCAGTATATCAATGGTGTGGGTTCAAATCCCGTCGAGGGAAGAACAAAAATTTGACAGCTCTAAAATCTAATTCTAACACTGTTTGGTTTAATTGTCAGACGTATATATATATATATCTATTTTATTGTGGATGATCGGCTCAAATAGGTCATTTATATCAACAATGGTTGAGATCTTAAACCATGTCAACAAATTGACCTGCTAGATAACTTCAATCCGACTACTCTGTAGTCATACTTTTGTATTTGTCTGACATCGTCTTTTCCCATAGATAATTATTTTACTCTAACCAATGTCAGGAGATTGGTGTGTGGGGTATGAAAGGGATATGTCAAACAAAGGTCGAACGACCACATCCATCACACTAAGGCATATGTAATCTTTGCCGGTTTTGGTTACTCTTGTTAGGCCATTTGGCTTGCTTGCTCGCAAAGACTTAAATATTTTAGCTTCCGTATCTTTTGTACATGTTGAAGATTATTCTAGGAACGCGGCGTCGTGCGCACTAAATTAAATATCGTATATTCATTTTTATTTAAATAACGTTTAACATGCGTCAGTTGTTTTCGTCTATAGATCACTACAGACCTTCTAATTATAAAGTAGTTTTGTTTCCATTAAAAAAATATTGAAAATGGTATCAATGATAGCTGAATTCTAACGTTTTTGGTCAACCATTTCTATCAGAGTGCAAAAATCCCTCAAATTTAAAGATAGCTGTATATAATCGTCCTTTAAAAAGGTTATATGGCAGTTATATATAGTTATAGATTTCATACTTTGACATAATTAAGTCTATTTTTCTCCAACAAATGAAACAAGTGGTCAATATGACTGTTCGTTTCTCCTAGCGTCTTTTATTTCTACACACGTCACCCTGGCATATTCAATCATTGTCCTAGCAAACAGACTAGTAATTGGAATCTTGACAGTTCTAAATTACAAGGCCTGTATTTATAGAAAGAAACTTAAGTCTGATATTTTTTTTCTAGAAATTGGAGCCATAACATCAATTTCGAAAGGAATGTCATTAATTATTATTAGACATAACATACCGACTCTTGGATGAATATTGTGTCAAAATATTGTTCATTTTATCTGGTTGGTTGGTTTTATGGTGTTTAACGCCACTTTCAACATTGTATCTGTGCTTTTGTATTAAAACAAAAGAAATGTTAAAGAAAATAGGATTTTAACATTTATTGTATATTTGATCATATATCACCACTAAACCGCAACTGGGTGTGATGGTTAGCGTGCTAGTCTGAGTGCGATAGATCGTGGGTTCGAGCCTGATCGGGTCAAACCAAAGACTATGAAATTGGTATTTGTTGCTTCTCCGGAAAGCGCGCAGCATTAAGGAGAAAGAGCAAAGACGGGTTGGCTCGGAATCAAGATAATGTGTCCGAGTGAGGCGACATGTCTATCAGTGGTTCGTTGTTTCACTGATCTAGCACTATAAAAATCAAACTAAGCGTGTTCCTCTAATACAAAGCTGATCTCATTGAATATTAACTTGTTCTCGCCATGGTATAGCTGAAAAATTACTGAGTTGGCGTTAGACAGCAGTCACTCACTCACTCACCCACTCCATGCAATAGGCACATGATGGAATAATTGATATTTCCACTCGTTCAACTTTCGTCATTTGGAGCTAATTTTCTTTAGTGATATAAACTCCACATAAATTATCATGTGTTTATTTAGCTGCGGAACCGTAGCCTTTTATGGTCTTTTTATTAAAAAAAAATTCTTAGCAGACCATAGGGCTACGGATTTCACTCTATCAAAAATTTGCGGAACTCCTACCAAGAATACGTCGCACCTTTCAACAGTAATTTTCACAAAAAAACGCTTTGTGAGAGCGGAGTCATGTGGATAACTCGTTTCGTTACATATTTATCTACCGCTTTTCATATTTACTTACTTATTATTATTCATTTCTAGCTCATTATAATAAAAAATGTTTCGATATTAACTGATTTCACCTACTTAGTCCCGCCATCTTGTCTTTGTTGGTATTCTCGCTTTGAGATCACATGACTTTTGAGAGATGACTCTAACAGCAAAACACGTGTTCGGTTTGTTTACGTTTTACCGCATATTTTGCACGGATATTTTGTTTATGAAATAAAATATTTAGTCAACCCACAGTTAAATATTTTACATATATTAACCAGAAATGTTATTTCCTTCTATGATTATTCCAACTGAGGTGAACTCTCATTCAACATATTCAAGTTAATCATGTAAACAAACCGAAGACGTGTTTTACTGTTAGAGTCATCTCTCAAAAGTCATGTGACCTCAAAGCGAGAATACCAACAAAGACAAGATGGCGGGACTAAGTAGGTGAAATCAGTTAATATCGAAACATTTTGTATTATAATGAGCTAGAAATGAATAATAATAAGTAAGTAAATATGAAAAGCGATAGATAAATATGTAACGAAACGAGTTATCCACATGACTCCGCTCTCACAAAGCGTTTTGTTGTGATAATTACTGTTGAAAGGTGCGACGTATTCTTGGTAGGAGTTCCGCAATTTTTTGATAGAGTGAAATCCGTAGCCCTATGGTCTGCTAAGAAATTTTTTTTAATAAAAAGACCATAAAGGGCTACGGTTCCGCAGCTAGTGTTTATTAGCTTGGAGATTTGCAATTGTTTTTTTTATAAAGACAGTCTTGATATATAAAGCACATTTATCAGCTATTTTGGTATTTATTTTGATATTTAAATTACCAGCTTCTAATGATACACGGACAAATTGCCCCCCCCCCTCCCCACAAAAAAATACGAGACATTAGGCAGACATTCATCGTAACACTTTAATTGTGATTAGTTGTGGACAAAATCGTAGTTTATGTGGAGATGGCCAACTTAACTTCTTATTATTTATTGCCATTATTTTATTTATTTTCAAACATGACACGTTCTTTATTTTATGAGGTTTATGATGTTTAACGTCATTTTGAACAATATTTTAGTTATATCGTGGCGTTGTATTATATGAAGAAGAAACTATTATTGGAAATAAAGTTTTTAATAAAGTGTAATGATTCAATTATTCTAATTTTATTTGTAAATTGTTTCGGATCAGTACCCCATGCATTGGCTGTAGATACAGCAGTATTGAGAATATAACATGTGTTGACCCGAACAAACATACACAGACTTCATGTCGAGTTTGTTATGAAGTAAAGTGACCTGCTAAATATGGACACAATCATAATCACCGTCAAAGAAATATATAAAAACAACACATTTTCTCCTAAACAGGAAATGATTTCATTTGTATGAAATGATTTATATATAACTCGTGCTTAGAAGTTACCTTAGGAAAAAAGTTGAACAATTAAGACAATCAAAACAAAATAATACATTTAGAAATGAAATGTAAACGCTATAACCTATATATATAATAGAATTCTTCGGTTCTATCAGTATTATATTGAAACAATTGTAGCTTTGACAGTTAATATGGAGTTACTATGGAAATATTTTTAAATTAATCATGAAATCATATCAAACATATTTAACAAAATACGGAACAGTCACTCATGACAATATGGAACATCTTTACATTTATGTTTTTCAATTCTTGATATAAAATGTCCATCTTAAAGTACGAAGATCTCGACTACCGCTGTTCTAAATATAAGTGAATAATATTAACAAATGTCGTAGCGAATAATAGATACTCAGTAAAACTATGCAGATTTTCAAGAGAGTAACTATTGTTTTCCAGTAATATTTAAAAATTGGAATTAAGTAAAAATGTGCTTTTAGTAAGAACTGATGTATTTCCATGAAATTTAGAAGTCACATTGAAAATCAGGTGAGCGATTACAGGCTGTTGAGAGCCCTTAATTAAGATCGTATAGGAAAAGATCAGATGAGCTTTTGTTATCAGGTGTTATTTTTCCACATTTTAATCCCATCTGATTTCGCTGGTTCAATACGAACCAAACTAGACTGGAATAGTCCTTGGCGGTCCCCTTTTTAAATGATATCTGATTGCTCCAAACTCCATCCAAGATTAGCAATATGACAAAAAATAGAAAATTCTTAAAATGGCCAAAAAAAAAACGCGTGTTTTTAAGCTAGAATCTGGTCAAAATTTAACAGTAAGATCATGGTTATGAACTCTTTAACATATTTTCAATCTGGCACTTTGTCGAATGTTGTTGTTTATCGAAATAAGGCATATTTAAGCCAAATAATCATCTTATCTGAAACTACTTAGCCAATTGGAACCAACCCTGGCTAGATCTGATCCATGAATGGTCGTTCTAAAATATGTCCGATTGGTTCGAACTCCATCAAGCATGACCACCAATACTAAAAATAGAAAATTCTGAAGTTGAACAATCTGGCCTCATTCAAAGCCAAAATCTACTGTGAAGACATAATTAGGAGATGGTCCTCAGTCAAACACCTTAATGAAATGTACAATAGTCATCATTAGATGAAGGTTCTTCAGGTGTGTGCAGGCTCAGGTGAGCCTCTAGCTTTTGAAAGATATATATTGTTCGACCAGAGAACCAAACACAGCTTTTATAAGACATAGAATCACTTTATTGTTAAAACAAGCTCTTTGAATTGGTATCCATTGTTGTCAGCGTTCGGCATGATACAGTCAGATTGAGTTGTTATGAGCATTGTATGGGAACATTGCAGATCAAACATACTACAGAGTACGGTTTGTGTCATTCGATCCCATATGATATCAGATATGCTATCATGGTTGATTCGACTAGTTTAATTAAATGAAGAACAGTTGACCGAAGTCAGGCGAATATATAAAAAAAAAAAAAAAAAATCAACAGTATAAATGTAAAAGAGAGCCAACCAAAGCAATACTAACTATCACCGGGAGCAATATCAGTCTTCTTGGTAATACATAGGGACGTAATGAACCATTTACGTCAAAATAGTGGTGGACAACACAACAATTGAATAACCACATGTTATATATATATATATAAATACTCTTTTGAAAAGGTAAATAAACACAACAATAATTGGTATTAATAGATCAAACATTGTTTCTAAGTGTCTAATGTCCTACTAATAATAATAATAATAATGCCAGAATTTGTATAGCGTCCTATCTAAAAAAAATTACCCTAAGGCGCTTTATACATAGATAAAAAAACAACATACAATACTAGATAAAAGTAGCAAAGCATAAAAAAAGTAACCCCTATGTATATATATAACAATGATAAAGTTAAATAATGATATTGTTATACTACATAGTGTCATATAAATAATTATCAGATGTTGTAACACGTTACTATTTTGGTCATAAGTAAAGACAGTTAATAATTTCAAGTTGGTTTAATTGGATTAAGCTGTAATTATATATTTGAGCAAACAATGACTTATGGATATGGTGTGGTATGTATATGTAATACGTTTGATGTATTTTTTTTTTATGGAAAATATGTTTTTGTTTACAAAGATACAAAATAAAATTACATCATCATAGACGAAAGGTTGCCAAAAAATAGAAAAAGGTTTTTTCTACAATTTTTAATATTTGACCATGAGTTTTAAAATGGAAAAATAGACAAAGGTCATGTCTGAATGTACTAGATGTTTCTATATACCTATATAAGGTCGAGAGAATTAGACAGTAGTCCGACAGAAATTTGGGATTTATTTATAATATTGTATTTTGAAATATTAAATTCAGTGAAGTCACATAATTTGTACTATAAACAATGCCAACAGGCAATACAGAAACTTTACGGAATGGAACCAAAGGATATTATAATTCAATAGGAATTCGGTTTCATAGGAAAGCAATGGAACTACTTCTGGAAAGGAAACGGACAATTATTCCAAGGGATTTAAGTGTGAACATTCAGGCTAGTTGTAGAATTTATAAATTTTATATTTTAATTGGATATTATCATTAAGTAATATTAATGTTTGTTATTTTATTAAAGTAGAGAAATTTAATTGATTGTTTCTTGTTTCTTTCTGTTACTAGAACATTCTAGAAAAAAAAAAACATTACGTAACATGGTGATCGTGACAATATTGAAATTAAAAATGGCTTGTTGACATTTTATAGTGATCGTGACAATATCAATTACAAAGATACCATTAGGAATCTCGAATAGCGAAATCACAATGGAAGTATGATATTTTTTTCTTTGGAAAGGACAATGTATTGAAATTTTTAACCGGATAGATGGCCAATAAAAGAGATGTTTTGTTCTTCTCTGTATCCCATAGCATGATCTAGATACATTCATAGCTTCTAACCATTTTATCTAATAGGGTAAAAAAGATAATGAAAGGACATTTAGTTGCGTGAATATTGCAAAATTTTGAAATTTATTAGTGATATATCTTCCTATTGTGGCTTATTAATATTGTAATGTTTATAAAATAATTAAGAAGGTTTTCTTTTGGAAGTCTTTATTTGATTCTGAATCTTAAATGACTGTCATGAAAACATCACTTTACAACATAAAACTAATATTAATGACAGAGATCGTTTATTTATGATGCCACCATTACAAGCATATTTTTTATTTGACATATGATAGTGGTCCACAAAAATACAATTGATAATGATAAAGTGGGTAACTCTGTTCGAATGTCAATGTTAAATTAATTCATTACATTGACTGGCGTCAAGTGAGCACTATTTCAACTGTGATGATGATGAGGACATGTTTTCGTTTTCAAACATGGCGTATACAATGGAAAACGTTTTCCGTCTAACAGCCTCAACCTGACCTTTCTCAGTTATTGTTTTAATGTGTTTTGGTCAATTACATTTAAGAGCAAACGTTTGATATTCAAAGAAATCGGTGGACTATTTCTTTCTTTACTAACTTTTTTTCTCTTCTAGCCTTTAGACTTTTATCGATGTCCCACGTCAACATCTCCGAGACAACTTAGACAAATGTGAACACACGTTGAAGAAATGTTTTTTCTGTTGAATTATTTGAGAATTGCGATGTTGGTGCCGATCCGAAAATCAACATGGCCGTCAAAACCATAAATAACATTTGATTACTTGACATTACAAACATTTTGTTCAGATACTTAATTGCTACTCAACTGAAAATCAATATAAAGTATGACTGATCGAGAAGTCTTGGTTCGGGCTTTACTGTTATAAACGACACGATCTGTAAAACCCAAATTGTACATGAATCAGTTTAAGATGGTCCTTTATAAATTTATTTTCCCCTTTAGATCGGAAATTAAAGTTAGCATACATGATAAACGGCTTTTTGGGAATTGTTTGAAAATATTTTTTTCTCTAAAACTATACCAAACAGTTTTAAAGAAAACTTGGCTGGAATGTTCCTTGTACGATTCTGTGCATACGTGTTTATGGTGTTAATAAATTTAAGATTACCTCCATAGCAAGACATAGCTTAATTTAATGGTAAAACAGTGAAATTGCTTTTAAAATATTGTTTTCTCTCAATTCACTGAATCATTTGTCTGGTTTAGTTTGTAGAAGCATATACATGTACATGTATAATATGTTGTGTATATTATGTACATGTATTTAATGTGGTAATTATACAAACCTTTGGAAATATTGTATGAGATTTAACTAGAATATGTTTGTCTTTCTATCTCATTCTATTCGTGTTAATATTCAGTTTTGTAGTCTAACAAACATGCTAGTTGAAAAGAAAATTCTTTTAATACATGATGATACCTTATGATGCATTAAAATGCCGATATGTCGTAATGAAAGAAAGTAGAATTTAATATCCGTTTCGTTTTACATTCTACCACATTTCAGTACAGATTTTGTTTTGCATGCAAAGTTCGGAACAAAAGTACATTATTATGCTCTTTATATATACATTTTTTAGATTTAAAAATTCAGACATTCATTTCCTGATACGATTTTAAAATTATGTTTATTTTCGTAATTTTCTTGGATTGATATTGTATTACTTGTACTTTGTGTGAGAAAGAATATTACAGTAAATAAATGAATCTCAGAGAATCATCTTTTACACTCCCTTGGCAAACTATAGTAGACCTACCATGGATCCCTTACCTCTGTAGCAAAATATAATAGAGCTACCATGGATACCTTTCCTCTGTAGCAAAATATAATAGAGCTACCATGGATACCTTTCCTCTGTAGCAAAATATAGTAGACCTACCATGTATCCCTTTCTTCTGTAACAACATATAGTAGACATAACATGGATACCTTTCCTATGTAGCAAAACATAGTAGACCTACCATGGATCCCTTTCCTCTGTTGCAAAATATAGTAGAGCTACCATGGATCCCTTTCCTCTGTTGCAAAATATAGTAGACCTACCATGGATCCCTTTCCTCTATAACAAAATATAGTAGAGCTACCATGGATCCCTTTCCTCTGTAACAAAATATAGATCTACCATGGACCCCTTTCCTCTGTAGCAAAATATAGTAGACCTACCATGGACCCCTTTCCTCTGTAACAAAATATAGACCTACCATGGATCCCTTTCCTCTAGCAAAATATAGTATGGCTACCATGGATCTCTTTCCTCTGTAGCACAATATAGGAGACATACCATGGATCTCTTTCCTCTGTAGCAAAATATAATAGACCTACCATGGATCTCTTTCCTCTGTAGCACAATATAGTAGACCTACCATGGACCCCTTTCCTCTGTAGCAAAATATAGTAGACTTACCATGGATCCCGTTCCTCTGTAACAAAACATAGTAGACCTTCCATGGATCCCTTTCCTCTGTAGCAAAATATAGTAGACCTACCATGGATCCCTTTCCTCTGTAACAAAACATAGTAGACCTACCATGGATCCCTTTCCTCTGTAACAAAACATAGTAGACCTACCATGGATCCCTTTCCTCTGTAGCAAAATATAGTAGACCTACCATGGATCCCTTTCTGCTCTAACAACATATAGTAGACCTACCATGGATCCCTTTCCTCTGTAGCAAAACATAGTAGACCTACCATGGATCCTTTTCTTCTGTAGCAAAACACAGTAGACCTACCATAGATCCCTTTCTTCTGTAGCAATACATAGTAGACCTACCATGGATCCCTTTCCTCTGTGACAAAATTTAATAGGCCTACCATGGATCCCTTTCATCTATGACAAAATATAGTAGACCTACAATGGATCCCTTTCCTCTGTAGCAAAGCATAGTAGACCTACCATGGATCCCTTTCCTCTGTTGCAAAATATAGTAGACCTACCATGGATCCCTTTCCTCTGTAGCAAAGCATAGTAAGCCTACCATGGATCCCTTTCCTCTAGCAAAACATAGTAGACCTACCATGGATCCTTTTCTTCTATAGTAAAACATAGTAGACCTACCATGGATCCTTTTCTTCTGTAGCAAAACATAGTAGATCTACCATGGATCCCTTTCCTCTGTAGCAAAATAGTAGACGTACCATGTATCCCTTTCTTCTGTAACAACATATAGTAGACATACCATGGATACTTTTCCTCTGGAACAAAACATAGTAGACCTACCATGGATCCCTTTCCTCTGTTGCAAAATATAGTAGACCTACTATGGATCCCTTTCCTCTGTAACAAAATATAGTAGAGCTACCATGGATCCCTTTCCTCTGTAACAAAATATAGATCTACCATGGATCCCTTTCCTCTGTAGCACACTATATTAGACCTACCATGGACCCCTTTCCTCGGTAGCAAAATATAGTAGACCTACCATGGATCCCTTTCCTCTGTAGCAAAACATAGTAGACCTACCATGGATCCTTTTCTTTTCTTCTGTAGCAAAACATAGTAGACCTACCATGGATCCCTTTCTTCTGTAGCACAATATAGTAGACCTACCATGAACCCCTTTCCTCTCTAGCAAAATATAGTAGACCTACCATGGATACCTTTCCTCTGTAGCAAAACATAGTAGACCTACCATGGATCCTTTTCTTCTGTAGCAAAACATAGTAGACCTACCATGGATCCCTTTCTTCTGTAACAAAACATAGTAGACCTACCATGGATCCTTTTCCTCTGTTGCAAAACATAGTAGACCTACCATGAATCCCCTTCTTCTGTAGCAAAACATAGTAGACCTACCATGGATCCCTTTCTTCTGCAACAAAATATAGTAGACCTATCATGGATTCTTTTCCTCTGGAACAAAACATAATAGACCTACCATGGATCCTTTTCCTCTGTTGAAAAATATAGTAGACCTATTATGGATCCCTTTCCTCTGTAACAAAATATAGTATAGAGCTACCATGGATCCCTTTCCTCTGTAACAAAATATAGGTCTACCATGGATCCCTTTCCTCTGTAACACAATATAGTAGACCTACCATGGACCCCTTTCCTCTCTAGCAAAATATAGTAGAACTACCATGGATCCCTTTCCTCTGTAGCAAAACATAGTAGACCTACCATGGATTCCTTCTGTAACAAAACATAGTAGACCTACCATGAATCCTTTTCCTCTGTAGCAAAACATAGTAGACCTACCATGGATCCCTTTCTTCTGCAACAAAATATAGTAGACCTACAATGGATCCTTTTCCTCTGTAGCAAAACATAGTAGACCTACCATGGATGCCTTTCTTCTGTAGCAAAGCAAAGTAGACCTACCATGTTTCCCTTTCTTTTGTAGCAAAACATAGTAGACCTACCATGGATCCTTTTCTTCTGTAACAAAACATAGTAGACCTACCATGGATCCCTTTCTTCTGTAGCAAAACATAGTAGACCTACCATGGATCCCCTTTCCTTTACGTCTCAGCTAATTATAATGTTAATTGGAATTTTGAGTAATAGGTACATTGAGATTATGGCTAGTATTTTTAATTTCCGATTTAAAAACAAATGTATATAAATACAATAGTAGGAAGTAAGTTGGTATGATTTTGATAAAAAGTAAGTTTAAAGTATTAGGTTTCAAGTATACAGGAAAAGTGGAAGAAATCAAAGTAGTAATCACAAGCTGTAAATAGAAGAAAGACATATAATACAATGGCCAAGCGAAGAGGGACCACATGATAAACAATGATTCACAATACACTGCTAATACATATTAAAACATAACTATACAGTAGTACCTTGATGACCCTGATCGTATCACGTTTATCGTGTTATTTTAGTTTGATTGACATCTACCTTTCCAATCAGTACCTATCAGCATTCAGATTTGCAAGTTCGTCTTCAGTCGTAGCGAGGTATACTCGATACATTATGTGATAATGCTGATCAGTGGTATTCTCTGGGTACTCTGTTTTCCGCGACAATTTAAACTGACGACCACTATATATATGTGGAATAATTACTTTTATTTTGTTCAGTCATTATGCACAAGAAACCAACGCCATCGCTTTCTGTCTAGGGACAGTAGGGAACAAATTGTATGTTTTACTAACTACTTCATTGCATATCAATTCAAAAGAATGTGACCTTTTGCACCCAACTATATTATTTCCACCAGACTTTCATTTCCTGGTGGACTGTTTAGATTTATTTAGATGGGTAGTGTAAAGCGTTTTTATTTAATTCACCTATTACAAAATATTTGGAGATGGTCACTAAATAATTGATCAATCGTCAAGGGCCAATTATCGTACGGTATTATATAAGAATACATATATTTTTTGTTCAAGCCAATCACACATTTCCATTTTATATCCAGTGTTTATTTTTACATTAGATATGCAGTGTATACGTCGTCTTTATCGTCTTTTTAAATGTCTTTCAGTTGCATGCATTCTATAGAGTGAGGATTAATTGTTGTTTAACGCCAATTTATCAATTTTTCAGCTATATCAGGGCGAGAACAAGGTAATTTCAATGAGATGATAATGAGGTCCACTTTTTACTAGACCAACACGTTGGATTTTTATAGTGCTGGCTCACTGAAACAACAGTCCGTGGGTAGACATGTCGCTACTCTCGGACATATTATTCTGATTCCGAGCCAACCAGTCTTTGCTCTTTCTCCTTAATGCTACGTGCTTAGCGGAGAAGCAACAAAAAACAATTTTATAGTCTTAAATTTTACGCGACCGGCTCTCGAGCACGCTGACCATTACTGTTACACCACCGATGCGGTTTACGTTCCCTATAGCAACTTGATGTATTCTATTATTATATTTGTCATAAAATATGCACAGATTGGAAATAATGGAATATATAATTATGAAAGGTTCGATATCAGCGCATTGATTTGATGATATAAATAAGGTTGAAACTTTTATCAGCAGGAAGTGACTATTTCCTTTCCCTAATATATCGCATCGTTCATTGTCAGTGACTGAATGATAATAGATCAGTGAGAGGTGAACATCAAGTGATTGGATGGTCACTGTTTTTCCAGTTGCCAATCTAGCATTGTGCTACTAGGAAACAATTTTGGCGTTTCGATCATGACTGTATGATGTGTTTAACATGCGGGTAATAATAAAGTAATTTTAAATATATTACGTAAAAAGTTCAAGGTTCGAGCGTTCTTTATTACAACGCTGCTGACCTAGTTATGGGAGGGTTAACATTTACCCACATGTGGAAAAACACTTACATGACCACAACAAGTGGAGGTTTAACCCTGCTAATTGTTACTGAAGTGCCTGTACCGAACCAGGCAAATCAGTGGTCATGTATATGTGATTCTGTGTCTATGATTTTCTACTGGATTTTGGAACTGTTCACATACATTTTGTAGTTTGATATTTTTTTTATATTGTCAGATTACAGTTTTACTTTTTTCTTTATCTTCTCTTGGTGGGTGAGGGTTATGGTGTTTAACGCCACTTTCAACAATATTTCAGGTATATCTTGGCGGTCAATTTGATTGGTGGAGTACTAGTATCCGAAGAAAACCACCGACCTGTCACAAGTCTTCTTTTGAAAACCAACAAATTCTCTTTAATTGTTTTACATAGCTGATTCTTTTTGATATTTTATTACTAGAAAATCTTAAGCAGAATACAGTCGTACATGTCTCGTTTCATTCTACATCATTGCGTTAATTTTGATGCTCTGTCATTTTCTAAGACTTATGTTAATTTGTTATCCCTGTTTCTTATTAGTTATTAGTGTAATAATTATTGAATATTTATGTTTTATTTATGTTTTGACATTTCTAATTAAGAAACTGGCTATAAAGAAGATTTATTACATACTACGGTGATATAATTTTGTTTCTTATTGAAAATGAAATAGTAGTCTTTGTTACTGGTTGTTTGTTCTCTATTTATTGTAGCAATAACTGTGTTGGTCTCAATCACAATATACCATAATTAATAATGCTGCTTTATATTGAATTCTTTGTCTTGTTTACGACTGTGTAAATTTGGTTGGCGACTACAAGCTAGCTTGTGTCAATTGTATCATAGATTCCTCTGATGAAAATAGTAGTGCAAGTTCCCTAAAAATATTATAATACCATATAGTGTTAAATTTTTGGCAACGCCCACCGTATGAAGCTAATTTCAAATATCTACTTATATTAACTTGTATTGATTAGAAGGAAGCAGATCTTGAACTTTACCTAGGATGTCCAATAGGTTGCAAGATATCCCTTTTGTCTTGAAGCATGATTATGTGTAAGTCCCCTTTAATACGTTTATAGAGGTTTGTATGTTGGACATTTCTACTATGGTTTTGTAATGTTCTAAGTTTGTTTCTTTTGATTTTCTGTAATTCCAGGTTCTCATTTTATATTTGTTCTTCATGTGAATGGAAAATATTATTTTATTTTAATCTTAAAATGTAACATTATCAAAAACTAAGAGTTGTTCATTTTTGGACTGATAGGAAATAAAATATGCTTTGATTGGAGGAGGCATTTTGAACTACTAAAAGTTGCTTGAATAGCATTTCGGGAAACATTGGTTATTGTAGAAATGTTTTATGCGGTGCTGATTCAGTGCTTTTAGTCTCCGGACCGATAATAAATCAAATATTGCCACCAAAGCGTTTGATTCGTTAAGTTATGTTGATGCTTTTTCTCCAGTTCTGCTGTTTAGAAATGAACCATGTTAGAAATGTTATTGGTAAGATGCTGACTTAGGTTTGGTACTTTTTGATCTAAAAATAAATCACATATGGCGCCCACAGCCTCTGATTGACTGATCCGTTTTGAACTTCTTCTCTAGGTTTTCTGTATAGAATTTCGTAAAAAATGAGCAATAATGTTCGTGGTGAGGTACAGACTAAATGATGTTGCTTTTTGGACCGATCAGAAATCTAGTATATCCACCAGAGGCTATTATTACCCGAGACATTTTGCACTTGCTCAGTTTGGCTGTCTTGAATTTCATGATACATTCTATAAATATCTAGAAAGGTTATGACGAAGTTTTGTTTAACTTTTAGTCTTATAGGAAATCCAGTATGCTCACACCAGAGACTGTTATAACCTTAGACATTTTGAACTTCTCTAGTTTGGCTGTCTGGAATTTCTTGAAGCATTGTAGAAATGCACTGTATCTGTGGAAAGGTTCTAACTAAGTTTCACTTAACTTTCAGTCTTTTATGAAATCCAGTATGGCAACGAGGACCTCTGACTTCGTGAGATACTTTGAATTAATTCAATTCAGCTTTTTTTTTCTCAGATAAGATTTGTGGGATATGGGCTTGTTGATAATATGTCTGTCTTCTCTCTTGAGTCTTCGTTTCAGTGTATTCTAAATCATGTTGTACAATATGATTATTACTTATTACAAGTAGGAGGGGTATGTGTAATAGATACATCTTAATTTCTTGGTCTCCACTAGATACTAGATGTTAACATTTTCAAGTGTAATTTTGAAAGCTCTTGTAATGTGGTATATCTTTTAATGAATTATTTACATCCTTATATACAATAGAATAAGACTCCAAAGACTGTATAAGGTAGAAATGTATAATGATCATTTGTCCTGCGTTGACCAGTTTACCCTTCAATCAATCTTTCCACCCCACTCGATTACTGACTCGTATATGTACACTGAATGCTCCCTTGATCCACAATCATCCTCCCTTTTCATTACTTTAGCATGTTTAGTGTAGCAATCATCCACTCTGATTACCGGTACTGTGTTTTCTTACCCTCGAAAACCGAAATCATGTCACTGTGTTTTTAGTGATCTTTCATTATTAATTGAATCGTCTGTTTTACATTGCCTTGATCGCAAAATGTATCATCTATTACTTAGATATAAATTCGGTCAATGATATATTATTATTGCTCCAATCATAACAGATTGTGAGAAAATGACATATTGTTTGTTCGTTTGTTATTTTAAATGAAAGTACGTATATTGGGTAATTAAAAGTAAGCAACTTTGATTAAAATCCCGATATGGCTATTACAAACCTGTTAATACAAAGCGTCAGAGGAAACCGAAGGCACACCAGTCACGAAGTCAAGAAAGGATAATCCAGAGATGCAGGCAAGATTGTGCACAAGATATATATATATCTGACTGGCGCTTTCTCCATCTGACTTACACTTTCTCCATCTGTCTGACACTTTCTCCATCTTACTGACACTGTCTCCATCTGACTGACGCTTTCTCCATCTGACTGACGCTTTCTCCATCTGACTGGCACTTTCTCCATCTGACTGACGCTTTCTCAATCTGAGTGACGCTTTCTCAATCTGAGTGACGCTTTCTCCATCCGACTGGCGCTTTCTCCATCTGACTGGCGCTTTCTCCATCTGACTGGTGTGCCCTTCATCTGACTGACTCTTCCTCCATTTGACTAACGTGTCCTTCATCTGACTGATGCTTCCTCCATCTGACTAACGTGTCCTCCTTCTGAATAACGTGTCCTTCATCTGACTAACGCGTCCTTCATCTGACTGAGGGTATCCTTCATCTGACTAACGTGCCCTTCATCTGACTGATGCTTCCTCCATCTGACTAACGCGTCCTCCATCTGACTAACGTGTCCTTCATCTGACTGATGCTTCCTCCATCTGACTAACGCGTCTTTTATCTCACTAACTTGTCTTTCATCTGACTAACGTATCCTTCATCTGACATACATAAATGTGTTGGATATTTATGGTATTATCCACCTAGTATGTAACTGGTATATTGCCAAGTATTATTTATTGTAAGATATTATGTTGAGTATCTCATGCCCATCATTTTAAGTTCTCCATTTGAGCAAATATGATGCAATGGAGACTATGGCATAGTTTTGCTTATTTACATTCTACATAATATATATCTGTTTATTAATATATTTTGGGTTGTTCAACGTTAACTCCATCTCTTGTCTCATCACACATGTAGTTACAATAATAATAGTATGTCGATGAAATAAGAACGTATTATATACTTATTGACTGGGTATGAGGGGACAACAAACTTGCTATTCCCGAATACACAGTCTATAAGTATTGTATTATACCGATAAACATTAGACTCATAGTTGAATGATCACCTCAAAATGATAAAGACCAATAAAATCACGCATCTTTTGCCAGTATTTTGCATTATAAATCTGAATATTGTCTCATGGACATTTTTATGCTATTTCCCCAGGCATTCATAAGAGTTTGATTCTTTTGAGAAAGTAGACTTCAACATAAATTTACATGGTGACTACAAGTCTTATGATGAAAATTTTGAATTTTTTTGAAATTTTTGAAATTTAATTTTTTTGAAATTTTGTGAAAATTTTTTTTTTTAAATTTAGAAATTTTATGAAAACTGAAATTTTTGAAATTTTTTAAAGATTTCAGAGTTTACGTTAATAGACGATGAAGTCCGAGTGTTCCGAATAAATATAAAACTTTTATCCAATCCGGTCGCGAACTAAAAATCCGCGAAAACGATTCACATTGCCGGTCCATAGTCTTAAAAACTATGAAACGCTCAATAGTCAAACAACTGGAAAAGGAGAAAAATAGCAATTTTAAAGTAGAAAATGTTGTAGTGATGTTCATATACTGAGGTACAATAAATGTATATATATATATATATATATACACTACGATTATTGAAGCTCCTTTTTAGGGAGTGGATGTGGTCGAGTGATCTAGGACGCTGGACGTAAGGCTAAGCGAATGGTGCTGCAGTGTATCAATGGTGTGAGTTCAAATCCCGTCGAGGGAAGAACAAAAATTTGACAGCTCTAAAATCTAATTCTAACACTGTTTGGTTTAATTTTCAGACGTATATAATATTTAGTATTAACCTAGTATCCTTTAAAGTAAATTTGAGATCCAGTGGGACAGATATATTGTATGGTTGTCACTTGCTTCTAGACGTTTGTATAATATACTTTATTTCCTGTGACTGTATAATTATCGTATACAATATAATAAAAATTGCTGAATTAGATTGCTGTCAAATTATAATATTAAGTATATATGTACCATCTACACACGCTTATACACATGTCTTACGTATATCCCTAGATTTGCCTTACGAGAAAAGGTAACACTACGATTATTGAAGCTCCTTTTCAGGGAGTGGATGTGGTCGAGTGGTCTAGGGCGCTGGACGTAAGGCTAAGCGAATGGTGCTGCAGTGTATCAATGGTTTGGGTTCAAATCCCGTCGAGGGAAGTACAAAAATTTGACAGTTCTAAAATCTAATTCTAGCACTGTTTGGTTTAATTTTCAGACGTATATAATATTTAGTATTAACCTAGTATCCTTTAAAGTAAATTTGAGATCCAGTGGGACAGATATATTGTATGGTTGTCACATGCTTCTAGACGTTTGTATAATATACTTTATTTCCTGTGACTGTATAATTATCCTATACAATATATAAAAAAATTGCTGAGTTAGGTTGCTGTCAAATTATAATATTAAGTATATATGTACCATCTACACACGCTTATGCACATGTCTTACGTATATCCCTAGATTTGCCTTACGAGAAAAGGTAACACTACGATTATTGAAGCTCCTTTTAAGGGAGTGGATGTGGTCGAGTGGTCTAGGGCGCTGGACGTTAGGCTAAGCGAATGGTGCTGCAGTGTATCAATGATGTGGGTTCAAATCCCGTCGAGGGAAGAACAAAAATTTGACAGCTCTAAAATCTAATTTTAACACTGTTTGGTTTAATTTTCAGACGTATATATATATGTCTATTTGTTTGCACTATTTCTATGTAAGGACGCGTTTCTGAGTGCGTTAAGTATGGCAAAGTATAAATGCTACAAATCAGTATAGCATTATATTATGTGAAAGATGATATTATGCATATTATTGGATTGAAAACGTCTGTATTATATCGCTTCAAAACATTGAATGCAATAAGTCATATATTTGACTGGTGTACGTGCATAGTCCATGATACATGTACATTTGTGTATCAATTTATTATTTCAATGAAGAATTAGACGAAGTTCCACAAATGTCAATTAAATTTAAGTCTCGTGTAAAGAGCAAGTGCTTAACTCATTTCAAGTATATTTGAAGTGACCCAATGTATCAATTAAGTTTAATTTTACACTTAGATTTAATCAAGGTGTGTGTAGCCGTGTTCAGATTGTTTAGATTATAAGGTAATTTACACTTATATTTAATCAAGGTGTAGGCAGCCATGTTCAGATTGTTTAGATTATATGGTAATTTACACTTAGATTTAACCAAGGTGTGCTTAGCCGTGTTCAGATTGTTTAGATTATATGGTAATTTACACTTAGATTTAATCAGGGTGTAGGTAGCCATGTTCAAATTGTTTGGATTATATGGTAATTAACACTTAGATGTAATCAAGGTGTAGGCAGCCGTGTTCAGATTGTTTAGATTATATGGTAATTTACAGTTAGATTTAATCAAGGTGTAGGCAGCCGTGTTCAGATTATTTAGATTATATGGTAATTTACACTTAGATTTAATCAAGGTGTAGGCAGCCATGTTCAGATTGTTTAGATTATATGGTAATTTACACTTCGATTTAATCAAGGTGTAGGCAGCCGTGTTCAGATTGTTTAGATTATATGGTAATTTACAGTTAGATTTAATCAAGGTGTAGGCAGCCATGTTCAGATTGTTTAGATTATATGGTAATTTACAGTTAGATTTAATCAAGGTGTAGGCAGCCGTGTTCAGATTGTTTAGATTATATGGTAATTTACACTTGGATTTAATCAAGGTGTAGGCAGCCGTGTTCAGATTATTTAGATTATATGGTAATTTACACTTAGATTTAATCAAGGTGTAGGCAGCCATGTTCAGATTGTTTAGATTATATGGTAATTTACAGTTAGATTTAATCAAGGTGTAGGCAGCCGTGTTCAGATTGTTTAGATTATAAGGTATTGTTACGATTCATGTTTCAAAGGTAGTTGACTCTAACTAAACTGGCTCTAATATTTTCGTGCTGTGTTACAACAGTTTCGTGGTTGGTGTTTAATACACGATCAACACTAATTGTCCTGCAACACTATGTTGTGTCCCCTATGTATTGGTATTACTATTTCCTGATATACATATAATCTTCTTCTACTTCTACTCCTACCAAATACTGACCGCCTTAAAAAACTTGAGGATTATATCAGAGGTTGCATATGACTATTGAAAAGGGATAAAATTGTTCACAGGTTTTATATATTAGTATTTGATAGAGAAGACAGCAGCATTGAATGTTTCAACCGAGGGACTCAACTCAAACTGGCTTGTAACATTATCATGTTGTGTCCCGATAGTTTTTATACGACCGCTAAGATTTATCTGTGGTATTATGGTAAAGATCTATCGTCGTTTAACAATGGGTACAATAGTTCTGCTCAATAAGTAACTTGGGGCATTCGATCCCTATCTTTCTCCAAGAAGAGGATTAAAACATATTGTCTTTTGTATGGTGATTGTTTATTTTAAAATAATTTGTTTTCTGTGTTCCATATGAAATTTCCTGTAATCTTTTATCATATAAATTTAAACTGGATCTTATTGTTCCAGAACAAAACTGTCACAGCGGTCTAAGGATAGCTTTTTAGTTGTGCGAGGTTTTTTTTAAAGAAATTTTCATGAAAAATCATATTTGGATTAATCCAACATATTTGTTGTATCCTTACCGTTACCGAACCATACAGATTTATAATGAAGGGTCGACTCAAACTGGCTTACAACACTATATAGTGCCCCGAATGTTTTCATTACTAATGTTTGATAGATTGGCGACTAGGTCGGTGGTTTTCCCCGGGTCCTCCGGTTTCCTCCACCAATAAAACTGACCGCCACGATATAAGAGAAATATTGTTGAAAGTGGCGCTAAACACCATAAAACCGAATCAAAACCAATCAAACTGGCTTATATAGTATGTTTTCTCTGTATGATTTGTGTTATTGATGTTTGATAGATGATCGACAATATCTGGCTTACAACCATTTATTTTGTTCCGATATTTAAATGGCATATGTATCTCTACCATCATTACAAGTTCTAGCTACATGTACAATGAATTTATTGTGAATCCTCATCTCAATGTCTTCGTGAAATCTTCAACGATGAGTGGGGAGTGCTCGACGAACCCTGTTGTGATTATTTATATCAACCATCACAGTTTCATTTCTATATTTTTATTTATAATTCGTAGATATTCAAGTTAGTATTTCACTTGTACAAAGAGAGATAATTCAAAGGCCATTGATCAATTTTTTTTTCTTTTTCCGAGAAATTAAATGGTAGCTAATAAAAGGGGGGAATGGCATGCCGTCAGAACATTACTTAAATCAAATAGAAAAAAAAGATTGAAACATATGTAAAAATCGCTATTCCATCCAACATGACGCCCATTCCCCTGGGTACGGGCACTTGAAATTGACAATAAAAAGTGGCGGAGTTAATCATCAATTTTTTACCAATAATCTGATTATTTTCTGACATGAAAATCAAGAAATATTTATTAAAACAGTTAAATTGTACTATTTTTGTTTTGTCCAGTTTCAGTTGAATTGCACGTTGAGATACATTTTGATACAATGATTTCTGCTTGAACCGTAATGAGAGCGGGAGGTTTGGCGCTTTAAAATCTGATTCAACCCACCATTTCTTTAGAAATGCCTGTACCAAGTCAGGATCATTACGGTTTTCATAGTTTTCCGGTTGTTGACTGATTTTGTCTGTTTATTTAATTATGAGTTTTGACTTTCTCTTTGTAAGATTGTTCGGAGTTCGGTAATTTTGTTATTACCCTTATTTTGAATAAATTGTTTGTTAAAACATATATTATAGCACATTACTCCTGTTATACCTATATTTGTTTGTTCATACTGGTTATAAAAAACTCAGTGCATCTTACTTCAGATTATTTTGGAGAGTAGTTTGGAAAGAACAATTTTATGGTTATCGGGGTTTTTTTGCCTATCAAAAAGTTGGCGCCTCAGTTAAATGGAACAATTCTGAAATTTGCTTGAAACAAATATTCAGTCATCTATCCATATACTTCACAATGATTTTAGTGTGTTTCGTGTTCCTCAATCTTTAATTTTCTGTGTTGTTCTGTAGACAACTGTTGTCCTTTTGTTATTTTTCTTTTGACCATTGTATTGTCTGTCATACGACAAAGTGGTCAGTTTTCTTGTGGTAATGATGGCTCTAGTACTGTAATCATACTTCATAGTTACTGACTACTTGTTCTGTGTCGTGCTCAGTTTATACACTGGTGTCTATATTATTGATGGTTTCCACTGCCAATTTATTTTTCATTACTAAATCTGGTCAACAACCATGATATAACCCAATACAATTAAAATCGGTTCGTATGAAACACCAGAAGAAGTCTAAAACCTCAAGAAGCATGGCAATCGACTCAGGAAATAGTGTAGATCCTTTAAACTAAGTTAAACATAAGCCAAGGGATGTTACTAAACGTATACATTACTTAATAATATAAAAGCAAATATGAAATCTTGTAAAATGTTTTATTTAACACAAAGATTGATCAAAAATATTGGATAACACACACAAAACATAGAAAGTAAAATATGAAATATATTGTTCCTGGTAAAATTCTGGTTATATTCTATTATAATCAAAATATCAATTTCACTGAGTAATTGCTCTTTTCAGAAACTAATACATTCTGAGACTTCACTGAAATAATATGATTTCATTGGTAACAACTTCTGTTAACATTCAAGTGCTGGTATAAAGTCATTTTTGTAAGTGAATTTAATAAATTTCCATACTTTATTGTCTGTAAAATGACAAATTACAAAAGGATCAATGGAATTTTAGTTTTAATAAATATGTCGTGCATGATGTACAATGATTGTTATTAAGATTGGGTTTGAGTCACAATATTTTAGTCACTGTTATTAAGATTGGTTTGGTGTCACAATATTTTAGTTTCTAGATATAGATGTATCATATTCTTTATTAAATCTCAGTTTAAATGGTATGTTCATGTATAATTATACATATTGATTATATTTGTCATGATTGTACACATATGGAAAAGTAATATCAATTTGATCTCAAATGAAAAGGATGATATCCACTACACGTATATAAAGAGGAATTTTTAGGGGTCACACTCAGAGAATGATACAGCTAAAGTGAATTGACGTACATTAATGACCTAGGTATATGCCCACTGTATAAATTATATTGTCACTTAATCCTTGAGCATCATACGAAATCGACACCTCTGGGTCTTGTTGCAATTTGAAAGCAGTAATAAAAGGTTTCTCTGCTGGATATCCAGTGTATTTGATACAGAAGTATATTTATTACTTTTAATTTTATTATTGTTCGTTTCATCATAACACAAAGTGGTACATGCAGTGCATTTAACAGTGAAAACAGAGCATATCATTGTTGAAACAATAAATGGTATGATGCAAATATCAAGGTTACAACATAGACATATAAATATCATTTACATAATAAATGTAAAATACCACACTAGTGAGAACAGTACAACAATCACAACCCAGATACACAAAACAACAACAGCAAACCATCAAATTAAAATACAAGAACATATGTTTTTCTTATTAACCAAACAGACATAATATATTGTTAAATGGTTCAACCTTTTTATTATCAGTAAACCGTCATTACTAAACACAAATATCATCTTTAATGACTTGAAAAATACCAAGAGAACATTGTGGAAACGGGCATTATCTAAAGAAAGTTAAAAGCAATGTTATGAAGATAACAGTGGAAGATGCTATATTTCTTGTAGAGTGGTTATCTTTATTCCTCTCTTGACTGGTTGGATTTACAGGTCTTGTGAATGAAGAAAAACTCCTATATACTGTTCTGCCATTTAATTCTTGAACTGGTCTAAAATTGTTCACTAAAACCAATCTTTCAATTTCATGTTCCAGCTTGATTATTTCCTTTTCTAATCTTTTTTCATTTTCATTTTCAACATGGTGGTAGGTTTGTTCTTTTTTCTGGTGAGAACTTTGATTAACATCCATCATCAATTTATCCATGTTAGGATTTTTTTCATGATGTAAATAAAACTTGTTGGGTGGTTCTCCTAACTTTGGAGCTTCGCTCGGTACAGTTTCACTACCTTCATTACCTTGTTGTTTTTCTAACCCTACCTGCAGTTCAAGCTTCTCCAATGGATCGTTTTCAATGCCTGCTTCCGTTAGCACTTCTTCCACCATTTTCTCATCCTTCGATGAGCTTCGTATATGTCTCCTATGTTTTTTTTTATGTCTTTTATTTTGAAGTACCCTTCTAAACGCTAAAAGCTGGAAAAAAAGAGAATCACCTGATCATCATTCCTATATAATTTTTAGAGTTGGTGTTATTCGTTGTTCGATTTCAGTGTTGTAAGGCCCGCTACGATGTTCGGTTCCACTTTTACTTGTCATTTGTATTTATTTACCTATACTGGTGTCCATCACGATTTCCATATCCTTTAAAAGCAATACGACAGGTGCCACTAGTGAAGAAGGTACTGCTTAACCTTGTGGAATACCTAATGTTATCCCCAGTTTTAGTGGAGTTCGTGGTACTCAATCTTTAGTTTTCTTTGCATTGGGGAGGGGTACTGTTGTTAGTCTATTCGTTTTATTTTTCTTTTGCCCATTGTATTGGATGAATTAAACATACTGCTCATAAATTATTGTCTAGCGTTGTGGGAATGCCAGACGGCAGCGGCTTTTAATAAATTAATGTTTGTTATTGGTTTGTGGTAGTTATTTATATTCTATTTTCTCTAATATTTTATAAGTTTGTTTATGTTGTAACTTAGTGAATGCTTGTAGTAGAAGTTATTACTAGAAATTCCAATACGAAATCAATGTTTTTCACCATTTTTGAAATTTCAATTTATATTTTTTTTCTCCCAAATATATAATGGAATGGGCCCAATACTGTACTATACCTAAAATTGTCTTGTATTTCTAAAGAAAAGAGAATGTAAACGAAATATGAGTTTTATTATATGTGGTATATCCAACTTAAGTATTATGTATACCTGTCTGTGTGAGATATATTGTGATTCTATCTGACTTAAGTATTATGTATACCTGTCTCTGTGAGATATATCGTGGTTCTATTTGACTTAAGTATTATGTATACCTGTCTCTGTGAGATATATCGTGGTTCTATTTGACTTAAGTATTATGTACACCTGTCTCTGTGAGATATATCGTGGTTCTATTTGACTTAAGTATTATGTACACCTGTCTCTGAGATATATCGTGGTTCTATTTGACTTAAGTATTATGTACACCTGTCTCTGTGAGATATATCGTGGTTCTGTCCGACTTAAAGTATTATGTACACCTGTCTCTGTGAGATATATCGTGGTTCTATCCGACTTAAAGTATTATGTACACCTGTCTCTGTGAGATATATCGTGGTTCTATCCGACTTAAAGTATTATGTATACCTGTCTGTGTGAGATATATCGTGGTTCTGTCCGACTTAAAGTATTATGTATACCTGTCTGTGTGAAATATATCGTGGTTCTATCCGACTTAAAGTATTATGTACACCTGTCTCTGTGAGATATATCGTGGTTCTATCCGACTTAAAGTATTATGTATACCCGTCTCTGTGAGATATATCGTGGTTTATCCGACTTAAAGTATTATGTATACCTGTCTGTGTGAGATATATTGTGGTTCGTGAAAAACTGTCCATAGTACACTCTCAAAACAACCTGGAGTTGTCAAGGATCCATTGTAACGGAAATACCGGGTTGTATCTTGTGGGAGGAAGTTTCTAATTGGTTGAGCTGGTAGTTCTTTAGTATTATCATCCTCTATTAAAATAGAGTACAAAATTACACTGTTTTCAATCACTTTATTATAAAAAAATAACCATGATATCATGATATGTGAAGTATAGTTTCTGAAAACACTTAACATTTAGGTATGTTTTCTAAAAATATTAACACTTGTGTATGCTTCTGGAAACCGTTACACTTTGTAGGGTATCGGGCAAGAACTCGCATGTAAAAATCGATAATTTAGGTACAATAAACAATGGTGCTAAGAAAAGTATAAAAGCAAACAAAGAGACAAAACCTTGTCTTCTACAAGTAAGGTGTTATCATCTTCTGCTTCATAAACAGAAATATTATGACAAAATAGTTACTGCTTTCGTAGAAAGTGTACATATTATGACAGTTTAAGGCAATGAAGTTTGATTTGTGGTAGACATATATTTACATCAAACCTACCGGGATCTTTTACATGTTCCATGGCCTGAATGATTGGTTCTAAGGCAGCATTATCTTCTTCTCCAACCTATAGAATTAGACATATTCAGTTTTGAGTTATGCAGCATGTATTGAAGGAAACAATGTGTTGGTATGTGTAGGACAGCACATGAAAATCTGTGGAATTATATTTTCGATAGACCAGCGCCAATAATCGTGGCATCAGCTTTTAAGGAATAATATACTTCCGAATAATTTATTTTAATTATCGATTTACCCGTGGCAGTTGTTTTATCTAATCTAAGTTCTCTTTATTTTGTTGCAAACATGTGTACTAGTTTGTGTTTTATTTGGATGATGAGCTTGACTTTTATATTTGAATTTATTTAGGGAATTTTACAATATTGTTTGTAACCAATTCTATAACATCCTTACATTTCCTAACATGTAAAATATGTACTATGTAACTGATATAGGTAAAAATAAGTACTGTGTAACTGATATAGGTAAAAATATGTACTATGTAACTGATATAGGCAAAAATAAGTACTGTGTAACTGATATAGGTAAAAATATGTACTGTGTAACTGATATAGGTAAAAATATGTACTGTGTAACTGATATAGGTAAAAATATGTACTATGTAACTGATATAGGTAAAAATAAGTACTGTGTAACTGATATAGGTAAAAATATGTACTGTGTAACTGATATAAGTAAAAATAAGTACTGTGTAACTGATATAGGTAAAAATATGTACTATGTAACTGATATAGGTAAAAATATGTACTATGTAACTGATATAGGTAAAAATATGTACTGTGTAACTGATATAGGTAAAAATATGTACTATGTAACTGATATAGGTAAAAATAAGTACTGTGTAACTGATATAGGTAAAAATATGTACTATGTAACTGATATAGGTAAAAATATGTACTGTGTAACTGATATAGGTAAAAATATGTACTGTGTAACTGATATAGGTAAAAATATGTACTGTGTCACTGATATAGGTAAAAATATGTACTGTGTAACTGATATAGGTAAAAATATGTACTGTGTACCTGATATAGGTAAAAAAAAATGTACTGTGTACCTGATAAAGGTAAGAATATGTAATGTGTAACTGATATAGGTAAAAATAAGTACTGTGTAACTGATATAGGAAAACATATACATGTACTGTGTACCTGATATAGGTAAAAATATGTACTATGTAACTGATATAGGGAAAAATATGTACTGTGTAACTGATATAGGTAAAAATATGTACTGTGTAACTGATATAGGTAAAAATATGTATTGTGTAACTGATATACTTAAAACATTCTGATTTCGTAACTATTGAGTATAGAGCGTAAAATATATTATTTAATGAACATGATGTAATCACACCCATATGCATGTAATGAACATGATGTAATCACACCCATACTTAATTATAGATTTTCTGCATAAGTTAATATACTACATAGACTAATGTAATACTCTCACCACATCATAGTCCTAATGTATGAATGTACAAGTAATAAATATAACAAAATTGACTGCATTTATCCATGGATGAACAATATATTTTGTTTGAAATGTTATTAAATGTTGAGATTGAGATAAGGGCAATATCAGAGTTTAATGCAGTGAACAAATTCTGTAAAAAGTCCACCTATGCGGTGTATCTTAGTACATTTTTGTGTTTACGAATCTCATTTCGTTTGCAATATGATAGAAATAATTTAAGTTACTAGTTTAGGCTAACCTCATTATCAGTTTATAGATTTCATTCTCCCTCTTATATAATTATATTTTCTTTTTATATTTAGTTAACATAAATATTAAATTATCATGTTCCAATAGAGGGTCCGTCGTGATCGTATGGTAGTTGGGTTTACAACTACCTGTGTAACCAGTGCCTATCACCACTAACGTTATGCGTTGGAATCACTCACATGGCGAGGTGTACTCGATACAACAATATGTGATAAAGTTGGTCAGGCCGGTGGTTTTCTCTGGGTACTCCGGTGTCCTCCACCAATAAAAATGACCGCCACGATATAACTATATTGTTGAAAGTGGCGTTAGACACCATAAAACCACTGTTCCTATATATTTGTTTTTCATCTTGTCGGAATATTAAATAAATATTTGAAGGGAGTCATTATAGATTTAATTGACTCGCAGATGTTCCGATATTTTAAAATGTAGGTTTAATTTGCATAATTAGAAGGTATAATGCCCAGGAGTGACAATTTTGTTCAGACTCATGTCAATTTCATACTAAAAGAATACTTCTGAAATGTGTAAACAGGCCTAGTTACTGAAAACGATAATGTTGTATCACTCTGTACTTCCTGGCTGATCAGAACGTTTAATTCTCCACATTTTGTTGTGAGATCTTAACAAGCCCAAGTTAGGAGGATTTTGAATAAATGAACGATCATTACGTAAAATCAAAAACTCGAGGTTCCCAAAAATCCATATCCTATCTGCCAAGTCACCTTTCACGAAATAAGAAACTAAGGCGTATTTCAATGGATTGCTAACTAAATGATAAACAGAAAATACCACATAGTAGTCAGAACAGTTCCAAAGTTCAATCGTACAATGATAGAAATCGATAGACGAACATCATCACTCACTCTCCTGACTTACCACAGCCGCTTCAATAAAACATGGCGGATTTAAATTAGCTGTATGGGCCCCCCGCCCATCCCTAGTGCAAATTAAGTTAAACATAAGTAATTTCTATAACTTAAGGAACATTGACTCTGGTAAACATGGGTGTAATATAGTAAAATACACATCTCAATATATGGTGAATCCTACTGGAAATGTGGCGAATGTCGTAATATTGTACTGATGGTAATATCATGATTATCCAGGAGAACTCGGATTGTCTTGATATTTCTTGAACAGAGTTGATTTAAAGGTGACATTTTAACTGTTATGTCTTAAACGTTAATCAGATTAAAAACAAACAAATTTCCTATTTATTTTATAGTGAATGTTTCATCTATAAGAAGATTAATGTCACTCTAGATTACTATATATTACTATATCTATTGAAGTTATTATTCATCTTACCTCATACATAACACCTAAGACTGCTAATCCCATTGGTTTTATCATTGCTTCTCCAATACTTTTGTAGTTTATACTATCAAAATTCACAACATGTAGCTGAAATAGAAAACAAATATGGTCAGTTTATTTTCCTTGGCATGCCTTCCACATACTTTTCCATTTCTTTCTTTAATGTTTCCTACATGGCCAGAAGTCAGTTAACCAAACAATATGGCATCAGTTAACTAGACAATATGGTATCAGTTAACTAGACATTATAGTATCAGTTAACTAGACAATATGACATCAGTTAACTAGACAATAAGGCATCAGTTAACTAGACAATATGGTATAAGTTAACTAGACATTATAGTATCAGTTAACTAGACAATATGGCATCAGTTAAAAAAACCAATATGGTATCAGTTAACTAGACAATATGGTATCAGTTAACCAAACAATATCCTATCAGTTAACTAGACAATATAGTATCAGTTAACTAGACAATATGGTATCAGTTAACTAGACATTATAGTATCAGTTAACTAGACAATATGACATCAGTTAACTAGACAATATGGTATCAGTTAACTAGACAATATGTCATCAGTTAACTAGACAATATGGCATCAGTTAACTAGACAATATGGTATAAGTTAACTAGACATTATAGTATCAGTTAACTAGACAATATGGCATCAGTTAAAAAAACAATATGCTATCAGTTAACCAAACAATATGGTATCTAAGACTGTTTTCTATAACAGAGCTGAATAAAACGGCTGTCCGTTGTGACTAGCATTGTGGCATACCCTTCCCTTGTCAATAATAGTGTGAACATGTTCAGCTTTACACATTAGCTAACAAACAATATGTGCATATACAATGTAGTTGTCAATCAGACGAGACTAGTGATGATAACATCATGTTCTTTTCCAATTCTTCTGTACAACCAAATCCCATGTCTTGTGTTTAACTGAAAGTACATTGTATCTGTGGATAAGTGTGTCTATGTACTATAGTTATGCCTCTTTCTATTTTAATGATATATTTATATATCTGATATTTTCTGTCATATTCCTCGTTTCAAAGAGAAATATTTGGGAGTAAGCATTCTCGACTGTCTTTTTTAATTTTAAAATATGCAAGTTACATACCTCAAGTGGGCTTGCTCTGCTGTCAATTAGATGTTCGGAACCCTGGTGATTCGCATGGCCCCAGTGAAAGTGAAATTGTGCTGTACTGTAGAGCGATGGCAGGCCACCATTGGCAATATGAAATGGTCCGAATACATTTACTTGGACTGAAAATACAATGAATCAACTAGTAGGAATAATCACAATCAGCTTAGTAAAGACTGCTTTTAAATGTGAAACACAAGTTGATGACCACAATGTCATTTCAGTATTTTAACTGTTAAATCATAGGTTATTTTCTACTTCTGTACACAAAACAGCATTCCATTTGATTAAAATATGTTGGTGTACAATAGTTCAGAGTGCATTGGTTTCTGTGATTGCTGATTACTCAAGTAAAACATTAATTATATAGCAAGCGGATAAAATTATCCAATTCCATTCCTGGATGTTAATTTCTTTAATAACCCAAGAGACCAGCATGTTAATGATTAATATATTATTTCGAGAAAACAGCATGTTATGGATTAACATATTTGTTATCATTGTTGTGTCCTTTTAGAGCCACGAATGTTACAGTATTAACCATCTCCTGACACCTATAGCGATTTGTGTATGTCGCGATAAAATATTTAAATATTTGAAGATACAACCCATTACTTACTTGCATGACCATTGTTGACAACATGAAATAATGAATTAGGTTTTGGTGGGTCATACCAAATTGCAAAATCGTTCAAGTTAGGATTATATTGTGTTGTCGACGTTTCAATATCAATCGGTGACTGTTGTTTTCCAGAACATCCATCGGGGAACAAGTGCTTCCAATATCTCGGACCTACAAGAAAGTGATAATGGTGTTATGATGCTGAAAAAGACTTGTGGCTCAAAGATTAAGCGTATGTTTAATCCGAAAATGTCATAAAAATGATTCACTAAATTATGATTCATATTTTAGCTCACCTGACCTGTAAGCTTTTAACATTTCGGTCTATTTCTCACAAACCAGCGGCCAAAATCGAACCAAACGTTTTGTAGATGTTATTTGGGCAATCCTCGACATTTTACATGATATTCGTTCATTCGCAAATTCAACGTGACAGCTAGAGCCAATTATGCTTTCTGATTGGCTTATATTTCAAACGTCGTCTTCTCCGAAACTGCATGGATGATAGAATTGTTTGGTAGGAACGTTTCTGATTACCCCTTGATATCTCTAATCTCTTCTTATAATACATTTCTCTGACGTCACACTATTGTTCGAACAGTGGATTATTTTTAAGAATCTACATTGCATGCTTTTGTTCTTGAATATATGAACTTTATAACCTTTTACTGTTTTAGGCTTAAAAACGTGAGATTCATATCTTGGGTATCGAACCACCTACTTTTAGAACTTATCTAACCACTCGGCTACGGTGACCACACTAATACATTTTATAATTAGTATATATTACTCTTGATAGTAATCTTTGTTAAAAAAATATCAACAATTTGTTTAAAAAAAGCAATTGATCGATAATATACAAAACACGATACAAGTATTTCAGATCTGGCATAATTTATGTTCAGAACTGACGAGTATGTGAACCTTTAAAATGTATTCTCGCAATACAAAAACAACTAACGTACCGACCGCAAGTATAACAAATCAGACAGACCATATGTGAACATTTGGGACACTTGAAAGACCTTGAAATATCTAAATATAGACGATTTTTTTCACTTGAAATATCTAAATATAAACGAAAATGAAAACACTGTTGCAGATGGAAATGTATTATATTATAGAATACACTCCAACTTGTAGATTCTTAGAAAAACGAGACCCGTATGGCTCGAGTTGATTATTTTTAAGAATCTACAGTTGGAGTATATTTTCCATGACATAAGACCCACGTAAAAAGTTTGTGTTTGTTTTGTCAAAAGTACGACTCGAAAATAATTTAATGGTAAACAAACAAAAAAACATTCAAACTTTTAATAAGATATTTTTTTCTCTCGATATATCGGATTATGTTCTCTGATGTTTTAGAATGTAATATAGAAGTATGTTTAATAAGTATGTATATGCTTTTTTATGAATTTGGCAAAGATCTGTCAAAAAACATGTTATCTAAATGTCAGTAATAAGTTTATTGTTTCGTCACAAAATCATTACATTTGTCGGAAATGTTTTACATACAAACTAAAAGTTATGTAAATTGTTTTGTTATTTGTTGTAATATAGATGATCTCCACCAACTGACATGTTATTTTATAAAAGCAAAATATTGTTTATTTGCTTACATTGTAAAAAAATATTTTCTTTTAATTTAATATCTACCTATATGCGTTTACTATATACGTTGATATCATTTAAGCAAAAGTACAGATTACGATAAGTCATTAATTTACAGTTTTGAATGTCAAGTAGCAATAATATCTGAATAATTTATGCATAAATTAGACAATGGGTGTAGATTGATCACGTATAAATCGAACAACTGAGACATCAAAAGTGCAGTACAAGTTTGAAATCCTAACCGTTAGAATTTGTATTACATGATTAATAGTTTTAAAAGTAAAATACTAGTCAAAAAAATAGCTAACAAAGAGCTTTCTATCTCATTTGGTGCAAAGTATATAGGTTGTAAATGTAATTACTATCGAAGCAAAAGTTGTCTATTGGGTTGTAAATGTAATTACTATTGGAGCAAAAGTTGTCTATTGGGTTGTAAATGTAATTACTATGGGAGCAAAAGTTGTCTATTGGGCTGTAAATGTAATTACTATGGGAGCAAAAGTTGTCTATTGGGTTGTAAATGTAATTACTATGGGAGTAAAAGTTGTCTATTGGGTTGTAAATGTAATTACTATGGGAGAAAAAGTTGTCTATTGGGTTGTAAATGTAATTACTATGGGAGCAAAAGTTGTCTATTGGGCTGTAAATGTAATTACTATGGTAGCAAAAGTTGTCTATTGGCTGTAAATGTAATTACTATGAATCTAAAAGTTGTCTATGAAGTTGTAAATGTAATACTTATTGAAAACACCTGTGAATTGTATTTAATCAAGATATGTTTGATGAAATAAAAACATGCTTACCTAGATCCCCATCATACCTCCATTTAGAAGCATCTGAAATTACAAAAAAATATCAATAATTTATACTTGAATATCCATATGTATTTCTGCTTAGTTATTGTAAATAAGTTCATTCATCTATAGGAGGTATGAAGACTGATTATTATAAATCAGTCTTCATACGTCCTATAAATGAATGATTCTGATGTTTTCCAGTCGAACATAATTAATGTTACTTGTGTATTTGTTTTTCTTTCCGATTGAGAATTTACGTCTTCTGGTAGCCAGTACTGATAACGACAGATAATTAAAATTATGTATCTCTTTGGGATCATGAGACATTTATTTAATTACTTTTGCCGATGTTTGATATAAGAACGATATTCAGTCTTCTTGTTTCGTTCATATTATAAGCAGTGATTGTGTCGCACGTTAATAATTTTTTATTTGGCAATATCTTATACTATGATATAAATTTTTAATAACAGTTTAAACGTTTTGTGGAACAGTTTTTAATAACAGTTTAAATGTGTAACAGTTCTAGTTTGGACTATGGCTTCTCGTCGACAGAGAAAGTCTGCAAGGTATTCCCCTTATTCGACAAGTGATCAATTAAGTGAGTGCAATAATTGGTCAACTTCTAAATTCAAAGAAGAACTTTTAAAAAATGGGATAAACATTACTTCAAATTTAACTAAAACTGTTTTGAAACAATTATATTTGGATAATGTTAAATCCGTTTCTGATAAACCTATGCGTGAAAATTCGTCAAGTTTGGAAGTTGTTTCTAATGAACTTATGGGTAATAATTCGCAAAGCTCGGAAGTTGCTGAAATTTCCACACCGGAGTGAGATATACCCCGGCTACTTGGTAATTTAAATGAAGTTGTTGCAGGACTTAAGAATTCAACGGACTCATTTAATGTCAATCAGGTGAACTCATCTGCTGTAAGACCACGGCCAGAATTATCTAGAATTGTACTCGGAAATGATGAGGAGAGCAGAAACACGAATTCTCAAGACAATTTTACTTTGTATAATTGGTATGGTGATCCACCTCGGGAATCCGACTATGGTTTAAATCTTGCCAGTAACTCAGCTACGACTGCGATAAACGGAGTACCATCTTCTTCTTTGCCGTTCATGGATATTATATCACCAACACTAAAAAAGCAAATACTTGAAGGTAGGGATGTCAATTTAGCCGCTTTATTGATGAAAGATTATGAGTCTGTACAAGCTGCTAATTCTTTGCATATACAAGCAGCGGACTTGAAATTAATTTGCCAGGAAAGCATAAATATTTGTCTCTAAAAGAATTTGTATGCGCATTCGGCAAATACAAACGCGTTTTGTGTAGAGTTTTTCCTCAACGGAGCGAGGAATTGGATTGCTATCTAGCAAACAATATGCAGATCGAGACGATCTATGGAGAAAAAATGTATGACTATCACAAACTATTTTCTGCCAAAGCTGCAACTGCCCTTCGCGAATTTAAGGTCAAAATTGACTGGGGAGTAAAAGATAATGACCTTCTAACACTTTTAGCTCCACACGCAAGGCCAGATGTCTGCAGAATGTGTCATGCTATTGACCATGCTACTAATTGTTGCCCACTTTTTTCTATGAATCAAGACCGTCTTGACCTGTCTCGGCGAAAAGTGCAATATTCTGATTGTACTAATAGGAGAGGAAGAACACGCATTGTCCATGATGGGAAAGAAGTGTACAATAATTATAATAGCCTAAGGGGTTGTGTCAGATCAGCATGCTCGCTTGCACATATTTGCAATTCATGTTTTCTAAATCATACAGTTTTTAATTGCAACAAAAGTAGTTCTTCTGCTCATCAAAAGAACAATAGCGGCAATAGAATGTCCACGGTCTCTGTGGAAAAGAAATGACTATAATTTATTCCATTTATTGAAAATTCACCTATTAATGTCATTAAGTTACGCGAATTATTACAAACACATCCAGATACTGAATTTGTAAATTATGTGTGTAATGGCATACGCGAGGGGTTTGACCCTATGATTACGAATGCTGATTTATTAACCTTTGAATACAGAAATAACTTGTCAGCTCGTTCACAGCCTGTTATTGTCAAAGATTTGATTGACAAAGAATGCGAGAAAGGTTTTTTGTCGGGTCCTTACAAAATACCACCGTTTAAAAAATACAGAGTAAGCCCTCTAGGGTTAGCAGAAGGGAAATATTCTAAGAAAAAACGATTAATTTTGGAATTAACGCCCCCCCCCCCCCCCCCTGAAATATCGACGATATTAGCAGTAATAACGATTTAATTTGTAAAGAAGAATGTTCGTTGACGTATGTAAAAATAGATGATGCTATTAAAGTTATACGGGAATTTGGTCGTTTTTCGCTTTGTTCAAAATTTGATATCGAATCAGCTTTCAAACTGCTTGGTATCCGTAGAGATCAGTGGCATTTAATTTGTATAAAATGGGATAAAAAATATTACTTTTTCAATAGACTTGCTTTTGGTTGTAGAAGCTGGCCGATTATTTTTGATCATTTATCCAGAGCTATTTGCTGAATTGCTACGAACGTCTTTAAAGTGGAATTTATTTTTCATCTTTTAGACGATTTCTTGACTATAGATAGACCCGACTCTTGTGCAGAAGAACTATGGCGTTAATGACTACACTTTTTAAGCAACTCAATATTCCGCTTGCTAAGCATAAGTAGTCGGTCCTTGTACAGTTATTGAATATTTGGGAATTATTCTTGATACGGAAAAATGGAGGCCCGTTTGCCACAGGAGAAAGTAATACACATTTGTGATTTCATAAAGAAGTTTCTGAACAGGAATGTTTGTAGTAAACGTGAACTTCTACAGCTTTTGGGACATTTTAATTTTGCCATGCGAGTGATAATTCCGGGTCGATCATTCGTGTCTTACCTTATTTCACTATCAACAACGGTTCACGGCTTAAAAGATAAAGTATTTTTAGGCGACGAATGTCGTATAGATCTGCGTTTCTGACACACGTTTCTGTTAAGTTGGAATGGTATAAGCATGTTTTATGACACTAATTACACTTGTGCCACTGAAATGGAATTATATGCAGAAGCGTCATCAACAGTTGGTTACGATGGTTACTTTAAGGGAAAATGGTGTTGCTCTCCTTGGCCGAAGGATCTTCCAAGGTCGACCCGAAAAATATTTTCCATGGCATTCTTAGAACTTTTTCCCATTGTTGTCGCTGCTGTTTTGTGGGGACATTTGTGAATTTCTAAACGCATTTTATTTTTGTGTGATAACGAAGCCACTGTATATATTGTAAATAAAGGACGCTCAAAATGTTTGTTTATAATGCGACTTATGCGTATGCATATGTGGTGTGCATGCAAAAATAATTTCTGCTTTCGTTCTGAACACGTGCCAGGAGTTAAAACTGAAATCAGTTATTATCTTTCTCGTTTGCAGTTAGATCGCTTCAAGACACTTGCCCCTATGGCAGACGAAGTACCTTACAGGTGCCCACAAATCTCCAGAGTAATGTGGCATTAAAGTCTACAGTATCAGATTGATGGCAAAACGTGTTATCAGCTAGGACTTACAATGTTGGATGTCGTACTTATACTTCTTTTTAGCATCAAATGGTGTTATTTGGATAGGTAAACGTATGCCACCGACATCCGAGGATATATTAATTTACTTCGTTGTACATTGCTTCAAAAATCTGAAATTATTACATACAACTATCAAACTTTATCTATGTGGTATTCGTTTTCACTATGTGAAGAGTAACTGTGAACATCCTTTTGATTCCGCACACGAATCGACTATTCTTAGATTGAACATGATTATGCGAGCCGTAAAACGTATCCAAGGAGAGCATAACCCCAAGCAAAGGCTTCCTATTACTTTCCAAGTACTTCAGAGAATTTGTAATTCTCTTAGATCGGGTGTTTTCTCTACCTTTACTGACTATGTTAGAAACAGTATGTACCGTGGCCTGTTTTGGATTTTTGAGGTATGGCGAATTTACGATTTTGCAAGATGTCGGTCCTACCACTAATCTATGTGTAGCAGAGGTTGTGATTTTTTATTCGTACGCCAAATTACATTTGAAAGCCTCCAAATCAGGCCCTTTTCGTAAAGGGGTCACTATCTAACTGCACATCTCTAATCATACTATTTGTCCTTTCTCTGTCATTAAAAAGTACCTGGCAGTCAGGAGGGGTAGAGAAGCACCGTTTTGCCTTTCAGATCCGTTGTTCATTAAAGAAGATGGATGTGCTTTAGACAGAGAATTTTTCATCACAAGTCTGAAGCACATTCTTGACATTTGTGGATACAACTCGAATCTTTACAACGGACACTCTTTTCGCATTGGTGCCAGTACTTCAGCAGGATCTGTTAACATTCAAGACCATCTCATTAAAACTCTTGGTCGTTGGTCATCAGATAGTTATTGCCGTTACATACGAACATCTAAAGAAACAAGTCAGAAAGCACAGAAGGTTTTGACACTGTCTAAGTAATTCTTCACGCAGTGATAATCAGAGATTTGACTTAATAACACAAATAAATTTTCACTTTGTTTATTAACGACATTTACTGGTATTAACTTTAGTGTGTAACACTCTGTTCCGAACATTCAACTGTTTGACGAGTGCTGTTTTTTCCCGTGAAGAAGGGAATCGGTATTAGTTTGTAACACTTTGATTTACAATTCTGACGTTTGCTGTTTTATTGAAGAACTTACTTACTGTGTTGGCGTCAGTCTCCGAACAATTCATTACATTTTATTTACTCTATGTGTACATATTATTGTTTCGATTATTTTCTTTTTCACACTTTTACATGCGTTATGAAGGCTTCTCACTCCCCCTTTTCAAATCATTATCTTACAACTTGAGGGATTACTCAGCTAAATCTCCGGGGATCTTCATCTGAGCAATGGCCATTCCTTGCATTTTATCACTGGTCAGTCTTATAAAATGGTATTTTATCCCCCAAGTTCTATTCAACTTAATATATAATCAATGAAATCTAACATTTCATTACATTACAAATTGATAGTAAATAACCCGTCGAGTTTCTGACATTTGTTCGCAGGCAACAAATGTCTTACAACAGCCGTCAGAGCACTCGACGGAACAAGAATTCTCACATTTAACAGTAGAAACCCGTCGAATTTCTGTCAATCACTGTTTCGCAGGCAGCAATTATCTTACAACAGCCGTCGGAGCACTCGACGGGACAAGAATTCTCACATTTAACTGTAGAAACCCGTCGAGTTTCTGTCAACCACTGTTTCGTAGGCAGCGATTGTCTTGCAACAGCCGTCAGAACACTCGACGGGACAAGAATCTTTTGTTTCAAAAAATAGCTGAGATGATTCCCTAAGGGCAATGTAAGATAGTATATGTGAATAAATATATTAATAATCATATTTCTCTCTCAGTCTTACTAGTCAGTCAGAAGTAATAATTGGTATTTGCTGCACTCTGACATAGCACGGTAATCTCCCCTTTTTACATATGAGATTAGATTAATTGATTCTTGTCTAAAGTGGATGCTACCCTGCTATAGCATGGTGTCATCTCACTTAGCCAACATTCTATATTTTATATAGGTACAGGTAAGAAAAATATGTTTTTTAGTGTTTTTTTTTAACAAGTAATATCTTTTGGTGTTTCCCTGTTACATCTTGTTCTGATTATCCAGGGCTATAATCAAAATTACATGAAATATATACACCTAAATACAATTTCTATTTAATACCTTTTGAAAACATTTATTTATTTTGCATTTATTATATAATTTTTTACTTTCATTAAAAATGTACACTTTT
This sequence comes from Bathymodiolus septemdierum, assembly GCA_963383655.1. Lineage (NCBI taxonomy): Eukaryota > Metazoa > Mollusca > Bivalvia > Mytilida > Modiolidae > Bathymodiolus > Bathymodiolus septemdierum. The sequence continues at coordinate 81,492,676 of OY726520.1, forward strand.
AAAGTGTTTTATTTTCATTTATTCTTTTAATATATGCAATGGCAAATATTCTATTAACATCAATATACTTTGTTTTCTGTTCAGATATATAGTGTGATTTGTAGATGGAAAATCCTACTGTTCAGATATATAGTACATTTGTAGATGGAAAACCCTACAACTGTTATCAAAAATTTTAATGCAAGATAGTTTTTATCATCTATCTTGTATCCAAGTACTATATGTTTCAAAGTAATTTTGTTTTAGATACACAAACCCTTCATTAAATTCTGAAATTTTGTCCAACTCTTTTAGAAAGGTACAAGTAATAAAATAATGAGAGTAATCTTCATCTAATTTACAGAAATTACATAAACTATTCCCAACAATTTTCCAATTGGATAATAAAACTTTATTTGGAATAATAAAATGAAAAAGTTTCCATCTGAACATTTTAAGTTTGTTTTCTTCAAGAAATTTGAAAATGAAAAAATATAGACTACTTGTATTTGGTTTTTCAGACAACACTAAATAATTAATTCAATAATGTGTACCAATAGGGTTTGAAAATTTAACATTCACCAGTTTATTATATAATAACTTATTAGACAATGTAGATAAATTAATAAACTGATTGTTCCAGATGAAATAATCTTTTTTGATATTTACAATGCTTTTAACTGAGCTTTCTGTTTTTAAAATGTCTATCCAATTCTTTGGAAAAGCTTTTTTAAGAATACTAAATTCAGATATCCAATTAGATTTATTTTTTAACTTGTGAAGAATAAATTCTTGTGTAATTTTACCATTATTAGCTATTATATCATTAGCAAAAAATATTCCACTATTAATCCATTCTTTAGAAAATAAAAAAATAAAGTCAAATGTAATAAATCTATTTCCCCATAAAAAAATGTTGACTATGTGAGACAGTATGAAAGAATGTTGACCTTCCTAATTAAAAGGATTAAGGGGTCCCATTAAGGGTGAACAATCAGGGTAATCACAGGTAAATAAAGGTAAGTCCTAATGGATATTAATGCTGTTGTTTTTTTTCTGTCGTTCATTTACATATCTCAGTTCCTTTGCAAAATATTACGAACAGTAAAATCTGTAATTCTTATCTAACTTTTAAATGATTAATGCATGCCCTTCCTTATGTAAATGTTTGCTCATATTTTTTGATGGTCTTACTGTAAACCACATCCTATTGACACTATTGTTACCATTGATTTGTACAATAATCAATTGATTGTACGTGTATAAGATATAATTCCTTTCATAGAAATGAAGTTTACATCGGCAATAGAATAAATCTTCTTTACCATGTGACCGTTAAAGACTCATATGAGACTAAGTAGCTTTAATATATGACATGATTTCACAGGAAAGTTTTCAGTATAGAACATACGCTATTTTATTCTAGATTTTAATTATTCCAGTAGACTCTTTAATATTTAAGATGTAGATAAAAGAAATATCAGTTCCCACTCTCTTTTTGTTGACAAAAACTCGATTGACTACAATTTAGTTTTAATCGTACCCCTATGGACTTCATTGATCTGAGATATTTCTTGGTTTTCCTCCAAACCACACTTGTACTATTTTTTATAATTAATATGCATTGCTTTCTTAAATAAAAGTATACTGTTGATATCCCATTCCTGTCAACTTGATGGTAAACCATGCATATTTAAATAACTTGACTAAGACATTATAATTAATGATTTCTGTCTGTCATATGTTGAATATAGTATTTCACCTTGAGGACTTGATATATAGCATTCGACATTATTGTTGTGTGAGTGTGGAGGGGGGGGGGGGGGGGGGGGGGGGGGGTATTTGTTCTTGATGCCTCTTCTTTTGTACAATAAATGAGCCTAAGATAAAGTATTAAACGTTATTGACATAGTGTTGTCTTGATTATGATGTGAACCGCATCGGTGGTGTAATGGTTACCGTACTCGCCTCGAATGCGATAGATCGTGGATTCGATCCCTAGTCGGATCAAAAGTATTCAGGAATAAAAGCAAAGACTAGTTGGCTAGGAAAGTAGGTATCAGGTTAATGTGTCCGAGTGGAGCGACATATCCACCCGCAGACTGTTGTTTCAGAGAACTGCCACTATAAAATCCAACTAAGCGTGTTGGTCTAGTACAAAGCGGACATCATCATCTTATCGAACGTAACTTGTTCTCGCAATGATATAGCTGAAAAAATTTCATATGGCGTTAAACAACAATCACTCACTCACTTGAATATGATTTAACACATTTGAAAACGTCTTTGCAATTAACTTTTTTGTTCAAAATAGACAGATGTTTCCACTAACTAGACCAGGAACATTTTCAAACATTTATATATGGAGTAAAATACTTAAAATTTAATACAATATGGTTTTATAAAGATTTTATATTCAGTTGGATTGTATCTACAATTTTAAGCTAAATGTTAATTAAAGTTATATTCATAATTGAGAAATGGCATGCTGGGAGTCAGAATAATGGGTGCAAGTGGAGCGACATGTCTGTTTGTGTACTGTTACTTAAATGAACTGTGAGTAACAATCCATCCATCTCAGCATGTTAGCCTAGTACTAAGCAGACACCATAATTTCTTACTCTCGTCACTATGTTGCTGAAATATTGCTCACTCATTCATAATTTATAGAAATATTCACCACTGAAATAATTCTATATCAAAACTTTGTTATAATTATGTATATATTGTCCAATTCACTACCAGATTTATTGGGGAGAAAAACTCAAGCAGATGTAACGAACTAATCAGTGAACCCTCGGCCTTGAGTTAGGATCTAGAAATCTGAACACATGTTGTCGAAGCCATGTCGCTTGTATTAGACTTGGGGTCAAATAGCATCGACCTTTACCACTCGGCTACCAAGGAAACTACAGCAAAGTGTCATATGTCTAAATAATATTTACAATTAGGGTAGTTTTGATAATACAAATAATATTGACAATGTATTGTAGTTTTAGGTATACAAATGATACTTCTACAATTTCCTAAAATATTCTTTAAAGTTCACTATTGTTAATTTTTCCCATCAGATTGAATTTATTGTAAAGTAAGTAAAATCTTGTGTTCAGAATGATATTTGACCTAAAACAAAATTGATAATAAAGTTTATCATAAAGTGTATTATGTTGATATGTGTGATATTTAACCTACATTTAAGTAACTGATTGTTAAAATCATATCGATATCTACATGTATTTCAAATATAGATCATGAATAATTTGCAGATATTTGCAGATATTTGATGCAGACGTAGATTCTGTTTGTTCTGTTTATACTGCTTTCTCCTTTGTTAAAATAGAAAGACATTTTGACACATCGTTTTCATTTAATCCTGTATGAATTACTTTTTTTCTTCTTTTTTTTTTTTTATATAAATGTGTGAATCATTATGCATGTTAAAGGGGCATTATCTGCCAAAATCGTAAATTTTTGTTACCCATAAAAACTATCAGATATGATTGATGCCTTAATAAAACGTTATATAACTTATAAATGTTATGAAATGTACGCACATCTTGGGAAAAATGTACAACTGCTCGTGTTTTGAGATCGATCAAGAAATGGACGCCATCTTATTAATTATCGGCATTGTTTTACGGGGTTTCCCGAATCGTCATTAAGTCAGTACAACAATCCACTTATTTCTTATTTTCTGTGAATCTCCTTTTAGTCGGCGTTAATTACGGACAAAGAACCATGCAAGTTTGCAATTAATAAGCGACAAAATACAAATTATTCGTTTTTACCTGTCACTAGGGTAGCAGGTCAAATCGGCCCCACCAAATCATTGTTTTATTATGTTTTTTTTATTTAATTTAATAATATGTATTGTTAATTGTGTTGTTTATTTAATTCCTAATCAAATCATTGCTTTATTATGTTGTTTATTTAATTTGATAATACGTCCGTAATTACTGATCAGTGCATAATGAGCTGGATTTTACATAAATTCTTTGTTTTGCAGGAGGGGTGCCCATTATAAACAAGAACAATGTGTTTCACTCTTTTTTCAGACCAGGAAATCACATGTCCGCCATTTTTGTTGTTTATTATTGTTAACATGCAAAGTTAAATATTTCTTAAATTGTTTGGACACTATTCAACAAAATAATTAAATACATCCAATACGTTTTAATTATTGAAGAATTAAAACTGTCTAGTACAGTTGTGTTTTGTACCAGTAAATGTTTACCATTGATACGAAAATAAAAGAATCCGCTCATCAATAAAGTTTAAATTTTACATCTTTTAACCAAAAATATTAATTTATATTAATAAATACATAATTTTTATTTATTTATTCTTTTTTTATTAATTTTTTTGGGCCGATTTGACTTTCATTTTTAGGCCGATTTGACTAGGACCGATTTGACTGGAAATCTTCTACTAAAGTGTAAGGTCAGTTGCATACGGAGAAAGCGAGGTCAAATTATTCGCTTGCAAGGAAATAATAAATCGATGGTAATTTGCGTTCTCAAAAGGCGAAAAGTGGTACGATAAGCGGATGTGAAATATTTACCTTTATTTCATCATTTTAAAGCTATTTGCCAATTTTCAAAACATATAATTTTTTTGGTCAAAATCGTAGCTAATGCCTCTTTAAGTAAACAAGTCAATATCAATATCAACAAATGTGAACTCATATTTTACTGATAAAAATAATAAAAGATCAAAACTGTTTCCTAATTTACTGTAAGTAAATATTAAATGACGGTATGCATCTACAAAATGCATAATGAGAAAAAATATATTTGTAAAATATCAAGAATGTTTAAAAAAAAAAGAACAGTTCTTAAACAAAAATTTAAAATGAAACAAATATGTTTACTTACCGATTTGAAGTAATACAGAAAAAATCACTAATAGTGAGGCAATAAAATTTTCCATTTTTTAATTTGAACAGGTATACGACTCCTGTGTTTTATTAAGAATACTACATTATAATAATCTACCTGTGCTAGTCGCTCTAGTTGACTTTAGCTTGGGGTTCCCACGGGAAGCTTTTTATGATATTAATTGACAAAACAATTTAAAAATCACTTCTGATTGGTATCTTCCTTTTATCTTTATAAAAGAAGGAATTTAGTTAATGTAATTAAGAATTACATATTGTGGCAAGTTTTATTTACCTTTCTAAAGTGCCAAAAACGTATTTCTTCAGCTATGATTTATCTGATGTGTAATAAACATGTTAAAACTGTAACCGCTTTTGTCCTATCTTTTTATATACTTTCCGCTTTTAAAAAAAAATAATTTACAATTCAAAGAAGGAATAACATGTATTTTGAATATTTTGTACATATTATTTTGTGTTTGAATGAAACTTAATAAATATGCATATCAAGATTGCATTTAGCATGGTCTGGCTTATAATACAATTAAATAACTTAATTAAAGAATTTAGATTACATGTATTTATTTGACCTCTGATGGGATAAGGTATATTTTGTTTTCATCCTTGATGGCATATTTAGTTGTGTGATTATGATTGTGTTGTATACAACAATGTATGATATTATCTGGGAGTATTATTTTAGAATACATTACTCCCAGATATTATTATTTTTTTACTTTCTCAATTAAAGAACAAAACTAATATAATTAACATCAAGCTGGTTATATTTTGAAGTGATATGATTTTTTTTTCTAATTTCATTGAAACTGGACATTTATGCGCTCATTCAAATATATGAAAAAGTGAGGGTTAGGCCTATGGTGTTTAACGCCACTTTCAACAATATTTCAGTTATATCGTGGCGGGACGTAAGAAATTAAATCAAATGTTGTGTGTTAATATAATAGATATGATGAATATGAACAAATTTTAGAATCCGGTAAAAACGATTAGTACAAAAATCCGCTGAATTAGCTCATGTTCTTAGATTAGTTAATATCAGTCAAAAAACGTTATGTATGACGAATTTCTCTTTAAAAAAAAACGTCAAAGCAAGTGAAAAGCACATTTAAAATTCTGTAATTCTTTACTAAATCTGAAACCTTTCACACCAAGCTGTGTGATTGATGGTGAGTTAAGACGATCTCCATTGTTTATAGATATGAAGCAAAGAATGGTATCATACTGGACCATACTTGTTACTGGAAAACAATCAAAATATTCTTCTGTTATGTATAAATTAAACTAATGTTTCATTTCTACTATACACAAAATGTATTTTTTATGGCTAATCTGTGTCAAAATATCTTCCAGGAATGTGGGTTTTCCTATATTTGGGATAGATATACTTTTATGATGCATGGTTTAACTATAATACATTTGTATAATAAATTTCAGCAAACTTGGTAGGAAACTCATCAACGTTGTTCTAAACCTTTAAACTACCGTAACCAAAAGTTAACGTCCACCTCGATTGTTACACTAAGACGCTTCAAATCAGGAAGTGATCGAAACGTTAAAATTGTGCTCTCATATTTGTTTAACTATTGTTATAAAAGTGTTATTGCACGAATATTGATGATATAACATTCTGTCTAGGACAACATTCGTGCAATAAACATACATTGCACGTTTAATACACAATGCGCATGAAAACGACTATTCAAAATTGACCAATGAAAACGTTCAAAATAACTAGCTTGCACCGAGTTTCCGAATACCCGGCGTGCTATATTAGCCAATTTTCTCATGTTTCTCTGTTGAAAATGGGGTAATTTGTATTGAAGTGTTTGTAGAATGGATGGATTTTGATAAAATTAATGTCTAAGGGATTATCAGGGGCGGATCCAGGATTTCAAGTTAGGGGGGGGGGGGGGCGCACTTGAAAAAAAATGCGCCGAGCGGAGGGAGACGCGAAAATTTGTGGGGTAGTTCGTGTGAAAAATCACGATTTTACGCCGAAAAATCATATTTTTTCCAATTTTAGGGGATCCGCCCCTGATTATAATATAACTTTGTTTTCTGATTAATTGTCGACTGCTTCATAAGTTCAAAAATAATTAGATAAACTAAAAGGGCAATGCAACGTGTAAAAATATATAATGATTTATTACATTTAACAGGCGAATGAACGAATGCTGATATGCTTAATTAATAGAGGGACGGAGGACAGCCCCCGTCCCTATCTCTCTCTCTCTCTTTTTTTTTTTCTTTTTTTTTGGGGGGGGGTGAACGTCCCCTCCGCCCCTGGATCCGCCACTGGCAACAAAGTGAAATCTTCAGTTATTTAATCACGGTTTAAAATTTGATTTGTACTTATCGGTAAATAAAAGATTAATCTTAAATGTACGTCTCTTCAGTCAGTTTTATAAATGACCGTAAAGTCTCTATTAGCCGATGTCATACAAGATATGATATAGGTACATGTACATCGATATTTAAACAGATCATGGACTTATAATATCATATATGTCCTTGAACAGATCAATTGGATAATGGCATACTAAGACAAAATATTACAAAAAATACAAACAATACAAGTTCTATATACATCAGACAAGTTCTAAAGGTTATAAAAAGTCAACTCACATTCTTAACGCCCGACACGTACACATTTACACAAGTCTAATAGGTTCTTACACGAGTCCTTATTGAAGATCTGGGATTTCTTCCACGAGTGTGAGAAATTCCGTCTTTTCACGAGTGGAGCGTAGCGGAACGAGTGGAAAGACGCTGAATTTCTCTCAAGAGTGGAAGAAATCCCAGATTTTCAATAAGGACGAGTGCAAGTACCTGTTTCTTCCGTTTCAACTTAAAAACAAAGCATGTCGATTTCATTCATTCATTCGCATGTCAATGTCATGTTTACTACACAAAATATTACAACGCCACGTGCAATGCAGTAAATAGACACTTATTTAAAACCGCATTAAATCTATTAGGGGAAATCAGTTAAAATTCAGGTAAAATTGATATTTGAAGCTTTTTTAAATCTACTAAAGCCCCTGTTACACGGTAAGGCAAGTATCATGATACTTGTAAGCCAAAAAATACAGTGTAAACAGTGCTATTACTCTGTATCATGCAACTTTTAGAAGTTGCATGATACACACTTTGGGATAGAACATGTTCTATTCTGTACAGCAAGGATCGCGATACATTTTATGTCTGACCAATCAGAGATCTTGGTTTGAGGTCAGGAGGTTACAACATCATCAACAAATAAAAGCACATGGTCGGTACATGGTAAATAAAACATGGAAAAGGGAAAAAAGTAGTGATGTTATTTGGTCAAAGGAACAGATGGAGAGTCCTCAATTTGTATGATAATGTCTTCATTGTCGGGATTCTCCATTTTGGCGGGAACAATTTGTAAGCAAACTCTGCATGAAACATGCTACTTGATTTAGTGTGTAAACTGACAAGGATCATGATACAAAAAGTTGCATGATACAAGTATCGCGATACTTGCTTTACCGTGTAACAGGGCCTTAAGACGACGATTTATATTACTACAGCAGTCGTAGAAGCGGACTCCATTGATTATACTCGGCCGATTTGATTGGCTGACAATGTCATGTAAGACAAGGTCACGCGCAGCTGTCTTTATGGCTTGTCTTACATAGACAACGCATCAAAACAGAAGAAACATAATTCCTTTACTTTTGTCTACATTGTGTGTTGTTGTTATAAAAACAAGTTGTTACATGAAATTACATGTACGTGAAATCCTGTACTACACATATTTACTGTTTCAACATTGTTTACAATCACAATGGCGGGAAGGAGTCTTTAAATCAATTATAACTATTTATCACAAGAAAGGTGTTATACTCGGTCCAATGCCTCCTTTGATTTAGAAACCATGTTGTGTAATTATTTGTACAAACCTACATTTGTATTATACTTCTGTTTGGGATTATGTATATGTTTTCAACATGGTAATTAACTTTGAACGATTGTGTGATGTTATCTACAAGTTTTAATATATTTTAGATGAATGCCTTTATCAATAGGTTCAAATGCTTTATTTAGCTATTATTAGTTATTTTTCAAATGTCACTATTTTGAAATGCATGTTTATTATTGAAAGAGGGTATGGACGGGTACTATTCCTGGCTTATTTTTCGTTTAATTTTGAAGGCCGATATTACTGACTGATTATATTATATTAATTATAACGAATTTACATGAAAAGCATGCTTCCTGGTTATGTATAGCAGTTATCAGTGTCCGGCAAACTTCGGAAAATCAACCGACTTATAATTAGGTGTGTTAATGGCGATTTTACCAACAGACATTCGAATTCTTTTCACTAATTGCGACATTATTGCATATTTTTTAAACCTGGCTTCTTGTTCAGAACATTTTATTAGTATAAAACATCGAATATTGGCAACATTTAATATAAACAAAATAAATCAATTTGAGCGACTGTATGCCTTTAACGTCCAGTGAGCAATATTTCAGTTATATTCAGGACGAGAACAAGGTCAACAACAATATATAGCAAAAACTATATAAAAACTATATAAAAACGACGCGTCTACACTTTTCGAAATCTACAAAAGAAGCCTTTAACTTACGATGAGCGTGGTCTTCTCCAAACACGCGACGCTCTGTGGTTTACGGTCAGGTTTTCCGCATTTCAGCACCTGACGAGAGAACACCCATATCCCCCACAGTGACACGCTGAGCATCTCTGTTGGTTTGAGACACGGGAAACTTCACGAGTACCCGGAATGGCGGATATACAGTAGCTAACGTACGTCTTCTGTTAAAAACACAGATGTGATGGAATTATTTAACTAGATAATTATAGACATTGCCCTGTACACACGCTTTGTTTTATCTATCGGAAATCTAAGTTAGCCACCATCGCAGGACAAATAAACGTTAGAGAAAACCGAAAGGGGTAATTAAGAATGGACAATCTGGAGACACTGACAAAGTTTGAACATAAGTATGTCGAGTAGATCCGGACATTCGAGGCTTTTGAGAATGTGTTCCATTCCCTTGAATTCAGTCGAAGATTTGTCTAAGATGTATGTAATTATTTATTGAATGGAACTTTTCCCTTTACATATATATATATATATATTATATATATATATATTGTTTGTGAAGGTCAGGGTTATTTTCTGCATTTTATTGTTCAAATTCGGAGGTGTTTCTCAGTACATCATTTATGCCTTGTGTTTATTTAATAGCTATATTTATTCTTGCAGGTTCAAAAGAAACATTTGAAGCATTTACCAGACATGTTGAGGAGCAACTGACTTTATACAAGTCATTTGTGATAGTTAATCTAGCAGAATTGTCTGGCAAGGAGAAAGCCATCAGTGATGCTTACTTATCTAACGTTCTTGACTACAACTCACCAGATGTCATTTATATCTCATTTGATTTCCATGAATATTGGTATAGTAGTTTATCCAATAGGTCATATAGTAATGCTTTGAAATTGTGTCAATTATAGCATTAATCTTGCATAAAAAATGTATACTAGTATATAGTGTCATAGTTAATATTATACAAGTATATGTTTTCTATTTACAAACACAAATAACGTAAATAATACATGAACCCTCCTATAAACAACCATATTTTCATTGTACAATTTATAATGTAAAAACGATTATGTCATTCCTGGTTTTAATAAAGATGCTTCTTTGTTCAACACCGCATTGAATCAATTTAGTTATATATATAAGAATATCTTTGATATTGTTTTAGGAAACCATTACAAAAATTATAACAGACAGAAACTGTTAAATTAGAACTTGAACTACGAATGTTTTTAGGGACATAGGTGTAAGAATTATTAGCTCACTTTGACTTTTCCTCCCTCTGTGTCGCCTCCCCCTCCCTCTGTGTCGCCTCCCGTGTCGTTGTCATCGTCTTTAATTCTTGCATTTTAATCTTCTTCTCTGAAACAACTATAGGCCAATTGGATTCAAATTTGTTAGAAATGTTCATTGGATGGTCGGTCCTCTACAAAGTTGATGGTTTTTTTTTTTATCGGAAATCAACCACGGAAAAAAGAGATTCTAAAAGGGGACAAATTAGGTGTGCAGTCATTTTATCTCAAAATGTTCATCGTTATGGTTTATTGATGGCCCATCAATACACTGTTGCTGTTGTTTCTCTCGAAAAGAAGTCTAAGCTGAGTTCAAATTCCGAACTTTCGGATATTTGGATGGTCATCTTAATTAGTTATTCTTCGATTTCCCCCCTCAGATTTCACATACAATGTTCTACCTGTGGTTTTCAAACATATTTTACCTATCTCGTTCATAGGGGATCAACGAGAGCTAAAAGGTACCTTCACCAAAATGATAACGTTTTCATTTGAAGTTTTATTTATATGCAGTTTTTTCCCCATTGAAATCTAATGAAAAATTCCTGTGTGAAGTGTTCCGACAGATTTGTTATAGATTTTATTAGATTAAATCTGGATATGATTGAATATAAACAATTTAAACTGAGCATGAAGATGAGTAATACAGGCCCACGTGAGCTTCTAGGTTAATAAACTTCCTTCATGTCCCATTGGTTGCATTCATACTTTTATTCATATATTAAATAATACACTGCTGTTTGTTTTGAATGATATTTAAAATAGATATGTGAGATTATATTTCGTTTCTTGAGAGATGTGAAAGTAAATTAAATAATAAATAGGAAAATTATGATCACTGACAAGTAACAACTTAACAAGGACAATACACATGTATATTGTAACTACGGTTAAATACAAAGGTCATACTAAAAAGGTCACCTTGAGAGTTAAATCATGATTAATGTTTTACCATAAAGCAATATATATATATATATATATATATATAGAGACACCTGTTTTACTTGTGTGTTATCTATAGTCTGACATCTATATTTATTGTACATTTTAATGTTCCGATGGTCAAATTAGGGAACAGATAGATACAATCTTTAATTTTGTGTTAGAAAAGATGAAACACTAGTGTAGTTTATACTTGAGAGTCGTCAGAGTACAAGCATGTAAATGAAGACAAGGACACCTTTGACGATGAAAGTTCATCATTCTTTTTTTTTTATTAATATAATTTATATCAAGAGGGTCTTTTTGGAGTAAGATATAAATAGGGTTATTTTTCAGGTTGATTTCTGTTTAAAAATCCAGGGATGGTGGAGGAAGGAGGCATTTGATGTAAAATTAGGTACAATGGTGCCGCTTGAGATTAAACCCCCATTCACATATATTCGAAATACGAAAACTATACCCTTTCATATGTTATTCAGTTATTGATGATCTATTTATATTTAGATTAATGGCGGGTTTACACGGTAAGATTAATCGTATATTACAAATCATGTACTATTTTTATAGTATACTACACCGCCGTTCACACATACAAATTTATCCTATACTTTTTATATACTATTAAAGAAAATCACTTTCCCTCCAAAACAAAATGGATCTGACTGATAAAGATGTCATGTCTGCAGCCATATGTATTACAATTATTCTTGGTGCTATAAGAAGGAACCGGAACAACAGGAAACCTGCTCACAGATCGTGTTGGGTCCGTCCTTGGATAAAAAACACTTTTGACAGAATTATCAAGAAGAGATCCTCATAGTTTTAGGAATTCATTTTGAAAATGGACAAGGAAGCACTTGAAGAACTATTAGGACTATTACTTTGTTTATATCAGGCTTGTGTTTGTAGAGATACACTTTTACCTTTGATGTGACTGGATATATGAATGATTTTAAAATAGACCAGTGACCTAATCTTAACACAATCGTATATGGGTTTTTTTTCTGTAGTATATTAATAATAATTAGCGATACAGACGACATGATTGTAGTATACTATTAAATGTACAGGATTTATTTCACTGCGTGAAGTCGTCTTAAAAGTCCAAAATAAGACACAGTGTTCAATTTTATATCTTATAAAGTTAAAGTAATATTACACCAGTTTTGGGTGAAGAAATTGTTTCCCTGAAAATTAAATTTGGAATACGGCGGTAGCTTTACTAAGCTATTCATGCATGTTTCAAGTCGAAATATGTTGCCAACAACTAGAAATCTGCAAATCCGTGTGCATGTTTACCGTCCTCGCCATTGTTGTGGAGACTGATTAACTTTCGGTTGTTTTGTTCCGATGATTGCCGATCATGACCTCGTGAAGAAAAGTTTTGGTCCGATGATTGCCGATCATGACCTCGTGAAGAAAATATAAACAATCATGGATGCTGAGGTAAGCACGCACACATTCCTGACAATGATTATTGAGGAATCTGTCTGTTTCATGTCGTGTGAACCACTTTTTGTTTTGCAATTATTCTTATGTGGTACACACGGAATATAATTAGCTCACCTGGTCATAGGCCATGTGAGCTTTTGTCATGGGTAAGCGTCCGTCCGTCCGTTAGCTTTTCATATTTAACTCTTCTTCTCTGCAACCGCTGAACAGATTTCAACCAAACTTGCCATAAATGTTCATTAGATGGTCCTCTATACCAGATTTGTGTTTTTTGGTGTAGATCGGAAATTCAACATGGCTGCCAGGGCCAATAACGTGTTCTGATTGGCTGAAATTTAAAAAATCTTCTTGTCAGAAACCACCAAGCCAATTGAATTGTGACTTTGCAGGAATGATCATTGGGTGGTCCTGTACTAAACTTGTGAATCGTTGGCCGATCGGAAATTCAAGATGGCCGCCATGACTCGACTTAGTTTTAACATAGATCCCTATGGAAAAAATGTTTAAAAGTCTTCTCCTCTGAAACCAGTAAATCAATTTAAAGCAAACATGGCATGAATGGTCCTTAGGTGGTCAACTTTCAAAATTATGTCCTGTGACCCCGACCTCCATCCAAGATGGCCGCCGTCAGCGGAAATAGTTTTAACATAGGACCCTATGGAAAAAATGTTTATCTTTTTTTCCTCTGAAACCAGTAAGCCAATTTAAAGCAAACATGGCATGACTGGTCCTTAAATGGTCAACTTTCAAAATTATATCCAGTGACCCAGACCTCGATCCAAGATGGCCGCCATCAGCGGACATAGTTTTACCATAGGACCCTATGGGAAATATGTTTAAAAATCTTCTCCTCTGAAACCAGTAAGCCAATATAAAGCAAACATGGCATGGATGGTCCTTAAGTGGTCAATTTTCAAAATTGTGTCCGGTGACCCTGACCTCCATCCAATATGGCCTACTTCAGCAGACATATTTTTAACATAGGACCTATGGGAAAATTGTTTAAAAGTCTTCTCCTCGGAAACCAGTCAGCCAATTTAAAGTAAACATGGCATGGATGGTCCTTGGGTAGTATACTTTCAAAACTGTGTCCGGTGATGGCTGCCATGAGCAGACATAGTTTTAACATACATTGTAGAACCCTATGGGATTTGAATAGTAAAACTTAGATGTATTCGGCATGCAGACATTCTTAAGAGGGCTTATTTATGTCAGGTGAGCGATACAGGCTCACATGAGCCTCTAGTTTTAAATGTATTCAAAAAGTCCTTGAAACTTTACCCTTCAAGTTCTGTAACATTTTTTAAAGGTTGTGTAATATGAAATGTAAGGTGACATTAAAGTAAAAAAAAAACTGAAATATTTTAATCAGAATGTAAACAGCATGTATCACTATATACAATAATGTACACGCATCAGCATCAGCAGGCAATATGTGGTGCATATTCAAAAACAGAACAAATTCAACAATATACATCTTTGCAAGAAAATAATACAGTTCTGAGGGAGGAATGTGACAAAACTGAAGCAATGAATTTTGACTACCACTGGAAAAGTATACATGTATATGGAGTTGGGTAGGGACAAACAATCAAGACTTTTATATTTGATGCGAAGGGCCTACTGAGTACTCTTTTTAGCTCACCTGGCCAAATGCCATGTGAGCTTTTGCCATCACTTGGCGTCCGTCCGTCCGTCGTACGTCGTAAACTTTCACATTTAAATCTTCTCCTCTGAAACCCCTGAACCGAATTAAACCAAACCTGGCAGGGATGGTCCTTGGGTGGGTCCCTTTCAAAAATATGTCCGACAACTCCGCCCTCCATTCAAGATGGCTGCTGTTACTAAAAATAGAAATGTCTTCAATTGTCCATTGCTGCTTTAGTATATGTCAAAATGAGCTCGAATTTTAACTTGCAGCTACATGGCAATGAGTAGTTTAACATATATTCTGGGTTTTTCTGTGAGATTTTTTCAGCCAGTTTATTCCATTTAGGAATATTTTGAGATAAAAATCACATCTAAATCTTTTGCTCAGAAATTTAAGTTGAAATGATCTTTGGGTGGCCCACTTTCAAAATTATGTGTAACACCCCCATTTTCTATCAACTTTAGATGTCAAATTGAAAACTAGGTGAGCGATTACAGGCTCCTGGGAGCCTCTAGTTTGATCTTTTCTCATCAACTGAACATTGCGCATGAGCGATAATCTCCCCGAAAGAGTTCAAATATTGGGTCACACGCATATCCTTTACATTACTGTACGGGACAACATAATTATCTGCTGTCAAATATTTTGCGATTTAATCTTAAAATCTGCTTTTGAGCGTATTTTTAATGTTATGCAGTTGATTTTAGGTAAAATTAAGTGACATATTAGGGGAAAATATTGAATCCAAAAATTCCACGATATTTGCCTTTCATATTACTTTAAATTAAAGCTTAACTATAGAAGTATTTGTCTTAGCTATTTAAAAAAAAAAAAAAAAATTTGCACAGGCTTGTAGAATTATGATCTATTGATATAACTCCCCATCCATTGATATCCTGAAGTGGAAAATTTACAACCCAATCATATATTTGAAAACGGAAGAAGTCGTCCCATTCCAGCGACACGTCTATGTATACCTTTATATGAGGAGTGACCCCTGTGTATAAAATGCAGATTGAAAAATAGTAGAGATTAATAGTGATTTATATATATTTGAACGTTTCTCTAATAAATTGCTATTAAATCCTTTCTTATTACTAATAATATTAGATGGTCCTACTATATAGTTCTATGCCAGTTTTGCTAAATGGATACATGTACGTATCAATTACCAAAAGCATGCAGTATATCTCAATATGTTGTTGAAAATTATGTTAATTGTAATGAATATTAGTGCCCTATCATGATGGTTAAATAAATGTAGAAAGGAGTTACAATAAGCATGAAAATACACACACAAAAACTATCAGGACTTTGCTCATTAGCAAAGAAGTCATACATATTTACATAAATAATTAAATCAAATTGTCACTGTATTTTAATGAACTATTTTTCAAAAACTATGTTTTGTTTTGACATTAAAATATATGTATTTCTTTTGAATTAGATAAAATAATAAATATTTATATTGAATCATCCTTTAAAGATTTATAAGTACATGTACTATATATTTTTTCTATGTAAACATTGCTTGAACCGGTAAAAGCATTCAAATCATATTAATAAATCAATAATAGAAGTAATCGATAAGTTTATTTTACCAAAAATCAAGACACGACAAGTGTTGGGTTTCCTGATATCTACTGAAGGCCGCGATGGGGTTGAATTAGGTCAGTGGTCAGGGGCTTTCCTCTTCCAATGAGTCTTGTTGTCACGTTGACCAGAAAATAAAATAATGAGTCAGGATAAAGACTAGTAGTCCAACTCCAACTCAACCCTAATGTCAGATATTATGAAATTGATATCTGAATTAAGATAACTTGTAGCTACAAACTGATAGCTGAAGTCAGGACAGTTAATATCTGAATTAAGATAACTTGTAGCTACAAACTGATAGCTGAAGTCAGGACAGTTGATATCTGAATTAAGATAACTTGTAGCTACAAACTGATAGCTGAAGTCAGGACAGTTGATATCTGAATTAAGATAGCATGTAGCTACAAACTGATAGCTGAAGTCAGGACAGTTGATATCTGAATTAAGATAACTTGTAGCTACAAACTGATAGCTGAAGTCAGGACAGTTGATATCTGAATTAAGATAACTTGTAGCTACAAACTGATAGCTGAAGTCAGGACAGTTGATATCTGAATTAAGATAACTTGTAGCTACAAACTGATAGCTGAAGTCAGGACAGTTGATATCTGAATTAAGATAACTTGTAGCTACAAACTGATAGCTGAAGTCAGGACAGTTAATATCTGAATTAAGATAACTTGTAGCTACAAACTGATAGCTGAAGTCAGGACAGTTGATATCTGAATTAAGATAACTTGTAGCTACAAACTGATAGCTGAAGTCAGGACAGTTGATATCTGAATTAAGATAACATGTAGCTACAAACTGATAGCTGAAGTCAGGACAGTTGATATCTGAATTAAGATAACTTGTAGCTACAAACTGATAGCTGAAGTCAGGACAGTTAATATCTGAATTAAGATAACTTGTAGCTACAAACTGATAGCTGAAGTCAGGACAGTTAATATCTGAATTAAGATAACTTGTAGCTACAAACTGATAGCTGAAGTCAGGACAGTTAATATCTGAATTAAGATAACTTGTAGCTACAAACTGATAGCTGAAGTCAGGACAGTTGATATCTGAATTAAGATAACTTGTAGCTACAAACTGATAGCTGAAGTCAGGACAGTTGATATCTGAATTAAGATAACTTGTAGCTACAAACTGATAGCTGAAGTCAGGACAGTTGATATCTGAATTAAGATAACTTGTAGCTACAAACTGATAGCTGAAGTCAGGACAGTTAATATCTGAATTAAGATAACTTGTAGCTACAAACTGATAGCTGAAGTCAGGACAGTTAATATCTGAATTAAGATAACTTGTAGCTACAAACTGATAGCTGAAGTCAGGACAGTTGATATCTGAATTAAGATAACTTGTAGCTACAAACTGATAGCTGAAGTCAGGACAGTTGATATCTGAATTAAGATAACTTGTAGCTACAAACTGATAGCTGAAGTCAGGACAGTTAATATCTGAATTAAGATAACTTGTAGCTACAAACTGATAGCTGAAGTCAGGACAGTTGATATCTGAATTAAGATAGCAGTCAGGACAGTTGATATCTGAATTAAGATAACTTGTAGTTACAAACTGATAACTGAAGTCAGGACAGTTGATATCTGAATTAAGATAACATGTAGCTACAAACTGATAGCTGAAGTCAGGACAGTTAATATCTGAATTAAGATAACATGTAGCTACAAACTGATAGCTGAAGTCAGGACAGTTAATATCTGAATTAAGATAACATGTAGCTACAAACTGATAGCTGAAGACAGGACAGTTGATATCTGAAATAAGATAACATGTAGCTACAAACTGATAGCTGAAGTCAGGACAGTTAATATCTGAATTAAGATAACATGTAGCTACAAACTGATAGCTGAAGTCAGGACAGTTGATATCTGAATTAAGATAACATGTAGCTACAAACTGATAGCCGAAATCAGGACAGTTAATATCTGAATTAAGATAACATGTAGCTACAAACTGATAGCTGAAGTCAGGACAGTTAATATCTGAATTAAGATAACATGTAGCTACAAACTGATAGCTGAAGTCAGGACAGTTAATATCTGAATTAAGATAACATGTAGCTACAAACTGATAGCTGAAGTCAGGACAGTTGATATCTGAAATAAGATAACATGTAGCTACAAACTGATAACTGAAGTCAGGACAGTTGATATCTGAATTAAGATAACATGTAGTTACAAACTGATAGCTGAAGTCAGGACAGTTAATATCTGAATTAAGATAACATGTAGCTACAAACTGATAGCTGAAGTCAGGACAGTTGATATCTGAAATAAGATAACATGTAGCTACAAACTGATAGCTGAAGTCAGGACAGTTGATATCTGAATTAAGATAACATGTAGCTACAAACTGATAGCTGAAGTTAGGACAGTTAATATCTGAATTAAGATAACATGTAGCTACAAACTGATAGCTGAAGTCAGGACAGTTGATATCTGAATTAAGATAACATGTAGCTACAAACTGATAGCTGAAGTCAGGACAGTTGATATCTGAATTAAGATAACATGTAGCTACAAACTGATAGCTGAAGTCAGGACAGTTAATATCTGAATTAAGATAACTTGTAGCTACAAACTGATAACTGAAGTCAGGACAGTTAATATCTGAATTAAGATAACTTGTAGCTACAAACTGATAGCTGAAGTCAGGACAGTTGATATCTGAATTAAGATAACTTGTAGCTACAAACTGATAGCTGAAGTTAGGACAGTTGATATCTGAAATAAGATAACTTGTAGCTACAAACTGATAACTGAAGTCAGGACAGTTGATATCTGAAATAAGATAACTTGTAGCTACAAACTGATAGCTGAAGTCAGGACAGTTGATATCTGAAATAAGATAACTTGTAGCTACAAACTGATAACTGAAGTCAGGACAGTTGATATCTGAAATAAGATAACTTGTAGCTACAAACTGATAGCTGAAGTCAGGACAGTTGATATCTGAATTAAGATAACATGTAGTTACAAACTGATAGCTGAAGTTAGGACAGTTAATATCTGAATTAAGATAACTTGTAGCTACAAACTGATAACTGAAGTCAGGACAGTTAATATCTGAATGAAGATAACTTGTAGTTACAAACTGATAGCTGAAGTCAGGACAGTTAATATCTGAATTAAGATAACATGTAGCTACAAACTGATAGCTGAAGTCAGGACAGTTGATATCTGAAATAAGATAACATGTAGCTACAAACTGATAGCTGAAGTCAGGACAGTTAATATCTGAATTAAGATAACTTGTAGCTACAAACTGATAACTGAAGTCAGGACAGTTGATATCTCAAATAAGATAACTTGTAGCTACAAACTGATAGCTGAAGTTAGGACAGTTAATATCTGAATTAAGATAACTTGTAGCTACAAACTGATAGCTGAAGTCAGGACAGTTAATATCTGAATTAAGATAACATGTAGCTACAAACTGATAGCTGAAGTCAGGACAGTTGATATCTGAAATAAGATAACATGTAGCTACAAACTGATAGCTGAAGTCAGGACAGTTAATATCTGAATTAAGATAACTTGTAGCTACAAACTGATAACTGAAGTCAGGACAGTTGATATCTCAAATAAGATAACTTGTAGCTACAAACTGATAGCTGAAGTTAGGACAGTTAATATCTGAATTAAGATAACTTGTAGCTACAAACTGATAGCTGAAGTCAGGACAGTTGATATCTGAATTAAGATAACATGTAGTTACAAACTGATAGCTGAAGTTAGGACAGTTGATATCTGAATTAAGATAACTTGTAGCTACAAACTGATAACTGAAGTCAGGACAGTTAATATCTGAATTAAGATAACATGTAGCTACAAACTGATAGCTGAAGTCAGGACAGTTAATATCTGAATTAAGATAACTTGTAGCTACAAACTGATAACTGAAGTCAGGACAGTTAATATCTGAATTAAGATAACATGTAGTTACAAACTGATAGCTGAAGTCAGGACAGTTGATATCTGAATTAAGATAACTTGTAGTTACAAACTGATAGCTGAAGGCAGGACAGTTAATATCTGAATTAAGATAACTTGTAGCTACAAACTGATAACTGAAGGCAGGACAGTTAATATCTGAATTAAGATAACATGTAGTTACAAACTGATAGCTGAAGGCAGGACAGTTAATATCTGAATTAAGATAACTTGTAGCTACAAACTGATAGCCGAAGTCAGGACAGTTGATATCTGAATTAAGATAGCTTGTAGCTACAAACTGATAACTGAAGTCAGGACAGTTGATATCTGAATTAAGATAGCTTGTAGCTACAAACTGATAACTGAAGTCAGGACAGTTGATATCTGAATTAAGATAACTTGTAGCTACAAACTGATAGCTGAAGTCAGGACAGTTGATATCTGAATTAAGATAACTTGTAGCTACAAACTGATAGCTGAAGTTAGGACAGTTGATATCTGAAATAAGATAACTTGTAGCTACAAACTGATAACTGAAGTCAGGACAGTTGATATCTGAAATAAGATAACTTGTAGCTACAAACTGATAGCTGAAGTCAGGACAGTTGATATCTGAAATAAGATAACTTGTAGCTACAAACTGATAACTGAAGTCAGGACAGTTGATATCTGAAATAAGATAACTTGTAGCTACAAACTGATAGCTGAAGTCAGGACAGTTGATATCTGAATTAAGATAACATGTAGTTACAAACTGATAGCTGAAGTTAGGACAGTTAATATCTGAATTAAGATAACTTGTAGCTACAAACTGATAACTGAAGTCAGGACAGTTAATATCTGAATTAAGATAACTTGTAGTTACAAACTGATAGCTGAAGTCAGGACAGTTAATATCTGAATTAAGATAACATGTAGCTACAAACTGATAGCTGAAGTCAGGACAGTTAATATCTGAAATAAGATAACATGTAGCTACAAACTGATAGCTGAAGTCAGGACAGTTAATATCTGAATTAAGATAACTTGTAGCTACAAACTGATAACTGAAGTCAGGACAGTTGATATCTCAAATAAGATAACTTGTAGCTACAAACTGATAGCTGAAGTTAGGACAGTTAATATCTGAATTAAGATAACTTGTAGCTACAAACTGATAGCTGAAGTCAGGACAGTTGATATCTGAATTAAGATAACATGTAGTTACAAACTGATAGCTGAAGTTAGGACAGTTGATATCTGAATTAAGATAACTTGTAGCTACAAACTGATAACTGAAGTCAGGACAGTTAATATCTGAATTAAGATAACATGTAGATACAAACTGATAGCTGAAGTCAGGACAGTTAATATCTGAATTAAGATAACTTGTAGCTACAAACTGATAACTGAAGTCAGGACAGTTAATATCTGAATTAAGATAACATGTAGTTACAAACTGATAGCTGAAGTCAGGACAGTTGATATCTGAATTAAGATAACTTGTAGCTACAAACTGATAGCTGAAGGCAGGACAGTTAATATCTGAATTAAGATAGCATGTAGCTACAAACTGATAACTGAAGTCAGGACAGTTAATATCTGAATTAAGATAACTTGTAGCTACAAACTGATAACTGAAGGCAGGACAGTTAATATCTGAATGAAGATAAAATGTAGTTACAAACTGATAGCTGAAGGCAGGACAGTTAATATCTGAATTAAGATAACTTGTAGCTACAAACTGATAGCCGAAGTCAGGACAGTTGATATCTGAAATAAGATAACTTGTAGCTACAAACTGATAGCCGAAGTCAGGACAGTTGATATCTGAATTAAGATAACATGTAGTTACAAACTGATAGCTGAAGTCAGGACAGTTGATATCTGAATTAAGATAGCTTGTAGCTACAAACTGATAACTGAAGTCAGGACAGTTGATATCTGAAAAAAGATAACTTGTAGCTACAAACTGATAGCCGAAGACAGGACAGTTAATATCTGAATTAAGATAACTTGTAGCTACAAACTGATAGCCGAAGACAGGACAGTTAATATCTGAATTAAGATAACATGTAGCTACAAACTGATAACTGAAGTCAGGACAGTTGATATCTGAAATAAGATAACTTGTAGCTACAAACTGATAGCTGAGGTTAGGACAGTTGATATCTGAATTAAGATAACTTGTAGCTACAAACTGATAACTGAAGTCAGGACAGTTGATATCTGAATTAAGATAACATGTAGCTACAAACTGATAGCTGAAGTCAGGACAGTTAATATCTGAATTAAGATAACTTGTAGCTACAAACTGATAGCTGAAGTCAGGACAGTTGATATCTGAAATAAGATAACTTGTAGCTACAAACTGATAACTGAAGTCAGGACAGTTGATATCTGAATTAAGATAACATGTAGCTACAAACTGATAGCTGAAGTCAGGACAGTTAATATCTGAATTAAGATAACTTGTAGCTACAAACTGATAGCTGAAGTCAGGACAGTTAATATCTGAATTAAGATAACTTGTAGCTACAAACTGATAACTGAAGTCAGGACAGTTAATATCTGAATTAAGATAACATGTAGTTACAAACTCATAGCTGAAGTCAGGACAGTTGATATCTGAATTAAGATAACTTGTAGCTACAAACTGATAGCTGAAGTCAGGACAGTTGATATCTGAATTAAGATAACTTGTAGTTACAAACTGATAGCTGAAGTCAGGACAGTTAATATCTGAATTAAGATAACTTGTGGTTACAAACTGATAGCTGAAGTCAGGACAGTTAATATCTGAATTAAGATAACTTGTAGTTACAAACTGATAGCTGAAGGCAGGACAGTTAATATCTGAATTAAGATAACTTGTAGCTACAAACTGATAGCTCAAGTCAGGACAGTTGATATCGGAATTAAGATAACTTGTAATTACAAACTGATAGCTGAAGTCAGGACAGTTAATATCTGAATTAAGATAACTTGTAGTTACAAACTGATAGCTGAAGTCAGGACAGTTAATATCTGAATTAAGATAACTTGTAGTTACAAACTGATAGCTGAAGGCAGGACAGTTAATATCTGAATTAAGATAACTTGTAGCTACAAACTGATAGCCGAAGTCAGGACAGTTAATATCTGAATTAAGATAACATGTAGTTACAAACTGATAGCTGAAGTCAGGACAGTTGATATCTGAATTAAGTTAACTTGTAGCTACAAACTGATAGCTGAAGTCAGGACAGTTAGTATCTGAATTAAGATAACTTGTAGTTACAAACTGATAGCTGAAGTCAGGACAGTTAATATCTGAATTAAGATAACATGTAGTTACAAACTGATAGCTGAAGGCAGGACAGTTAATATCTGAATTAAGATAACTTGTAGCTACAAACTGATAGCCGAAGTCAGGACAGTTAATATCTGAATTAAGATAACTTGTAGCTACAAACTGATAGCTGAAGTCAGGACAGTTAATATCTGAATTAAGATAACTTGTAGTTACAAACTGATAGCTGAAGTCAGGACAGTTAATATCTGAATTAAGATAACATGTAGCTACAAACTGATAGCTGAAGTTAGGACAGTTGATATCTGAATTAAGATAACATGTAGTTACAAACTGATAGCTGAAGTTAGGACAGTTGATATCTGAAATAAGATAACTTGTAGCTACAAACTGATAACTGAAGTCAGGACAGTTGATATCTGAAATAAGATAACTTGTAGCTACAAACTGATAACTGAAGTCAGGACAGTTAATATCTGAATTAAGATAACATGTAGCTACAAACTGATAGCTGAAGTCAGGACAGTTAATATCTGAATTAAGATAACTTGTAGCTACAAACTGATAACTGAAGTCAGGACAGTTAATATCTGAATTAAGATAACATGTAGCTACAAACTGATAACTGAAGTCAGGACAGTTGATATCTGAATTAAGATAACTTGTAGCTACAAACTGATAACTGAAGTCAGGACAGTTAATATCTGAATTAAGATAACTTGTAGCTACAAACTGATAACTGAAGTCAGGACAGTTAATATCTGAATTAAGATAACTTGTAGCTACAAACTGATAACTGAAGTCAGGACAGTTGATATCTCAAATAAGATAACTTGTAGCTACAAACTGATAGCTGAAGTCAGGACAGTTGATATCTGAAATAAGATAGCTTGTAGCTACAAACTGATAACTGAAGTCAGGACAGTTAATATCTGAATTAAGATAACATGTAGCTATAAACTGATAACTGAAGTCAGGACAGTTGATATCTGAATTAAGATAACATGTAGCTACAAACTGATAACTGAAGTCAGGACAGTTAATATCTGAATTAAGATAACTTGTAGCTACAAACTGATAGCCGAAGTCAGGACAGTTGATATCTGAAATAAGATAACTTGTAGCTACAAACTGATAGCCGAAGTCAGGACAGTTAATATCTGAATTAAGATAACATGTAGCTACAAACTGATAGCTGAAGTCAGGACAGTTGATATCTGAATTAAGATAGCTTGTAGCTACAAACTGATAACTGAAGTCAGGACAGTTGATATCTGAATTAAGATAACTTGTAGCTACAAACTGATAGCCGAAGTCAGGACAGTTAATATCTGAATTAAGATAACATGTAGCTACAAACTGATAACTGAAGTCAGGACAGTTGATATCTGAAATAAGATAAATTGTAGCTACAAACTGATAGCCGAAGTCAGGACAGTTGATATCTGAATTAAGATAACTTGTAGTTACAAACTGATAGCTGAAGGCAGGACAGTTAATATCTGAATTAAGATAACATGTAGTTACAAACTGATAGCTGAAGTCAGGACAGTTGATATCTGAATTAAGATAACTTGTAGCTACAAACTGATAGCTGAAGTCAGGACAGTTAATATCTGAATTAAGATAACATGTAGCTACAAACTGATAGCCGAAGTCAGGACAGTTGATATCTGAATTAAGATAACTTGTAGCTACAAACTGATAGCTGAAGTCAGGACAGTTGATATCTGAATTAAGATAACATGTAGCTACAAACCGATAGCCGAAGTCAGGACAGTTAATATCTGAATTAAGATAACATTTAGCTACAAACTGATAGCTGAAGTCAGGACAGTTAATATCTGAAATAAGATAACTTGTAGCTACAAACTGATAGCCGAAGTCAGGACAGTTAATATCTGAATTAAGATAACATGTAGCTACAAACTGATAGCTGAAGTCAGGACAGTTGATATCTGAAATAAGATAACTTGTAGCTACAAACTGATAGCCGAAGTCAGGACAGTTGATATCTGAATTAAGATAACTTGTAGCTACAAACTGATAGCTGAAGTCAGGACAGTTGATATCTGAATTAAGATAACTTGTAGCTACAAACTGATAGCCGAAGTCAGGACAGTTGATATCTGAATTAAGATAACTTGTAGCTACAAACTGATAGCCGAAGTCAGGACAGTTGATATCTGAATTAAGATAACTTGTAGCTACAAACTGATAGCCGAAGTCAGGACAGTTAATATCTGAATTAAGATAACTTGTAGTTACAAACTGATAGCTGAAGTCAGGACAGTTGATATCTGAATTAAGATAACATGTAGCTACAAACTGATAACTGAAGTCAGGACAGTTAATATCTGAATTAAGATAACTTGTAGTTACAAACTGATAACTGAAGTCAGGACAGTTAATATCTGAATTAAGATAACTTGTAGTTACAAACTGATAGCTGAAGTTAGGACAGTTGATATCTGAATTAAGATAACATGTAGCTACTAACTGATAACTGAAGTCAGGACAGTTGATATCTGAATTAAGATAACATGTAGCTACAAACTGATAACTGAAGTCAGGACAGTTAATATCTGAATTAAGATAACTTGTAGTTACAAACTGATAGCTGAAGTCAGGACAGTTAATATCTGAATTAAGATAGCTTGTAGCTACAAACTGATAGCTGAAGTCAGGACAGTTAATATCTGAATTAAGATAGCTTGTAGCTACAAACTGATAGCTGAAGGCAGGACAGTTGATATCTGAATTAAGATAACATGTAGCTACAAACTGATAGCTGAAGTCAGGACAGTTAATATCTGAATTAAGATAACATGTAGCTACAAACTGATAGCTGAAGTCAGGACAGTTAATATCTGAATTAAGATAACTTGTAGTTACAAACTGATAGCTGAAGTCAGGACAGTTAATATCTGAATTAAGATAGCTTGTAGCTACAAACTGATAGCTGAAGTCAGGACAGTTAATATCTGAATTAAGATAGCTTGTAGTTACAAACTGATAGCCGAAGTCAGGACAGTTAATATCTGAATTAAGATAACTTGTAGCTACAAACTGATAGCTGAAGTCAGGACAGTTAATATCTGAATTAAGATAACTTGTAGCTACAAACTGATAGCTGAAGTCAGGACAGTTAATATATGAAATAAGATAACTTGTAGTTACAAACTGATAGCTGAAGTCAGGACAGTTGATATCTGAAGTAAGATAACTTGTAGCTACATACTGATAGCTGAAGTCAGGACAGTTGATATCTGAATTAAGATAGCTTGTAGTTACAAACTGATAGCTGAAGTCAGGACAGTTGATATCTGAATTAAGATAGCTTGTAGGTACAAACTGATAGCTGAAGTCAGGACAGTTGATATCTGAATTAAGATAACTTGTAGCTACAAACTGATAGCTGAAGTCAGGACAGTTGATATCTGAATTAAGATAACTTGTAGCTACAAACTGATAGCCGAAGTCAGGACAGTTGATATCTGAAATAAGATAGCTTGTAGCTACAAACTGATAGCTGAAGTCAGGACAGTTAATATCTGAATTAAGATAACATGTAGCTACAAACTGATAGCCGAAGTCAGGACAGTTGATATCTGAATTAAGATAACTTGTAGCTACAAACTGATAGCTGAAGTCAGGACAGTTAATATCTGAATTAAGATAACTTGTAGTTACAAACTGATAGCCGAAGTCAGGACAGTTAATATCTGAATTAAGATAACTTGTAGCTACAAACTGATAGCTGAAGTCAGGACAGTTGATATCTGAATTAAGATAACTTGTAGCTACAAACTGATAGCCGAAGTCAGGACAGTTGATATCTGAAATAAGATAGCTTGTAGCTACAAACTGATAGCTGGAGTCAGGACAGTTAATATCTGAATTAAGATAACTTGTAGCTACAAACTGATAGCCGAAGTCAGGACAGTTGATATCTGAATTAAGATAACATGTAGCTACAAACTGATAGCTGAAGTCAGGACAGTTAATATCTGAATTAAGATAACATGTAGTTACAAACTGATAGCTGAAGTCAGGACAGTTGATATCTGAATTAAGATAACATGTAGCTTCAAACTGATAGCCGAAGTCAGGACAGTTGATATCTGAATTAAGATAACTTGTAGCTACAAACTGATAGCCGAAGTCAGGACAGTTGATATCTGAATTAAGATAACATGTAGCTACAAACTGATAGCCGAAGTCAGGACAGTTAATATCTGAATTAAGATAACATGTAGTTACAAACTGATAGCTGAAGTCAGGACAGTTGATATCTGAATTAAGATAACTTGTAGCTACAAACTGATAGCCGAAGTCAGGACAGTTGATATCTGAAATAAGATAGCTTGTAGCTACAAACTGATAGCTGACGTCAGGACAGTTAATATCTGAATTAAGATAACATGTAGCTACAAACTGATAGCTGAAGTCAGGACAGTTGATATCTGAATTAAGATAACTTGTAGCTACAAACTGATAGCTGAAGTCAGGACAGTTGATATCTGAATTAAGATAACTTGTAGCTACAAACTGATAGCTGAAGTCAGGACAGTTGATATCTGAATTAAGATAACTTGTAGTTACAAACTGATAGCTGAAGCCAGGACAGTTAATATCTGAATTAAGATAACATGTAGCTACAAACTGATAGCTGAAGGCAGGACAGTTAATATCTGAATTAAGATAACATGTAGCTACAAACTGATAGCTGAAGTCAGGACAGTTAATATCTGAATTAAGATAACATGTAGCTACAAACTGATAACTGAAGTCAGGACAGTTGATATCTGAAATAAGATAACTTGTAGCTACAAACTGATAGCCGAAGTCAGAACAGTTGATATCTGAATTAAGATAACTTGTAGCTACAAACTGATAGCCGAAGTCAGGACAGTTAATATCTGAATTAAGATAACTTGTAGCTACAAACTGATAGCTGAAGTCAGGACAGTTGATATCTGAATTAAGATAACTTGTAGCTACAAACTGATAGCTGAAGTCAGGACAGTTGATATCTGAATTAAGATAGCATGTAGCTAAAAACTGATAGCTGAAGTCAGGACAGTTAATATCTGAATTAAGATAACTTGTAGCTACAAACTGATAGCTGAAGTCAGGACAGTTGATATCTGAATTAAGATAGCTTGTAGCTACAAACTGATAGCTGAAGTCAGGACAGTTGATATCTGAATTAAGATAGCTTGTAGCTACAAACTGATAGCTGAAGTCAGGACAGTTGATATCTGAATTAAGATAACTTGTAGCGACAAACTGATAGCCGAAGTCAGGACAGTTGATATCTGAAATAAGATAGCTTGTAGCTACAAACTGATAGCTGACGTCAGGACAGTTAATATCTGAATTAAGATAACATGTAGCTACAAACTGATAGCTGAAGTCAGGACAGTTGATATCTGAATTAAGATAACTTGTAGCTACAAACTGATAGCTGAAGTCAGGACAGTTGATATCTCAATTAAGATAACTTGTAGTTACAAACTGATAGCTGAAGTCAGGACAGTTGATATCTGAATTAAGATAACATGTAGCTACAAACTGATAGCTGAAGTCAGGACAGTTGATATCTGAATTAGATAACTTGTAGCTACAAACTGATAGCTGAAGGCAGGACAGTTAATATCTGAATTAAGATAACATGTAGCTACAAACTGATAGCTGAAGGCAGGACAGTTAATATCTGAATTAAGATAACATGTAGCTACAAACTGATAGCTGAAGTCAGGACAGTTAATATCTGAATTAAGATAACATGTAGCTACAAACTGATAACTGAAGTCAGGACAGTTGATATCTGAAATAAGATAACTTGTAGCTACAAACTGATAGCCGAAGTCAGAACAGTTGATATCTGAATTAAGATAACTTGTAGCTACAAACTGATAGCCGAAGTCAGGACAGTTAATATCTGAATTAAGATAACTTGTAGCTACAAACTGATAGCTGAAGTCAGGACAGTTGATATCTGAATTAAGATAACTTGTAGCTACAAACTGATAGCTGAAGTCAGGACAGTTGATATCTGAATTAAGATAACTTGTAGCTACAAACTGATAGCTGAAGTCAGGACAGTTAATATCTGAATTAAGATAACTTGTAGCTACAAACTGATAGCTGAAGTCAGGACAGTTGATATCTGAATTAAGATAGCTTGTAGCTACAAACTGATAGCTGAAGTCAGGACAGTTGATATCTGAATTAAGATAGCTTGTAGCTACAAACTGATAGCCGAAGTCAGGACAGTTGATATCTGAATTAAGATAGCTTGTAGCTACAAACTGATAGCTGAAGTCAGGACAGTTGATATCTGAATTAAGATAGCTTGTAGCTACAAACTGATAGCTGAAGTCAGGACAGTTGATATCTGAAATAAGATAGCTTGTAGCTACAAACTGATAGCTGAAGTCAGGACAGTTGATATCTGAATTAAGATAACTTGTAGCTACAAACTGATAGCCGAAGTCAGGACAGTTGATATCTGAAATAAGATAGCATGTAGCTACAAACTGATAGCCGAAGTCAGGACAGTTAATATCTGAATTAAGATAACTTGTAGTTACAAACTGATAGCTGAAGTCAGGACAGTTAATATCTGAATTAAGATAACTTGTAGTTACAAACTGATAGCTGAAGTCAGGACAGTTAATATCTGAATTAAGATAAATTGTAGCTGCCAAATAATTGCGGAGGCAATGATTATCTTGCTGGCATAGACTTCTACATTAACTGGTTTTCCAGTCCATTGACTGTGATGAAACACCTGATGAATATTATTCCAGTACACTGAATTAGATATATACGTTATTTTTGCTCAAATACGACCAATTTCCGTAAACAGTAAAAAAAAATATGATAAAAGTATAAACTTTACGGACAAAAAACAGGAATATATGTCAAAGAATTTCTAATTATGTTCCTACAGTTAAAATATGAGCCAATTATGGCTCGAAAAAACCTGCTTTTGTCTACATGTTATATTTTCAGTAATGGTGGTCATATTAGATGGAGTTCAAACCTATCTGCTACTATTTAGAATGGGGACCTTGCAATGACTAATCCTTTTAATTTTTGTTCAAATTGGCACAGTAGTTTCTGAAGGGAAGATGCATTAATCATCATTTGCTTACATAAGCCCCATCTCCATTATCCGAAAAAGTATAAACTTGAAGAAAAGATCCGAAGTAAATAATCATTGCAAAATCTTCTTTTCTGTAACTATTAAATATAAACGACACTTGGAAGAAATAGTCCTTTGCTTGTCTGCATTCTAAATCGAAACCTATAGGTTCGAACTTCAACCAAGATGGTTGCCATTACAAAAAATAGGAAACTCTGAAATAAGCCAAAACAGCTTTATTTGATTACTTAGGAGCTCTTTAACCTATAATCTGTGTTTTTATAATTAAGTTTATACCATTGTTGATTATTTGCTTATTTAAGCAAATAATCATGAAAAGGTCTTCTCCTTTTAAGCCAGAATCTGCTCAAATTTTAATGTGGGTCTGAAAGGGGTTTAAGCGTGATACGTGAATGGCCTTTTTTCGGAAGCGTGACACGTGAAAAATAGAAAATATAGACGTGAAAACGTGATCTCTAACTAGTGCAACGTGATCCGTGAAAAATCATTATGCTGTACGTGAATGCGTGAAAATCTAACATACTTTTAAGCGTGAAGACGAAACACAAGCACGTCTGCTGTATTCATTAGCTGCGGAACCGTAGCCCTTATGGTCCTTGGTCAGTTTTCTGATATTTGCGGACCTATAAGGGCTACGGTTCCGCAGCTAGTGTATTCATATGCTCAGGAAGAGTGAGCGATACATACCACTCATATATAGTCAACAACATTCAAATCGTAATATAATCGGTGAAATAGTCACAATCTGGAAGCTATGAGGAACTGCCATATAACTAAACAACAAAAAACAACTATAAAACTACACATTATGTCATACAGATGTCACAATAAGGTCTTCCACATATATAACTGACACCAAGAAGTCCCTGAAAATAAACGGTAATCAATCCATGCAGATAAGCGTGAAACGTGAAATATCCAAATATCTAAGCGTGAAGCGTGATTTTGCCAAATTTTAAGCGTGATTGCGTGATTGGTACCCCCTTTAGGACCCCCTTTAATTGTTAGGGCATAAGTAGAAACTCTAGCATTTACTTCGGATCTTTTCTTCAAGTTTATATACTTTTTCCGATTATGGAAATGGGGCTTATGTAAGCAAATGATGATTAATGAATCTTCCGCCTCAGAAACTACTGTGGCAATTTGAACAAAAATCAAAAGGATTAGTCATTCTAAATAGTAGCAGATAAAATTCCATCTATGACCACCATTACTGAAAATAGAAATTTCCTATAGACTAAAACATGTTATTTCGAACCATAATTGGCTCATATTTTAACTGCAGGAACATAATTAGAAATTCTTTGACATATTTTCATGTTTGTTGTTGTTGTCAAGTTTATACTTTTATCATTTTTTTGCTGTTTACAGAAATTGAGTGTATTTAAGCAAAAATAACGTATATACCTTATTAAGTGTACTGGAATAATAGTCATCAGGTGCTTCATCAAAGTCAATGTACTGGAAAACCAGTTAATGTAAAAGTCTATGCCAGCAAGAAAACCAAATGGTCTAAACAGGATAGTCAAAAAGGCTAAGACCATCTCTGCCTGAGAGAGGATAGCCTTAGGTTTGATAATAATTACATTATTGAGTAAATTTCAATTTCAACATATTTCCGACATTCCAAATAAATTTGTCTTATCAAGTATTGTTTTATCTCCTGTTTGAATGCAATCAAAAATTAGATATCTATTGTAGTGCGCATGTCACACGTTTCTGAAATAACCATCATCAGGTATTTTCCTGTTTAGGCCCTGTGGTTTACTTGCCCTCAAAACTTTTAAAATTATTTGGTTTTCCAACCTTTCAACCTTGAGCGTACCTCATGAAGGTTATTCAGGAAACGCGTTGTGCGCACTAAGTTTGATATCTACGTTTTTATTCATAGAAAAACAATGAAAATGCATGCAAATTGTGTTGATGCATTATCTCTTGAGGCACACAAACTAAATATAATTTAATGCAGGTCAATCGTAAAGTGGGTTGTGCCTATGTACAAATAAATTGATATTTAAACACACATAAGGTTATAATAAAAATCAGAAAAAATACCATATTTATCTTTATGTAATATGAATGGTTATTTTCAGTCGAGGTATGAAATTCGAGAATGTGTCCATTTTGACCGATGGAATTAAAGACATTATTAAAGACATGAAATACACATGGTAAGTAATATTGATATATTTTTCTATTAGTTATCCCTCTTTGTTGGTAAGATATTTCACTGTCTAAAAGTGGCTCATTTTGCACTTCATCCAGCAAACCAAAACCAATTCATGATCACAAATACAAATATAAAGATTTTTACAGGAAAGTTAGAAATTTCTATGTCACTTTATCTAAATAAACTCATTTTAATGAATAGTGTTATTATATAGTTATTATTTCGTTTGTTTTAGGGTTGATAAAAAAGGGATGATATGTGAACAGAATGGAGTATTTAGAATTAATTGTGTAGATTGCCTTGATAGAACTAATGTTGTTCAGACAGCCATTGCTCGTATTGTCATGGAAACACAGGTTGGATATTCACACATACTATAATGCAGTATTTATGTACATTCAGAAATATTTGGTGTGATCTCACCACAGTAGTCCGATATTATATCTATTGGGTTATACCCCCTCCCCCCTGTAGGATAAGATCGCTTGGCAAAAAGGAGATCGCTGGTCAATGGGAATAGCGTACCGGCGATCTTCCCAATGGATATAATATCAGACTCCTTTGATCTCACACAGCAGACTGAGTATTAATCCTCAATCTTGTATAGAGAATACTACTTAACATTCTACTGACTAATAGATTGAAACAGATTAACATTCTACTGACAGATTTAAACAGATTTCACAACCTTACGGCAACTTTTCTTTATTATGAGCTCTGAGGTAAAGTGTTAGGCAGATGATTTTTGATAATGATATTCTCAGTTATTTTATACATATTTTTACTTATTCTTGTAATTATGTCTCCCCTTCGAACGAAGGGAGACATATTGTTTTAGTCTGATTTTTTCTTCCGCTTCTTCCGCTTCTTCTGCTTCTTCTCAGCGAAGCTTGTCCGAACCATAACTTTGTTGTCTTTCCAGATAGGTCAATTATATTTCGTATGTGGGTGCACGTGGATGACCATAAGGTGGTGTGTCGCGTACCATAATGACCTTCGTGGGACCTTGACATTTGACCTCAAGGTCAAATAATTGTTTTTTAAATAGTATTTTCTTGTCCGGGCCATAACATTTTTGTCTTTCAAGATAGGTCAATGATATTTGGTATGTGGGTGCATGACCATAAGGCAGTGTGTTGCGTACCGTAATGACCTCCGTGGGACCTTGACCTGTGACCTCAAGGTCAAATAATTGTTTTTTAAATAGTATCATGCAACTCATAATGTGTAACTTATTGTTGTACAGATGGCGCATTAAGGGGAGACATAAGTTTTAGGTATCTAAAACAGTTCTTCCTAGTTTATTACTGTATCAACATGTATGCCCTTAAGATTCCCCTTCCTTTCTGGTTGTGACATAATGAAATAATGAAGCAATATACCATGCATGCATACAGGTTGTTTATAAATAAAAATAACTGTCCTTGACCTCAAAAGTGAAATTAAAGAGTGATATGTTTGAGCTCACCTGGATTAAAATAAGATATTGTCCACTCTGCATTCATCGGCGTTATCGGCATCCATTACAGCTTCATACACATTAATCATCTTTTTCTCAGACCACTTGAAACCAAACTTGACATAAATGTTACTTAGGTTATGGTCCTCAACATTTCAATGATTTTCATAGCTTCCGAAATTCAACATGCCAAAGGTCATGTGAGCTGTTCTCATCACTTTGCATCCGTCGTCGTCGTCGGCATCGTTGTCGTTGTCTGTAAACGTTTCACATTTTAATATTCTATTCCGAAACCACTTAGCAAATTGAAACCAAACTTGGTAGCAATGTTTATTGGACATGGTCCTCTAAAAAGTTTGTTTTATTTTATCGATCAGAAATCCACAAAAGGAACAATAGGCTCAAAGGTATCAAGAAGGTTGTCGTGTGTTTTTGTATGTGTACACTTTTGGTTTCTATTATAAATTTCAGTTTTGTCGTTACTCTTGGTACCGTGAATAATATAATTGGTTATCCTGTTGTTGCTTTAAAAATAGAAAACTTCGAGGAGGAAGTCAAGGTGTAATATGTTCGTATATGAGTGTCCAGACTGCATTGTCTGTTCTAGCTGTATTGTCTGTTCTAGCTACATTGTCTGTTCTAGCTACATTGTCTGTTCTAGCTACATTGTATGTTCTAGCTGTATTGTCTGTTCTAGCTACATTGTCTGTTCTAGCTACATTGTCTGTTCTAGCTACATTGTCTGTTCTAGCTACATTGTCTGTTCTAGCTACATTGTCTGTTCTAGCTGCATTGTCTGTTCTAGCTGCATTGTCTGTTCTAGCTACATTGTCTGTTCTAGCTACATTGTCTGTTCTAGCTACATTGTCTGTTCTAGCTACATTGTCTGTTCTAGCTACATTGTCTGTTCTAGCTACATTGTCTGTTCTAGCTACATTGTATGTTCTAGCTGTATTGTCTGTTCTAGCTGTATTGTCTGTTCTAGCTGCATTGTCTGTTCTAGCTACATTGTCTGTTCTAGCTGTATTGTCTGTTCTAGCTGTATTGTCTGTTCTAGCTACATTGTCTGTTCTAGCTGTATTGTCTGTTCTAGCTACATTGTCTGTTCTAGCTACATTGTCTGTTCTAGCTACATTGTCTGTTCTAGCTACATTGTATGTTCTAGCTGTATTGTCTGTTCTAGCTGTATTGTCTGTTCTAGCTGCATTGTCTGTTCTAGCTACATTGTCTGTTCTAGCTACATTGTCTGTTCTAGCTACATTGTCTGTTCTAGCTACATTGTCTGTTCTAGCTACATTGTCTGTTCTAGCTACATTGTCTGTTCTAGCTACATTGTCTGTTCTAGCTGTATTGTCTGTTCTAGCTACATTGTCTGTTCTAGCTACATTGTCTGTTCTAGCTACATTGTCTGTTCTAGCTGTATTGTCTGTTCTAGCTACATTTTCTGTTCTAGCTACATTGTATGTTCTAGCTGTATTGTCTGTTCTAGCTGTATTGTCTGTTCTAGCTACATTGTCTGTTCTAGCTGTATTGTCTGTTCTAGCTACATTGTCTGTTCTAGCTACATTGTATGTTCTAGCTGTATTGTCTGTTCTAGCTACATTGTCTGTTCTAGCTACATTGTCTGTTCTAGCTACATTGTCTGTTCTAGCTACATTGTCTGTTCTAGCTACATTGTCTGTTCTAGCTACATTGTATGTTCTAGCTACATTGTCTGTTCTAGCTGTATTGTCTGTTCTAGCTACATTGTCTGTTCTAGCTACATTGTATGTTCTAGCTGTATTGTCTGTTCTAGCTGTATTGTCTGTTCTAGCTACATTGTCTGTTCTAGCTACATTGTCTGTTCTAGCTGTATTGTCTGTTCTAGCTGTATTGTCTGTTCTAGCTACATTGTCTGTTCTAGCTACATTGTCTGTTCTAGCTACATTGTCTGTTCTAGCTACATTGTATGTTCTAGCTGTATTGTCTGTTCTAGCTACATTGTCTGTTCTAGCTACATTGTCTGTTCTAGCTACATTGTATGTTCTAGCTGTATTGTCTGTTCTAGCTGTATTGTCTGTTCTAGCTACATTGTCTGTTCTAGCTACATTGTCTGTTCTAGCTGTATTGTCTGTTCTAGCTACATTGTCTGTTCTAGCTACATTGTATGTTCTAGCTGTATTGTCTGTTCTAGCTACATTGTCTGTTCTAGCTACATTGTATGTTCTAGCTGTATTGTCTGTTCTAGCTACATTGTCTGTTCTAGCTACATTGTCTGTTCTAGCTACATTGTATGTTCTAGCTGTATTGTCTGTTCTAGCTACATTGTATGTTCTAGCTACATTGTCTGTTCTAGCTACATTGTCTGTTCTAGCTGCATTGTCTGTTCTAGCTACATTGTCTGTTCTAGCTACATTGTCTGTTCTAGCTACATTGTCTGTTCTAGCTACATTGTCTGTTCTAGCTACATTGTCTGTTCTAGCTACATTGTCTGTTCTAGCTACATTGTATGTTCTAGCTGTATTGTCTGTTCTAGCTGTATTGTCTGTTCTAGCTGCATTGTCTGTTCTAGCTACATTGTCTGTTCTAGCTACATTGTCTGTTCTAGCTACATTGTCTGTTCTAGCTACATTGTCTGTTCTAGCTACATTGTCTGTTCTAGCTACATTGTCTGTTCTAGCTACATTGTCTGTTCTAGCTGTATTGTCTGTTCTAGCTACATTGTCTGTTCTAGCTACATTGTCTGTTCTAGCTACATTGTCTGTTCTAGCTGTATTGTCTGTTCTAGCTACATTTTCTGTTCTAGCTACATTGTATGTTCTAGCTGTATTGTCTGTTCTAGCTACATTGTCTGTTCTAGCTGTATTGTCTGTTCTAGCTACATTGTCTGTTCTAGCTACATTGTATGTTCTAGCTGTATTGTCTGTTCTAGCTACATTGTCTGTTCTAGCTACATTGTCTGTTCTAGCTACATTGTCTGTTCTAGCTACATTGTCTGTTCTAGCTACATTGTCTGTTCTAGCTACATTGTATGTTCTAGTTACATTGTCTGTTCTAGCTGTATTGTCTGTTCTAGCTACATTGTCTGTTCTAGCTACATTGTATGTTCTAGCTGTATTGTCTGTTCTAGCTGTATTGTCTGTTCTAGCTACATTTTCTGTTCTAGCTACATTGTCTGTTCTAGCTGTATTGTCTGTTCTAGCTGTATTGTCTGTTCTAGCTACATTGTCTGTTCTAGCTACATTGTCTGTTCTAGCTACATTGTCTGTTCTAGCTACATTGTATGTTCTAGCTGTATTGTCTGTTCTAGCTACATTGTCTGTTCTAGCTACATTGTCTGTTCTAGCTACATTGTATGTTCTAGCTGTATTGTCTGTTCTAGCTGTATTGTCTGTTCTAGCTACATTGTCTGTTCTAGCTACATTGTCTGTTCTAGCTGTATTGTCTGTTCTAGCTACATTGTCTGTTCTAGCTACATTGTATGTTCTAGCTGTATTGTCTGTTCTAGCTACATTGTCTGTTCTAGCTACATTGTATGTTCTAGCTGTATTGTCTGTTCTAGCTACATTGTCTGTTCTAGCTACATTGTCTGTTCTAGCTACATTGTCTGTTCTAGCTACATTGTCTGTTCTAGCTGCATTGTCTGTTCTAGCTGTATTGTCTGTTCTAGCTGTATTGTCTGTTCTAGCTACATTGTATGTTCTAGCTGTATTGTCTGTTCTAGCTACATTGTCTGTTCTAGCTACATTGTCTGTTCTAGCTACATTGTATGTTCTAGCTACATTGTCTGTTCTAGCTACATTGTCTGTTCTAGCTACATTGTCTGTTCTAGCTGTATTGTCTGTTCTAGCTACATTGTCTGTTCTAGCTACATTGTATGTTCTAGCTACATTGTCTGTTCTAGCTACATTGTCTGTTCTAGCTACATTGTCTGTTCTAGCTACATTGTCTGTTCTAGCTGTATTGTCTGTTCTAGCTACATTGTCTGTTCTAGCTACATTGTCTGTTCTAGCTGTATTGTCTGTTCTAGCTACATTGTCTGTTCTAGCTACATTGTCTGTTCTAGCTACATTGTCTGTTCTAGCTACATTGTCTGTTCTAGCTGTATTGTCTGTTCTAGCTGTATTGTCTGTTATAGCTGCATTGTCTGTTCTAGCTGTATTGTCTGTTCTAGCTACATTTTCTGTTCTAGCTACATTGTCTGTTCTAGCTGTATTGTCTGTTCTAGCTGTATTGTCTGTTCTAACTACATTGTCTGTTCTAGCTACATTGTCTGTTCTAGCTACATTGTCTGTTCTAGCTACATTGTATGTTCTAGCTGTATTGTCTGTTCTAGCTACATTGTCTGTTCTAGCTACATTGTCTGTTCTAGCTACATTGTATGTTCTAGCTGTATTGTCTGTTCTAGCTGTATTGTCTGTTCTAGCTACATTGTCTGTTCTAGCTACATTGTCTGTTCTAGCTGTATTGTCTGTTCTAGCTACATTGTCTGTTCTAGCTACATTGTATGTTCTAGCTGTATTGTCTGTTCTAGCTACATTGTCTGTTTTAGCTACATTGTATGTTCTAGCTGTATTGTCTGTTCTAGCTACATTGTCTGTTCTAGCTACATTGTCTGTTCTAGCTACATTGTCTGTTCTAGCTACATTGTCTGTTCTAGCTGCATTGTCTGTTCTAGCTGTATTGTCTGTTCTAGCTGTATTGTCTGTTCTAGCTACATTGTATGTTCTAGCTGTATTGTCTGTTCTAGCTACATTGTCTGTTCTAGCTACATTGTCTGTTCTAGCTACATTGTATGTTCTAGCTACATTGTCTGTTCTAGCTACATTGTCTGTTCTAGCTACATTGTCTGTTCTAGCTGTATTGTCTGTTCTAGCTACATTGTCTGTTCTAGCTACATTGTATGTTCTAGCTACATTGTCTGTTCTAGCTACATTGTCTGTTCTAGCTACATTGTCTGTTCTAGCTACATTGTCTGTTCTAGCTGTATTGTCTGTTCTAGCTACATTGTCTGTTCTAGCTACATTGTCTGTTCTAGCTGTATTGTCTGTTCTAGCTACATTGTCTGTTCTAGCTACATTGTATGTTCTAGCTACATTGTCTGTTCTAGCTACATTGTCTGTTCTAGCTGTATTGTCTGTTCTAGCTACATTGTCTGTTCTAGCTACATTGTCTGTTCTAGCTACATTGTCTGTTCTAGCTGTATTGTCTGTTCTAGCTGTATTGTCTGTTCTAGCTACATTGTCTGTTCTAGCTACATTGTCTGTTCTAGCTGTATTGTCTGTTCTAGCTACATTGTCTGTTCTAGCTGTATTGTCTGTTCTAGCTACATTGTCTGTTCTAGCTACATTGTCTGTTCTAGCTACATTGTATGTTCTAGCTGTATTGTCTGTTCTAGCTGTATTGTCTGTTCTAGTGGATGGGTTATGGTTAGGGTTATGGTGTTTAACGCAACTTTCAACAATATTTCAGTTATATCGTTGCTATAAGTTTTATTGGTTGAGGTAATCAGAGTACACGGAGAAAACCACCGACCTACCGCAATAATCACTGACACAATTTATTACATAATGTCGTATCAAGTACACCTCGCCTGAGCGGGATTCGAACTCACAATGATAATGGTGATATGCACTGATTGCATAGGTAGTTATAAATGCAACTACCATACGATCACGACCACGACACCCCCTATTCTAATGGAGATTTCCTTTTGTATTATTATACCCCCCGCAAACAAAGTTTGGGGGTATATAGGAATCATCTGTCCGTCCGTCCGTCCATGTACCTTGTAAGCGCAACTCCTCCAAAACAGCTTGTTGGATTTTTATGAAACTTTACACATTTGTAGTACACTACCTGCAGATGTGCATGAAGGAATATGGTTGCTGTTCAAAATATAAAAGGGGGGATAATTCAACTTATACTTTCACGAAAAAGGGGAGAGGGCATGTACCTTGTAAGCGCAACTCCTACTAAACTGCTTATTGAATTTTTATGAAACTGTACACAGTTGTAGTGCACAACCTGCAGATGTGCATGACGGAATACCGTTGCTGTCTAAAATTTAGAAGGGGAGATAATTCAA
Organism: Bathymodiolus septemdierum; assembly: GCA_963383655.1. Classification (NCBI taxonomy): domain Eukaryota; kingdom Metazoa; phylum Mollusca; class Bivalvia; order Mytilida; family Modiolidae; genus Bathymodiolus; species Bathymodiolus septemdierum. Next base: position 81,533,198 of record OY726520.1, read on the forward strand.
CTTATAGTTTCACGAAAAGGGGGGTAGTGTACCTTGTAAGCGCAACTCCTCCTAAACGGCTAATTGGATTTTTATGAAACTTTACACATTTGTTGTACACTACCTGCAGCTGTGCATGAAGGAATATGGTTGCTGTCCAAAATTTAAAAGGGGAGATAACTCAACTAATACTTTCACTCAGTGAGGTCACTCGCAGTTCTAGTTAGACCTGATGACCTTGTGTATTAGACGTTGACTCCACCTTGTGATGAGATAGAGGGAAGTCTGTAAGACGTTGATGACTGGGTAGTGTTATTATGGATGATTAATTTGATCACTTTAGCCACTTGACCACCACACTCTATATTGATATGGTAATCTTAAACAAATATTTTACCCCCATTAGGTTATCAGCTTGTTGACCCAATGAACTTTCTCAGACTTGATAAACAATTTACAAGTCCTTAAACATTTAAAAAAAAAAGGTATAACTCACCCCTAGAAGATTGACATTTTTACTACCAAATACATGTATTATGTTGCTGATTACATTTATTTTTGATACTCCAAAATTAGTTTAATTTTCTTGAGAAAGAATTCAATGATTAATTTTCAAAAATAGCATTTAGACTTTGAAATTTAATATACAAGTATTAAAGGGATGAAAATGTCAATTCTAATGTTAATGGGAAATTAGAAAATCGTCTCTTTGTTAAGAGAGGTGCATATTTAATTGTGAAAGTAGCAATTATAGTACAAAATCCAAAGTAATTGAAAATGATTTAAAACGGCATTTGTTTTATTTACACCATTGGCAAAATTATTGAATGAATCTAACTTTAAAATTGTTGATAATTTACTGTCATAACCATCTCAGTGGGATAAATTTAATAATATTATTTTATGACTCAACAATACAAATGTAGCACATTTAACACAAAAATAAGAGAACAGTATTTCCCAAATAATCATATTTGTTTTACAATCAATAGGCGGTTGAAATTTTACAAATTAAAGAAAATGTTGTTCTGATTCTTTTATTAAGATATTAAAAGCCTAAGATTGACTTAAGTGTCTTTTTAAGGAAATTGATGATAATGTAATTGAGTGGTCATGTATTTTTGCATTAAGGGGTATAGATTTTACCTCTTTCTATAATTTTGATATTAGAGTTTGGAAGTGCTCCGACAGTGTTGTATTTTTTTAGAGTTTGGAAGTGCTCCGACAGTGTTGTATTTTTTTAGAGTTTGGAAGTGCTCCGACAGTGTTGTATTTTTTTAAAGTTTGGAAGTGCTCCGACAGTGTTGTATTTTTATACCCCCCGCAACGAAGTTGTTAGGGGGGTATACTGGTTTCACCATGTCCGTCCGTCTGTAGACAAATCCTATGTCGTACGATAACTTGAGTTGTGTTTCTTAGAACCTTTTAAAATTTTATCAGCTGTTTACTGGTGAAGAGAGGAGGATCCCTTTCATTTTTGATGATTTTCACTTTTGCCGTTCCAGAGTAATTGGACTTGATATGACGGAAAATAGAATTGTTACGCTATGTCGTATGATAACTTAAGTAATGTTTCTCAGAATGTTTTGAAATTTTATCAGCAGCTTACTGGTGAAGAGAGGAGGTCCCTTTCATTTTTGACGATTTTCACTTTTGTCGTTCCAGAGTTATTGGACTTGATATGATGGAAAATAGGATTTTTACCCATGTCGTATGATAACTTGAGTAGTGTTTCTCAGAGTGTTTTGAAATTTTATCAGCAGCTTACTGGTGAAGAGAGGAGGTCCCTTTCATTTTTGGTCGGAACAATCAGTAATGTTTTGGTTATGGAAATAAGTTGGACAGATGTGGGGAGCGGGGGGTATATCTTAGTGAGCTGTGCTCACAGTAATACTAGTTTTAGAGTTTGGAAGTGCTCCGACAGTGTTGTATTTATTTAGAGTTTAGAAGTGCTCCGACAGTGTTGTATTTTTTTAGAGTTTGGAAGTGCTCCGACAGTGTTGTATTATTTTAGAGTTTGGAAGTGCTCCGACAGTGTTGTATTTTTTTAGTGTTTGGAAGTGTTCCGACAGTGTTGTATTGTGTTAGAGCTTGGAAGTGCTCCGACAGTGTTGTATTTATTTAGAGTTTGGATGTGCTCCGACAGTGTTGTATTTTTTTTAGAGTTTGGAAGTGTTCCGACAGTGTTGTATTTTTTGTTTTTCATTTTATAAATGTAGCTTCTGTTAACATACATAATATGTCATATTTTTAGTGCCGTAAGTTAGGATTGTTACCCCCAGAAGAAAACCTGCCACTGAGCTGTAAAAGAACATTTCAACAGTTATGGGCCAACAATGGAGATGCAATCAGTAGACAGTACGCTGGCACTGCTGCTTTAAAGGTTCTGTATCTATATACTCTTGTTATACAAATCAAGTTCTAGACTATGTTGTAGTCGTGGAACTGTAGCTCTTAGTGGTGTCTTCTTTTGTCTACAGTAAAAAAGAAACATTACGAGTTACAATTCCGCAGCTAGATCTTGTTGGCAATAAAAGAACTTTAATTCAATTTCATTGTTTATTGAAAAATGAGTGATAACAAACTAAAGTCTGATAGAGTTGGAGTATTTCTTATTAATCTCATTACATTACAGTTTACAATTTCTAACAGACTTGGTGAAATAACTTCTTCTTGTTTATCATACATTCTTCTTGTTTATCATACATTCTTGTTTTCCAGTAAGAATTTTTGAGGAATCTATCTTATTTATAGTTGAATTAATAGCCTGTTATATCCAAAAATGTATAGCATTGATTTTTTCTGAAGATTTTACAAGAGATTGAATAACATGTAAACCTCAAAATGTAGAAAGTTGGACCCTATCAAATCACTTGTACTCACTCAATGTTTAGTTGGACTTGGTATATGGTTCAATCTTGTTATATTATTTTATTTTATCCAGCAATTATTACATTGCTACACAAATATTGTAGATAAGTTTTGTTTAGCCCCACCCATCATGGATTTCTTTGTTTATGTTCTCTGTTGGACAGACACATAATCAATATAAATCACTGGTTGTTAATTAATGTTGTCTTTCTCATTTCTAAATACAAACCCACAAGCTGAATAATATGAAAATAATCTATCCATATTTTTGAATTGATTCCCATGGCCATTAACTGATATTTAAATGATGTCTTAAAATGATTTGCTTTAAAAAATGACTTGTATTGTAATATTTTCTCTAATATTGTTCCAATTATATTTTTTATAGGGAGACTATACCAGAACAGGAGAGAGGAAGTTGTCTGGGTTAATGAAGGATGGTGTTAACTCTGCTAACAGGTGTCATAATAATAAGTCATCTTTAGAAAGAATTTTAAAACAATACATTTTCAGAACAATTTATTATCAAATGATATAAGAAATATAATCTTAGTACACCCTATCAAATAGATTTCTTGACCTCATCATGTTTTCTAACATGTAAAAATCAAAGATGACCACATATTTTGTTTTATTAGAAAGTTTAGTCAGTGATGGTCAACAATTTAATCAAATGTAAACAAACTGCACCTTCTTAGAAACTATTTGACATATTCAATCAAATCACACAGATGCCAACTACGATATGTCTCTATTAGACTTGTACTTGTTGGTTTTAATCTGATGTGGACACAGTGGACATTAGTTTAACATAAACATATGAAAGACAAACATACATATTCTATATCAGAGTAATTGTTTTATAAAATAAACCATTCACAAATTATACTAGAGTGGAGCAATTACAAACAGTTGCTAGGATATAGAAAATACATACAATAAGTTTCTCACATTTAATCCAAGATGAATGCCACCACAGAACAAGGTTTAACATAGCAACTAATAGTTTCTTCTAGGGAATCGTTTCACACATTGAAACCAATTCATCCACAAATGATACTATAGAAAATTATTTGCTATATATTTCATTTGTTGGTCTATTTTTCTATGATAGTACATCATAAGATGTAGGTCCACAATGAATGGTCCACTGATTGATTCTGAAGGGTTCAGAAAAAAATACTGCTAAACGAATACAGTTCATGGGAAATTAATTCTACTGATCACACTTCCTGAAAAATGATAAACCCAAAGTAATTGACAAACTTTTACCCCTGCTTTATCCTCACTAGTCTTTTTATCTGTCAACAAATTTACTGATAGCACCCATTGAGGATGTTTGTACAACAACGAGTTCAGAAATTACAAATACAACATTAAAAAAAGGTTCACATGAACATAGAGAATAGATGATTATCAGGAAGAATGTAGAATATGCTTGACTGAAAACCACTCACTTACATTAATGTCTCCTTATTGCAATTCATAGCAATTAATTACATAACTAACAAAAAGGAATCAAAAGAAAGACTAATCCATTATCAAGAAGGATGATACTGACTGATAATTCCACACAGTAGTGTACATGTGTACATCTCCTTCTTAATTTTAACAATATAATTGAAAGTGTCATTAAACACATAAACTAAACCTTCTTAGTTTTCACAGTGTAGAATTTCCATTGTTGTTTTGTGATTAAGTCTTTTCCCAAGTAATGATGCAATGATGAGTAAACCATTATTTATTTCAGTTGACTATTGGGACCTGACCTTGACATCCATGTTTATGTTGTATCAGCTTTTAATGTCAATTAAAATATTTTATTAGGTCAAGCTCTCATTAATATTTGTGATGAGTCAATTTTAATTGATCAAGATAATCCCCTAGATTGTACATGTCAGCCAGTCATTTGTTTCATGACCTTGACCTCTTTTTCATTTGACTCCTTTGATTTGCATAATATTTTATGATAAGGTCTGTTACACAGTAATCATGCATTATATTGAAACATCAATGATTAAGACAGGTCTATATTACTTGACCTTTATTTTCACGGCACATGTATACTATATAGGTTTACAAAATTAAACTGTACTCTTCATGGTGTACACATTTATTATGAATATGACAGCCAGTATGTCAGCTAGCTTTGATCTTATTTACATATGTAGGTTAAACACCTTATCTTAGGTTACATTAATTTTCATTAACAGGAACAATGACACATGTTCATGTGTTCACATTTGTTTTTAGCTCACCTGTCCGTCGTCTGTCGTCGGTTAACTTTTCACATTTTAATCTTCTCTTCTGAAACCCCCTCAGCCAAATGAACTGAAACTTGGTAGGAAGCATCTATACAAGGTCCTCTCTAAAGATTGCTCATTTCGTCCCGACCCGTTAACAAACATGGCCGCCACAGGTAATTCTTGTTTCTGATTGGTTGATTTCTAAAAAATCTTCTCCTCTGAAACCGCTTGGCCAAATGAATCGAAATTTGGTAGAAAACATCATTGGAAGGTTCTCTGTAAAGATTGCTCATTTAGTTTCGATCCGTTAACAAATATAGCCGCCACAGGCAATTCTTGTTTCTGATTGGTTGATTTCTAAAAAGATATTGTCCTCTGAAACCGCTTGGCCAAATGAATCAAACTTGGTAGGATGCTTCCTTGGAAAGTCCTTTATAAAGATTGTTCATGTCGTCCCGTTTCGTTAACAAACATGGCTGCCGCAGGCAATTATTGTTTCTGAATGGTCGATTTCTAAAAATCTTCTCCTCTGAAACCGCTTGGCAAAATAAACCGAAACGTGGTAGGAAGTATCTATGGAGAGTCTCACTAATTAGCGACAAGAAGTCATAAATTCTGACAAAAACCAATAAAAATTGTAAAAATGGAGAGAAAAAAAAGATAATTTTTTTAATTTTAAGTGTTGTGTGTGTATATGTGTATTTGTATATATTAAGATATTACTTTGTGTAAATATAGGCCTGACAGGTAAGATTGAGGAAAACATATCTATAAAAATAATTCAAATGTGTATGCATTATGATCACATTTGGCTGCATTTGCTTAAGGACTTGAACTTGAATTGGTATGATCATATTTGGAACCTCTTCAGTTTGCTAGGTATGACATGTTGCCCCCTGCTCACCAACGGGGAGGTGGAAGTAGGCTTTTGAGCAGGATATATTTTTATTTTATTTTATTTGGAACACAGAAACGTCTAAAAATAGAGATCCATTAACTAAATACATGTACTGTACAGTATCTGATGCATTTTCAATATTCAAGTCAGATATACCAAGCTATGGTAGGCCCAAAACTTTACAAGTTTCAGCAATATTCAACAGTCATTTAGCTTTGACTTTTTGGAGGAAAATGTTTTTGCATTCCTCACGTTTTCTTTGTCCCGGTTTACGTGCACAATTGTTTGTCTGTGTGATGGTAAGGGTTCCATCCGTTGAGGTAAACGATTTGGTAGCAACGTTTTGCTTTGTTAAGCCATGAGTCAAGATCTTTGTAACAGAGTATCTTTTTCTTTCTGGTTTTTGCTTTGCCAAATTATTTTAGTGCATTGTAAATGGCTTACTGACGAGTTAAGCTCATAGTCACCATGACCATACAATGCACCATTAACCAGACTTTCTTGCAAGACTTTTTATTTAAAACTATATGAATTTTAAAAAGTGAAATGAATCATTTTCTATAATTACTATAATATTTTACTACTCTCTCATGATTTATTTATTCTAATAACCACTGCTATAAGCAGTCTTTGAAAAAAAAAATCACCCGTAATTTTTTTTTATTACAAAAGATATAATAATTTAAAATAGGCATTGTATTCCCAACTTCAACACATTATACAAAATTCGCCAGTCTTATCCATTTTTTTTTAACAAGATGTTATTAAATTATCATTGAACGTATTTTTTTTAAGCATAGTTCATAAATGATTTATTCTAAAAAAAAATGTAAATTTTCTACAAATCTGATAAGGAAATAAATCTATTTCAATTTGTTTTCATGAACTTTTTTAATATTCTGTCACTATTTTATTGTTCTTGTCGCATTTTTGACTGTTCTTGTCGCTTTTTATTACTTCTTGTCGCTTCTTGACGCTAATTAGTGAGACCGTCTATGGAAGGTCCTCTATCACGATTGTTCATTTCGTCCTGATCCGTTAACAAACACATGGCCGCCACAGGCAATTCTTGTTTCAGATAGATCAATTTCTAAAAATCTTCTTCTCTGAAACTGCTTAGCCAAATAAACCGAAACTTGGTAGGAAGCATTCTATGGAAGGTCCTCTATAAAGATTGCTAATTTCGTCCCGATCTGTGAACAAACATGACTGCCATAGGGATTCTTGTTTCTGGTTGATCAATTTCTAAAAATCTTCTCTGAAACTGCTTAGCCAAATAAACCGAAACTTGATGGGAAGCACCTATGGAAGGTTCTGTATTAAGTTTCCTCAAAGCAGAATGAAAGTTGAGCGACACAGGCTCAGCTCACTGAGCCTCTAGTTCTATTTAATATCCATCAAAATAATACTGTTACATTAATATATGAAATATAACTTCAGATACTATTTAAGATTCAAAGACAACTATAGACAGGCTGCTATTGACCTGACTTTAGGACAAGCTGTAGCAGACGACATACTGACTGGCACAACGAAAATAGAAGATGACAACAGTGATCTCATAGAGAAAGAGGAGAATCTGAAACTGTTGGTAGAGGATTGTAAAAGCATGTTGATTGTAGAACCAGAAGAATGTTTAGGGGGATGGAGTTTGATTGATGCAGATCCTATGTAAGTTACTATAATGACCAACATGATGGTATGATCTAGTAGAAGTAGATTCTGTTTTAACAGTTAAGTCATTTTTGTTTTAAATACAGCTAGTATTTGCACACATTGGTATATTTTCCAGTAATTTTCATTTTATACTATTTAGAATGGAGACCATTCACCCATTTTCCCCCCAGGTGGCGTCGTTGTACCTTCGGTGGTTAGAAAAACGTTTGTTTTCCGATAGACGCTTGTAACCAATGTAATCAAATGACAATATCATTATCTACGTGGTGTCCTTGATCTGAAACGTTGCGTAATATGACGGTAGGCACGGCCTATAGAGAGGACGGAAGTGAACATAATAGATTTTAATTTGATATTTCCAATACCTTTTTTTCTAGTTTATTTCACAGTGACCGGTAACAATCATAGCCTATAGGACCCAATGCCTGCAGTGCCATTGGCAATGGCAATGTAAAATTGCATGTACGTGGTTTTTATTTTACTTCATTTGGTGTCTAATGACGTAAAATTCCACACGAGTTTTCTTTTATTTCATTTGTTGTCTAATGACATAAAAGATTGCACACGAGTTTTCAGACTAAATTGAAGCCGATTGAAAATTGTACACGTATATAGAGTCTAACCATGTAAATTTGCGTACTCGCGTTTGCTTCAAAAACAATGCAAGAATATGTTTAATATCCCCAAGCGCAAGGGCAGGCAATACAATGGCCAAAAGAAAAAGGACAATCACTGATCTACAAAACACTACACAGAAAACTATCATTTCCCCCACAGCGATATATTTTTTCACAGGAAACAAAAATCAGATTTTTATTTTTTGGACATAAAAAAAATCAGTAAATTCCCTTCAAATTTTGACCATAAATTTCTCGTTGAGAACTGTAGCCGTAGGGCCGGATTAATGATATTTTTGCTTCTTTCGTGTCAATTTATTTTGTTTCTTTAAAATTTCACCACATAATTGTTATATTATTTTTCAGGAAAAAAACATCCTAAAAGTTAAATGGTCGTCCCTTTAATGACATGAATGTGTGTCTCCGCCGCGTCCATGCAGCTTCGTATAATACGAACCGCATCGGTGGCGTAATGGTTAGAGTGCTCGCCTCGAGTGCGGTAGATCATGGGTTCGAGCCCCTGTCGGGTCATACCAAAGACTATACAAATTGATATGTGTTGCTTCTCTGATAAGCATGCAGCATTAAGGAGATAGAGCAAGGGCTGGTCGGCTCGGAATCAGGATAATGTGTCCGAGTGGGGCGACATGTCTATCCGCGGAATGTTGTTTTAATGAGCTAGCACTATAAAAATCCGACTCAGCGTGTTGGTCTAGTACAAAGCGGACCTCATCATCATCTCATTGAAAATTAACTTGTTCTCGCCATGATATCGCTGAAAAATTGCTGAATTGGCGTTAAACAACAACAATCACTCGTATAAAACGTGTCCGGATTTCAAGAACCTTATGCAAGAAAGTTCAATAGTTTAATTATTGCTTCTGATTCGCGGATTTGTCCCGATAAGATTGGTTCCTTAAAAAGTAAACCTTCAAAGAGATAAGTTGCATTTTAATGCTTGGTGCTTTAACCAATCATATGATTTTCTTCTATCATCATATGTAGCACTATCATGTAATTTAAATAGTTAAATAGATAAATAGCTTGTATTACCGTTGAAATGAAACAGTACACTTCTTGTTTCGTGACGGTCAGTTTTATTCGGCCCGTTTTATTGGTGGAGGAAACCGGAGTTCCCTGAAAAAACCCCCGACCTGCCGCAAGTCAATGCCAAACTTTATCACACAGAAATCACATTAGTATTATTACCAATTAATAATAGTCAAGCGACTGTTGATGAAAAATAAAATCCACACATGACTTGATGAAAATAAAATGTGCACATGACTGTTCATGAAAAAAATCAACATTATCTATAATACGACCCAGGTATTCACGTTTGATTTTTTTTATCAAAATCTTCAGAATGTTTGATGCCTTTATTTGAATGGCTTAAGATAAAGCTGAAATCGCAAAATTTTTAATTTTCCTTTTTCCAATTTTCGCAAAATTAGAGCCCACGCGAACAGTTTGACTAAAAATGGCAATATTAACACCCCTTCGAAAATAACCACTTAAATAGTAGATTAATAAATGTAGATATTTATGTTTGAGACAGAATATGTTTTTAACATCATGTTGGGGATCAGTGAGTAATTGTTGTTTACGGCAATTTTTCAGCTATATCACGACGAGAACAAGTTAATTTTCAATGAGATGTAGATGAGGTCCCAACACGCTTAGTTGTTTTCTTTATATAATATATATATATATCTTTAAAATGATATAGGGGTGCATATTTTTTATTAATAAAGATATATATCTTAAAGACGAGCCACTGTAGTTGGAATCCGGAACAGAACAGTACATAAAATTCGCCAAGAATAATTAATGCATGTGAAATTGATCGAAATTATTTGATTCTAACCATTAATAAGCGATTATTTACCATGAAAGTAGAAGATCACGATACAACAAAACTAGGAAACCAACACGAAAATCTTTTAAAAAGGGAAATACAAAGAATGTGAACAAATATCAAACTTTGTTTAACAACGTACGTACAAAATAAGAATAAGAATATTTATTATTCCAATCGGGGCAAACAAATTGCATACATTGATTATTGTCATTGTAGGCAATTATACATATATATATATAATATATATATAAATACAATGTTTCTTGTCGGGTTCAGAGCCTTAAAAAAACACGTGTACTATAATTTCCTCATTCTACAGTTATTGTACGTATGCTATGCGTATTTAGTATTAAATTACAAAATTATTGAAAATATTGATTTTTGCTCATGGAGAACATAAGAAAAAATTAATAAGAATGTATTCAATCATCAGTTTATTTTATATTCGCATTCACAGTTAGCAACAGGTGCCCGTGACCCAGATATGATTGCAACGTTGTCCTTGTCTTATTTCAACGTAATGACGTGATCACTTTAGTAATTTAGTAACATGTCAGAAGATGGTTACAACTTATGATGCATTTGTTGTTAACTTGAGGAATATTGTTATACAAATAAACAATAATTATTGTTGGATAATTAGATAGAAATTGTGTTTGAAATAATAGTTTACATAGGTTACAAACGTCTAAGCGATAATAAAACGCTCCGCTAACCACCGTTGGTACTCGAGCGACACCTGTTGAGTAAATTTGGGTGAATGTTCTCCATTATCATCTCAATTTTCATGTATTTAATTTTTATCAACTTTACATTAACAAAGTTTTGACTGTAATCAGAACATAATAGAAGTTTAAAAGAACCATGTGTTGATGATAGAATAATACGGTTGTTTCGAATCATTTCCATTCCGTCAAAACTTTTTATTTTCGTTTTCCAAACCACGTGATTTTGATGGAATGTTAGGCACTGGACTTCCGGTGTCAATGCACACAACGAAAACTCCAATTGATAAGTGCCGTTTTAACGTTACTCAACGTAAAGAATTTTGTTTACATTTTCTGTAAATAAGGGTAATAACCAGGGGCGGGTCTAGGATTTGTGGTTAGGGGGGACGTGAGTAGGCGGGGGATCTGGGGACCGTCCCCAGCGGGTCCAGGGGGGCGAAGCCCCCGGGAAGCTCTGGGGGTTTGAGGAATTACAGACATTTATTTGAACGATAATTTTGAACCAACCACACCATTTTTATCAGACCAGAAAAACTTGACTGAGTCTTAATTTTGTCAGATAATTGTTAACATTATGTTTTTGTCAGATTATAAGAACTTAAAGTAAAACTTTTTTTGAACAACCGTGATGCGAATTGTTCAACTCATGACTGATCGATCACGATATTTTAACCCTTCAAAGAACTATTGGTTTAGTTTTAACGCATTCCTCATAACTTTCGGTGCTTGTCCTCTCGGGTGGTTCTAGTTAATACTGCCCGTCCGGATGGAGCTTTTCTTTTCGTCGTTTGATTCATTTATTGAAAACGTATGATTCGACCGTTCTTGTTTATAGACAAACAAAAGCGGAAATTGTCAATACATGAACTTGTTGATTTCTGATTAGCTAACGTTACTAAATTAGATAATCAGAATCGTTTCATACAGCATTAATGTTAACATATTCGCCTTTGTTTGTCTATAAACAAGAACGAATCATACGTTTTCAATGAATGAACCAACGGTGAAACGAAAAGCTTCATCCGGACGGACAGTATACTGATCATTTATCAATGGGTAGAGCTTTTTAGAATGATATCCCAAATTTACTCCTAATATCATTCCTATTCATTTTGACTCACAGGTCACGAGTTAACCATTCATGAAAAAGTTGTTTGTTGAACTGCTTAATTAGCGTTGTATAAAATATGTTTTGCGAATTTTAGGGTGGGGGGGGGGGGGGGGGGGGGGGCGCGCACGTCCCGCACGCCCCCATCTAAATCCGCCTCTGATAACAAAATTACCGAATTCCGAGCAATCTTACAAAGGGAAAGTCAAAACTCATAAGTATATAAACAGACAAAATCAGTCAACAACCAGAAAACTGTGAAAACCATAATGACCCTGACTTGGTACAGGCATTTCTAAAGAAATGGTGGGTTGAATCAGATTTTAAAGCGCCAAACCTCCCCGATATCAATTAAATTATTTTATTTGTATCAAAGACTTCAATGCACAGCCAATCACTTCTTTAAAATAAAATTTGCTTATGACACACCGTGGTTGACTTAGTTTGAGTATCGTTATTTTGAGAATTGGAGGAGGAAGGGCGGGGGCAAGTTTCCTTTTGCCCTGGGGCCCAAAAATTCTCTTGGCGTTCCTACTTATAATGTACTGCATCTACGACTATGATATGTTGACGTTGTCACAGTAATAGCGTAAACACCGGCAGTAGTCTGCCTAACATTTCAGACGTCATGACACGAAAAAGACGGAACGTGATCGGAATTGACATGATTCCAAACAACCATATTGTGTCTGTTCCATGATTAACTTACTCTGCACAATTGACATCCACATCAAATGATAGTTAGGTTATTGCAGTCCGGTCAAGAAATGTATTTTTTGCAGTCCACACAATTAAATAACTTTCAGAATTTGTCAATGACAAAAGTTATCATATAAATGTATAAATTTAAATATAATTGTAATCAGTGAAGGTAAATATAATTCTGCAATCACATTTCAATAGAAACGACTATGTTTGGAATTGCACATGTTCTGTTTGATTGAATATTCTGTAAATTGTCACTTCTTAATACATTGTACTTTAATAAGATCATGTTAACCTCAATGGTCATGTGAGCAATTAACATAATACACTACATATCCCACATGAGATGAGCATTCACCTGCTAACCTGGAGTTCAACTAATTTGCATGTTAAAATCTCACATGGATTTCAGGTGTGCAGCAAATGTGAAATTGGTTAGGAGAATTTGGTTGGTAGGTGCTGTCCTTAAGCCATGCTTTATCAATATAAAAACATGTATTTTGTATCAATCTATTTGAGATTTTGATTATGTAAATTAACTCAAGTCTGTTAATCTTTAACAGAGATTATACATTTTGTATTGCATTTTACATGTATTTATTTGATCTGTTTCAAATGTTTCAAACATATTTAAGGAATATTTGAAATTTTTGAACAGGTTATAAAGGACGAAGTCCTTATAACGGTAGGCTGTCCGATTTTTCATTCTATATTGATAGCCAAATATCTATTCACCGGAAGTTTAAAAAATAGCTCAATTGATAATTTAGAAGCGCAAAAGAAATATATTTCAATGAAAAATTCCCAATTCTTTAATTATTTACTCTATGCAAAATTGAAATAAACTTGAAGTAAAATTCAAATAAAAAAATCTCTTTCTACGAAACTCCCGACGGAAGAGCGGCGTACAGTAGGTAAAATGAACGGAACAGCCGTAACAAATCGGCTACAAAATTCATTCAAAATAACTTGTACAGATCATCGTATTATTAAAATTTTAGGACTTCGTCCTTCAAACAGGTTGCCTGTCTCATATTAGATATAACCTGGTTTGGGGGCAGTTTACGCTTAAAAACCGCAAAGTGGTTTATGAAAAGCGTAAACTGTTCCAAACCAGGTTATACAAGTATAATTAACCTGTTCAAAAATTCAAATATTCCTTATAATTTAATTTTGGTTATACTTGATAACCTGGGTTGGTATTATGACGTCACCAACGTATTCATTCGCCAACGACAAATTCAAATAGTCACATGAAATAATCGTAAATAAAATCGAGGAATCATTAAATACCAACCCAGGTTATCAAGTATAAACAATATTTAATGATTCCTCGATTTTAATTACGATTATTTCATGTGACTATTTGAATTTGTCGTTGGCGAATATGTTGGTGACGTCACAATACATGAATACCAATCCAGGTTATCAAGTATAACCAAAATTTTCTCCTGGCGGATCAACTAATCAGATTGCAGTATTCAAATCAAATTAAATTATATATTTATATGTATATATATATATCTCTCTATTTTCAGAAATGGTGATCCTGATAGACAGGAAATGAACATTATTTTATTACTGAGTCAAAGATCTGTATATGTGGCATGGTATGAGTCTTAGATTAATTTAACTTAAGTTTAATATGAGACAGGCAACCTGTTTGAAGGACGAAGTCCTAAAATTTCAATAATAGGATGATCCGTACATGTTAGCCTCACCGGACGCAATTACGAACAATTTCGATGATATTGATATTTGATATACGGACACATTTTCGAACGACATCATATCCTCGTCTGACAATAAGTCGGTCAGTCATTGGATAATGCTTGATTATTTTTTTCATGTTTGAAAAGTAAACATTTTTTTCTTTTTAATTATGTTCCTCATCTATTCTTGCTCACATGTGTAACGTTCCATGGAAAAAAGATCGATAATAATTACATACTGACCCATATTTGTTTACCCTCCCTTTTCCAAATGGCGTCGTATGACGTCACATAAAGTCGGTCAAAGTTCAATAAAACACATGATTTTGTCATAGGCCAACCAAACTTAAAAAGTAAACCAGATTAAGAAAGTACAGTATTTTAGCTTTTTCAGTGTAATTGATTTGTCTGAAAAATTTCAAAAGATGTTTTTTTTAAATAGTTTGAAATTGAAGTATTAAAAATTAATTATTTGATGCAAATATTAAACTTGCTTATCCACATAAAAAGTATTTAATCCAGTGAATTTAGTGTTTTTGCTTTTGTCAATTATACAATCTATTAGACCGAGATATTTTGGTAAAACAATTAATGACTGATTTCAATTTATTTTAATCACATTTATTATCACAGAGTGGTAACAATACAGTTTTGTTGATGCTATTTGTAATAATGACAGGTTTTTTTTACCCAGACAATCTCATTTTTCTGTCTGGTTTAATTTAATTCTCTGTTCAATTTATGCTATAAATTTTAATTATTGCTGTTAAACTAATTCTTTTTCTATCTTCTCTGTGAACTTCATTTCATTACCCCAAGAAGTAAGGGGTATATTTGTTATTAAAGCAGCAGTGGAAATGCAAAATAATCTGCCATTTTGTGACTAATGGAGAGCACTTGCATGTATTTTCCCGGTAAAATCGGCCATTTTCTAGAAAATGGTGGAATCTGAATGATCAATCAACATATTTTCAAAGTATTTTAAAATACAATTTGCTTGGCCTACATTCCAGAAACGGTCATGAACTGTGATGTCGATTATGTCAACAAACCGGAAATATACAAATGTTTGGGGAATACCATCGATGGAAGCATATTTAACAAGCATAATGATCAGGAAAAAAAGACATTAGTAAAAAGGATCTTTTTTACTTGCATGGAATTTATTCAATTCAAACTTCTCTGTTTTAATCTCATCTTGTAATTTTGACGTTGAAAAGTATTCCCTCTGTGTTTATGTACGCTATGAATATACAGAATGACGTCATTGGTCTCGTGCTGTGCGAGAATTGTAAATCAAAACAAATGACCGACATTATTGCATGACCGAGCAGATGTCACGGTAGGATACTAACCTTTCTAGTGTAAATTATTTAATGACAACTGTTAAAATTGAAAGAGCATTCATTCATTTATGTTCACATATCCATTTGTATATAATACACATGAAATAAAAACCTTTCCTTTATTCATACCATAAATGTGTGCCAGTTTGCATTCGGAATTCCTTGGACTCTTCAATGAATAAGGTACATCACGGATTTTGACATTTTGGGATAGATCAAGATAAGGAAAATGTATTATTTTGACTGTTTTTGTTTTAATTCTACATATGCATAGAACCAGGAGATCATATTCTTTCCAATTACAGGCATAAGATAACAAAATATGCGTACCTCAATGAATTTTAGCGATAGATTCCAAGTGCAATTGTCGATCATTTTCTGTTTACAAATATGAAAACCCGTCGTCTGCAACATTCAACAACTGCGCATGAATAATTTTCTCCCAAAATACGAGTAATTTAGCGGGGTATCTATTTATAAAAGCATTTTTTTAATTCATGTTTTGAAGGAACAATTAGGAGACATACTTTTTATTTCGTTCGTAATTGCGTCCGGCGAGGCTATTATCTTTTATTTTGAATGAATTTTGTAGCCGATTTGTTATGGCTCTTTTTACCTACTGTACGCCGCTCTTCCGTCGGGAGTTTCGTAGAAAGAGATTTTTTTATTAGAATTTTATTTCAAGTTTATTTCGATTTTGCATAGAGTGAATAATTAAAGAATTGGGAATTTTTCATTGAAATATATTTCTTTTGCGTTTCTAAATTATCAATTGAGCTATTTTTTAAACTTCCGGTGAACAGATAGTTGGCTATCAATATAGAAGGAAAAATTGGACAACTTACCGGTATAAGGACTTCGTCCTTTATAATGCAATGCCTTTATTACGATAGACCATCTGTTTTAGCTCATCTCAAAGAGCGATGAGATGAGCTATTAATGTCATTTGTTTTCATAAATTTTTTAAAGCTTGTTTAATCTTCTTCTTCAACACCACTTAAGTTTTTCATGGAAGTGTCTTAAAGTAATATGAAATGCCAAAATCATTATTTTCAGTTTTCTAAAAATTTCTGATATATGTAAAGATTAAATATATAAAGAACGTAAACCATTCACTTTTTGAGAGCTACGATGTATAATTCAGGAGAAAACGTCATTTTATTCTGTCTTCGATAATTCTTGCTACCCGGACAATAATGCAAATCATATGCTATTGACCTCATATTTTAACTCATTCGGTAGAGATTGTGCGCATATAGTTATAGTTATAGTCTTGACAGGTAACATCATTTTCGTTTCGAATTACATTCCATTATTTTCCATTCAATCCACGATTAAAAATAATTTTCCCTTAGCGAAACGTTAAACAAGGATCTCTTTACCTGGAAAATAAATATATATCAGTCACCATCTATGATCTAAACCGCCGTAAATGTCTTTTAACGACATTATGTGTATAATCAAGGACTATATAGAATCTTATATACGTCCTTGGTATAATTCAGCAAATTTCCGGGGCCCAGTAAGGGGGCACTGCATACGCAACTTGTAATTACTGTATGTTAAAACATTAGGGGTTTTTTTTATATTAAAAGTGAATACTACTTTGTTTCAAATCTATTTAAAATTTATTTGGCCTAAGAGACAAGAATGTGAAAGAAAGCACACATTCTTTATCTCATAATAATATATAGGCACATAATTTGATTCTGAGGAGGCCTGGCAAGATTAGTCCGGTTAGAATAGTTGACAGAAAATTCATTCGACACATAGTGCAGGATAGGTTATAACATTGTTTACTCAGTTCAGACCAGATTATTTTTTTTTATTTTCTATGAAGCAAAGGCCAGAATTTTTTTTCCAACTTTGGGTGGCCAGATTATTTATTTTATATACAAAAACACGTACGAGATGGAATGATTTTCTGTTCTTAATCACAGATGATCGCGATTTTCGTCCTCAAACATGCACGAATGGTTTAGTTTTTAGGGAATTTAAACATATCAAGAATATTTTTAAAGATGTTTATTTCACCAAAAACTCGTTTCATATTACTTTAACATGATCCATAAATAATCATTTTTCGGAAATGTCATATATGAAAAACAATCTAATGCTACAAAATCGATGAAAATGTTTTTTTATACACGAATGTGAGGAAAACCATGCATTTATGAGCATTATACATACAATCTCCTTTCTGTGTTTGCACATGTTACCGCATGTTAAATATCTTACACTCTAACTTTTGGACTTATAATATATTATTTAGTTTAGATCCGGTTGAGATATACACACGATAATAGATAAATTTTTAATCAACCATCAATATTCGTTTACACACCATTTGTATATACTGAAAAACAAGTCCCTTTGACTTCATTGTGAATCAGTTGATCACAATGACAGGATAATGGGAACTGTCTATACATTTGTATATTGAATTTTAATTATATTTAGACAGGATTAAGCATTATTCTGTTAGATCAAAATGTTTACACGTGAAGCATGATTGCACTGATTTTTTAAGCATGATTACGTGAAAAGTACTTCGATTCCCACTTCACTACAAATTTTGAAGAGTCATCTGCAAAATTTATGTTATTCATCTCATTTGGATATCAATACTATATATGATTTGCCGAATTTGACAAAATATTCATATTTCACTTTTTTTTTATATACATGTAAATGCTTCACGATGTGAATGTTCATTGTATGAAGCTTTAAGATGGCCACCACTTCAGGAAATAGAGGTTCATATTGAAAAAATGTTTTTAAAATCTCTTAATCCAATTACCAAACTTGTAAGAAATATTCTTTGAATGATTGACCACAGATGTTTTCATGTTGATTAGACATCCAAGATTGCCACCATTTTGAAACCATTTAACAATTTTAAATAAACTAGATGTGAATATTAAGGAGGCTCGCAAATGTTTCATCTTTTTTAATTCCGTCAGTAATCATCTTCGCTAGCCAAGGATTACGATCCGCTCTACTCATCTTCACCCTTGGCATCGTTAGACGGATTTTCGTAATTCCCGTGCACTGCCACCTGCTGGATTTTGACAGTTACGCCCCTTGTAATGATGTCATTTTCAGCCAATCGACGCGAGGCTTTCATTTCCTTTCGTTTCAATGCCCTGAAAATTGACTCGAGATTATAATATGGCTGATTTCCAAGCGAAGATTTGTGAAAAATTTAATATAAAATCATTGAGACAATCAAAGCAAATCTATAACGGCTATTATAGATGGAAAATATGTCTTTGTTGGCACGAAGACGGGAAGTGTAAAGCACGTTCTGATTGGTTGCCGCTACCACTAGCTGCATTACATGTAAATCGTCACCGTGTGACCTCGAAAATCCGTCTAGCGATGCCAAGGGTGAAGAGTAGAATGGATCGTAACCCTTGTCTAGTGAAGATGTCAGTAATAGGCTAAGAATAACAAACTATTGCTTAAGATCTGTATCCTCAAGCCTTCCTAAATTCACAATATTTATTCAAGGAAACAATATTGCCTGAACAACTAAATATTTGGCCAAATTTCAAAGCCCAATGGCTGTAGGTTGGCCAAAAATCATTCAACCGGAACGAATTTCAAAGTTGATCTGTAACTTATGATTATACACTCTCATACCAAAAATCAAGTCAATATCTCAAATCATAGTGAAATAAATATTTGGCCAAATTTCATAACTCGGCCAAAAATCATTGGACCGGAACGAAATATACACTCATATACCAAAAATCAAGTCAATATCTCCAAGCATAGCGAAAAAACGACAACTGTTTTATTTTGGAATTACGGACATAGGTAACACTACATGTATATGTCGCAGCCACTTAGTGGCGGGGACATAAAAAATACAGGAATGTTTCTTGTATGGCCCTCTTCAAATATTTTATTTTCTGTGTACATCTGAAATCCAAAATGGCCCCATAGTTTAGCCTAAGAGCAAATAGGAAAATGTTTAAATACATTGCTCATTAAAACTGATGAACCTTCTGGAATGACTGTTTCTTGGATTGACCTTTTTTTAAATGCTTGTTTTTTCTATGTTTATTAAAAATGCAATATGACTGCCACAATTCTATGTTTATTAAAAATGCAATATGACTGCCACAACAACAAATAGATAATCATATATGGTAAAATATTCTTCTCAGAAACTGAAATGATTGAAGCCAAACTGTACTAAGATTATGTTGATGGAAATTTTAGATGGCAACTACTGCACTTCAACTTAATGTAATACTAAATGGAACCATCGTTTCATATTCAGCGGAAAATAAACAGGAAAATATATGGGGGGGGGGGGGGGTGTACATTTTTCTCACATGTGAATAACGCTTGTATGACGGCATCATTTCACTAAGATGGGAGGGGATTTGGGCCCATGAAACTAGTTTGACAAGGATGACTGTTGACGTTGGTTACGATTTTGTACCGTTTTACTCGTTTTACCTACTAAAATCAAAATCCCATGAAGTTGGAAAATGTCAGTAACTTAATGGCAATATTTGTCTATATAGGAAGCACAATATTTGTCTATATAGGAAACACAATATTTGTCTATGTAGGAAGCACAATATTTGTCTATATAGGAAGCACAATATTTGTCTATATAGGAAGCACAATATTTGTCTATATAGGAAGCGCAATATTTGTCTATGTAGGAAGCACAATATTTGTCTATGTAGGAAGCACAATATTTGTCTATATAGGAAGCACAATATTTGTCTATATAGGAAGCACAATATTTGTCTATGTAGGAAGCACAGTATTTGTCTATATAGGAAGCACAATATTTGTCTATATAGGAAGCACAATATTTGTCTATGTAGGAAGCACAATATTTGTCTATATAGGAAGCACAATATTTGTCTATATAGGTAGCACAATATTTGTCTATGTAGGAAGCACAATATTTGTCTATGTAGGAAGCACAATATTTGTCTATATAGGAAGCACAATATTTGTCTATGTAGGAAGCACAATATTTGTCTATGTAGGAAGCACAATATTTGTCTATGTAGGAAGCACAATATTTGTCTATGTAGGAAGCACAATATTTGTCTATATAGGAAGCACAATATTTGTCTATATAGGAAGCACAATATTTGTCTATGTAGGAAGCACAATATTTGTCTATGTAGGAAGCACAATATTTGTCTATATAGGAAGCACAATATTTGTCTATATAGGAAGCACAATATTTGTCTATATAGGAAGCACAATATTTGTCTATATAGGAAGCACAATATTTGTCTATGTAGGAAGCACAATATTTGTCTATGTAGGAAGCACAATATTTGTCTATATAGGAAGCACAATATTTATCTATATAGGAAGCACAATATTTGTCTATATAGGAAGCACAATATTTGTCTATATAGGAAGCACAATATTTGTCTATATAGGTAGCACAATATTTGTCTATGTAGGAAGCACAATATTTGTCTATATAGGAAGCACAATATTTGTCTATATAGGAAGCACAATATTTGTCTATGTAGGAAGCACAATATTTGTCTATATAGGTAGCACAATATTTGTCTATGTAGGAAGCACAATATTTGTCTATGTAGGAAGCACAATATTTGTCTATATAGGAAGCACAATATTTGTCTATATAGGAAGCACAATATTTGTCTATATAGGAAGCACAATATTTGTCTATGTAGGAAGCACAATATTTGTCTATATAGGTAGCACAATATTTGTCTATGTAGGAAGCACAATATTTGTCCATGTAGGAAGCACAATATTTGTCTATATAGGAAGCACAATATTTGTCTATATAGGAAGCACAATATTTGTCTATATAGGAAGCACAATATTTGTCTATATAGGAAGCACAATTGTAAGTATGAAGGTTTATGGATTTTGTTACGAAATGCATTACCAATACTGCCTTCACTTTCACAGCTAATTAGGATTTAATAAAAATGATGATTTAAGGAAGCCATGATTGTTTATGACATTTTAAAACAGGTAACATTATTTTCGCTGCTTTTTATCACTGGTTACATGTATCTCTCATTATAATATCTTGTTATGATAGTAATGCTATCTACAGGTACTAAGTATGTTACATGTATCTCTCATTATAATGTCTTGTTATGATAGTAATGCTATCTACAGGTACTAAGTATGTTACAGCTCAAACGGAAAACGCAAAGTCCATGTCTTATCAAGGATTATCGCAACGCGGAATTAACGAGTAGTCCGTGTGTATACGTGGACGGTCCGCGAAACAACATGGACATGACGGACAGAACGCGATGTCTTCACGAGTCCATCACGGATTGTAATTATTGAAATGTTCATTCATAATGAATACTACACGTGATTGTATCTGCAATCGTTTATTCTTTAATTTAGTCATCACAATGCTTCGTAATCTTAATATGCACATTGAAATTTATTTGTGCAGTTGATCATTTGATACCACTTTTTTCAGAGATGGCATACATTTTATTATAGGATATAGGAGCACGCTTCTTATTTTGCATATTATGTAAACCCAACATTTCGATTGGTTTACATAGGTGTTATTTTTTCTATTACGAGTTGATAATCACCTGTATTTTTGTTTATCTATATACGGGTGTGTCTATTTTTATGTAGTGCACACATTGAACTCGGTCACTAAAAGGTCAAATACACAGTTACCTGAGACTGAGGAATTGATTTAAAAACAAACCGAGAAGGATTGAAAAGAAAAAAAAATCGATGTAAATTTTTATCTAAACGTGCGTTTTCGTATTTGTATGTCGTTAATCACCTTGCAAGCCACGTTTCGTTTTACCTTTAACAAAGGTGGATACATATTTCCCTATGTAGACAGTGTGTACTACACAGTTATCACGTGAATGAGAATCTAGAAAGGTTTCCACCTGTTGGTAATATCGATCAAAGCGTGCTTTTGGGAATCTTGAAACTTTTATAACAGGTGAACTTTAGTCACATGCCGAGTTGACAGTAATTGAACATCCGATGGCTTGGGGCTCGGCTTGGATGATATAAAGGTTAATGAAATTTCAAAGTGTAAAATAAATTGGTAAACAAAAATATTCTAAACATAACTTTATTTCATTACCTGATACCATACGACAAGGAATGTAAGGTAGTTGAAAATATTGTAGTTTCTCATCTGCATCTAGCCTCTTTAAAAATAAAATGAAATAAAAATCGGGCATTTATTAACACAGTTTTTATATAGTTAGATCGACGAGAAACCAATCTAATTAAAATTATCTCTACGCATTTGCTCTCCCCCCCCCCCCCCCTTTTTTTTATCGCTGCGTGTACTTACAATTTATTTGATATTATATGCAATCACCTTCTGTTTTATTATGTTTATATGCCCCTTCGTGGGCCCTTTAATTTGGACCAATACAATCTTGTATAGAATATTCTTTCACAGTATGTAGCAGATCACCACCAAACACGAGGTAGTTCACTGACACTTTGTCATAGATAAACACTCTGATAGAGCAATACAAACATTAAATTATACCCCAATAATTATCCATGACACTCTGGTTTACATAGGTGTTATTTTTCTCTCTCACGAGTTGATAATCGCCTGTATTTTAACCATGTTTGAAGATACCAAAAGGGTAATTTAAATAACATCAAATCTCGGCGTAGACGGATTTTCTGTCTTTTGTTGGCGTTTTGATAATCGAGTGTATGGGATAATTGGACTTTGCTGCACAGCTACGCATTTCTACCAAAATGACCAATAATTAAATGGGGATAACTGTATTTTTCATTCTTTACGAGCAGCCTATGATACCTATTTATCCCAAATCTGACTAAAAATCGTGGGGAATCAATGGGCTAATTTATAAATCTTATTTGAACGGTATGGTGCCTGAAACAAATCTAATATCTTTATTTACCAAATGAAATTCGAAGAAAAATGCAAATATTTAACGTGAAATCAGTAAGAGATAAAAACGTATTTATGGAAAGCCTTTAATATTTTTATATTAAATGAAATATGTATTATTTAGTGCATACTATGCCCTAAAAGCAGCATTAATTTCAAAGAGATATCTTAAAGGGTATTGAGTCACTGGACATTGACGCATAGCTAAAAATTCACGGTACTTACAAGTACAAAAAGTGGAGTTAGCTGGAACCCGGCAGTACCAAAGATGATTATGATGTATTAATGTTATTTTTGTTGAATAAATATTGAAAGTGGAATTAAGTATACAGTTTCACTTTTCATCTTTTATTGTATTATATAGTTATGAAATATTTACAAAGTATTATTGTTCAGTGATAGTTTTCAAATGTTCTGTGGTTTTCTGTTGTAAAAAGAAGCACGTGTGCTGTATTCATTATTATTATATTTGTTTTAAGGTCAAAATGGAGTTGTCTGTTTTTTGCATGTGGAACCAATTTTGATAAGTTTGTTTTTATTTATGTATCAGATAAAAATATACCAACAGATTTTGAATGTCTCTTACGGTTTTCAACATACATATGGAGGGTCAAAATGGGACCACCACCCACAATTTTGACATAATTTTTTAGTCATATTTTGACAGGTTTTTTTACTTTACATTTACATTCCTTAAAACAATTTCCTGTCTACCAGTTTCAAACGTTTCCAAGATCTCTGTTTATAAAATTTGTTTAGAAATATATTTATGTATTTTAAATTCTGAGTTTTATGTAATGTATAGAATTTCCCTTCACAGTATGTGGCAGATCACCACCAAACACTTCAAGGTAATTCACTGACACTTTGTTATTCAAATTCAAATTCAAATTCTTTATTGATATGAAATCCAACAAAGGATTGTCATCAGCAATAATACAATCAACAGACATACACAAAACATGAAACAATTAAAAACAAAAAGTTATAGATAAACACTGTGATAGATAGAGCAATAAAAACATTAAATTATACCCCAATAATTACCCATGTCACTCTGGTTGTTAATTAGAAATGGCAATAAATATATACCCATTTCCTGTTATAATTTTACCTGTGCACCATTTCAAAGACAGGTCCCTGATTTTTTTTGAGGAATGAACTTTTGAATACTTACCGTATTTAGATCCCCTGAAGAAGCCACAAAGCAATTAAATGTCTGTTCCTATCCCTGTTGAATACAAGGCCACTAATGTCATTCTTGAACATTTATCCAAATGTATATGTATTTAAATAAATAAACCAAACTATTAAATTAGTATTTGCTACTTCTCTGCTAAGCACCCAGCATTAAGGAGTTGGGGTTCATTGTAGACTGGTTTTTTTTATCTTACTTTTCATTCTGTTACACCAAGGGACAATAAAACACACATAATTTATTTCTCCCAGATTACCAAAAAGAAAAAAGGGAAAAACAATAATATATACTGTATATACAAAAAAAATGTATATCAAATGCTTTTGTAAAAAGAAATCTATGTAAAACAAACTTTTCCACAAAATGCAGACATTGAATAGTCTCTCACGAAATTTCAACTTAACTTTAAACTACAATGTATTCTTTTTTTCTACAAATTTTGCAAGTTTCCTTTTTGATTTTTTAAAACTTAATTAATTTTTTTCACTTGAGGCAGTGAGGGTCTCTTAAACTGTAATAAATACAGGTAACACGTGATTGATTATATACACTTATCAAAATATTACGTCATTAGCCTTACGATAGGTGACACACAATTAAAAAAAAAAACAGCAAATGTTGTGTCTTTGAAATATATAATAGTATAAATGTACATGATTTATTTCTAAATCTTTGAGAGTATACTACACATGTATAATAGTATAAATGTACACGCAGCATCTGAAAAAGAAATAGTAAGATGTGTTAGCTGAGAGTAATAATAAATGTTATCTGTCATAAGTCTGTTTATGACAATCAGTACATGATGATTATTTTCCTCCACACTCGCTAAGGAAGGAACCAACCATTTAACTTTTGTATGTTTTATCCTCCCAAGCCATTTTTTTTTCATGAAAAACAAATTAGATTTCTTTTCTTAACATGAACGTGGGTATTTTTATAATACTATGAAAGTACTTTTCTTCGTGGGTTAATTTTCTCATTTTTTTACATAGAATCATGGAACAAAATCAGCTTTTGAATTTCATAATTATAGATCAGTATTATTTTGTCGAATTTGAAAATAAAATAAAAAAAAGCATCTGAAATTACTTTACGAGCACGTACATTAGTAATTTCCATAAATGTACAAGGTATATTGTTTTACAAATATTTAATCTCCATTTTATTTTCATTTTTTGTTTTTCACAACTAAAAAAAGAACAATAAAGCTTGTTTTTTCTCATTATTTTGATTCCAATGACACATTGTACTTCAACATGTTCGATCTTTCATTTCCCTAGTCTCAGATTGAAACCACTCGTAATTGTCTCACAAAATTAATCCCGACCCCGGGACAAATGTACAGTTAACTTATACTATTGAAGGGTGATATAATTTAAAAGAGGAATGTTTATACAGCACTTAAAAGTGTGTAACCATTAGTGTATGGGTTGGAAGTAATTTGTTTACCGAAAGTTGTTAAAATCTTTTCACAGATAAACATTTCTGTCGTTTTTACACATGCATTTAAAATCAAAACATTCACAAACATTTGCATGTGGATTATAACCCATTAAAAGGTATGCTCGTCATTAAATTGCTTTTCTACATTTCAGACAGGTGTGTGTTACTGTTTAGTGTTGATTGACAGGCGAGGATAATCTCCACGTGGTGCTTACTGGAGCGTTAAGATACTTTGTGTAATATCAAATAAGACAACATTGCACTTGAAATTAATGACAGGATATGACCTTTCTTTACGACCTTATCACTTCAAAGATAAGCATAATTTCTTATCAGATCCCACATGCAATAAAAATGACCACATTTGCATTTATTTTTAAGGCAAACTTTATACGACCGAGATACTTTGTACACGTAGGTTTATAAAATACATTTGCTCATTGTGCACGACGGATCCGCGATCATCCGCGATTCCGCGATGGTGATGAAAATGATAGAATTTGTCCACGATTATGGTCCGTGTTGAATCATCGCGACGGTCCGCGAACTGTCAATATTTTCCTTGAAAGGATCGGGGATATTGCGTTTTCCGTTTGGACTATAGGGTATCTCTCATTATAATGTCTTGTTATGATAGTAATGTTATCTACAGGTACTAAGTATGTTACATGTATCTCTCATTATAATGTCTTGTTATGATAGTAATGCTATCTACAGGTACTAAGTATGTTACATGTATCTCTCATTATAATATCTTGTTATGATAGTAATGCTATCTACAGGTACTAAGTATGTTACATGTATCTCTCATTATAATGTCTTGTTATGATAGTAATGCTATCTACAGGTACTAAGTATGTTACATGTATCTCTCATTATAATATCTTGTTATGATAGTAATGCTATCTACAGGTACTAAGTATGTTACAGCTCAAACGGAAAACGCAAAGTCCATGTCTTATCAAGGATTATCGCAACGCGGAATTAACGAGTAGTCCGTGTGTATACGTGGACGGTCCGCGAAACAACATGGACATGACGGACAGAACGCGATGTCTTCACGAGTCCATCACGGATTGTAATTATTGAAATGTTCATTCATAATGAATACTACACGTGATTGTATCTGCAATCGTTTATTCTTTAATTTAGTCATCACAATGCTTCGTAATCTTAATATGCACATTGAAATATATTTGTGCAGTTGATTATTTGATACCACTTTTTTCAGAGATGGCATACATTTTATTATAGGATATAGGAGCACGCTTCTTATTTTGCATATTATGTAAACCCAACAGTTCGATTGGTTTACATAGGTGTTATTTTTTCTCTTACGAGTTGATAATCACCTGTATTTTTTTTTATCTATATACGGGTGTGTCTATTTTTATGTAGTGCACACATTGAACTCTGTCACTAAAAGGTCAAATACACAGTTATCTCAGGCTGAGGAATTGATTTAAAAACAAACCGAGAAGGATTGAAAAGAAAAAAAAATCGATGTAAATTTTTATCTAAACGTGCGTTTTCGTATTTGTATGTCGTTAATCACCTTGCAAGCCACGTGTCGTTTTACCTTTAACAAAGGTGGATACATATTTCCCTATGTAGACAGTGTGTACTACACAGTTATCACGTGAATGAGAATCTAGAAAGGTTTCCATCTGTTGGTAATATCGATCAAAGCGTGCTTTTGGGGATCTTGAAACTTTTATAACAGGTGAACTTTAGTCACATGCCGAGTTGACAGTAATTGAACATCCGATGGCTTGGGGCTCGGCTTGGGTGATATAAAGGTTAATGAAATTTCAAAGTGTAAAATAAATTGGTAAACAAAAATATTCTAAACATAACTTTATTTCATTACCTGATACCATACGACAAGGAATGTAAGGTAGTTGAAAATATTGTAGTTTCTCATCTGCATCTAGCCTCTTTAAAAATAAAATGAAATTAAAATCGAGCATTTATTAACACAGTTTTTATATAGTTAGATCGACGAGAAACCAATCTAATTAAAATTATCTCTACGCATTTGCTCTCCCCCCCCCCTTTTTTTTGTCGCTGCGTGTACTTACAATTTATTTGATATTATATGCAATCACCTTCTGTTTTATTATGTTTATATGCCCCTTCGTGGGCCCTTTAATTTGGACCAATACAATCTTATATCTTGTATAGAATTTTCTTTCACAGGATGTAGCAGATCACCACCAAACACGAGGTAGTTCACTGACACTTTGTCATAGATAAACACTCTGATAGAGCAATACAAACATTAAATTATACCCCAATAATTACCCATGTCACTCTGGTTTACATAGGTGTTATTTTTCTCTCTCACGAGTTGATAAATCGCCTGTATTTTAACCATGTACAGGTGTGGTCATTTTTATATGGTGCACATATTGAACTCGGCCACTAAAAGGTCAAATACACAGTTACCCGAGGCTGATGGATTGATTTAAAAACAAACCGAGAAGGATTGTGAATCAATCAATGACCGTATTTACGTCCTTGGTAGAATATTGCCATAAATACATACAAAGTATGTACCATGTGTTTAAATTAAGAAAAGTTTGAAGATACCAAAAGGGTAATTTAAATAACATCAAATCTCGGCGTAGACGGATTTTCTGTCTTTTGTTGGCGTTTTGATAACTGAGTGTATGGGATTATTGGACTTTGCTGCACAGCTACGCATTTCTACCAAAATGACCCATAATTAAATGGGGATAACTGTATTTTTCATTCTTTACGAGCAGCCTATGATACCTATTTATCCAAAATCTGACTAAAAATCGTGGGGAATCAATGGGCTAATTTATAAATCTTATTTGAACGGTATGGTGCCTGAAACAAATCTAATATCTTTATTTACCAAATGAAATTGGGAGAAAAATGCAAATATTTAACGTGAAATCAGTAAGAGATAAAAACGTATTTATGGAAAGCCTTTAATATTTTTATATTAAATGAAATGTGTATTATTTAGTGCATACTATGCCCTAAAAGCAGCATTAATTTCAAAGAGATATCTTAAAGGGTATTGAGTCACTGGACATTGACGCATAGCTAAAAATTCACGGTACTTACAAGTACAAAAAGTGGAGTTAGCTGGAACCCGGCAGTACCAAAGATGATTATGATGTATTAATGTTATTTTTGTTGAATAAATATTGAAAGTGGAATTAAGTATACAGTTTCACTTTTCATCTTTTATTGTATTATATAGTTATGAAATATTTACAAAGTATTATTGTTCAGTGATAGTTTTCAAATGTTCTGTGGTTTTCTGTTGTAAAAAGAAGCACGTGTGCTGTATTCATTATTATTATATTTGTTTTAAGGTCAAAATGGAGTTGTCTGTTTTTTGCATGTGGAACCAATTTTGATAAGTTTGTTTTTATTTATGTTTCAGATAAAAATATACCAACAGAGTTTGAATGTCTCTTACGGTTTTCAACATACATATGGAGGGTCAAAATGGGACCACCACCCACAATTTTGACATAATTTTTTAGTCAGATTTTGACAGGTTTTTTTTCTTTACATTTACATTCCTTAAAACAATTTCCTGTCTACCAGTTTCATACGTTTCCAAGATCTCTGTTTATAAAATTTGTTTAGAAATATATTTATGTATTTTAAATTCTGAGTTTTATGTAATGTATAGAATTTCCCTTCACAGTATGTGGCAGATCACCACCAAACACTTCAAGGTAATTCACTGACACTTTGTTATTCAAATTCAAATTCAAATTCTTTATTGATATGAAATCCAACAAAGGATTGTCATCAGCAACAATACAATCAACAGACATACACAAAACATGAAACAATTAAAAACAAAACGTTATAGATAAACACTGTGATAGAGCAATAAAAACATTAAATTATACCCCAATAATTACCCATGTCAATCTGGTTGTTAATTAGAAATGGCAATAAATATATACCCATTTCCTGTTATAATTTTACCTGTGCACCATTTCAAAGACAGGTCCCTGATTTTTATTGAGGAATGAACTTTTGAATACTTACAGTATTTAGATCCCCTGAAGAAGCCACAAAGCAATTAAATGTCTGTTCCTATTCCTGTTGAATACAAGGCCACTAATGTCATTCTTGAACATTTATCCAAATGTATATGTATTTAAATAAATAAACCAAACTATTAAATTAGTATTTGCTACTTCTCTGCTAAGCACCCAGCATTAAGGAGTTGGGGTTCATTGTAGACTGTTTTTTTTTTATCTTACTTTTCATTCTGTTACACCAAGGGACAATAAAACACACATAATTTATTTCTCCCAGATTACCAAAAAGAAAAAAGGGAAAAGCAATAATATATACTGTATATACAAAAAAAATGTATATCAAATGCTTTTGTAAAAAGAAATCTATGTAAAACAAACTTTTCCACAAAATGCAGACATTGAATAGTCTCTCACGAAATTTCAACTTAACTTTAAACTACAATGTATTCTTTTTTTCTACAAATTTTGCAAGTTTCCTTTTTGATTTTTTAAAACTTAATTAAATTTTTTCACCTGAGGCGGTGAGGGTCTCTTAAACTGTAATAAATACAGGTAACATGTGATTGATTATGTACACTTATCAAAATATTACGTCATTAGCCTTACGATAGGTGACACACAATTAAATAAAAAACCAGCAAATTTTGTGTCTTTGAAATATATAATAGTATAAATGTACATGATTTATTTCTAAATCTTTGAGAGTATACTACACATGTATAATTATATAAATGTACACGCAGCATCTGAAAAAGAAATAGTAAGATGTGTTAGCTGAGAGTAATAATAAATGTTATCTGTCATAAGTCTGTTTATGACAATCAGTACATGATGATTATTTTCCTCCACACTCGCTAAGGAAGGAACCAACCATTTAACTTTTGTATGTTTTATCCTCCCAAGCCATTTTTTTTCATGAAAAACAAATTAGATTTCTTTTCTTAACATGAACGTGGGTATTTTTATAATACTATGAAAGTACTTTTCTTCGTGGGTTAATTTTCTCATTTTTTTACATAGAATCATGGAACAAAATCAGCTTTTGAATTTCATAATTATAGATCAGTATTATTTTGTCGAATTTGAAAATAAAATAAAAAAAAGCATCTGAAATTACTTTACGAGCACGTACATTAGTAATTTCCATAAATGTACAAGGTATATTGTTTTACAAATATTTAATCTCCATTTTATTTTCATTTTTTGTTTTTCACAACTAAAAAAAGAACAATAAAGCTTGTTTTTTCTCATTATTTTGATTCCAATGACACATTGTACTTCAACATGTTCGATCTTTCATTTCCCTAGTCTCGGATTGAAACCACTCGTAATTGTCTCACAAAATTAATCCCGACCCGTAACTTATACTATTGAAGGGTGATATAATTTAAAAGAGGAATGTTTATACAGCATTTAAAAGTGTGTAACCATTAGTGTATGGGTTGGAAGTAATTTTTTTACCGAAAGTTGTTAAAATCTTTTCACAGATAAACATTTCTGTCGTTTTTACACATGCATTTAAAATCAAAACATTCACAAACATTTGCATGTGGATTATAACCCATTAAAAGGTATGTTCGTCATTAAATTGCTTTTCTACATTTCAGACAGGTGTGTGTTACTGTTTAGTGTTGATTGACAGGCGAGGATAATCTCCACGTGGTGCTTACTGGAGCGTTAAGATACTTTGTGTAATATCAAATAAGACAACATTGCACTTGAAATTAATGATAGGATATGACCTTTCTTTACGACCTTATCACTTCAAAGATAAGCATAATTTCTTATCAGATCCCACATGCAATAAAAATGACCACATTTACATTTATTTTTAAGGCAAACTTTATACGACCGAGATACTTTGTACACGTAGGTATATAAAATACATTTGCTCATTGTGCGCGACGGATCCGCGATCATCCGCGATTCCGCGATGGTGATGAAAATGATAGAATTTGTCCACGATCATGGTCCGTGTTGAATCATCGCGACGGTCCGCGAACTGTCAATATTTTCCTTGAAAGGTTCGCGGATATTGCGTTTTCCGTTTGGACTATAGGGTATCTCTCATTATAATGTCTTGTTATGATAGTAATGTTATCTAGAGGTACTAAGTATGTTAAAAGTTTCATCAAGTTTTCCATGATTTATTTCTTATAGACAATTTACATGCCTGATATAAGTGAGACATACATTTGTATATGAATATGTAAAATGCATCACTGATATTTTATTATTCAAATAGAGGCATGGAAGCACACTGGTGGTATACACATACCGGTATTTTATTGGTATAGCTGACATATATGAACAGAACAACAGCAATTATACAATAGGATTCAGAAACAAGCAAATGCTTTTTTTTTAATCTGTTTCCTATTGCACACTGTTGGGATGAAAGAAAGTCGATTGCTTATAAGTCAATGGACCTTTTAACTTTGGAAATAGGGTACCCAGGAATTACTTGCATCATATATCAATCATAATATGATCACCAGTATTGCTTTCTTGTTTATATAATTCATGTAAATATTGTTTTGTTGTCCTAGTTTTTTCTATGGTCATCAATGATTCGATCACAATAAAAAATCTATGACTATAAACAGTGACCCATAGTAGGTCATTTGTAATACTTATTTTTGTTTGTTTCAGGTATGATGATGAAGAGGAAGGGTTTACATGTTATCAACGAATTTTCTTAGAAGACATCGAACAAATAGAAATAGGTTAGCTAAACATTCAAACAAAATTCTAAATACTTACAAAGCAACACATATTCTTAAAAGAATTGTATTTGATTGGGTGGTATAGTGGTGTGTTTATATTGTGAATCATAGAATTTCTTAATATTGAGTCTGAAAGAAGTTTTACATGGGATAAAAGTTTTAAACAAGTTCACAATACCACTATAAATAAATAAAATATCTGACTGAAAGTCCATTGTTTATAGTACATTCTTGACCTGTGACCTGAAAATAACAGATACACATGTATTACATAAACCATAATCTAAAATTTAAGAAACCATTATCGAACTTGAATTATGGCAGATGTCATGCATGCACTTAGAAAAACGACAATTAGAATTATACAACTGTGAATGATGATATTTGGGATAACTGTATTAATATTTCACTGAGTGAATTATTATACCTCAGTATAGGTTTTTCTTTCACTTAGAAATGTCAGTATTTTACGGGCATCAACCTCGAGATTAAATGAGGTATGATTTCAAAGCAACCAACTATATCATATGGATGAATAGTTTTGTCAAAGTTTGCATATAAAGATGAACTTTGTTATTTAGAATCTCTGAATTAATGTGTCCTACAACAAATGTTCTAAAACATAATATACAAATAAACAACTGATGCATGTACATATTCTAGTTAACATGTAAATCTTTTATAATTGTATTCAGAGGTTTATCCATTTATTTGTCTGAGAACTGTTTTGTTTTAATGTGAACTACTGCAAGTTAAGGTTGCACTTTTTATGGGATATTTTGTAATTGATCAGTAAATGACATGTTGTAATATAATATAAATAATGATATGTTTATGCTTGGTGCATTATGGGGTCTAAACAATAGATAACTTTCACTGGTCTATTATGATCGGTTATGGAAATACAGGCTCATACATACCGAAAAAAATGCATGTAATGAGTGGTCACTTCATATTTTCCCCTTTTTTAAAGGTGTAATACTTTTTCTCTCAGGAATAACAAAGTTAAGGTCAGCTTCAGTTTATAGAGAATGTTCTCTAGTTTCTGTTGGTAGATAAAATAATATGTAGCACTTTAATATAATATCCTTATCAGAGAAAATGTTAACCGAAATATGATAGTATGTAATTGTTTTTAGCAAAACAGTCATTCACAAGATTAGCAAGGAATTCTATGAGGTCATCTTCTTATTTGTCTATATTATATACAGTTATACTTTTGTTGAGAGTATGAGGAAGAACTGTGAGTCTGTGACAAGAAAGAATGGAAAGAATTATGATAATATTTTAAATTCAAGCCCTCAAAGTTTGAAAAGACATTTTCCGAAACTCATGCTGTCCCATACGTAAGCCCTATTTCCATGAAAAGTACATACTTGAAATGTAAGATCTAACTTTTAACTTAAATGGTTTCAAAGTACCTACATTTGTAGGTAAGTATACATAACTTTGGTTTTGACTATCACCAATTAATTTAGTACTAACAAGACATCAAAGTCAATTTGAAATGTCCCATATGCAAGACTTTTGTTTTGTCCCATACATAATGTAGGAAGTTTTCTCTTAAATTCCTTTATTAACTTGAATGTGTTGCATCATTACTTCTCTAATATACAGATGACTACATAAACATAGGATTAACTCCTTATATCCATCCAAAAAGTTGTTTATAGAGATGTAAGAGTGTTTGCTCTTTCTTCCCAAACTTAACAAAATATTCCCATTTTATCAAAAATAAGCTAAAGAAACAGTCACATTTGTAAAAAAGTAGAAAAACTAAAAAATAAGAATACATTTCATTACTTTCTAAATTAAATGTAGGTAAAATCCACAACAAAATAAATATTGCAAACTTTTGTCCCATACAAAAAATATGTTGGGATTATATGTTCCTATCTGTGCCAACAAATATCATGTTTTTCCTTGTAAGAATGCCTCAAATGCTACAATTGTAATTCTGAATACTATGCACTGTGTTGACTTCTGAATAGTATACAATGTGTTGACTTCTGAATACTATACAATGTGTTGACTTCCTAGTTAAATCAGCTTAGTCAGTCTAAAATTTGATAATTGTTTGCAAGACACAAGAATTGTAAAAAGAATAGCTGTCTGGTGATCCATTGCTGATTGTTTCATATACAATTAGGTAGTTTAAAAGGTCTAATTGACTATTTCTACCACCTTACTACTCTGAAACACTTGAAAGATTTAAATAGGAAGTTTCTGAATTATTTGATTTTACTTGGGTTATAAAATCTTGCACATGGAGCATAATTGTAAAATGTATTATTTTATCCATGTAAGTATGAGTCAAATACTACAATACAAGATGTAGACTTCATAATGTAATTATGTTTATTTTATGTAAATTTGTTGTTTTTTTCCCCAGAAACAGGAGTTAATATATAATATATGTGTTGTTTCTTTTTAGGAAAAAAAAGACTTATTAGGTGATTCTTTATGATCGTTTTTATATCAAATTTTATGTAAAAGGTTTAGTTTACAACTTTCATCACCTTATTTCTTTGAAACAATTGGAAGATTTTAATAGAATGTTATGTTTAATTTAATTGTACTAAACATGGTCAATTAAATCTTAGGTATGGGACAAAAATATGGAAAATAGAACATTTTAAAAAGTCTATTGTGAATTTTATATAGCAGATATCTTAATAATTATTTTCATTGATTAAAAGAATAGTAAAATTTCATAATCACTAATGATAAACGAAGAATAGTTTAGCTTGTGTGATTTTCAAAGAGAAAAAATCAACAAATTTTGCAATTATTTTGAGGCAACTTGAAAAAATGGGAAAATTATAAAAAGAGATCTTACCAGAAAGTAATGGTTGTTCTATAGTGTTGAAAGCAAACTATTTCTGATTTCAAAATATAATAAAACAATTGATAAAGTCTTTAGAGAAAAAAATATTAATAATCATTTTTGAATGCATTATCATTAATCTAAGATTCAAAACATGGCTTAATAAACAACAAACAAAAATTTAAGTATGGAAATAAATGGCTTCACACACATTTAAAATTAAGCATATTTACAAAGTGTATACTGCAAATTTGTTCATGTAAAATGTCCTATAAAATAACCTCAAATATGTTCTTTGCAATTACAACATGTTAAAGGGTGATTCCCATTACATTTAGAACACTTGTGGGGAAATTTACATTTTTTACCAAAAGTACAGAAACCTTTGTGAAACAATTTGCAAACAATTCCCCTACGATTAAATTCTAAACTTCTGTCGGCTTGTCGATTATTGCTACCTTGATATTGTTGTTTCGGAAAGCCTGAATCAAAAGTGGTGGTTGTTTTGGGGGTAGATACAAGTAACATCCACAACTCCATATCCACCACACCCCATGAGGAGGAGGGTGAATGGGCCTTGTGCAATCTATATTGCTCATCATATTGAATCCATCCTTCGGCATACCCTCTGGTGGCTGCCATTCTGACAGTCTGCATATATTTGATCAACTCAAGTCCTTTGCCTGACCACTTTTCTAAATTATGCTAACATAAATCATGGAAGCCGAGGTCCAGGTGTGAATGCTTTTTAGCTCACCTGGCCATAGGCCATGTGAGCTTTTGTCATGGGTAAGCGTCCGTCGTCCGTCCGTTAGCTTTTCACATTTAACTCTTCTTCTCTGAAACCGCTGAACAGATTTCAACCAAACTTGCCATAAATGTTCATTGGATGGTGCTCTACCAGATCGGAATTTCAACATGGCTGCCAATAACGTGTTCTGATTGGTTGAAACCTTGAAAATCTTCTTGTCAGAAACCACCAAACCAATTGAATTGTGACTTTGCAGGAATGATCATCGAGTGGTCCTGTACTAAATTTGTGTATTGTTTGCCGAACAGAAATTCAAGATGGCCGCCATGACTCGACTTAGTTTTAACATAGAACCCTATGGAAAAAATGTTTAAAAATCTTCTCCTCTGAAACCAGTTAGTCAATTTAAAGCAAACATGGCATGAATGGTCCTTAGGTGGTCAACTTTCAAAATTATATCCTGTGACCCCGACCTCCATCCAAGATGGCCGCCATCAGCGGACATAGTTTTAACATAGGACCCTATGGGAAAAATGTTTAAATTTGTTTTTCTCTGAAACCAGTTAGCCAATTTAAAGCAAACATGGCATGGATGGTCCTTAAGTGGTCAATTTTTAAAATTGTGCCCGGTGACCCTGACCTCCATTCAAGATGGCCGCCTTCGGCAGACATAGTTTTAACATAGAACCCTATGGGGAAAAATGTTTTAAGATATAGCAAACATGTCATCGATGATCCTTAAGTGGTCAACTGCCAAAATTGTGTTCAGTGACCCCGATCTCGGTCCAAAATGGCCACCGTCAGCGGACATAGTTTTAACATAGGACCTATGGGAAAATTATTTAAAAGTCTTCTCCTTTGAAACCAGTCAGCCAATTTAAAGCAAACATGGCATGGATGGTCCTTGGGTAGTATACTTTCAAAATTGTGTCCGGTGACCACGACCTCCATCCAAGATGGCTGCCATGAGCAGACATAGTTTTAACATACATTGTAGAACCCTATGGGATTTGAATAGTAAAACTTAGATGTATTCGGCATGCAGACATTCTTAAGAGGGCTTATTTATGTCAGGTGAGCGATACAGGCTCACCTGAGCTTCTAGTTATTGGTGTAAATTTCTTATTTACTATTGACGGGACTCCCCCTTTAACAGATAATTCGCCGTCCAGATTTGACTCGTTTACAAGGTCCCTGTTTGATTTTAGAAGAACGCATAATTCTATAAATTCACCATTCCAAATTTTTTCTTTTTATTTTGACTGGTTTATGTGGCGAAATCTGTTCAAAAACACTGGAAATTTTTTCGGGAGATTCAAATTCTTCTAGACGAGTATCAATGGAATTTAATGTATTGGATCCCCCCGAAATTGTGTGGTTCTGTAAAAATAATAGGATCACATGACATACCTAGATTTTGATTTGGTCTACTGGGACCTGGCTAGGAATCTGATGTCAGCAAACTGGGTTGATTACTGTTCAGGCGACTCTGGTTATTTTGATCTGCTTGTACTCTGTCCTGGATCCGGGATGTACTTGATGTCTGGTGAGGCTGAAGAGTGTTCACTAGGTATTCTCGGCTAAATACTTGTGATCTAGAAGAGTGTTCCTAGTTCCTTCACTCAAACTAAGGACAGAAGAACGTTGTCCAGCATGTTGATCAGGTTCATCGTCATGAACAATGTTGATCACCGGCCCATGCGATTTCCGAAAGATTGTGAGCAGGCCTCGGTCTATCTTGAATCCTAGGATTTTTCTTTCTTGAAGGCCGTTGTCCGTCTAAATCTTTGGTTGTAGGCTTCCTTTGCCTTTTTGCTGGTTTCAGGCTTCCTTTGCCTTTTTGCTGGTTTCATGACTGGAAATGTCGTCAGGATGCCACACAATTATGTCGATTCAAATTGATATGTTTCTTAACTTTTTGAGGCAATATCAAGCATGCACGGAAGTAATGTACATGTGACGTAATTATACAACTCGGAGTGCATCCGAATACCCGGGAAATAAGGAAATAAAAATACTATTGTTTTTACTCTCATTAAATCAGTTTATCTAAAAAATAGATAAACCGTATTCAATACATTTTTTCAATCAAAATGATGGAAACTATCCCTCATTTGACGGAATCTTGTAGATATGATGTTTGTGTTAAAAAATAATTAAAATTTGGAATGATTAAAGGTGTTTCATTGTTCACCCTTAGTGACCACAAAAAGTGCAACCTTAGCTTGCAGTTCCTTGTGGATGTTATCTATAGCACTGACACTCAAACAACAGTCTGATTTATAAACAATGTGTTACATTTGTATTCACCAGGTCCAGAACCGGCCATATTTAAATCCAAGTTTGTTTGTTTACGGCTGTATTATCACCATTATACTGATGAAGGATTATTTCACACCTTTCGTACACCAAGTACACGTCTGTTTAACAACATTGTAATTGCTGTGAAAAACCGTGAAGAAGCCAAAGGTATTTGTAGTTTAGTATGACAAAATATGAGTTAAAACACTGCCACATGTACATTATAGTTTGTCAGTATGATATAAATATGAGTTAAAACACTGCCATGTGTACTAGTTTGTCAGTATGATATAAATATGAGTTAAAACACTGCCATGTGTACTAGTTTGTTAGTATGATATAAATATGAGTTAAAACACTGCCATATGTACTAGTTTGTTAGTATGATATAAATATGAGTTAAAACACTGCCATGTGTACTAGTTTGTTAGTATGATATAAATATGAGTTAGAACACTGCCATATGTACTAGTTTGTCTGTATGATATAAATATGAGTTAAAACACTGCCATGTGTACTAGTTTGTCAGTATGATATAAATATGAGTTAAAACACTGCCATATTTACTAGTTGTTAGTATGATATAAATATGAGTAAAAACACTGCCATGTGTACTAGTTTGTTAGTATGATATAAATATGAGTAAGAACACTGCCATATGTACTAGTTTGTCAGTATGATATAAATATGAGTTAAAACACTGCCATGTGTACTAGTTTGTCAGTATGATATAAATATGAGTTAAAACACTGCCATGTGTACTAGTTTGTCAGTATGATATAAATATGAGTTAAAACACTGCCATGTGTACTAGTTTGTTAGTATGATATAAATATGAGTTAAAACACTGCCATATGTACTAGTTTGTTAGTATGATATAAATATGAGTTAAAACACTGCCATGTGTACTAGTTTGTTAGTATGATATAAATATGAGTTAACACACTGCCATATGTACTAGTTTGTCTGTATGATATAAATATGAGTTAAAACACTGCCATGTGTACTAGTTTGTCAGTATGATATAAATATGAGTTAAAACACTGCCATATTTACTAGTTGTTAGTATGATATAAATATGAGTAAAAACACTGCCATGTGTACTAGTTTGTTAGTATGATATAAATATGAGTAAGAACACTGCCATATGTACTAGTTTGTCAGTATGATATAAATATGAGTTAAAACACTGCCATGTGTACTAGTTTGTCAGTATGATATAAATATGAGTTAAAACACTGCCATGTGTACTAGTTTGTCAGTATGCTATACATATGAGTTAAAACACTGCCATGTGTACTAGTTTGTCAGTATGCTATAAATATGAGTTAAGACACTGCCATGTGTACTAGTTTGTCTGTATGATATAAATATGAGTTAAAACACTGCCATGTGTACTAGTTTGTCAGTATGATATAAATATGAGTTAAAACACTGCCATATTTACTAGTTGTTAGTATGATATAAATATGAGTAAAAACACTGCCATGTGTACTAGTTTGTTAGTATGATATAAATATGAGTAAGAACACTGCCATATGTACTAGTTTGTCAGTATGATATAAATATGAGTTAAAACACTGCCATGTGTACTAGTTTGTCAGTATGATATAAATATGAGTTAAAACACTGCCATGTGTACTAGTTTGTTAGTATGATATAAATATGAGTTAAAACACTGCCATGTGTACTAGTTTGTCAGTATGATATAAATATCAGTTAAAGCACTGCCATGTGTACTAGTTTGTTAGTATGATATAAATATGAGTAAAAACACTGCCATGTGTACTAGTTTGTTAGTATGATATAAATATGAGTTAAAACACTGCCATGTGTACTAGTTTGTTAGTATGATATAAATATGAGTTAAGACACTGCCATGTGTACTAGTTTGTCAGTATGATATAAATATGAGTTAAGACACTGCCATGTGTACTAGTTTGTTAGTATGATATAAATATGAGTTAAAACACTGCCATATGTACTAGTTTGGCAGTATAATATAAATATGAGTTAAAACACTGCCATGTGTACTAGTTTGTCAGTATGCTATAAATATGAGTTAAGACACTGCCATGTGTACTAGTTTGTTAGTATGATATAAATATGAGTTAAAGCACTGCCATATGTACTAGTTTGGCAGTATGATATAAATATGAGTTAAAGCACTGCCATGTGTACTAGTTTGTTAGTATGATATAAATATGAGTTAAAACACTGCCATGTGTACTAGTTTGTTAGTATGATATAAATATGAGTTAAAACACTGCCATGTGTACTAGTTTGTTAGTATGATATAAATATGAGTTAAAACACTGCGATGTGTACTAGTTTGTCAGTATGATATAAATATGAGTTAAAACACTGCCATGTGTACTAGTTTGTTAGTATGATATAAATATGAGTTAAAACACTGCCATGTGTACTAGTTTGTCAGTATGATATAAATATCAGTTAAAGCACTGCCATGTGTACTAGTTTGTTAGTATGATATAAATATGAGTAAAAACACTGCCATGTGTACTAGTTTGTTAGTATGATATAAATATGAGTTAAAACACTGCCATGTGTACTAGTTTGTTAGTATGATATAAATATGAGTTAAAACACAGCCATATGTACTAGTTTGTTAGTATGATATAAATATGAGTTAAAACACAGCCATATGTATTAGTTTGTTAGTATGATATAAATATGAGTTAAAACACAGCCATATGTACTAGTTTGTTAGTATGACATAAATATGAGTTAAAACACTGCCATGTGTACTAGTTTGTCAGTATGCTATAAATATGAGTTAAAACACTGCCATGTGTACTAGTTTGTTAGTATGATATAAATATGAGTTAAAACACTACCATGTGTACTAGTTTGTTAGTATGCTATAAATATGAGTTAAACACTGCCATGTGTACTAGTTTGTCAGTATGATATAAATATGAGTAAAAACGCTGCCATGTGTACTAGTTTGTCAGTATGCTATAAATATGAGTTAAAACACTGCCATGTGTACTAGTTTGTTAGTATGATATAAATATGAGTTAAAACACTGCCATGTGTACTAGTTTGTCAGTATGCTATAAATATGAGTTAAAACACTGCCATGTGTACTAGTTTGTTAGTATGATATAGATATGAGTTAAAACACTGCCATGTGTACTAGTTTGTCAGTATGATATAAATATGAGTAAAAACACTGCCATGTGTACTAGTTTGTTAGTATGATATAAATATGAGTAAAAACACTGCCATGTGTACTAGTTTGTCAATATGATATAAATATGAGTTAAGACACTGCCATGTATACTAGTTTGTTAGTATGATATAAATATGAGTAAAAACACTGCCATGTGTACTAGTTTGTCAGTATGATATAAATATGAGTTAAAACACTGCCATGTGTACTAGTTTATTAGTATGATATAAATATGAGTAAAAACACTGCCATGTGTACTAGTTTGTTAGTATGATATAAATATGAGTAAAAACACTGCCATGTGTACTAGTTTGTCAGTATGATATAAATATGAGTTAAAACACTGCCATGTGTACTAGTTTATTAGTATGATATAAATATGAGTAAAACACTGCCATGTGTACTAGTTTGTCAGTATGATATAAATATGAGTAAAAACACTGCCATGTGTACTAGTTTGTCATTATGATATAAATATGAGTTAAAACACTGCCATGTGTACTAGTTTGTTAGTATGATATACATATGAGTTAAAACACTGCCATGTGTACTAGTTTGTCAGTATGCTATAAATATGAGTTAAAACACTGCCATGTGTACTAGTTTGTTAGTATGATATAAATATGAGTAAAAGCACTGCCATGTGTACTAGTTTGTCAGTATGATATAAATATGAGTTAAAACACTGCCATGTATACTAGTTTGTTAGTATGATATAAATATGAGTAAAAACACTGCCATGTGTACTAGTTTGTCAGTATGATATAAATATGAGTTAAAACACTGCCATGTGTACTAGTTTGTTAGTATGATATAAATATGAGTAAAAACACTGCCATGTGTACTAGTTTGTTAGTATGATATAAATATGAGTTAAAACACTGGCATGTGTACTAGTTTGTCAGTATGATATAAATATGAGTTAAGACACTGCCATGTGTACTAGTTTGTTAGTATGATATAAATATGAGTTAAAACACTGCCATGTGTACTAGTTTGTTAGTATGATATTTATATGATTTAAAGCACTGCCATGTGTACTAGTTTGTCTGTATGATATAAATATGAGTTAAGACACTGCCATGTGTACTAGTTTGTTAGTATGATATAAATATGAGTTAAGACACTGCCATGTGTACTAGTTTGTCAGTATGATATGAATATGAGTTAAAACACTGCCATGTGTACTAGTTTGTTAGTATGATATTTATATGAGTTAAAACACTGCCATGTGTACTAGTTTGTTAGTATGATATTTATATGATTTAAAACACTGCCATGTGTACTAGTTTGTCTGTATGATATAAATATGAGTTAAGACACTGCCATGTGTACTAGTTTGTTAGTATGATATAAATATGAGTTAAAGCACTGCCA
The DNA here is from genome assembly GCA_963383655.1 of Bathymodiolus septemdierum. Taxonomy (NCBI): domain Eukaryota; kingdom Metazoa; phylum Mollusca; class Bivalvia; order Mytilida; family Modiolidae; genus Bathymodiolus; species Bathymodiolus septemdierum. Next base: position 81,576,720 of record OY726520.1, read on the forward strand.
TATGTACTAGTTTGTTAGTATGATATAAATATGAGAAAAAACACTGCCATGTGTACTAGTTTGTTAGAATGATACAAATATGAGTAAAAACACAGCCATATGTACTAGTATATTAGTATGATATAAATATGAGTTAAAGCACAGCCACATATACTAGTTTGTTAGCACACATATATATGAGTAAAAACACTGCCATATAATATACTAGTTTGTTAGAACACATAAATATGAGTAATACACTGCCACGCATACTAGTTTGCTAGCATATATATATATATATATGCATAAATATGAGTAAAAACACTGCCACATATACTAGTTTGTTAGCATGACATAAATATGAGCTAAAACACTGCCACATATACTAGTTTGTTAGCATGACATAAATATGAGTAAAAACACAGCCACATGTACTAGTATGTTGCAATGCATAAATATGAATTAAAACACTGCCACGTGTACTAGTTTGTTGGCATGACAAAAACCGGAGTAACAACACTGCCAGGAATACTAGTCTGTTAGTATGATATAAATATGAGTAAAACACAGCCATATGTACTAGTATATTAGTATGATATAAATATGAGTTAAAGCACAGCCACGTATACTAGTTTTGTTAGCACACATAAATATGAGTAAAAACACTGCCACATAGCATACTAGTTTGCTAACACACACACATATATATATATATATGCATAAATATGAGTAAAACACTGCCAAATATACTAGTTTGTTTAGCATGACATAAATATGAGCTAAAACACAGCCACATGTACTAGTATGTTGCAATGCATAAATATGAGTTAAAACACTGCCACGTGTACTAGTTTGTTGGCATGACAAAAACCGGAGTAAAAACACTGCTAGGAATACTAGTTTGTTAGTATGATATAAATATGTGTAAAACACTGCCATATGTACCAGTTTGCTAGCAGAAAAAAATATATGTAAAAACACTGTCATGTGTACCAGATTGTTAGCATGACAAAACATGTGTAAAACACTGACATTTGTACTAGTTTGCTATCACGACAGAAATATATGTAAAAACACTGTCATGTGTACCAGGCTGTTAGCATGACACAACATGTGTAAAACACTGACATTTGTACTAGTTTGCTATCATGACAGAAATATATGTAAAAGCACTGTCATGTGTACCAGACTGTTAGCATGACAAAACATGTGTAAAACACTGATATGTGTACTAGTTTGCTATCATGACAGAAATATATGTAAAAACACTGTCATGTGTACCAGATTGTTAGCATGACAAAACATGTGTAAAACACTGACATTTGTACTAGTTTGCTATCACGACAGAAATATATGTAAAAACACTGTCATGTGTACCAGGCTGTTAGCATGACACAACATGTGTAAAACACTGACATTTGTACTAGTTTGCTATCATGACAGAAATATATGTAAAAGCACTGTCATGTGTACCAGACTGTTAGCATGACAAAACATGTGTAAAACACTGATATGTGTACTAGTTTGCTATCATGACAGAAATATATGTAAAAACACTGTCATGTGTACCAGACTGTTAGCATGACAAAACATGTGTAAAACACTGACATTTGTACTAGTTTGCTATCACGACAGAAATATATGTAAAAACACTGTCATGTGTACCAGGCTGTTAGCATGACACAACATGTGTAAAACACTGACATTTGTACTAGTTTGCTATCATGACAGAAATATATGTAAAAACACTGTCATGTGTACCAGACTGTTAGCATGACAAAACATGTGTAAAACACTGACATTTGTACTAGTTTGCTATCATGACAGAAATATATGTAAAAACACTGTCATGTGTACCAGACTGTTAGCATGACAAAACATGTGTAAAACACTGATATGTGTACTAGTTTGCTATCATGACAGAAATATATGTAAAAACACTGTCATGTGTACCAGACTGTTAGCATGACAAAACATGTGTAAAACACTGACATTTGTACTAGTTTGCTATCATGACAGAAATATATGTAAAAACACTGTCATGTGTACCAGACTGTTAGCATGACAAAACATGTGTAAAACACTGATATGTGTACTAGTTTGCTATCATGACAGAAATATATGTAAAAACACTGTCATGTGTACCAGACTGTTAGCATGACAAAACATGTGTAAAACACTGATATGTGTACTAGTTTGCTATCATGACAGAAATATATGTAAAAACACTGTCATGTGTACCAGACTGTTAGCATGACAAAACATGTGTAAAACACTGATATGTGTACTAGTTTGCTATCATGACAGAAATATATGTAAAAGCACTGTCATGTGTACCAGACTGTTAGCATGACAAAACATGTGTAAAACACTGATATGTGTACTAGTTTGCTATCATGACAGAAATATATGTAAAAACACTGTCATGTGTACCAGACTGTTAGCATGACAAAACATGTGTAAAACACTGACATTTGTACTAGTTTGCTATCATGACAGAAATATATGTAAAAACACTTATGTGTACCAGGCTGTTAGCATGACAAAACATGTGTAAAACACTTGACATTTGTACTAGTTTGCTATCATGACAGAAATATATGTAAAAACACTGTCATGTGTACCAGGCTGTTAGCATGACACAACATGTGTAAAACACTGACATTTGTACTAGTTTGCTATCATGACAGAAATATATGTAAAAGCACTGTCATGTGTACCAGACTGTTAGCATGACAAAACATGTGTAAAACACTGATATGTGTACTAGTTTGCTATCATGACAGAAATATATGTAAAAACACTGTCATGTGTACCAGACTGTTAGCATGACAAAACATGTGTAAAACACTGACATTTGTACTAGTTTGCTATCATGACAGAAATATATGTAAAAACACTGTCATGTGTACCAGACTGTTAGCATGACAAAACATGTGTAAAACACTGATATGTGTACTAGTTTGCTATCATGACAGAAATGTATGTAAAAACACTGTCATGTGTACCAGACTGTTAGCATGACAAAACATGTGTAAAACACTGATATGTGTACTAGTTTGCTAGCATGACAGAAATATATGTAAAAACACTGTCATGTGTACCAGACTGTTAGCATGACAAAACATGTGTAAAACACTGATATGTGTACTAGTTTGCTATCATGACAGAAATATATGTAAAAGCACTGTCATGTGTACCAGACTGTTAGCATGACAAAACATGTGTAAAACACTGATATGTGTACTAGTTTGCTATCATGACAGAAATATATGTAAAAACACTGTCATGTGTACCAGACTGTTAGCATGACAAAACATGTGTAAAACACTGATATGTGTACTAGTTTGATAGCATAACCAAATAACATTTGTTAAAAAAAACAACACTGCAATGTGTGCCAGATTTTTAGCATGACAAAAAGATGTATAAAGCGCTGTCATGTGTACCGATTTCCTAGCACGAAAAAAATATATGTAAAACACAGTTTTGTGTACCAGTTTGTTAACATGACATAAATATGTGTAAACCATTACCATATGTAGTAGTATGTTAGCACTGCAAAAATATGTGTACCAACACTGCCATGTGTACCAGTTTGCTCTAAAAAAAAATATTATGAAAACTTAAAAATTGCTGGTCTTGCATACTTTTTTTAATTAAAATTTGCGCTAAAAATATGTTGCCACTGAAGAATAATTTGTTTCTCACATGAAAAAAGGATTTGCTCTCACCATGATATAGCTGAAAGTTTTCTTTGTTGCTTTTAAACAACAATCGTTCACTCAATTATTTTATGTCTAGGTCATGGTACTGGTGAGTTCTCAAAGCATTTTCACTAACATGTTAAGGCATCAATTTTGAAACTCCAAATAAGCATGCTTTAATTGTGTTTAGTATTCATAAATTAAATCGTTCATTTACAAGGTTGTGGGTAATATTTAAAGAATTAATGTAACCCACACATTTATAGAATAGTCACATGAACATTTTTAACATGTTTAACGGGAGCACAGACAATTTAATAGAAACCCTTGTAAAGGATCTTTTAAATGAGAACAATTTATCTGTAAGTGGAAATTCAACCCTTCATATATTCTACCATTGTATATTGTTTCAATGGAAGTGGCATTGTGCATATTGTGGATAAAATTAAGTTAAAACTACGTTGCATTTTATTATATTGATGTGGTCTATGTTTCAGAATCCCTTGGTGCCATTTATCAAGCATTTTCTGCAGCAACGGAGGAGATACTTTCCCTAAAACTTCCTTTTGCAGATATTCCTAAACTAGACAGGTAAAGAACTATTATATAAATGGCTCATGATGCAATGCTACATATTATGCTATGAAAAAAGGTTCTATAACTTTTCATTTTATAGTTAGACCTTCCAACCTATTTGAGTTAAAATAACAGATTCAGAAGAAAAACATGTTTACATCATTTTAACTGTTTAGGGTATGTAAAGCATCTTAATTAGACATCTCTGACACAAAGTTAATTTACAATGATGGACAGGGCCAGCACACAAGTTAATGCCTAGTTTAGTATATCCCAGTACTGGTATTAATAATCATGACTGATGGTTATTATTTAATCAATGCTTTAAAGACAACTTTAAGTCTGTCATATGTTTGTATGCAAATGTGATCCCAGAAAAAATCAGTCCCCTCCTCTTCCCTTTTAAAAATGATTTAACTTGTTTGGGAATGTTTTCTAAGCAATATGAAGTGTAAATTTATATAGGGTATGGTTACGGAAATTAAAACTAAAGTACGGAGAGTAGAAATGTATCCAAAATTAAAACATGAAATGAAATTAGAAATATGAACACCAATTTATTTTATATATTTTTTTATAGGAAGAAAACAAAACCTCATGTTGATATTCAGTATATACATCAACAACAACAAGAGAATGCTCTCTCAGGTATACACATACCACGCGATGTATCTGCACCAGACTTATCTCAGATGAAACGGTCTGTAAGGAGGTCGCCTCGATCTAGTCTGAGCCCAAGTCCTGTTGATTCTGGTTCCCCATTAGGAAGCCCTGCAAGGCCTCATAGGAATATAATATCAGATTTGAAGAAAAATATAAATAGTAGTTTGAAAAACATTACAAAATTGAGCATACCAGGAATCAAATTAGGTCGCAACATGAATGAAGAAAAATCTATTGGTGATGCTGTCAGTGTGTTTGACAGTTCAGATAAAGTAGAAAACACTGATAATATAGATTGTCAAGATTTGTGTGGAAATATCAAATTACCAATCACAATACCTGATGGAGATTTACCACTACAACATTCTGAATTAAATGCCAAAAAGGAGGATTCCAAATTACAACACTTTTCTTATAATGAAAATCCTGAATCAAATCCAAATACTGATGATTGTTCAGGATCTGTTACAAATGAAGGAAATGTGTCCTACTTGACAGAAATAACCAAGGATATTGATACTGAGAATTCTTCTACCACTGATGCTACCATGCAGACTAGTCAAAATGTGGACCAAGATGAATCACAAAGTTCAAAAATCACCAAAATTATCTTCCCAGCTACAAATAACAGTAAAACACAACAAATAGCAGAAATCTTAGAACAAGATCTGAGACAAAAATTTGTTGATAGAAAATGTTATACTCAAATCATATTTTTATAGTTTTTTTGTGCTTAATGGATTTTTTTCTTTTTCGTGCATATTACATTTTTCAATCTATCGGAGAAAACATTTCAGATTTATGCACTTGTCACCCTGTATGCCTTTACATGTTATTCACTACATGTCAATCTGTATAAATCTCATGTACAATGACATTATTATAATTAATTTCACTTTATAACTTTGATAATTTGTTTTGTACCAATTCTTAGACTGGTGTAACCTACATACATAGGCAAGACCTATATTTTAAATGACATCTGGTGACATTTTAGTACTTATTTTATTTGTGTTCAGGGTAATAGTTTGGTTGTGTTTAAATTACACTAATTTGTAGTTTTTATTTTTATTTTATTGTATTAATATTGTGTAATATTTGATTTTTCCTGATTGGATTTCTATAAATTAACTAACACTGTTGTAAAACTAGGAAGACCTTTCTGTTTTCATCATTACAATGTACCTGTATCTGCATGGTCATTTGTGTTGATACACTTTTTTAGCTCACCTCTTGCAATTGCCAAAGGCAATGTGAGCTTTTGCCATCACTTGACATCCGTCGTCAGTCGTCCGTTAACTTTTCACATTTTAATCTTCTCCTCTGAAACACCCTTAGCCAAATGAACCGAAACTTAGTATCAAGCATGTATGGAAGATCCTCTATAAAGTTTGCTCATTTCGTCCCGATCCATTAACAAACATGGCCGCCATAGGCAATTCTTGTTTCTGATTGACTGATTTTTTTTAATCTTCTCCTCTGACACCGCTTGGCCAAATGAACCGAAACTTGGTAGGAAGCATCTATGGAAGGTCCTCTATTAAGATTGCTCATTTCATCCCGATCTGTTAACAGACATGGCCACCACAGGCGGGTCTTGTTTCTGATTGGCTGATTTTTTAAATTCTTCTCCTCTGAAACCGTTTTGCCAAATGAACCGAAATATGGTAGGAAGCCTCTATGGAAGGTCCTCTGAAAAGATTGCTCATTTCGTCCTAGTCCGTGTACAAATATGGATGCCACAGACAATTCTTGTTTCTGATTGGTTGATTTCTAAAAGATCTTCTCCTCTGAAACGACTTTGCCAAATGAACCGAAACTTGGTACGAAGCATCTTTGGAAGTTTGCTTATTTTGTCCCGATCCATAAACAAATATGGCCGCCACAGGCAATTCTTGTTTCTGATTGGCTGATTTCTAAAAATCTTCTCCTCTGAAACCGTTTGGCCAAATGAACCAAGACTTGGTAGGAAGCATCTATGGAGGGTTCTCTGTAAAGATTGCTCATTTCGTCCCGATCCATTCACAAATATGGCCACCACAGGAAATTCTTGTTTCTGATTGGTCAATTTCTAAAATTCTTCTCTGAAACTACTTAGCCAAATGAACTGAAACTTGGTAGGAAACATATATCGAAGGTGCTCTATAACGATTGCTGATTTTGTCCCGATCCGTTAACAAACATGGCTGGCATAGGCCATTCTTGTTTCTGGTCGGTCGATTTCTAAAAATCTTCTTCTCTGAAACTACTTAGTCAAATGAACCGAAATTTGGTGGGAAGCACCTATGGAAGGTTCTGTATTAAGTTTCCTCAAAGCAGAATGAAAGGTGAGCGACACAGGTTCAGCCCACTGAGCCTCTAGTTTCATAATGGAAAACAATCCAATGGCTCTGTGATGAAAAGTACATATATACAACTTGAAACAAATGATGTTAGTAGATCACCTGGTCAGAGGTCAGACGAGCTTTTAGTATCACTTAGTATTCTGTCCAGCCATACAGCTATCTGTTCCTCCTTTGTAGTATCACTTAGTATTCTGTTCAGCCATACAGCTATCTGTTGTTCCTCCTTTTAGTATCACTTAGTATTCTGTCCAGCCATACAGCTATCTGTTATTCCTACTGTTAGTATCACTTAGTATTCTGTCCAGCCATACAGCTATCTGTTATTCCTAATGTTAGTATCACTTAGTATTCTGTCCAGCCATACATCTATTTTCTGTTGTTCCTTTTAAGTATCACTTAGTATTCTGTCCAGTTATTGTTGCTGCAGTAACTCCTGGAATTGTTGTTGCAGTAACTCCTTGTAATTGTTGTTGCAGTAACTCCTGGTAATTGTTGCTGCAGTAACTCCTGGTAATTGATGTATTAATTATTGTTGCACTAACTCCTGGTAATTGTTGTTGCAGTAACTCCTGGTAATTGTTGCTGCAGTAACTCCTGGAATTTTTGCAGCAGTAACTCCTGGTAATTGTTGCTACTGTAGCTCCTGGAATTGTTGCTGCAGTAAGTCCTGGTAATTGTTGCTGCTGTAACTCCTGGTAATTGTTGCTGCAGTAATTCCTGGAATTATTGTTGCACTAACTCCTGGTAATTGTTGCTGCAGTAACTCCTGGAAGTTGCTGCAGTAAGTCCTGTTTTGTTTTGCTGCAGTAACTCCTGGTAATTGTTGCTGCACTAACTCCTAGCAATTGTTGCTGTGGCAAGTCCTGGTAATTGTTGCCGCAGTAACTCCTGGAATTTTTGCTGCAGTAACTCCTAGTAATTGTTGCTACAGTAACTTCTGGAATTGTTGCTGCAGTAACTCCTGGTAATTGTTGCTGCAGTAACTCCTGGAATTTTTGCTGCAATAACTCCTGGTAATTGTTGCTACAGTAACCCTGGTAATTGTTGCTGCAGTAATTCCTGGTAATTGTTGCTGCTCTAACTCCTGGTAATTGTTGCTGCAGTAATTCCTGGAATAGTTGCTGCAGTAAGTTCTGGTTTTTGTTGCTGCAGTAACTCCTGGTAATTGTTTTTACTGTAACTCCTGGTAATTGTTGCTGCACTAACTCCTAGTAATTGTTGCTGCAATAACTCCTAGTAATTGTTGCTGCAATAACTCCTAGTAATTGCTGCTGCAGTAACTCCTGGTAATTGTTGATGCAGTAACTCCCGGTAATTGTTGCAGTAACTCCTGGAATTATTGCTGCAGTAACTCCGGGTAATTGTTGCTACAGTAACCCTGGTAATTGTTGCTGTAGTAAGTCCTAGTAATTGTTTTTGCAGTAACCCCTGGTAATTTTTTTACAGTAACTCCTGATAATTGTTGCTGCAATAACTCCTGGTAATTGATCTAACTAACTTAGACATCGTTATCTGTTGTTTGGTTGATTGAGTATGTGGGGGTTTTTTGTGTTCCATTTCCATCATTTTTTCAGCTTCTGGTATATTGTGGTGAACAGCATTACTGCAAACGAAGACTTAGAAAAGTAGCCACGTTGGTGTCAGTAGCCACGTTGGTATCTGTAGCCACGTTGGTATCAGTAGCCACGTTGGTATCAGTAGCCACGTTGGTATCTGTAGCCACGTTGGTATCAGTAGCCACGTTGGTATCAGTAGCCACGTTGGTATCTAGCCACGTTGGTATCTAGCCACGTTGGTATCAGTAGCCACGTTGGTATCAGTAGCCACATTGGTATCTGTAGCCACGTTGGTATCAGTAGCCACGTTGGTATCAGTAACCACATTGGTATATGTAGTCACATTGGTATATGTAGACATGTTGGTATCTGTAGCCACGTTGGTATCAGTAGCCACGTTGGTATCTGTAGCCACGTTGGTATCTGTAGCCACGTTGGTATCAGTAGCCACGTTGGTATCAGTAGCCACGTTGGTATCTGTAGCCACGTTGGTATCAGTAGCCACGTTGGTATCAGTAGCCACGTTGGTATCTAGCCACGTTGGTATCAGTAGCCACGTTGGTATCAGTAGCCACATTGGTATATGTAGCCACGTTGGTATCAGTAGCCACGTTGGTATCATTAGCCACATTGGTATATGTAGTCACATTGGTATCAGTAGCCACGTTGGTATCAGTAGCCACGTTGGTATCTGTAGCCACGTTGGTATCATTAGCCACATTGGTATATGTAACCACGTTGGTATCAGTAGCCACGTTGGTATCTGTAGCCACGTTGGTATCTGTAGCCACGTTGGTATCTGTAGCCACGTTGGTATCAGTAGCCACGTTGGTATCAGTAGCCACGTTGGTATCAGTAGCCACGTTGGTATCAGTAGCCACGTTGGTATCTGTAGCCACGTTGGTATCAGTAGCCACGTTGGTATCAGTACCCACGTTGGTATCAGTAGCCACGTTGGTATCTGTAGCCACGTTGGTATCAGTAGCCACGTTGGTATCAGTAGCCACGTTGGTATCAGTAGCCACGTTGGTATCTGTAGCCACGTTGGTATCAGTAGCCACATTGGTATCAGTAGCCACGTTGGTATCTGTAGCCACGTTGGTATCTGTAGCCACAGTGGTATATGTAACCACGTTGGTATCAGTAGCCACGTTGGTATCTGTAACCACGTTGGTATCAGTAGCCACGTTGGTATCAGTAGCCACGTTGGTATCAGTAGCCACGTTGGTATCAGTAGCCACGTTGGTATCTGTAGCCACGTTGGTATCAGTAGCCACGTTGGTATCTGTAGCCACGTTGGTATCAGTAGCCACGTTGGTATCAGTAGCCACGTTGGTATCAGTAGCCACGTTGGTATCAGTAGCCACGTTGGTATCTGTAGCCACGTTGGTATCAGTAGCCACGTTGGTATCAGTACCCACGTTGGTATCAGTAGCCACGTTGGTATCTGTAGCCACGTTGGTATCAGTAGCCACGTTGGTATCAGTAGCCACGTTGGTATCAGTAGCCACGTTGGTATCTGTAGCCACGTTGGTATCAGTAGCCACATTGGTATCAGTAGCCACGTTGGTATCTGTAGCCACGTTGGTATCTGTAGCCACAGTGGTATATGTAACCACGTTGGTATCAGTAGCCACGTTGGTATCTGTAACCACATTGGTATCAGTAGCCACGTTGGTATCTGCAGAACTCAAATGCGGAACCCTACAAAACGCATTTCGATTTTCATGTGAAAACCCTTTTTTTAATCTACAAAACTGAATTACATGTTTTAAATTCTAATTATCAACTATTGATAATTACAGTAATTAAATGTTCTATGATGTCCAAATTTAAATGTAACCTTTATTGAGTTATAAAAACATTGCAGATTTATCCTCACCTTTTATCCTTATAAATAGTATTATATGTGTATTTATATTTAGATCACAATATATTCAGTTTTTTTGTGCGATATTGGACAATTTTTACGTCAACAAAAAACTTGATCTCAAAATTAAAATGAAGATTGTCCAAAGAGAAGCAGCAGACAGATAAAAGGTTGTAATTAATTTGTGGTCACTTTACATGATCATTATTTAATCGTGTACGGTTAAATACTATCATTTCTCATTGAGAAACAATGATATCACAGTGAAAATAAAAAAAAGGGTGTTTGTACTCCCTGATATGGTGTCATAATGTTTATTTCTACTCCCTGATGTGTCATAATGTTTATTTCTACTCCCTGATGTGGTGTCATAATGTTTATTTCTACTCCCTGATGTAGTGTCATAATGTTTATTTCTACTCCCTGATGTGGTGTCATAATGTTTATTTCTACTCCCTGATGTGGTGTCATAATGTTTATTTCTACTCCCTGATGTGGTGTCATAATGTTTATTTCTACTCCTTGATGTGGTGTCGTTTATTTCCAACATCTTTGCACCCAATATAACAATAAAATAAAGCATGGTTGTTCTCAATTCTGGGTTAGCCTTCAAATCATATATAATATAAATAAAAACATATGTATCTTTATACTATACAGGATAAGTAATTCTGAATATTCGATTATGTAGAATATGCCATTGGTGTTCAAAAGCAGATATAGTTGTCATACAAATGATTTTAAGCATAACGAACAATTATAGTATACTGTATAAACATATTATCATTCAACAGAAGCCATTGGTGTATTTAACGTTCTACTTTTACATATTTATAGCTTTTATTTTCCTCTTTTTAATGAATATGATTATGTTTATATTACGGTTGTTTTTTTTTAAAGAAAAAGTCTGTATTTTCATTGGACTCAAGTCGTGTACACCAGGCTACATGTATCACGTGATTTAAATTATGACATATGTCATTTGACTGCTAGTTCTAGCATTGCTTTTTTTTATGGTATAATAAACTTGTTCTTGGAAATAAGATGATAATTCTTTACTACTTCGTAACGGATGTGAACATTTTTGTCACGTCCCGAAGCGCATTTACGTTCAGAATCGGGACGCATCTGGACGTCCCTTTCCGGATTTGTTATTACATGTATTTCAATTACTTGGTCATTATATATGCATACAATTAGTTTGGTACAATTTTGTTTACTAACGCGACAAATAAACGAAACCAGTTAGAGTAAAATAATGTATATATTTTTATGTATTGATATAAAAATAAACGAGTGGGTGAGTGATTGTTGCTTAACGTCAACTCAGCAATTTTTCAGCTATATCTTGGCGAGAACAAGTTAATTTTCAATGAATTGATGATGAGGCCCGATTTGTACTAGACCAATATGCTTAGTTGGATTTTTATAGTGCTAGCTCACTGAAACAAAAGTTTGCGGATAGACATTTCGCCCAACTCGGACATATTATCCTGATTCCGAGCCGATCAGTCTTTGCTCTTTCTCCTTAATGCTGCGTGCTTAGCGGAGAAGCAACACATACCAATTTTATAGTCTTTGGTTTGACCCGATCGGGACATGATACCACGTTACACCGCACTCGAGGCGAGCACGCAAACCATTACACCACCGATGTGGTTCTAAAATAAACGATTAAACAATTAATAACACAATTTTAATTACGGTTGTTCTAGACATTACTTTTATTTGAAATCTCGTTCTTTTCGAGAACCTCTGGATTCCAAATCCGGACCTTCCGAAGTGGAATGCCGCCAAAAACTTGTATTTTAAATCTTCTACAGTTCGAGAACACATGGGTTGCGAATCAGGACGTATTTCGCTTCTGAGTGTGACATTATTAGCATATTCTACCATTGCAAAACCGACATCCTATACGGAAACGAACTCTTCGCAATATTAAAAATGACATAAGAATGGTGGAATTTTTAGCTCACCTTGCCAAAGGCAAAGTGAGCTTTTGCCATCACTTGGCGTCCGTCGTCCGTTAACTTTTCACATGTTAATCTTCTCCTTTGAAACCCCTCAGCCAAATGAACTGAAACTTGGTAGGAAGCATCTATGGAAGGTTCTTTATAACGATTGCTCATTTTGTCCCGATCCATTAACAAACATGGCCACCATAGGCAATTATTGTTTCTGATTTGCCGATTTTTGTTAATCTTCTCCTCTGAAAGCGCCTAGCCAAATTAAATTAATTAAAACTTGGTAGAAAGCATCCTTGGAAGGTCCTCTTTAAAGACTGCTCATTTAATTCCGATCCGTTAACAAACATGGCCGCCACAGGCCATTCTTGTTTCTGATTGGCTGATTTCTAAAACATCTTCTCTGAAACCGCTTTCCCAAATGAACTGAAATTTGATAGGTAGCATCTATGGAAGTTCCTCTATAAAGAATGCTAATTTTGTCCCGATCCATTAACAAACATGGCCGCCACAGGCAATTCTTGTTTCTGATTGGCTGATTTTCTTTAAATCTTGTCCTCTGAAACCGCTTGGTCAAATGAACCGAAATTTGGTAGGAAGCATCTATGGAATGGGGCCTCTATTAAGATTGCTCATTTCGTCCCGATCCGTTAACAAACATGGCCGCCACAGACCATTCTTGTTTTTGATTGGTTGATTTCTAAAAAATCTTCTCCTCTGAAACCACTTCCCAAATGAACTGAAATTTGGTAGGAAGCATCAATGGAAGGTCCTCTATAAAGATTGGTCATTTTGTCCCAATCCATTAACAAACATGGCCGCCACATGCCATTCTTGTTTCTGATTGGTTGATTTCTAAAAATAATTCTCCTCTGAAACCGCTTGGTAAGAAGCATCCATGGAAGGTCCTCTATAAAGATTGCTCATTTAGTTCCGATCCGTTAACAAACATGGTCACCACACGCTATTCTTGTTTTTGATTGGTTGATTTCTAAAAAATCTTCTCCTCTGAAACCACTTCCCAAATGAACTGAAATTTGGTAGGAAGCTTCTATGGAAGGTCCTCTATAAAGATTGGTCATTTTGTCCCAATCCGTTAACAAACATGGCCGCCATATGCCATTCTTGTTTCTGATTGGTTGATTTCTAAAAAAAAATTCTCCTCTGAAACCGCTTGGTAGGAAGCATCCTTGGAAGGTCCTCTATAAAGATTGCTCATTTAGTTCCGATCCGTTAACAAACATGGTCACCACACGCCATTCTTGTTTTTGACCGATTTATTTCTAAAAAAATCTTCTCCTCTGAAACCGCTTTCCCAAATGAACTGAAATTTGGTAGGAAGCGTCTATGGAAGGTCCTCTATAAAGATGGCCAATTTTGTCCCGATCCGTTAACAAACATGGCCGCTACAGGCAATTCTTGTTTTTGATTTGCCGATTTTTTTTAATCTTCTCTGAAAGTACGTATACGGTTTCTGAGATAAAATAGACCGAAATTTATAGCACAGTGATCTTCCTAACGGGTTATTAGTTAATGCCAAAAATTGGGTTATCTTATGTCGAAAAATGGTGTATTTAGCATATTTGGAAGGTATATAGAATTTTAATTTTCATTCATTTTTTATATGGTTTAATGCTTTTGTATTCATTTGAATGGAATAGGCAGAGAATGCCCGGCAGTGTGTCAATGGATTTCCTCGATCTCGAACGGTTTCCGAGTTAAATTCAACCGAAAGAGTCCAACAAGTGTCAAACTCAAAAATTCAAACTTTCTTCTACTTCATTCAATTTTACTACAATTAAATTTTGGTTAACATGTTCATCTTTATGAGGAAACCTTTAAGTATATACAGAACATGAGTGGGTTTTTTTTTATTGAAAAGGGGCTCCCAAATTCCGAAAGTTCGCATCGTTGGAAAATATGTTTCATCTAATTTTGAAATGTTTGTTGTGATTTTGTCTTGGAATTGATTGTTTAAGGAGCTTCAGGAAGTATTTGAGAGGATTTCTCCTATCAGTTATGTCTTCGAGTTAAACTTGATTGCAGTAAACTGGTGTAGGATAAAACACTTGTCAACTTGCTGTAGACGTATCATGTTTCAGATTCCAACAAGTGAATTCACAAATGTAAGCTGCACTAAATATATTGTAGGAACGTTATTTTGTTTTAACTTTTAGCTCTGTATTAACTTGCATGTTATTCAGTTTAGTATAAAGAAAAGTTTGAAGATACTAAAGCGGTAATCAGAACTCGTAAATCCAAGGACAAACAATACAATTGCCAAAATGAAAAGAACAAAAGGACAAATAATTATCTGCAAATTACTACACAGAAAACAACACGAACTAAAAACCGAAGGTGAACTCCGATCCTCCGGACCGGAAGAGTTAATAGTTCCTGCTTCACTAGTGACACCCGTTGTGTTACTTTTGTTACAAACCGGGTGATAAGTCATGAAGGAGGAAATGACAGGATTATGATTACCACAAGCGGACATATCCGCAGTTATTTGTGACATGTAACGGTCAACCAATTCGTGGTAAAACTTTCTAAGTGATTACCAACTTAACCACAAGGAATAATTGGTGGCCGATAAAAGTTGTAATCCGGGTCCGGGCCAAAAACACAGGGCCTAAAATCAATAATTCGTGATTAAATAGTTATTTATGAACCTTTTTTCCTGAAACTTGGATATATTTCGTAGAAATATATAACACATTGTAAAATAGAAATATGTTTGTAGAACAAATAGTTTTTGATGACGTTTTTGGCACTTTTCATGATGAAAACTAATAAAAGTTGTAACCCGTGCCATGCCGGTACAAAAATCAATAAATCCTGATTAAATAATATCCTAGGAATATTTTTTGGTAAAAATATGATATATTTTTATTAAAATATAAAATATAAAAAGATTTTTTGTTATTAGCTGTTTAAATTAAGGATATATCGGCATGAATTAATAATAAAGAAATAATATTCATTTCGATAGATCGAATCCTTAGTTTAATTAATAATTTAGGAGGTTATTTAGGAAATCGTTGTAAAGTTTAATTCCAATTAAACACCCAATTAAAGACCCAAGCTAACAACGGTCGTACATTAATAAAGATATGAAGCTATAAATTATGAGTTATTGCATTAAAAATAACAATTAATCTTTGATGTACAATACTTTAAACATGTCTTAATTGAATTATTATTTTCTTTATAATTGATTCAAAGAAATATTCGTATGCCATGTTTCAGGTGCAGGTTCCAGACCCACATTTGTCTGAGGTGCAGGACTCGTATTTAACGATTCAAATGTCAAGGATTTATGGAAAAAACAGACATTGTACCGGTCAAAATTCATAAAATTCAACAGCAAACCAACTCAGTTGACTGTGGAGTTTTCGCCATTGCATTTATGACTGAATTTTGTTTCAGTGGCTGGAATGGAAAAAATAGCGTTCATTTTGATACTAACGTCATGCGTAATCATCTCCTAAAATGCATGGAAGACAAACAGTTTTCGCCATTTTCGAAGATAAAACCAGTCAAATCAAAAGTTACATTAAATTTGAAAAACACCAGTGTCAACCTTTCCATCAAAAAGGAATGCAAGGCCGAGTGTGATTTGCCGAATCTATTTGAAGACATGGTTTTTTGTGACAAGTGTTCCACTTGGTATCATTTTGGCTGTGCTTCCAACGGTACTTTAGTCAATTTTCAGGGAAGTTTTTCCTTTACTTGCAACAACTGCAGCAGTGTTTGATGAACAACATGTGTTATTAGATAATGAACTGTGAACTGATATGAACTTTCTTCACAAATGGCAATCATGTATTTTTCGTTATATTCTATATATTTATTAAAAAAAAACTTTATTAATAAAACTTTTATTTCACTTTATATTTAATAACTTTTCACTAAACTTAAATAATTGGAAAACTACGCGGGCTACTAAAGATACCCCATGCCTTGTGCAGGGTATCTTTGTAGTTATAACCTTTTTCCACTAAACTTAAATAATTGGGAAACTACGCTGGCTACTAGAGATACCTCGTGCCTTGTGCAGGGTATCTTTGTAGTTATAACCTTTTTCCACTAAACTTAAATAATTGGGAAACTACGCTGGCTACTAGAGATACCTCGTGCCTTGTGCAGGGTATCTTTGCAGTATAACTTTTTTTCACTAAGCTTAAATAATTGGGAAACTTCGCGGGCTACAAGAGATACCTCTTGCCTTGTGCAGGGTATCTTTGTAGTCATAAATTTTATTAAAAAAAACCCCAATCCTTGTAAAATAAATAAATAAATAAATAAATAAATAAATAAATATCTTTCAGTTGGGAATAGGGAGGGCCCACCCTCACATTGCTCATGGCCTTGTTGTGGCGTGAGGGCTCCATCATTTATATGATGGTCTAGCATGAGCATAATCTTTTTAATAATAAATAAATAAAATATTTAAATGGCTTTCAATTGGGAATAGGGAGGGCCAACTCGTATTTTAAACGCGACCCGGGTTACAACTATTATTAGTTTTCATGAACAGTGCCAAAAACGTCATCAAAAACTATTTTTTCTACAAAAAAATTTCTATTTTACAATGTGTTATATATTTTTACGAAACATATCCAAGTTTCAGGAAAAAAGGTTCATAAATAACTATTTAATCACGAATTATTGATTTTGGGCCCGGTGTTTTTGGCCCGGACCCGGGCAACAACTTTTATTAGCCACCGAATAATTGATTCAATATAATTTCCTCGTTAGCAGCAACTCTCTATCGAGGAACTCGTGATAGGAGCCACAAGCTCTGGAATATCAGATCAAATGATGCAGGTGCCGCTGGAATGTTTGTACATATATATATATGGACAATTCACCGTAATAGAAAGGTTGAAATCATCTCTTTTGTCGTTAAATTTTCGTTCGTAACGGACCCTCACTGTCAATTTCTAGGTATACAACAAATGTAGGTCAATTAATGTAAGAATTTGACCTAGCTCTATCTGTGGTGTCATCTATTTCAAGTCCAATGCGATAGATGCGATCAACAAACGAACATTATTACCAACTTATAATTATTTAGTGAAAGGACATTATCAATCGCGATATCTATATAACGGAGAGTGGAATTAAAGTATCAGGCAAGCTTCTTTTCGTTTTTCTTGAGAAGCCCCTACATATGAAGTCTGACTCCACGAATAAAGGAACAAGTCTGCGATATGAGGAGCTTAGTTTGTACCCGTAGGAATGTCCAATGGCTTTCAAACATGTTGTCAATAACAAAATCGAGCATATTGATGATATCACTTGATTTCAGAGAACTCTGGTAGAGTCCATGTTTGTATACGATTTTGGCCTAAAACAAGGTATTTGTAACTACATTGGACATTCTTTTTTATGAAATGCAGTTGAACTAATTCTTTTATTCTGTTTTTTAGTTTTGAATGGGGAATAGTTGCATAAAGAATACAAAAATCTAATGTTTTAATGCTATTGCATGAGGAGATTGACATTGAATGCATGTTTTAATAGTACATTGTTTTAATATAAGGATTGTGTGTTTACTCGAAGTCAATTCAACATGTGTGGTATTTCACTGTGTGGACTGATAAGGAGGAGCTACACACTGACGACTAACAGCAACGCCAGTGGTTCATCTGATATAGGTGGCATTTACAGTATAAAGTAAAGTTAAGTAAAGTAAGTATGGTATCAACAAGCGTTTTCCTGTCTTAATAATCTAAATAAATCTAACACATCAGGGATGTTGCTAAAAAGACCATATATATGACCTCCGTTTCTAAACATATAGATTCAAAATCAATAAGTTTATTGAAAGTACATCTGATTAACTTTTCTTTTAAGAAATCCTCTAAGGGGGTGATACTAAACTGAGTCTTACTAGAGTCTACTAGAGTCAACTACTGAAATAACGCAAAATAAACATGTAAAAGTATTGCATTACTTTGTAGATGATATTAAATGACTTAAATGATATTTATAAGTTAATTTTATTGATGTTTTAGTTCTCACGGAGTGAAAATATACAAGAAAGATCGGCGCGATTGGGTAACAGAAAACTCGGACCGAGACAAGCCGGTCCGTAAGCAAGGACAAGTCGGCCCGTAAGCAAGGACTAGTCGGCCCGTATGTTAAGACAACTCGGACCGTATGAAAAGACTACTCGGGACCATCAATAATTATTGTTGTCTTACTTATTTTTTTAATTTACACCAAAACATTCGGAATTGCGGTCTATATTTTGATTGGTTATTTACTCATTATGTTGTTACGAGTTATTTTTATTTGTACATAATTTAAACACAACAAATAAAATTTGATTTTCCTATGTATTTATAAACTATATAAATCCTGGATTTTCCTATGTATTTCAACTAAAAATAAATCCTAAAAATGGACAATCATGGGAAAATTATGTACAAATAAAAACCGCTCATATAAACATAATGAGCAAATAAACAAACAAAATATAGATAATTCCGAATGTTTTGGTGTAAAATTTGTTAAAATCTATCCAGAAATGACTTCACAATAATTTTTTGAAAAAATATATTTTTTCAACGTTTCCCAATACTTTTGACAGATGACTTTATGTAATTATTTATTTTAAATTTTTGATATTAATTTTATTCCTGTAAATGATACGTAATAGACCATGTTATGAGAACAAAATCATTAAATATCATTTAAGTCATATAGTAATGCAATACTTTTACATGTTTATTTTGCGTTTTTTCAGTAGTAGACTCTAGTAGACTCTGCTTAGTATCACCGCCCTAAGGAAGCCCACAGTATAAAGCATGGTATAATCCTGCAGAAAAGTTCTTCCACTAGTTGTGCAAGATGTCTCATATACACACCTCCTCCTTAGGACGGGACTTAGATGAGTGCCTGGCTTCATGGAGAATGGCATATGATTGGCATGTAGAACACCTTGCAGCATCCACTGAAGAGCTACAGCTTCTTAGAAGTCATTGTATTTGTTGATTGTCTTTTTCAGGCAAAAAGTTTGAGGCAATACATGATTTTATTGTTTTTTAACTGTTCTTTTCATGAATATGGTTGTAATATTTCTCACTTGATGTTAAAGAACAATCAATCAATCTACATTTAGTGAACCACCTTTACCATTAATACTGTGCTAGATAGAAATAAGGCATACTGTTAAAAACACGATGTGTTCTTTATAGATTATCATATGAAGTAGTTTGTTAATAAAGTATGTCAAAGAAGTGGCAGACTGTCAGTGTGTACTGAGGGGCATTGGTTACAGTTTGTCTTTTGTTACAGAAGGTTAGTGGTTGTTTGTTTCTGGTTCCCAACAACTGAAATATTGTTGAAGTTTAAACCCTGCTTGACATCAAATACAAGATAAATACAGAGAATGATTTTTTTTTTATTAACAAAGATTTTTATCTTATCAAAAACACATCAATGCACGGTAATTAATGCCATCAATTTTCACAATGTCACCCATTTTCGATGGTCAACTGTTTTCGACTGTTTGTCTTACATGATAAAATATCCCATTATTTTAATTGTTTGATTGGTCAAAGGTTATGTTATGATGCTGAAATAATCTGAAGAAATCCAAGCTTAAAATGTCATCTTTAAAGTTAAGAAGAACTACAATGTCATTTCAGATTGAAAAAAATCCATTTCTTTCCCTTACAAAAATCTTTAATTATTCTGAAAACACACGGGTACAGCAATTTTTTGTTTAATAGTCTACATTGTCGTTAATAATGTAAATATTGAAATCATACCCACTGTCAAACAAGCACTTCATTTGTATCCATAAAAGGTACTGTAAAACATGGAGGTGTTGATACACATGTTAGTTTTTACAACAACACATGGTTTTGTCTAAAATTAGAAAGGTCTGTTTGAATGAATTTAGATGATAGGTCAGTAAATAAAATATAAATGTCTTTAGGATATGTAATGCTTGAACATGCCGTGCAAACCATGATTACCTGGTATTTAAGAAATGTACACAATGTATTAGGAATGTTTAAATTTAAAGTTTGCCTTCAGGAGTACAGTAGAAGCAACATATACTGTATTTTATTCGGTAAAACCAAATTACCCAACCAATAAGTAATAATTGTTACTGATGTTATTTAATAGTAAATAACAAGCCTATTTTTCTTTTGTGGACAGGTTTCTTGTGATGATGTACACCTTTTGTGGACAGGTTTCTTGTGATGATGTACACCTTTTGTGGACAGGTTTCTTGTGATGATGTACACCTTTTGTGGAAAGGTTTCTTGTGATGATGTACACTGATGATGAACCACATCAGTGACAGTGGTATAATGGTTAGCATGCAGGCCTTGAGTGGGGTAGATTGTGTGCTTGAGCCCAGGTTAGGTCAAAGCAAAGACTATAAAATTGGTATTTGTTGCTTCTTCGATAAGTATGCAACTTTAAGGAGTAAGAGCAAAGACTGGTTGGCTCGGAATCAGGATAATGTGTCTGAGTGGAGCAACATGTCTAACCACGGAATGTTGTCTCGGTGAGCTAGCATTTAAAAATCCAACAAAGGTATTGGTTTAGTACAAGAAGGACATAATTATTTCATTGATTGTAACTGGTTCCTCGCCATGACATTAGCTGACAATTGCTCATTTGATGTTAACCAACAATCACTCACTCACTCTGTATACACATGTTCGGGACATTAAAATTACTTTAAAAATGTGTAATTAGTCTCTGATTAAAGGCTGCTACACTTAAGTAGTCACATTTATACTATATATGCGTTGAGTTTAAATTTTATAAATACTGGTAGTTAATATTCGTTTGAGCTTGGCGAATTACTATATGTTTTTATATTAATCTTGACCGTCAATAACTGGTGACGGTTACCTGATGGTGACGTATGTCACTCGCCGAAAACTTGTAATGTAGTACACATGGTTTATAAATAAATTAAGCACAAGTTGTTTTTCATGCCACCCTTTTTAAAGGGAAAGAAAATACTTGGCTTTTAACTGAGTAGATCAAACACATATGGTTTACTTAGATTCTGGTCACTCTATTGAGATATTGTCATTTGTGTGTTAGAACATCCGTGATACGCTA
Organism: Bathymodiolus septemdierum; assembly: GCA_963383655.1. Taxonomy (NCBI): domain Eukaryota; kingdom Metazoa; phylum Mollusca; class Bivalvia; order Mytilida; family Modiolidae; genus Bathymodiolus; species Bathymodiolus septemdierum. The sequence goes on from OY726520.1 coordinate 81,598,485, forward strand.
AAGCATATAGATCATTGAACATATAATCATTATTACATAGATTATATATGGTAGTACATATGGTACAAATAATAAATAAATATCAAGCTTCCTATTACAGATATCAATACTCCATTAAAATCATTCTGTACAATATTATTGTTTGTCCATATTTTCATTTTATGGAAGCTCTTTTGAAATTAACAGCATTTTATTACTAAGTCTTTTTTTTCTTTATAATGAACACAAACATAAATTAAATAAATAACAAGCTCATATAACAAGTAATTGATATAAATAAAAAAAACATTTCATTATTAATTTCAATTTAAAAAACAACCAAACATCCAAATAATTTGATAGACATAGCTTCCTGTAAGAAACAGGCATTGTATCCATTAATTCTACACAAAAAATAATAACATATGTAAACCAGTCAAAATATATATGAAAAATAAACATGTTTTTGAGGGCCCGGGTGGCTCAATGAGCTAGGTAGTTGGATTACCCAACAACCCATACAAGCCTATCACCAATACGGCATGGGTTCACAACCAGCTTTGTAAATGACAACCAGAGGTTCTCAAGAGCCTGCATCGTTCACCTGGTTATAAAAAGAACCAATTGGTCCTATGTAAAAACTATGTCCTGCAGTGGTAGTCATCTTGGAATTACGATCAACATAAAAAACACAAAGTTTGTAAAGGACCTTCCAATGATTGATACACAGTTTAGGTTCAATCAGTGCAATAGCTTCAGAGAAGAATATATTTCTGTATTTTCCCCATATGGTCCTGTGTTAATACTATGACCTGTGGTGGCAGCCATCTTGGATTTCCGATCGGCATAAAAAACAGAAACTTTGTAGAGGACCTTCCAATGATCATTCCTGGACAGTTTGGTTTCAATTGTCCAAGTGATTTCAGAGAAGAAGCGTTTTGAAACATTTTTCCCATAGGGTCCAATGTTAAACTAAGTCCTGCCATAGCCGCCATTTTGAATTTCATATCGGAACAAAAAACGTAAAGTGTGTAGAGGACCATCCAATGAACATTCATGTACAGTTTGGCTTTAATCATATTTGTAGTTTCTGAGAAGAAGGCATTTGAACATTTTCCCATAGGGTTCAATGTTAATCTATGTCCTGCGGTGGCGGCCATCTTGGATTTCCGATCGGCATAAAAAACACATTTTGTAGAAGACCTTCCAATGATCATTCCTGGGCAGTTTGGTTTCAATTGTCCAAGTGGTTTCAGAGAAGAAGCATTTTGAAACATTTTTCCCATAGGGTCCAATGTTAAACTAAGTCCTGCCGTAGCCGCCATTTTGAATTTCATATCGGAACAAAAAACCTTAAGATTGTAGAGGACCATCCAATGAACATTCATGTACAGTTTGGCTTTAATCATATTTGTAGTTTCTGAGAAGAAGGCATTTGAACATTTTCCCATAGGGTCCAATGTTAATCTATGTCCTGCGGTGGTGGCCATCTTGGATTTCCGATCGGCATAAAAAACAAAAATTTTGTAGAGGACCTTCCAATGATCATTTCTGGGCAGTTTGGTTTCAATTGTCCAAGTGGTTTCAGAGAAAAAGCATTTTGAAACATTTTCCCCATAGGGTCCAATGTTAAACTAAGTCCTGCCGTAGCCACCATTTTGAATTTCATATCGGAACAAAAAACCTTAAGATTGTAGAGGACCATCCAATGAACATTCATGTACAGTTTGGCTTTAATCATATTTGTAGTTACTGAGAAGAAGGCATTTGAACATTTTCCCATAGGGTCCAATGTTAATCTATGTCCTGCGGTGGCGGCCATCTTGGATTTCCGATCGGCATAAAAAACAGTAACTTGGTAAAGGACATTCCAATGATCAATCCTTTCCATTTGGGTTCAGTCAGTTCATTAGTTTCAGAGAAGATGATCTTTGAAATTTCAGCCAATCAGAGCATAATATTGGCCCTGGCAGCCATGTTGAATATCCGACTGGAACGAAAAACAGTAACTTTGTAAAGGCCATCCAAGGAACATTCCTGCTAAGTTTGGTTCTAATTGGCCCAGTGGTTTCAGAGAAGAAGCTTGAAATGGAAAAAGTTTACGGACGATGGACGCCAAGTGATGGCAATAGTTCACATGGACCTTTGGTCCAGGTGAACTAAAAAGGGTGCACTCGACTCGCAGCCGCAAGTGATAAAGTTTACCAAATGCTTGCCCATGGTTGGTGGTTCTCTCCGGGTATTCCGGCTTCTTGCACCACTAAAACTGGTCGCCATGATATAGCTGAAATATTGCTGAAAGTGGCATTAAACACAATAAAATCAATCAATCAATCATAAACATGTGTTGGTACATTTTTTAAATTTTGTTTAACAAGTCTTTAGCACAGACAGAAGGGTTGTTTTGTAATGATTTGAAGTATCTTCTGTATTACAATTCTTGACAAAACAAATTCAACATACACAAATGTCAGGAGGGAAACAATATTAGCAATGTTTTAACAGAATACCTCAAACTTCTATAAACTTCTCATTTAAAAAAATTAAACATCCAGACATGTAAGTATTAAATACACAATTGTCCTGCCTGGTTATAAATAGAAGCTTTATCTAACTACTTTTATGGAATGCTATAAATCCAAGAGCAACAGCACCAACAATCATGCCTGCACCAATCAGTAGACGATTATCATGAACTTTTGGCATATCTATTATTTTGTCTTTCATATTTTTCTCTGTAAATTCTGTATTACTATTGTTCTCACACAAAGACTTCAGTTCCCCATCAAGTACTTCAGAATTGTTATTGAACGTAGGTGTCATATCTTCAGGAATTCTGTCCATCACATTATTTCTATCACTTAATGGCTGTAAAGCATTATTTTCTAGTGAACATGGCTCTGTATTGGTAGAAATTTCACCTTGACTAAGTTCAGAAATAGACTGTCCAATGTCCTTTTGAGGAATATCATCATGATCAGATATACATACAGAACTCTGTTTTCCCAGGCCCTTTTCATCAATGTATTCACCACTATGTACCAATTTATTTGTTAAATCACAGTGATTTTTTTTTCTTTCCAGTTCAAACTCTTGCATTGTTCTAGTATTTGAACTTTTAATAGCACTTTCAACAACATCTTGCCTTCTAGACTTATGTTCCTGTATATCAATGAAAGCCCCTTCACTGATAACAAATTTGACACCTATTTTCTTTTCTAGATCCGTGATGATATCCTTTCTCTCTATGCAATCTAAAGCTTTAAACAAGGTATTAACAGTAGCACCATACCATTCATCAATTATTTGCTTTGTACAGCTTTTATTGGTAGACTGTAGTTTCTGAACACCTTCAATGGTGTAACCTATCAATTAAAAGACATTTTTAACACACCGATGGTGTTATGGTTAGTGTGCTCGAATCAAGTGTGTTAGATTGTGGGTTCGAACTCCCGTCGGATAAAATAAAAAAATTCTGAAACTGGTATATGCTGCCTCTCCGCTTAGCACGCATCATCAAAATTCCTGTCTGGTCAGTTTCGACAGATTTGTTGTAGCTCTTAGTGTTTCAAATATATGATGGGACCAAATGTGACAGACATCCAAAATTTCGAATTTTATTTCAAGTTTATGATTTCAGGAATAAACTATGTGAATGGGGGATAAAGGTGACCAATACCCAAAAACAATAACCTTTTCTATCTGATTTTTTTCCATTAAATTCTTTTGAAATATTCCTTTCTGGAGTATTACAACAGATTTGTTATAGCTCTTACTATTATGAGTGAACCAAAAGTGACCAAACTCCAGAATTTTGAATATTTATTTTAAAGTTTGTTTTAATATTTTCCCCATATATTCCTTTTGAAATTCTTTCTGCACTTTTCAAACAGATTCTATCTAGTGATGACGATTGCTGAACAATAAATGTTTTCAGATTTATTCATTGTCCATATATAAATAGGTGAGCGATACATGATCTTGAGAACATATGGTATGAGTAATATATCCCAACTTCTATCATTTTTAAGAGTAATATATTCCAACTACACTGTGACTTTCGCAATCAAAACAAACATCTAATCATAGGTAAACCTCAGCTCTACTCCTTCTATGTATATGCAGATTTAATTTCTTTGGAAACAACTTATTATTGTCATTAATAAAGCTGAACTACTGCTCACAGATCATAGATCGTGGGTTCGAGCCCAGTTCAGGTCAAACCAAAGACTATACAATTATAAAATTGGTATTTGTTGCTAAGCATGCAGCACTAAGGAGAAAGAGCAAAAACTGGTTGGCTCGGAATCAGAATAATGTGTCCGAGTGGGGCGACATGTCTATCCGTGGACTGTTGTTTCAGTGAGCTAGCACTATAAAATCCAGCTAAGCGTATTGGTCTAGTATAAAGTGGACATCATCATCACATAGAAAATTAACTTGTTCTCACCATGATATAGTTGACAAAGTGCTGAGTTGGCATTAAACAACAATCACTCACTCATTCTATACACAAACTTGATTTAATCATATAATGACTTATCCATTCATCATGTGTGCTTAAACCATTTTACAACTGTTGCATTTACATTCTCAAAGTAAGTGATGGAGTTTTCAAATAGAATCTTTTTATTGTTAAGAAAAGTTTGAAGATACCAAATGGGTAATCAGAAACTGTATCTCGAAGAAAGCCAGAAAACAGAAAAAGGTTAAAAGAAAGAGGACAAATATGCACAGTTATGTTTCTATGATTGATTCATTCATTTATTGTGTTTAATGCCACTTTCAGCAATATTTCAGATTCATCATGGCGACCAGTTTTAGTGGTGGAAGAAGCCGGGAGTACCCCGAGAGAACCACCGACCATGGGCAAGCAACTGGTAAACTTTATCACTTGCAGCTGCGAGTCGAGTGCACTCTTTTTACTAATTTTTAAAGCCGGGCGAGAACCCATGCCATATTGGTGATAGGCTTGTATGAGTTGCTAGGTAATCCAACTACCTAACTCATTGAGCCACCCGGGCCCTCTATGTTTCTATGTGTGTGGGTCCACCTGCAGCAAAAATATATTACCTGGATGTAGGGATATCTGAAGTGATTTCACACTGATAATTTCTGATAAAAGTACATTAATTTTTACATTCTCATTTCCTTAATTTTATTACTATATTTTAAACCATACCAAGATATGAAGCTAGATCCTTCCACTTGTCATCATAATCTAGTTTATTTTGTAGTATTTCCATAACTGTATATGGTAAATGATGTAAAGATGTATTTAGGTAGTATGGTTCTGATAATTTTTGTAAAACACATGAATTTTCAACCCTTGCACTTGAAGCAGAAAAAGTATGTTCCTCTGGACACTGTCCTGAAATATTAATTACAGGTATATATACTGACGGCCTTAAAAACCCAATATTCAAATTTCCAAATATTACAACAGAATGAAATTTGCTTTACACTGTTTTTTATTTTTTTAATCTATAGATCAAAATATACAGATACAATGAAATCTGAATTTTTTTTTACAGAAAATGTTACATTAAAACAAGACAATGTCATAACGACAACATGCCCTGCACCCACATAAACTAAACTGAGCAGTTATGATAGTGTAACTGCCTTTTAGTTAACAGTTTATTTACATTATAATAATATTAACATTAACATTCAAGTAAGAATGATGATTAATGTTAAATTTCCTATCAAAAGATACTAAAAAAATATGAAATCTACATGGACAAACACATGTTGAGGATCATCATAATATTTCAATATTTGCAGTCAACTAAATGGTTCAAGATGAACAATCACTCATTCATAATAATTTTAAAGTCAAACAAGTAAAGGAGTTTGAAACTTGTCCATGTACATCACTTGTTCATGTTATTTATGATCAATTTGATGCTGTAATATGATATCATAATGACTTTTGTAACAAATATGGGTACACTGTTATGTAATGCCTTTTGTAACAAATGTGGGTACACTGCTATGTAATGCCTTTTGTAACAAATGTGGGTACACTGTTATGTAATGCCTTTTGTAACAAATGTGGGTACACTGCTATGTAATGCTTTTGTAACAAATGTGGGTACACTGCTATGTAATGCCTTTTGTAACAAATGTAGGTACACTGTTATGTAATGCCTTTTATAACAAATGTGGGTACACTGTTATGTAATGCCTTTTGTAACAAATGTGGGTACACTGTTTAGTGTTATCTAATGCCTTTTGTAACAAATATGGGTACACTGTTATGTAATGCCTTTTGTAACAAATATGGGTACACTGTTATGTAATGCCTTTTGTAACAAATGTGGGTACACTGTTATGTAATGCCTTTTGTAACAAATGTGGGTACACTGTTTAGTGTTATCTAATGCCTTTTGTAACAAATGTGGGTACACTATTATGTAATGCCTTTTCTAACAAATGTGGGTACACTGTTATGTAATGCCTTTTGTAACAAATGTGGGTACACTGTTATGTAATGCCTTTTGTAACAAATGTGGGTACACTGTTTAGTGTTATCTAATGCCTTTTGCAACAAATGTGGGTACACTATTATGTAATGCCTTTTCTAACAAATGTGGGTACACTGTTATGTAATGCCTTTTGTAACAAATGTGGGTACACTGTTATGTAATGCCTTTTGTAACAAATGTGGGTACACTGTTATGTAATGCCTTTTGTAACAAATGTGGGTACACTGTTATGTAATGCCTTTTGTAACAAATGTGGGTACACTGTTTAGTGTTATCTAATGCCTTTTGTAACAAATGTGGGTACACTATTATGTAATGCCTTTTGTAACAAATATGGGTACACTGTTATGTAATGCCTTTTGTAACAAATGTGGGTACACTGTTATGTAATGCCTTTTGTAACAAATGTGGGTACACTGTTTAGTGTTATCTAATGCCTTTTGCAACAAATGTGGGTACACTATTATGTAATGCCTTTTCTAACAAATGTGGGTACACTGTTATGTAATGCCTTTTGTAACAAATGTGGGTACACTGTTATGTAATGCCTTTTGTAACAAATGTGGGTACACTGTTATGTAATGCCTTTTCTAACAAATGTGGGTACACTATTATGTAATGCCTTTTCTAACAAATGTGGGTACACTGTTATGTAATGCCTTTTGTAACAAATATGGGTACTCTGTTATGTAATGCCTTTTGTAACAAATGTGGGTACACTGTTATGTAATGCCTTTTGTAACAAATGTGGGTACACTGTTATGTAATGCCTTTTGTAACAAATGTGGGTACACTGTTTAGTGTTATCTAATGCCTTTTGTAACAAATGTGGGTACACTGTTTAGTGTTATCTAATGCCTTTTGTAACAAATGTGGGTACACTGTTTAGTGTTATCTAATGCCTTTTGTAACAAATGTGGGTACACTGTTTAGTGTTATCTAATGCCTTTTGTAACAAATGTGGGTACACTGTTTAGTGTTATCTAATGCCTTTTGTAACAAATGTGGGTACACTGTTATGTAATGCCTTTTGTAACAAATGTGGGTACACTGTTTAGTGTTATCTAATGCCTTTTGTAACAAATGTGGGTACACTGTTTAGTGTTATCTAATGCCTTTTGTAACAAATGTGGGTACACTGTTTAGTGTTATCTAATGCCTTTTGTAACAAATGTGGGTACACTGTTTAGTGTTATCTAATGCCTTTTCTAACAAATGTGGGTACACTGTTATGTAATGCCTTTTGTAACAAATGTGGGTACACTGTTATGTAATGCCTTTTCTAACAAATGTGGGTACACTATTATGTAATGCCTTTTCTAACAAATGTGGGTACACTGTTATGTAATGCCTTTTGTAACAAATGTGGGTACACTGTTATGTAATACCTTTTGCAACAAATGTGGGTACACTGTTTAGTGTTATCTAATGCCTTTTGCAACAAATGTGGGTACACTATTATGTAATGCCTTTTGTAACAAATGTGGGTACACTGTTATGTAATGCCTTTTGTAACAAATGTGGGTACACTGTTATGTAATGCCTTTTGTAACAAATGTGGGTACACTGTTATGTAATACCTTTTGTAACAAATGTGGGTACACTGTTATGTAATGCCTTTTGTAACAAATGTGGGTACACTGTTATGTAATACCTTTTGCAACAAATGTGGGTACACTGTTTAGTGTTATCTAATGCCTTTTGCAACAAATGTGGGTACACTATTATGTAATGCCTTTAGCAACAAATGTGAGTACACTATTATGTAATGCCTTTTGTAACAAATGTGGGTACACTGTTATGTAATGCCTTTTGTAACAAATGTGGGTACACTGTTATGTAATACCTTTTGTAACAAATGTGGGTACACTGTTATGTAATGCCTTTTGTAACAAATGTGGGTACACTGTTATGTAATGCCTTTTGCAACAAATGTGGGTACACTGTTTAGTGTTATCTAATGCCTTTTGCAACAAATGTGGGTACACTATTATGTAATGCCTTTTGCAACAAATGTGGGTACACTGTTATGTAATGCCTTTTGTAACAAATGTGGGTACACTGTTATGTAATGCCTTTTGCAACAAATGTGGGTACACTGTTATGTAATGCCTTTTGCAACAAATGTGGGTACACTGTTTAGTGTTATCTAATGCCTTTTGCAACAAACGTGGGTACACTATTATGTAATGCCTTTTGCAACAAATGTGGGTACACTGTTATGTATTACCTTTCGCAACAAATGTGGGTACACTGTTATGTAATACCTTTTGCATAAAATGTGGGTAATCTGTTTAGTGATAGGTAATGACTTTTGTAACAAATGTCGTTACATTGTTATGTAAAACATTTCGTAACAAATGTGGGTACACTGTTATGTAATGCCTTTTGTAACAAATGTGGGTACACTGTTATGTAATGCCTTTTGTAACAAATATGGATACACTGTTATCTAATACCTTTTGTAAGAAATGTGAGTACACTGTTATGTAATGCCATTTGTAAGAAATGTGGGTACACTGTTATGTAATGCCTTTTGTAACAAATGTTGGTACACTGCTATGTAATACCTTTTGTGACAAATGTGGATACACTTATGTAATGTCTTTCGCAACAAATGTGGATACACTGTTATGTAATGTCTTTCGTAACAAATGTGGATACACTGTTATGTAATACCTTTTGTAACAAATGTGGGTACACTGTTATGTAATGCCTTTTGAAACAAATGTGGGTACACTGCTATGTAATACTTTTTGTAACAAATGTGAGTACACTGTTATGTAATGCCTTTTGTAACAAATGTAGGTACACTGTTATGTAATGCCTTTTGTAACAAATGTGGGTACACTGCTTTGTAATACCTTTTGTAACAAATTTGGGTACATTGTTATCTAATGCCTTTTGTAGAAAATGTAGGTACACTGTTATGTAATACCTTTTGTAACAAATGTGGGTACACTGTTATGTAATGCCTTTTGTAACAAATACGGATACACTGTTATGTAATGCCTTTCGTAACAAATATGGATACACTGTTATGCAATATGTTTTGTAACAAATGTGGATACACTGCTATGTAATACTTTTTGTAACAAATGTGGGTACACTGTTATGCAATACCTTTTGTAACAAATGTGGATACACTGTTATGTAATACCTTTTGTAACAAATGTGGGTACACTGTTATGTAATGCCTTTTGTAAGAAATTTCGATACACTGCTATGCAATACCTTTTGTAACAGATGTGGGTACACTGTTATGTAATGCCTTTTGTAACAAATGTGGGTACACTGTTATGTAATGCCTTTTGTTACAAAACACAGTTATCTAATGCCTTTTGTAACAAATGTCAGTACACTGTTATGTAATACCTTTTGTAACAAATGTGGGTACACTGTTATGTAATACCTTTTGTAACAAATGTGGATACACTGTTATGTAATGACTTTTGTAACAAATGTGGATACACTATCATGTAATGCCTTTTGTAACAAATGTGGATACACTGTTATGTAATTCCTTTTGTAACAAATGTGGGTACACTGTTATGTAATGCCTTTTGTAACAAATGTGGGTACAATGTTATGTAATATCTTTTGTAACAAATGTGGATAAACTGTTATGTAATTCCTTTTGTAACAAATGTAGGTACACTGTTATGTAATGCCTTTTGCAACAAATGTGGGAACACTGTTATGTAATGCCTTTTGTAACAAATTTCGATACACTGCTATGCAATACCTTTTGTAACAGATGTGGGTACACTGTTATGTAATGCCTTTTGTAACAAATGTGGGTACACTGTTAGGTAATGCCTTTTGTTACAAATGTGGATACACAGTTATCTAATGCCTTTTGTAACAAATGTCAGTACACTGTTATGTAATACCTTTTGTAACAAATGTGGGTACACTGTTATGTAATACCTTTTGTAACAAATCTGGATACACTGTTATCTAATGACTTTTGTAACAAATGTGGATACACTATCATGTAATGCCTTTTGTAACAAATGTGGATACACTGTTATCTAATTCCTTTTGTAACAAATGTGGGTACACTGTTATGTAATGCCTTTTGTAACAAATGTGGGTACAATGTTATGTAATATCTTTTGTAAGAAATGTGGATACACTGTTATGTAATTCCTTTCGTAACAAATGTAGGTACACTGTTATGTAATGCCTTTTGTAACAAATGTGGGTACAATGTTATGTAATGCCTTTTATAACAAATGTAGGTACACTGTTATGTAATACCTTTTGTAACAAATGTGGGTATGCTGTTATCTAATGCCTTTTGTAACAAATGTGGATACACTGTAATGTGATACCTTTTGTAAAAAATGTGGGAACACTGTTATGTAATGCCCTTTGTAACAAATGTTGGTACACTGTTATGTAATGCCTTTTGTAACAAATGTGGATACACAGTTATCTAATGCCTTTTGTAACAAATGTCAGTACACTGTTATGTAATACCTTTTGTAACAAATGTGGGTACACTGTTATGTAATACCTTTTGTAACAAATGTGGATACACTGTTATGTAATGCCTTTTTTGTAACAAATGTGGGTACACTGTTATGTAATGCCTTTTGTAACAAATGTGGGTACAATGTTATGTAATACCTTTTGTAAAAAATGTGGGTACACTGTTATGTAATGTCTTTTGCAACAAATTTGGGTACACTGCTATGTAATACCTTTTGTAACAAATGTGGGTACACTGCTATGTAATGTCTTTTGTAACAAATGTAGGTACACTGTTATGTAATACCTTTTGTAACAAATGTGGGTACACTGTTATGTAATGCCTTTTGTAACAAATTTGGATACACTGTTTTATAATACCTTTTGTAACAAATGTGGGAACACTATTATGTAATGCCTTTTGTAACAAATTTCGATACACTGCTATGTAATACCTTTTGTAACAGATGTGGGTACATTGTTATGTAATGCCTTTTGTAACAAATGTGGGTACACTGTTATGTAATGCCTTTTGTAAAAAATGTGGATACACAGTTATCTAATGCCTTTTGTAACAAATGTGGGTACACTGTTATGTAATACCTTTTCTAACAAATGTGGGTACACTGTTATGTAATACCTTTTGTAACAAATGTGGGAATACTGTTATGTAATGCCTTTTGTAACAAATTTCGATACACTGCTATGCAATACCTTTTGTAACAGATGTGGGTACACTGTTATGTAATGCCTTTTGTAACAAATGTGGGTACACTGTTATGTAATGCCTTTTGTTACAAATGTGGATACACAGTTATCTAATGCCTTTTGTAACAAATGTCAGTACACTGTTATGTAATACCTTTTGTAACAAATGTGGGTACACTGTTATGTAATACCTTTTGTAACAAATGTGGATACACTGTTATGTAATGACTTTTGTAACAAATGTGGATACACTATCATGTAATGCCTTTTGTAACAAATGTGGATACACTGTTATGTAATTCCTTTTGTAACAAATGTGGGTACACTGTTATGTAATGCCTTTTGTAACAAATGTGGGTACAATGTTATGTAATATCTTTTGTAACAAATGTGGATACACTGTTATGTAATTCCTTTTGTAACAAATGTAGGTACACTGTTATGTAATGCCTTTTGTAACAAATGTGGGAACACTGTTATGTAATGCCTTTTGTAACAAATTTTGATACACTGCTATGCAATACCTTTTGTAACAGATGTGGGTACACTGTTATGTAATGCCTTTTGTAACAAATGTGGGTACACTGTTATGTAATGCCTTTTGTTACAAATGTGGATACACAGTTATCTAATGCCTTTTGTAACAAATGTCAGTACACTGTTATGTAATACCTTTTGTAACAAATGTGGGTACACTGTTATGTAATACCTTTTGTAACAAATCTGGATACACTGTTATGTAATGACTTTTGTAACAAATGTGGATACACTATCATGTAATGCCTTTTGTAACAAATGTGGATACACTGTTATGTAATTCCTTTTGTAACAAATGTGGGTACACTGTTATGTAATGCCTTTTGTAACAAATGTGGGTACAATGTTATGTAATATCTTTTGTAACAAATGTGGATACACTGTTATGTAATTCCTTTTGTAACAAATGTAGGTACACTGTTATGTAATGCCTTTTGTAACAAATGTGGGTACAATGTTATGTAATACCTTTTGTAACAAATGTGGGTACACTGCTATGTAATGCCTTTTGTAACAAATGTGGGTACACTGTTATGTAATGCCTTTTATAACAAATGTAGGTACACTGTTATGTAATACCTTTTGTAACAAATGTGGGTACGCTGTTATGTAATGCCTTTTCTAACAATTGTGGATACACTGTAATGTAATACCTTTTGTAACAAATGTGGGAACACTGTTATGTAATGCCTTTTGTAACAAATGTTGGTACACTGTTATGTAATGCCTTTTGTAACAAATGTGGATACACAGTTATCTAATGCCTTTTGTAACAAATGTCAGTACACTGTTATGTAATACCTTTTGTAACAAATGTGGGTACACTGTTATGTAATACCTTTTGTAACAAATGTGGATACACTGTTATGTAATGCCTTTTTTGTAACAAATGTGGGTACACTGTTATGTAATGCCTTTTGTAACAAATGTGGGTACAATGTTATGTAATACCTTTTGTAACAAATGTGGGTACACTGTTATGTAATGTCTTTTGCAACAAATTTGGGTACACTGCTATGTAATACCTTTTGTAACAAATGTGGGTACACTGCTATGTAATGTCTTTTGTAACAAATGTAGGTACACTGTTATGTAATACCTTTTGTAACAAATGTGGGTACACTGTTATGTAATGCCTTTTGTAACAAATTTGGATACACTGTTTTATAATACCTTTTGTAACAAATGTGGGAACACTATTATGTAATGCCTTTTGTAACAAATTTCGATACACTGCTATGTAATACCTTTTGCAACAGATGTGGGTACATTGTTATGTAATGCCTTTTGTAACAAATGTGGGTACACTGTTATGTAATGCCTTTTATAAAAAATGTGGATACACAGTTATCTAATGCCTTTTGTAACAAATGTGGGTACACTGTTATGTAATACCTTTTCTAACAAATGTGGGTACACTGTTATGTAATACCTTTTGTAACAAATGTGGATACACTGTTATGTAATGCCTTTTGTAACAAATGTGGGTACACTGTTATGTAATACCTTTTGTAACAAATGTGGATACACTGTTATGTAATGCCTTTTGTAACAAATGTGGGTACACTGTTATGCAATACCTTTTGTAACAAATGTGGGTACACTGTTATGTAATACCTTTTGTAACAAATGTGGATACACTGCTATGTAATGCCTTTTTTGTAACAAATGTGGGTACACTGTTATGTAATGCCTTTTGTAACAAATGTGGGTACAATGTTATGTAATACCTTTTGTAACAAATGTGGGTACACTGTTATGTAATGCCTTTTGCAACAAATTTGGGTACACTGCTATGTAATACCTTTTGTAACAAATTTGGGTACACTGCTATGTAATGTCTTTTGTAACAAATGTAGGTACACTGTTATGTAATACCTTTTTTGTAACAAATGTGGGTACACTGTTATGTAATGCCTTTTGTAACAAATGTGGATACAATGTTATGTAATACCTTTTGTAACAAATGTGGGTACACTGTTATGTAATGCCTTTTGTAACAATTGTGGGTACACTGCTATGTAATACCTTTTGTAACAAATGTGGGTACACTGTTATGTAATGCCTTTTGCAACAAATGTAGGTACACTGTTATGTAATACCTTTTGTAACAAATGTGGGTACACTGTTATGTAATGCCTTTTGTAACAAATGTGGATACACTGTTATGTAATACCTTTTGTAACAAATGTGGGAACACTGTTATGTAATGCCTTTTGTAACAAATTTCGATACACTGCTATGCAATACCTTTTGTAACAGATGTGGGTACACTGTTATGTAATGCCTTTTGTAACAAATGTGGGTACACTGTTATGTAATGCCTTTTGTTACAAATGTGGATACACAGTTATCTAATGCCTTTTGTAACAAATGTCAGTACACTGTTATGTAATACCTTTTGTAACAAATGTGGGTACACTGTTATGTAATACCTTTTGTAACAAATCTGGATACACTGTTATGTAATGACTTTTGTAACAAATGTGGATACACTATCATGTAATGCCTTTTGTAACAAATGTGGATACACTGTTATGTAATTCCTTTTGTAACAAATGTGGGTACACTGTTATGTAATGCCTTTTGTAACAAATGTGGGTACAATGTTATGTAATATCTTTTGTAACAAATGTGGATACACTGTTATGTAATTCCTTTTGTAACAAATGTAGGTACACTGTTATGTAATGCCTTTTGTAACAAATGTGGGTACAATGTTATGTAATACCTTTTGTAACAAATGTGGGTACACTGCTATGTAATGCCTTTTGTAACAAATGTGGGTACACTGCTATGTAATACCTTTTGTAACAAATGTGGGTACACTGTTATGTAATGCCTTTTATAACAAATGTAGGTACACTGTTATGTAATACCTTTTGTAACAAATGTGGGTACGCTGTTATGGAATGCCTTTTGTAACAAATGTGGATACACTGTTATGTAATACCTTTTGTAACAAATGTGGGAACACTGTTATGTAATGCCTTTTGTAACAAATTTTGATACACTGCTATGTAATACCTTTTGTAACAGATGTGGGTACACTGTTATGTAATGCCTTTTGTAACAAATGTTGGTACACTGTTATGTAATGCCTTTTGTAACAAATGTGGATACACAGTTATCTAATGCCTTTTGTAACAAATGTCAGTACACTGTTATGTAATACCTTTTGTAACAAATGTGGGTACACTGTTATGTAATACCTTTTGTAACAAATGTGGGTACACTGTTATGTAATGCCTTTTGTAACAAATGTGGGTACACTGTTATGTAATACCTTTTGCAACAAATGTGGGTACACTGTTTAGTGTTATCTAATGCCTTTTGCAACAAATGTGGGTACACTATTATGTAATGCCTTTAGCAACAAATGTGGGTACACTATTATGTAATGCCTTTTGTAACAAATGTGGGTACACTGTTATGTAATGCCTTTTGTAACAAATGTGGGTACACTGTTATGTAATACCTTTTGTAACAAATGTGGGTACACTGTTATGTAATGCCTTTTGTAACAAATGTGGGTACACTGTTATGTAATGCCTTTTGCAACAAATGTGGGTACACTGTTTAGTGTTATCTAATGCCTTTTGCAACAAATGTGGGTACACTATTATGTAATGCCTTTTGCAACAAATGTGGGTACACTGTTATGTAATGCCTTTTGTAACAAATGTGGGTACACTGTTATGTAATGCCTTTTGCAACAAATGTGGGTACACTGTTATGTAATGCCTTTTGCAACAAATGTGGGTACACTGTTTAGTGTTATCTAATGCCTTTTGCAACAAACGTGGGTACACTATTATGTAATGCCTTTTGCAACAAATGTGGGTACACTGTTATGTATTACCTTTCGCAACAAATGTGGGTACACTGTTATGTAATACCTTTTGCATAAAATGTGGGTAATCTGTTTAGTGATAGGTAATGACTTTTGTAACAAATGTCGTTACATTGTTATGTAAAACATTTCGTAACAAATGTGGGTACACTGTTATGTAATGCCTTTTGTAACAAATGTGGGTACACTGTTATGTAATGCCTTTTGTAACAAATATGGATACACTGTTATCTAATACCTTTTGTAAGAAATGTGAGTACACTGTTATGTAATGCCATTTGTAAGAAATGTGGGTACACTGTTATGTAATGCCTTTTGTAACAAATGTTGGTACACTGCTATGTAATACCTTTTGTGACAAATGTGGATACACTTATGTAATGTCTTTCGCAACAAATGTGGATACACTGTTATGTAATGTCTTTCGTAACAAATGTGGATACACTGTTATGTAATACCTTTTGTAACAAATGTGGGTACACTGTTATGTAATGCCTTTTGAAACAAATGTGGGTACACTGCTATGTAATACTTTTTGTAACAAATGTGAGTACACTGTTATGTAATGCCTTTTGTAACAAATGTAGGTACACTGTTATGTAATGCCTTTTGTAACAAATGTGGGTACACTGCTTTGTAATACCTTTTGTAACAAATTTGGGTACATTGTTATCTAATGCCTTTTGTAGAAAATGTAGGTACACTGTTATGTAATACCTTTTGTAACAAATGTGGGTACACTGTTATGTAATGCCTTTTGTAACAAATACGGATACACTGTTATGTAATGCCTTTCGTAACAAATATGGATACACTGTTATGCAATATGTTTTGTAACAAATGTGGATACACTGCTATGTAATACTTTTTGTAACAAATGTGGGTACACTGTTATGCAATACCTTTTGTAACAAATGTGGATACACTGTTATGTAATACCTTTTGTAACAAATGTGGGTACACTGTTATGTAATGCCTTTTGTAAGAAATTTCGATACACTGCTATGCAATACCTTTTGTAACAGATGTGGGTACACTGTTATGTAATGCCTTTTGTAACAAATGTGGGTACACTGTTATGTAATGCCTTTTGTTACAAAACACAGTTATCTAATGCCTTTTGTAACAAATGTCAGTACACTGTTATGTAATACCTTTTGTAACAAATGTGGGTACACTGTTATGTAATACCTTTTGTAACAAATGTGGATACACTGTTATGTAATGACTTTTGTAACAAATGTGGATACACTATCATGTAATGCCTTTTGTAACAAATGTGGATACACTGTTATGTAATTCCTTTTGTAACAAATGTGGGTACACTGTTATGTAATGCCTTTTGTAACAAATGTGGGTACAATGTTATGTAATATCTTTTGTAACAAATGTGGATAAACTGTTATGTAATTCCTTTTGTAACAAATGTAGGTACACTG
This sequence comes from Bathymodiolus septemdierum, assembly GCA_963383655.1. Taxonomy (NCBI): domain Eukaryota; kingdom Metazoa; phylum Mollusca; class Bivalvia; order Mytilida; family Modiolidae; genus Bathymodiolus; species Bathymodiolus septemdierum. Next base: position 81,615,968 of record OY726520.1, read on the forward strand.
TTATGTAATGCCTTTTGTAACAAATGTGGGAACACTGTTATGTAATGCCTTTGGTAACAAATTTCGATACACTGCTATGCAATACCTTTTGTAACAGATGTGGGTACACTGTTATGTAATGCCTTTTGTAACAAATGTGGGTACACTGTTAGGTAATGCCTTTTGTTACAAATGTGGATACACAGTTATCTAATGCCTTTTGTAACAAATGTCAGTACACTGTTATGTAATACCTTTTGTAACAAATGTGGGTACACTGTTATGTAATACCTTTTGTAACAAATCTGGATACACTGTTATGTAATGACTTTTGTAACAAATGTGGATACACTATCATGTAATGCCTTTTGTAACAAATGTGGATACACTGTTATCTAATTCCTTTTGTAACAAATGTGGGTACACTGTTATGTAATGCCTTTTGTAACAAATGTGGGTACAATGTTATGTAATATCTTTTGTAACAAATGTGGATACACTGTTATGTAATTCCTTTCGTAACAAATGTAGGTACACTGTTATGTAATGCCTTTTGTAACAAATGTGGGTACAATGTTATGTAATGCCTTTTATAACAAATGTAGGTACACTGTTATGTAATACCTTTTGTAACAAATGTGGGTATGCTGTTATCTAATGCCTTTTGTAACAAATGTGGATACACTGTAATGTGATACCTTTTGTAAAAAATGTGGGAACACTGTTATGTAATGCCCTTTGTAACAAATGTTGGTACACTGTTATGTAATGCCTTTTGTAACAAATGTGGATACACAGTTATCTAATGCCTTTTGTAACAAATGTCAGTACACTGTTATGTAATACCTTTTGTAACAAATGTGGGTACACTGTTATGTAATACCTTTTTTGTAACAAATGTGGGTACAATGTTATGTAATACCTTTTGTAAAAAATGTGGGTACACTGTTATGTAATGTCTTTTGCAACAAATTTGGGTACACTGCTATGTAATACCTTTTGTAACAAATGTGGGTACACTGTTATGTAATACCTTTTGTAACAAATGTGGATACACTGTTATGTAATGCCTTTTTTGTAACAAATGTGGGTACAATGTTATGTAATACCTTTTGTAAAAAATGTGGGTACACTGTTATGTAATGTCTTTTGCAACAAATTTGGGTACACTGCTATGTAATACCTTTTGTAACAAATGTGGGTACACTGCTATGTAATGTCTTTTGTAACAAATGTAGGTACACTGTTATGTAATACCTTTTGTAACAAATGTGGGTACACTGTTATGTAATGCCTTTTGTAACAAATTTGGATACACTGTTTTATAATACCTTTTGTAACAAATGTGGGAACACTATTATGTAATGCCTTTTGTAACAAATTTCGATACACTGCTATGTAATACCTTTTGTAACAGATGTGGGTACATTGTTATGTAATGCCTTTTGTAACAAATGTGGGTACACTGTTATGTAATGCCTTTTGTAAAAAATGTGGATACACAGTTATCTAATGCCTTTTGTAACAAATGTGGGTACACTGTTATGTAATACCTTTTCTAACAAATGTGGGTACACTGTTATGTAATACCTTTTGTAACAAATGTGGGAACACTGTTGTGTAATGCCTTTTGTAACAAATTTCGATACACTGCTATGCAATACCTTTTGTAACAGATGTGGGTACACTGTTATGTAATGCCTTTTGTAACAAATGTGGGTACACTGTTATGTAATGCCTTTTGTTACAAATGTGGATACACAGTTATCTAATGCCTTTTGTAACAAATGTCAGTACACTGTTATGTAATACCTTTTGTAACAAATGTGGGTACACTGTTATGTAATACCTTTTGTAACAAATGTGGATACACTGTTATGTAATGACTTTTGTAACAAATGTGGATACACTATCATGTAATGCCTTTTGTAACAAATGTGGATACACTGTTATGTAATTCCTTTTGTAACAAATGTGGGTACACTGTTATGTAATGCCTTTTGTAACAAATGTGGGTACAATGTTATGTAATATCTTTTGTAACAAATGTGGATACACTGTTATGTAATTCCTTTTGTAACAAATGTAGGTACACTGTTATGTAATGCCTTTTGTAACAAATGTGGGAACACTGTTATGTAATGCCTTTTGTAACAAATTTTGATACACTGCTATGCAATACCTTTTGTAACAGGTGTGGGTACACTGTTATGTAATGCCTTTTGTAACAAATGTGGGTACACTGTTATGTAATGCCTTTTGTTACAAATGTGGATACACAGTTATCTAATGCCTTTTGTAACAAATGTCAGTACACTGTTATGTAATACCTTTTGTAACAAATGTGGGTACACTGTTATGTAATACCTTTTGTAACAAATCTGGATACACTGTTATGTAATGACTTTTGTAACAAATGTGGATACACTATCATGTAATGCCTTTTGTAACAAATGTGGATACACTGTTATGTAATTCCTTTTGTAACAAATGTGGGTACACTGTTATGTAATGCCTTTTGTAACAAATGTGGGTACAATGTTATGTAATATCTTTTGTAACAAATGTGGATACACTGTTATGTAATTCCTTTTGTAACAAATGTAGGTACACTGTTATGTAATGCCTTTTGTAACAAATGTGGGTACAATGTTATGTAATACCTTTTGTAACAAATGTGGGTACACTGCTATGTAATGCCTTTTGTAACAAATGTGGGTACACTGTTATGTAATGCCTTTTATAACAAATGTAGGTACACTGTTATGTAATACCTTTTGTAACAAATGTGGGTACGCTGTTATGTAATGCCTTTTCTAACAATTGTGGATACACTGTAATGTAATACCTTTTGTAACAAATGTGGGAACACTGTTATGTAATGCCTTTTGTAACAAATGTTGGTACACTGTTATGTAATGCCTTTTGTAACAAATGTGGATACACAGTTATCTAATGCCTTTTGTAACAAATGTCAGTACACTGTTATGTAATACCTTTTGTAACAAATGTGGGTACACTGTTATGTAATACCTTTTGTAACAAATGTGGATACACTGTTATGTAATGCCTTTTTTGTAACAAATGTGGGTACACTGTTATGCAATGCCTTTTGTAACAAATGTGGGTACAATGTTATGTAATACCTTTTGTAACAAATGTGGGTACACTGTTATGTAATGTCTTTTGCAACAAATTTGGGTACACTGCTATGTAATACCTTTTGTAACAAATGTGGGTACACTGCTATGTAATGTCTTTTGTAACAAATGTAGGTACACTGTTATGTAATACCTTTTGTAACAAATGTGGGTACACTGTTATGTAATGCCTTTTGTAACAAATTTGGATACACTGTTTTATAATACCTTTTGTAACAAATGTGGGAACACTATTATGTAATGCCTTTTGTAACAAATTTCGATACACTGCTATGTAATACCTTTTGCAACAGATGTGGGTACATTGTTATGTAATGCCTTTTGTAACAAATGTGGGTACACTGTTATGTAATGCCTTTTGTAAAAAATGTGGATACACAGTTATCTAATGCCTTTTGTAACAAATGTGGGTACACTGTTATGTAATACCTTTTCTAACAAATGTGGGTACACTGTTATGTAATACCTTTTGTAACAAATGTGGATACACTGTTATGTAATGCCTTTTGTAACAAATGTGGGTACACTGTTATGTAATACCTTTTGTAACAAATGTGGATACACTGTTATGTAATGCCTTTTGTAACAAATGTGGGTACACTGTTATGTAATACCTTTTGTAACAAATGTGGGTACACTGTTATGTAATACCTTTTGTAACAAATGTGGATACACTGCTATGTAATGCCTTTTTTGTAACAAATGTGGGTACACTGTTATGTAATGCCTTTTGTAACAAATGTGGGTACAATGTTATGTAATACCTTTTGTAACAAATGTGGGTACACTGTTATGTAATGCCTTTTGCAACAAATTTGGGTACACTGCTATGTAATACCTTTTGTAACAAATTTGGGTACACTGCTATGTAATGTCTTTTGTAACAAATGTAGGTACACTGTTATGTAATACCTTTTTTGTAACAAATGTGGGTACACTGTTATGTAATGCCTTTTGTAACAAATGTGGATACAATGTTATGTAATACCTTTTGTAACAAATGTGGGTACACTGTTATGTAATGCCTTTTGTAACAATTGTGGGTACACTGCTATGTAATACCTTTTGTAACAAATGTGGGTACACTGTTATGTAATGCCTTTTGCAACAAATGTAGGTACACTGTTATGTAATACCTTTTGTAACAAATGTGGGTACACTGTTATGTAATGCCTTTTGTAACAAATGTGGATACACTGTTATGTAATACCTTTTGTAACAAATGTGGGAACACTGTTATGTAATGCCTTTTGTAACAAATTTCGATACACTGCTATGCAATACCTTTTGTAACAGATGTGGGTACACTGTTATGTAATGCCTTTTGTAACAAATGTGGGTACACTGTTATGTAATGCCTTTTGTTACAAATGTGGATACACAGTTATCTAATGCCTTTTGTAACAAATGTCAGTACACTGTTATGTAATACCTTTTGTAACAAATGTGGGTACACTGTTATGTAATACCTTTTGTAACAAATCTGGATACACTGTTATGTAATGACTTTTGTAACAAATGTGGATACACTATCATGTAATGCCTTTTGTAACAAATGTGGATACACTGTTATGTAATTCGTTTTGTAACAAATGTGGGTACACTGTTATGTAATGCCTTTTGTAACAAATGTGGGTACAATGTTATGTAATATCTTTTGTAACAAATGTGGATACACTGTTATGTAATTCCTTTTGTAACAAATGTAGGTACACTGTTATGTAATGCCTTTTGTAACAAATGTGGGTACAATGTTATGTAATACCTTTTGTAACAAATGTGGGTACACTGCTATGTAATGCCTTTTGTAACAAATGTGGGTACACTGCTATGTAATACCTTTTGTAACAAATGTGGGTACACTGTTATGTAATGCCTTTTATAACAAATGTAGGTACACTGTTATGTAATACCTTTTGTAACAAATGTGGGTACGCTGTTATGGAATGCCTTTTGTAACAAATGTGGATACACTGTTATGTAATACCTGTTGTAACAAATGTGGGAACACTGTTATGTAATGCCTTTTGTAACAAATTTTGATACACTGCTATGTAATACCTTTTGTAACAGATGTGGGTACACTGTTATGTAATGCCTTTTGTAACAAATGTTGGTACACTGTTATGTAATGCCTTTTGTAACAAATGTGGATACACAGTTATCTAATGCCTTTTGTAACAAATGTCAGTACACTGTTATGTAATACCTTTTGTAACAAATGTGGGTACACTGCTATGTAATACCTTTTGTAACAAATGTGGATACACTGTTATGTAATGCCTTTTTTGTAACAAATGTGGGTACACTGTTATGTAATGCCTTTTGTAACAAATGTGGGTACAATGTAATGTAATACCTTTTGTAACAAATGTGGGTACACTGTTATGTAATATCTTTTGCAACTAATTTGGGTACACTGCTATGTAATACCTTTTGTAACAAATGTGGGTACACTGCAATGTAATGTCTTTTGTAACAAATGTAGGTACACTGTTATGTAATACCTTTTGTAACAAATGTGGGTACACTGTTATGTAATGCCTTTTGTAACAAATGTGGATACACTGTTTTATAATACCTTTTGTAACAAATGTGGGAACACTATTATGTAATGCCTTTTGTAACAAATTTCGATACACTGCTATGTAATACCTTTTGTAACAGATGTGGGTACATTGTTATGTAATGCCTTTTGTAACAAATGTGGGTACACTGTTATGTAATGCCTTTTGTAAAAAATGTGGATACACAGTTATCTAATGCCTTTTGTAACAAATGTGGGTACACTGTTATGTAATACCTTTTCTAACAAATGTGGGTACACTGTTATGTAATACCTTTTGTAACAAATGTGGATACACTGTTATGTAATACCTTTTGTAACAAATGTGGGTACACTGCTATGTAATGTCTTTTGTAACAAATGTAGGTACACTGTTATGGAATACCTTTTTTGTAACAAATGTGGGTACACTGTTATGTAATGCCTTTTGTAACAAATGTGGATACAATGTTATGTAATACCTTTTGTAACAAATGTGGGTACACTGTTATGTAATGCCTTTTGTAACAATTGTGGGTACACTGCTATGTAATACCTTTTGTAACAAATGTGGGTACACTGTTATGTAATGCCTTTTGCAACAAATGTAGGTACACTGTTATGTAATACCTTTTGTAACAAATGTGGGTACACTCTTATGTAATGCATTTTGTAACAAATGTGGATACACTGTTATGTAATACCTTTTGTAACAAATGTGGGAACACTGTTTTGTAATGCCTTTTGTAACAAATTTCGATACACTGCTATGCAATACCTTTTGTAACAGATGTGGGTACACTGTTATGTAATGCCTTTTGTAACAAATGTGGGTACACTTATGTAATGCCTTTTGTTACAAATGTGGATACACAGTTATCTAATGCCTTTTGTAACAAATGTCAGTACACTGTTATGTAATACCTTTTGTAACAAATGTGGGTACACTGTTATGTAATACCTTTTGTAACAAATGTGGATACACTGTTATGTAATGACTTTTGTAACAAATGTGGATACACTATCATGTAATGCCTTTTGTAACAAATGTGGATACACTGTTATGTAATTCCTTTTGTAACAAATGTGGGTACACTGTTATGTAATGCCTTTTGTAACAAATGTGGGTACAATGTTATGTAATATCTTTTGTAACAAATGTGGGTACACTGCTATGTAATACCTTTTGTAACAAATGTGGGTACACTGTTATGTAATGCCGTTTATAACAAATGTAGGTACACTGTTATGTAATACCTTTTGTAACAAATGTGGGTATGCTGTTATGTAATGCCTTTTGTAACAAATGTGGATACACTGTTATGTAATACCTTTTGTAACAAATGTGGGAACACTGTTATGTAATGCCTTTTGTAACAAATTTTGATACACTGCTATGTAATACCTTTTGTAACAGATGTGGGTACACTGTTATGTAATGCCTTTTGTAACAAATGTTGGTACACTGTTATGTAATGCCTTTTGTAACAAATGTGGATACACAGTTATCTAATGCCTTTTGTAACAAATGTCAGTACACTGTTATGTAATACCTTTTGTAACAAATGTGGGTACAATGTTATGTAATACCTTTTGTAACAAATGTGGATACACTGTTATGTAATGCCTTTTTTGTAACAAATGTGGGTACACTGTTATGTAATGCCTTTTGTAACAAATGTGGGTACAATGTTATGTAATACCTTTTGTAACAAATGTGGGTACACTATTATGTAATGTCTTTTGCAACTAATTTGGGTACACTGCTATGTAATACCTTTTGTAACAAATGTGGGTACACTGCTATGTAATGTCTTTTGTAACAAATGTAGGTACACCGTTATGTAATACCTTTTGTAACAAATGTGGGTACACTGTTATGTAATGCCTTTTGTAACAAATGTGGATACACTGTTTTATAATACCTTTTGTAACAAATGTGGGAACACTATTATGTAATGCCTTTTGTAACAAATTTCGATACACTGCTATGTAATACCTTTTGTAACAGATGTGGGTACATTGTTATGTAATGCCTTTTGTAACAAATGTGGGTACACTGTTATGTAATGCCTTTTGTAAAAAATGTGGATACACAGTTATCTAATGCCTTTTGTAACAAATGTGGGTACACTGTTATGTAATACCTTTTCTAACAAATTTGGGTACACTGTTATGTAATACCTTTTGTAACAAATGTGGATACACTGTTATGTAATGCCTTTTGTAACAAATGTGGATACACTATCATGTAATGCCTTTTGTAACAAATGTGGATACACTGTTATGTAATACCTTTTGTAACAAATGTGGGTACACTGTTATGTAATGCCTTTTGTAACAAATGTGGGTACACTGCTATGTAATGCCTTTTGTAACAAATGTGGGTACACTGTTATGTAATACCTTTTGAAACAAATGTGGGTACACTGTTATATAATGCCTTTTGCAACAAATGTGGGTACACTGTTTAGTGTTATCTAATGCCTTTTGCAACAAATGTGGGTACACTGTTTTGTAATGCCTTTTGCAACAAATGTGGGTACACTGTTATGTAATGCCTTTTGTAACAAATGTGGGTACACTGTTTAGTGTTATCTAATGCCTTTTACAACAAATGTGGGTACACTGTTTTGCAATGCCTTTTGTAACAAATGTGGGTACACTGCTATGTAATACCTTTTTTGTATCAAATGTGGGTACACTGTTATGTAATGCCTTTTGTAACAAATGTGGGTACAATGTTATGTAATACCTTTTGTAACAAATGTGGGTACACTGCTATGTAATGCCTTTTGTAACAAATGTGGGTACACTGCTTTGTAAGACCTTTTGTAACAAATGTGGGTACACTGTTATGTAATGCCTTTTGTAACAAATACGGATACACTGTTATGTAATGCCTTTCGTAACAAATATGGATACACTGTTATGCAATACGTTTTGTAACAAATGTGGATACACTGCTATGTAATACTTTTTGTAACAAATGTGGGTACACTGTTATGCAATACCTTTTGTAACAAATGTGGATACACTGTCATGTAATACCTTTTGTAACAAATGTGGATACATTGCTATGTATTGCCTTTTGTAACAAATGTGGATACACTGTTATGTAATGCCTTTTGTAACAAATTTGGGTACACTGCTATGTAATGCCTTTTGTAACAAATGTGGGTACACTGCTATGTAATATCTTTTTTGTAACAAATGTGGGTACACTGTTATGTAATGCCTTTTGTAACAAATGTGAGTACAATGTTATGTAATACCTTTTGTAACAAATGTGGGTACACTGTTATATAATGCCTTTTGTAACAAATATGGGTACACTGTTATGTAATTCCTTTTGTAACAAATGTGGGTACACTGCTATGTAATGCCTTTTGTAACAAATGTGGATATTGTTATGTAATGCCTTTTGTAATAAATGTGGATACACTGTTATGTAATGCCTTTTGTAACAAATGTGGACACACTGTTATGTAATGCCTTTTGTAACAAATGTGGGTACACTATTATGTAATGCCTTTTGTAACAAATGTTGATACATTCTATGTAATGCCTTTTGTAACAAATGTGGGTACACTGTTATGTAATGCCTTTTGTAACAAATGTCGGTACACTGCTATGTAATACCTTTTGTAACAAATGCGGATACAATGTTATGTAATGCCTTTTGTAACAAATGTGGGATACACTGCTATGTAATACCTTTTATAACAAATGTGGATACACTGCTATATAATACTTTTTGTAACAAATGTGGGTACACTGTTATGCAATAACTTTTGTAACAAATGTCGATACACTGTTATATAATACCTTTTGTAATAAATGTGGATACATTGTTATGTATTGCCTTTTGTAACAAATGTGGATACACTGCTATGTAATGCCTTTTGTAACAAATGTGGGTACACTGTTATGTAATGCCTTGTGTAACAAATGTGGGTACACTGCTATGTAATACCTTTTTTGTAACAAATGTGGGTACATTGTTATGTAATGCCTTTTGTAAGAAATGTGGGTACAATCTAATGTAATTTTATACCTTTTGTAACAAATGTGGGTACACTGTTATGTAATGCCTTTTGGAACAAATGTGGGTATACCTCTATGTAATACCTTTTCTAACAAATGTGGGTACACTGTTATGTAATACCTTTTGTAACAAATGTGGATACACTGTTATGTAATGCCTTTTGTAACAAATGTGGATACACTATCATGTAATGCCTTTTGTAACAAATGTGGATACACTGTTATGTAATACCTTTTGTAACAAATGTGGGTACACTGTTATGTAATGCCTTTTGTAACAAATGTGGGTACACTGCTATGTAATGCCTTTTGTAACAAATGTGGGTACACTGTTATGTAATACCTTTTGAAACAAATGTGGGTACACTGTTATGTAATGCCTTTTGCAACAAATGTGGGTACACTGTTTAGTGTTATCTAATGCCTTTTGCAACAAATGTGGGTACACTGTTTTGTAATGCCTTTTGCAACAAATGTGGGTACACTGTTATGTAATGCCTTTTGTAACAAATGTGGGTACACTGTTTAGTGTTATCTAATGCCTTTTACAACAAATGTGGGTACACTGTTTTGCAATGCCTTTTGTAACAAATGTGGGTACACTGCTATGTAATACCTTTTTTGTATCAAATGTGGGTACACTGTTATGTAATGCCTTTTGTAACAAATGTGGGTACAATGTTATGTAATTTGATACCTTTTGTAACAAATGTGGGTACATTGTTATGTAATGCCTTTTGTAACAAATGTGGGTACACTGTTATGTAATACCTTTTGTAACAAATGTGGGTACACTGTTATGTAATGCCTTTTGTAACAAATGTGGGTACACTGCTTTGTAATACCTTTTGTAACAAATGTGGGTACACTGTTATGTAATGCCTTTTGTAACAAATACGGATACACTGTTATGTAATGCCTTTCGTAACAAATATGGATACACTGTTATGCAATACGTTTTGTAACAAATGTGGATACACTGCTATGTAATACTTTTTGTAACAAATGTGGGTACACTGTTATGCAATACCTTTTGTAACAAATGTGGATACACTGTCATGTAATACCTTTTGTAACAAATGTGGATACATTGCTATGTATTGCCTTTTGTAACAAATGTGGATACACTGTTATGTAATGCCTTTTGTAACAAATTTGGGTACACTGCTATGTAATGCCTTTTGTAACAAATGTGGGTACACTGCTATGTAATATCTTTTTTGTAACAAATGTGGGTACACTGTTATGTAATGCCTTTTGTAACAAATGTGAGTACAATGTTATGTAATACCTTTTGTAACAAATGTGGGTACACTGTTATATAATGCCTTTTGTAACAAATATGGGTACACTGTTATGTAATGCCTTTTGTAACAAATGTGGACACACTGTTATGTAATGCCTTTTGTAACAAATGTGGACACACTGTTATGTAATGCCTTTTGTAACAAATGTGGGTACACTATTATGTAATGCCTTTTGTAACAAATGTTGATACATTCTATGTAATGCCTTTTGTAACAAATGTGGGTACACTGTTATGTAATGCCTTTTGTAACAAATGTCGGTACACTGCTATGTAATACCTTTTGTAACAAATGCGGATACAATGTTATGTAATGCCTTTTGTAACAAATGTGGGATACACTGCTATGTAATACCTTTTATAACAAATGTGGATACACTGCTATATAATACTTTTTGTAACAAATGTGGGTACACTGTTATGCAATAACTTTTGTAACAAATGTCGATACACTGTTATATAATACCTTTTGTAATAAATGTGGATACATTGTTATGTATTGCCTTTTGTAACAAATGTGGATACACTGCTATGTAATGCCTTTTGTAACAAATGTGGGTACACTGTTATGTAATGCCTTGTGTAACAAATGTGGGTACACTGCTATGTAATACCTTTTTTGTAACAAATGTGGGTACATTGTTATGTAATGCCTTTTGTAAGAAATATGGGTACAATGTAATGTAATTTTATACCTTTTGTAACAAATGTGGGTACACTGTTATGTAATGCCTTTTGGAACAAATGTGGGTATACCTCTATGTAATACCTTTTGTAACAAATGTGGGTACACTGCTATGTAATACCTTTTGTAACAAATGTGGGTACACTGCTATGTAATGCCTTTTGTAACAAATGTAGGTACACTGTTATGTAATGCCTTTTGTAACAAATGTAGGTACACTGCTATGTAATACCTTTTGTAACAAATGTGGGTACACTGTTATGTAATGTCTTTTGTAACACCTTTTGTAACAGATGTGGGTATACTGCTATGTAATACCTTTTGTAACAAATGTGGGTACACTGTTATGTAGTGCCTTTTGTAACAAATGTGGGTACACTGTTATGTAATGCCTTTTGTAACAAATGTAGGTACACTGCTATGCAATACCTTTTGTAACAAATGTGGGTACACTGTTATGTAATGCCTTTTGTAACAAATGTAGGTACACTGTTATGTAATGCCTTTTGTAACAAATGTAGGTACACTGTTATGTAATACCTTTTGTAACAAATGTGGGTACACTGTTATGTAATGTCTTTTGTAACACCTTTTGTAACAGATGTGGGTACACTGTTATGTAATGTCTTTTGTAAGAAATGTGGGTACACTGTTATGTAATGCCTTTTGTAACAAATGTGGATACACTGTTATGTAATGCCTTTTTTAACAAATGTGGATACAGTTATGTAATTCCTTTTGTAAGAAATGTGGGTACACTGTTATGTAATGCCTTTTGTAACAAATGTGGATACACTGTTATATAATGCCTTTTTTACCAAATGTGGGTACACTGTTATATAATGCCTTTTGTAACAAATTTGGGTACACTGTTATGTAATGCCTTTTGTAACAAATGTCAGTATACTGTTTTGTAATGCCTTTTGTAACAAATGTGGATACACTGCCATGTAATGCCTTTTGTAACAAATGTGAATACACTGTTATGTAACGCTTTTTGTAACAAATGTGAATACACTGTTATGTAATGCTTTTTGTAACAAATGTGGATACAGTTATGTAATGCTTTTTTGTAACAAATATAGGAACACTGTTATTTAGATAATACAATACCTGTATTTTCAATGACATGTTGAGGATCTAATAGATCTGCCAGATCTTCATGTGGTATATCAGAGTATCTTAATGCTCTGATAAATTCAACCAAACATTTATCCTGTTGTCTTATCCGTTTTAATAGTAATGATGACGCCCTTTTTTGTCCATAATTATTTTGTTCACATCTTATCTCTTCCTATAAAAATATATATTAAAGTTACTAATAAAAACGTAGATAACCAATTACATATGACATCAACATTCTTGCTGCTTTAGATCATCAGAAATCCAAGATATGAAATAAACTGCTGCACCTTTTGTATTGTACATTGTGTGGAAATAGACTGCAAGTAGTTGAAATATTTATAAACAAATTCAAAGATTTATGAAATTTGTCTACAGAATAAACAAAATGTCACCAGTGTGTCTTGATCATGAGAAAAAAGTATTGATTGTTATATTGTACCAAAGAGATTTTGTCTACTGGAAAGAAGGGCCCAGGTGGCTCAATGCATTTGGTAGTTGGATTACCTAACAACTCATACAAGCCTATCACCAATACGACGTGGGTTCGTGCCCGGCTTTGTAAATTACAAACTAGAGGCTCAGTGGTCTGAGCCTGTGTAGCTCACCTTTCATTCTGCTTTGAGGAAACTTAATACAGAACCTCCCATAGGTGCTTCCCACCAAGTTTTAGTGATTTGGCTAAGCAGTTACAGAGAAGAAGATATTTAGAAATCGACCAATCAGGAACAAGAATGGCCTGAGGTGGCCATGTTTGTTAACGGATCGGAACTAAATTAGCAATCTTTATAAAGGACCTTCCAAGGATGCTTCCTACCAAGTTTCGATTCATTTGGCCAAGCTGTTTCAGAAGAGAATTTTTTTTAGAAATCAACCAATCAGAAACAAGAATTGTCTGTGGCGGCCATGTTTGATAACGGATCAGGACGAAATGAGCAATCTTTATAGAGGACCTGCTATAGATGCTTCCTACCAAGTTTTAGTTCATTTGGCCAAGCGGTTTCAGAGGAGAAGATTTTAAAAAATCGTCCAATCAGAAATAAAAATTGCTTATGGTGGCCATGTTTGTTAACGGATCGAAACTAAATGAGCAATGTATATAGAAGACCTTCCAAGGATGCTTCCTACCAAGTTTCGGTTCATTGGGCAAAGCGGCTTCACAGGAGAACATTTTTTTAGAAATCAACCAATCAGAAACAAGAATTGTCTGTAGCAGCCATGTTTGTTAATGGATCGGAACTAAATTAGCAATCTTTATAGGGGACCTGCCAAGGATGCTTCCTACCAAGTTTCGATTCATTTGGCCAAGTGATTACAGAGGAGAAGATTTTTTAGAAATCAACCAATCAGAAACAAGAATTGTCTGTGGTGGCCAGGTTTGATAATGGATCGGGACTAAATGAGCAATTTTTATAGAGGAGCTGCCATAGATGCTTCCTACCAAGTTTCAGTTCATTTGGCCAAGTGGTTTCAGAGGAGAAGATTAAAAAAAAATCGGCCAATCAGAAACAAGAATTGCCTATGGTGGCCATGTTTGTTAATGGATCGAAAGTAAATAAGCATGTTTATATAAGACCTTCCAAGGATACTTCCTACCAAGTTTCGGTTCATTTGGCAAAGCGACTTCAGAGGACAAGATTTTTTAGAAATCAACCAATCAGAAACAAGAATTGTCTGTGGCAGCCATGTTTGTTAACGGATCGGAACTAAATTAGCAATCAGTATAGAGGATCCGCCACAGATGCTTCCTACCAAGTTTCGAATCATTTGGCCAAACGGTTACAGAGGAGAATATTTTTTTAGAAATCAACCAATCAGAAACAATAATTGTCTGTGGCGGCCATGTTTGATAACGGATCAGGACGAAATGAGTAATCTTTATAGAGAACCTGCCATAGATGCTTCCTACCAAGTTTCGCTTTATTTGGTAAAGCGGCTTCAGAGGAGAATTTTTTTTAGAAATCAACCAATCAGAAACAAGAATTGTCTGTGGCGGCCATGTTTGTTAACGGATCAGAACTAAATAAGCAGTCTTTATAGAGGACCTTCCAAGGATGCTTCCTATCAAGTTTCGATTCATTTGGCCAAGCAGTTTCAGAGGAGAATATTTTTTAGAAATCAACCAATCAGATACAAGAATTGCCTGTGGTGGCCATGTTTGTTAATGGATCGGGAGGAAATGAGCTATCTTTATAGAGGACATGCCATAGATGCTTTCTACCAAGTTTCGGTTCATTTGGTCAAGCGGTTTCAGAAGAGAAGATTTTTTAAAATCAGCTAATCAGAAACAAGAATTGCCTATGGCGGCCATGTTTGTTAATGAATCGGGACAGAATGAGCATTCTTTAGAGAGGATCTTCCATAGATGCTTCCTACCACGTTTCACTTCATTTGTTTCAGAGGAGAAGATTAAAATGTGAAAAGTTAACGGACGGCAGACGACGGACACCAAGTGATGGCAAAAACTCACATTGCCTTTGGCAAGGTGAGCTAAAAAGGGTGCATTCGACTCGCAGCCGCAAGTGATAAAGTTAACCAGGTGCTTGCCCATGGTCGGTGGTTCTCTCCGGGTACTTCGGCTTCTTCCACCACTAAAACTGGTCGCCATGATATAGCTGAAATATTGCTGAAACAGAAAGTGGCGTTAAACACAATAAATCAATCAATCAATCAATCTACTAGCAAGTTATATAAATAAGTAGGAAAGTTTTGTAGATGAAAAAAAAAAACTCTGTATTTGAGTCTACATGAACAAGCAGAAAATTGGTCACAATGTGCAAGATGTTTATATATATGTCACTTCTACAGCAGGAAGTCACAGTACAACACAACACGAAGGCACAGAACACATTTTGTCGATAATGAAACACAAAGTTACAGTACATCATTATCTTTGACCAGTCAAGTATATTAATTTGATGTAAAATCATACAACAATATTTGGGGTCATGGGTTTTTGAATATTAAAGATATATTATTTTAATATGGGGTTTAAGTTATGAGTTTGCTTTTGAAACACTTCACACAATAAATTGTCAAATATATGATCCATGCCAATGAACATTCAAATATATAAATAATAATAATCTATGACAAAGATTTGTTTGCTATCAGGGGCTAATATATAGTAGCATATATGTATTCTCTTAAATAGTACTTGAAACTATAAAATAAGTACGAACTTCATTTGAAAAATTTAATATTTGAGTAAGATTTTGAGAAGATATACATTGCATATTTATATAATAATGTTGTGTTAGCAATGACTATGCCAATATAGTGGTCAGGGTTGAAGACATAGTGCACGACCCGAATGTCTTCAACCCTGACCACTATATTGGCATAGTCATTGCTAACACAACATTATTATTATTATTATTATGCTGACTGTTATATGTAGACAAAATATATTGAGAACTATTACAATAAAGGAGGTCCTGAAATTGGTGACTAATATACCGGTATTGGATCAGATAGTCTTGAAAGTGTGAGAATATTCTTTGTTTCATTTAAGGCTTTAAAAATATAAAGATTTTTGAAGCTTGAAATCTAATTAACAACAATAACAAGTATTAAAAAACGCTTAGACAACTATGATAGATTGACAGATTAGATCCGCCCCCTTACATGTGGACTAGCTATAGATAGCTTGACAGACAGCTGAAAACCCAACCTTCCCCGCGTGAAACTGACATAGTAGATGTACTATTTTCGCATAGTATATCAATGCTATATAATTCTTTGTGATATATGCCAAAATATTGTATGAACTTATATTACAGAAAGCATAATAATCAAAATTAGAATCAAAGTCATTGTATAACATCATACATGTACATACCCTGCTCATGTCTGACATACTTGTAAGATAAGGCAGTATTTCTACTGGATTCAGTTTATTACAAAACAAGACCTCCTTTTTGTGTAACACATCCACTGCTTCAGACTTATTGAAGGTCATGACTGAAAAGAATTTCCATTTTTTAGATAACTAGAAGTACACATGATGACCTATGACCATTAATATTTAAATATTTGAAGATTAGACTGTAATTTTGAAAATATGCTATTAATTGTCAGAGTTAGTATGTACTGGAATATACCATTTCCAACATTTGAAGGTTGTCAAAGTTAGCCTGAACTGGAATATATGTTATATAAACTTCATGACATATATATTCCAGTTTTTAGACTAACTTTGAGTCTCTATGAAATTGGTACCTCCTAATATCAAAGAGTGTTGCATAAGATATTCGTGAAAAATGTTCAAATTTTAAGAAAAGATACCGCCAGTAAAGATTTCGAGTCGTTTCGGCCTCAAACCAGTCCGACCCCAAGCCTTTCCGGCCCCAGTTGATCCGGCCTCAGTTTTTCATACGTCACCCCGAACTTCAGTCGGGTGACGTATTGCTATTCTACGTTTCTTTTTCACTATTATTACGTCACCCCAAACTTCAGTCGCCACTCGGGTGATGTATTGCTTTTCTACGTTTCTTTTTCACAATTATTATTCTTAGGAACAACATCCACATCTAGTGGAACGAGATAAGCCAAAAAAATCAGAATCGGTTGGACAAACTTTGCTGCATGGAAGCAAAAAAGGGAGAATTAAAAAAAAATTTGGATTCCTTTCATCAAACTTCATGAAACTTTGTAGGAATATCCACCGTAGTGTGTGGCAGCTTCTTGGGGGTTGAAAAAAAAATCAAAAATGGCGGCCATTGCCATGGTAACCAAGGTGCAAAAAATGTTAAATTCACTCCAAACTTCACAAATTTTTGCAGTAATGTTTCCTGTCACATCCATATCTAGTAGAATGAGATAAGCCAAAAAAATAGGAATCGGTAAGACAAACTTTGCCGCAGTTGCCATGGAAATAAAAAAGGGGGGATTTTTAACAATTTTTGATTTCTTTCATCAAACTTCATGAAACATCGTAGGAATATTCACCATAGTATGTGGAAGCTTTTGGCATGCTGATGGGGTGGGGTGACGTCCGCTATTGCTTTGCAATGGCAATTCTAGTTATTCTTCCACACATTTTTGTCTGCTCGATTTCTCGGAGATGCCTTGATCAAATTTTATGAAAACTTGTAGGAATATCATATGCCATGTGAAGTTGTGCTTTAAAGGGTTGATTTTTTCAAAATGGCTGCCGTTGCCATGGAAATGGCCAAAATGCTAAAAATTTGAAAAACACAAAAATGATCATAGCAGGTTAATCGCCAAATAGAAATTGATGAAACTTGATAGGAACAACATCCACATCTAGTGGAACGAGATAGGCCAACAAAAATCGGAATCAGTTGGACAAACTTTGCTACAGTTGCCATGGAAACAAAAAAGGGGGAATTAAAAAAAAATTGGATTCCTTTCATCAAACTTTGCAGGAATATCCACCGTAGTGTGTGGCAGCTTTTGGGGGGTTGAAAAAAATTCAAAATGGCGGCCATTGCCATGGTAACCAAGATACAAAAAATGTTAAATTCACTCCAAACTTCACAAATTCGGTAAGACAAACTTTGCCGCAGTTGCCATGGAAATAAAAAAGGGGGAATTTAAAAAAAAAATTTGATTTCTTTCATCAAACTTCATGAAACATCGTAGGAATATTCACCGTAATGTGTGGAAGCTTTTGGCGTGTTGATAGGGTGGGGTGATGTCTGCTATTTTTTTTTCAATGGCAATTCTAGTTATTATTATTATTATGTTTATATGTCTTTCTTTTTTTAAAAATATATAATATATTTTGCAATATCGGTGTTTGACCGGAGGTAACTCTTCGGAAAGAATTAAAAAGCAGACAACTATCTATATTTCAATGAAATTATCGTTGCAAATTCAATAGTGTGATTGTTTGATGAATGATTTGATGTCCTATTTAAATGTAGTGAAATGAAATGAACACTTTACTGAAAGCGCTATTTTTCCATTACGCCAATGTTGTATTTATAAAGTTGGAAATCCCCTTATAGAATCCTCGGGTTTTTACATAGAAGTGATCGATTAATTAGAGGATCCCGAGTAAATTTTAGAGTATATAAGACGGTCAAAATGCCGTGGATCGTTGCATTCGTTTTGTGCCATTTGGGAAGTGAATGTCGAAAGATAAGAAAGATTAAATAGGTATATTGAGCTGAACTGAGCTAAAACAAGACATCAGGGTTTAAAGAATAGCAGAAGTGACTGATTTAAGTCTTGCCTGTTATTCTGATAAAACATTTGATCGTTGAATAGCTCAAAGTGAGCCAACATTCTATTTATAGTTATAGTTGTAGCTTACTGAGCAAAATTGAGATATGAAATTGACTACTATTTTAAAATAATACAATTAATTTGGATAGGTTCTTTTCATTTTACACAATAAATCTCGAACCATAAGAAGTAACTTAGGTACGAACCCTTTCTTACAGTTTATTTTCCTATTTATTTTAATTTACTTTAACATATCATTTTCAATATATAAAATATGGGATATATGAAAAATAAACAAAACAATGAGTTTTCACATTTTTTTTTTATTTAATGACTACAAATTTAACAGTACAAAAAGTTCCCAAAAAGCACTAACACTAACACTGTAACACTAGCACATGATCTTAGATAAGTTTAGTGTTAGTCTGAGTCAGAGGATGCTGCAGTACGAGATACTGATGGCGCAAAGAGGTTGCCAACTTCACGCAGAAACTCAGACGTGTGGAGAGTCTTTTCCTCGTAACGGTCCCAGAGTGTTGTAAGACGGCCTTGGGCTTTTCTGTATGTCTGTCTTTGATATCTGGTAAGTTGCTGCTCATCAACCAAACGGAGGGTAATGCCTACAGTGTTAGCTTCCTGTCGCAGTGCCGGTACTAATTTGTAAAAGTGCAGCTGAGTACCACCAGCTTTACCAATAAAACGACGATGCCATCCTACAAAATATTATAAATAAATAGTCAATACCGTGTATTTTTAGTTTTTAATGCAAATTCTAAGAAATAATATTTTACATCCATACGACAAATTTTTAGAAATATTATTGGACTCACGTTGTGACATGTCCATTTCTGTGATAATGTAAATTGATTGATTGATTTTTGGTGTTTAACGCCACTTTCAGCAATATTTCAGCTATTTCATGGCGACCTGTTTTAGTGGTGGAAGAAGCCGGAGTATACCTTGTATGAGTTGCAAGGTAATCCAACTACCTAACTCATTGAGCCACCCGGGCCCTTCGTGAGATTGTAAAACGGTATGTGTTCTTTAATACATGTATCTCAGTTTTTTTTCATTTATTGAATAGTATTGTAATTATAAACAACCATTAACTGATTAATCAAATATTAAAGGAATAAAATAATGCATACTTTCTACGTCATTGTTTGTCCTGACTGACTGCCGGAAAACAGACCACTGACGCACGTTCCACACTGTTGTTTAGCCAGGTTTCCTCTAGATAAGACATCAGCTGCTGTAATTTCTTTGATGTGGCGACAGCGCTCAGCTGCTGGAAGGCCAGTCCTATGTGGTCTGCTGGTAGACATGGAAGCGACAAGACTTTCCAGATGTAGATATAGACTGCTTTCTTCTGATGTAGTCTTTAGTCCTAGGTTACCATTTAATTTTGGCAAATACTATAATCTGTAAAAACAACAAAGTTATTAATCATAAAGTCATTTACAAATAAAACCATATATATTCAGTGTCCATTATGTTGCAAGTCTTCCAACATGCGACAGGTATAATACGTATAATTTAATTTCAACCGCGTGTGATAATTGACAATAAACAAATTGAATCGTTAATTAAGTATAACACATGGCTTTAATTATGAGATCAAGCATGAAAATCAGACACGAAAACATATATATATAGTTTATTTCCAGAAGCATACAGCTTATATAATATGATTTTCTTCATTAATTTTATTATATATTACCTCATCATGACTATTAGTATCTTCATGGAGAGAGGCATTGTCAGTTACCAAAATAGTCCCCCGAACAAACTCCTCTGGGTGTGTACACTTTCTACAACAGAAGTCTAGTTCACTATCACCACGACAGACTGAACAATATTCCTCCAAGGAAACACCTGATTTAAAAAAAATATCTACATTATTATTTACACAAATCTTTAATTTTAAAACTTCTTCAGTTCTCGTAGAGATAGGTCCTATATTGGAATAAGATATAACTTCAATATTGTTGAAATAAATTTTAAAGCATAGCAACATATTTCACTATTTTGCCAATCTAAATAAATTAAACTTGATTTCAATATGCTTTAAAATGAGAAAATGAGAGATTTCACAATTTTAAGATAAAATTAAAATTACCTGAGCTGCACAGACGATGTTGCCTTTGGAAACAGCCATCACATTCTAAGGCATGCTGTCTCGGTCTAGCATGAATCTTGCATACAACACAAGGATACGTCGCCATCATTGAATGTTTTAAGTTCACGAAGCTAATGAGGAATTTTTTTTTCAAACTTTCTTTTTAAACGGAGCAGGCGGCACATCCAAGAATTTTTCTTAATTAATCCTCTGCTTGTACAATAAATGGTTTGGGTTTTGAGGGGTTTTTTCTGTGATTACAATATTAATTAATCCCAATCATATTACCAATATAATATAAATGAAGAACAATAGACTATAATTAAACATTAATGATCTTGAAGATTTTGTTTGGATATATAAGGCTTTCTTTTTAATTTCTTTTATGTTAAAAGAAAGTGAAAAACATCAAAGAAAAATATTAATGACTTTAACTTTAACTAATAACTTAACTTCTTAGCATGTAAATGTGTTGTAATATATTTTATATTGGGGCCAAAACGACTATGTTATTTGGGGACGGACTGACATGGGGACGGATCGACTAGAGCCGAACGGGTATTGGGGCCGTATCAACCTGCTTCCGCCAGTAAATAATAGTGAAGTACTGGCACAGTTGAAAAATAATGAAAGCCGTGAATCGGATTATGTTTTCATGAACATTTCCACTTTTAAACAGCAGTATTTTTGCATTGGAAGACTTCTCTTTTTACATTATAGTCCGTTTGACCAGCCTAAAACAGGACTAAAACATTAATTAAAAATCAACAGTTCAACTTATTGATTTTTTTTCTTCACACATTTACTCATATATCATCTACCTACTCTGACAAATAATTTCAGAATTTTGACACTATTTTCAAAAAAGTTGCCCATTAGGTCTCTATGTTAAATATTTGTACCAAATGTGGATATGTGCAGAGGGAGTTAGTAGGCTTGTTGTTACCAACTTCCAGTGTAAACAATAACAACAACTAATGTGATTTTATTTACATTTCACTGTCATGTGATTACCTAATTTGAATGTCACCAGAACCCAAGCATGCTTCCATACGTTGAATGGGACCGATTCGTAACCCTCGCTAGGAGCAAAAGGGAACTGAGGGTTACGTTATCGTATCTAACAAATCAGTTGTCCACCCTATACTGGAATACACCACTTGTGTTTGGTCCCCCTCCCTGAAAAAAAAGATATACAAAAGTTAGAAGCTGTTCAAAGGAGAGCCACTAAGCTTGTTAAAGACAAGTCATCTTAACTACGAGGACCGACTTAAGACAATTATTGATACGATAACGTAACCCTCATTCAGCTTGTGCTCCAGTTAGGGTTACGAATCGGTTCCATTCAACGTATGGAAGCAGCACCCGGAGTGATTCACACCGGGCGGTTTTTTGTCCTAATTCCGTTGTAAGTGGTTGGAAAAATTAACGGGGGTGAAAGATAAATATATTTAGGTAAACCTTGAGGTGTTAAGTAAACGTTGCATCAATCCATGGTAGACTTATATCCATCTGAAAATTTGAATGCATGAAATCTTCTTTCTGTCCGACATTTTGTTTACAAGTTGCTATTTCACGTGCACTTGCCTCGTTTTGGAGATATCCTTATTTGGATCAATCGTAGTAATATATTATTGTAAAGTTTTTCATATTTGGCATTCAGATCCATATATGGATAGGCTCCGCCCATCACGAGAGAATACGTAAGGTGCCATGGCGGACAAGAAACAATTTTCGAATACTAAATCGATCGTGAAGGTAGAAACAGGTATTGTAACACTTATTTCGTATCGCCATTACTTAAAAATTGTAGGGAATAATAAGTTATGACCAGATATGCAAAAAGAAAGTTGAAATATTCACTTAACGAAAATTTTAATTTGCTCCCATATGTTGAATGGGACCTATTCGTAACCCTAACTGGAGCACAAGCGGAATGAGGGTTACGTTATCGTATCTACTGATTTGTAGAGAATAAGAAACATGTCATGGTCCATATAGTCAAAAGAATGATAAATCAGGGATAGTACTCTATGGGCTTTGGCAATGATGCTGCTAATTGCCTAACATAGCCAGAAATGATGGGTACTTTGCTCATTTGCATATCTAAGATGGCGATGCCGGGACGTCTGCAATTTTCATATGATCTATATAGACGATATCATTCATAATTGCATGTGTGTCATTTTCTGAACTTGAAAATGATACATTGAATCAAGCTGAATTAAATGAAATAAAAATTAATGAAAACAATTAAATATTCGAGGTTCCTGGACTAAATGAAAATCCGAGGCGACAAACTCTTTTTCGGCCTTAAGAGTCTATGTAAAAATGTCTGAAATACATGAAACTGGTGGCGTGTGACACAAAATTTAACAATGAATGACATTTGGCGACATATTTTCTGAAATTAATTTAGATTCCTCAATAATATATGTAATTATATTAACTAACCTTATATTTCTAGCTACTAAACTCGGGGTTCCCACATTAAATATAATATGATCATTTTTGCATGATCGCGATATCAAAGACATGTCTAAAATCATTACAAAACAAAAATATTTGAATTTTGACAGAGGAAAAACTTTGCGGAAATAAACAATAACTTTTAATTTTCGAATCATTGACGGACACATTGAATTTCCGTACTATAGGCTATTTTTTGACAAATCTAATAAACGATCTATCAAGCTTGAAACTGTAGTCACGTGATCAAAATCTAATTTGAATATGATGAATATTTATGAGGAAAGTACCCTCAATTTCTGGATATGATATGTTTATCAAATTTCAAGTTCGACTGAAAAGTTACTCCTATGTCTTTCTCTTCATCAACTTCATCTAAGGCAACATAATTATCAGAGCTATCCAACATGGTATAACGGTAGTGATTATTGATATCAGGATTGAAATGAAGTGGATACATGTACTTTGCACTTGCTTCTGGTAAAAAAAAATACCGTATATATAGTATCTAGGTATATTTTTTTTAACAGAAACAAGTGCCTGTGATTTTGCTGGGTTAAACTAATGTCCTGAAAATTGACCTTTATGTACTTTTCATGACATTTTCAGGACATTTCATGACAATTTTCAGGTCAAATTATTTCCACCTAAGAAATATTTTTTTAATTTTTTTTTAAATATTCGTTAAATATATGCTAATGTATTTAACATTTTCAAATTTGAACTCAATCCATTGAATAATAAAAAAGATATAAGCCTTTATGTACTTTTCAGGACATTTCAGGTCAATTTTCAGGACATTAGTGTAACCCGGTTTTGCTGCATTAAATCACTGTCTTGATTCCACTCCGACTCCGAATGTTTGGAATCTACTTCCTGTTGGAAAAATCGTCTGGATTGTAACGTCAAACGTAGGACACTTTTATTAAATTGATGATAATATTGACTTATAACCATGTAAAGAAAACAGTTCTGTGTCAATAGAATCTGTTACTAATGTACTTTATTCAAATTAACTCGATTCAGTCATAAACTGAAAAAATAATTACAAAACATGCGTTTGTAGTTCAGTGAACATTGCGATTTCTTTGTTTTGTCATCATTTCATGGCATGTTTTGCTACAGACCTGAAGTAATTTAAACTAATAATAGTATCTTTATTGAAATAAACATCCACTACAATTAATAACATTTACTAATTTTCTTAATTTTTGCTATAAAAGAAACATTTTCATAATTTCTGACACTTGTCTGTTGATAGGGTACGGGTTTGGAACTTGTCAAATTTTGTTTGATGTACGGTTTGGACATTTTTAAGTGTACGGTTTTCTTTTCGTGTTTTATTGTTTTAGTTGAATCTATACACTATTGACTAATACAGTAATTAATAATCCTCAATCTGTCACTCTTAAAAAATTACCGCTTACGAAATTATATTTGTAAATACAATTGGACCTCTATTCCCTCTTTTCGTGTCCCGGGATTCTTCCGTAATTTATTCCTTTTTGGAAGAGTTAATGTAACGGAATAGAGTTAATTACCTGTCCACCCAGGTGTGTGTCCTCTTGTTTGTTTATGTATCTTACTTCAGTTGAATTGTCCAAGCGTATCAGAACATTTTTGCCTACTAATTTTGGAAGGAAATGTTGTACATGTATTGATAACATTACTGCTTTCATTTCTAATGTGAAGTAGACTCTCTTTTTTGGACCAGATACCTTGAAAAATCTCTTTTTTGCTTAGGTGACCCCCGTACCCGCTTTTGGAAGCGTCTGTTATCGATGTGTTTCATGGAGTTATGGACCTGCCTTTGTTTAGATTTTCCTGGTTCAACCACCATTTTAGATGACTTTTTAAAAGTTTCGAAAAAGGAACTTTTGCTTCCAGAATTTGACTTGATAGTTTCCAATGAAAATGAAGGTGTAACTGAATTGGTCGCATGAACAACCTTGCATTCGGTATTAGTTCTATGCAAGAAGCCATAATAACTAATAGATGAAGAAAATCTCTTGCTGTAGCTTGACTTTCCATTTTTAAGATATTTTCTATTCCTAACAGAAGTTTGGTTATTCGTTCTGAAGTAGGACGAACTATTCCCTCTTTTAAACAGAACATTGCTCCTATGTAAGTTATTGTCGGCACCGTTATTGTCTGTGTTAGGATTAAATTTGACTTTTCTTCCAAATTTACTATGAAACCTAGATTTATTATAAGATTGAGCGTCTTCTCTCGATCTTCCATCAACATTTGTTTGTTTTGATTTACTACAAACCAATCGTCTAGGTAAGCAGCTAGACGGATGTTTGGAGCTCTCAAGTGTGCAGCTAACTCTGAGCACACTTTTGTGAAAATTCGGGGAGCTGCCGTTGGCCCGAAACAAAGAACTCGAAATTGGTAACATTGGTTGTTGACACAAAACATTAAGAACTTTTTGTGAGTTTTGTGAATTGGAACATGAAAATATGCACCTTTCAGATCGAGAAAGGGCCCAATCTCCCTTTTGGACTAAATGAGATGGTTTAAAGTATTTGAAAACCGTACACTAAATCATATGAAATTATTTCCCAACCGTACACATTATCAAATCCATACCGTACACAATGTTCCACACCCTGACATGTTTACCGAAGCCTGGACGACTATTTTAAACGTATGTTACATTATTGTTTTTATGAAAGGCATGGGAAAGTAATAAATTTTTAATAAATACTTTGCCTCATTCAATATTGTATGGGTTTGTGACGATTTCGGCTCTGAAAGGCATTTTGAACCACGACATTCTATCATTTGTCAGTAAAACAATCGATTTATCAAATTATTGCATGTTTTTGAGACTGTTAAAAGCTATCCATGTAAAGAATATGATATTCAGGTTGCATTGAATATGAAATTACATTATATAATGCATCTACATTGGAAAAATATGAAAAAATCTGTCTTACCTCAATAACAAAAATGCTTCATGTTTTCCCAGAAGTAGATTCCAAACATTCGGAGTCGGAGTGGAATCAAGACAGTGTAAATGTAGTCCTATAATATAAGACTCCGATAGGCGCGATGTTTACTTTACATGTTTTAATTTTATTTTTCCTTTTTTTATTTTTTTTTATTTACTATTTACTGTTTTCTATTTATTTTTTTTATTTCTGATGGCTGCGCCTCGGAGTCTTATGTAGGAAGCCACTTTTCCTTTAGCAAGTTCCCATCAAATTTCGATGTTCAAGTATTGTTATAAATACTGTTAGTGTTATAGCCGGAGACTTTGAGCCGTAATGAAAGGGAGGGGGGGGGGGGGGGGGGGGGGGGGGGGGTGGCGCTTTAAAATCTGATTCAACCCACCATTTCTTTAGAGATGCCTGTACCAAGTCAGGGTCATTACGGTTTTCACAGTTTTCCGGTTGTTGACTGATCTTGTCTGTTTATATAATTTAATTATGAGTTTTGACTTTCCCTTTGACTTTGTAAGATTGTTCGGAGTTCGGTAATTTTGTTATTACCCTTATTTGACCAATTTACACTATTATAATAACATTTCATCATAGCTCAAACTGCATACGCTGGAACATATATGTTAAAAAAGAATACAAATGCACTTACTTTTATATGTCAAGTCCGATTTCCATGTTTTTTATTGTGATGATGCGTCATATATATTTGGGAATTTGGTTTACGAAACGAAACTGTACTTGTCTCATGAAATATCTCTTGTGGGTATTTGTCACAACCGACATGAAATATATTCTAATTCAGCAAATAACGCATGTTCTAGTGTCATGACATCTAAATATCTATAAATGGTTCTTAATGATATTAATATGCTCTATGTAAACCGTTATTTTCCAAGGCAGAAACAGGGGCGAGCGAGGCAATCCTCATCCACCCTTATAAGCAAATGTTCAGTTGCATACAATTTTCGTAATTTTTCGAAGACACAGTTCCACTAGAATGTCGATTGGATATTCAAAACGAAAGAATTTGATTTTTCAAACAGTAATCTGGCGAGACGTTTGAGCGAGCGAGGTAATCCTCATCCACCCATATAAAATAAGTTAAATAATTCAAAAGCAAATGTTGCATACAATTTTCTGGATTTTTCTAAGCCACAGTTCCGCCAGAATATCGATTGGATGAACACCATCTTTGTATATATCCTGAAACTTGTAAATATAATTGGATCGTCAACCTTGCTTTCTTTTGGTGTTTTTCAGAAGATCCATTGAAAAATTTGGCACAGTTGTAGCATTCAAATGTGAAATGTCCTGATTAAGAATTTCAAGTTTTTCGATGTAGTTGTTCGTCTTGACATAAGAGATGTAGATCTTATAGTTTCTGTTTCTGCCATGTAATTGCCTCCTTCATCATGTTGAAGATTATGCAATGAATTTTTGGACTGCGCATTTTAGTTGAACTAATCAAGTGTGTGGGATAATGATTTAATGGGACTTATTTACAATTAAAACTACAAATGTATATACATGTACATGTTGGGACTGCCTGGCGGCTAAAGGGCCACAATCCTGGCCTTAAAAGGCTTCAGGTGTGTCCAGCTCCACAATGTCTGGTGGCAGCAGATTCCAATCCCTCACTGTTCTTGGGAAAAATTACATCTTTCTGGTGTCAATACGACAGGATTCTATTTGAAATGCCCTGTTGTGTGTATTTCTAGAGCGTCGACAAGGTGGTATTAGTCTGTTTTCTTTGGTGATGGATACTAGCTCTCTATCAATTTTGTACATCATCATCAGTCTTGCATCTTTTCTCCTGTTTGCCAAAGGTTTCCATTTGAGTCTCTGGAGCATGTTGCTCACGCTAGATCGGTTTCTCTGGTTGCTGACGACATATCTAGCTGCTCTTCTTTGTACGGCTTCAATTTTGTTTATTTCTGTTTTCGTATAAGGATTCCAAACAGTACTGGCATATTCAACCAACGGGCGAACAAGCGTTTGGTAGGCTTGTTCTTTAATCCTGATTGATGGAATTTTCAGGTTCCTCCTGAGGAATCCTAGAGTTTTATTTGCTTTGGCAGTTATATTGTTTATGTGCTGATCCCACTGCAACTTATTGGTGATTGTTAATCCAAGATATTTAGCTGATGTTACTAGCTCTAGAGTGTGACCATGCAGATGGTAGTTTGCCTCAGTCTTCTTTGTTTTATTTGTTACTCTTAGGACATTGCATTTATCTGGATGGAACTTCATACACCATTTATTTTCCCATTGGCCGAGCTTATTGAGGTCTTCTTGAAGTGTTGATGCGTCATCTTCATTTGCGATAGTGAGGTATATGATGGTATCATCATCAAAGAGTCTGACTTTGGAGGTTAGTCTTGACTGGAGGTCGTTGATGTAGAAAAGGAAGAGTCCTGGTCCTAGTACTGAGCCCTGGGATACACCAGAGTCAACACTTACTGCTTCCGACGAAACTCCATCTAGCACTACTGTTTGTTGTCTATCTTCTAACCACTTTTGGATCCATCTTGTTGTTTTCCCATCAATTCCATAGTATCTCAGTTTATGTATTAGTAGACTGTGGTTTACTTTGTCAAAGGCCTTGGCAAAATCCATTATAAGTATGTCGGTTTGACGGTCTTCTTGAAGATTTTTTGAAATATCGTCTACAAATTCAATGAGCTGTGTCTCACAGGAACGGCCTTTTCGAAATCCATGTTGTTTTTTTCTGCATGTTGCATGATGTTTCTTGCAATGATATGCTCCAGGATCTTACAGAAAACAGATGTTAGTGAAATTGGTCGATAGTTTTCAGCTGCAGATTTTAGTCCTTTTTTGTATACTGGTTCATGTTGGCTGCCCTAAATCGGTATTGAGCTATTGGCAAGAAGCCGGTCGATGTGCTCGGGACGGCAGAAATGGATTTAGTCTAATTTTATATGACCACTTCACTCTATCTCTGAAAACAACGGGAAAAGATATGGCTAATATAGTTAAAAACAAAGATAACAAATGTATTCGAAAAGAAATTATCAGCCTATTGTCTGTTGGTGAAGTTGAAAAACTTGATACAAATCATTGCGAAGGTTGTGATGGTCCCCGCTGCACTTGCTCGCCTTGTTCGTGCTGTAGTGTGTGTTCGTCCAAATGCAAATGCCAAGTGGATGAGGATTGCCTCGCCCGCTACATACACGAATAAGTTTTTGTTTATTCCGTGCCTTTTTCAAAGTTATACAGCCTCAATTGGACATATACCTTGCTGACTTCTTGTTTTATACAAAAATATGCATAACAGCTACTAATTTCTACACAACATTTTATATTGTCACTGCCAATACAATAAATGCAACGTTTCTTTTCACAAATCCGTAATGTATACAAACCTCCACATTTAAACATTCACGCGACCTAACACTTCTCCGGTACACGCCACGATTCTCACCTGCTACCTAATTTAAATTAATTGGACCGTTAATTGACACACAAATTCAAGGTAAGTTACATTTCCATACTATATTATCATAGATTTTACTCATACACCGCAGTAACGGGTGTTTCTTGGATATTCTTTTAAAAATGCTACGGAAAAAATGGCTTCCTACATAATTTCAATAAAGTCGTAAAGACTCCGAGGCGCCGCTATCAGAAATAAAAAAATAATAAAAAGGAAAAATAAAATTAAAACATATAAAGTAAACATCGCGCCTATCTGAGTCTTATAGTTAAATTGTACTTGTAGGACTACATTAAATGAAGCTTGTAAATCGAAGAAAACATAAATACAAACCTTTCTATAGAGACTTCACCTGAACTATTTGTGCTTCAAAGTATATTTTCTATTGGGGAGCAGAAAAACCCGGTCTTTTTATAGAAACTCCTAATATGAATTTTCCCAGTCACATTTTTGTACTTTCGTTTTAGGTGTCAAACCAGTAATTCAACCAATCAGAGCTAAGAACATACAAACGTAGTCCCTTTTAAAGAAAAAAGTTCCTTTCACTTTGTTGTATTGTGACAAATACTGAATGGAATGGAATAATTAAATTTTGAGCCCAAATTTGATTGATTTAGTTGTATTTTAATTTGGATATGGAGGATTTGATGCATGACCTATAAATAGGGAATTTCTGGGGGATGACAGAGCTATTTTTAGAGTAGGTATTTTCCATAGCCTGGCATTTCACTGCAAGACTTTAAACATGGCCTGATATTTTGACAGAACATAGAGGAATCATGGACGTTTCAGAAAATGTATGGTCTTCAAAAGGTTAAACTTAAGATAGGCTCGAAAAAACACAAATTTAGTAGAAAACCTTAAAGAAATTAGGTGTGAAAACACTAATTCACCAATCAGAGGTTGGAACAACAAAAGTAGTCCCTTTTCAAGAAAAAAGTTCCTTTCACTTTGTAGTATTGTGAAAACTACTGAATGGAATGGACTAATTAAAATTGATAATTGAAGTTAAATAAATAGGGATTATTTTGAGGTCAAATTTGATGGATTTAGTTGTATTTTAATACCTCTATGGGAGGATTTGATGCATGACAGGTCTATAAATACTGAATTTCTTGGGGGATGACCGAGCTATTTTTAGAGTAGGTGTTTTCCGTAGCATGGCATTTCACTGCAAGATTTTAAACATGCCCTGATATTTTGACAGAACGTAGAGGAATCATGTACGTTTCAGAAAATATATGGTCTTGGAAAGGTTAAACTTAAGATAAAATGACCAGGTAGGCTCGAAAAAACACAAATTTAGTAGAAAACCTTAAAGAAATTAATCAGTGGTTTGACACCTTAAGACAAAAACGTCAAAATTATCTTTTGTTGCTATCATGTTCAAATTAGCCTAAAAATGTCACAACAGACCCAGAGTGACATTTTTCATACAAAAATGTTACAAAATGCATTGGGGTGTCAGATTACATGGTCAAAATGCATGTTATGTAATATTTTGGAATATTGCTCCCAAACACTGGATATACATGGACACCGGGTATTGCAACTGTGAACTCATTTTCTTTTTCTTTATGACTTTATAATTATTGGGAATATGTTATTGGATGTGTTTTTGCAGTAGAAGGGCATATAATATTGAAAATGCAACGACTGGATTATTCGGTTTACTTATCCAACATAATAAAACGCTAATATGCATATAAACATCCATATTTATACATCAGGAAAAACATTTTTTTTTGCGAAGTTTCCCTTTAAACTTGATTTTGATGTTGCGTAAACATTGACATCATTGTTTTCTCACTGAATTCAGCAAGGACCCTGATTTTTTCAAAGAAGCTTCTTCGTACAACCAATTATCACCACACTAAGTTATGTCTCGTTCCAATTTACATTTTTTGTATGAATATAATCTTATCATTTCCAATGACTGGGCATCTAAATGTGTAAAATGTGTTCGTATTATCGTCACGGTATGTGTTTTCGTGTGTCGTCTGTTTTCGTTTTATCCATTTTATTTTGATTTCCACAGTGCACTCATTATTTTTGACGTGTCTTCCGGTTTCTATTAATGGAACATAAACAAGACTACAGCTGACATCTGTAAAAGATGTTAAAGTTTGCTTTTAAAGACATAAGTACCAAAAACAGTGAACCTACCTACTAAACCATACTTTTTGTAATGCTAAAATTTACTTCATTTATAAAGTAGCTGGAAAAAAATCCAGAAGGGCTATATAACATTTAACTATGTCGTCTGCCTCTCAGACACCGGCTCTTCCTGTCATGTAACTGTCATGAGGTCACTGATCGTATTTGTAAACAAAAGAGCTGACTGAAATGTGCCTGTTTCTTATATAAAATGCATTGCACTTTGCAGTGCATTGTGGTTTCAGCACTAAAAAAACATCTAAAGTAAGCACAATTTTGAAAGTGGTCATTTTCAAAAATTCTGTTATTTTATTTAGATGTAGTATGATTTGGTAGATGGCCAGAACCATGAAATTTTAAAACCAGCCATTTCCGGATTATATATTCGTTTCCATCCCATATATCGGCCTTGTTTTTACTTCACACGAAAACAGATGACGCCATTTTACCAGGCTACGGAAACGATTATCTCCCTTGGCTATATACTCGACCATTGCAAAATATAGGGGGGTGCTAATGTGTGTATCGTGTTAGGTAAATGAGTTTGCCAGACATTTATTTATGGATATATTGTGACAAAATATGGATGTAATTGTTTGAAATATATATTTCCCAAGGAGGTTTGTATTATTTTACATTCAACATACGTCTTCATGTAACATTTTGGATGTGAAGTAAAATACAATCAAAATTTGGGCCAAATGTTACCAGCGAGCTGCTGGTAAGATCAGGATCAGAATCAGGAAGATTTTTAGTTTGAGAAATTTTTCTGAATGGCTTTTTGTTCTTTTGTAAGGTATTTTTACCTTAATAATTATATATAAAAACAGAAAATATAGGTTATATATTTTTATGAAATAAATTAATTAAAAGAAACACGTGTTTTCTTAGAATATGGTAAATCCGAGGATTTATGATATGCAAAGCAGATGTTTGTTTACAAACAATAATTATATATATATAAGTGTATTTTGTAAACAACTAATGGTACGTAGATACATTTTATCTAACATAGTTAACACTTAATCCAAATTTTGTTTAGCATACATATGCATTTTGATTATTTTATTTTATGAATATAAATTGTTATTAAAAACAGAGGATCTATTTAAATCATAGATGGGCTTCACACCCCTACAGGAGTACAGACAGTATTGTAAAATATATTTATTTCATTTTTTTTAAATATAAGCTTATAGACAAACTGTGTTAATCACTATTGGTTCAAAAAAAATTTACAAAAAGTTTTTCAGTAGTAATTTTATAATACTATACAGTACTATGATTATCTCCCTTTATTTATATTCCTTAAAAAGCATTTTCCCCAATAATTATTGTTAATTCAACTTTTTGCATTTAATTGTTATATTTTAAAATTGTTATCAATATTACACAATAATTTTTTTTATGATAATATTTATATGAATATTATAGTTGCAATTATTTAAATTAAATATACCTACCTTGAAGAACTTTAGATTTATTTATATAATCAACGCCCACATTATAAATATATTGCCGAATTTCCTTCGATATTTTCTGTATATTACTATTATACTTCGGTATTTTCTGATTTATTTCGATCGATTCTAAATTTGCATAGACACTTCAAATACGTCAAAAAATTATCCAGTGAAAAGTTTCTCGATATACGAGAACTAGGTGAGAATTTCCTTATTTATTATAAAATCACGAGATACATCGAATGGTAAAATCAGCCATTTTCTAGCATCATTATTTGCTGATTCCATCCCCTGATTTTACTGACAACTAAAGTTAATCGAGAGTATAATAAAATACAAGAATGGCTTTAAAAACAATCTGATGTACAATGAATTATGTAACTAGCCATTCTTTGAAAATTCCAATCGTCATATGAATGAAGGGTTAACACTATTAATCGCTATATCGGAAAATCGATAATAGTACGAAAACCGATAACACGATGCTACATATTCCTAGTCCACAGTGTAACATTAAAATGCCTACAGTCATTGTAAATGAAAAGATTATAATTATGCAAAAAATAGAGTTATGTTTTTTTTTCTAAAAAAAATATTCTGATTTTGGTGGAGGAAAAAAAAAAATGTGATTCAGAGTTTTTGTCATATAACCTAATGTTAAATTCTGGAGAGAAAAAAATTTGCGCTTTGCGCGACAAAAAAAATAAATATTCTAACTCTGGTGTTGTCCGAAAAAAAATTCTGAACAAAATAAAAAACCATAACCCCCCCCCCCCCCCCCCTGCAAGTTAAATGGTCGGTCCCTTAGAGTTTGACATTTTTGATTGTTTACCATATCAAAGTTCAGATCACCTAATAAAATTATATTTTCATAATATCTAATACATTCATCTATGTTTTTAATAAAATAAGTCGAAAAATCATTGTCAGACATTGATGGAGCATTATAGATGCCCATGATAAGTCATTTTTTGTCGTTTATGTATACCTCGAAACTAATGTTCTCCATGTTCTCAGATTCCAGATTTCCTTTCCTACTCGATGGAAAATCAGTGTTCACTAGTGCCATAATACTGCCGCCGTGACAGTTTCTATCGCGCCGAAATAGTTTATAACCATCAGTTTTGAAAAGATTATCATTAAAAGACCGGTACTACTAAACAGAGTCCGGAAGAGTCCGAAGGCTTAATATTAGTTTATGTATATTAAATGATGTATTCCTGTGGTATTGGTTGTTTTTTTATATATTTCTTATAATTTCCAACAAAATAAATAC
Organism: Bathymodiolus septemdierum; assembly: GCA_963383655.1. NCBI lineage: Eukaryota > Metazoa > Mollusca > Bivalvia > Mytilida > Modiolidae > Bathymodiolus > Bathymodiolus septemdierum. The sequence goes on from OY726520.1 coordinate 81,650,894, forward strand.
TAGATAATAGGTTTTTATTGAAATATACAAGGTGATCAGCAATCGTTCATAGATTCAAAATGGCGGATATAGAGTCCGGTAGCAATATCGTCAATTTACAGCATGTATTCTGTACATTTAATGTTTGATTATTATTGTATATGTGTTTATCAAAGATTGAATAAAATAGCAAGTAACGTGGAAATATTCATATATACAAGATGATGTGTAAATAGAGTCCGGTATTCAAAATGGCGGACAACAGAGTCTGGTACGATTTATGTTGAATTAATATGTGTATACTGTATATAAATCAATGGTTATAGTTATTCTGTTGGTGTACATTAGAGAAAACAGATATATGAAAATCTAGATTTCTTTACTTTATTACAAAAAAAATATTTAAAACGATATATTTCAGCAAATATGATCATTGTTCTTCTTTTCCCAATCGCGGCGATTTGCAGATCGACATGAAGAAAAGAAGTCATAATCTACATTTTACTTAGTTTTCAGTGTGATTTACATGAAAATCTGGATTTAATCATCATTTTCTTTACTTTATTACAACAAACAAATATTTAAAACGATATATTTTAGCAAATATTATCATTGTTCTTCTTTTCGTCTTTTCTGATATTTTTGTTTTTCTGGTGTATAAGTAACGAAGTGAAATCGGTAAACGTATGAATATTATCCGGGGTTATCTTAGTATCTATTGTGGCGTCCTTCCCACTTCGTTCCATTAATCCATATGGATAAGTTGTCGGATACTCCCATTTGTATCGACGACTTTGAACAGTTCCCGCCATTATGTAAGACATCCACTCCCTTAAAGTGTCCCGAAACCCCACCCCATGCTAGTTGTCAATCACCAGACCCCGAGGAAACTATTGCATACTCGGACACTTCCGACCCCTGTGTTCTATCTTCACCGAACAAGTCACATGTGAATGAATCTCATGATTCCAACCCCAAGTCACATGTGACACAGGACGACATAGTGTCACATGTGACACAGGACGACATAGTGTCACCTGTTCAAAATATTAGTAGTATTCTTGAACAGGATGTTTCTGACATGGAGGTAACCAACCTGTCGACGGACGCAGTGCACCCTTACAAAAATCCATCGACAAATATAGTAACCTCTTTCTTAAATGTTGACAAGCTCTATGAACTTGCAACATCCATAAATCCTACCATGTCAGTCATCCCTCCCCAGTTCCTGTTATTTGACACCAATTTGTTTCCAAAATTTAAATTTGGTTAACAAGTCTTCTACTACTCCACCAGTCATGCTCAGCCCAATACTTCTGCATTGGGACGGGAGTTTCGACTCTTACCATAGGTTTTTATCCCATTTACAGTGGAAATTGGTGGACACTGACCAATCAAAATAAATTTTTGGGTCAGACGAGGAATTCGTAGCTGTTAAGGCTCTTAACCTGTGTTTTCCTCGTGCTACGCGTGTCCTTTGTGTAAAGCACTTAAAGGACAACGCTATTGACAATCTCAGGAAATCATTACCTCAACCTGAGGTTACTGAGATTGTCAGCAAGCTCTTCGGTCCGTCAGACATTTTAAGCTCGGAGGATCAGGTCACTTTTGACGAGTTAAGAGACGAACTGACGGACACATAAGACATGCCATGCTTGGCGGACAGACTCCTTCCTAATCTGGAGCAGTCACCGTGACGTGTTCAGGCCCCGTCTGCGACATCCCTGGCTTCCTCTACTTTGGAACAACAATTGTAGGGAGTCATACAACAATGTGATCAAGCGGAGTACTAACTAACTGGGTCGTCCAGAAATTACCTGATTTGATCACAAAATTGTATGATCTCGAACAAGACCAAAGTCTGAATGTTAAGGGTGCTCTGCATGACACTAGAAAATACAGTTTAGCAGCTAAGGCTGCTATTATTAACGTTTCCCATCAAACCTGGACACCGCTGACTCCAGAACAGAGGTCAAGGAGACTTTTGAAATTATTGAACTTCATACATAAACAGACGGACTGTCAGACATCAACAGACGGACACTTGACAATCCCTGCAGTTTCACGGGTTGCACAAAAACCTGGGCAGCGAAAACGCATTAAAAGCTGCAAAACCCAGTCAATAGACAGTAAAAAACCTAGGTTGACGTAAATTTTCTATTTGTAGTAACGAACTGTCTATGGCAATTTCCATATTAAAATACAACTAAATCAATCAAATTTGGGCTCAAAATAATCCTTATTCATTTAACTTCAATTATCAATTTAATTATTCCATTCCATTCGATATTTGTCACAATACAACAAAGTGAAAGGAACTTTTTTCTTTTAAAGGGACTACTTTTGTATATGTTCTTAGCTCTGATTGGTTGAATTACTGGTTTGACACCTAAAGAGCAACAAAACTTGCTTCTCTAACCCTTTATTGACCTTATTTCTATTCCTTAGGCAATATCAACCACAAAAAACCTCATAAGGTATGTGGCTGTCTAATATTTGCAAGTATAAGTGTTCAAATGCAAAGGTACCCCCCTTGAAGATTTTTAATGAAAACATCTCCATTTACAGCTGTTGAGTTCAGACTGTGTAATATACCAAAACTTACCTATTCTCTTATATATTAGTTATTAAGCTAATTTCTAACATAATAAGCAATTTTTACCCATATATATGCCTCAGTTGTATATTTAATAGCTAAATACTATGAAATGTTTGCATTTAGACCCCCCTTTTTTGTCTCATAAAATGAGTTCACATCATTCTTAATTTTGTTAATTCATGCTTTAACCCCATAAATTATGTAGTTTAAGGCATAACATAAATTTTTATATATAGATCTACAGTTGAAATTCCTTCTAATTCCATAAAATATGCAAAAATATGATTTATTGATATTCAAGTTTTGGAATTTCTTATGGTACAAAACTATAATTTCCCCCAAAACTCAATAAATATATGCTTCCACATCATTTTTTCCCACTGTTTAAGTAAGCTGGATGTACAAATGTACTGTTACAGCCAAATAATACTCTAAAACATGAAATCCAAATTGACAATTTGAAAAATTTACAGAAAATGCTAAGCAGTCAAAATAATTTTTCTGGGATCACTTAAATTACCAGGTTTTTACTACATAATTTTCAATTAAAACTGCTTTCTATAGCCTTATATTATTTTATAAGTACATTGTACATGTATTCTAACTGAAACTATCAAAATTTACCAGAAAAAATTTGTAGGATTGAAAAAACTCCAATCATGATATCACCATATTCTATATTTGAAGTCGACAAACTGCCGCATGATGAAATTTTTTAAATTCTTAATATCAACCATATTTTCAATATTATATGCCCTTCTACTGCAAAATAACATTCAATAACATATTCCCAATAATTATAAAGTCATAAATAAAAATAAAATGAGTTGCAATACCCTCTGTCCATGTATATCCAGTGTTTGGGAGCAATATTCCAAAATATTACATAACATGCATTTCAACCATGTAATCTGACACCACATTGCATTTTGTAACATTTTTGTATGAAAAATGTCACTCTGTGTCTGTTGTAACATTATTAGGCTAATTTGAACATGATAGCAACAAATGTTCAATTTGATGTTTTTTGTCTTAAGGTGTGAAACCTATATTTAATTTCTTTAAGGTTTTCTACTAAATTTGTGTTTTTTCGAGCCAACCTGGCCATTTTACATTAAGTTTAACCTTTCGAAGACCATACATTTTCTGAAACATTGAATTACTCATCCTGGTTCGACACCTAGATAAATTCAATAAATTCTTATTCCTTTAAAAAATTGGAATAAGTAATATTTTTTTATATGAAATATCTTTCAGGGGGACTCGCATGTTTATGGCCTTGACGTGGCGTGAAGGCTCTTCCATTATTTACAATTAATTTGAAAATAATGGTTGTCTAACATGAACAAATCAATTCATTATTAATTAAAGACAAACTTCCTGAGACTTCAGGTGTCAAACCACTAATTCACCAATCAGAGCTTGGAACATATACGAAAGTAGTCCCTTTTCAAGAAAAAAGTTCCTTTCACTTTGTAGTATTGTGAAAACTACTGAATGGAATGGACTAATTAAAATTGATAATTGAAGTTAAATAAATAGGGATTATTTTGAGCCCAAATTTGATGGATTTAGTTGTATTTTAATACCTCTATGGAGGATTTGATGCATGACCTATAAATACTGAATTTCTTGGGGATGACCGAGCTATTTTTAGAGTAGGTGCTTTCCGTAGCATGGCATTTCACTGCAAGATTTTAAACATGCCCTGATATTTTGACAGAACGTAGAGGAATCATATACGTTTCAGAAAATATATGGTCTTGGAAAGGTTAAACTTAAGATAAAATGACCAGGTAAGCTCGAAAAAACACAAATTTAGTAGAAAACCTTAAAGAAATTAATTGGTAGTTTGACACCTTAAGACAAAAACGTCAAAATTATCTTTTGTTGCTATCATGTTCAAATTAGCCTAAAAATGTCACAACAGACCCAGAGTGACATTTGTCATACAAAAATGTTACAAAATGCATTGTGGTGTCAGATTACATGGTCAAAATGCATGTTATGTAATATTTTGGAATATTGCTCCCAAACACTGGATATACATGGACAGGGGTATTGCAACTCATTTTCTTTTTCTTTATGACTTTATAATTATTGGGAATATGTTATTGAATGTGTTTTTGCAGTAGAAGGGCATATAATATTGAAAATGTGGTTGATATTAAGAATTTTAAAAAAATCATCATGCGGCAGTTTGTTGACTTCAAATATAGGATATGGTGATATCATGATTGGATTTTTTTCAAACCTACACATTTTTCCTGGTAAATTTTGATAGTTTCAGTTAGAATACATGTACAATGTACTTACAAAACAATATAAGGCTATAGAAAGCAGTTTTAGTTGAAAATTATGTAGTAAATACCTGGTAATTTAAGTGATCCCAGAAAAAATATTTTGACTGCTTAGCATTTTCTGTTAATTTTTCAAATTGTCAATTTGAATTTCATGTTTTAGAGTATTATTTGGCTGTAACAGTACATTTGAACATCCAGCTTACTTAAACAGTGGGAAAAAAGATGTGGAAGCATATATTTATTGAGTTTTGGGGGAATTTATAGTTGTGCCTAATCAGAAATTCCAAGACTTGAATATCAATAAATCATATTTTTGCAAATTTGATGGAATTAGAAGGAATTTCAACTAAAGATGTATATACAAAAACATATTTTATGTCTTAAACGACATAATTTATGGGATAAAAGCATGAATTAACAAAATTAAGAATGATATGAGCTCATTTTATGGGACGAAAAAAGGGGGGGCTAAATGCAAACATTTCATAGTATTTAGCTAATAAATATACAACTGAGGCATATATATGTGCTAAGATTGCTTATTATGTTAGAAACTAGCTTAATAACTGTAATATATAAGAGAATAGGTAAGTTTTGGTGTATTACGCAATCTGAACTCAACAGCTGTAAATGGAGATATTTTCATTAAAAATCTTCAAGGGGGTACCTTTGCATTTGAACACTTACACTTGCAAATATCAGACAGCCACATACCTTATGAGGTTTTTTTGGGTTGATATTGTCTAAGGAATAGAAATTAGGCCAACAAATGGTGAAAGAAACAAGTTTTTATGCTCTTTAGGTGTCAAACCACTAATTCACCAATCGGAGCTTTTTCAAGAAAAAAGTTCCTTTCACTTTGTAGTATTGTGAAAACTACTGAATGGAATGGACTAATTAAAATTGATAATTGAAGTTAAATAAATAGGGATTATTTTGAGCCCAAATTTGATGGATTTAGTTGTATTTTAATACCTCTATGGAGGATTTGATGCATGACCTATAAATACTGAATTTCTTGGGGATGACCGAGCTATTTTTAGAGTAGGTGCTTTCCGTAGCATGGCATTTCACTGCAAGATTTTAAACATGCCCTGATATTTTGACAGAACGTAGAGGAATCATGTACGTTTCAGAAAATATATGGTCTTGGAAAGGTTAAACTTAAGATAAAATGACCAGGTAGGCTCGAAAAAACACAAATTTAGTAGAAAACCTTAAAGAAATTAATTGGTGGTTTGACACCTTCAGCATTTCTGTGCTATTCCGGATTTGTTCCAAAATTAGTGTAGACATTGTTGTCATTCCTTAATCCCAACAATTGCAACTACTGAACAATTTACACTTTACATCACTTTCATTTGACACAATTTTATTACATATATGTTTTCTCTAATGTACACCAACAGAATAACTATAACCATTGATTTATATACAGTATACACATATTAAATCAACATAAATCGTACCGGACTCTGTTTTCTGCCATTTTGAATACCGGACTCTATTTACATATCATCTTGTATAGATATGAATATTTCCACGTTACTTGCTATTTTATTCAATCTTTGATAAAATACCTATAGATAAACACATATACAATAATAATCAATCATTAAATGTACAGAATACATGCTGTAAATCGACGACGATATTGCTACCGGACTCTATATCCACCATTTTGAATCTATGAACGATTGCTGATCACCTTGTATATTTCAATAAAAACCTATTATTTAGTGTTTATTTAGTTGGAAATTATAAGAAATATATTAAAAAAACAACCAATACCACAGGAATACATAATTTAATCGGTTCCGTGGCATTAGTCCGAAGGTCCATTATTCCGAAGGTTCGTTAGTCCGAAGGTCCGTTTTTCCTAATGTCGGCCACCCATACGTTTGAACTCTGTTATTTCTTGTTTGAATAAACGTATATATTCAACCCGTACCCTTTTTGTCCCTCGCCGCGAAGCTAACTCCAAATGCCTTGTGCAAACATGTATCTTAAAGTAGTGTTACTAGAAATTGAGGTACGTTTTTTCAGTGGTTTTTTTCCTACATGTAATATGCATAAAACATTTGTTAGATGATCTTTTATGATATTATATTATTTTTTTGTTTCTGATGCGTATATGTCGAGCCATGGAACACAGTATTGTGGAATTACATAGATGTAGAATTTGGTACGCATATGCTTAAGTTGTTGCGGTAGTTGATTGGAGTTTTCAATATTCCATAATAATTGGTATATATTTGAGGTTACACTCCGTATTTTGCGACCATCAGTTGTACATTAGAATGTCCGTTTAATGATTTTATGTATTCTCTTTTTAATGGAATGTACTTGTCCCTCACAAAACTTAATTTCAGATGTGTTTTTATGTTTTCTAATCCCTTTCTCAGAGATCGTCTCTTTTGTGTCGTACCAAAAGGGACTTTCAGTATTTCGTAAAGAGTAAATGACAAGTCTAAGCAAGTCTAAGACTATTCTGAAGTGTTTGTTGAGCAAAAAAATCCCAGTTGTTAATTGGATCAACAACGGGTCTTAAAAAATAATCTTTGACTAAATATCTTTTAAGTTTTAAGCTTAAGCATATTTGGTTAAGATCAGAGTTTTAGTGGAGGGTTTACTTCATTGGAATGATTTCCATATGTTTCAGAGACGACACGTTTTTTCCCTCTTTTTTAGACTTGGCACGCTTGGATCCATAATTACAAAACAGGGTTTGGTGCAATTTTTGGCATGTTTTCTACAAAATGTTTTAAGTTTTACTTATATTTGCCGATTACACCTTTTTTTTGCTAGCAAAAGCCTACAACAAACCTGGATAGGCCACTGCTTAGTCAGGATGTGAATATGAGTATCTTGCTTCTCTTAATTTGATAAAGGACTGAATATTAAATCAATTCAACGCTGTTCGATACCTATCCTTTGGTCGAAAAACAAGACTAACGGACTTTAAAAAGTTCGAACTAAAAGACCATTCAGACTAATCAGGGGCGTAGCTGAGATTTAATAGTGTGCACGCCATAATTCTTGAGAGAGGGAGGGGGTCTGGGATTTTGTTTTGACGAGATGCAAAATGGTGCGATCTGAGGTCATTTTAGGGTTTCATATAACATAGAATCGAGCACAATTTTAATGACTTTGATGGACAAGAATTTCTTTAAATTGTCCAAGATCTGCCCTTCGTGTCTTAGCAGATACGAACACCTCCATTGCTTTGTAAAGGTCCACTTCAAAATCTCGGTTAATATGCATCAACCCAAGGGAAGATAGCCTGTCATTCTTCATGGTCGACCTAACATAAGTTTTCAAACGTCTCAGTACACTAAATGACCTTTCAGCAGTAGCGCTTGCTACTGACATGGTTAACAAAACACATAGTTTTATTAATATTGTATCTATAGAAGGATAGAGAACTGGATTTACAGAATCAAGTGTGGTACAAAGTGTTGTTGGCAAAACATTACGTTTAGTTATGACCCAGTGGGTTCGTCATGTGGCTACTTCTCTCCTGAAATCCTCTAATGACAAATAAATGTCAGCCTGATATGCCTCGTATATTGTAGCAACATGATCATCAGTTAATTTGTCTACAGCACAGGTCAGTAGATGCTGTGCATGGAAGCGATTGTCCGATTTATATAGACGTGTTTCAAGTTCGTAATCAAATTGTCCAAAAATGGACAGTACAAAGAAATTCACCAATACTGTTTTGGCGTTTCCGCGGGGTGATTGGCTCTGGTAGCCTGTCTACCACCTTGCCTGGGCATACTATCAGATATATCAAAAGATTTGGCTACGTTAAGCGCAGACTGATACAACTCATCCTAAACCGATTCGTCCTGTCGTTATTATTATTATTATTATTATACAATATTTATATAGCGCATTATATAACAATTACTCTAAGCGCTTCACATTATAAAACCATAAAAATTATATAAGACAACAACTGATATGAAGTAAAAGTACAAACAAAACAAAAATAAAAAATATATATATATATATATAAGCAGGCACAGATATACAAGACAGTATAAGAAATCATAAAATCCAAATTAAAAGCTTTAGAAAAGAGCACTATCGGTTAAAAATACTAAATACTCTTGAAAACTACTGAAAGAAACTAAAATCATATGCTTTAGAAAAGAGCACTGTCAGTTAAAAAAAATCTAATATTCTGAAGACTACTAAAAATCTATAAGAAATTCTTAAAAGCAATTCTAAAAAAGTGAGTTTTAAGTTCTCTTTTAAAAACGTCCAAAGAATTCACATTCCGCAATGACAAGGGTAAACTGTTCCAGAGCGTAGGCGCGGCTTTGTCAAAACGCCTCTCTCCGTAGCTTTTCGTTCTGACATCGTTTGGAGGATGTAAAAGCATACTGTTTTCCGACCTAAGGGCTCTGTTAGGTTTATACGGCGTTATCAGTTCTTGAAGATAGCTAGGAGCCTTGCCATGCTGTGCTTGGTACACATATATAAGAAGTTTGTATTGGCAACGGTAATGAACGGGCAGCCAGTGTAGCGAGATAAGAACTGGCGTGATAGAGTCGGGTGATAAGACGTGCTGCAGTGTTTTGTACACGTTGTAGCTTACTAATGATCTTGTTGTTAGTACCGTACAATAATGCGTTGCCATAGTCTAGCCTTGATATTACAAGGGAGCTCACTAGTGTCCTACATGCATCAGCTGAAATTAGCGATCGAATTCGACCAATGTTACGAATCTGCTGAAAAAACGATCTTGTGATCGCACTGGCTTGCTGTTCCATACTGATGGTTTTATCAAAGTACAATCCTAGATTTTTCACACAAGACACATCGCTTAACACAGTTCCATCGAATTTCAATCGGAAATCGGAAAAATGCTTCACTTGATGTTTAGGTGCAAAGATAATCAATTCTGTTTTTTCTTGATTAAGCTTAAGCATATTGGCAGTCATCCAATCAGCAATGTCCGACAAACATCTTTCTAAACGTTCAGAAAGATGGGACCAATCTCCTTGCGGTTTTATGACTTGATAAACTTGCGTATCATCTGCGTACGAATGGTATGACATTCCATGGCGCCTGCAAATTTCACCGACTGGTTTTGCGAAAATACAATACAGTTTTGGTCCTAAAACCGAGCCCTGTGGTACACCAAAACGGAGTTTGATATCATCCGATTGTACTGATCCTATAGCAACACTTGTGAGTCCTGTCCATGAGATACGATTTAAACCACAACAGAGCATCTTTGGTAACGCCAGTGGAATATTCCAAACGATTGAAAAGTATCTGATGGTCAATGGTATCAAACGCTGCCGATAAATCGAGCATGAGCAAGACGGCACAGCAGTTACTATCTAGTGCATAGGCGATATCGTCATGAACCCGTAAGAGAGCAGTTTCTGTGGAATGATATGCGCGGTAGGCTGACTGAACGTCGTCATGGAGAGAATGTGAATTGATATGATTTTCCAATTGATTGTTAACAACCTTTTCCAGTATCTTTGAAATGAAAGGTAAGTTGGAAACCGGTCGGTAGTTTTTGAGCATCTCTTTATCAAGATTTGGTTTCTTAAGCAACGGTCGTACGATAGCTTGTTTGAAAGACGCTGATACACATTGTTCAGATAGCGATTTATTGACTATATCTGTAATCGATGGCAACACAGGATCCAAACAAGGTTTAAGAAGTTTTGTTGGTAACGGATCAAGTTCGCAAGACTTTGTTGGAGCAGCCAATATAATTTTACGAAGTTCATCACTTGAAACCGGTGAGAATGATCTTAATGATTCACCATCGAATTTTATATCAGCTCTCATGGTATCACAGTTGTCACTGGATGAATTATTCGTAGCCGCTAAATTGTCCCGGATGGTACTTATTTTTCCAACAAAACATTCGCAAAACTTGTCAGCCAGAGCTTTTTCATCATGGTGCGAAGGAAGAATGACGTCTCGCTTATTGCCCATCAAGTTAGTTGTCAAACGATGCAGTTGCTTCTGATCATGTTCGATTTCGGATATCTTTTTTGAAAAGTAGTCCTTGCATTTCAGGAGAAGTGTGTTTGTTTTTAAACAAGTATCTCGAAACATTTCACGATGAACTGTCAAATTTGATTTACGCATACGTCGTTCGGCTTTACAACGGTCTCTTTTAGCTGCACGTAGTTCGTCTGAATACCATTCAGTGTTTGGACGCAGTATAATGTTCTTCGATTTTAATGGTGCATGCTTATCGATGATGGAACTAAGCTCAGAGTTGTACAGTTTCACAACATTTACAACCGATCCTTCACGATTTTGGGCAATTTTACTATTGTTCAGATTTTGAATCAAGTCAGTTGTGTTGATTTCACTAAATTTGCGGTAAGACACGGTGTTGCGTTGTTTCGGAGGCTTTGAGATCTCCAACGATGTAAATAAAGCGAAGTGATCACCAGAGGGATTACCATTTCGATCGAACAGACAAGGGTCCCTAACTGATGGCGTTGTTTGCATGATAGTGCTGTTGTCTCTTGTGATAACGACGTCAAGTGTGTGACCCTTATCCTTGGACATGTTTTACGAGTCCATGGTCACTAAGAGTTTCATCAAATTTCCGAGTATCGCTCAAATTCACATTATCAAGGTGAAAGTTAAGATCGCCCGTGATAAGTAACTCATCTGGTATGACAACAAGATGATCTAGGAACTCTGACCATTCCTCAAAGAATGTGGTGTTTTTCAATTTGTTTGTCCGAGATGGAGGAGGACGGTAGATCACGCAAAGTCGGAAATGATGTGATTTGACGACAACATCGCATTCTAATAGTTCAAAATGTGAGAAGGTCTGTGAGTGTTTAGACCGTTTCACTTCAATATTTGATTTGTGAATAACGGCTATACCACCACCTGTCTTTCCATTTCTCGCAATTTGGTGAATACTGTATCCGTTCGGTGTAATTTCGGAGATCACAGGTTTGTCTGCTGAAGTTCCCAGCCATGTTTCAGTCAGTGCTAATATGCCAGCATTATTCGATAGCATAAGATCACAGATAGACGTCGATTTGTTCTTCACGGATCTGGCATTGAGTGAAATGAGAGATTCTATCAATGGCTTGACTGATACTTATTCGCGGAATCTTTCGAAGATTTGATGAAACACGGATAAATGTTTCTTGGGTGTTATTTTTTGGTCTCGGTTGAATAATAGTCTTGATAGGAAGTGTATCGATACTATCAACAGTAGCTTTGGATGAACATTGTAGTGTTATAAGTATCAAATTGCTATGAGTACTAGTTCTTCCAGAAGACTGATAAGCACACAATGCCCTGTTTGTTGTCACAACAGTGCGAATTGATCGGAAAACATTTCTTCCGGCTTTTGTCCCTCGTCTCGTCTTTCGGGTAGATTTCACGACGGGCGTACTGTATTGAGAAACAGTTTTAAACCACGGATGACTGATTACTTTAGCCGTAGATAAAAATAGTCTGACAGGTAATGAGTTCATGGCTGATTGAACACGATAAAAGTTTGTTGACAAAAGGTATATGTTCCCAAATAAATGTTATTTCTTGCTGAATTGTCGAAAAAACGACAGTCATTGATAGAATATATCACTATTTGCAATGGGATCAAATTTTGGGAAGAAACACTGTCTGAGAATCATAGAAATAGCAAAAATCCACTTACGTTGTGGGAGCTACCATTAGCGCTAACCACTTCCTAATGATGTACAGTATTTTCGTTCAGCTCTTAGCACTTCAATCACGGTCTTGGATTCTTTGATTGCTTCAAGAATATCGTAATCGGTATCTTGGAGGAATGTTGACATGCTATGTAAAATATGTTCCGCTATTGATAAACTGAAACCGCATGATGGAGCAAGAAACTGCCCGGCTTTGTCATCGCCTTGGTTTTATAAGCGTTCTAACGCATGGACAACAACTGGATATTGACATCTTAAAGGTATACAATGCGTCCGCTCTACTTGTCCATCACATAATTACCATACAAAAGTAACTAGTACGTCTTATTAGCGATATATATTAATTATACTGATTTAATTAATTAGACTGTTAAAAGTTACAATACATTTTTGTTTAATTCTATTTCCTTTTTTTTTAACCTGCCGATGTGCACGCCATGGCGTGACAGCGTATATGCAGCTACGCCTCTGCTAATGAACCTTCGGACTAACGGACCTTCGGACTAACGAACCTTCGGACTAATGAACCTTCGGTGTAATGGACCTTCGGACTATCGAGCGGTCACCATTTAATATACATATAAACTAATATTAAGCCTCCGGACTCTGTTTAGTAGTACCCTTAAAAGACTGGTCTAATTTTGTTTCGGCTATGAATAAAAGGTCAACGATCTTGTCAGACAAAAGTTCTTTGATTTCGTCGTATTTGTTACGCATACTGTTAATGTTTATATAAGCAGTGGTAAAATTTCTAGGGTGTAACTTTCTTGACTGCCTCAGAGGGTACCTGTAAAGTGCGAAACGAAATAGAAACGAAATCAAACGAAACGAAACGAAACGATTTTTTTCCAAAACGAAATGTAACGAAAAAATTCAATATGGCATGAAGACTAAGAGAGTTTATAATATATTGATTATCCAAATTTAGAAGAGTTTAATAAAGAAACGCGTTTTGTGCGAAAAAAAAAAAGAAGAAATATCACTGCACTGAAAATCAAAGCTTAAATCTGAACACTGAAAGGCGCCGACAAACGAGCCTGTGAATAGGGTTTTTGATTATTAGATTATTTGACAATTTAAAAGTGATAATTTTATTTACAGGGGTAATTTTTCCTGATTATCTGATTCCCAAAGTCATTTCTGATTATTTGAGTATCGCGCTTAAGGAAAAATTAATGATTACTGTGGCAAAACATGTGATTATATTAGTGATTATGCGATCCCTGGCTACCCCTTACGCAGGGCCTCACAAACTGTTCAAAAGCTTTTTGAAGTTACCCTGCTGTATCTTTACTGTCGCCGAGAGAAAACAATCGAAGGCGGTAATTTCCTTTGAAGAATGAAACTGAAAAAGTTGTTCAGCGGCTTTGCAATTTCGCACCGCGCCCTTTGAACGATTTTTTAGCTTTTTCAGTCACGTACATCTTCGGCCCTTCAGTTTTATTCTGAATCCCAAGGCAGTGAAGTGTTTACACACACATTTGAAATCCAAAATACAGCTAACGTTGTAGCCATGAACGAAACTGCAATTTACGATTACAGTTCGGTAAGAATATGTCTAAATGCAAATATACCTACTTTCCTCTTTATAAACAGGTGGTGTAAAGCGAAGAAACCGTCTTTAATGAGGGGGAGGGGATATCGATCCACAAGCACTCCACCATGGAATCCATCTTTTAAGAAGTTTGCCTAGAACAAGAAAAATCACATATTTCGTTTTACCTCTTTACTCTTCGATAAAATAATGCTTATTTGATACAAAATAGCACACTATCAATGTGGATTTTGTGCAGTGTCTGAAAAATTATATTTCCTAGTATACGGCGCAGTTTTCAGAGCCTTCACAAAGTCGACCTTAATGGTATTTCATATCATATAAACATAATTTTATTGAACAGAAGAGAAAATATGTGATTTTTCTTGATATAGGCGAAATTCTCGAAAAGGGGGACCACGAATCGAGTGTTACCCATTTCCTGAAATCTTTACCTCTTTCCCATTTCCCCCAAACCGTGCCAACTCTCCATTTTATCCGTCCGTTCGTTCGTCTTCGCCGACATATTTTACATCAACATTTATTTATAATTCAGCCGATGGTTTAGTATACCCCTCCACACTAAGTGGCGAGATATTATGTGATGCCCTTCGTTTGGTTTGATGTGTATGTGTCCGTCCATCCCTTTGTCCGCCCCCAATGGTTTCCAGATATAACTTGAGAACGGATTTCAAATTTTGTACTGTTGTTTGGTACCATAAAATACAGATCCTTGGGAGAACAGACTAATACCACCAAGTCGATTTACCATGCACCTCTCGTTCCAAATACCAAATTCCAACAGTGACTACAGAAAGTTCTCATTCTTCCTGCGCACCATATCAGGGATTGGAACTCACTTCAACCAGACATTGTATCCGCCGGATCACTTACCACTTTCAAGGCGAAAGTGGTTGCCATGAAAGACTAGATGCAAACAAGTGTAAATAGTTTTTAACTGTATATACTACTGCCAGCTGGCAGTATTTTATAAATTTGGAACTGCGCACGCTTTCGACATGGCATAACAATCAACAAGTTGATGGTGGCCATTATGAGGCAGAAGTGTTTGTCCATTTTAAATACCGTTGCTCATTGTAATCTGGCCTTCTTCGATTTATCGTCACGGTATGTGTTTTCGTATGTCATATGTTTTCGTATCATCCATTTTATTTTGATTTCCACAGTGCACGCGTTATTTTTGACGTGTCTTCCGGTTTCTATTTCTGGAACATAAACAGGACTCCAACGTGACATCTGTCAAAAATGTTAAAGTTTGCTTTTAAAGACGTAAGTACCAAAAACAGTGAACCTACCTACTGAACCATACTTTTTGTAATGCTAAACATTTACTGGTTTCAGCACTGAAAAAAACATCAAAAGTAAACACAATTTTGAAAGTGGTCATTTTCAAACATTCTGTTATTTTATTTAGATGTAGTATGATTTGGTAGATGGCCAAAACCATGAAATTTTAAAACCAGCCATTTCTGGATTTTATATTCGTTTCCATCCCGTATATCGGCCCTGTTTTTACTTCATACGAAAACAGATGACGCCATTTTACTGACAGCAAAAGTTGCCAGATAATCGAGAGTATATTAAAATACAAGAATGGCTTTTAAAACAATCTTATGTACAAAGAAATATTTAACTAGCCATTCTTTGAAAATTCCAATCGTCGTATGAATCACTATATCGGAAAATCGATAATAGTACGAAAACCCATAAGGCATAACACGATTCTACCACTTCTGATTATATCGTCACGGTATGTGTTTTCGTATGTCATGTGTTTTCGTATCATCCATTTTGTTTTGATTTCCACAGCGCACGCATTATTTTTGACGTGTCCTCCGGTTTCTATTTATGGAACGTAAACAGGACAACAACGTGACATCTGTCAAAAATGTTAAAGTTTGCTATTAAAGACGTAAGTACCAACAAACAATGAACCTACCTACTGAACCATACTTTTTGCAATGCCAAAAATTTACTTCATTTATAAAGTAGCTGAAAAAAAATCCTGAAGGGCTATATAAAATTGAACTATGTCGTCTGCCTCTCAGACACCGGCTCTTCCTGTCATGTAGCTATCATGGGGTCAATGATCGTACTTGTAAACAAAAGAGCTGACTGAAATGTGCCTGTTTCTTATATAAAATACATGTCACTTTGCAGTGCACTTAAAAAACATCAAAAGTAAACACATCGGTCCTGTTTTTACTTCAGACGAAAACAGATGACGCCATTTTACTGACAACAAAAGTTGCCCGATAATCGATAACCCGAATAATCCAGTCGTTATATTACGCTCCCGCTGGTCGCTACATTAACCTCAGCGATAGTGCCGATAGAGGGCGCAGTATTATTCAAGTTAGATAATCGAGAGTATATTAAAATACAAGAATGGCTTTAAAAACAATCTTATGTACAAAGAAACGGAAGTGTGATATTAGCGACATCTGCTGGTCATTTGAAATATTGACGATACGGTAAAACGCGAGAATTCCGGGTAAAAAGTTCGGGAATTTTTTGGCGCAAAATTTATTTTTACCCGGAACTCTCGCGTTTTACCGTATCGTCAATATTTCAAATGACCAGCAGATGTCGCTAATATCACACTTCCGTAGCTTTAATTCGAGTTTTCAAAAATGTCGTCTGAAAATCGCAAATCGCGAGTGGAAAATGTTCCATGGAGAGTTGTCAGCTGTTGTAAATAAATATAGATGTGTGTTTTCAGGGAGAATAATATATACAGAGAAGGAATAAGCCAATTTCCAGACAGGTAGGCCTTTTTTATTCACTAAATTTAAGATGAATGCACAACAGGTACCCCAATGTAAACAAAGAAGAGTGACTTACCTTCTCTCTTATAATATTATGTCAGAAACCCGGCATGGATAGAAACTACTGTTTGATTGTATTTATTGTATATATGTCATACAGTGATACATAGAAAGTTGAAAAATATTCTTTATATGAAAAAAAATCGATGTTAAAAAAAGAAGAAAAAAAAGGAGGGGGACAACATCTAAAAAAAAAGGGGGGGAGGGCATCAAAGGGTCCTGTCCACACGTACCTGTGGTTAAATTAAGGAAAATGGGATGAAATAATAAAGATATTTTATTGAAAATAAATATGTAAACAGAAAGTTGATTATTTCATAAATTAAAATGATTTTTAATACAATTTATAAAGAAATACCCATCACAATATCGTTATTTAGGTAAATACTTATTAGACTGATTTTTTTTAAACCCATTTTTGTCTTTAATTGATAACTGACCCAAGTTGGCTAACCCGAATAATCCAGTCGTTATATTACTCTCCCGCTAGTCGCTGCATTCCAGCGAAAGTGCCGATAGAGGGCGCAGTATTATTCAAGTTAGGTTAGCTTCAGGTGGTAAAAGCGACCCAATCGTAACTAATGGGCCATTCTCGCTACCCTGCAAATAACCTCGTACGTACATCGTAGAAATTCTTCTTAAATTGTTTGCCGGAAGTTAAGTTAAGTTAAGCCGCACAAAAATATAGTCCACGAAAATCCAATATGGAAGACATACTAAGTAAAATCTAATCATGCAAAACTAATTAAAACTTTAATTGAAATATAGAAAATTGTTTAAAATATAACTTTATCAAACATTCATGTAACTGACATGTGAAAAGTAGTGCGATTTATACGCCTAATGCATACGAGGTTATTTGCAGGGTAGCGAGAATGGCCGAGTAGTTACGATTGAAAAGCGACCGGGACAATCCGCCATTTTCTAGCATCAATATTTTCGTTATCTTCCCCTATCCCAAAAATCCCTGTTGAAGCGTGTACTCGTTTTACAATGTTTGGTAATAAAAAACGATCATTCCCTTTCGCTGATTGCGACCAAAGCAAACTGCCAGAAAAGACCAAATGTATTTGTCCATCGGTAAGAATAATTTCTCCATCACCCCGATTTGCGCTGGCAAATTTATGTTGGCTACACATTGAATAATGTCATGACACTGACACTGACAGTGAAAAAGGGCAAGAACATAATTATTGATATTTCACCGCGAATATTTAGGTTGATATATTGTTGTTGTGTATCAATCATAATTGTTATTTGTATTGTTGTTGTGTTTCAATCATAATTGTTATTTGTATATGCCCTCCTGGGGCCCTGATTTGGTTAATAAACTTATTTCTACTTCTATTTCATAGAAATAATGATGCTTGAACTTGAAGAGTGATTGTTTTCTTTCAAGGTATTTAGCAAACATCTTTGAATCCTGTAAGTACTGTATTTGACTGGAAATATATACAATGCTGTCGGCCTTTTAGATGCACTTATGCCAAGGATTCTTTTGATGGTGCCTTGGTGGCATTATTTGTAAACATGATGTAACTACACTTATAAACACAGCTTCTTTCCTCTGACCATCAAGGACTGGAATAGTGTACCATCAAATTTGTTGAATATATATGATGTGGAGGCATTGAAGAACAGCCTCAAATCATATTTGACAGTAAAAAACACAAGAAACACGGATTTTAAACTGCACATGTAAATATTTTTTTAGCGAGCAGCATATTGGATAACTAAATATAAAATACTTGCATGATGAGTCTTAGACCCTTTGTAATTCAACAATGTAGATGTAAAGGTCAATAACGTTCACTTCCAGTTTATGCAAATCGCCCCAAATAATTGTAGATTATGTGTAGTTGTCATTGACCCAAATCATTATCAAGAATGTCATTTTTTTTTCATTTCATTTCAATAAAGTATTTAGATATAATCCAGACTTCCCGAAAACCGTCGGTTCGTCGGTCCTGACCATCAGAAATGCAGTAGGACCGACGATTTCATAATATATATCAGACCGACGACTTCAAAATATATATCAGACCGAATGTTTGGTATAATAGTTACCTCAGATTTTGTCCATAATTTTCATTGTTTTTACCCCTTTTATACATTTCCGGTTTCAACCAAACCCATTTGTGAAGACGATCACGATTGGTTATTTGTATATATGTTAGCCAATGGCGCAACCTCTTTCATATAACCATTGACCTATAGTACAAGCCACAAGGTCATCAAAGCAAAAAAACTTGAGACGAGATGTCCTTCCTCAAATATTATCAGGGGGC
The DNA here is from genome assembly GCA_963383655.1 of Bathymodiolus septemdierum. NCBI lineage: Eukaryota > Metazoa > Mollusca > Bivalvia > Mytilida > Modiolidae > Bathymodiolus > Bathymodiolus septemdierum. The sequence continues at coordinate 81,670,134 of OY726520.1, forward strand.
TAACCCTGGGAAGAAACGAAAAATTGCTACCCAGAGTGAGGAGGGGTTTTTTTTCGGACTGGCAAAATATTTTTCGGTCTGACAAGATCTTCATGTCTGTCAGTCCGAATGACTGACAACTTCTCAGCAAGTTTCGGGAAGTCTGATAATCTGTGCATCATTATTGTAGACATACATTTTTTTCTTAGGTTTTTGGATCTAAAAGCCTGACATGGCTGTACCTTACTACCTATCACATATTTTTTTGTATTATGATAGCATTAAGTAACCAACAGTTGATCTAAAGAATCCAAACCTGATCGAAACAAACAGCAAATTCACAACTGCATCACAGAATTTCATGAAATATACCAGACATGGTCCTGGCCAAAATTTGAGTTTATCGTCATTTTTCTGGCAGATCAGAAAATATTTCTTCAGTTTGGCTTCATTTAATATTGAATAAATATTTGTTGTAAGCTGGTGACCAATATACAGTGAATGATTGTTGTTTAATGCCAATTTAGCAATTTTTCAGCTATACCATGGCGAGAACAAGTTAATTATTATTAAGTCTCCCAAACAAAGTTTGGGAGACTTATTGTTTTTGTTCCGTTTCTTATTATTATTCTCTTTCTCCTTTCTTTCCGCGGACCATGAACTTGTCCACGGCAGATCTCGGGAACTACTGGACATAATTTCATGAAACTTTGTGGAGTTATAGATATATGTTTCTAGTTGGTCCTATAGTTTTCAGATTTGTGGTAAAGGGGGTCAAAGTCATATTTTGAGGGGTTCAAAGGGGGTGGGGATTACTATAGAATCCTATGGGAAAGTTGAAATTTCGTACATTAATGTTGATAACTTCTAAATGAATAATGATAGAGATATAAAATTTGACATAGTGATAGGTCACCATTAGAGGAGCAATTCTGCGTTTTCAAAATTTTCGAGATGTCTGCCATTTTCAAAATGGCTGCCAAAACATGGTATAAAAAATGGGCGGTAAAAATTCAACATTGTCCGATATCATCAAAATTTGATATGTGGGTAGATAATGATGTCCCGAATTGATTGCCGACATTGAAAAATTTCTACCGGTCGCCATTTTCAAAATGGCCACCACAATACCGCAAATATTCAACATTGTCCAATATCATCAAAATTTGATATGTGGGTAGATAATGATGTCCCGAATTGATTCCCGACATTGAAAAATTTCTACCGGTCGCCATTTTCAAAATGGCCACCACAATACCGCGCAAATTCAACATTGTCCAATTTCAACGCCATTTCATATGTGGGTAGATTATGATGTCCCGAATTGATTCCCGACATCGAAAAATTTCTACCGGTCGCCATTTTCAAAATGGCCACCACAATACCGCACAAATTCAACATTGTCCGATTTCAATGACATTTCATATGTGGGTAGATTATGATGTCCCGAAATGATTCCTGACATCGAAAAATTTCTACCGATCGCCATTTTCAAAATGGCCACCACAATACCGCACAAATTCAACATTGTTTGATTTCAATGTCCTGAATTGATTCCAGACATTGAAAAATTTCTACCAGTCTCCATTTTCAAAATGGCCACCACAATACCGCAAAAATTCAACATTGTTCGATTTCAAAGGTATAGTCCGTTTGACCAGCCTAAAACAGGACTAAAAAAATAATTAAAAATCAACAGTTCAACTTATTGATTTTTTTTCTTCACACATTTACTCATATATCATCTACCTACTCTGACAAATAATTTCAGAATTTTGACACTATTTTCAAAAAAGTTGCCCATTAGGTCTCTATGTTAAATATTTGTACCAAATGTGGATATGTGCAGAGGGAGTTAGTATGCTTGTTGTTACCAACTTCCAGTGTAAACAATAACAACAACAGATGTGGTTTTATTTACATTTCACTGTCATGTGATTACCTAATTTGAATATGTCACCAGAACCCAAGCATGCAAGAGATGTTCATTTCACTTTCACCAAGTGACAATTTTGATTCGGCTTCAAAATAATCAAACACTTTTAGTATTAAATCCTGTTTTTCATCTGAAGTTTTGAGAGGCATGACTATCCTTTCTATATAAGTATTGGTAGAGTTCTAAATAAGGGCGGATCATTTTTAATTTGTAAATATTAATTTATGAAAAGACAAAAAAAATGTTGTTTTTTTCTACCTTTATTTTATATTTTTTCTATTATATTTAAAAAAAATATATATTAATTACTTGTGTTTTTGATTATGCTTAAATAACATACATAAAACTTGTTTTCATTTTCTAAAAGTATACACAAAGCATGCAAAGCATGGGCTATTTACATGGTATATCTGGTCAATACACATAGGCTTACTTTATAGCCATGTTCTTTGAGTTCAAATACTGGGTTTTAGAAAACACCAAAACAAAAGTGATTTTATTTAGAATTTAAAGAAAAAGATTTAAAATTCAAAGGCTTGCATTTATACTTTTTACTTTTAAATTTCTAAAATAATTTCCAATAAAATGTAAAAAGTTAAACTTTAGGTGAAATGAACATCTCATGCATGCTTGGGGTCTGGTGACATTCAAATTAGGTAATCACATGACAGTGAAATGTAAATAAAATCACATGTGTTGTTGTTATTGTTTACACTGGAAGTTGGTAACAACAAGCATACTAACTCCCTCTGCACATATCCACATTTGGTACAAATATTTAACATAGAGACCTAATGGGCAACTTTTTGAAAAATAGTGTCAAAATTCTGAAATTATTTGTCAGAGTAGGTAGATGATATATGAGTAAATGTGTGAAGAAAAAAAATCAATAAATTGAACTGTTGATTTTTAATAAATTTTTTAGTCCTGTTTTAGGCTGGTCAAACAGACTTTAGCTTTTAATTTATTTTTTAATTTTCAATGAGATGATGAGGTCCGCTTTGTACTAGACCAACACGATTCCGAGTCAACCAGGCTGTGCTCTTTCTCCAGTAGTGCTGGGTGCTTAGCGGAGAAGAAACAAATACCAATTTTATAGTCTTTGGTTTGACAAAAATGTAGATTGCTATAATTCAGACCTTTGGAAATCCAATATGACCTCTGATTGGATGATATTTTTTGAAAACTTTCTTCAATTCAATCGCTTATAATTTATAATTTCATGAACCATGGTAGAAAACTATACAGTGAGGTGCTGGCCAAGAGTTGTTACTTTTTGGATTGATATCATAAGAAATCAAATATGCTCTGATTGATGGAGAAATTTTCAACTACATATACTACAGTTTGTCTCTACAGTATTATACAAAACATTGTAGAAATGTTTTTGTGAGGAGCTGACCAAGTGTTTTCAATATCAAGACTGATCAGAAATCAAATATTTGTCTAATTTGGCTGTTTAGAATTGGATGAAACATGGTAGGAAAGTTATTGCCCCTTGGTAAGGTGCTGACCAAGTTTTGTTTCTTTTTTGACTGATGTGATTGTTAATCGAATGTTGCTGTTACAGCCTCGTATTGGCAGAGAAATTTTGAACTTTTTCTCCTGGTTGAAAATAGAATTCCACAAAAATTGCAGAAATGTTTGTAGTGAGGTGCTGATGAAATGTTGTTGGAATCAAAATTCTAGTATGTACATCAGAGCTTTTTCATTACCTGAGACATTTTGAACTCTATTTTGGCTGTCTGGAATTTCATGAAACATTGTAGAAATATTTGTGGTAGTTTTTATTTTTTCTAAGTTTTATGAGTCTTTTGTGGCAATTGCATCGTTGGCGCAATCGTTGGCGTGCTCGCCTCAAGTGTGGTATATCATGGGTTCGAGCTCCGGTCTGGTCAATGCAGAGACTATGAAATTGGTATTTGTTGCTTCTCCGCTAAGCACGTAGCATTAAGGAAAGAGTAAAGACTGGTTGGCTCGGAATCAGAATAATGTGTCGGAGCCTATCCACGCATGGACTGTTGTTTCACTGAGCTAGCACTATAAAAATCCAACCCAGCATGTTGGTCTAGTACAAAGCGGACCTCATCAACATCTCATTGAAAATTAACTTGTTCTCGCCATGAATGATATAGCTGAAAAATTGCTGAATTGGCACTAAGCAACAATCACTCACTCACTTTTTTTGTGGCACATGGGCCTCTTGTTCAATAGATGTCTGTATTATTCCTTTTATCTTCCTTTGAAATCATTATATTTTAGATTACATTTTGTATTTTTACAGTATTTTTTTAATGGACTAATTATTACAATTTATACTGTGTGTACATTTTTATATATCTATATCTATGTAGTAGAAAAGACATTGGGGGAGGGGTGGTCAAAAACTGCTAAATCAAGTACATGGTGTTTGTCAAATTCTCTGTAAGTTGGTATATCATAAATTCAGGGTTTTCACTTCTTTTTATTTGAACAGGATATTATTCAAATTGAACAGGCCCCTGAAAATATTTGAACACAAAATCCTACATTCTGACACATTCATGAGGTTCAATCCAAAGTCAAAATTGTGGCATGAAAATGATGTTTTTCAGTTAGTCAGGTGTAAAAATAAATCAGAATTCATCGTTATATAAGAGCTTTTTATATATTGTCACATAGACATATCATTTGTTTCAGGATTATTTAGAACAAGATATCAAGCATGTTTTGAACAAGTCATCATGAATGATGACAGTTTTACTGAGGTGAAGACATGAAAATTAAAAATTAAATATTTTACAGTTTGTGTTGTAAATTTTGAGATCATCATGGATTACATGTAATCCCACATTCTATATCAGTCAGCCAGACTAAAGTTGCAAAATGTAGATACATGTACATTGTAGGTGTTCTGATGGCAATGACCAGTTACCATATATTTGGCTAACAATTTCTTAACATCTGAACAGAGAATTTTGGATACATTTTCATGTTCACAATTTTTTGAATAAAATAGCAAACATGTAATTTATAAACAATTTTACTTTGTTAAAAAATCCTTTGAGAAATATGCAATAGAAGATATCAATTCAAATCATAATTTTCTCTGATAATTTTTATACTATTGGTGCAATAAAATTATACTACGGTATTAATTTTTTTTTTGGGGGGGGGAGGGGGGGGAGCAAATTTCTTTGTCAGCTTGTTACAAGACTTGCTAAACAAAAGGAAACTGGGAATATAATGAATTCATAACATTTTTACAATTTAACTTTTTAAGAACTGAACAAGTCTACACAATTTGCTTGTTATATTTACACAAACATGACAAGCAACAAATGTTTCCCATAAAATGACCACCTGAACATTGACTGTCAGAATTCAGTTACTTCATTTTATTCATTGCTCCATTTCTTTGCATATTTATATATTGGTATTGTCTCATGTCAGTATCATTGGGTATAGAATGTTTATTTCATCATACTCCAAGGGCTTATAAGCAAAAGCAAATGTCAAGACAGATGTTTATATTTACGAGAGCTTTAGATCATCAATCAATCTGAGATAACGTCTATACTTATTTAAAAAAAAAAATTATTGCTATTTAATTTTTCAAAAGAAGGAAACATTTTTTGTTCAACTCAAACTGACAATACATGAAGTATACAATTTTTACAATTGCAAGAATTTAAACTTGTTGATATACCTCAGCAGTTATTACATTAACATTATGGTACGATATACAATGCAAAACATATACATGTACCAAGGCATTCAACTACAAATGTAATTAATCACACTTATTTACACTGTTTAAATATCAACATATGAAAAATAATCAGATTAAAAATTTTCAGAAAAGAATGCCAGCTACTACAGGAAGCCAATACACAGACATTGATGATCTAGTCCAAAGTAACACAGAGTCTCATCTAGATATGGAAGCAGTAAGTATCAATACAATCATTAGAAAAGCACGACATCTTTTTTAACAAAATTGGTCATACATATAAGATTTAAGTGTCCAATATTCAGCATTTTTTCATCATAGTGGTATAATTTACTTTTTGACCATGACATTTTTTACGGAACAAATTAATATCAAATTTTGATTGGCTAAATGCTATATTTTCTGAGGTGTTTGGATATCAGTACATGTACACCATTTGGGGGTTTGATATCAGTAGACTTACACCACTTGGGTTTTAATATCAGTAGACTTACACCACTTGGGTTTTAATATCAGTAGACTTACATCACTTGGGTTTTAATATCAGTAGACTTACACCACTTGGGGTTTAATATCAGTAGACATACACCACTTGGGTTTTAATATCAGTAGACTTGCATCACTTGGGATTTAATATCAGTAGACTTACAGCACTTGGGGTTTAATATTAGTAGACTTGCATCACTTGGGGTTTAATATCAGTAGACTTGCATCACTTGGGGTTTAATATCAGTAGACTTACATCACTTAAGGTTTTTCAATAGACTTACATCGCTTGGGGTTTAATATCAGTAGACTTGCATCACTTGGGTTTTAATATCAGTAGACTTACACCACTTGGGATTTAATATCAGTAGACTTACAGCACTTGGGGTTTAATATTAGTAGACTTGCATCACTTGGGGTTTAATATCAGTAGACTTGCATCACTTGGGGTTTAATATCAGTAGACTTACACCACCTGGGGGTTAATATCAGTAGACATACACCACTTGGGTTTTAATATCAGTAGACTTGCATCACTTGGGGTTTAATATCAGTAGACTTACATCACTTAAGGTTTTTCAATAGACTTACATCGCTTGGGGTTTAATATCAGTAGACTTACATCACTTGGGTTTTAACATCAGTAGACTTACACCACTTGGGGTTTAATATCAGTAGACTTGCATCACTTGGGGTTTAATATCAGTAGACTTGCATCAGTTGGGGACTTGGGGTTTAATATCAGTAGACTTACATCACTTGGGGTTTAATATCAGTAGACATACATCACTTGGGTTTTAATATCAGTAGACTTGCATCACTTGGGGTTTAATATCAGTAGACTTACATCACTTAAGGTTTTTCAATAGACTTACATCGCTTGGGGTTTAATATCAGTAGACTTACATCACTTGGGTTTTAATATCAGTAGACTTACACCACTTGGGGTTTAATATCAGTAGACTTGCATCACTTGGGGTTTAATATCAGTAGACTTGCATCAGTTGGGGACTTGGGGTTTAATATCAGTAGACTTACATCACTTGGGGTTTAATATCAGTAGACATACATCACTTGGGTTTTAATATCAGTAGACTTACACCACTTGGGGTTTAATATTAGTAGACTTGCATCACTTGGGGTTTAATATCAGTAGACTTACAGCACTTGGGGTTTAATATCAGTAGACTTGCATCACTTGGGGTTTAATATCAGTAGACTTGCATCAGTTGGGGACTTGGGGTTTAATATCAGTAGACTTACATCACTTGGGGTTTAATATCAGTAGACATACATCACTTGGGTTTTAATATCAGTAGACTTGCATCACTTGGGGTTTAATATCAGTAGACTTACATCACTTAAGGTTTTTCAATAGACTTACATCGCTTGGGGTTTAATATCAGTAGACTTACATCACTTGGGTTTTAATATCAGTAGACTTACACCACTTGGGGTTTAATATCAGTAGACTTGCATCACTTGGGGTTTAATATCAGTAGACTTGCATCAGTTGGGGACTTGGGGTTTAATATCAGTAGACTTACATCACTTGGGGTTTAATATCAGTAGACATACATCACTTGGGTTTTAATATCAGTAGACTTACACCACTTGGGGTTTAATATTAGTAGACTTGCATCACTTGGGGTTTAATATCAGTAGACTTACAGCACTTGGGGTTTAATATTAGTAGACTTGCATCACTTGGGGTTTAATATCAGTAGACTTGCATCACTTGGGGTTTAATATCAGTAGACTTGCATCACTTGGGGTTTAATATCAGTAGACTTGCATCAGTTGGGGACTTGGGGTTTAATATCAGTAGACTTACATCACTTGGGGTTTAATATCAGTAGACATACATCACTTGGGTTTTAATATCAGTAGACTTACACCACTTGGGATTTAATATCAGTAGACTTACCTGTACATCACTTGGGGTTTAATATCAGTAGACATACATCACTTGGGATTTAATATCAGTAGACTTACATCACTTGGGATTTAATATCAGTAGACTTACATCACTTGGGGTTTAATATCAGTAGACTTACATCACTTCAGATTTAATATCAGTAGACTTACATCACTTGGGGTTTAATATCAGTAGACTTACATCACTTGGGATTTAATATCAGTAGACTTACATCACTTGGGGTTTAATATCAGTAGACATACATCACTTGGGTTTTAATATCAGTAGACATACATCACTTGGGATTTAATATCAGTAGATTTACATCACTTGGGGTTTAATATCAGTAGACATACATCACTTGGGGTTTAATATCAGTAGACTTACATCACTTGGGGTTTAATATCAGTAGACTTACATCATTTGGGGTTTAATATCAGTAGACTTACATCACTTGGGGTTTAATATCAGTAGAGTTACATCACTTGGATTTTAATATCAGTAGACTTACACCACTTGGGGTTTAATATCAGTAGACTTGCATCACTTGGGGTTTAATATCAGTAGACTTGCATCAGTTGGGGACTTGGGGTTTAATATCAGTAGACTTACATCACTTGGGGTTTAATATCAGTAGACATACATCACTTGGGGTTTAATACCAGTAGACTTGCATCACTTGGGGTTTAATATCAGTAGACTTACATCACTTGGGGTTTAATATCAGTAGACTTGCATCACTTGGGTTTTAATATCAGTAGACTTGCATCACTTGGGGTTTAATATCAGTAGACTTACACCACTTGAGGTTTAATATCAGTAGACTTGCCTCACTTCAGGTTTAATATCAGTAGATTTGCATCACTTGGGGTTTAGTATCAGTAGACTTGCATCACTTGGGGTTTAATATCAGTAGATATACATCACTTGGGTTTTAATATCAGTAGACTTACATCACTTGGGGTTTAATATCAGTAGACTTACATCACTTGGGGTTTAATATCAGTAAACTTGCATCACTTGGGGTTTAATATCAGTAGACTTGCTTCACTTGGGGTTTAATATCAGTAGACTTGCATCACTTGGGGTTTAATATCAGACTTACACCACTTGGGGTTTAATATCAGTAGACTTACATCACTTGGGTTTTAATATCAGTAGACTTACACCACTTGGGTTTTAATATCAGTAGACTTACATTACTTGGGTTTAATATCAGTAGACTTACACCACTTGGGTTTTAATATCAGTAGACTTACATCACTTGGGGATTTCCTTAGTCCTTTAAGGATTCAAAACATTTGTGGTCTTTAATAAAAGAAGCCCATGATCTTAAGGTAAAGAATGTGTCCAGACAAGTTCAGACACTGTTAAGACAGTTCAAACTTGTGTCTCAACATGTTAAAGGACAAATGACACGATTTTTAATTTTTCACAAAACTTTGTGAAATACTTCCAAAATGCTGTAAAAATAATAACTTTTTCACTTTCATGTGATTAATGATACATACAAAGGGATAAACACCCCTTTTATCGCCCTTTTTGCTGACCTAGAAATTATGCAGATTTTGAGTGCGATAACGAGGCTGAACCACTCGTGACGTCACATGGGCCAGTCATCCATTTCTAAATCAGTTGATTGATATCAATACGAAATTTGCATAACAAAGCCGTGATTAGCAAACATCCACGTGGGTGAAATAGCTAGAAGTTCCAAATGGTGTCCTGTGCAGCGTTTGGGTGCAACAACAGAGGAACCAAAGGCAATGGACTGAGTTTTTTCTCGTTCCCAAAGGACGGCCAGCTGAGAAAAGCCTGGATCCATTACTGTCGACGATGGAATTTCGATCCAACACCAAGTCACAGATTGTGCTCCACCCACTTAACCCGTGACTGCTTTGAAAGGGATCCTTTGAGAATGATGGAACCTTCAAGTGACGACTGAAACCAGATGCAACCCCAAATGTGCCCCTAGCATCACCTGACCCGGAGAAAAAATATGGCGAAACTCCAGTTGTTCAACACCTACACATTCCCAGGGGAGCACTGTAGAAGCGTCTAAAGGCCGAGGTATGTGATTTTTAACATTACAACATTACACATGTGCAAAGGCTAGTCGAGAAGATCGATAATAATTAATGATATTAGAGTGCAAGTCGTGGTTTAACTTTAGAAGTACATGTAGGTCATCATGCTCCCCCCTTTTTCGCAGCTTACCATGATCAGACGATCACGGGCGTATACATCAAGTTTTGCATGTTGTGATCCCGTTTAAACTTCATGCATAGTATACAAGTGTTATAATTTATTTCCAGTTTCATAAATTACTAGTATATACGTTCTCCACACATGTACAAATGTACGTACGGTCCAGATTCTGACCTTTACCAAATGTAAACAAATAACAATACTATTTTTAACTCAGATTTGACAACTGAAAATACACCACTGTATGTTACAGTGCATATATAAAAAACAAAACAAATTCATATAAACATGATGAAGAAGAAAAATGAACAAGCAAACTCAAAGAAAAAAATACAAGTGTGAAATTGTTTACCAAACAGAAATGTGCAATGTATACAGATGTAACCTTTTGAACATGTAGCTTATAATATTGTTTATTTAGGTTTGCGAGTTGTTTCGAATGATATGACACACATCAAAGGTACATTGTAGTCTAGAATCAGATGGACTTAAAATGTATGAAAATCTGTACACATCTATTCTACTTGTGAACATTCATAAGAAAAAGTGTTTGCATCCAAAAGATAAAATGTGGTGGTTTTATTTTGTAACAAATCAAATGTAAATATTTGTATATTTTTTTTCAATCTGATTTGACTTTTACAGGTTAGGAATAGCTGCACTTCATTACAATGAGAACGGCAACAGAGACCAAGCAACAACTAAAGATGGACAGCAATGCTTCAACACCTGCTACCCAAAGAAGGGAACACACGCTGTTGCAAAACCTAGGAGGGCACCACCACCATCATTTGGTTAGTATACAGTCAAACATCAGTAGCTTGAGAACCACTCATTTCTCAATCCACTTTTTCAATCCTGCATATTCTTTTATCAGTAACTAAACAATATGCATTTCTTGAAAAAAATTGTGCAGTCCCTGTGAGGTTTTACTGTACATGTATACTTCACACTGTAATGTAAAATTCATACCTTTTGACAAATTTAATTTTGTCAAACTTCCAGTTTCACCAAGATGAAGAACAGCAATAAATATAAAAACCTTGTTCTTTTGCACTGATTTTCTTTTTTTCTCACATGTATTATAGAAAATAGAAAATGCAAATAATTAAAGATTACCAGTTATATTAGCGAATTGTCTTGTTATATTTGCGTTTTAACTTTTAAATTTGCATTGTCGTGGCATTTTAGCGTTTTTCCTTTTATATTTGCATTGTCGTGGCATTTTAGCGTTTTTCCTTTTATATTTGCATTGTCGTGGCATTTTAGCGTTTTTCCTTTTATATTTGCATTGTCGTGGCATTTTAGCGTTTTTCCTTTTAAATTTGCATTGTCGTGGCATTTTAGCGTTTTTCCTTTTAAATTTGCATTGTCGTGGCATTTTAGCGTTTTTCTTTTAAATTTGCATTGTCGTGGCATTTTAGCGTTTTTCCTTTTAAATTTGCATTGTCGTGGCATTTTAGCGTTTTTCCTTTTAAATTTGCATTGTCGTGGCATTTTAGCGTTTTTCCTTTTATATTTGCATTGTCGTGGCATTTTAGCGTTTTTCCTTTTATATTTGCATTGTCGTGGCATTTTAGCGTTTTTCCTTTTAAATTTGCATTGTCGTGGCATTTTAGCGTTTTTCCTTTTAAATTTGCATTGTCGTGGCATTTTAGCGTTTTTCTTTTAAATTTGCATTGTCGTGGCATTTTAGCGTTTTTCCTTTTAAATTTGCATTGTCGTGGCATTTTAGCGTTTTTCCTTTTAAATTTGCATTGTCGTGGCATTTTAGCGTTTTTCCTTTTATATTTGCATTGTCGTGGCATTTTAGCGTTTTTCCTTTTATATTTGCATTGTCGTGGCATTTTAGCGTTTTTCCTTTTAAATTTGCATTGTCGTGGCATTTTAGCGTTTTTCCTTTTAAATTTGCATTGTTGTGGCATTTTAGCGTTTTTCCTTTTATATTTGCATTGTCGTGGCATTTTAGCGTTTTTCCTTTTATATTTGCATTGTTGTGGCATTTTAGCGTTTTTCCTTTTAAATTTGCATTGTCGAAGCATTTTAGCGTTTTTCCTTTTAAATTTGCATTGTCGTGGCATTTTAGTGTTTTTCCTTTTAAATTTGCATTGTCGTGGCATTTTAGCGTTTTTCCTTTTATATTTGCATTGTCGTGGCATTTTAGCATTTTTCCTTTTATATTTGCATTGTCGTGGCATTTTAGCGTTTTTTCTTTTAAATTTGCATTGTCGTGGTGTTTTTCCTTTTAAATTTGCATTGTCGTGGCGTTTTTCCTTTTAAATTTGCATTGTCGTGGCATTTTAGCGTTTTTCCTTTTATATTTGCATTGTCGTGGCATTTTAGCGTTTTTCCTTTTATATTTGCATTTTACCAGTTAAATCGCACGGTCATCTAAATCACCCGCTGAGTAGAAAGATTACGTAATACTGTAGTCGTCACTAGCTCATTGAATATGACGATCTATAGTATTATATTATCGTGTATCTATATGTATTTATTTATTTATTTATTATTATTATTATTATTTATGCTATTCTAGTCTGGCCCTTAATAAATTTAGTGTATTCAATACACAATAATCCATCAATTGTTGCGTATTTGATTTTCATGTCGTATTTTAACTTAATGCGATGTTTATTAAGAAATGTGACTTTAAATGTATTAAAATATTAGCAAAGTATGATACACGTACAGAATACGTATACTGTTGTCACTTCACTATTACTTGTTTTTGATTATCATGCGAGAAATACATTAACCTTGTATTACCTATGCTGAGACTATTTACTAAAAAATGAATTAAGTATATATTAAACTATCGGTCTCTATTAAGCTATTTATGTCTTGTTTTATAGCACAGGATTGCGTATGTACAGCGTCAAAGTTATTGTTCTTTAAAAGTTCTGTTTATTGTAATGAGGCACCTTAATGAACAATGATATAAAACAAATAATCATATCCCTATGAAAATGCCGTAACGTAAGCGCCCTTGTCCGATCCAACAGAAATATGCAATTTACATGTAAACACTATTTTGTCAGTTAATTAGATTGATCAATTAATACAGGATTTTTTTTTTCTTCAAATGTTTATATAATTCCCTGATAAATATAAGAACAATCTATAATAGTATTATATTATTGTTTATTTATTTGTACCATTCTGGATGATAATAACTTTAGCTATTCAATACACAATAATCCATCAATCGTTGTGTATTTTACAGTAGTTATGTATATTTTATTTCTTGATTTTGTTCTTCAGGATCTAGAACTATGCACTCATATTTATTTCAATTTGATGTTGATTTAAATGTAAACGTTTAATATTTTCACGGAGATTCAACATTATAATTTATGTTTATTTATTTTACAGGCGATTGATGCATTTTAGTGGCCTTACCGTTCATCATTACGAACATATTGTTATATGGTAAATTACTTCAAGCCTTACAAATCGGGTAGCCTATTGTGCGACATTATATCCAACTTAATCATGATTCGCTTCGATAACTCTGTAATTTATTACGGGCTTGTTTTCGATAAAAAAAAAGATGTATATGGATTTTTTTTTTTAAATAATCGCTAATACAGTGTTAAACATCGATTTGTATGCATCTGAAAGCAAAGCTCGGAGCTAAGAAATTATTCATATGAATATTTTACGTTAAGTTTAACGTTTAAAAAAATGAAATTCACTTCTGTAAACATCTGTTTTATAGGCCTTGTATTAAAATATGTGTTGAAATAGTGTAAAACAATTGAATTTTCTATAATTCAGAGAGAACACATTTGTTGTCCCCACAAGAGTTACATGCCTAGAGGCCTTTTCCTCAGGTGTGCCACCTGTTGTGTTTACTGCTAAAGTGTATATTGTATTGGAGTGAGCTGTAAGTAATGAATTACCAAAGTAATAAAATTTTATGATTTCGTGTATCCCTCAAGGCCAAGTTATAGTTAGAGTATATTAAGTGAAATTTTAATGGTTAAGAAGGGGCGAAGCGATGCGACCCCCTTCTTAACCAATAAAATTTCACTTAATATACTCCACCCTGTGATTTTTTTCAACAAGATACATTTTTTATAGTATATATTTTATTATTAAATACAATATTGAACTGATTTTCGCTAACACTTCAATCATTGAATATTGATTTTTTTCGGATGTTGAATATTTTTTCCCCAGAATTGTACCCCCTGTTGCTTTATTTAAAAAAAATAACACCAAGAACATCGATGATACGAGTGTTCTTATTCAGAAATAAACCTACAGCATAATAAAGGTATACTGTAAACAAAATTTATTGTCCTAAAAATACGGTACTCCTCTACTATACTAATTTGGATTAGGTGATGGGAATTAGGTGTCATCATCAAAATAAAATATTTTATGATAATGATGGCTGATTAAAATTGTTTGTCCTGCATTGGCTGTCAGTTGTAATATACAGGATGTAACCAATATACAGGAAGAGCTCCTACTGTGAAGCCATCTATTTTGAGATGCCATTCAATGAAAATAACAACCTGACCATATTGTTACATAATAAGAATAAGAATTAGATAAGAAATTATAATTTATAGAAGGCAAGGATTTATATAATTAACACATTAAGTCACATTTCATTTATTTAGCTTCGGTCAGTTATAAATTTATTTTTTAAGTACAAATAAATTGGAAGACGGCTTGAAAATCGAAAACGCAAAATAGTTATCTATGTTTATAAGTCTTAGTAAAAGGAGTCTTGAGCAACGTTTTTTTTTCACACCTGTGATAGGTGTATTTGTATATCATGAATGCACGATGCGACGACATGCTGAGATGGGTGATGTTTTGACAGGTAAACTGTAAAAAAAAAGGTAGAATACACCAATAAAATATTATTTCACCTATATCAGGACTCCGCAGACTGCCAATTTTCAAGAAAGAAAAAAACGGGATTTACGGATTTATGACCCATTCGCCATAAACAAAATAAAACTTAAATTTTACTAATTAATTTTAATCCAAATTTGCCTTTAAAGAAATAAATGTATAAATTATAATTATTTACCCGGGTTCGTTCGCCCTACATTTGGCGAACACGTAAAAGAGCAAACGTACGCACCCGATATCGTAAACCGCCAACTGTCTGTAACAAGTGAAAGAGCCTTCTTGGCATCGATTGTCGCGAGTACATAGGGACATATTAATATTCACTTCTAGTGCACTTAAAACATGGGTACTGCATGTTAATACATTTTATTCATGGATATTATTGTATATATCGCCTGTGACAGCCGTTAACATATCTATACTTTCCGTACTGTATATCACTCATTTACTTCAGCTTTACTAAGATACGCATGTTTTTTTATGCACGAATTTATTGGTTAGCAGAATTTGGGGACGTTTCCTGTTTACAGTTTACTGACTATCTGAGAGTGGAGACTCTCACTCTCACTCCGACCTGGGAGGATTTTGTCGGACAATTTTAAGAGTGACACTCTCTTCAAGTCCGACGAAACTCTGTGTCCGACCTGAGAGTATGATCGTTGATACACTTGGAGGGATCTGTATGTTTTGTTTTTGTTTTTGTTTTTTTTAAATCTGTCCCAATAAGTATTTACCTAAATAACGATATTGTGTTTGGTATTTCTTAATAAATTGTAATAAAAATCATTTTAGTTTATTAATTAATAAACTTTCTGGATACATATTTATTTTCAATACAATTTCTTATTATTTCATCTCAATGTGTTGTCTCCTCTCTAAAATACTAAATTCCGTAGCGATGTTAATTTCGGTCTTTGATCTATGGATATTGATTGACAGGTGCCATCTTTGTGTACCGACAGTTCATTGCGAAGGCACTAGCAGGTACAAAATCATTCAAATACCAGAAGTTCCTGTGCCATCACTTTAAAAATAAAACCCACTACTATGTCATGAAGCAGATGCTGCTTTAAAAAAAAATCACGTAAGTTATGTATTATCGTCACGGTATGTGTTTTCGTGCGTCATCTGTTTTCGTGGTATCCATTTTATTTGGATTTCCACAGCGCACGCATTATTTTTGACGTGTCTTCTGATTTCTATTTATGGAACATAAACAATACGAAAGCTGACATCTGTAACAAATGATTAAGTTTACTTTTAAAGACATAAGTACCAAAAACAGTGAACCTACCTACTGAACCATACTTTTTGTAATGCCAAAAATGTACTTCATTTATAAAGTAGCTGGAAAAAAATCCAGAAGGGCTATATAAAATTTAGCTATGTCGTCTGCCTCTTAGACACCTGCTCTTCCTGTCATCTAACTATCATGGGGTCACTGATCGTATTTGTAAACAAAAGAGCCGACTGAAATGTGCCTGTTTCTTATATAAAATACATGTCACTTTGCAGTGCATTGTGGTTTCAGCACTAAAAAAACGTCAAAAGTAAACACAATTTTGAAAGTGGTCATTCTGTTATTTTATTTAGATGTAGTATGATTTGGTAGATGGCCAGAACCATGAAATTTTAAAACCAGCCATTTCATGATTTTATATTCGTTTCCATCCCGTATATCGGCCTTGTTTTTATTTGCCACGGAAACAGATACCGCCATTTTACTGACAACAAAAGTTGCCAGGTAATCAAGAGTATATTAAAATACAAGAATGGCTTTAAAAACAATCTTATGCACAAAGAAATATTTAACTAGCCATTCTTTGAAAATTCCAATCGTCATATGAATGGAGGGTTAACACTGTTAATCGCTATATCTGAAAATCGATAATAGCACGAAAACCGATAACACGATGGTACAAATAAATACAAATATAAAATTCACAATAAAATATACCCCATTCAGCACTCAGCACGTTCTGGAAAGAGATGCATTGAGGTAACAAACCGAGACGAATATAAGAATATAGCTACACGTAATGTTTTGGTTTTTTTTTCGCTGTCCATCATGGACATCGCGGCTTATACGATGACACTACAAACCAATTGCCGCGATCAGACTTTTGTATCCATCGTGACTTTCTGCGAATTATAATCGGTGTCCGTGATGGACGTGCGGATATGGCGTAATCCATCCTAGCTGTAGTGTAATTAATATTTATATTAAACATTAATACTACAGAGTTCGCGAAATTGCATATGGGTTTGGTGGCCCTAGTGAAAAAAATGTCAGTCCTCATTAATTTTCTATTGCAAAATACCAATCTTGTGTCAGTCCCTAGCAAAATCTGCCAAAATTTTGCTGGTCATGTCTGACAGGACTGACACATTTCGCGAACTCTGATAATATATAAGCAAACCTGAAATATGCTCTCCAAGCTTGATTTTTCACTATTTTTTATAATTAAAAAGTCAAGTTATGAAAGAAATAATTTTCTTATGAAAATTAACTTAAAAATAGAACTTCATTTCCATTGTAAGAATATATATATATGATCTATTTTCTTTCCTTAATGTATACATATTTTACTGTTTTAAGGTGTATTATTTCTTGTTAAAATTTTAATTAATGGTTTATTTTCCTATTGGATTCTTTTAACAAACAAAATATGACCATACTTTACTCTTACATAAAATATATTATTTCATTTCTCATTAATTTTATAACTTTTCTTTATATCAATTTTTCTTCTTAAATCAATATAAATTTACTAGATTTGAATCAATATTTTTATTGAACTACTTGATGATGCAAATACCACATGTTCAATCTTTGAAAAAAATAATTCCACAACCCATAATATACTCGTTTTATTCTTGTAATTCAACATTTCATTGACAAAAATAAACTTTTCTAAAGAAAATATTTTCTATAACCACGAGACTACATGACCCCTCAATGACCCGAATGTTATTCTCTTATCCAAACATATCCGGGTATTTAATAATAACACTTTTTTTTTAGCAATCAATTTTAATCGTTTCATTTATATAAATCGTTATTCAATAATTTGTCTATTTTATTAACAAAAATAAACTATTGTAAAGAAAATATTACTTATTAGCAAAGTGTATGAATGGATCAGAGACTATATTATGTAACCTTGTACATGTCAATAAAAAAAAATGTCGGATGTAAAAATACGAATGAAAACACATAAATTGACGCTACATTGTAGGAATAATGACATTCTTTTCTTAAGAAAGGATAAATACAGCAAGCAAGCTTGTTATACATTTAAATTTCACCCCGAGATCAAAATATTACTAAAACTAGGATGTCAACAAACAACATGCATAACCAACAAAACATGTGTCACGTGACACTATCAAAAAAAAAATAATAATATTGTTAACTAATGAAATAGAAAATTGAAGAACAACTTTTTAATATATTTTATTGAATAAAAATACAATAATGAATGGAGTATGTGATCTGAGCTCTTCCTGTCCAAAAATTTGTAGAAGAATATTCGATTATTAGCATCGTGTTATTGATTTTCAGATATAGCGATTAACAGTGTTCACCCTTCATTCATATGACGATTGGAATTTTCAAAGAATGCCTAGTTAAATATTTCTTTGTACATAAGATTGTTTTTAAAGCCATTCTTGTATTTTAATATACTCTCGATTATCTGGCAACTTTTGCTGTCAGTAAAATGGCGTCATCGGTTTTCGTTTGAAGTAAAAACAGGGCCGATATACGGGATGGAAACGAATATAAAATCCGGAAATGGCTGGTTTTAAAATTTCATGGTTCTGGCCATCTACCAAATCATACTACATCTAAATAAAATAACAGAATGTTTGAAAATGACCACTTTCAAAATTGTGTTTACTTTTGATGTTTTTCTTAGTGCTGAAACCACAATGCACTGCAAAGTGACATGTATTTTATATAAGAAACAGGCACATTTCAGTCAGCTCTTTTGTTTACAAGTACGATCAGTGACCCCATGACAGTTACATGACAGGAAGAGCCAGTGCCTGAGAGGCAGACGACATAGTTCAATTTTATATAGCCCTTCTGGATTTTTTTCCAGCTACTTTATAAATGAAGTAAATTTTTAGCATTACAAAAAGTATGGTTCAGTAGGTCGGTTTTTGGTACTTGCGTCTTTAAAAGCAAACTTTAACATCTTTCATGAATTTATTACACAATCACTTTTTGCAGATTTACGTTTTGTTTCTATATACTTATGGCAAAACAAACAAATCGGAGAAAAGATCCGTCTTTAATGAGACACATTTACAAAAGATTTTTTTCGCCATTGAAGAACTACGAAATTATGTGAAAAAAAAGAACGGACATCGGAACAATGCCATGAATTCGTAAAAAAATAAAAATAGGCCTATGCTACAGAGCAAAATTGTTTTAATGCTATTATTTATAAGATCGCACTTTGTAATCGATCGTTCATGCACTACAATAAAGCTACACATAAGCTCTGCTTCTTAGCTAAAAAGCACAGAAAGTTACAGGGTAGGAAGCCATAAAATTGAGAGGATTATGTAAACATATAATTTGTAATAGTTTTCATTTGACAATTACAGACGATGCGTATTATAAATACTTTTAAAGTTTATTATACAAAACTTCAGGGTACATCTCTTACGTAACATATAATATGTCTGCGTAAAGAAAACATTTTTTGTTTATTTTAATAACGTCTTTCGAACTGGCGGACCCTTCTGATTAATCTCAGAATAGTCATAAAAAATATGATTGTTGTTTTTATTAGGAAAAATTGCATATGAATGTTTTTTGTCTATTTTGCTTTTTGGGGTTTGCAAGAAGAATTTTCTACCCTGCTCTGTTCACCTTGCTTTACTTCATAATTTTGGTTGTTGCTATATCATTCTGATGATGCACAAAAAAAATCAAGATAAAAATGAACAATCCAATATAACTTGCGATCAATGTTAATCTTAAGATTTTTTTGTGAAAATAGCCCCAGAATCATTGCTGCATCAGACGCGGATCCAGCAGTTTTGAAAACGGGGTCCCAGGCTCTTGTTTGCCAATTTTTACCCAATTTATACACGAATTTTACTAAATTGTCGAACACCCCCTTGATCCGCCAGTGTGCATTAATATGCACCCATTCCTAATGTATACTTGATCAGGGTCGTGTATTTTGATCACCTATTAGAACCTTTAAAATGTGTATTGCATCTCCTATTCTAGTCACGGGTACCGTTAAATGGTCACAAAATGTGTATTGCGTTTCTGATTATTGCCAAAGATTGTGACACATGTATTCAAGTATTCGGTCAGAGTCCCGTCGACTGGATGTAAAATGACACTTGTATATTCTGTCTGGCAATATTAGGTACCCTGCTGAGTGAACCGGTGTGAATGTACCTGTTGTTTTCAGAATGAAAATACAAATAAGTAAACCCGCCTTTCACTTCTTATTTCAGGAATTATTTGCCTTAATTTATTGAAGAATAAAATATTTCAAATTAAAATATGGTCTCGCTTCTGAAAATACATGAAAAATATAAGAAATATATTTTCCGCATAATATATTACGTTTCGCTCATCAAAAATGACAAACAAACAAAAAAAGGAAAAGAAATTAACATTTTTAAATCACTAAAGGCCAATAAAGGGCATCAATCAGCCTGTAAAATAAATAAACATAGATTATAATGTTGAATCTCCGTGAAAATATTAAACGTTTACATTTAAATCAACATCAAATTGAAATAAATATGAGTGCATAGTTCTAGGACCTGAAAAACAAAATCAAGAAATCAAATATACATAACTTTACTGTAAAATACACAACGACTGATGGATTATTGTGTATTGAATAGCTAAAGTTATTATCATCCAGAATGGTACAAATAAATAAACAATAATATAATACTATTATAGATTGTTCTTATAATTATCAGGGAATTATATAAACATTAAAAAAAAAAAATCCTGTATTTATTGATCAATCTAATTAACTGACAAAATAGTGTTTACATGTAAATTGCATATTTCTGTTGGATCGGACAAGGGCGCTTACGTTACGGCATTTACATAGGGATATGATTATTTGTTTTATATCATAAACAAAAATATGTATTGTTCATTAAGGTGCCTCATTACAATAATCAGAACTTTTAAAGAACAATGACTTTAACGCTGTACATACGCAATCCTGTGCTATAAAACAAGACATAAATAGCTTAATAGAGACCGATAGTTTAATATATACTTAATTCATTTTTTAGTAAATAGTCTCAGCATAGGTAATACAAGGTTAATGTATTTCTTGCATGATAATCAAAAACAAGTAATAGTGAAGTGACAACAGTATACGTATTCTGTACGTGTGTCACACTTTGCTAATATTTTAATACATTTAAAGTCACATTTCTTAATAAACATCACATTAAGTTAAAATACGACATGAAAATCAAATACGCAACAATTGATGGATTATTGTGTATTGAATACACTAAATTTATTAAGGGCCAGACTAGTATAGCATAAATAATAATAATAATAATAAATAAATAAATAAATACATATAGATAGATACACGATAATATAATACTATAGATCGTCATATTCAATGAGCTAGTGACGACTACAGTATTACGTAATCTTTCTACTCAGCGGGTGATTTAGATGACCGTGCGATTTAACTGGTAAAATGCAAATATAAAAGGAAAAACGCTAAAATGCCACGACAATGCAAATATAAAAGGAAAAACGCTAAAATGCCATGACAATGCAAATATAAAAGGAAAAACGCTAAAATGCCACGACAATGCAAATTTAAAAGGAAAAACGCTAAAATGCCACGACAATGCAAATATAAAAGGAAAAACGCTAAAATGTCACGACAATGCAAATATAAAAGGAAAAACGCTAAAATGCCACGACAATGCAAATTTAAAAGGAAAAACGCTAAAATGCCACGACAATGCAAATATAAAAGGAAAAACGCTAAAATGCCACGACAATGTAAATATAAAAGGAAAAACGCTAAAATGCCACGACAATGCAAATTTAAAAGGAAAAACGCTAAAATGCCACGACAATGCAATTTTAAAAGGAAAAACGCTAAAATGCCACAACAATGCAAATTTAAAAGGGAAAACGCTAAAATGCCACGACAATACAAATTTAAAAGGTAAAACGCTAAAATGCCACGACAATGCAAATTTAAAAGGGAAAACGCAAATATAACAAGACAATTCGCTAATTTAACTGGTAAACGCTAATATAACTGGTAATCTTTAATTATTTGCATTTTACCAGGCATATTTGCATTTTCTATTTCCTAGTGACCTTAACGGTTTATTTGATGTGTTGCAAGAATGAGCTATACATTTTTACTGATAATTTTTCATGCTTTTAACTAAAGTTTAAAAATTCAAGGAAATATAGTCATGTAGGTACACACTACACAGTGTTGAGAAACAAATTAAAAATATCAACTGTACTAATATAAATGATATATGTCATTTACCAGGTTTTATAACTTTCTTTTTTATTGTAGTGTATGTGGCCCTGATCAAGTAGGCAGTAGTGAAAAGAAGACGATCAGAGTGCAGTACCCACTCTAATGCCCTAGATGATGTAAAAGTGCTCAACACTACCAATCCACCGTCTCTGACATCATCATTCACTATATTTGAGAAAGCAGACCTCATTCAGAGACATCGATCAAGATTTAGCAGACAATGAAAAGACTGTGAACATTAAAATTTAATTCTACATGTAAATTGTATATAATAATCTGCAGTGTATATAATTCACAGTTCATAGAAATAGTACATATTTCAAACAAATGTTACTCAAACAGTAGCATATTTAAACCCACAATATTCTTCTGATGGAAAAGTCTCTCTAACAAGCTGGTAAAAATTTTGCTGTTATGACTTCCAAGTCTGTGCCAAATCCACTGTACAAAGCGTCTGTAAGCCATAAATCTGTATTGTCTGAAATAAAAATACCAACTTTTAGATTCAGTTTCACTTATTATAACAGTTTATAAAATAATTAATTAGAAGATTTTACAGAGTATGATTCTAAACATTTTATATCTTCCTATATTCACAATTATTTGTATATTAAAAATATAATTGTTAATTTGTCCTGTAAATAATTCTTCTGTATATCCAATAATAATTTATATAAAAACAAATTTATGAGTTTACATGACAAAGTCTTGTGTTGTAAGTTCTGTATGTTAATAAATATAATTTGTATAAAGATACAAATTATTCATTGTAAATATACCTGTTTATAGTTATGCACATACTGAATAAAATGTTGAAATATGATTACATACTCATTTATTGGCTCGTTGTTGTCAAAAGTACCAACATTTTCCAAGAACTCGTACATGCTGACGTGAAGAACATGTCGGTTAAGGCAGTTGGAAATAAAATTGTCACTGTCTGTAATACACTGCATGTCCTCTGATAGCATCTGGGAGTGGACTGCAGGCACTTCAACACAACAAATACATTCTTCTGGTGTTGTCATTGAGGAACAATTGCCACCTAAAAAATAAGATACATTACTTACATATAAAGCAAGCATAACATGAAAAATTATACACATGGGGTACATTTATAAAGTAAATACATATGGATATAAAGTAGACTGATGGGACTGACAGTGGTTCCAGAAACAGATGGTGTAAAGCTTATGAAGGGTTTTACTATACAGTTGGGAAGAAAAAGAACAGATATGGAGCAAATGTCAATGAGAGAACATCCCATATCCGATGTGACTGGCTGATCAAAAATAGACATCTATAGGTGGCCACACCATCTTCAACAACTGGGACACCCCACAAAATACAGCAAGCCCTAAATGACCACCGACAAAAAACAAAGTGGATCAGTGGCCAAAATACTAAAACAATTTTTCAAATATGATTGAAAACTGCCTCTAATCTAGAATGGAATTGAGAAGTAATTGATTCTTGTTGTCTCGAATACATTTAAGTCAACATTTCGGGTAACTCGAAAACGTTTTCTGGATCTTCAACAGTAATTACTATGCAAATTTACCCCTGATGAATACAATTACTGACTGTGTACCCTATCTCGCCAGGTACCCATGCAAGGTGTTTCTGTCAACTTGAAAGTGCCAGTTAAAATGTTATTCATTGTTTGAAATCAACAGGTATTAAACTTCACAGGGAGCCACTTTACCAGAACTTTCTTTAAAATTTCTGAAAACTTTTCGTAGAAATGTACATAACATGCATAAATACAATGGTTAGTGGTGAGATTGGGTACTCAGCCAGTAGACCTGACAACTCAAAAGAAATGTACCAACTTGCAGACTTGTTCAAGATATGCATAATATCCCAGTAATTGTATAAGCAAATATATAAAGTTGTGGGTTTTCTGGAAAAGAGGTCAATGCTTGAGCTGTTGTGGATTGTGAATTATTTGTTTTCTGCTTCATTTGAGTGAAAATAATGTTAAAATTACTCAATTTTCTCTTTACCTAGTAAGACTCACAGTATCAATATGGCTGTAGCACTAACGAAAGTCAGATGGGCCTAGTCTTTCGTTTATAATCTCTCCTGTTCGAAATGTGTCGCGGTTAATTTTATACATGTACGAAGTAGAATCCTAAAAAAAAGGGGGACATATGAGGCACTACGACAGTCGTCTTTATTCATTAAAACTTTCGTAGATGGGGGGGGGGGGGGGGGGGGGGGGGAGGGGGGGGGGTAAGATATCATCGTCAGTACAACCAACCTGTTGACTTAAAATATTACAGTTTTTCGTTCAATCGCGTGTTGTTGTTTTTTCGAATATTTTCAACAAATAAACAAGTCTGTCTTGAGCTGGCATTGGGTTAATGGGAATTTTCGTCGATATCGGAGTCTTCGGATGTTGAATGTTCTCTTTCCTGTTGACTTTCATCATTACATAATGGCTCGAACTGATACGGCTGGATGTCTAAATCACCAACATGATTGGAGATATTGCTGTCATCACTGTCCATGATATTTATCGGCTGTTTACTGTCTAACTTCGATCGCTCATGATCGTTTATCATGGAAGCCATCCTTTGGCGCATGTGACGTCACGTAATCATGTGACCACTTAGCTCATTAAAATGTATAGGTCAGAGATCGGGGCGATTTCAAAAGGTAATAATCAATAAAATAGGCGTCCTAGGGGGTTATTTTCAATTAAGACAATGTTTATAGTTTATTTAATGACCAAATCAAACAAAATTGAGAAATTTATATTTTGTGTCATTAGTCCTTTAAGACAGTTCAAAATGTATTCAGACATGTTAAGACAGTTCAAAATGTGTTCAGACAGTTCAAAATGTATTCAGACATGTTAAGACAGTTCAGAATGTGTTCAGACAGTTCAGAATGTATTCAGACATGTTAAGACAGTTCAGAATGTGTTCAGACAGTTCAGAATGTGTTCAGACAGTTCAAAATGTATTCAGACATGTTAAGACAGTTCAGAATGTGTTCAGACAGTTCAGAAGGTGTCCACACATGTTAAGACAATTCAGAATGTGTCCATGCATGTTCAGACATGTTAAGACAGTTCAGAAAGTGTCCAGACAATTTCATAAACTGTTAAAGACAGTTCAGACATACTAAGACAATGTTCAGTAATTTTAAGACAAAGTTAAGAACTTTAAGAATGTTTGGAACTTTTTCAGAATTCTTAGCACAAAAACTGGTCTATTTAGGCTTTGTAGTTAGTCCAGTCAATTTGCGAAAAACCCTGAACAAATTGCAACAGAAAAATAAAGTAGCCTATTATCTTTATACGTTTGTATGTTTTAAGAAATATAAAAAGTCGCCATAAAAATGATATGGAGAAATGCATGAATTTAATCACGAAAAATTAATGATTTGGTTGAGAAAACTATTGACGGCCTTTGCACTCAGTACGCTATTATAAAATACGAAATTGTCTTGGGTATTGCAGACAATGAATAGAATTAAACACATTGTTATTGAAAATTATTCATGAAATGTTTAGTATATCAATATAAAGAGAGAAAAAAACACGTTACTGTTTTCCGAACCGAATTATTTTTGTAAAACGCTCTGAAACTTTTAAACATTAAATTGGCAATCATAGCACATTTTTAAAATTAATATAAACAAAATATATATGTTATAGGCATTTTTAAATGTATGACTAATACATCAACTCTTCTATTAAAGCATATCATGTTTAACCTTAAATGTTCCTATACAAGGAAAGTTATATTCGGAGACTAGGAATAGGTATTTTTTTTTAGGTTTTATTTAGATAATGCAGAATGATTTGTTTCCTGCATAATTTTCAGGAAGAAAATCTTATAACTGTCCGTGCATCAGTAGGGCATTTTCTTTCTTTCGTCCCAGCTCCTATGCCCCTGCATTATAATATATTTATATAGTAAACACAAATTGCTGAAATCTTATCTTTTTTTTTTTCTCAACCAAGTATCAACAAAAAACACATACAGTAAGACTGTTTTATATTGACCTATTCTGAGGGCCAAAAATTTGTCATTTTCATAATTGAAAGTGACAACTGGTCAAAGCTGTACAGCATGTGATATCTACAGTTAATATGAACCATTGTTTATTGATTTCACAGGATTTTAGTAGAAGAATTTTACCAAATTTAATACAACTTTTATCTTAACATACCAACGATGCTGTCCGAAAAATAAGTTCAATGACAACTTGAGGTTCATCTGAGCCTGAATCGCTCACATAGTTGTTCGTGCACTACTAGTATTTGAGTTCACAAATTTTGTAGTGTCGGAGACAAAAAAAAAAGAGGAATCTTTATAGAGAATCTCCCATACATAATTTGATTTACTTTAAAAATCAATTGGCCTAGCCAATCTAATTAAAATTAGATCTACACACTTGCTCCCTATTTTCTATCTTTCTTTTTTTTTTGGTCGCTCATGTAGTAGAGCGACAAAGAAAAGGATAGAAAATAGGGAGCAAGTGTGTAGATCTAATTTTAATTAGATTGATGGCCTAGCAGATTAAGAGGAAATGATAAAAATATGAAATTTTAAGGGTGAAAACGCATGACAGTAGCTTAGGGGTTTCTCCTTGTTGTCATGGTAACTGCACATTGCAATTTTGATCATGTATACTATTTAAAATAAAACCATATTTGTTTCTGAAGATATGCTTTAAAATAGATGTCAATATTATTTTAATATACAAATTTGTACGACAGAACTGAAGAAGTTATCTCCCTTTAAAGGGTAAAAATGTGCCAAATTATAAAGGCTAAAAAATATACTTAGTCCTTAATATATCCATGGTGACTTTTTTTCTGGTAAAGGGGATAGTAAAGTTGCTAAAACACCACTTAGAAATTCTTTTGCAATTTGTTCCCAGTTCTGCCAGTTTTATCATATATTGACTAAGTATGTTTATGTTTATTATTTTATATATCCTTCCATACAGCTACATTCAACTATGAATTCTATTTATGAATAGGAATCAAATTCCAATGGCAGTAACAACAATGAACAGTCGGAGTATAACAGAAATGTCCACACCCTTCAGCCAAAACAGCAAATATGCAGACAGTGTCTTGCTGGACAAGGGGTAAGAATGATTTTTCTTTCAAACACTAGCGTGCCAAAAGTATTTCAATTTTTTAAGAATACTCTATATTATTAGTTCACCTGGACCAAAGGTCCAGGTGAACTATTGCCATCACTTGGCGTCCGTCGTCTGTAAACTTTTCACATTTCAAGCTTCTTCTCCGAAACCACTTGGCCGATTGGAACCGAACTTAGCAGGAATGTTCCTTGGATGGTCCTCTACAAAGTTACTTTTTTCGTTCCAGTCGGAAATTCAATATGGCTACCAGGGCCAATAATATGCTCTGATTGGCTGAAATTTCAAAGATCTTCTTCTCTGAAACTAATGAACTGACTGAACCCAAACTGTAAAGGAATGATCATTGGAATGTCCTTTACCAAGTTACTGTTTTTTATGCCGATCGGAAATCCAAGATGGCCACCATCGCAGGACATAGATTAACATTGGACCCTATGGGAAAATGTTCAAATGCCTTCTTCTCAGAAACTACAAATATGATTAAAGCCAAACTGTACATGAATGTTCATTGGATGGTCCTCTACAATCTTAAGGTTTTTTGTTCCGATATGAAATTCAAAATGGCGGCTACGGCAGGACTTAGTTTAACATTGGACCCTATGGGAAAAATGTTTCAAAATGCTTCTTCTCTGAAACCACTTGGACAGTTGAAACCAAACTGCTCAGGAATGATCATTGGAAGGTCCTCTACAAGGTGTGTGTTTTTTATGCCGATTCGAAATCCAAGATGGCCACCACCGCAGGACATAGATTAACATTGGACCCTATGGGAAAATGTTCAAATGCCTTCTTCTCAGAAACTACAAATATGATTAAAGCCAAACTGTACATGAATGTTCATTGGATGGTCCTCTACAAACTGTACGTTTTTTGTTCCGATATGAAATTCAAAATGGCGGCTACGGCAGGACTTAGTTTAACATTGGACCCTAAGGGGAAAATGTTTCAAAATGCTTCTTCTCTGAAACCACTAGGACAGTTGAAACCAAACTGCCCAGGAATGATCATTGGAAGGTCCTCTACAAATTTTATGTTTTTTATGCCGATCGAAAATCCAAGATGGCCGCCACCGCAATACATAGATTAACATTGGACCCTATGGGAAAATGTTCAAATGCCTTCTTCTCAGAAACTACAAATATTATTAAAGCCAAACTGTACATGAATGTTCATTGGATGGTCCTCTACAAACTTTACGGTTTTTGTTCCGATAAGAAATTCAAAATGGCGGCTACGGCAGGACTTAGTTTAACATTGGACCCTACGGGAAAAATGTTTCAAAACGCTTCTTCTCTGAAACCACTGGGATAATTGAAACCAAACTGCCCAGGAATGATCATTGGAAGGTCCTCTACAAAGTTTCTGTTTTTTTATGCCGATCGAAAATTCAAGATGGCCGCCACCGTAGGACATAGATTAACATTGGACCCTATGGGAAAATGTTCAAATGCCTTCTTCTCAGAAACTACAAATATGATTAAAGCCAAACTGTACATGAATGTTCATTGGATGGTCCTCTACAATCTTAAGGTTTTTTGTTCCGATATGAAATTCAAAATGGCGGCTACGGCAGGACTTAGTTTAACATTGGACCCTATGGGAAAAATGTTTCAAAATGCTTCTTCTCTGAAACCACTTGGACAGTTGAAACCAAAGTGCCCAGGAATGATCATTGGAAGGTCCTCTACAAGGTGTGTGTTTTTTATGCCGATCGGAAATCCAAGATGGCCGCCCCCGCAGGACATAGATTAACATTGGACCCTATGGGAAAATATTCAAATGCCTTCTTCTCAGAAACTACAAATATGATTAAAGCCAAACTGTACATGAATGTTCATTAGATGGTCCTCTACAAACTTTACGTTTTTTGTTCCGGTATGAAATTCAAAATGGCGGCTACGGCAGGACTTAGTTTAACATTGGACCCTATGGGAAAAATGTTTCAAAACGCTTCTTCTCTGAAACCACTTGGATAATTGAAACCAAACTGCCCAGGAATGATCATTGGAAGGTCCTCTACAAGGTGTGTGTTTGTTATGCCGATCGGAAATCCAAGATGGCCACCACCGCAGGACATAGATTAACATTGGACCCTATGGGAAAATGTTCAAATGCCTTCTTCTCAGAAACTACAAATATGATTAAAGCCAAACTGTACATGAATGTTCATTGGATGGTCCTTTACAAACTGTACGTTTTTTGTTCCGATATGAAATTCAAAATGGCGGCTACGGCAGGACTTAGTTTAACATTGAACCCTATGGGGAAAATGTTTCAAAATGCTTCTTCTCTGAAACCACTAGGACAGTTGAAATCAAACTGCCCAGGAATGGTCATTGGAAGATCTTCTGTTTTTTATGCCGATCGGAAATCCAAGATGGCTGCCACCACAGGTCATAGTATTAACACAGAACCATATGGAGAAAATACAGAAATATATTCTTCTCTGAAGCTATTGCACTGATTGAACCTAAACTGTGCATCAATCATTGGAAGGTCCTTTACAAACTGTGTTTTTTATGTTGATCGTAATTCCAAGATGGCTACCACTGCAGGACATAGTTTTTACATAGGACCAATTGTTTTTTTTTATTACCAGGTGAACGATACAGGCTCTTGAGAGCCTCTGGTTACTATATAACTATAAGAGTTTGTTACTTGTTCAAAATACATTACATTATATAAAACTCATTGAAAGCTAAATATTATACATTTTTGTACTTTGCAAAGTTTGAGTTTTTGGTGCTGATCAGAAATTTAGCATGGCTGTCATGGCCAATAATGTGTTCTGACTGGAAATTACCGTATTTAGGGTTGTATAATGTGCACCCCCTCTTGGCCTTGAAAATCTCTAGAAAAAAACTAGTTCGTGTCTATAATGCGCATGGACTTTTAAAAAAATCGCTGTCGGAAATGTAAGAATTAGATATCAATCGTATATATTTTTCAGTCCTTTGAGCATGTTTCATTTGCTGGGAGAATTTAAGAACCATTTATCTCTTTTCATCTTCAATAAAGTTGCAAAATATTAAATGTGTTGGGTTTTATTGGCGGACATGTGATTTCCTGGTCTGGGAAAGAGTGAAACACATTGTTCCTGTTTATAATGCGCACCCCTCCTACAAATTAAAGAATCTGGGCAAAATCCTGCACATTATACAACCCTAAATACGGTATTTAAAAAAAACTTCTCAGAAACCACTAGGCAGATTTGGTTATGATATTGTAGAAATGTTCATTAGAAAAGATGGTCTTGTACTAGTTTTGAGTTTTAAATGTCGATAAAAAAAACAAGATGACCACCATGGCAGTATTAAGCATACACTGTAGTATCTCATGTGGAAATGAATAAAAGATTTTTAGCACACCTATTGTCATCACTATGCATCCGTTGTTGTCTGTGAACTTTTCACATTTCTATCATTATGGTCATTGTACTGGATGGTCCCTTAGAAAGTTGGAATTTTTTATAGGGATCAGAAATCCAAGATGGCAACCACCTCGGTTTTTACATGTAGTATACAACCATATGGAAAAATGAATAAATGTTTTTATTTTGAAACTACAAAAATATTAATGATAATCATGTGAGTGATACAGGCTCTGTGAGCCTCTGGTTTATTGCAAAAAGGAGCCTTATAAAAGGGGGACTACTGTGTGTAGTCCCTTTAGTTAAATATATATTAATATTGATTCAAATATACATGTAGTATAATTCAGTTATACATTGTAAAAGAAATAATTGTAGACTCTGAAATGTTCTTTATCGTTTTAGGGTCATTTCATGCATATTTCAACAGATGGAAACAACAACACATGACACTGAAGACTTGTTAGACAGACACTCATTGATCTCATTTGGACCTAATGCAATGTTTACAGCTTGCCTCAAGATATATTGTTGTAGTACCTTGTGTTTATAGTGTTGGAATATTTGATTCTGGTGTGTAGTTACAAGTTGTTTTCAAACAGACTTTAGCTTGTGTATAGACACAAGTTAATTTAAAACATTTTGATACAACTTTAGAATATTGTTTAGTTACTAAAAATGTTTTAATAAAACAAACCTTTTCTTAGAAACTACAATATATTAGTGATAATAAGGTGAGTGATTCAGGCTGTGTGAGCCTCTGGTTATTTTGTGGTTAAGACGCATGAATGTTTATATTAATGGTGAGAACTAAATTATTATTATTTTTATATCAACATAAACATGTACATTGAAATTTGTCTAAACCAAACCCACTTGGTGCCACCGTAGTTGTGATCATATGGTAGTTAGATTTACAACTACTGTACCTGTGCAATCAGTGCCTATCACCACTAAAGGTGTGATTTCAAATCCTACTCATGGTGAGGTGTACACGATACAACATATAATATGTGATAAAGTTTGTCAGTTTCTTGCGACAGATCGGTGGTTTTCACCGGGTACTCTGCTTTCCTCCATCAATAAAGCTGACCGCCATGATATACATTTTGTAACTTAAATATTGTTGAAAATTGCATTAAACACCATTACCATATATAGCCAAGCTCACTGGGGGCCAACCTTTGTGCTTGTAATGACAGGTGTTCGCTTTATACAGGTTAAATTAACAAAGATTTCCTACATTGGGACAGGATTCCAGTTTATTCAGAGTTTGGTTTAGACAGGTTTCACTGTATATCATATTCCATTACTCAGTAGTTATTTATGGAGAGATGGGGTTAGGGCTGTTAGCGTTTAAAACCACTTTCAACAGGATTTCATTTACTGGTATATTGTGATGATGTGTTTTTTTGTTGGACAGACTTGATCACATGTATCAAGTACACCTCACCACAGGCTGACACTAAAGACATGGGTAGATGTGACAGACTTGATCACATGTATCAAGTACACCTCACCACAGGCTGACACTAAAGACATGGGTAGATGTGACAGACTTGATCACATGTATCAAGTACACCTCACCACAGGCTGACACTAAAGACATGGGTAGATGTGACAGACTTGATCACATGTATCAAGTACACCTCACCGCAGGCTGACACTAAAGACATGGGTAGATGTGACAGACTTGATCACATGTATCAAGTACACCTCACCACAGGCTGACACTAAAGACATGGGTAGATGTGACAGACTTGATCACATGTATCAAGTACACCTCACCACAGGCTGACACTAAATACATGGGTAGATGTGACAGACTTGATCACATGTATCAAGTACACCTCACCACAGGCTGACACTAAATACATGGGTAGATGTGACAGACTTGATCACATGTATCAAGTACACCTCACCACAGGCTGACACTAAATACATGGGTAGATGTGGCAGACTTGATCACATGTATCAAGTACACCTCACCACAGGCTGACACTAAAGACATGGGTAGATGTGACAGACTTGATCACATGTATCAAGTACACCTCACCACAGGCTGACACTAAAGACATGGGTAGATGTGACAGACTTGATCACATGTATCAAGTACACCTCACCACAGGCTGACACTAAATACATGGGTAGATGTGACAGACTTGATCACATGTATCAAATACACCTCACCACAGGCTGACACTAAATACATGGGTAGATGTGACAGACTTGATCACATGTATCAAGTACACCTCACCACAGGCTGACACTAAATACATGAGTAGATGTGACAGACTTGATCACATGTATCAAGTACACCTCGCCACAGGCTGACACTAAAGACATGGGTAGATGTGACAGACTTGATCACATGTATCAAGTACACCTCACCACAGGCTGACACTAAATACATGGGTAGATGTGACAGACTTGATCACATGTATCAAGTACACCTCACCACAGGCTGACACTAAAGACATGGGTAGATGTGACAGACTTGATCACATGTATCAAATACACCTCACCACAGGCTGACACTAAATACATGGGTAGATGTGACAGACTTGATCACATGTATCAAATACACCTCACCACAGGCTGACACTAAATACATGGGTAGATGTGACAGACTTGATCACATGTATCAAGTACACCTCACCACAGGCTGACACTAAATACATGAGTAGATGTGACAGACTTGATCACATGTATCAAGTACACCTCGCCACAGGCTGACACTAAAGACATGGGTAGATGTGACAGACTTGATCACATGTATCAAATACACCTCACCACAGGCTGACACTAAATACATGGGTAGATGTGACAGACTTGATCACATGTATCAAGTACACCTCACCACAGGCTGACACTAAAGACATGGGTAGATGTGACAGACTTGATCACATGTATCAAATACACCTCACCACAGGCTGACACTAAATACATGGGTAGATGTGACAGACTTGATCACATGTATCAAGTACACCTCACCACAGGCTGACACTAAATACATGGGTAGATGTGACAGACTTGATCACATGTATCAAGTACACCTCACCACAGGCTGACACTAAAGACATGGGTAGATGTGACAGACTTGATCACATGTATCAAGTACACCTCACCACAGGCTGACACTAAATACATGGGTAGATGTAAATCTAACTAACATAGGATCATATAATACATATGTCCTTCTTATATGAATGTAAATCTACATGTTTATTACACATAAATTGGTATTACTTAAATACAAATACATTCATAGTACATATATTAACATACCTCCTTATTACTTTAATACACAAATTTGTCTATGAGTTACATAAACACACATTAATTTGTCAATTAGCTACATAAACACACATTAATTTGTCTATGAGTTACATAAACACACATTAATTTGTCTATTAGTTACATAAACACACATTAATTTGTTTATGAGTTACATAAACAGACATTAATTTGTACTTTCATAGACATAGATATGTATTGTTTATTACAAATATATGTGTATTATAAATTACTTTATTATAAATATACTTGTGTTACATACACATACATGTGTATTACTTTATTATAAATATACTTGTGTTACATACACATACATGTGTATTACTTTATTATAAATATACTTGTGTTACATACACATACATGTGTATTACTTTATTATAAATATACTTGTGTTACATACACATACATGTGTATTACTTTATTATAAATATACTTGTGTTACATACACATACATGTGTATTACTTTATTATAAATATACTTGTGTTACATACACATACATGTGTATTACTTTATTATAAATATACTTGTGTTACATACACATATATGTATATTATTTTATTACAGTATAATTGTATTACTGGCATACACATACATGTG
The DNA here is from genome assembly GCA_963383655.1 of Bathymodiolus septemdierum. Classification (NCBI taxonomy): domain Eukaryota; kingdom Metazoa; phylum Mollusca; class Bivalvia; order Mytilida; family Modiolidae; genus Bathymodiolus; species Bathymodiolus septemdierum. Next base: position 81,705,178 of record OY726520.1, read on the forward strand.
GATTACTTTATTCCAAATACACTAACAGAATATATTTGTTTAATTCCGCTGAATATTTAACAGCCAGTAAAACAGTGGCATGCAAGCAGGTTCAGAACTCAGTTCAGACCACCTCGTTCATTTGATTTCCAAGACTTTGATCAATCTAGGAAAACAGGAAAAATCTTTTCAAAGAAGTGTATTTCTGGAGCAAAATCAAAAATAGAATAAATCACCGTTTTGCTACAATATACAACATGTAAAAAAATAATGCAAATAAATTTGAAATATATACATTTCAACCATTTCAAACATAACGACTGACCTTTAGCATTGGTTGAAAGAAGAAACCCGAGTAATTCGGAATTACATCTGTGACGTGATAAACTATTTAAAGAAGTGATTTTCTCTCGAGCGAGGTATTTGCTTAGACAAATACCACGCTATACGGATTTCCCAAGGACAAATACCCCTGCGATGGGGGAAAAGCGGAACAATCTAAGAATTGGTTTAAAAAAAAAAAAAATCTTTTATCAACCAATCAGAAGACAGCATTCATATATAAGGTGGAATTTATGGCATATACATACACATGGATTGAATTTATTACAAATATAATTGTATTACTGGCATACATATACACATGGATTGAATTTATTACAAATACATTGTGTTTCTTACATAAGCATACATGTAGATGCATATTACATTAATTTTTGTATTGATGAAAACAACACCTTAAATATTTAGTACCTTTGCATGTCAAAATTTTATTATCTATAAATAGAATATTATTATGTAAGGAATAATTATATAAGAAGTTTTTGATTCTATTTTGTCCATTCAGATTACTTTGTAGCAGAATCTTACTACAATATTAATTAGGCAGAACCTTATTTTGAATGTCCTATGCATATCTATGATAAATCAATTGTACTGTGTATGCCAGACAACATGTTGTTGATTATTTGTGGAATATCAATATGTTAAATTTTGTTTTGGATATATTTTTTTACTGTATATTCAATATTAGTGTTGTTTTATTTTAGCATTTTATATACTCTTAATACTGTGTCTGATGTTCACATACCAGGTAATTTTATCATATTATCATTGATGTCAAGTTTTATGTTCTAAAACCATTATTGTTTTATACTTTTTAAACATGATATGTATTTTATAATTTTATCAGCATTTAATAGTCATTTGATAGCATGTAGTTTTGATCAATTTTAAGATAACCAAAGCTGAGCTATTTTTGCTGTAATATTGAATTTATAAAATAAATTAAGCATTTTAGATAATGTTAGTTGTGTATTCAATCATTACTTAATAATTTTTGAGTCTGTATCACTTAATTTAGTTTAAATGAAAATATTACCTAAAACATTTCATCTAGAGATCAGTGGAAGTGATTTAAAAAATGGTCATGAATAACAATTTGGGAAGGACCATTCAGTAATGATGCATGTATTATCTGAATATATGTAGGTTAATGGTTTCTAAAAGAAATATTTTTACACATTTCCTGTAGAATTATATATGGTGAATTATAGTCTGTTGTGACTATCTTTGACATGATTGTTTTCCAAGCAAAAACAATTAAAGACATCCGCCTGTATGCTGAATTATAGTCTGTTGTGACTATCTTTGACATGATTGTTTTCCAAACAAAAACAATTAAAGACATCCGCCTGTATGCTGAATTATAGTCTGTTGTGACTATCTTTGACATGATTGTTTTCCAAGCAAAAACAATTAAAGACATCCGCCTGTATGCTGAATTATAGTCTGTTGTGACTATCTTTGACATGATTGTTTTCCAAACAAAAACAATTAAAGACATTCGCCTGTATGCTGTCTTTATTGTGGAAGATTTTTTTTGTATTTTGGTCACTTGTTTGTCTGTAAAATGTCCATTATAAGTTTTAGCATTTTTGCCAACCACATGAAATAGATAATTTGTACTTGATCCGTCTATCATATTTCGTAAACTCTTAACATTTTAATCTCATTCAGTTAGCTCAATTATCCATATGGGCCGTCGTGATCGTATGGTAGTTGGATTTACAACTACCTATGCAATCAGTGCCTATCACCACTAACGTTGTAAGTTTGAATCTCGCTCATGGCGAGGTGTACTCGATAAAACACTTTGTGATAAAGTTTGTCAGTAATTTGCGGCAGGTCGATGGATTTCCTTGGATACACCGGTTTCCTCCACCAATAAAGCTGACTGCCACAATATAACTGAAATATTGTTGAAAGTGGCATTAAACGCCATAATCCTAACCCTCAATTACCGGTATCCATATACTTTTCAAAAGTGTTTGTTCAATAACTGCTCCCTCCATCTAAAATGATTGTAATTTATTTGTAAAAAATTTAATTTCTTCATTTTAGTTCGAAATTGGTTGAAATTTATTCTGTATATACATTTTGTATATACAATATGATAATAAATTATTAGAACACCTGACTCCAATGGTCATATGGGTTATATATATTATCATCACTTTGTGTTCATTGTTGTCTAAAATCACTTGGCCTATTGGAAGCAAACATTGCAAGAATCTTCATTAGGTGGTACTTTACAAAGATTAGAGTATTGATGATGATCAAGATTCAACATGGCTGTCAGAGTAAATAATGTGTTTTGATTGGCTAAAGTTTTTTAAATCTTCTCAGAAACTACTGGGCAGGTTTGATTATGATATTGTATTAGTGTTCAATTAGATGAACTTGCACTAGATTTCACTTTGTAGTGCTGATTGAACAAACAAGATGGTTGTTGCTGCAGATTGACCCTATGGGAAAATGAATCAAATCTATTTCTTAGTAAACATGGTATAGCTTCCTAAATATCAAATATGGGAGGTACAAAATCTAAATGTTGCAATATAATTGCTAAACAAATATAGGTTATGTGTAGAGATAATAGTATCTGGCTTACATATATCTATATGGCATGTTCACATGTTGCAGGGAAAGAAAATTTACAAACTGACAAAAAATCTTTAATCGACCAAGAAACGGCTTAAATTGTTACTAGGAGCATAATTAGGAGTTCTTTGAGGTATATGTTGTTTTAATTTTCTCAAATTTATACTTTTTCCAATTTCTGCTGATTACGAAAATAAGGCTTATTTAAACAAATAATCAATCGGGGAAAATCTCCTTCTCAGTACTACACTTGTGACTGAACTGATCTACAGTACTGAAACCTTGACCGGAATCCCTCTCCAGGTTCTAGTTTGGGCTTCCGACTCAATCAGAGGGTGACCCACTATCTCCTGGCAGGTCGCGAGTACATTAGATTTTCATCTCAATTTGGACAGGGTGTGGAGACGAGGGCTCCGACAGGATGGACCAACAACGGTACGTACATACATCACATTGGATATACCCATCCCCCTGAGATGCCCTATTACCGTAGAGGGTATCCTCATGCTTTGTGATCTTCCATATTGCCAAGATGCATGCCAATTCCTTGCGGAAGTTGGATGTCCTCTGGACTCTTACAACCGATTCGGAACTATTCAAAACGTTTTACAGGAACGAAGAACTTGCGATGGAATCTCGACCTGTTCCCTTCCTCCCTGCACCATGTCTGGATTTCGTCACAATTGGTCAGTGCAAATGATCCCCGTCTCCTGAGCCTTCAGCTTTGCCAGATTTCTCTATTAGCCCGGATCAAACCCAACCCTAGGGATACCGATTGCTCCCTCCACGATTTCTTCTGTATACCGTCAATGTTCGACATTTCTACAAAAATAGCATGAATACAATAATAATCGCCACTCTATATATATCCACTTCCCCATTACTCCTGTTTTAAAGAATTTCTCGATGGACGTGATGGTCACCTCTCGACATCTGCTGCGACTATCTATCTCTGCATATATTCATCGCCAGCTCATCAGCCTCCTGTAGGGCGGCGACTACCCCACAGACATCATGGAGCCCGTAACTACCATAGCCAATCGTGAATTTCCAGTTATAGTGTGCCTTGCATGTACAGTATAGCTGAAGATTGGGCTCTACACCCCAACGTTTTAGGACTTGATCTACATTTACCAGGGATGACTGCGTCATCACGGTCCAGAGGCAATGTATGTCGGGTTTCCACTGTGATGTCGGATATTTTTGCCCCGGTGCTTGGTTTCTCGTCAAAAATGGTTAGGGTCTCCCCACCCTCCAGTTTCATTCCCTCTATGAGACAAGGTGGAGCCCTAAGTGCTGATCTTTACAAAGTATATGTAAATCCACTACTGGACATACTAAGTAATTCAGGACTGGGTGGTAAAATCGGGAATATAAATTGCTGTGCACCTACTTGTGCGGATGATGTTGCATTAATAGCAAATAATCCCTTCGATATCCAAACAATGGTTGACATAGCTGTAGACTTCAGCAAAAGAGAGGGATATCTACTCCAACCACAAAAAAGTGTGGTAATACCGATAAACACATGTAAAAAATCAAAAATGCTAGAAATAAATGATGGTTATTGGAAACTTGATGGAAAGGATATGCCTATTGTAACTCAATCAGCCCATATCGGAATTCAAAAATCAGAGACAAATTCTACACAATCAACAGTAAATGAAAACATAAAGAAAGCCACTAGAGCCTTATACAGCCTAATGGGAGTAGGACTGCATGGAGAAAATGGAATAGATCCTGAGACTACGATATCATTATTAAGAACCTATGTACTACCTATATTATACTATGGACTTGAAATATTATTACCTACAGGCAAGATTTTGGAGCAATTGAACATACATTACAAAAAGGTATTGAAGCAAACATTATCACTTTACATAAATGTAGCGGATCCTGCCATTTATATACTATCAGGCCTATTACCGATTGAAGCAGAAATACATATAAAGTTTTAACATTTTTTGGAAACATAACAAGATCTGAACACACCTCAATTGAATGGAGACTTGCAGAGAGGCAGCTACAAGTTAAATCATATGATAGCAATAGTTGGTTTATGGATATAAGAAAAATTTGCCTAAAGTATGATATCACGGATCCATATACATATCTAGAAAATCCACTTCCAAAGTCACAATGGAAAAGTTTGATAACCAAACATGTACACTGTAATGTATGCAGACACAAGAAGATGGCGACTACAAAACTGCTTTATTTATAAGGGTCAGAGGTCAATGACAGTAAACATTATTAGTGTGCGTATGGAACATAATACATGACATCTCCCTTTTTTTTTCTTTTTTTTATGCTGAAAGTTCTGTAGCCAAACAAATGTCAAATAAATTTAAATTAGAAATTACAGTCTGAATAACGGATTGAATTAAAGTCTCTCTTGTGACTAGAAAATACTGAAATCAGCATTAAAACAAATATAGAGAACAAAATGTACAATGTCAAAAGTTTACACATAATACTCTTCGAGGTACGCAGGTTTCTTGGAAATACGTCCAGATCTCGTCATCATAGGTTGATCACTCGCCGCTGAAGTCGGAGTTTCTTGTTGGTCAGATTTTGGAGTGTTTGTATCGTTTGCGTTTTCGGAAATTGGAAAATCATTATCAAATTGAGTCTCTTGTTTTTGAAACACATTTTGACCAGTTTTCAGAATATGTCTACGGTTTCTGCGATACAGTTTATCATTTTCAGATCTCAATATAAAAGAACGTTCTCCATGATCAGTTTCTACTACAGCTGGTTCCCAATTACTTAAACCAATGTCCTTTTTGAATCGCACAATTTCTCCCAGTGAACTTCCGGAAGCGGCTTTGACTTCTTATCATAGTAGAATTTCTGAGATTTCTGACGTTTGACCAGTTCTTTTTTGTTTCGACTTTACGACTTCAGGTTTTAGCAGTTCAGACGAAACCGGAAGTTTCGTTCTCAATTGGCGGTTCATCAATAACTGTGCAGGTGACAGTCTAACTCCATCAATCGGAGAAGCCCGGTACTCCATAAGAGAAACATATACGTCACTATTGCCGTGTTCGGCTTTCTTGAACATGTCTTTCACGGTTGGCACAAAACGTTCTGCTTCCCCGTTGGATTGGGGATATCGTGGACTTGAGGTTGTATGAATAAAGTCCCATTCTTTCGCAAAATCTCTGAAACTTGCACACGCAAATTGAGGTCCATTGTCACTTACTACCTCCATAGGGATTCCATGTCTCGCAAACATGGACTTAAACGCCGAAATTGTAGATGCACTAGACAATGAGGGTAATAATGCAATTTCTGGATATTTCGAGTAATAGTCAACACAAAGTAAATAATGCTTCCCATTGAATTCCATCAAATCTGCACCTAACTTTGTCCACGAACGCCATGGAATATCATGAGGTTTGAGTGGTTCTCTGGTGTTTGCCTTTCGGAACTTGTTGCAAATACTACAATTTGAAATGAAATGCTGAATGTCATTGTTCATGTTACACCAAAAGAGAATTTCACGGGCACGCTGTTTGGTCTTCACTATACCAAGATGCGATTCGTGTAATTTCACTAACATTTCACGCTGTAGAATTTTTGGCACCATAATACGCTGACTTTTGTAAAGAAGTCCATCAAGAACAGTAATTTCATCTAGGAAATTCCAATACTTTTGTAAGCCTTCGGGTAACATCTCCTTCCGGTTCGGCCATCCGGACACTACAACCTCACTTAACTTGCACAAATTGTCATCTGCTGCAGTCGAGTCTTTGAATTCTGCTAGTTTGGCTGAAGAGATGGGTAGCTGAGTTTCTACAAGACTCACATCAAATTCATCGTCAATCAGTTCATCGTTATTATCTGAAAGAAAAGCCCTACTTAGCGTGTCGGAAATATACATTTCCTTACCCGGAACGTACACGATACGCAAATCATACCGTTGCAACTTCATTAACATACGTTGAAGACGCGGTGTAGCTCTGTAGAGAGGTTTCTCGTAGATCGCGACCAGTGGCTTATGGTCCGTTTCAATAACTACTCGACGTCCGTAAATATAGTGGTCAAATTTTTGACAACCGTAAAGAATAGCTAACATCTCGCGCTCGATTTGCGCGTATCTCTTTTGAGTCTCACTAAGCGCTTTGGAACCGTACGCGACAGGCTGTCCGTTTTGCAATAGGACCACGCCCAGTCCTTTAGAACTGGCATCGACCGAAACAGTAACCGGTTCATCAACACTGTAAAATTGCAACACGGGTGCTGTTGACACAAGTCGCTTGAGCTCGTCAAAACTTTGCTGTTGCTCGCGATTCCAATGCCACTGTACATCATTTTTCACTAATATGCGTAGCGGATCCGAAACATCTGACAAGTTGGGAATAAACTTGGCCAAATACTGCATGAGACCGAGAACGCGTTTAACACCAGCTACATCTGTCGGAGCGGGCATTTCTTGTATGGCGCGCACTTTTTCTGGACTAACTTTTAATCCGTCTTTACTGATCACGTGTCCAACGTACTGGACTTCCGGAGCACGTAGTTCAAATTTCGACTTATTCAACTTAAAGTTCATCTGTCGACACCTCTGGAGCATCTGTCGGACGCGACAGTCGTGCTGCTCGTCGTTTTCACCCCATACAAGAATATCGTCGACTATACATTCTACACCCGGTAGATCCGAAAACATCTCGCGCACTGTCTTACAAAATACTTCCGACGCGGAACTAATACCAAATGGTAGTCTACAGTAGCGAAATCGTCCAAACGGTGTATTGAACGTTAACAACTTAGAACTGTCATTATCAAGTTGGATGTGCCAGAATCCGTGAGTCGCGTCAAATCGTGAAAATACACACGCTTTCGGTAATCTCTCGATAATTTCATCAATTGTCTGTAAATGATAATGCTCTCGTTTAATGGCCCCATTAAGATCTTTCGGGTCGAGACATATCCGTAATTTTCCAGGTTTCCGAACAACTACCATACTACTAACCCAGTCGGTTGGCTCGTCTTGTTTCGCGATTACACCAAGGTTTACCATGCGGTCTAACTCTGCACGAACTTGTTCGCGAAGTGCAGCGGGCACTTTCTGGGGCGGATGAACGACCGGTTCAACGAATGGATCAAGTTGGATGTGATGTGCTTTTGGCAGTTTGCCTAGTCCTTTAAATACATCTCCATAGTCTTTAATGAGTTCATCCTTTGTCAAAGGTTTATCAACGGCACGCACACGTACAATAGCACCTAATTCCGTACACGCGTCAGCACTAAGAATCGGCTGTGTATCATTCGGCACAACGAAAAACTTAAGCACGTAGTTTCGCTTCTTGAATGTACATTTCAATACTGTTGTACCTACATGATTGATTCTATGTCCATCATATGTAACAAGTTTAACTCCGGTCTTTTCTAAAGTTGAATTCGGCAACGACACACTACGGAACAATTTATCTGAGATAATGTTTGCTTGAGCACCGGTATCTAGTTTAAACATGATGGATTTCTGATTGATTGTAACTGATTCTTTCCAATCTTCACTCTGTTGAACACTATCAACGCTGACGGTACCAATGAAAAGTTCATCACAGCTGTCATCAAATGTTGAATCATAATGTAACGCATCAACTTTCTTCCTTCGTGCTGACATACAATACTTTGCAAAATGATTTTTCTTCTTGCAGGCATGACACTCTTTACCAAATGCAGGGCAGTTCCTTGGACCATGAGTCCTACCACAGTTTTTACACAACGCCTGCTTTGCAGTACTTCCAGCACTTTGATTTTGACTTCGATAATTTAAAGTCTTTGGTTTTACTTTACGGACTTGTTTAATGGCATGCACTGAATGTTCATCTGTAGATTTTAACGATTTTAATTGTTGAGAACTTACTTCTTGGGCTCGACAAATGTCGATAGCTTTTATTAATGTCAATTCTGCTTCCCGTAGAAGCCTGGCCCTACATCCTTCGTTCTGAATACCACAAACAATACGATCGCGAATTAAACCATCTGATAAATGTTCAAACTCACATGGTTTAGCTTTTGTCTTTAAGTCCGTGACATAACTGTCAATACTTTCGTGTTGTCCTTGATTTCGAGTAAAGAAAACATGCCGAATATAAGTCAAGTTCTTTCTAGGTTCACAATACTCCTTGAATTTTATTTTCAATACATCAATTTTCTGCCTATCATCTGCCACAATGTCAAAAGTATTGTACACACGTTGTGCGTCGGGACCGGCTACATGCAAGAATGTCGCAACTTGCACTTTCTCAGCTTTTTCTTCGATTCCGATCGCTGTTAGGTAGAGTTCGAATGATTGGATCCATTCCTTAAAGTTTTCTGCTAAATTCCCTTCCAAATTTAACGCTCCTGGAGGCTTAAGTTGCTCCATGTTTTCGTTTTACACTCTGACACCATGTAATGTATGCAGACACAAGAAGATGGCGACTACAAAACTGCTTTATTTATAAGAGTCAGAGGTCAATGACAGTAAACATTATTAGTGTGCGTATGGAACACAATACATGACATACACCAATATTGGAAAAATGCAATTGAGGAAAATATGTTGTTATACACCAGCTTAAAATACTTAGACTCTAACTATAACATAGGTAGAATACATCCATTATTGAAATCGCAAAGTGCCAACATACAGGACATCAGAAGAATACCAACTCGGCTAAAAATTGTTACAGGAACATATATTCTACAGACAAATAGAGCTGTTTATTCCAAACATCTTATTTCTGCAACTTGTAAGCTATGTAGAAATGCAGCCGAAACCTTACAACATTTTGTATTATGCTGTGAGGCATTGCAGGATATTAGGAAGCCATTAACCAAGAGGATAATAGACGTAGGTAGTGAAGTATTGGCAAAAATCAAGGCAAGTCAGCCAATAGATATACTAAAACTTATTATAAATCCGTTTATTTATGTCAATAAGTATGACAGAACCCATAAGAAGTCTCTGGATACCATTGGAGAAGTGCTGGAACCTTTATGTAGACAATTATTATATAAAATCCATAACAAACGATACGAACTCTTAGGCTTAATGGAGAATAAGAAAAAGGAGAATGGGAAAAAGAACTGATATATTAACATATAATGAAGCTATTAATAGGTGATCAACCCGGTATATGATTTCCTAATGGATGCTTATTTAGTAACCGTCCTGGAGAGTGCGCACATGGACTGCAAAATCCCACTTTATCAAATGTTTTAGATTTTAGATAAGATCCTTCTTTTATTCAAATCTTTTAGATTTTAGATAAGATCCTACTTTTTCAAATCTTTTAGATTTTAGATTATACATTTTAGATTTTAGATAAGATCCTACTTTTTCAAATCTTTTAGATTTTAGTTTATTTATCTGCTAGATCTATAACAACCAGTGTATATACATATTTTATGAGTCGTTTTATGTGACTGTGATAGGAACTTTTATAAATATTTATTATACGCGACGCTATATATTATGGTGGTGAATTGACATATTATGTGTTTTATATTGTGGTGATAGTGACTTTTATGTATCCTAGATAGTGACTTTTATATATATATTTTACGCGTCGTATTTATTATAGTGGTGGATTAACCTTCTTCTTTTATTGAGGTGTGCCTTGATTGGCAGAAATTCGTCTACAGATACAGATACAGATATGGTCCCGGTTGCGACAGCACTTCAACCGATAATGGTCAGCCGTGGATTTTTCGACGATCGATGATTATACCGGATTCTTCCTTCACGTGACAGTATCTTAAATCTCCCTGTGACCACCGTAGTATCCAGTTGGTACATCGCATCTGGAAACAGGCCAAGGAAAATACAAGAACAACCGAGACGGACATTATCATGTCTCCGGGTAAATGATGAACCTCCATATCATTCTGCCTGAGTTTTGTCAACCATTAGTGATAGTCTAACAGTAAAACCAGTAGTCATCCCTGTTAGACTAGGGAAATTTTCGCGATTGTCGAAATCCAATAATTTATCGAGTGTACAGGTACAAATGTATATACATGTAACATCAGATACACTATTTTGAATGAGGAAGGAATTATCGCAAAGGGTCATGTGATCTGTTTAATTACAGTTTAATTAATAAACAAACTAATTGACCCCACCCCATATATATAACACACCTTCTCTTCAAAATCTCGATGTTGAAGTTGGGAGGAGGGTAATTTATGGTCATCTGAATTATATTTTACGATTATTTTTTATTTTAATTAAATGCTAGTTAATTAGGCAAATATATTTAATTGGTGGTCGTCTGCTGTAGTAGATGTGGAGTAAGTGTTATATCCATAACAAGAACTATCTTTAAAAAAAGATGTACGACGAAGCACACATATTATATTCTTCTATGAACAGTATTTCACTGAAATAGCATAAACATATTGGTTTTATAGGATTTGATAAGACATGTAAAACCTTGCATCCTACTTAATGTGCAAGGAATCGTTAATAAATAGTAACAGCGTCCATCTTGGCCCGAGGACGGGACTGCCAGACAAAATTTTGAAAGGGGATCACCAAAGGATTATTTTAGCAAAGCTTGAATCCAATTGGCCCAGTAGTTTAAGAGGAAGAAAATAAAAATTTCATCCACCTTTTCTGTTTTTAGCAACAGTGGCCATGTTGGTTGGATGTCTGGATTGCCGGACACAATTTTGAAAGAGGGTCCTCAAAAGACTAAGCAAAGTGTAGTTCCAATTGGCCCAGTAGTTTCAGAGATGAAGATTTTTTAAATTGCATCCCCTTTTTTATTTTTAGTAACAGCGACCTTGTTGGTTGGAGGTCGGGACCGGCGGACACAATTTTGGAAGGGGTTCACCAACTGACCATTCCACCAAAGTTTGGTCTTAAGTGGCCAAGTGGTTTCAGAGGAGAATATTTTTAGTAATTGTGTACGGACGGACGACCGACGCAAAGTGATGACAAAGTCTCACCTGATCTTTTGGGTCAGGTGAGCTAAAACAAAAGGGGGGTGCATATTATTTCCTATCCATGGTAAAATCTCAAAAAATTCATGGCTTCAACAATTACTTATTAACATGTAATAAATGAAATCGCACTTTCTGAGAATTTAATACCCCCAGTCGCTCACCTAAAGATTACATAATACCTTGAAAATAAAACTTTACGACATATAATACTTTGGTTAAAGAGAATATCTCTTAAATTTAAAGTTTAATACAGATATACCATTAAAAGTAATCATATTATCAGTTATACTCGAACTCCCTTTGTCTGTACGGCGCGTAGGACGACGGACGCAACCAATCAAAAAACTACTAAATGACTTGCTTATTACAAGTGCCTTAAATCCGACTTGCTTATTACAAAGTGCTTTAAATCCGACATGCTTATTACAAGTCAATGATTTTCCTACTCATTTGTATCTGGGGTCCGGGTCCCTTATATTTGGGAAAATTAGCGCGTAAATGATGTGAATTGGGAAAAGATGAGAAGAGCAATACACTGGTTTATTAGTTTGGAGGTCCAGTAATAGAATAGCAATCATACTGTGCCAAGGTTAATGCCAACAGTAACAAATTCTTGTGATGAGGAAGAATGACCACAAAACAGTTCATAAAACTTACATTAATACCCTTGGTGTACCACACTGTCATATAGCCATGGGTATTTTTGTTCATTTTGCATTGAACTGAACACTCTGGAGCACAACTGTCCGAATCAGAGTGACAGTCAGATTGCGAATATCAACATCACCACTATTTGCACTATTTACATGTTGTATGATGTCATTTGAAGCTGTGTTAGGTAATAAAGAATTTGAATTGGTTGTTTTTGGAGTGACATTCGCAGTGTCTTCAGCTTCTGGGCATGGTGTACCAGTACTTAGTGTCGTTGACCGGGTTGACTCCACCTAATCCCACTTTTTTTTAAATTCATTAAAGAAATCTAAAAGTTCAAGTGGGAATAGCTGTAATTAGTGTATAAACAATGTGCAAACATTGGGGCTTAGGGTGTATAAACAAAAACTCATTAACTTCAGGTAAACCTTGATTAGAGAATGGAGAACTAATATATATTAATTTATCATTTATATTCAAAAAACAACAACCATAGAGATAAGTATATATACATGTACATGTACATGAATAAGTGATATCTCTATCAAGACATTTATATTTCAACATCCATAGAACTTATTATTTATTTTTTAAACTACATGAAATAATAAACAAGCATGTCTTAGCTATAAATGTTTGTTACTATTCATTTTGTAATGAAATTCTTATGATTCATGTTTTTTTTCAAAGGTACAAATATTTTTTAATATAATACCCCCAGCAAAGCTATTGTAAATGCGGCCTCTAATATCACATACCGGCCGCTAATAGAGGCCGATGATACAGGCCGTTAATAGGGGCCGATGTACTTTAATAATTTGACCCATTTTTGGGACAAGGTTGATATCGTTTACGTAATGCATTTCTCAGACGTTACACTATTGTTCGAACAGTGGATTATTTTTAAGAATCTAGTTTATTCTTATGTTCTTGAATATATGAACTTTAACCTTTTTCTGTTTCAGGCTTATAAACGCCTTTTACTTATTATTGGGCTTTCGTGTCTCGAACCACTGCCGGGCTTTTCAAAGTCTATTTTGAGTTTCAAAACTTCCATCTAACCACTCGGCTACAGTGACCACACTACTATACGCTATAATTAGTATATTTGACTCTTGATAGTAAGCTTTGTAAAAAAAAAATCAACAATTTCTTTAAAAAAGCAATATACAAGACACGATACAAGTATTTCAGATCTGGCATAATTTATGTTCAGAACTGACGAGTATGTGAACTTTTAAAATGTATTCTCGCAATACAAAAACAACTAACGAACCGACCGCAAGTAATAACAAATCAGACAGACCACAGGTGATGATTTGGGACACTTGAAAGACCTTGAAATATCTAGATATAAACGATTCTTTTCATTTGAAAGTACTTGAAATATAAACGAGAACCGAAAGGACGTTGACCGATAAACATGTGTCGTTTTATTTGTGTTAATTGTTGTCTTATTTGACTTTCTAAACATTAAAAGTGTAAAAACATATGTCATACCATATATTTTTTCAACAACACTATTATTGTACAAGTTAGATACATTATTATTGAAACAAAGGAATTTGCCCGTATTGGATATAACGGGTTTCTTTTTCCGCATCCGTCACTGTCATCAAAGAGCTCCGGCCGAAAATGTTCTGTCAGCTTCCGGTACAAGTCACTTAGGCATGATTGACATAGAGGCGACGACAAAAAGTAAGTATTATGATCACATAGTATTATCATATCTTGAATCCAGAAGATGTCGTTATCTGTCGATTATTTTTGTTTGTTTTTACCTATATGTTACTGTGGTCAACTTCATCGATTACTCAGATATGGATAAAATGATGGACATAAACAATGACAAATGCTAATAATGAGATTGAAATCATCAAATAAAGCTATAAAAAGTAGTCTATATGTGTAATTAAAGTACACAAACCCTTTGGTAATGCTTATATACATGATAGTTTGCACTGGCGTGCCACCATGCACGTCCGTAGGCGGGGTCTGAATAAAATGAGGCAAAGGGGGTGAATTTAGACAAATTTTGAAGAAAAGAAATATTTGCTTTCAAAGGTTACACTTGCCATTTCAGAAGTGAGGCATTTGCCTCATTTGCCTCCATTGCGCTACGGCCATGCCATGAATAGTTTTAGACTTACTACAGTGAAAAACACAATACTTATTTACGTACATTCGTTCCGGCAAGTAGACCAAGATCCTGAGTTAGAGTCCTTGTCAGACTGGGTTAGAACAATTAGGTCTCTAGTACAAGGTCGGATTCACAAACTCAAAAATTGTGTTAATAGTCTACCTAAGTCTGTATTTAAAGACCAAGAAGCTGTTAAGTGTCTTTCCTCTCTTCATGACAAATATGTTATCGTTCCTGCGGACAAGGCTTCCAACAATATCGTGTTTGTATGTAAATCATATTACTTCGAATGCCTAATCAAGGAATTAGGCATAGATAGCAACACCTCTAGTAATACCACATACAAACCAACTTCGTTCGACAAAGATGAAATCCTAGCTAACCACAGATCATTCATGACCTCTTTAAACATTCCCTCTGGTAAAGAGTCTGAGGATTTACCCTATTTATATTGGATACCTAAACTCCATAAGACACCATACAAAGAAAGGTACCTAGCGGGATCATCAACTTGTTCGACGAAAGAATTGTCTATTCACCTGACAAAGATTCTGTCTGCAGTAAAAGAGGGACAACAGAAATATTGTGAAACTGTTTTCTCGCGTAGTGGCATAAATCACCTGTGGATTTTGAAAAACTCTAAAGATCTTTTGGATAACCTGAAATCAAGATCTTTCTCTCAGGTATCCTCCATCAAAACTTTTGATTTTTCAACTCTATATACCACCCTACCGCATGACAAATTAAAAACCCGCTCAAAAGAAACAATTCATAAAGCTTTTAGTCATAGAGAACTATGGCTCAAAATTTGTTGTGTTAGGCTACAATTCCACATATTTTTCAAACAAAATTCAAAAAGGTAAAACATGCTACTCCGAGGAACAAGTGATCAGTATGCTGGAGTTCCTCATCGATAACATATTTGTCTCCTTTGGAGGGACACTGTTTCAGCAGGTCGTCGGCATACCAATGGGTACGAATTGTGCCCCTCTTCTAGCCGATTTATTTTTATACTCATATGAGTCGGAGTTTCTTCAAAAGCTTGTAAAAGGTAAGAAGATTCATGAGGCTAGAGCCTTTAATTTCACATACAGGTATATTGATGACGTTTTATCTATCAATAATTCTAGATTTGCAGAATGTTTTCCATTGATATATCTTCCAGAGCTGGAAGTTAAAGAGACCACCGATATAGCTTCGTCCGCATCATTTTTGGACTTGTACCTCGAATTTGACGACAGTGGTCAACTCAGTACTAAAATGTATGATAAACGGGACGACTTCAATTTTAAAATCATAAATTTTCCAAACATGTGCAGCAATATACCAGCTTCTCCTGCTTATGGTGTTTACATCTCGCAATTGATTCGATATGCAAGGGCCAGTAGCAATTATTCTGATTTCCTGAAACGTCATCTTCATCTGAGAAACAGGCTACTGGACCAGGGCTATTAAAAGATTCGCTTTATTCGATCTCTTAAAAAGTTTATATTCCGATACCAAAATCTTGTCGAAATATATTCCGTCTCTGCAGAAACGATTATAAGCGATGCATTTTCATATAGTGAAAATGTATAAAGATAAAGAAGTCAAGAAAAATGTCAAGGATATTTTTTTATCAATGTGTGACGTAAACATATTTTTGATATTTACGTCACCGAATATGGTACTGCTTTGACAACTATTTTACCTATTTTGTTCCTGTATTTAAATACTGTTATAGTGACAGCCGGAACCTTTGAACCGTAATGAGAGCGGGAGGTTTGGCGCCTTAAAATCTGATTCAACCCACCATTTCTTTAGAAATGCCTGTACCAAGTCAGGGTCATTACGGTTTTCACAGTTTTCCGGTTGTTGACTGATTTTTTCTGTTTATATAATTATGAGTTTTGACTTTCCCTTTGTAAGATTGTTCGGAGTTCGGTAATTTTGTTATTACCCTTATCAGCCACTACTTTCCTGTTGAGTCCCAAAAATTGTGTTTCAGTAGAACCGGTTTTGTCTATGTAAAAAATTGAAAGAATAGCGAAAACAGCTCAATATCACAATTATGTTTCCTTTTTGTAATTTATTTAAGGTTCATTATAACACTTTTCAAGGGTATATTCGACTTGCAAATTGATAAAAAGAAAAAAAAATTGTCATAAGGACTGTTTTTTAATTCTAAACCATTAATCTGGTTTTAAACTTTTTTATGGTTGAGTGTTTTTTTTACGGTGTGGTTTTAACCATGCGGTTAAATGGTTAAAGAACATCTTAACCGGGATCGAAGCACAGTTGAACATGTTTGAACCTTGTTAATTACCAGTATGTGTTTGTAATAGGAACATATGTGTATTATAGACCCATTTCCAAGTTGTTTATTGACATTCTGCATTGTTGTATTTGTTTATAAAGAATTCAATTATTGTATTTGTTGTTTTTTGTGTTGTTTTTGTTTTGTTTGTGTGTTTAAGAGTTGAATTGTTTTATTTGTTAATGAAGAATTAATTTCACTTTGTTAAAAAATAATCAATGAACTAGAATTTTTTTCTTAAATATTGTTCTTCAACCATTGCGTTTTTTATCTATCTTAAACATGTTTATGGTTCATGATTTAAACATGTTTCAAGTTGTTTTCAACCATAAACAAGTTTGAGAATAAAAAACAGGTCTTTAAATGAATAAAAGTTGTGAAAAAAAACCAACAGCACATAGTCCAAATATTTTACATGTGGATGTTTTGTATAACATTAAAAGAAAGAAATACAAAACGGTTATTGCAGAATTGGCATTCGCCAAGTCACCTTCGACAGAATGGTCATGATTTTGTATAGAACTTGTATTATTATTTCTTTATTTGCTATGCAGTTGGATTATTGCAATATTCAAAGAGTGTTTGATCAAAAGTAGAAACTCTCACTGTTTATATAGATATCAACTCTTATTGTTTTGGATTAATTTTTGTTTTCAAATAATATATTGAAGGACAATAAGAAATTTTGATTAAAAAAATTAATAAAAATAAAATAAAAATAGGGAACCGCACCGTAATAGTTAGCGTGCTCGCCTCGAGTGCGATAGATTGTGAGTACGAGCCCCGGTCGGGTCAAACAAAAGATTATAAAATTGGTATTTGTTGCTTCTCCGCTAAGAACGCATCATTAAGGAGGAAGATCAAAGACTGGTTGGCTCGGAATCAGAATAATGTGTCCAAGTGGAGCGCTGACTGTTGTTAGCTCACCTTGCCAAAGGCAATGTGAGCTTTTACCATCACTTGGCGCCCGTCGTCCGTCGTCTGTCGTCTGTCATTTGTTTACTTTTCACATTTTAATCTTCTCCTCTGAAACGCCTCAGCCAAATGAAGTGAAACTTAGTAGGAAACATCTATGGAAGGTCCTCTGTAACGATTACTCATTTCGTTCCGATCTGTTTTAACAAACATGGTTGCCACAGGCGATTCTTGTTTCTGATTGGCAGATTTGTTTAAATCTTCTCCTCTAAAACTTCTTAGCCAAATGAACCGAAACTTGGTAGGAAGCAACTATGGAAGGTCTTCTATGAACATTGCTCATTTCATCCCGATCCCACAAACTGAACACAAATATGACTTGTCCCGCATTTCAATAAACGACTCCTCAACGGCTGTTACACTGATAGGATTCATCTGTAAAGTAAATTTAATAGTAAGTGAATGTTGAATGTAAAGATACACAAACATCTGTATGGAGCTCACAATATAATATAAATGTAGCAATCAAATTGTCTGAAGCTTATACAAATAAAATGAGGGTAATCGCAAGATTGAAACATAAGATGTTTTAATAGTATTTCTTCGCTGCCCAGTTAATGTTTTTTTTATCCTGCACTTGTTCTATTAGAGTAGTCACATTGCATTGACCGGATATTTTTTGTTATACATTTGTATTTGGTTTCTGACCAAGATATCTTTTTCTGGTACCTGATTCATGTTGAGCGACGGTAAGAAACAGTAACAGCATTTATGCTTATAAGGTTATATTAACTTATAAGCGCGGACTTCACAGAGGACACAATCAAAAACGATAAGAACAACGCTTGTTTCTGCTCTTTTTAGACAATTTGACAGTTTCTTTGGGGCTTTTGAAATAACACGATAGATACAATATACGTACATTGTCGGAAAATATATAATTCATTTCCACTCGCTGCGAAACAGGTAAGAAAAACTCGTCAAAACTCGTATATATAAATTTTATATTTTCCACAATGTATATATATGGTCTATTTTTTTCTCTCCCTCGTTTCACTCCTCCGAAAATATTTGTTTATTAACTAAAATAATGAATTTAAATAAGACTCGAATCAGTGTAGGGTTGTGTGTTCGTTACAAGATCGCATAGCATTATTATAAATATATATCAAAAAAACTAATTTATTCAGTCTGTCATTTCTACTCCCCCCAAAAAAATGGAAAATATATACGAGTGATTGAAATTCCTTTGGCATTAATATTGGTGAATGGGCGGGGGACTATAACACCCAAAGCACGAACTTTCGTCGTATTACAACTTGTAACGATCGTTGCATTAATCATGTACACCTAACATTTTCTTTATATACAAACTGCCAAAATCGTCCGTGCGGAAAGGAATTCAATACTACAGCCTTTGTTAATTTGCTTATCTGTAATGTTAATGTAAACATTATACTGTGAAGAAATTTAAATATCGTATCCACGAAGTTATTTCCACAGAGTGACTTACTACGTTATCAACGAGTATAAAATTAAAATATTGTGTTATAAAAAGAATCTCCCACTACTCAATTGATGCGCCTGGACAGCGACTTAAAGTGAGTGTAGCGTATTGAGCGCCAGCCGTGATGCCAGGGCCACAAAAAGCATAAAAAAATCAAGTGTTCGCGACAGTAGCAATTTAACCTAGAAATAACGATTTTTTTATTGTACAAAGTAGCTGAAATTAGCAGCCATCATAGCCAGAAATGATGGGTACTTTGCTCATTTGCATATCTAAGATGGCGACGCCGGGACGTCTGCAATTTTCATATGATCTATATAGACGATATCATTCATAATTGCATGTGTGTCATTTTCTTAACTTGAAAATGATACATTGAATCAAGCTGAATTAAATGAAATAGAAATTAATGAAAACAATTAAATATTCGAGGTTCCTGGACTAAATGAAAATCCGAGGCGACGAACCCTTTTTTGGCCTTAAGAGTCTATATAAAAATGTCTGAAATACATGAAACTGGTGGCGTGTGACACAAAATTTAACAATGAATGACATTTGGCGACATATTTTCTGAAATTAATTTAGATTCCTCAATAATATATGTAATTATATTAACTAACCTTATATTTCTAGCTTCTAAACTCGGGATTCCCACATTAAATATAATATGATCATTTTTGTATGATCGCGATATCAAAGCCATGTCCAAAATCGTTACAAAACAAAAATATTTGAATTTTGACAGAAGAAAAACTTTGCGGAAATAAACAATAACTTTTAATTTTCGAATCATTGACGGACACATTGAATTTCCGTACTATAGGCTATTTTTTGACAAATCTAATAAACGATCCATCAAGCTTGAAACTGCAGTCACGTGATCAAAATCTAATTTAAATATGATGAATATTTATGAGGAAAGTACCCTCAATTTCTGGATATGTGGCGAATATTCATACTATGGATCAGTATTTATCGCTTTTGAGATATTTCCTAATCATAACTATTGTTAAATTGCAATATAGTGATCAATAATAATACGATCATTCGTATTTACATACTGACAAATCCGTTTCTTAATAAATGACACAACCGGTTTGTATACATGTTTACATTTTGACCAAGCCGGATTTCAAAAACATCTGTTGACATCATGTTTTAGGGTATAACTAGTTACTAATTGACTTTTCCTCAACAAAATAATATTTCTAAGTAAAATCAATCATTCATCAATAATTTTTTCTTTTTTGGCAACATTTAATTCATTCGTAAATACAAGATATAGCGATATTTCAGTTGATTGTAATGATTTTGATGGCGGATTCCTTATAACTTATAGAAAAATCTAATTTTACACTGCAAAAATAAATGATATTTGGACAAAAAATGAAATTAATGATAATAACAATCATAAAGCATCATAATTCAAAACATTATATACACAGTACTAGTATATTCATAAATACTTACGATAATTATCTGTGTCTTCTTTAAAAATACCGCTTTAAAATATCCTGGATGTTGACCAAGCATTTTCGATCGGAGCTCTTTGACGACAGTGTTCGTACTCGGGTGACGGCCTTGGTGTTACGCACCTCGGCCTTCACCCGAGTACTCATGCGGAAAAAGAAACCCGTTATATCCAATACGGGCCGCTTCTTTTGTTTATTATTGTGTTTTTTTATTCATAAACATGAGCTGTAACTTCACTTTGGGCCTTTGCCAATTATTGTAATTGTGTTTGTGCCAATAACATATTTATTTGTATATTTGTATTTGTATTTATAATTACCTGTACACTCGATAAATTATTGGATTTCGACAGTCGCGAAAATGTTTGCTAAAAAATGTCCCTAGTCTAACAGGGATGACTACTAAAACCGATAGTTTTTTAATCTCAAACTATATGAACACCTGTTCATCTCTTAATAATTTAATTTGATTTGAATATTTCAATCTGATTGGCTAATCCGCCTGAAGAAAATTTTGGTTAAACTCGATAACCTGGGTTGGGTTGGTGTTGTGACGTCACCAACGTGTTCATCCGCCAACGACAAATTCAAATAGTCACATGAAATAATCGTAATTAATTTCGAGGAATCATTAAATTTTGTTGTAAAAATTTAATTATAAGGAATATTTGAAATTGTTGAACAGGTTATACTTGCATAACCTGGTTTGGGTCAGTTACGCTTTTCATAAACCGCTTCGCGGTTTATTAAGCGTAAACTGACCCAAACCAGGTTATATCGTATAACCTGTTCAACAATTTCAAATATTCCTTAAGTGTTCAGGGACCTCGGTCAGTGTGGGATGAAATGTAAATGAGGTTTTTGTCCATTCCCCCTCCCCTACAATCGGGTCCAGAAATTCTACCTTCTGAAGAAACAGTTTACACTTCCCAGGTTGTTTTTAGATTAAAATCGTATTCTTGAAACCTGAGGTATGAACAGATGTTTGATAAATGAGACATATTATCCATAAAGGTTAGGACAACATTCCAAAATTATAGGTCAATGAGCACTCGTGCAACACCTATCTTCAAAAACCTAAATTTTACTAAACACATGTCTGACCTCAATGACAAGTATGTTGTTGTCCCTACAAACAAGACCCCTAACAATATCGTTTTTGAGTTTAACTAACATTACATAGATTACTTGATAAAAGAATTAGGTATTGACAATTCACTTGGTAACCATACATATACCGCGACGACATGTACGAATGAAGAAACCCTTGACAATCATAGGTCTTTTTTCTGTTCCTTTGGAATTTCAACCAACAATGAAGAGCAGGATATTCCGTCATTTTACTGGATACCTAAATTGCACAAGTGTCCGTATACACATCTTTGTATTACTGGGTCTGCTAAATGCTCCACGAAACCTCTTTCCAAAGTCATGAATGGGGGATGGGCCGGATTATGATTTCGACAAGTGGAACATACCCGTGATCATTTGTGACACAGATACTAAGTAATGGTGGCGACCATAAAGCTTTCGTAGTGATGACTTCAACTTAACCAATAGGAACCCTTGATTCAGAAGCTTCTTTGTCAGCAGCAACCAACTATCAATCATGTGGAGTATTTACCTCTCAGCTGATATGATATTTCAGAGCTTGTGGTTTATATCATATATAGCCTCTTAGTGCTATAAAACCTATGGATATTATTCTGTAGGATAACCACAGGGTTCTAGTACACTGGTTCCCAATGAAATGCATGTATCAATATTGGTATTGGGGGTGGGCTCCAGAAATATCTCGTGCAAAATTCCCAACGGCAAAGTTCTTGCCCACTTGGAGTTAAGTCAAAGGTATTTCGCGGGTCTTTAATGACATAAGTGCCCGGGTGGGATTCTGTACCTCAAGCCTATAGCAGGGTATCAAATTTTATCTTCAATACTATTTACTAAATAAATGTGACACGCACGAGCAGGGTTTATATTTTGTTTATTTTTATTAAAAAAAATTGAGCTTATTGTTATTTTTTTTCTAATATTCTATATTTACATTTTTTAGATTGATGGGATGTCTTCATGTGAACTGGAATCTGAGGACTTTAATTGTTTTTGGAAACTCGTCATCCCAAAAATATTTGTGTCCTTGTTATTTAGCCCAGTAAAGAAAAGAAATATTTTAAGTTCTGAACACGTGAAATAGAACATAAAGCGAATTGCCCGGGTTTTTTACCCACCTGAGTGCCTGTGTGGAATTCTGCACCTCAGATCCAAAGTAGGTTGTCAAATATCAACTTTGTATTGTGGGGAAAAGGGGGGCTCTAGAAATATTTCCTGTATACCCAGATATCGATTCAGTGTGCTGAATATGCATTTACAGTAATATATTTGTTATTGGTCGCTAGAAATCGTTTAAAGCACTTTTTTTTTAGACATATCGCTTTATTGGTCACTAGCTATGAGACGTCGCAAGATACTAGTGTTACTTAACGTTACTCGTTTAAGACGTTTTTGTAGGAACGTCAAGAACATATTGTTTTCTATAATGACGTTATATTAAAAAAACTAACTGCATTTGTTCACTAATTGTATTATTACTTGCATGTGATCAAAATTTGAATTACATTTGTTATCATGATAAGGTTCTACATGTATATATTAAGACTTTCTAAAATGTCTAAATGTAGTGACTCGGGTAACACAATGTCATTGTTTGCATTCATTTCAGAACAGATATAGACAACCGATACTGCAGGTACCATGGTTGTCTTTCTTGTCACAAGCTTATATTTTAAAGGATTTGTCTGATCGCAGTCATAATAAAGTCCACGAAAAACTTCTGTCCCTCTCACTAAATTACAAAAAAAGGTTTACAATTCTCAAACGACCTTCGGGAATTTTTTATATCTGGGTTTTCGCGTCTGAAGTCGGTGTAGATGTCTGTCTGAGTTTTTTTTCTAGAATGTGTATCATGTGGCTAATGTATATACTTGGACCAAGTCTTTCTCTCATCGCGTTTATTTCCTGTCGGCCGCGAAACACCAGGTTTTTGCCAATATTCATAAACCTTTCTCTTTACTTCGTCTGACAAAGCGTCGGACCGCGTCTTTCTATTAGTAAATGACCAACATGAGTTGTCAGAAGTCAAAACTTTAGTACGGATTCTTTTTCCACCGCTTATACGGCGAATAGGCAAATCTAATTTTCGAGCGAGCCGTTTTCTACATTTTTTCTCGGAAACGTTTTCTCCACTTATTGAAGCGATAATTGTATTCATGCCATTTAAAGTATCCGAAATTCGCTTCATTTTTTATTCGTTCACTGCTACTTTAATGTCTTCCAAAACTGCTTTTGCTACTTCAGTGTCTGAACTTTCTTCCGGAGATGTAATAATATTAAAGTCTTGGAGTTTTTTAACGGTTGGGGAACATGTTCGGTCAAGATATGTTGCTATTGTAGCTGCTCTTTTCACAGGCGTGCGTGGTAGCGCGGATTGTAGTTTCTTTATTGCTCTGTGTTTATTGGTTCTGTTTTTGAAGGCATGCTGAAAACATCGATTTCTATTAGCCGTAGCATTTTCTTTGGTCTTTTGTTTTTTCAAGGACTGCCTATATCTTCTTTCTTATTTCTCATTTGTTCCGCGTATCGGCTTGCTTTTTCCGGTTGTCGGCTTGTCTTTGTTTGTATGCTCTTTTTTTATTTGCTTCTTTTGTATCTTTTAATTCTTTTGGTTGTATATTGCGATTTTTATAATATGAATTCAGTTTTTGTTCCCTTCTTTTCCGAATTGTTTCCTTCTTTATACGATTGAAGTAGTTCTTTAGGAGTCATGATGATTGATTTATTTTGCCTACAAATAAAACAGTTTTATAAGTTTAAAGATTTTATCTCGAATGAAAGCATGAATTTATTTATTTATTTGAGGATTGATTTCATTGTCGCACATGCTTATCGTAACATATATCTATCCTGTTACGTGATGTGTACATGTAGGCGTACGTAGCGGTCTTTTGAATTTCGAAATGTCATAACGTAAAAAATGGGCAAGAGGGACATCGGATTAAACATTATGTTTTCTCTATACAGTTTTTATTCAATAACGCATCACCAATATACATGTACGTCCGTGTCGCAAGTTCGTTCGCCATCTTTGTTTACGTTTACTACGCTTGCGCAAGTTCTTGACGTCATCTTTTCAGATCGAGAGCGTTCCCCAAATAGAAACGAATCATTTCCAGACCAGTTTGCAGAAAATAAGATTCAAACATGTAAATATTAAATAAAAAACATATTTGCGATAAAAACACTTCAATTTCTTAAGTCATAATTAAGAATGCCATAAATGTCAGAAAAAAATACATAAATTGATGAAAAACATCAGAAAATTTGTTTGCCCAACAGTGTTGACATTCCAATGCGTCGACCTAAATTTCTATTTATATGGAATAGGCCAAGCAAATGTTTTTTTAATAACTCCTTACGTTTCCCCCCCTGACAAATAGAGGAAATCAGTGTAATAGCATCATAAATTGACACTTTATAAAAAATTAGCCGAAATTGGAAAAAAATTATTTTAATTTTCGTTTTATGGAGTTTTTTTTATTAACATTGAACTGTGCCACATTTTCCGCAAAAACAATTTGTTTGGTCTACCAAATTGGTGTGTCACGTGACAATTACATCCGGGGACGTACTTGGGCCTTCCAATTCAAAATAGAGGATCACTAAAGGTAAATTTGTTGTTTGTTTTATTTGTTTACATTTTGTTAAAATGGTCTGTTATTGTTATAATTTTAAATACTTGCTTAAGGGTGTAGACCTGGGTTACCCTAAAAGTTTCCCAT
Source organism: Bathymodiolus septemdierum (assembly GCA_963383655.1). Taxonomy (NCBI): domain Eukaryota; kingdom Metazoa; phylum Mollusca; class Bivalvia; order Mytilida; family Modiolidae; genus Bathymodiolus; species Bathymodiolus septemdierum. Next base: position 81,730,865 of record OY726520.1, read on the forward strand.
CATTCAATTTTTTTTAAATTTGCATCATGGAACAGTTATGTCTAAATACAATATCTGCCAAAGTTTCAAAAAATTTCACCGTGCCGTTTCTCCATAGCACATCCTAAATATAGCAATTTTGGGGGTATTCTTGACGCCAAATGGTAATACTAGTTTCGGAAGATTCTAATAGATATGCACATTTATTTCTGATTGAAAGGGAATATTTTGGCTTTAATACACTTGAGAGTGTTGTTGTTGAATAAATATGAAATATCTAGCATATCTGAATATCCTGTTTGGAGATAATCACGTACAAAACAGTGGAAACTGCAAAAAAGGGGGATGCCCTGAGGACCACCTTGGTAAAAAAAATCGGATTAAAAAAATTAGTGTCATGCAATTAATTTCCACCAAAAACTGTCACACTGAAGAATAGACATAGAGACATCATTGCCCCAAATTTTACAAACTTTTACCGTCATATTTTTAAAATATTTAAATTTGTTTTTCACGGATGGCACACAGAAGAAAATGAAATTGTCGAGGAAAGTTATCACACACCCATCCTTTGCTAGTTTCTTTGTTTGTGAGATAAAAAATAACTACAAATGTAGTTACCAATAACAAAAAGCTTTTGAATTCTTATAATTGACAAAGTGGATATCCAAATTACCAAATGACTGCATTTGTCTTTTTTATTTTCAAGTCGGCTGGGGAGGGGAAGGGGTGACTCTACTTGATTAATTCATTACAAAAAAAACCACAGACAGCCACCCAGCTGTATTGTTAAATTCCTTCAAATTCTGTGCTCCAGTTGTATTCGTTTGATTATGGTTATTCTTTAGTAGTCTTAGAAGAAGGGGGCGGCGGTATAAGAGACTGGGATCAGATATTACAATTTTTTTCCCAAACATAGCTTTTTATTTTTACTACCATAAAATGAATTTGCTCTATAGTTTCATAATATCTAAGATTCTGGTGTATATATTTAATTTTTTTTCTACAAACCCTTGAAATTCAATAGAAAAAGGTTATCACATAAATTGTGTTACATTTCTGGCATTTTTTACAACATACTTCGATGAACATTTTTTTTGGAAAGAGACTTCAATGATATTTTGTGGGCACCGGCATATAATAATAACACACTGCCTGACACTGGCATAAGCAGCAATAAGATATAAAAATACAAGGAGCCAGGGCTCACCACACTTGCAAAAAATAGAGAGACTTGACTTCTCCTTGCATTTGAAGTGTGTCTTTGCTAATATCTTGTTTATATCTTTCATATTTAACATTAAATTCGTGTTTTGTATTTGTTTTATTATTATTATTGATCTTAGATTTATTCATTTTTGCCTTGAAATCTGTCAATGACATCTAAATGTTCGTTTCCTTCCCCCGATTTCTTACGTCCCCATGATCGCCGTGTTTAAAACTTAGACATGTTGATTGTTTAGCTTTTAAAAAGCTACAAATAACTCAAGTTTTGTGAAAATAATTAGAATATAACACAATTCAACGGCCAATTTGGTAAAGGAAGCGTCTGTTTGTATATTTTAAGATTTGGGATTTAATATTCACCTGGAATTTCGTCAGTACAAATTTGCAGAAGTTTGCCGTGATACTTTTGTATCAACAAATTAAACCTTCTTTATTGCTTGAATAAAACATTTCCCTCTTATTCTTATGTATCTTCCCATTGATTACAATTGTTTTGACAATCAGCTTTACCATAAAACGAAGAATATTTGCAAGAAAAGAGTGATTTGCAAAAAGAAACGAGGCGATTTTAACTTCGCTTTGTAGTCGAGGGAGAGAATTTCGCCCACTTCGCCTGGTTTGGTGAGCCCTGCAAGGAGCACAGCTATGGAAAGGTAAAAGGAAAAGGAGTCATTTTTTTAACTGGCCATATCCAATGTAAACAATCTTTGTCACCAAGAAGCTTGGAATTGAGGGGGAATTTTCAAACACACAGATGATCATATATTTGAGAAGACACTGAAAATAGAGTTATCTCCCATACCCCAGGCATACCCCCCTTAAACTCTATGTCAGCATTTTACCGGTGAATTGTATGCACGGTATTATAATAAGACAGGATATTCCTTAGGGGGACGTACTTTGGTACTTCGTGGATACCGAAATGGAGATAAATATTTGTACTTTTTATATGTTGCAAAAAATTTAATTAAAAATAATGTTTGATATGATTTTTCTGCCGACGAAAATACTTGTGAAACGCAGCAACGTTACTTTTTTTTTTATCAAGGGGACAAATCCTTGGACATCGATATTCAAATAATGCGCAAAACGGAAATCCATTTTCGTTTGGATTTTTTATAGTATGAAAAAGTACAAGTTATGTAAATTATTTTTATATAACATTATGCTTTTAACACTTTTCTTATTAGTAATTTTTGTCCTTAAATTTGATAGAACGTTAATTTTTGTTACATTAACAGATACGGGGCATACCTTAGACGGGTACCTGTAAAGTGCGAAACGAAATAGAAACGAAGCGAAACGAAATTTTTCCAAAACGAAATGTAACGAAAAAAAATGAAAAATTCAATATGGCATGAAGACTTAAGAGGGTTTATGATATATTGATTGTCCAAATTTAGAAGAGTTTAATAAAGAAACGCGTTTTGTGCGAAAAAAAAAAGAAGAAATATCACTGCACTGAAAATCAAAACATAAATCTGAACACTGAAAGGCACCGACAAACGAGCTTGTGAATAGGGCTTTTGATTATTAGATTATTTGGCAATTTAAAAGTGATAATTTTATTTACAGGGGTAATTTTTCCTGATTATCTGATTCCCAAAGTCATTTCTGATTATTTGAGTATCGCGCTTAAGAAAAAATTAATGATTACTGTGGCAAAACATGTGATTATATTAGTGATTATACGATCCCTGGCTACCCCTTACGCAGGGCCTCACAAACTGTTCAAAAGCTTTTTGAAGTTACCGTGCTGTATCTTTACTGTCGCCGAGAGAAAACAATCGAAGGTGGTAATTTCCTTTGAAGAATGAAACTGAAAAAGTTGTTCAGCGGCTTTGCAATTTCGCACCGCGCCCTTTGAACGATTTTTTAGCTTTTTCAGTCTGGTACATCTTCGGCCCTTCAGTTTTATTCTGAATCCCAAGGCAGTGAAGTGTTTACACACACATTTGAAATCCAAAATACAGCTAACGTTGTAGCCATGAACGAAACTGCAATTTACGATTACAGTTCGGTAAGAATATGTCTAAATGCAAATATACCTACTTTCCTCTTTATAAACAGGTGGTGTAAAGCGAAGAAACTGTCTTTAATGGCTACCCCTTACGCAGGGCCTCACAAACTGTTCAAAAGCTTTTTGAAGTTACCCCGCAATTAGTTCTAAGATTTCATTTTTACTAAACCCACTGTCAAAAGAGGGTACCTGTAAAGTGCGAAACGAAATAGAAACGAACGAAACGAAACGAAATCAAACAAAACGAAATGAAACGAAATCGATCGAAGCGAAACGAAATGTAACGTCGTTTCGTTTCGTTTGATTTCGATCGGTTTCGTTTCGTTTGATTTCGTTTCGTTTCGTTTCTATTTCGTTTCGCACTTTACAGGTACCCACCTTAGACATCATCTGAATCTCATTTTGTCCAACTCCGCTCGATTTTCAAGGAAAAACGGATACTACATGATACGGGTTTTTTTGACGTTCTTGATCGTAAAAAAAAATCGGACGAATTCGCGGAAAAATAAATTCATATCAACCATTTTTATCAAACATCACCAGTTAAAATGTAACGCGGGACATAACAAAAATTACACTTTTGGGGGTTTTGGGCTATCATTTTTCATAAATAGTATCAGTATACTACAAAATGTTTGTTATGGTTAAAAAGGGTATTAAAAATGCTTTATTTTGGTATATAATATGTAGATCTCCATTTATTATCAGAGCTCCAGATAAGCTGCGTATTTGCGTTTTTTACGCTATGAAAACGAGTAAAAACGCATGTATTATCAGATCAGAGTGTACATTTACGCATACATATTGCTGTGTAAGCAAACTTTCCAAATTCGGAGCGTACTTGTACGCTGTTGACGATAATGCATCGTGTACATAAACAATACATTTTTGACTTTGAGAAATTCCCCGTAATTACTTCTCTTTATACTTTTCGAAAGAGAAAGTTTATACATTCGAGGGGTACCGAATGTTTGCCTATCTAAGCATCGATATCAAAAGAGATCTGATTGGATGTTTAGGATAAATCATCCAATCGCGGTCAATATTACAAATAAATGCGGTTTAGTTAAGAACTAAAACGAAAGTGAATTTGGGAACACGTTGTTCATTGAAAATGAGCAAAAACATGAATAAGCGCGCTACGGAAAATTATATACTTTTTTAAAAGTTCCTGACAGTTTCATCTGTGTCTAGTGACAGTATAGTTAAAGGAATCATTGATGACATTATCAACACGGCTGTGAAAACTGCCGAAGTCGACGAGCAAAAAACAAAATATTTACAACATTTTATTAATAAACATGACACAATCGTGTCAAATTAAACAGAGATATACATTTCACTGGCATCCTGTGTTTATTGAATAACACTTGTGTCCAACATATATTTAAAAGTGTACATGTAAGCAATCTTTTCTGACGTAGAGAGTACAACAGTGCAAAGGAAATATGCAAATACGCATCATTTTCAAAAGTAGGGGGTAATTACCTTTTGGACTCGAAAATTATCTGGAGCTCTGTATTATTGCTACTTCAACAAGCTCATAAAATTTATCAATCGTATTTTGTTCGAAGTAACACCAGTATTTTGCGACGTCTCTTAGTGGTCGCTAGCTTGAGACTGGTAATTTAATAAGCGTGAGAAAAAACAAGAAGTGAAATAGTAATAGTATGAATTGTAATAACAAAAAATTTGAAATTATGCATACAACATAACTACTAGTAATCAAACCACTACAGTGGAACAGCAGGGGGTTCAATTAATATTGGAACATGTTGGAAATGCTATATCATATTTTGTTTTCACCGAAATCACTGCACTTCACAAGATAAAACTTCAAAAAACTGTATGGTTTAAAAACTGCTTCGTTTTCAACCAACACAAGCCCCAAAATAGAGACACATGATAAATACACATGAGATAATCTAATAATCTAGTTTTTATACTGTTATCAAATAGAGATTTGTTTGGCTCGGAATTGGATAATATACCCGGATGGAGCGACATTTCTACATGAAAACTGTTGTTTCAGTGAACTAATATGAAACCGGCCGAATCTAGTCTCATTCAATCGAGCTGTCGTTCCTTTATTCGAGTTATCGTTCCTTACGAAATCTCAAAAGTTAACTTCCGCGTAGAAACAAAAAATCTTGTCAGTATGTCAGAAGAAATTTAATAAATTAAAAAATATCAATATAAGTAAAACAAGCTAACAAAATGACTTTTATTACACACGGGTTCCGGGTTTCAGTGGTATCGGACGTACGAGAGAGGGTACGAGACTTCAGGATCACCTTTGCGCTTTATGTTAAGAAGATCTTCATTAGTTGAGTGTGTTAGTGTGTTACACGAAACCGGTGTTTATAAAGCGTCGATTTTTTTTATTCGTCACTATGTTCAGCCATGTTTGTCAAAAGTACACATTTTATACCATAAAGAGCTCGATTACGCTCGCATATAAAATGCAGCTGCGAGTGGTAAATCGTCTTCATTTCATCAAAAGGAACTTGTTCTTGCCATATTATAGCTGAAGCATTGCTCATTTAGATTGAAAGACCAATCACTCGCTCACGCTAAATTATTACCCATTCTGACACTATATTTTTTTAATTAGTGAATGAGGAAACAATGGGGATACTTACACTCTCGACCGTATGGATATATTTTGTGGATTTGTCTCTTGATATAGCTGTTGAACCGTAGCTCTTGTTTCTTTTTATTGAACGGAACGGTATCAATGAACTCATTCGGAGAACTCCACAAATGAGATGATAGTACTCAAAAGTTCTGACCTCAGTTGGAGTCGGAATTCCACAAGTTACAAATGGTTGAAATCTGTAGCTATATATGGTCACAAAAACATAAGAGCTACAGTTCCGCAGATATCCCCTGATATTGTTGTTCAACTGGATTAAGATATGGGTTTCATAGTTCAGCATTTTGGTTCAATATCTATACATTTTGGTATATTTTCTGTATTAACCAATTATTTGTAAATATTTCCCCGGTGATGGACAGTACCGAATTTAACAATACATCATACTAATTTATCAATGTAAATAATGAGAAGATTAAACATTTGGTAAATTTTATTCATAATTGTAACAATGTAAGTGGTGGATGATCATGGTTATATAAAGTAAAAAAAAATATTAAGTGAATATTTAACTAACCATGCAATACGTACAACATTTGTGATTAACATCAGATGAATAAAATATTTCTTTTAATTAGTGTCCAAAATTACCATCAAAAATATTTGCAACATTGTATCACATAGGAGCTAAGAAAACACTGTTTTTCAAGTTTAATATTGTTCAATGAATCCAATGAAGTATCTACTAATATCCTATTCAACAAATGTAAACATATTATAATATCTAAAAGAAAAATGTTCGGGATGGTTTGCAGATGCCATTTTTGTTTGTTCCGAATGCATTTTGTCCTAAATACTTACGGTTTGGTTTATGGTGCTTAACGCCACTTTCAGCTATATCGCAAGTCACTGACAAACTTTATCACATAATGCTGCATGGAGTTCACCTCGCCTGAGCGGGGTTCGAACTCACAACCTTAGTGGTGATAGACACTGATTGCATAGGTAGTTATAAATCCAACTAGCATACGATCACGACCACGACGGTCCTTAAATGATTACGTGATGAAATGTTTTATTAATATATCATGAAGTGCCGTCTACGTACGATAATGAAATGAAATTAAAGTCAGATAACGTACATCATTCATTTAGTTACAGATTTTAATTTTCATGGGGCAAGTATTATTTTTGTTTGTTTGTTTGTTTGATGATGCTTAACGCCACTTTCAACAATATTTCAGTTATATCATGGCGGCCAGTTTTATTGGTGGAGAAAACAGGAGGACCCGGAGAAAAGCACCGACCTGTCGCAAGTCACTGACAAACTTTATCACAACATCAGTGTTGATAGGTACTGATTACATAGGTAGTTGTTTGTAAATACAACTACCATACGATCACGGCGACGACAACCCCGTATTATTTCTTAGATGTATATTTAACTTCACCTTCAAACCAACATTAATAGACCATTAGCACATTTTCGACTCTAAAATTATACGTTTTACAGGAAGCATTGCCCTTGAAGGAGTCATGCAAAGTTCAATGATATGACATATATTTCCCCTCAATGATTGGTTCAAAATTGTAATGCTATTTGCTATAAAATTATCATCTGATTTTAACGAGGTTCCAAGATATACCCCAGTATAAATTATTAGAAGTTATACTCAGATTCGTTGTTCTTTCCATATTGCTCTTGCTGGACCGTTTACCAATTTTGCCCGTCGTAAGGGAAATAACTCGCATGAAAAAGGTATAAAAACGTATAATTTTATAGAATCAAATCGTGAATATGCAAAAGGTCTATTGGGAAAAACAACCCCCCCCCCCCCCACTCACACACACACAAAAAAACCACAAAAAACCCACACAAGAAATGCTGTAAAAACATGTCAGATAAGAAAGAATTAAAAAAACCATTTTGAATGAATGTTAGTCAGAAGTCCTTCCCTGTCGTTGTACTTAAACCATCATTTTTACATTCATACTGTACATACTATACATTCAGGACAATGGGAAGCCATTTGTCCAATCACAACTTTAAATTATTTTTAATATAATGCTAAATAGAAACAGTTTTGAAATACATAAAATCTAGTACTATACATATTTTTTTTTAAAGCAAACAATTTCTTTCCCCGTTACACTGGTTATGAAACAGAAGTAAAACACAATTTTCGTACCTTAAAAAGTTTTAACAATGTGTCAAAAGTGACATGAGTGTTCATGATACATGTCCTATTGTAATGTTAAATTTTTGTCAACCGATTAAACTTGTATTTCACATAATTGAAATTACTCTTACCATAAAACTGATATGACATTTCTAAACATATTTCAGACAAAACTTCATTACAGCTTCAAAAACGCCTATAATGTATTGCGTCTTTCGCCACCGATTCTGATGATCACAACATAAAAGTCAATGTCAGCTAAAACATCTATTTTAACGTTGAACGATGTAGACTAGTGGAAGAAGGAGTGCCGGTGTCTTCACCGAAACCTTCCAAAACGTTTGCAAGAGGCCTGAAATAAAGCAAAAGTTAGACTTTTAAAAATCATTCTTATCAGTACAATTCTCTTTCTCTGCGTTTTTCTTGCTAAGGTCAAATTAGATATGGTTCTCAAAGGCAGTAATTTCTTCCTAACGTATAGAAATTATTAATAAGTTGTCAATTATCATCTATATATTGGAAACATAAAATATCCCATCAAATGGAAATAACTGTTGCAACGCTATGAAGTCTGGAGGCAATCCAATAAATCAACTCATTTCTATAGCTATTATCAATAACGGAAATAAGAGAGTGCATATGTTGAGTTAAAAATATAATCTTGGATCAAAACAAAATATAATTTTCCACAACAGAAAAAAGCTGTCTTTACATGTATTTAATATAATTTTGATTGACTGATATTTGGCTAACGTCCAGCGAGCAGTATTTCAGCTGTATTCTGCACGAGAACAGGTTTAACTTTATTAAAAAAAATTAATATAATATGTCTCGAAGCAAAGAAATTAGACAGCATTAGTAAAAAAATCTAGTATTATATAATATATTTTGCAAGAAATTCGTCACACCATTTAGAAACCCACATTAATCAGAGAAGACCAGATATAAGTATAAGGTAATCGCAGAAAAGCGACGCTATTAAAAAAAAATAACTAAAGCACAAGGAAATATTATCTGCACTATGTAAGACACAAGGATACTCTATCTGTACTGTGTAAAACACAAGGATATTCTATCTGTACTGTGTAAAACACAAGGATACTCTATATGTACTGTGTAAAACACAAGTATACTCTATCTGTACTGTGTAAAACACAAGGATACTCTATCTGTACTGTGTAAAACACAAGGATACTCTATCTGTTCTGTGTAAAACACAAGGATACTCTATCTGTACTGTGTAAAACACAAGTATACTCTATTTGTACTGTGTAAAACACAAGGATACTCTATCTGTACTGTGTAAAACACAAGTATACTCTATCTGTACTGTGTAAAACACAAGTATACTCTATTTGTACTGTGTAAAAAACAAGGATACTCTATCTGTACTGTGTAAAACACAAGGATACTCTATCTGTACTGTGTAAAGCACAAGGATACTCTATCTGTTCTGTGTAAAACACAAGGATACTCTATCTGTACTGTGTATGACACAAGGATACTCTATCTGTACTGTGTAAAACACAAGTATACTCTATATGTACTGTGTAAAACACAAGGATACTCTATCTGTGCTGTGTAAAACACAAGTATACTCTATATGTACTGTGTAAAACACAAGGATACTCTATCTGTACTGTGTATGACACAAGTATACTCTATCTGCACTGTCTAAAACACAAGGATATTCTATCTGTACTGTGTAAAACACAAGGATATTCTATCTGTACTGTGTAAAACACAAGTATACTCTATATGTACTGTGTAAAACACAAGTATACTCTATATGTACTGTGTTAAACACAAGGATACTCTATCTGTACTGTGTAAAGCACAAGGATACTCTATCTGTACTGTGTAAAACACAAGGATACTCTATCTGTACTGTGTAAAACACAAGGATACTCTATCTGTACTGTGTAAAACACAAGTATACTCTATCTGTACTGTGTAAAACACAAGTATACTCTATCTGTACTGTGTAAAACACAAGTATACTCTATATGTACTGTGTAAAACACAAGGATACTCTATCTGTACTGTGTATGACACAAGGATACTCTATCTGTACTGTGTATGACACAAGGATACTCTATCTGTACTGTGTATGACACAAGGATACTCTATCTGTACTGTGTATGACACAAGGATACTCTATCTGCACCTGTGTAAAGCACAATAATACTTTATCTGTACCTGTTTAAAGCACAAGAATACTTTATCTGCACCTGTGTAAAGCACAAGAATACTTTATCTGCACCTGTGTAAAGCACAAGAATACTTTATCTGTACCTGTGTAAAGCACACGAATACTCTATCGGCACCTGTGTAAAGCACAAGGAAACTCTATCTGCACTATATAAAGCACAAGGATACTCTATCTGCACTGTGTAAAGCACAATGATACTTTATCTGCACTGTGTAAAACACAAGGATACTCTATCTGTACTGTGTAAAACACAAGGATACTCTATCTGTACTGTGTAAAACACAAGTATACTCTATCTGTACTATGTAAAGCACACGAATACTCTATCGGTACCTGTGTAAAACACAAGGGTACTCTATCTGCGCCTGTGTAAGAGACAATGATACCCTATCGTCACTGTATAAAACACAAGGATACTCTATCTGTATTGTGTAAAACACAAGGATACTCTATCTGTACTGTGTAAAACACAAGGATACTCTATCTGTACTGTGTAAAACACAAGTATACTCTATCTGTACTGTGTAAAGCACACGAATACTCTATCGGTACCTGTGTAAAACACAAGGGTACTCTATCTGCGCCTGTGTAAGAGACAATGATACCCTATCGTCACTGTATAAAACACAAGGATACTCTATCTGTACTGTGTAAAGCACAAGGATACTCTATCTGTACTGTGTAAAACACAAGTATACTCTATCTGTACTGTGTAAAACACAAGGATACTCTATCTGTACTGTGTAAAACACAAGGATACTCTATATGTACTGTGTAAAACACAAGTATACTCTATCTGTACTGTGTAAAACACAAGGATACTCTATCTGTACTGTGTAAAACACAAGTATACTCTATCTGTACTGTGTAAAACACAAGGATACTCTATCTGTTCTGTGTAAAACACAAGGATACTCTATCTGTACTGTGTACAGCACAAGGATACTCTATCTGTACTGTGTTAAGCACAAGTATACTCTATCTGTATTGTGTAAAACACAAGTATACTCTATATGTACTGTGTAAAACACAAGGATACTCTATCTGTTCTGTGTAAAACACAAGGATACTCTATCTGTACTGTGTAAAGCACAAGGATACTCTATCTGTACTGTGTAAAACACAAGGATACTCTATATGTACTGTGTACAGCACAAGGATACTCTATCTGTACTGTGTAAAGCACAAGGATACTCTATCTGTACTGTGTAAAACACAAGGATACTCTATCTGTACTGTGTAAAGCACAAGTATACTCTATCTGTATTGTGTAAAACACAAGTATACTCTATATGTACTGTGTAAAACACAAGGATACTCTATCTGTTCTGTGTAAAACACAAGGATACTCTATCTGTACTGTGTAAAGCACAAGGATACTCTATCTGTACTGTGTAAAACACAAGGATACTCTATCTGTACTGTGTAAAGCACAAGGATACTCTATCTGTACTGTGTAAAACACAAGGATACTCTATCTGTACTGTGTAAAGCACAAGTATACTCTATCTGTATTGTGTAAAACACAAGTATACTCTATATGTACTGTGTAAAACACAAGGATACTCTATCTGTTCTGTGTAAAACACAAGGATACTCTATCTGTACTGTGTAAAGCACAAGGATACTCTATCTGTACTGTGTAAAACACAAGTATACTCTATCTGTACTGTGTAAAACACAAGGATACTCTATCTGTTCTGTGTAAAACACAAGGATACTCTATCTGTACTGTGTAAAGCACAAGGATACTCTATCTGTACTGTGTAAAACACAAGGATACTCTATCTGTACTGTGTAAAACACAAGGATATTCTATCTGTACTGTGTAAAACACAAGTATACTCTATATGTACTGTGTAAAACACAAGTATACTCTATCTGTACTGTGTAAAACACAAGGATACTCTATCTGTATTGTGTAAAACACAAGTATACTCTATTTGTACTGTGTAAAACACAAGGATACTCTATCTGTACTGTGTAAAACACAAGGATACTCTATTTGCACCTGTTTAAGACACAAGGATACTCTATCTGCACTGTATAAAACAAAATGATACTTTATCTACACTGTGTAAAACACAAGGATACTCTATCTGCACTGTGTAAAACACAAGGATGCTCCATCTGTACTGTGTAAAACACAAGGCTACTCTATCTATCTACACTGTGCAAAACACAAGAATACCCTATCTGCAATGTGTAAAACACAAGGATACTTTATTTGCACTGTGTAAAACACAAGGATACTTTATTTGCACTGTGTAAAACACAAGGATACTCTATCGGCTAATAAAATATAGCTGATGAGCTCTACCAACCTCCAACATTAATGAATATAGAAGTTAAAGCATACGTTAGAATGGTCTCGCGTTTGATATCAACTGAGGAATTAAGATTAAGACAGACTTCCCTATCAATCTGCTCATAGCTATTAGTGTCAAAAGACAGGCTTCTCTATCAGTCTGCACATAACTATTAGTGTCAAAAGACAGGCTTCCCTATCAGTCTGCTCATAACTATTAGTGTAAAAAGACAGGCTTCTCCATCAGTCTGCTCATAACTATTGGTGTCAAAAGATATACTTCTCTATCAGTCTGCTCATAAATATTATTGTCAAAAGAGAGGATTCTCTATCAGTCTGTTCATAACTATTATTGTCAAAAGAGAGGATTCTCTATCAGTCTGCTTATAACTATTAGTGTCAAAAGACAGACTTCCTTATCAGTCTTATCATAACTATTAGTGTCAAAAGACAGGCTTCTCTATATGTTTGCTCATAACTATTGGTGTCAAAAGACAGGCTTCTCTATCAGTCTGCTCATAACTATTAGTGTCAAAAGACAGGCTTCTCTATCAGTCTGGTCATAACTAGTAGTGTCAAAAGACATCCTTCTCTATCAGTCTGCTCATAACTATCAGTGTCAAAAGACAAGCTTCTCTATCAGTCTGGTCATAACTAGTAGTGTCAAAAGACAGGCTTCTCTATCAGTCTGCTCATAGCTATCAGTGTCAAAAGACAAGCTTCTCTATCAGTCTGGTCATAACTAGTAGTGTCAAAAGACATCCTTCTCTATCAGTCTGCTCATAGCTATCAGTGTGCAAAGACAAGCTTCTCTATCAGTCTGCTCATAATTATAAGTCTTAAAAGACACACTTCTCTCTCAGTCTGCTCATAACTATCAGTGTCAAAGGGCAATATTCTCTCTCAGTCTGCTCATACCTATTAGTGTCAAAAGAGAGGTTTCTCTATCAGTCTGCTCATAACTATCAGTGTCAAAAGACATACTTCTCTATCAGTCCCCTCATTACTATTGGTGTCAAAAGACAAGCTTCTCTGTCAGTCTGCTCATAACTATTAGTGTCAAAAGACAGGCTTCTCTATCAGTCTGCTCATAACTATTAGTGTCAAAAGACAGGCTTCTCTATCAGTCAGCTCATAAATATTAGTGTCAAAAGACAGGCTTCTCTATCAGTCTGCTCATATCTATTGGTGTCAATAGACAGACTTCTCTATCAGTCTACTCATAGCTATTAGTGTCAAAAGACAAGCTTCTCTATCAGTCTGCTCATAGCTATCAGTGTCAAAAGACCAGCTTCTCTATCAGTCTGGTCATAACTAGTAGTGTCAAAAGACATCCTTCTCTATCAGTCCGCTCATAACTACCAGTGTCAAAAGACAAGCTTCTCTATCAGTCTGTTCATAATTATTAGTGTCAAAAGACAAGCTTCTCTATCAGTCTGTTAATAACTATTAGTGTCAAAAGACAAGCTTCTCTATCAATCTGTTCATAACTATTAGTGTTAAAAGACAAGCTTCTCTATATGTTTGCTCATAACTATTAGTGTCAAAAGACAGGTTTCTCTATCAATCTGCTCATATTTATTGGTGTCAAAAGACAGGCTTCTCTATCAGTCTACTCATATCTATTAGTGTCAAAAGACAAGCTTCTCTATCAGTCTGCTCATAACTATCAGTGTCAAAAGACAAGCTTCTCTATCAGTCTGTTCATAACTGTTAGTGTCAAAAGACAAGCTTCTCTATCAGTCTGTTCATAACTATTAGTGTCAAAAGACAAGCTTCTCTATCAGTCTGCTCATAACTATCAGTGTCGAAAGACAAACTTCTCTATCAGTATGTTCATAACTGTTAGTGTCAAAAGACAAGCTTCTCTATCAGTCTGTTCATAACTATCAGTGTCAAAAGACAAGCTTCTCTATCAGTCTGTTCATAACTATTAGTGTCAAAGGACAAGCTTCTCTATCAGTCTGTTCATAACTGTTAGTGTCAAAAGACAAGCTTCTCTATCAGTCTGTTCATAACTGTTAAGTGTCAAAAGACAAGCTTCTCTATCAGTCTGTTCATAACTGTTAGTGTCAAAAGACAAGCTTCTCTATCAGTCTGTTCATAACTGTTAGTGTCAAAAGGTTGGAATGTAAATCAACAGAACGGCAAATTGATAGTACAAATCCAGATATGTAAAATTACTCAATATTAAAGTAGTTGTCGTCCTAATAATGTGCTACTAGTCTGACAAATAACTTCTTATAAAAACACTAAAACAATTGCAGAATACTAAAGTCAAAATACCAAAGCATACCTGTATAGCGCAAATAATAAGTCAAATGAATTACGTAGTCAACATGTACCGGAATGACAGCTATAAACGTTATATACTTATATCATGACTAAGAATGTGTCAGGGTGACGTACGAGAAATAGATAAGGAAATAAGACATAAACTGATCTTCTCAAAACAAAGTATGTCTCAATTATGACATTTAACTCGGACATAAACCTGATATTTTGTGGGAGAAACCAACATTAAAATATCTTTGTAATAAAAGTAGATTAGGAATCAATTGAAAAAATATAAATTTGAACTAATGAGAGATAGCGTATGCATGTTAGGTGTCAAACCAGTAATTCAACCAATCAGAGCTAAGAACATATTTGTACCATAAGAAATTCCAAAACTTGAATATCAATAAATCATATTTTTGCATATTTGGTGGAATTAGAAGGAATTTCAACTGTAGATCTATATATAAAAACTTATTGTATGCCTTAAACTACATAATTTATGGGGTTAAAGCATGAATTAACAAAATTAAGAATGATGTGAACTCATTTTTTGCGACGAAAAAAGGGGGGGGGGCTAAATGCAAACATTTCATAGTATTTAGCTATTAAATATACAACTGAGGCATATATATGTGTAAAAATTGCTTATTATGTTAGAAATTAGCTTAATAACTGTAATATACATGAATAAGAGAATAGGTAAGTTTTGGTATATTACACAGTCTGAACTCAACAGCTGTAAATGGAGATGTTTTCATTAAAAATCTTCAAGGGGGTACCTTTGCATTTGAACACTTATACTTGCAAATATTAGACAACCACATACCTTATGAGGTCTTTTGTGGTTGATATTGCCTAAGGAATAGAAATAAGGCCAATAAAGGGTTAGAGAAGCAAGTTTTGTTGCTTTTAGGTGTCAATTCAGTAATTCAACCAATCAGAGCTAAGAATATATACAAAAGTAGTCCCTTTTAAAGAAAAAAGTTCCTTTCACTTTGTTGTATTGTGACAAATACTGAATGGAATGGAATAATTAAATTGATAATTGAAGTTAAATGTATAAGGATTATTTTGAGCCCAAATTTGATTGATTTAGTTGTATTTTAATATGGATATGGAGAATTTGACGCATGACCTATAAATAGGGAATTTCTGGGGGATGACAGAGCTATTTTTAGAGTAGGTATTTTCCATAGCCTGGCATTTCACTGCAAGACATTAAACATGGCCTGATATTTTGACAGAACGTAGAGGAATCATGGACGTTTCAGAAAATGTATGGTCTTCGAAAGGTTAAACTTAAGATAAAATGGCCAGGTAGGCTCGAAAAAGCACAAATTTAGTAGAAAACCTTAAAGAAATTAATTATAGGTTTCACACCTGTTATAATGAAATAGGGATATTTGATTAAAATGAAGAGCATCGTAGGCGGTATGTTACTATAATCTGACAATGTTTAAATAATTAATACATTGCGGTAACTAGGCATAATTAAAACACTACATAGATAACCAGGAATGCATTTGATAAATATCAAATATCAACATACCCTACAGCAATAACATTAAACATTACCGGATGATAGACTAGAATCGATAACATTTTGATAAAATTTTATATGAAAAGTTAGTTTTCCGCTACCATTCTAATATCAAAGAATTCCCAATATAAAGAATACAATTTGCGAAAATGTAAGAAAAGTTTGTAATCAGAAGCCGTAAATCGACAGACAATACAATGGTCTAAAGAAACAGGACAAAAGAACAAACACTACACAGAAAACTAAAAATCATACAAAAAGGTTGGTGAACTCCGGTGCTCCGAACATCGCTTTTACGCAGATATCGTAGTGAGCAACACACCACGGAACTAAAAACGTGAAGACATATTTTTGGCTGACATGAGCAACATGAACCCATAAATCAGATGATCACGAACCGTAAGCAGTTCCAGCTCCACTAGCGGTACCAGTCGTGTAACTGTTGTTACAAACCGTGTGATAAGTCATGCGTGAACTAGTTGAGTTGGCGTTAAACAACAATCACTCACTCACTCACTGAGCCAGGAACCACTCACCGTACGATCAGCTACATTTTATTCAATCTAAAACTATTTTTATCTCGTAACGACCATATTGAATATGGCATCAGAATGAAATTAGGAATTTTTTATAGAATCATCAATGAATAAGTTTTGTTTCAAAAAGTGCCGTTGTTTGAGATATTTCCATATTTAGGCAAAAGTAATCACATACCACGGTGGTGGCCATATTGGCTGGTTCTGGAATAACTTTCACAAGGTATGCTCTCAATCAATAGACTGGAATGCTAAGTAATATAACTGCCTTTGGGAGCACGTAAGCAAAGGGGCCTAAAAAGGACAGTCAAAATCGATTACCTATGCTTGAGAGAGATTGATCTCATATTTAATCAATTACATTATATCCCACAATTGATACGATATTTCAGATCTTGTGTATTCTATCAGAAATTCTTGATAGATGCTTGCTGCTATCAAAAAAGCTACAGCACCAAGAGTTGCTATCGTTACGGAATGTCTGTTACAGGTGACGACGGATATGTTCCGTTAAAGTCTACAATCCCGTCCCTCTTTATTCCTTTATGACTCGCCACCGAACATGACCTTCCACCGGACTCGCGAGCATGAACTGCTTACCATTCAGAAGAACATGAGTTCATTCTCGGTTTTTGGTGGGGCTGGCGTGTTGTGGAACATCGATTGATTTATTGTGCTTTTTCTTTTTCGTCATATAATTGTCTGTCTTTCGACTTGTAGCCTCTGAGTATCAGTTTGACATCTTCAAACTTTTCTTATTTAACATGTTCTTGTAACATTTTTAGCTGCCATCAACACAGAATAACTAATCCGAGGAACAAGCTAAGAAACAACAGGTTTGGTATAAGACATTACAAATCTGATCACTACCGGTAATCCAGTATAAATATATATACATACACGAGTACATTGTTGTATAAAGGGCAGCCTTAATTATTTTTCCTATTAATGAATATAATTTTAACCTGCACATATAAGGGCAAATTTGTAAAATTCCCATGAGTGCCCTTTATATACAGGTTTGATAATGGTGTTTAACGCCACTGTCAACAATATTTCAGTTACTAGTATATCGTCGCTGTCAATTTAAGTGTTGGAGAAAATCGGGAGAAAACCACCGACCCGTCGACGTCGCAAGTCACTGACAAACTTTATCACATATTGTTCCACAGGTAGTTGTCAATCCAACTACCATACGATCACGACCACTACGCCCCATTATATATATATGTATATATACAACCACCATTTACTTTTAAACTTACACACATTCCATATTGCTAACACTGAACAGTCTTATCAGATATGATCTATGTTGATTAAATTGCTGGGTAGTTGGCACAAGAAGATACTGCCCAGGATCTAGGAAGAAGCGCCCGGATGTCTCCCGGTATTCAGCATACGTTTCTTCATTTTCAGGCATCAGCGGATCCGTGCGATCAAAGAAAATTTTATTTATTCCCGATGGTGGCTTGCTAAACAACTGAAAATTAAATTAAAATGTTTTACGATACAATGACAATTACAGAATATTTAAAAATTACATTTCACTAATAATCTTGACAGTCATGAAAAATACATGAGGAATTAAACTATTACAAAGCAATACAAATATATGGTATACATACTTGAAATATTTCAAATCCTATTGCATACATTTCTCCGCCATCTAATTTATGCTGCCTATGGAAGACTTGTAGTAATGATACAACAAGCGGAAGACGACCATTAAATCGTCGCTGAACACTTACTGAAAAAACGTCAAAACTATTAAAATATATTGTATAGTGATGAGTTGCATTAATACCAAGATAAATTAAGAGTGGACATGTTAATAATTAATGCTAAATAATAAATTTTTGAAACATGCATTTGTTGTCAGACTTAAAACATTCATATGATCATGTTGAATGATTCTCGTGGTATATCTCCAATACTTAAAAGTGTAGCTATCACATGGCCAAGAAACCCGAGTTCCACTTTAATCAGAAATTAGAGCATTTTAAATACTGTTTTAAGCTTGAAAAATGCCATGACGTGTTCCACAAAATTATCAAACTACGGAATATCTTAGCAAATTCTTGCTTAATTTGATTCTTAAGCATTAAATCTGCATATAGAAAATTATTGTATTCCATTTCCTTTTCTTCAAACAAAAAAATGTATTTATAGTCTAGTCAATTTAGTGTATAACCTGCAACTAATTGCAACACAAGGTTTTTTGAGTGCAAATTAGAATATGGACTTGTATTAACAACATACTAAACATATAATTTGCTGAAAGGGTATTTTGGGGTGAAATATGTTTTTTTTAGTGAAAATCACGTAAAACTGGAAGTGAAGAAGAACTCGTTATTGGTGGGCGAATTTTTATATTCTAATACAAGTCAATGTTCTAATTTGCACCCATTAAAGATTAGATTATACAAATTCGTCAACCAATAACCAAGTTCTTCTTCATTTCCAGTTTTACAGGATTTTCACACAAAAAACACTATTTCACCCCAAAATACTCTTTCCGCAAATTATATTTTTAGTATGTTGTTAATACAAGTCCACATTCTAATTTGCACCCCAATAAAGCTTAGATTTTAAAAATTCGTCAACCAATAACCAAGTTATTCTTAATTTCCAGTTTTCCGTGATTTTCACTAAAAAACACATATTTCACCCCAAAATACCCTTTTCCGCAAATTATGTTTATGTATATTTTTAGTAAGTTGTTAATACAAGTCCATATTATAATTTGCACTCAAAAAACCTTGTGTTGCAATTAGTTGCAGATTGAGTAATTTTTGGGGCTAAATTGACTAGTCTATTAGAGGTGTTAGGGGTTATGGTTCTTAACTCCATTTTCAACAATATTTCAGCTATACTATGGTTTTATTGGTGGACAAAATTGGAGTACCCGGTGAAAACCACCGACCTGTCGCAAGTCACTGACAAATGTTATCACATAATGTTGCATCGAGTACAACTCGCCTGAGCGAGATTTGAACTCACAACGTTAGTGGTGATATGTACTGATTGCATAGGTAGTTATAAATCTATCTAGGGAGGAGGTGATTCTTATGATGTGAGATCTTACGATGCAAGATTTTAAATACTGTATGAAAAGTAAGAAATGTTTACTTGAAACTATACAGTAACTGGGACACTAAAAGTTAAAGATAAAAGAGCTACGTATGTTTGTCTTTATTATGGTATTTAACGCCATATTCAACAGTATTTCAGTTATATTTTGGCGATCAGTTTTATTGGTTGAGGAAACCGGAGAAAACCACCAATCTGCCGCAAGTCACTGACAAACTTTATCACATAATTAATGATGTATCGTGTACACCTTATCTGAGTGGGATTCTAACGCACAACGTTAGTGGTATTAAGTACTGATTGCATGGTTAGTTGTAAATTCAACTACCATACGATAACGTCCACGACGGCCCCTTGTATGTTTGTGAAAACGCAAGATGTAGATTGATGAAAATATAAAGAAGTACTGAAATGTAAGATGTAGATTGATAAAAATATATTGAAGTACTGAAATGTAAGATGTAGATTGATAAAAATATACTGAAGTACTGAAATGTAGATGTATATTGATAAAAAATATACTGAACTACTGAAATGTAGATGTAGATTGATAAAATATACTGAAGTACTATAATGTAGATGTAGATTGATAAAAAATATACTGAAGCATTAAAATGTAGATTGCTGAAAAAAGCATACTGAAGTACTATAACTGTGAAATGCAGAATAACAATACAATTGCTGTTCCTTTACTTGATTTTGTTTTTAAGTGTAATGTTAGATAGTCTCCTATGTTCATTTACATATATATCCTTTCTAACTGTATGAGTCACACCGCAGGTGTCTTATACGAATCAGGAACTGCTTACCCTTCGCGAACACCTGAGTCCACCCCAAGTGTTTTGGTGAGGGTCCGTGTTGCTCATTTTTTTAGTTTTCTGTGTAGTCCTATTATGTGTTTTTACGTTTTTAGTTGCGTGCTATGATGTCCGCTACGATTTCCACAAAAAACAATGTTCCGTTCGTCTTTACCTCCAGTTGTTTCTATGAGGGCTGATGTCTTATTTACGTTATTTGTGTTTGCTTGTATATAGTGTTGTCCAACACATATTGTGTTTTTGTTTTGTTCTTCTTCATCTTGTGTACTCTATGTTGCCATTTTCTCTGTATTGTCCATTTCTTATTGCCCTTTCGGTATTATATGATGTTTATTTACTAATCACAAAACAGGGACAATTAAAAGTTGAATATATGGGTCAGACGTATACTATAAGCTATAAGCTCCCTAGTGACCGTCTATCGTTATTTAGACGGTCAGTAAATCGTTGAAGGGTGAGTGCTCCAGCGCGAACCCTTCAACTATTTACTTACCGTCTAAATAACCACAGTCAGTCACGGGAGCTTATAACATTTTTGTACGATGTTGCTGATCTATAACTTGAAACAGTAACTAAGTTTTTTTCCACGAACTATGTTTGACGGACTTTCTTGGAAGTTCTAAGGCTAAAGACGTAATGGTCAATACACAAAATTAAGCACCGCCCACTGACCTTCTGTAATTTTCCGTCTGCATCGTTTCATAACTGCACACCTTTTTCTATCGTCTGCATCGGTGTGTAACGGACTAACAATGGAGAAAAAGAGGAGATTTGTTTCAACTACCGATGAGAAAATCGAACAAAAGAGGACTGACTCTAGATTTGTTAGCCGTACATTCTTTTAAGTAGTTTATTAGAAACGTTAATTTCTTTCTTTTTTATTGTGTCTCAAGAAGAGTTTTTTTACTGTGTTATTTTAGAAGAAAATATAAATCATCATCTTTCTTGCAGTTGTGTTTAATTATGCTAAATCAAAATGCACACACACACACATATATAGAGCCTGGTCAAGTACACTTGGCATACAATATTTCTTTATTTCGGACAGCGTCAAGGTCAAATTATGTAATAATAGATTACACAATGCTACAGTCTGCTTCTATCGTTATTTTTAGGAACGGAATTTTCCACTGGCTAGTAAAGCGTATTAATCTTATTCTTTAGATTTCCATATATGGCTCTGCCTTCATCGTTATTTTTAGGAATGATTTTAGCCAATCATAGGTCGTCAAATAAATGCAGCATCGTACAAATATATTTAGTATTAATCTAGTATTTCGAGTAACTTTGAAATCCAATGGGGGATATATTTTAATGACTATGAATTCTTCGTCATCCTATACAATCTATTAATATTGCTGAGATAGATTGTTTTCAATTCAATTTTTTTTAAATATATATATATATATATATATATATATATATATATATATATATATTATCTACACACGCTTAAGTACATATCTAATTTCTACTTCGAGATTCGCCTTACGAGACAGGGTAATATTTTGACTATTGAAGGTATATTCTTTTATAGAGGGTGTGACCGAATGATCTGGCGCGCTGGACATGAGGCTAAGTGATTGGTAGTGCAGAGTATTAATGGTACGAGTTCAAACGCCGTTGCGAGGAGAAAATTCATATTTTCAGCTTAATAATCTAATTAATACTGAACTAAACTCACTGTCTGTGTGGAGGGTAAGGATGTATTGTGGATTTGTGTGGAAGCTTTCACATTCGAGCCAACCTCCAGCATTTATACCACGCGCCCATCTTCCATAAAGACACAACTGATACTCTGAAAATAACATTATTAAAAGATTTAGGGGAAGAAAAAGCCGCCGGTCACAATACTAGTCTAGATTTAGATTTAAGCATATTTCATTGTCTTGTAAATGTTTAATTAGATTGGAAACAAGTTATATCAACTTAGTACATTCGCTCCATACAATAATGTTATACACATAAATATGAAAATGACAGCAAGTTATATATATAATAAATGTATACATAATATATTTGATAAATAGAAGTGGAGGGGAAAAGGGGCAAATGGAATTGAGTGCAAATGTATGATAGCATCCTGAGTACAGAGTATAATTTCATATCATCCAAATTTATTAGTATGATGTATGTATTTTTGTACATTTCTAAACACTATTAAATTGTTTTCATCTGTTAAATTATCAGAGCCAAATAATAAGGTTTCAATTGAGATATATATGTTGTGTACATGTTATTATTTTGTACAAGTTATAACTTGTACAAAATATTTATACAAGTTATAACTTGCATAACACCATCATACAAGTTATAACTTGTCCAATTATTGCTATGCAAGTTATAACTTGTACAATTGTGATTGAAAATACATCATAACTTGCACAACTTTGTTGTGCATAGGCCTTTTTGCATTATTTGTGTTGGAAACATGACAGCTACATGCATGTCAACTGTATTAATAGTAGATATTCAATATCCAATATCTCATTTTATTTTTGTTGCTGTTTTGGGGTAATTACATATTTATTTGTATACCCAGTGTTGACGAAAGATCGAATCGCATTATAAATAGAAATTTTGAAATTTCTTGAGATTTAAATCAAATTTAATTAGACTAAATGAATTTTTTCAAACATTTATTGTCAAAAAACATATATCTCATAGAGGCATTGCATGTCTCTTGAAATTAAATTGTTGGCACATGACACAGATGCATGACATCTGGAATTACACAATATATTTTTCCGTTTACACTTGCATTTCCCAGTTTTGCAGCCACTACGACAGCTGCAATGAATATGCCCTTGACTACCATGCAAAGAAAGCAACTGTACGGCTTTTCTCACACTTATTTCTGTATTATCAGGAACATCTTAGATATTTAATTCATGTCCATGAATTTTCTCAATTTGATTTCGACTCAAAAGTCCACTTATTACCCCAACTGTTGTACCAATTTTGTATCCATTTACAGTTTTGTCTACAATGATTCCTCTAATGTTTCTACAGTCTATCGGACCACGATCTACCTTTGGAACAGGTATTATAATGTTATCATTAACTTTCAAGTCCACTAGTCTCCTTTTACTTGATGACATAGCTTCTTCTGCTTGGATCTGTTGTCCAGATGGGGCTCTTTCCCTAGCACGTACAAGTTTGTCGTAAATTACTGTTCTATCTGTTGATTCTTGTACAATATCCATATTCGCATCGCTCACAATTTAAGGTTCCGTTTCAGAGTTTGTGTCTATGTCGAAATGAGCATCGGTTGCGGTGTTTGTTCCTGTTTCGGGTTCGGTGTTGGTTTCAGTTTCAGGTTCGGTGTTTGTTTCTGTTTTAGGTTCGGTGTTGGTTTCAGTTTCAATGCCAGTGTCCGCTTCGGGTGTTGTTTGATTAGTGTCATTTCTATTGGTAGGCGTTTCAGTCGTTGTCAGTGCGCTTAGGTCTTCCTCGGTTTCCAGTGTGTCCAATATTTCTTTTGGAATGGCTGACGAGGACAAGCCAACTTTCGGATCACTACCGAATAATGCACTGTATGGTGATTGATCGATTGTTCTATGATACGATCTGTTTTTTGAAATTGGACGAATCTTAGTCTTTCTAACCAGTGGGTATTATTGTTCTCATGAGTACAAAAAATAAACATACTTTTAATGTCAGCATTTGCCCGTTCTACCGATCCTTGGCTCTGAGGATGACGCGGTCTTCCGTGTACCAGTTTAAGCTCTGGCCAAAGATATTTGCAGTAAATTCCCTACCATTGTCACTTTGTAAGATGTGTGGGGCACCAAGAAGCAGAAAAAATGTCAGTAAGTTGATATGCAACTTCAGCAGCTCTTTTCGACTTCAACGGACGCAATATACTAAACTTTGTTAAATGGCCCTGGTAATGCATTACCCACTTAAAGTCACCATCCGGACACGATTGATAGTCTACAAGATCTACTTGTCCACGACTATTAAAGTATGAAGAAGTTATTGGACGAACTATTAACTTGCTAGTTTCCGAGCGTTTTTTCTTCAAGATACATTGTTCACAGAGTTGAATAAAGAGTTTGATGACTTCTCTGCTGATGTTGGCAAATTGTTTCTTTAATTCCTTATAGGTTTTAGGAATCCCGCCATGTCCTATTCCAGAATGAGCTGTCTTGATCAAACGATAAAGCTCTTCGGTAGTACAGTAATAGATTACGTCCGTCCCTTTACGAACAAGCTTTTCCATTCCTGCTATCTCCAAAACATCATACTTTTTTGTCAAATATCTCTGAAGTTGTGTCTTTTTGGTTACTGATTTTGCTTCTTTTACACTATGAATTGTCTCATTATATCTTTCGCGTGTAAACATAATATTATTTGTAGACTTGTCATCCAATAGTTTTATAACTTCATCATGAAATTTGATTTCAACAGTATTTGCCATCTTTACACTTAAAAATAATTCAAAAGACTGAACAACAATGTTTACAATATATTAACTCCTTAAAAATACTCATCATAGTAGTAATTAAATAATATAAGGTAATCTTAGGCCAATGGATGTTATCATATAGGTTAATTACACATATAGCCCACTGTAAATAAAACTACAAGTTATGATGTATTTTCAATCACAATTGTACAATTATAACTTGTATAGCAATAATTGGACAAGTTATAACTTGCATAAATATGTTGTACAAGTTATAACTTGTACAAAATAATAACATGTACACAACATATATAACAATGGCAAGAAAAAGCTGTCAGTCACAATATTAGTACTACGGCAAGACAATGTCATCAATCACAATACTAGTACTAGGGCAAGAAAATGTCATCAATAACAATAATAGTACTAGGGCAAGAAAATGTCATCAATCACAATACAAGTACTAGGGCAAGAAATTGTCATCAATCGCAATACTAGTACTAGGGCAAGAAAATGTCATCAATCACAATACTAGTACTAGGGCAAGAAAATGTCATCAATCACAATACTAGTACTAGGGTAAGAAAATGTCATCAATCACAATACTAATACTAGGGCAAGAAAATGTCATCAAATACAATACTAGTACTAGGGCAAGAAAATGTCATCAATCACAATACTAGTACTAGGGAAAGAAAATGTCATCAATTACAATACTAGTACTAGGGCAAGAAAATGTCATCAATCACAATACTAATACTAGGGCAAGAAAATGTCATCAATCACAATACTAGTACTAGGGCAAGAAAATGTCATCAATCACAATACTAGTACTAGGGCAAGAAAATGTCATAAATCAAAATACTAGTACTAGGGCAAGAAAATGTCATAAATCACAATACTAGTACTAGGGCAAGAAAATGTCATCAATCACAATACTAGTACTAGGGCAGGAAAATGTCATAAATCACAATACTAGTACTAGGGCAAGAAAATGTCATCAATTACAATACTAGTACTAGGGCAAGAAAATGTCATCAATTACAATACTAGTACTAGGGCAAGAAAATGTCATCAATCACAATACTAGTACTAGGGCAAGAAAATGTCATAAATCACAATACTAGTACTAGGGTAAGAAAATGTCATCAATGACAATACTAGTACTAGGGCAAGAAAATGTCATCAATTACAATACTAGTACTAGGGCAAGAAAATGTCATCAATCACAATACTAGTACTAGAGCAAGAAAATGTCATAAATCACAATACTAGTACTAGGGTAAAAAATGTCATCAATCACAATACTAGTACTAGGGTAAGAAAATGTCATCAATCACAATACTAGTATTAGGGCAAGAAAATGTCATAAATCACAATACTAGTACTAGAGTAAGAAAATATCATTAATCACAATACTAGTACTAGGGCAAGAAAATGTCAGCAATCACAATACTAGTACTAGGGTAAGAAAATGTCATCAATCACAATACTAGTACTAGGGCAAGAAAATATTATCAATCACAATACTAGTACTAGGGCAAGAAAATGTCATAAATCACAATACTAGTACTAGGGCAAGAAAATGTCATCAATTACAATACTAGTACTAGGGCAAGAAAATGTCATCAATTACAATACTAGTACTAGGGCAAGAAAATGTCATCAATCACAATACTAGTACTAGGGTAAGAAAATGTCATTAATCACAATACTAGTACTAGGGCAAGAAAATGTCATAAATCACAATACTAGTACTAGGGCAAGAAAATGTCATCAATCACAATACTAGTACTAGGGCAAGAAAATGTCATAAATCACAATACTAGTACTAGGGTAAGAAAATGTCATCAATTACAATACTAGTACTAGGACAAGAAAATGTCATCAATCACAATACTAGTACTAGGGCAAGAAAATGTCATAAATCACAATACTAGTACTAGGGCAAGAAAATGTCATCAATTACAATACTAGTACTAGGGCAAGAAAATGTCATCAATCACAATACTAGGGCAAGAAAATGTCATCAATCACAATACTAGTACTAGGGTAAGAAAATGTCATCAATTACAATACTAGTACTAGGGCAAGAAAATGTCAGCAATCACAATACAAGTACTAGGGTAAGAAAATGTCATCAATCACAATACTAATACTAGGGCAAGAAAATGTCATCAATTACAATACTAGTATTAGGGCAAGAAAATGTCATAAATCACAATACTAGTACTAGGGCAAGAAAATGTCATAAATCACAATACTAGTACTAGGGCAAGAAAATGTCATCAATCACAATAATAGTACTAGGGCAAGAAAATGTCATCAATCACAATACTAGTACTAGGGCAAGAAAATGTCATCAATTACAATACTAGTACTAGGGGAATAAAATGTCATCAATTACAATACTAGTACTAGGGCAAGAAAATATCATCAATCACAATACTAGTACTAGGGCAAGAAAATGTCATAAATCACAATACTAGTACTAGGGCAAGAAAATGTCATCAATTACAATACTAGTACTAGGGCAAGAAAATGTCATCAATCACAATACTAGTACTAGGGTAAGAAAATGTCATCAATCACAATACTAGTATTAGGGCAAGAAAATGTCATAAATCACAATACTAGTACTAGAGTAAGAAAATATCATTAATCACAATACTAGTACTAGGGCAAGAAAATGTCATAAATCACAATACTAGTACTAGGGCAAGAAAATGTCATCAATTACAATACTAGTATTAGGGCAAGAAAATGTCATCAATCACAATACTAGTACTAGGGTAAGAAAATGTCATTAATCACAATACTAGTACTAGGGTAAGAAAATGTCATAAATCACAATACTAGTACTAGGGCAAGAAAATGTCATAAATCACAATACTAGTACTAGGGCAAGAAAATGTCATCAATCACAATACTAGTACTAGGGCAAGAAAATGTCATAAATCACAATACTAGTACTAGGGTAAGAAAATGTCATCAATTACAATACTAGTACTAGGACAAGAAAATGTCATCAATCACAATACTAGTACTAGGGCAAGAAAATGTCATAAATCACAATACTAGTACTAGGGCAAGAAAATGTCATCAATTACAATACTAGTACTAGGGCAAGAAAATGTCATCAATCACAATACTAGGGCAAGAAAATGTCATCAATCACAATACCAGTACTAGGGTAAGAAAATGTGATCAATCACAATACTAGTACTAGCGCAAGAAAATGTCATCAATCACAATACTAGTACTAGGGTAAGAAAATGTCATCAATCACAATACTAGGGCAAGAAAATGTCATCAATCACAATACTAGTACTAGGGTAAGAAAATGTCATCAATCACAATACTAGTACTAGGACAAGAAAATATCATCAATCACAATATTAGTACTAGGACAAGAAAATATCATCAATCACAATATTAGTACTAGGACAAGAAAATATCATCAATCACAATATTAGTACTAGGACAAGAAAATGTCATCAATCACAATATTAGTACTAGGACAAGAAAATATCATCAATCACAATATTAGTACTAGGACAAGAAAATGTCATCAATCACAATACTAGTACTAGGACAAGAAAATATCATCAATCACAATATTAGTACTAGGGCAAGAAAATGTCATCAATCACAATACTAGTACTAGGGCAAGAAAATGTCATCAATCACAATACTAGTACTAGGACAAGAAAATGTCATCAATCCCAATACTAGTACTAGGGCAAGAAAATGTCATCAATCACAATACTAGTACTAGGACAAGAAAATGTCATCAATCACAATACTAGTACTAGGGCAGGAAAATGTCATCAATCACAATACTAGTACTAGGGTAAGAAAATGTCATCAATCACAATACTAGTACTAGGGTAAGAAAATGTCATCAATCACAATACTAGTACTAGGATAAGAAAATGTCATCAATCACAATACTAGTACTAGGGCAAGAAAATGTCATCAATCGCAATACTAGTACTAGGGCAAGAAAATGTCATCAATCGCAATACTAGTACTAGGGCAAGAAAATGTCATCAATCACAATACTAGTACTAGGACAAGAAAATGTCATCAATCACAATACTAGTACTAGGGCAGGAAAATGTAATCAATCACAATACTAGTACTAGTGCAAGAAAATGTCATCAATCACAATACTAGTACTAGGGCAAGAAAATGTCATCAATTGCAATACTAGTACTAGGGCAAGAAAATGTCATCAATCACAATACTAGTACTAGGGCAAGAAAATGTCATCAATCACAATACTAGTACTAGGGTAAGAAAATGTCATCAATCACAATACTAATACTAGGGCAAGAAAATGTCATCAATTACAATACTAGTACTAGGGCAAGAAAATGTCATCAATCACAATACTAGTACTAGGGAAAGAAAATGTCATAAATCACAATACTAGTACTAGGGTAAGAAAATGTCATCAATCACAATACTAGTACTAGGGCAAGAAAATGTCATAAATCAAAATACTAGTACTAGGGCAAGAAAATGTCATAAATCACAATACTAGTACTAGGGCAAGAAAATGTCATAAATCACAATACTAGTACTAGGGCAAGAAAATGTCATCAATCACAATACTAGTACTAGGGCAGGAAAATGTCATAAATCACAATACTAGTACTAGGGCAAGAAAATGTCATCAATTACAATACTAGTACTAGGGCAAGAAAATGTCATCAATTACAATACTAGTACTAGGGCAAGAAAATGTCATCAATCACAATACTAGTACTAGGGCAAGAAAATGTCATTAATCACAATACTAGTACTAGGGCAAGAAAATGTCATCAATTACAATACTAGTACTAGGGCAAGAAAATGTCACCAATCACAATACTAGTACTAGAGCAAGAAAATGTCATAAATCACAATACTAGTACTAGGGTAAAAAATGTCATAAATCACAATACTAGTACTAGGGTAAGAAAATGTCATCAATCACAATACTAGTATTAGGGCAAGAAAATGTCATCAATCACAATACTAGTACTAGAGTAAGAAGATATCATTAATCACAATACTAGTACTAGGGCAAGAAAATGTCATAAATCACAATACTAGTACTAGGGCAAGAAAATGTCATCAATTACAATACTAGTATTAGGGCAAGAAAATGTCATCAATCACAATACTAGTACTAGGGTAAGAAAATGTCATTAATCACAATACTAGTACTAGGGTAAGAAAATGTCATAAATCACAATACTAGTACTAGGGCAAGAAAATGTCATCAATTACAATACTAGTATTAGGGCAAGAAAATGTCATCAATTACAATACTAGTACTAGGGCAAGAAAATGTCATAAATCCCAATACTAGTACTAGGGCAAGAAAATGTCATCAATCACAATACTAGTACTAGGGCAAAAAAATGTCATAAATCACAATACTAGTACTAGGGTAAGAAAATGTCATCAATTACAATACTAGTACTAGGACAAGAAAATGTCATCAATCACAATACTAGTACTAGGGCAAGAAAATGTCATAAATCACAATACTAGTACTAGGGCAAGAAAATGTCATCAATTACAATACTAGTACTAGGGCAAGAAAATGTCATCAATCACAATACTACGGCAAGAACATGTCATCAATCACAATACCAGTACTAGGGTAAGAAAATGTCATCAATCACAATACTAGTACTAGGGCAAGAAAATGTCATCAATCACAATACTAGTACTAGGGTAAGAAAATGTCATCAATTACAATACTAGTACTAGGGCAAGAAAATGTCATCAATTACAATACTAGTATTAGGGCAAGAAAATGTCATCAATCACAATACTAGTACTAGGGTAAGAAAATGTCATTAATCACAATACTAGTACTAGGGCAAGAAAATGTCATAAATCACAATACTAGTACTAGGGCAAGAAAATGTCATCAATCACAATACTAGTACTAGGGCAAGAAAATGTCATAAATCACAATACTAGTACTAGGGTAAGAAAATGTCATCAATTACAATACTAGTACTAGGACAAGAAAATGTCATCAATCACAATACTAGTACTAGGGCAAGAAAATGTCATAAATCACAATACTAGTACTAGGGCAAGAAAATGTCATCAATTACAATACTAGTACTAGGGCAAGAAAATGTCATCAATCACAATACTAGGGCAAGAAAATGTCATCAATCACAATACCAGTACTAGGGTAAGAAAATGTGATCAATCACAATACTAGTACTAGCGCAAGAAAATGTCATCAATCACAATACTAGTACTAGGGTAAGAAAATGTCATCAATCACAATACTAGGGCAAGAAAATGTCATCAATCACAATACTAGTACTAGGGTAAGAAAATGTCATCAATCACAATACTAGTACTAGGACAAGAAAATATCATCAATCACAATATTAGTACTAAGACAAGAAAATATCATCAATCACAATATTAGTACTAGGACAAGAAAATATCATCAATCACAATATTAGTACTAGGACAAGAAAATGTCATCAATCACAATATTAGTACTAGGACAAGAAAATATCATCAATCACAATATTAGTACTAGGACAAGAAAATGTCATCAATCACAATACTAGTACTAGGACAAGAAAATATCATCAATCACAATATTAGTACTAGGGCAAGAAAATGTCATCAATCACAATACTAGTACTAGGGCAAGAAAATGTCATCAATCACAATACTAGTACTAGGACAAGAAAATGTCATCAATCCCAATACTAGTACTAGGGCAAGAAAATGTCATTAATCACAATACTAGTACTAGGGCAAGAAAATGTCATCAATCACAATACTAGTACTAGGACAAGAAAATGTCATCAATCACAATACTAGTACTAGGGCAGGAAAATGTCATCAATCACAATACTAGTACTAGGGTAAGAAAATGTCATCAATCACAATACTAGTACTAGGGCAAGAAAATGTCATCAATCACAATACTAGTACTAGGGCAAGAAAATGTCATCAATCGCAATACTAGTACTAGGGCAAGAAAATGTCATCAATCGCAATACTAGTACTAGGGCAAGAAAATGTCATCAATCACAATACTAGTACTAGGACAAGAAAATGTCATCAATCACAATACTAGTACTAGGGCAGGAAAATGTCATCAATCACAATACTAGTACTAGGGTAAGAAAATGTCATCAATCACAATACTAGTACTAGGGTAAGAAAATGTCATAAATCACAATACTAGTACTAGGGTAAGAAAATGTCATCAATCACAATACTAGTACTAGGGTAAGAAAATGTCATCAATCACAATACTAGTACTAGGGCAAGAAAATGTCATCAATCGCAATACTAGTACTAGGGCAAGAAAATGTCATCAATCACAATACTAGTACTAGGGCAAGAAAATGTCATCAATCACAATACTAGTACTAGGGTAAGAAAATGTCATCAATCACAATACTAATACTAGGGCAAGAAAATGTCATCAATTACAATACTAGTACTAGGGCAAGAAAATGTCATCAATCACAATACTAGTACTAGGGAAAGAAAATGTCATAAATCACAATACTAGTACTAGGGTAAGAAAATGTCATCAATCACAATACTAGTACTAGGGCAAGAAAATGTCATAAATCAAAATACTAGTACTAGGGCAAGAAAATGTCATAAATCACAATACTAGTACTAGGGCAAGAAAATGTCATCAATCACAATACTAGTACTAGGGCAGGAAAATGTCATAAATCACAATACTAGTACTAGGGCAAGAAAATGTCATCAATTACAATACTAGTACTAGGGCAAGAAAATGTCATCAATTACAATACTAGTACTAGGGCAAGAAAATGTCATCAATCACAATACTAGTACTAGGGCAAGAAAATGTCATTAATCACAATACTAGTACTAGGGCAAGAAAATGTCATCAATTACAATACTAGTACTAGGGCAAGAAAATGTCACCAATCACAATACTAGTACTAGAGCAAGAAAATGTCATAAATCACAATACTAGTACTAGGGTAAAAAATGTCATAAATCACAATACTAGTACTAGGGTAAGAAAATGTCATCAATCACAATACTAGTATTAGGGCAAGAAAATGTCATAAATCACAATACTAGTACTAGAGTAAGAAGATATCATTAATCACAATACTAGTACTAGGGCAAGAAAATGTCATAAATCACAATACTAGTACTAGGGCAAGAAAATGTCATCAATTACAATACTAGTATTAGGGCAAGAAAATGTCATCAATCACAATACTAGTACTAGGGTAAGAAAATGTCATTAATCACAATACTAGTACTAGGGTAAGAAAATGTCATCAATCACAATACTAGTACTAGGGCAAGAAAATGTCATCAATTACAATACTAGTATTAGGGCAAGAAAATGTCATCAATTACAATACTAGTACTAGGGCAAGAAAATGTCATAAATCACAATACTAGTACTAGGGCAAGAAAATGTCATAAATCACAATACTAGTACTAGGGCAAGAAAATATCATCAATTACAATACTAGTATTAGGGCAAGAAAATGTCATCAATCACAATACTAGTACTAGGGCAAGAAAATGTCATAAATCACAATACTAGTACTAGGGCAAGAAAATGTCATCAATTACAATACTAGTATTAGGGCAAGAAAATGTCATCAATTACAATACTAGTACTAGGGCAAGAAAATGTCATAAATCACAATACTAGTACTAGGGCAAGAAAATGTCATCAATCACAATACTAGTACTAGGGCAAGAAAATGTCATAAATCACAATACTAGTACTAGGGCAAGAAAATGTCATCAATCACAATACTAGTACTAGGGCAAAAAAATGTCATAAATCACAATACTAGTACTAGGGTAAGAAAATGTCATCAATTACAATACTAGTACTAGGACAAGAAAATGTCATCAATCACAATACTAGTACTAGGGCAAGAAAATGTCATAAATCACAATACTAGTACTAGGGCAAGAAAATGTCATCAATTACAATACTAGTACTAGGGCAAGAAAATGTCATCAATCACAATACTAGGGCAAGAACATGTCATCAATCACAATACCAGTACTAGGGTAAGAAAATGTCATCAATCACAATACTAGTACTAGGGCAAGAAAATGTCATCAATCACAATACTAGTACTAGGGTAAGAAAATGTCATCAATTACAATACTAGTACTAGGGCAAGAAAATGTCAGCAATCACAATACTAGTACTAGGGTAAGAAAATGTCATCAATCACAATACTAATACTAGGGCAAGAAAATGTCATCAATTACAATACTAGTACTAGGGCAAGAAAATGTCATAAATCACAATACTAGTACTAGGGCAAGAAAATGTCATCAATTACAATACTAGTACTAGGGCAAGAAAATGTCATCAATCACAATACTAGTACTAGGGCAAGAAAATGTCATAAATCACAATACTAGTACTAGAGTAAGAAAATGTCATCAATCACAATAATAGTACTAGGGCAAGAAAATGTCATAAATCACAATACTAGTACTAGGGCAAGAAAATGTCATCAATTACAATACTAGTACTAGGGGAAGAAAATGTCATCAATTACAATACTAGTACTAGGGCAAGAAAATAACATCAATCACAATACTAGTACTAGGGCAAGAAAATGTCATAAATCACAATACTAGTACTAGGGCAAGAAAATGTCATCAATTACAATACTAGTACTAGGGCAAGAAAATGTCATCAATCACAATACTAGTACTAGGGTAAGAAAATGTCATCAATCACAATATTAGTATTAGGGCAAGAAAATGTCATAAATGACAATACTAGTACTAGAGTAAGAAAATATCAATCACAATACTAGTACTAGGGCAAGAAAATGTCATAAATCACAATACTAGTACTAGGGTAAGAAAATGTCATCAATTACAATACTAGTACTAGGGCAAGAAAATGTCATCAATCACAATACTAGTACTAGGGCAAGAAAATGTCATAAATCACAATACTAGTACTAGGGCAAGAAAATGTCATAAATCACAATACTAGTACTAGGGCAAGAAAATGTCATCAATCACAATACTAGTACTAGGGCAAGAAAATGTCATCAATTACAATACTAGTACTAGGGCAAGAAAATGTCATCAATCACAATACTAGTACTAGGGTAAGAAAATGTCATCAATTACAATACTAGTACTAGGACAAGAAAATGTCATCAATCACAATACTAGTACTAGGGCAAGAAAATGTCATAAATCACAATACTAGTACTAGGACAAGAAAATGTCATCAATTACAATACTAGTACTAGGGCAAGAAAATGTCATCAATCACAATACTAGGGCAAGAAAATGTCATCAATCACAATACCAGTACTAGGGTAAGAAAATGTCATCAATCACAATACTAGTACTAGTGCAAGAAAATGTCATCAATCACAATACTAGTACTAGGGTAAGAAAATGTCATCAATTACAATACTAGTACTAGGGCAAGAAAATGTCAGCAATCACAATACTAGTACTAGGGTAAGAAAATGTCATCAATCACAATAATAGTACTAGGGCAAGAAAATGTCATAAATCACAATACTAGTACTAGGGCAAGAAAATGTCATCAATTACAATACTAGTACTAGGGCAAGAAAATGTCATCAATTACAATACTAGTACTAGGGCAAGAAAATATCATAAATCACAATACTAGTACTAGAGTAAGAAAATATCATTAATCACAATACTAGTACTAGGGCAAGAAAATGTCATAAATCACAATACTAGTACTAGGGCAAGAAAATGTCATCAATTACAATACTAGTATTAGGGCAAGAAAATGTCATCAATCACAATACTAGTACTAGGGTAAGAAAATGTCATTAATCACAATACTAGTACTAGGGCAAGAAAATGTCATAAATCACAATACTAGTACTAGGGCAAGAAAATGTCATCAATCACAATACTAGTACTAGAGCAAGAAAATGTCATAAATCACAATACTAGTACTAGGGTAAGAAAATGTCATCAATTACAATACTAGTACTAGGACAAGAAAATGTCATCAATCACAATACTAGTACTAGGGCAAGAAAATGTCATAAATCACAATACTAGTACTAGGGAAAGAAAATGTCATCAATTACAATACTAGTACTAGGGCAAGAAAATGTCATCAATCACAATACTAGGGCAAGAAAATGTCATCAATCACAATACCAGTACTAGGGTAAGAAAATGTCATCAATCACAATACTAGTACTAGGGCAAGAAAATGTCAGCAATCACAATACTAGTACTAGGGTAAGAAAATGTCATCAATCACAATACTAATACTAGGGCAATAAAATGTCATCAATTACAATACTAGTACTAGGGCAAGAAAATGTCATAAATCACAATACTAGTACTAGGGCAAGAAAATGTCATAAATCACAATACTAGTACTAGGGCAAGAAAATGTCATCAATCACAATAATAGTACTAGGGCAAGAAAATGTCATCAATCACAATACTAGTACTAGGGCAAGAAAATGTCATCAATTACAATACTAGTACTAGGGGAAGAAAATGTCATCAATTACAATACTAGTACTAG
Source organism: Bathymodiolus septemdierum (assembly GCA_963383655.1). Classification (NCBI taxonomy): domain Eukaryota; kingdom Metazoa; phylum Mollusca; class Bivalvia; order Mytilida; family Modiolidae; genus Bathymodiolus; species Bathymodiolus septemdierum. Next base: position 81,767,646 of record OY726520.1, read on the forward strand.
GGCAAGAAAATATCATCAATCACAATACTAGTACTAGGGCAAGAAAATGTCATAAATCACAATACTAGTACTAGGGCAAGAAAATGTCATCAATTACAATACTAGTACTAGGGCAAGAAAATGTCATCAATCACAATACTAGTACCAGAGGAAGAAAATGTCATAAATCACAATACAAGTACTAGGGTAAGAAAATGTCATCAATCACAATATTAGTACTAGGGCAAGAAAATGTCATATATCACAATACTAGTACTAGGGCAAGAAAATGTCATCAATCACAATACTAGTACTAGGGTAAGAAAATGTCATCAATCACAATATTAGTACTAGGACAAGAAAATGACATATATCACAATACTAGTACTAGGGCAAGAAAATGTCATCAATCACAATACTAGTACTAGGGTAAGAAAATGTCATCAATCACAAAACTAGTACTAGTGCAAGAAAATGTCATAAATCACTATACTAGTACTAGGGTAAGAAAATGTCATTAATCACAATACTAGTACTAGGGCAAGAAAATGTCATCAATTACAATACTAGTACTAGGGCAAGAAAATGTCATCAATCACAATACTAGTACTAGGGTAAGAAAATGTCATCAATCACAATACTAGTACTAGGACAAGAAAACGTCATCAATTACAATATTAGTACTAGGGCAAGAAAATGTCATCAATCACAATACTAGTCCTAGGGGAAGAAAATGTCATCAATCACAATACTAGTAGTAGGGTAAGAAAATGTCATTAATCACAATACTAGTACTAGGGCAAGAAAAAGCTATCAATCACAATACTAGTACTACGGCAAGAAAATGTCATCAATCACAATACTAGGGCAAGAAAATGTCATCAATCACAATACCAGTACTAGGGTAAGAAAATGTCATCAATCACAATACTAGTACTAGGGTAAGAAAATGTCATCAATCACAATACTAGTACTAGGGCAAGAAAATGTCATAAATCACAATACTAGTACTAGGGTAAGAAAATGTCATCAATTACAATACTAGTACTAGGGCAAGAAAATGTCATTAATCTCAATACTAGTACTAGGGCAAGAAAATGTCATCAATTACAATACTAGTACTAGGGCAAGAAAATGTCATCAATCACAATACTAGTACTAGGGCAAGAAAATGTCATCAATTACAATACTAGTACTAGGGCAAGAAAATATCATCAATCACAATACTAGTACTAGGGCAAGAAAATGTCATAAATCACAATACTAGTACTAGGGCAAGAAAATGTCATCAATTACAATACTAGTACTAGGGCAAGAAAATGTCATCAATCACAATACTAGTACCAGAGGAAGAAAATGTCATAAATCACAATACAAGTACTAGGGTAAGAAAATGTCATCAATCACAATATTAGTACTAGGGGAAGAAAATGTCATATATCACAATACTAGTACTAGGGCAAGAAAATGTCATCAATCACAATACTAGTACTAGGGTAAGAAAATGTCATCAATCACAATATTAGTACTAGGACAAGAAAATGTCATATATCACAATACTAGTACTAGGGCAAGAAAATGTCATCAATCACAATACTAGTACTAGGGTAAGAAAATGTCATCAATCACAAAACTAGTACTAGTGCAAGAAAATGTCATAAATCACTATACTAGTACTAGGGTAAGAAAATGTCATTAATCACAATACTAGTACTAGGGCAAGAAAATGTCATCAATTACAATACTAGTACTAGGGCAAGAAAATGTCATCAATCACAATACTAGTACTAGGGTAAGAAAATGTCATCAATCACAATACTAGTACTAGGACAAGAAAACGTCATCAATTACAATATTAGTACTAGGGCAAGAAAATGTCATCAATCACAATACTAGTCCTAGGGGAAGAAAATGTCATCAATCACAATACTAGTACTAGGGTAAGAAAATGTCATTAATCACAATACTAGTACTAGGGCAAGAAAAAGCTATCAATCACAATACTAGTACTAGGGCAAGAAAATGTCATCAATCACAATACTAGGGCAAGAAAATGTCATCAATCACAATACCAGTACTAGGGTAAGAAAATGTCATCAATCACAATACTAGTACTAGGGTAAGAAAATGTCATCAATCACAATACTAGTACTAGGGCAAGAAAATGTCATAAATCACAATACTAGTACTAGGGTAAGAAAATGTCATCAATTACAATACTAGTACTAGGGCAAGAAAATGTCATTAATCTCAATACTAGTACTAGGGCAAGAAAATGTCATCAATTACAATACTAGTACTAGGGCAAGAAAATGTCATCAATCACAATACTAGTACTAGGGCAAGAAAATGTCATCAATTACAATACTAGTACTAGGGCAAGAAAATGTCAGCAATCACAATACTAATACTAGGGCAAGAAAATGTCATCAATTACAATACTAGTACTAGGGCAAGAAAATGTCATAAATCACAATACTAGTAATAGGGCAAGAAAATGTCATACATCACAATACTAGTACTAGGGTAAGAAAATGTCATCAATCACAATACTAGTACTAGGGCAAGAAAATGTCATCAATCACAATACTAGTACTAGGGCAAGAAAATGTCATCAATCACAATACTAGTACTAGGGCAAGAAAATGTTATCAATCACAATACTAGTACTAGGGCAAGAAAATGTCATCAATCACAATACTAGTACTAGGGCAAGAAAATGTCATCAATCACAATACTAGTACTAGGGCAAGAAAATGTCATCAATCACAATACTAGTACTAGGGCAAGAAAATGTCATCAATTACAATACTAGTACTAGGGCAAGAAAATGTCATCAATCACAATACTAGTACTAGGGCTTGAAAATGTCATAAATCACAATACTAGTACTAGGGCAAGAAAATGTCATCAATTACAATACTAGTACTAGGGCAAGAAAATGTCATCAATCACAATACTAGTACTAGAGCAAGAAAATGTCATAAATCACAATACTAGTACTAGGGTAAGAAAATGTCATCAATCACAATATTAGTACTAGGGCAAGAAAATGTCATATATCACAATACTAGTACTAGGGCAAGAAAATGTCATCAATCACAATACTAGTATTAGGGCAAGAAAATGTCAGCAATCACAATACTAATACTAGGGCAAGAAAATGTCATCAATTACAATACTAGTACTAGGGTAAGAAAATGTCATAAATCACAATACTAGTACTAGGGCAAGAAAATGTCATCAATCACAATACTAATACTAGGGCAAGAAAATGTCATAAATCACAATACTAGTACTAGGGCAAGAAAATGTCATCAATCACAATACTAGTACTAGGGCAAGAAAATGTCATCAATTACAATACTAGTACTAGGGTAAGAAAATGTCATATATCACAATACTAGTACTAGGGCAAGAAAATGTCAGCAATCACAATACTAATACTAGGGCAAGAAAATGTCATCAATTACAATACTAGTACTAGGGTAAGAAAATGTCATATATCACAATACTAGTACTAGGGCAAGAAAATGTCATCAATCACAATACTAGTACTAGGGCAAGAAAATGTCATCAATCACAATACTAGTACATGGGTAAGAAAATGTCATCAGTCACAATTCTAGTACTAGGACAAGAAAATGTCATAAATCACAATACTAGTACTAGGGCAAGAAAATGTCATAAATCACAATACTAGTACTAGGGCAAGAAAATGTCATCAATCACAATACTAGTACTAGGGCAAGAAAATGTCATAAATCACAATACTAGTAATAGGGTTAGAAAATGTCATCAATTACAATACTAGTACTAGGGCAAGAAAATGTCATAAATCACAATACTAGTACTAGGGCAAGAAAATGTCATCAATTACAATACTAGTATTAGAGCAAGAAAATGTCATCAATCACAATACTAGTACTAGGGCAAGAAAATGTCATCAATTACAATACTAGTACTAGGGCAAGAAAATGTCAGCAATCACAATACTAATACTAGGGCAAGAAAAAGCTATCAATCACAATACTAGAACTAGGGCAAGAAAATATCATCAATCACAATACTAGTACTAGGGCAAGAAAATGTCATAAATCACAATACTAGTACTAGGGCAAGAAAATGTCATCAATCACAATACTAGTACTAGGGCAAGAAAATGTCATCAATCACAATACTAGTACTAGGGCAAGAAAATGTTATTAATCACAATACTAGTACTAGGGTAAGAAAATGTCATCAATTACAATACTAGTACTAGGGCAAGAAAATGTCAGCAATCACAATACTAGTACTAGGGTAAGAAAATGTCATCAATCACAATACTAATACTAGGGGAAGAAAATGTCATCAATTACAATACTAGTACTAGGGCAAGAAAATGTCATAAATCACAATACTAGTACTAGGGCAAGAAAATGTCATAAATCACAATACTAGTACTAGGGCAAGAAAATGTCAACAATCACAATACTAGTACTAGGCCAAGAAAATGTCATCAATTACAATACTAGTACTAGGGCAAGAAAATGTCATCAATCACAATACTAGTACTAGGGCAAGAAAATGTCATCAATTACAATACTAGTACTAGGGTAAGAAAATGTCATCAGTCACAATACTAGTACTAGGGTAAGAAAATGTCATCAATCACAATACTAGTACTAGGGCAAGAAAGTGTCATTAATCACAATACTAGTACTAGGGCAAGAAAATGTCATCAATTACAATACTAGTACTAGGGCAAGAAAATGTCTACAATCACAATACTAGTACTAGGCCAAGAAAATGTCATCAATTACAATACTAGTACTAGGGCAAGAAAATGTCATCAATCACAATACTAGTACTAGGGCAAGAAAATGTCATCAATTACAATACTAGTACTAGGGTAAGAAAATGTCATCAGTCACAATACTAGTACTAGGGTAAGAAAATGTCATCAATCACAATACTAGTACTAGGGCAAGAAAGTGTCATTAATCACAATACTAGTACTAGGGCAAGAAAATGTCATCAATTACAATACTAGTACTAGGGCAAGAAAATGTCATCAATCACAATACTAGTACTAGGGCAAGAAAATGTCATCAATTACAATACTAGTACTAGGGTAAGAAAATGTCATATATCACAATACTAGTACTAGGGCAAGAAAATGTCAGCAATCACAATACTAATACTAGGGCAAGAAAATGTCATCAATTACAATACTAGTACTAGGGTAAGAAAATGTCATATATCACAATACTAGTACTAGGGCAAGAAAATGTCATCAATCACAATACTAGTACTAGGGCAAGAAAATGTCATCAATCACAATACTAGTACATGGGTAAGAAAATGTCATCAGTCACAATTCTAGTACTAGGGCAAGAAAATGTCATAAATCACAATACTAGTACTAGGGCAAGAAAATGTCATAAATCACAATACTAGTACTAGGGCAAGAAAATGTCATCAATCACAATACTAGTACTAGGGCAAGAAAATGTCATAAATCACAATACTAGTAATAGGGTTAGAAAATGTCATCAATTACAATACTAGTACTAGGGCAAGAAAATGTCATAAATCACAATACTAGTACTAGGGCAAGAAAATGTCATCAATTACAATACTAGTATTAGGGCAAGAAAATGTCATCAATCACAATACTAGTACTAGGGCAAGAAAATGTCATCAATTACAATACTAGTACTAGGGCAAGAAAATGTCAGCAATCACAATACTAATACTAGGGCAAGAAAAAGCTATCAATCACAATACTAGAACTAGGGCAAGAAAATATCATCAATCACAATACTAGTACTAGGGCAAGAAAATGTCATAAATCACAATACTAGTACTAGGGCAAGAAAATGTCATCAATCACAATACTAGTACTAGGGCAAGAAAATGTCATCAATCACAATACTAGTACTAGGGCAAGAAAATGTCATCAATCACAATACTAGTACTAGGGTAAGAAAATGTCATTAATCACAATACTAGTACTAGGGCAAGAAAATATCATCAATCACAATACTAGTACTAGGGCAAGAAAATGTCATAAATCACAATACTAGTACTAGGGCAAGAAAATGTCATCAATCACAATACTAGTACTAGGGCAAGAAAATGTCATCAATCACAATACTAGTACTAGGGCAAGAAAATGTCATCAATCACAATACTAGTACTAGGGTAAGAAAATGTCATCAATTACAATACTAGTACTAGGGTAAGAAAATGTCATCAGTCACAATACTAGTACTAGGGTAAGAAAATGTCATCAATCACAATACTAGTACTAGGGCAAGAAAGTGTCATTAATCACAATACTAGTACTAGGGCAAGAAAATGTCATCAATTACAATACTAGTACTAGGGCAAGAAAATGTCATCAATCACAATACTAGTACTAGGGCAAGAAAATGTCATCAATTACAATACTAGTACTAGGGCAAGAAAATGTCATCAATCACAATACTAATACTAGGGCAAGAAAATGTCATCAATTACAATACTAGTACTAGGGCAAGAAAATGTCATAAATCACAATACTAGTACTAGGGCAAGAAAATGTCATAAATCACAATACTAGTACTAGGGCAAGAAAATGTCATCAATCACAATACTAGTACTAGGGCAAGAAAATGTCATCAATCACAATACTAGTACTAGGGCAAGAAAATGTTATCAATCAAAATACTAGTACTAGGGTAAGAAAATGTCATCAATCACAATACTAGTACTAGGGCAAGAAAATGTCATATATCACAATACTAGTACTAGGGTAAGAAAATGTCATCAATCACAATACTAATACTAGGGCAAGAAAATGTCATCAATTACAATAATAGTACTAGGGCAAGAAAATGTCATAAATCACAGTACTAGTACTAGGGCAAGAAAATGTCATAAATCACAATACTAGTACTAGGGCAAGAAAATGTCATCAATTACAATACTAGTACTAGGGCAAGAAAATGTCATCAATCACAATACTAGTACTAGAGCAAGAAAATGTCATAAATCACAATACTAGTACTAGGGTAAGAAAATGTCATCAATCACAATATTAGTACTAGGGCAAGAAAATGTCATATATCACAATACTAGTACTAGGGCAAGAAAATGTCATCAATCACAATACTAGTACTAGGGCAAGAAAATGTCATAAATCACAATACTAGTACTAGGGCAAGAAAATGTCATCAATCACAATACTAGTACTAGGGTAAGAAAATGTCATCAATCACAATACTAGTACTAGGGCAAGAAAATGTCAGCAATCACAATACTAGTACTAGGACAAGAAAATGTCATCAATCACAATACTAGTACTAGGGTAAGAAAATGTCATCAATCACAATACTAGTACTAGGGCAAGAAAATGTCATCAATCACAATACTAGTACTAGGGCAAGAAAATGTCATCAATCACAATACTAGTACTTGGGTAAGAAAATGTCATCAATCACAATTCTAGTCCTAGGGCAAGAAAATGTCATAAATCACAATACTAGTACTAGGGCAAGAAAATGTCATCAATTACAATACTAGTACTAGGGCAAGAAAATGTCATAAATCACAATACTAGTACTAGGGCAAGAAAATGTCATCAATCACAATACTAGTACTAGGGTAAGAAAATGTCATCAATCACAATACTAGTACTAGGGCAAGAAAATGTCAGCAATCACAATACTAGTACTAGGACAAGAAAATGTCATCAATCACAATACTAGTACTAGGGTAAGAAAATGTCATCAATCACAATACTAGTACTAGGGCAAGAAAATGTCATCAATCACAATACTAGTACTAGGGCAAGAAAATGTCATCAATCACAATACTAGTACTAGGGCAAGAAAATGTCATCAATCACAATACTAGTACTAGGGCAAGAAAATGTCATAAATCACAATACTAGTACTAGGGCAAGAAAATGTCATCAATTACAATACTAGTACTAGGGCAAGAAAATGTCATAAATCACAATACTAGTACTAGGGCAAGAAAATGTCATCAATTACAATACTAGTATTAGGGCAAGAAAATGTCATCAATCACAATACTAGTACTAGGGCAAGAAAATGTCATCAATTACAATACTAGTACTAGAGCAAGAAAATGTCAGCAATCACAATACTAATACTAGGGCAAGAAAATGTCATCAATTACAATACTAGTACTAGGGCAAGAAAATGTCATCAATTACAATACTAGTACTAGGGCAAGAAAATGTCATAAATCACAATACTAGTACTAGGGCAAGAAAATGTCATCAATTACAATACTAGTATTAGGGCAAGAAAATGTCATCAATCACAATACTAGTACTAGGGCAAGAAAATGTCATCAATTACAATACTAGTACTAGGGCAAGAAAATGTCAGCAATCACAATACTAATACTAGGGCAAGAAAATGTCATCAATTACAATACTAGTACTAGGGCAAGAAAATATCATCAATCACAATACTAGTACTAGGGCAAGAAAATGTCATAAATCACAATACTAGTACTAGGGCAAGAAAATGTCATCAATCACAATACTAGTATTAGGGCAAGAAAATGTTATTAATCACAATACTAGTACTAGGGTAAGAAAATGTCATCAATTACAATACTAGTACTAGGGCAAGAAAATATCAGCAATCACAATACTAGTACTAGGGTAAGAAAATGTCATCAATCACAATACTAATACTAGGGGAAGAAAATGTCATCAATTACAATACTAGTACTAGGGCAAGAAAATGTCATCAATCACAATACTAGTACTAGGGCAAGAAAATGTCATAAATCACAATACTAGTACTAGGGCAAGAAAATGTCATCAATCACAATACTAGTACTAGGGCAAGAAAATGTCAACAATCACAATACTAGTACTAGGGCAAGAAAATGTCATCAATTACAATACTAGTACTAGGGCAAGAAAATGTCATCAATCACAATACTAGTACTAGGGCAATAAAATGTCATCAATTACAATACTAGTACTAGGGTAAGAAAATGTCATCAGTCACAATACTAATACTAGGGCAAGAAAATGTCATCAATTACAATACTAGTACTAGGGCAAGAAAATGTCATCAATCACAATACTAGTACTAGAGCAAGAAAATGTCATAAATCACAATACTAGTACTAGGGTAAGAAAATGTCATCAATCACAATATTAGTACTAGGGCAAGAAAATGTCATATATCACAATACTAGTATTAGGGCAAGAAAATGTCATCAATCACAATACTAGTACTAGGGTAAGAAAATGTCATACATCACAATACTAGTACTAGGGTAAGAAAATGTCATTAATCACAATACTAGTACTAGGGCAAGAAAATGTCATCAATCATAATACTAGTACTAGGGCAAGAAAATGTCATCAATCACAATACTAGTACTAGGGTACGAAAATGTCATCAATCACAATACTAGTACTAGGGCAAGAAAATGTTATCAATCACAATACTAGGGCAAGAAAATGTCATCAATTACAATACTAGTACTAGGGCAAGAAAAAGTCATCAATCACAATACTAGGGCAAGAAAATGTCATCAATCACAATACTAGTACTAGGGCAAGAAAAAGTCATCAATCACAATACTAGGGCAAGAAAATGTCATTAGTCACAATACTAGTTCTAGGGCAAGAAAAATTTATCAATGACAATACTAGTACAAGGGCAAGAAAATGTGATCAATCACAATACTAGTACTAGGGTAAGAAAATGTCATTAATCACAATGCTAATACTAGGGCAAGAAAATGTCATTAATCACAATACTAGTACTAGGGCAAGAAAAGGCTATCAATCACAATACTAGTACTAGGGCAAGAAAATGTCATCAATTACAATACTAGTACTAGGGCAAGAAAATGTCATCAATCACAATACTAGTACTAGGGCAAGAAAATGTCATCAATCACAATACTAGTACTAGGGTAAGAAAATGTCATCAATTACAATACTAGTACTAGGGCAAGAAAATGTCATCAATCACAATACTAGTACTAGGGCAAGAAAATGTCATTAATCACAATACTAGTACTAGGGCAAGAAAAAGCTATCAATCACAATACTAGTACTAGGGCAAGAAAATGTCATCAATCACAATACTTGTACTAGGGCAAGAAAATGTCATCAATCACAATACTAGTACTAGGGCAAGAAAAAGTCATCAATCACAATACTAGTACTAGGGCAAGAAAAAGTCATCAATCACAATACTAGTACTAGGGCAAGAAAATGTCATTAATCACAATACTAGTACTAGGGCAAGAAAAAGCTATCAATCACAATACTAGTACTAGGGTAAGAAAATGTCATCAATCACAATACTAGTACTAGGGCAAGAAAATGTCATCAATCACAATACTAGTACTAGGGCAAGAAAATGTCATCAATCACAATACTAGTACTAGGGCAAGAAAATGTCATCAATCACAATACTAGTACTAGGGCAAGAAAAAGTCATCAATCACAATACTAGGGCAAGAAAATGTCATTAGTCACAATACTAGTACTAGGGTAAGAAAATGTCATCAATCACAATAATAGTACTAGGACAAGAAAATGTCATAAATCACAATACTAGTACTAGGGCAAGCAAATGTCATCAATCACAATACTAGGGCAAGAAAATGTCATTAATTACAATACTAGTACTACGGCAAGAAAATGTCATCAATCACAATACTAGTACTAGGGCAAGAAAATGTCATCAATCACAATACTAGTACTAGGGCAAGAAAATGTCATCAATCACAATACTAGTACTAGGGCAAGAAAATGTCATCAATCACAATACTAGTACTAGGGCAAGAAAATGTCATCAATCACAATACTAGTACTAGGGTAAGAAAATGTCATCAATTACAATACTAGTACTAGGGCAAGAAAATGTCATCAATCCCAATACTAGTACTAGGGCAAGAAAATGTCATCAATCACAATACTAGTACTAGGGCAAGAAAAAGTCGTCAATCACAATACTAGGGCAAGAAAATGTCATTAGTCACAATACTAGTTCTAGTGCAAGAAAAATTTATCAATGACAATACTAGTACTAGGGCAAGAAAATGTCATCAATCACAATACTAGTACTAGGGCAAGAAAATGTCATTAATCACAATACTAGTACTAGGGCAAGAAAAAGCTATCAATCACAATACTAGTACTAGGGCAAGAAAATGTCATCAATCACAATACTAGTACTAGGGCAAGAAAATGTCATCAATCACAATACTAGTACTAGGGCAAGAAAATGTCATCAATCACAATACTAGTACTAGGGCAAGAAAATGTCATCAATCACAATACTAGTACTAGGGCAAGAAAATGTCATCAATCACAATACTAGTACTAGGGCAAGAAAATGTCATCAATCACAATACTAGTACTAGGGCAAGAAAATGTCATCAATCACAATACTAGTACTAGGGCAAGAAAAAGCTATCAATCACAATACTAGTACTAGGGCAAGAAAATGTCATCAATCACAATACTAGTACTAGGGTAAAAAATGTCATTAATCACAATACTAGTACTAGGGCAAGAAAATGTCATAAATCACAATACTAGTACTAGGGTAAGAAAATGTCATTAATCACAATACTAGTACTAGGGTAAGAAAATGTCATCAATCACAATACTAGTACTAGGGCAAGAAAATGTCATCAATCACAATACTAGTACTAGGGCAAGAAAATGTCATCAATCACAATACTAGTACTAGGGTAAAAAATGTCATTAATCACAATACTAGTACTACGGCAAGAAAATGTCATCAATTACAATACTAGTACTAGGGCAAGAAAATGTCATTAATCACAATACTAGTACTAGGGTAAGAAAATGTCATCAATCACAATACTAGTACTAGGGCAAGAAAATGTCATCAATCACAATACTAGTACTAGGGCAAGAAAATGTCATCAATCACAATACCAGTACTAGGGTAAAAAATGTCATTAATCACAATACTAGTACTAGGGTAAGAAAATGTCATCAATCACAATACTAGTACTAGGGCAAGAAAATGTCATCAATCACAATACTAGTACTAGGGCAAGAAAATGTCATTAATCACAATACTAGTACTAGGGCAAGAAAATGTCATTAATCACAATACTAGTACTAGGGCAAGAAAAAGCTATCAATCACAATACTAGTACTAGGGCAAGAAAATGTCATCAATCACAATACTAGTACTAGGGTAAGAAAATGTCATCAATCACAATACTAGTACTAGGGCAAAAAAATGTCATCAATCACAATACTAGTACTAGGGCAAGAAAATGTCATCAATCACAATACTAGTACTAGGGTAAAAAATGTCATTAATCACAATACTAGTACTAGGGCAAGAAAATGTCATCAATCACAATACTAATACTACGGCAAGAAAATGTCATCAATCACAATACTAATACTAGGGCAAGAAAATGTCATCAATCACAATACTAGTACTAAGGCAAGAAAATGTCATTAATCACAATACTAGTACTAGGGCAAGAAAAAGCTATCAATCACAATACTAGTACTAGGGCAAGAAAAAGCTATCAATCACAATACTAGTACTAGGGCAAGAAAATGTCATCAATCACAATACTAGTACTAGGGCAAGAAAATGTCATCAATCACAATACTAGTACTAGGGGAAGAAAATGTCATCAATCACAATACTAGTACTAGGGCAAGAAAATGTCATCAATCACAATACTAGTACTAGGGTAAGAAAATGTCATCAATCACAATACTAGTACTAGGGCAAGAAAATGTCATTAATCACAATACTAGTACTAGGGCAAGAAAATGTCATCAATCACAATACTAGTACTAGGGCAAGAAAATGTCATTAATCACAATACTAGTACTAGGGTAAGAAAATGTCATAAATCACAATACTAGTACTAGGGTAAGAAAATGTCATCAATTACAATACTAGTACTAGGGCAAGAAAATGTCATCAATCACAATACTAGTACTAGGGCAAGAAAATGTCATCAATCACAATACTAGTACTAGGGTAAGAAAATGTCATCAATCACAATACTAGTACTAGGGCAAGAAAATGTTATTAATCACAATACTAGTACTAGGGCAAGAAAATGTCATTAATCACAATACTAGTACTAGGGTAAGAAAATGTCATAAATCACAATACTAGTACTAGGGTAAGAAAATGTCATCAATTACAATACTAGTACTAGGGTAAGAAAATGTCATAAATCACAATACTAGTACTAGGGTAAGAAAATGTCATCAATTACAATACTAGTACTAGGGTAAGAAAATGTCATTAATCACAATACTAGTACTAGGGTAAGAAAATGTCATAAATCACAATACTAGTACTAGGGTAAGAAAATGTCATAAATCACAATACTAATACTAGGGCAAGAAAATGTCAGCAATCACAATACTAGTACTAGGGTAAGAAAATGTCATCAATCACAATACTAATACTAGGGGAAGAAAATGTCATCAATTACAATACTAGTACTAGGGCAAGAAAATGTCATCAATCACAATACTAGTACTAGGGCAAGAAAATGTCATAAATCACAATACTAGTACTAGGGCAAGAAAATGTCATCAATCACAATACTAGTACTAGGGCAAGAAAATGTCAACAATCACAATACTAGTACTAGGGCAAGAAAATGTCATCAATTACAATACTAGTACTAGGGCAAGAAAATGTCATCAATCACAATACTAGTACTAGGGCAATAAAATGTCATCAATTACAATACTAGTACTAGGGTAAGAAAATGTCATCAGTCACAATACTAATACTAGGGCAAGAAAATGTCATCAATTACAATACTAGTACTAGGGCAAGAAAATGTCATCAATCACAATACTAGTACTAGAGCAAGAAAATGTCATAAATCACAATACTAGTACTAGGGTAAGAAAATGTCATCAATCACAATATTAATACTAGGGCAAGAAAATGTCATATATCACAATACTAGTATTAGGGCAAGAAAATGTCATCAATCACAATACTAGTACTAGGGTAAGAAAATGTCATACATCACAATACTAGTACTAGGGTAAGAAAATGTCATTAATCACAATACTAGTACTAGGGCAAGAAAATGTCATCAATCACAATACTAGTACTAGGGTAAGAAAATGTCATCAATCACAATACTAGTACTAGGGCAAGAAAATGTCATCAATTACAATACTAGTACTAGGGCAACAAAATGTCATCAATCACAATACTAGTACTAGGGCAAGGACATGTCATCAATCACAATACTAGTACTAGGGCAAGAAAATGTCATCAATCACAATACTAGTACTAGGGCAAGAAAATGTCATAAATCACAATACTAGTACTAGGGCAAGAAAATGTCATCAATCACAATACTAGTACTAGGGTAAGAAAATGTCATCAATCACAATACTAGTACTAGGGCAAGAAAATGTTATCAATCACAATACTAGTACTAGGGCAAGAAAAAGTCATCAATCACAATACTAGGGCAAGAAAATGTCATCAATCACAATACTAGTACTAGGGCAAGAAAAAGTCATCAATCACAATACTAGGGCAAGAAAATGTCATTAGTCACAATACTAGTTCTAGGGCAAGAAAAATTTATCAATGACAATACTAGTACAAGGGCAAGAAAATGTGATCAATCACAATACTAGTACTAGGGTAAGAAAATGTCATCAATCACAATAATAGTACTAGGACAAGAAAATGTCATAAATCACAATACTAGTACTAGGGCAAGCAAATGTCATCAATCACAATACTAGGGCAAGAAAATGTCATCAATTACAATACTAGTACTAGGGCAAGAAAATGTCATCAATCACAATACTAGTACTAGGGCAAGAAAATGTCATCAATCAATACTAGTACTAGGGCAAGAAAATGTCATTAATCACAATGCTAATACTAGGGCAAGAAAATGTCATTAATCACAATACTAGTACTAGGGCAAGAAAAGGCTATCAATCACAATACTAGTACTAGGGCAAGAAAATGTCATCAATTACAATACTAGTACTAGGGCAAGAAAATGTCATCAATCACAATACTAGTACTAGGGCAAGAAAATGTCATCAATCACAATACTAGTACTAGGGCAAGAAAATGTCATCAATCACAATACTAGTACTAGGGCAAGAAAATGTCATCAATCACAATACTAGTACTAGGGTAAGAAAATGTCATCAATTACAATACTAGTACTAGGGCAAGAAAATGTCATCAATCACAATACTAGTACTAGGGCAAGAAAATGTCATTAATCACAATACTAGTACTAGGGCAAGAAAAAGCTATCAATCACAATACTAGTACTAGGGCAAGAAAATGTCATCAATCACAATACTAGTACTAGGGCAAGAAAATGTCATCAAACACAATACTAGTACTAGGGCAAGAAAAAGTCATCAATCACAATACTAGTACTAGGGCAAGAAAAAGTCATCAATCACAATACTAGTACTAGGGCAAGAAAATGTCATTAATCACAATACTAGTACTAGGGCAAGAAAAAGCTATCAATCACAATACTAGTACTAGGGCAAGAAAATGTCATTAGTCACAATACTAGTACTAGGGTAAGAAAATGTCATCAATCACAATACTAGTACTAGGGCAAGAAAATGTCATCAATCACAATACTAGTACTACGGCAAGAAAATGTCATCAATCACAATACTAGTACTAGGGCAAGAAAATGTCATCAATCACAATACTAGTACTAGGGCAAGAAAAAGTCATCAATCACAATACTAGGGCAAGAAAATGTCATTAGTCACAATACTAGTACTAGGGTAAGAAAATGTCATCAATCACAATAATAGTACTAGGACAAGAAAATGTCATAAATAACAATACTAGTACTAGGGCAAGCAAATGTCATCAATCACAATACTAGGGCAAGAAAATGTCATTAATTACAATACTAGTACTACGGCAAGAAAATGTCATCAATCAAAATACTAGTACTAGGGCAAGAAAATGTCATCAATCACAATACTAGTACTAGGGCAAGAAAATGTCATCAATCACAATACTAGTACTAGGGCAAGAAAATGTCATCAATCACAATACTAGTACTAGGGCAAGAAAATGTCATCAATCACAATACTAGTACTAGGGTAAGAAAATGTCATCAATTACAATACTAGTACTAGGGCAAGAAAATGTCATCAATCCCAATACTAGTACTAGGGCAAGAAAATGTCATCAATCGCAATACTAGTACTAGGGCAAGAAAAAGTCGTCAATCACAATACTAGGGCAAGAAAATGTCATTAGTCACAATACTAGTTCTAGTGCAAGAAAAATTTATCAATGACAATACTAGTACTAGGGCAAGAAAATGTCATCAATCACAATACTAGTACTAGGGCAAGAAAATGTCATTAATCACAATACTAGTACTAGGGCAAGAAAAAGCTATCAATCACAATACTAGTACTAGGGCAAGAAAATGTCATCAATCACAATACTAGTACTAGGGCAAGAAAATGTCATCAATCACAATACTAGTACTAGGGCAAGAAAATGTCATCAATCACAATACTAGTACTAGGGCAAGAAAATGTCATCAATCACAATACTAGTACTAGGGCAAGAAAATGTCATCAATCACAATACTAGTACTAGGGCAAGAAAATGTCATCAATCACAATACTAGTACTAGGGCAAGAAAATGTCATCAATCACAATACTAGTACTAGGGCAAGAAAAAGCTATCAATCACAATACTAGTACTAGGGCAAGAAAATGTCATCAATCACAATACTAGTACTAGGGTAAAAAATGTCATTAATCACAATACTAGTACTAGGGCAAGAAAATGTCATAAATCACAATACTAGTACTAGGGTAAGAAAATGTCATTAATCACAATACTAGTACTAGGGTAAGAAAATGTCATCAATCACAATACTAGTACTAGGGCAAGAAAATGTCATCAATCACAATACTAGTACTAGGGCAAGAAAATGTCATCAATCACAATACTAGTACTAGGGTAAAAAATGTCATTAATCACAATACTAGTACTACGGCAAGAAAATGTCATCAATTACAATACTAGTACTAGGGCAAGAAAATGTCATTAATCACAATACTAGTACTAGGGTAAGAAAATGTAATCAATCACAATACCAGTACTAGGGCAAGAAAATGTCATCAATCACAATACTAGTACTAGGGCAAGAAAATGTCATCAATCACAATACTAGTACTAGGGTAAAAAATGTCATTAATCACAATACTAGTACTAGGGTAAGAAAATGTCATCAATCACAATACTAGTACTAGGGCAAGAAAATGTCATCAATCACAATACTAGTACTAGGGCAAGAAAATGTCATTAATCACAATACTAGTACTAGGGCAAGAAAATGTCATTAATCACAATACTAGTACTAGGGCAAGAAAAAGCTATCAATCACAATACTAGTACTAGGGCAAGAAAAAGCTATCAATCACAATACTAGTACTAGGGCAAGAAAATGTCATCAATCACAATACTAGTACTAGGGTAAGAAAATGTCATCAATCACAATACTAGTACTAGGGCAAGAAAATGTCATCAATCACAATACTAGTACTAGGGCAAGAAAATGTCATCAATCACAATACTAGTACTAGGGTAAAAAATGTCATTAATCACAATACTAGTACTAGGGCAAGAAAATGTCATCAATCACAATACTAATACTACGGCAAGAAAATGTCATCAATCACAATACTAATACTAGGGCAAGAAAATGTCATCAATCACAATACTAGTACTAAGGCAAGAAAATGTCATTAATCACAATACTAGTACTAGGGCAAGAAAAAGCTATCAATCACAATACTAGTACTAGGGCAAGAAAAAGCTATCAATCACAATACTAGTACTAGGGCAAGAAAATGTCATCAATCACAATACTAGTACTAGGGGAAGAAAATGTCATCAATCACAATACTAGTACTAGGGCAAGAAAATGTCATCAATCACAATACTAGTACTAGGGCAAGAAAATGTCATCAATCACAATACTAGTACTAGGGCAAGAAAATGTCATTAATCACAATACTAGTACTAGGGCAAGAAAATGTCATCAATCACAATACTAGTACTAGGGCAAGAAAATGTCATTAATCACAATACTAGTACTAGGGTAAGAAAATGTCATAAATCACAATACTAGTACTAGGGTAAGAAAATGTCATCAATTACAATACTAGTACTAGGGCAAGAAAATGTCATCAATCACAATACTAGTACTAGGGCAAGAAAATGTCATCAATCACAATACTAGTACTAGGGCAAGAAAATGTCATCAATCACAATACTAGTACTAGGGTAAGAAAATGTCATCAATCACAATACTAGTACTAGGGCAAGAAAATGTTATTAATCACAATACTAGTACTAGGGCAAGAAAATGTCATTAATCACAATACTAGTACTAGGGCAAGAAAATGTCATCAATCACAATACTAGTACTAGGGCAAGAAAATGTCATCAATCACAATACTAGTACTAGGGCAAGAAAATGTCATCAATCACAATACTAGTACTAGGGCAAGAAAATGTCATCAATCACAATACTAGTACTAGGGCAAGAAAAAGCTATCAATCACAATACTAGTACTAGGGCAAGAAAATGTCATCAATCACAATACTAGTACTAGGGTAAAAAATGTCATTAATCACAATACTAGTACTAGGGCAAGAAAATGTCATAAATCACAATACTAGTACTAGGGTAAGAAAATGTCATTAATCACAATACTAGTACTAGGGTAAGAAAATGTCATCAATCACAATACTAGTACTAGGGCAAGAAAATGTCATCAATCACAATACTAGTACTAGGGCAAGAAAATGTCATCAATCACAATACTAGTACTAGGGTAAAAAATGTCATTAATCACAATACTAGTACTACGGCAAGAAAATGTCATCAATTACAATACTAGTACTAGGGCAAGAAAATGTCATTAATCACAATACTAGTACTAGGGTAAGAAAATGTCATCAATCACAATACCAGTACTAGGGCAAGAAAATGTCATCAATCACAATACTAGTACTAGGGCAAGAAAATGTCATCAATCACAATACTAGTACTAGGGTAAAAAATGTCATTAATCACAATACTAGTACTAGGGTAAGAAAATGTCATCAATCACAATACTAGTACTAGGGCAAGAAAATGTCATAAATCACAATACTAGTACTAGGGCAAGAAAATGTCATTAATCACAATACTAGTACTAGGGCAAGAAAATGTCATTAATCACAATACTAGTACTAGGGCAAGAAAAAGCTATCAATCACAATACTAGTACTAGGGCAAGAAAAAGCTATCAATCACAATACTAGTACTAGGGCAAGAAAATGTCATCAATCACAATACTAGTACTAGGGTAAGAAAATGTCATCAATCACAATACTAGTACTAGGGCAAGAAAATGTCATCAATCACAATACTAGTACTAGGGTAAGAAAATGTCATCAATCACAATACTAGTACTAGGGTAAGAAAATGTCATCAATCACAATACTAGTACTAGGGCAAGAAAATGTCATCAATCACAATACTAGTACTAGGGCAAGAAAATGTCATTAATCACAATACTAGTACTAGGGCAAGAAAATGTCATTAATCACAATACTAGTACTAGGGCAAGAAAAAGCTATCAATCACAATACTAGTACTAGGGCAAGAAAAAGCTATCAATCACAATACTAGTACTAGGGCAAGAAAATGTCATCAATCACAATACTAGTACTAGGGTAAGAAAATGTCATCAATCACAATACTAGTACTAGGGCAAGAAAATGTCATCAATCACAATACTAGTACTAGGGCAAGAAAATGTCATCAATCACAATACTAGTACTAGGGTAAAAAATGTCATTAATCACAATACTAGTACTAGGGCAAGAAAATGTCATCAATCACAATACTAATACTACGGCAAGAAAATGTCATCAATCACAATACTAATACTAGGGCAAGAAAATGTCATCAATCACAATACTAGTACTAAGGCAAGAAAATGTCATTAATCACAATACTAGTACTAGGGCAAGAAAAAGCTATCAATCACAATACTAGTACTAGGGCAAGAAAAAGCTATCAATCACAATACTAGTACTAGGGCAAGAAAATGTCATCAATCACAATACTAGTACTAGGGGAAGAAAATGTCATCAATCACAATACTAGTACTAGGGCAAGAAAATGTCATCAATCACAATACTAGTACTAGGGCAAGAAAATGTCATCAATCACAATACTAGTACTAGGGCAAGAAAATGTCATTAATCACAATACTAGTACTAGGGCAAGAAAATGTCATCAATCACAATACTAGTACTAGGGCAAGAAAATGTCATTAATCACAATACTAGTACTAGGGTAAGAAAATGTCATAAATCACAATACTAGTACTAGGGTAAGAAAATGTCATCAATTACAATACTAGTACTAGGGCAAGAAAATGTCATCAATCACAATACTAGTACTAGGGCAAGAAAATGTCATCAATCACAATACTAGTACTAGGGTAAGAAAATGTCATCAATCACAATACTAGTACTAGGGCAAGAAAATGTTATTAATCACAATACTAGTACTAGGGCAAGAAAATGTCATTAATCACAATACTAGTACTAGGGTAAGAAAATGTCATAAATCACAATACTAGTACTAGGGTAAGAAAATGTCATCAATTACAATACTAGTACTAGGGTAAGAAAATGTCATAAATCACAATACTAGTACTAGGGTAAGAAAATGTCATCAATTACAATACTAGTACTAGGGTAAGAAAATGTCATTAATCACAATACTAGTACTAGGGTAAGAAAATGTCATAAATCACAATACTAGTACTAGGGTAAGAAAATGTCATAAATCACAATACTAATACTAGGGCAAGAAAATGTCATCAATCACAATACTAGTACTAAGGCAAGAAAATGTCATTAATCACAATACTAGTACTAGGGCAAGAAAAAGCTATCAATCACAATACTAGTACTAGGGCAAGAAAAAGCTATCAATCACAATACTAGTACTAGGGCAAGAAAATGTCATCAATCACAATACTAGTACTAGGGGAAGAAAATGTCATCAATCACAATACTAGTACTAGGGCAAGAAAATGTCATCAATCACAATACTAGTACTAGGGCAAGAAAATGTCATCAATCACAATACTAGTACTAGGGCAAGAAAATGTCATTAATCACAATACTAGTACTAGGGCAAGAAAATGTCATCAATCACAATACTAGTACTAGGGCAAGAAAATGTCATCAATCACAATACTAGTACTAGGGCAAGAAAATGTCATCAATCACAATACTAGTACTAGGGCAAGAAAATGTCATCAATCACAATACTAGTACTAGGGCAAGAAAATGTCATTAATCACAATACTAGTACTAGGGCAAGAAAATGTCATCAATCACAATACTAGTACTAGGGCAAGAAAATGTCATTAATCACAATACTAGTACTAGGGTAAGAAAATGTCATAAATCACAATACTAGTACTAGGGTAAGAAAATGTCATCAATTACAATACTAGTACTAGGGCAAGAAAATGTCATCAATCACAATACTAGTACTAGGGCAAGAAAATGTCATCAATCACAATACTAGTACTAGGGCAAGAAAATGTCATTAATCACAATACTAGTACTAGGGCAAGAAAATGTCATTAATCACAATACTAGTACTAGGGTAAGAAAATGTCATAAATCACAATACTAGTACTAGGGTAAGAAAATGTCATCAATTACAATACTAGTACTAGGGTAAGAAAATGTCATAAATCACAATACTAGTACTAGGGTAAGAAAATGTCATAAATCACAATACTAGTACTAGGGTAAGAAAATGTCATCAATCACAATACTAGTACTAGGGCAAGAAAATGTCATTAATCACAATACTAGTACTAGGGCAAGAAAATGTCATTAATCACAATACTAGTACTAGGGTAAGAAAATGTCATCAATCACAATACTAATACTAGGGCAAGAAAATGTCATCAATTACAATACTAGTACTAGGGCAAGAAAATGTCATCAATCACAATACTAGTACTAGGGTAAGAAAATGTCATCAATTACAATACTAGTACTAGGGTAAGAAAATGTCATAAATCACAATACTAGTACTAGGGCAAGAAAATGTCATCAATTACAATACTAGTACTAGGGCAAGAAAATGTCATAAATCACAATACTAGTACTAGGGTAAGAAAATGTCATCAATTACAATACTAGTACTAGGGCAAGAAAATGTCATATATCACAATACTAGTACTAGGGTAAGAAAATGTCATCAATTACAATACTAGTACTAGGGTAAGAAAATGTCATTAATCACAATACTAGTACTAGGGTAAGAAAATGTCATAAATCACAATACTAGTACTAGGGTAAGAAATTGTCATAAATCACAATACTAGTACTAGGGCAAGAAAATGTCATCAATCACAATACTAGTACTAGGGCAAGAAAATGTCATTAATCACAATACTAGTACTAGGGCAAGAAAATGTCATCAATCGCAATACTAGTACTAGGGCAAGAAAATGTCATTAATCACAATACTAGTACTAGGGCAAGAAAATGTCATCAATCACAATACTAATACTAGGGCAAGAAAATGTCATCAATCACAATACTAATACTAGGGCAAGAAAATGTCATCAATCACAATACTAGTACTAGGGCAAGAAAATGTCATCAATCACAATACTAATACTAGGGTAAGAAAATGTCATAAATCACAATACTAGTACTAGGGTAAGAAATTGTCATCAATCACAATACTAGTACTAGGGCAAGAAAATGTCATCAATCACAATACTAGTACTAGGGCAAGAAAATGTCATCAATCGCAATACTAGTACTAGGGCAAGAAAATGTCATTAATCACAATACTAGTACTAGGGCAAGAAAATGTCATTAATCACAATACTAGTACTAGGGCAAGAAAATGTCATCAATCACAATACTAATACTAGGGCAAGAAAATGTCATCAATCACAATACTAGTACTAGGGTAAGAAAATGTCATCAATCACAATACTAGTGTAGGAGAAGAAAAAGTCATTATGAACACATAATTTTCAAAGTCGTTTATTTTTGTAAACTTTGTGGTCGATATAATTGATAAACATTTCCGGTAAATGTGATGAATATCCCGATTAATATCGCCGAACAAACGTTTATATTTTGATGTTAATGTACCATTCATGTCATATTTAATAAAATTTAATAACTCTAGCTAATACCACAATAAATGTTCAATATAAAGATTGATTTGTCTATTTCTAGAACCTCTTAAAAGAAAGTGTATGCCGAACACAATGTCGTGCGAAACAATGAAAATCCTGAACATTGTCTTCATCTAATAGAAATGAATGCGAAGATAGAAATGCAGGGATTAGCAAAACAGCATAATAACAGATATTAATGTAAACAGATGTCTTAATCCACTTAGCAAAATTCATTTGATGATAATGTGGTATGGCAATTTAATAAATTACTATGATCTGTAGTTTCTATTAAACATGAAGCTTGAAATATGACGGCATCGTAATTAGCATGCAATATCATTGTACATGACACCATTACCTAGAACGATTCAAATACAACAATATGCCCATCTTAAATAAATAAAAGTACAAAAACGATGATATGGTTTTAATAACACACCAGCAATGAAAACTACCATTGGAACGAAATACATACGGGGAAAAACCAGAAAAAAATGGTATTTATTACATACTTAGTTCAAATAAAGGCATTTTTGTATGACCAAACTGTCCATATTTTCACACCCCGGGAAAATAGCCGGTTATTGGATGACTACAAGATCATTTCCATATCGAGGCCCATATTGGCCTGCGCCAATATGGGTCTCGATTTCGTCTCAGGCCAATATGGGTGTCTCTTTTCTAGATGTCGGAAGTATGTAATAAATAGTTTAATACATGGGCATTTCCATATTGGCCTGGTTATCATCCCTCGACCCATATTGGCCCTCGACTGCATCTCGGGCCAATTTGGGGGTCTCGAGATGATAACCAGGCCAATATGGAAATGCCCATGTATTAATCTGTAAATATTGTTCTACACGTTAGCGAATTTTAAATATGAAGACGTGTAAATAACTGACGGTTCAGTTTGTCAAATATGTGATATTGTATAATATTGATGGGCTATTTGTGTCCAAGGGATTTTTTCAACAATATTCTAATTACACATTATTATATTCAATATATCTCATCATGTCCGAGAACCGATCTCGCACCGCTTCCAGGTGGATGCAAATGAAGTTACAATTCTATCACAGTCTCCCACATTAAAATGAAACTAACTGCATTGTTCATTAAAAAAAATTATATATCACATACCAGCTTTGTCACTGATCCCGTCATGATCAAAATCAGGAGACAAATTGCATATAATCATGTTACAATACTCCTTTCGAAAATCTCTATAATTCATCCAAAATTCACCATCATCCTGTGTCTTCAGTTCCAAGTCAATTTGGACACCTTCCGGTACATGTGTCCATTCATCACCTCTGACAATTAGAAACATATACATTATATCTCATTTTACGATTTTTGTGTGAAATTGCATAACGAGCAATATTTGACCAACCGACAGAAAACACAAACTACAGTCTTTGATGATTTAGATGAATCTTTCCTTACGTCAGTGGGACTTACTTTTCAGTGCATGTCAATGGTTGTAATCATCAGAGATAAAATACAATGTTGACGAATGGATGTAAATATAGTAGTTTATCCGTGTACATGTCATTTAGTGTATAATGTAAGCAAATACATTAACTAAGCAAAGTGTGGCAGTGTTTATGTATAGTACCTTATTTTCATTTTTGATAAAATTGGCCTCATTGATAATGGTCTGTGGTTACTTGTACGAAAACATCATATGCTTAGCATAAAAGGACACACGGTGCCGTTTGAATCCACCAGAGGTACAATTTAACAGAAGGTCACGAGAATCGATTTATAATATTTGGGTTTTGAGCGTACCTGATGCAGCATAGCATTCACATCAGTTCAAACAGTTAAAACAAATGAATTAATCTAGTGCACTATAACACATGGTTATGAAAAATGCTTATCGATTTCACAAGTAGAACCGTTCTTTATAAACAATCTGATTTCTTAAATGCGTTTAAGCTAGCTAAATTTTAATGTGTTCGCTCTATTAAATGCCTATACGTACATAATACATAATACAGGGCGGAGCAAAATATGTTACCCATATACTGATTAATAACACTTTTAATAATCATGCTATTACTTTGAGCGTTTGGGTTTGGGTTTATGGTGTTTAACGCCACTTTCAACAATATTTCAGCTATATCGTGGCGGGCTATTACTTTGATAGTTCAGGTTTGTGAAAAAGATGCAATGAATAAAAGGTTAGAATTGTGCCTTAGACATTTCGAGAAAAAAATGTTTTCAATAGAAACCTACTTTGAAACCAAATCCTCCTTGGACTATGACCAACAGAGTCTCTGACGCCATCAATATTATTCACCGGTGACCTTGCACTTTCCGGCTGTCCAGTAGAATCAATGAGTGCCTCTTCTGCCCTTATCATTTAGATTCAAGGCTGCCCCATGTTCTCTGATTTTTTAGACCCACCTATGAATACGTCATTTGTCTGGATAACGACGACATTAATTTAGTCTTCCAAATCAGGCTTGCACTGCAATGTAGGTTTTGTCTCAAAGTAGGTTTCTATGGGCAATGTTTTTTTCTTGAACTGTCCAAGGCATCTTGAAAAATATACTATTCTAACCTTTTATGTATTGAATCTTCTTTACAAACATGAAATAGTAAAGTGATAGCATGATTATTAAATGTTTTATTAATGAGTATATGGGGATAATTCTATTAGGCCGCACTGTACTTTTAAAACATACTTAATCCATTTATGAAATCATTGAACCGAGAAAATTTGAGCATACCAAAGGGGTAATCAGAAGCAGTAAATATACCAAAAGAGTAATCAGAAACATTAAAATATACCAAATGAGTAATCAGAAGAAGTAAATATACCAAATGGGTAATCAGAAGCATTAAATATATCAAATGGGTAATCAGAAGCAGTAAATATACCAAATGAGTAATCAGAAACAGTAAAATATACCAATTGGATAATCATAAGCAGTAAATATACCAAATGGGTAATCAGAAGCAGTAAATATACCAAAAGAGTATTCAGAAGCAGTAGATATACCAAATAAGTAGTCAGAAGCAGTAATTATACCAACTGGGTAATAAAAAGCAGTAAATATACCAAATCAGTAATCAAAAACAGTAAAATATACCAAATGGGTAATCAGAAGCAGTAAATATACCAAATAAGTAATCAAAAACAGTAAAATATACCAAATGGGTAATCAAAAGGAGTAAATATACCAAATAAGTAATAAAAAACAGTAAAATATACCAAATGGGTCATCAGAAGCAGTAAATATACAAAATGATTTATCAGAAACAGTAAAATATGCTGAACGGGTAATCAGAAGCATTAAATATACCAAATGGGTAATCAGAAGCAATAAATATACCAAAAAAGTAATCAGAAGCAGTAGGCATACCAAAGGGGTAATCAGAAGCAGAAAATATGCAATCAGAAACAGTAAAATATACCAAAGGGATAATCAGAAGCAGTAAATTTACCAAAAGGGTAATCAGAAGCAGTAAATATACCAAAAGGGTAATCAGAAGCAGTAAATATACCAAAGGGGTATTCGGAAGCAATAAATATACCAAAGGGGTAATCAGTAGCAGAAAATATACCAAAGGGGTAATCAGAAGCAGTAAATATCCCAAAAGGGTAGTCAGAAGCAATAAATATCCCAGAGGTAATCAGAAGCAGTAAATATACCAAATGGGTAATCAGAAGCAATAAATATACCAAATAAGTAATCAGAAGCAGTAGGAATACCAAAGGGGTAATCAGAAACAGTAAAATATACCAAATGGATAATCAGAAGCAATAAATTTACCAAAAGGGTAATCAGAAGCATTAAATATACCAAAAGGGTAATCAGAAGCATTAAATATACCAAATGGATAATCAGAAGCAATAAATTTACCAAAAGGGTAATCAGAAGCATTAAATATACCAAAAGGGTAATCAGAAGCATTAAATATACCAAAAGGGTAATCAGAAGCATTAAATATACCAAATGGATAATCAGAAGCAATAAATTTACCAAAAGCGTAATCAGAAGCATTAAATATACCAAAAGGGTAATCAGAAGCATTAAATATACCAAATGGATAATCAGAAGCAATAAATTTACCAAAAGGGTAATCAGAAGCATTAAATATACCAAAAGGGTAATCAGAAGCATTAAATATACCAAAAGGGTAATCAGAAGCATTAAATATACCAAATGGATAATCAGAAGCAATAAATTTACCAAAAGGGTAATCAGAAGCATTAAATATACCAAAAGGGTAATCAGAAGCATTAAATATACCAAAAGGGTAATCAGAAGCATTAAATATACCAAATGGATAATCAGAAGCAATAAATTTACCAAAAGGGTAATCAGAAGCATTAAATATACCAAAAGGGTAATCAGAAGCATTAAATATACTAAAGGGGTATTCGGAAGCATTAAATATATCAAAAGGGTAATCAGAAGCATTAAATATACCAAAGGGGTATTCGGAAGCAGTAAATATACCAAAGGGGTAATCAGTAGCAGAAATTATACAAAAGGGATAATCAGAAGCAGTAAATATACCAAAAGGGTAATCAGAAGCAGGAAATATACCAAAAGGGTAATCATAAGCAGTAAATATCCCAAAAGGGTAATCAGAAGCATTAAATATACCAAAAGGGTAATCAGAAGCAGTAAATATACCAAAAGGGTAATCAGAAGCATTAAATATACCAAAAGGGTAATCAGAAGCATTAAATATACCAAAAGGGTAATCAGTAGCAGTAGATATACTAAAGGGGTATTCGGAAGCAATAAATATACCAAAGGGGTAATCAGTAGCAGAAACTATACAAAAGGGGTAATCAGAAGCAGTAAATATCCCAAAGGGGTAGTCAGAAGCAGTAAATATCCCAAAGAGATAATCAGAAGCGGTAGATATATCAAATGGGTAATCAGAAGCAGTAAAAATATCAACTGGGTATTCAAAAGAGGTAAACTTACCAAAGGGGTAATAAGAAGCAGTAAATATACCAAAGGGGTAATCAGAAGCAGTAAATATACAAAAGGGGTAAGGGTAATCAATAGCAGTAAATATACCACAGGGGTAATCAGAAGCAGTAAATATACAAAAGGGGTAATCAGAAGCAGTAAATATCCCAAAGGGGTATTCAGAAGTAGTAAATATACCAAATGGGTAATCAGAAGCAGTAAATATACCAAATGAGTAATCAGAAGTAGTAAATATACCAAATGGGTAATTAGAAGCATTAAATATACCAAATAATTAACCAGAAGCAGTAAATATAAAAAAGTGGTAATCAGAAGGAGTAAATATACCAAATCAGTAATCTGAAACAGTAAAATATACCAAATGGGTAATCAGAAGCAATAAATAAACCAAGTGGGTAATAAGAAAGAGTAAATATACCAAATAAGTAATCAGAAGCAGTAAGCATGCCAAACGGGTAATCAGAAGCAGTAAATATACCAGAGGGGTAATCAATAGCAGTAAATATACCAAAGGGGTAATCAGAAGCAGTAAATATACCAAAGGTGTAATCAGAAGCAGTAAATATCCCAAAGGGGTAATCAGAAGCAGTAAATATACCAAAGGGGTATTCAGAAGCATTAAATATACCAAATGGGTAATCAGAAGCAGTAAATATACCAAATGGGTAATCAGAAGCAGTGTAAATATACCAAATGGGTAATCAGAAGCAGTAAATATACTAAAAGGGTAATCAGAAGCAGTAACTATACCAAATGGGTAATCAGAAGCAGTAAATATAGCAAATGGTTAACCAGAAGCAGTAAATATACAAAAAGGGTAATCAGAAGTAGTAAATATACTAAATCAGTAATCAGAAACAGTAAAATTTACCAAATGGGTAATCAGAAGCAGTAAATATACCAAATGGGTAATCAGAAGCAATAAATATATCAAGTGGGTAATCAGAAACAGTAAATATACCAAATAAGTAATCAGAAGCTCTAAGCATACCAAATGGGTATTCAGAAGCAGTAAATATACCAAATGGGTATTCTAAAGCAGTAAATATACCAAATGGGTAATCAGAAGCAGTGTAAATATACCAAATGGGTAATCAGAAGCAGAAACTATCCCAAAGGAGTAACCAGAAGCAGTAAATATACAAAACGAGTAATCAGAAGCAGTAAATAAACACACCAAATGGGTAATCAGAAGCCGTGTAAATATACCAAATGAGTAATCAGAATCAGTAACTATCCCAAAGGAGTAGCCAGAAGCAGTAAATATACAAAAGGGTAATCAGAAGCAGTAATTATACCAAATGGGTAATCAGAAGCAATATAAATAAACCAAATTGGTAATCAGAAGCAGTATATATCCCAAATGAGTATTCTGAAGCAGTAAATCTACCAAAGGGGTAATCAGAAGCAAAAAATATACTAAAGAGATAACCAGAAATAGTAAATATACCAAAGGGGTAATCAGAAGCAGTAAATCTACCAAAGGTGTAATCTGAAGCAATAAATATACCAAAGGGGTAATCAGAAGCAGTATATCTACCAAATGGGTAATCAGAAGCAGTAAATATCCCAAAGGGGTAACCAGAAGCAGTAGATATACAAAAGGGGTAATCAGAAGCTGTAAATATACCAAATGGGTAATCAGAAGCAGTGGAAATACACCAAATTGATAATCAGAAGCAGTGAATATCCCAAAGGGGTAATCAGAAGCAGTAAATATACAAAAGGGGTAATCCGATGCAGTAAATATACCAAAGGGGTAATATGAAGTAGTAAATCTACCAAAGGGGTAATCAGAAGCAAACAATATTCCAAAGAGATAACCAGAAAGAGTAAATATACCAAAGGGGTAATCAAAAGCAGTAAATCTGCCAAAGGGGTAATCTGAAGCAGTAAATATAACAAAGTGGTAATCTGAAGCAGTAAATATAACAAAGTGGTAATCAAAAGCAGTAAATATACAAAGTGGGTAATCAGAAGCAGTACATATACCAATGGTGTAATCAGAAGCAGTAAATCGAAGGAGAGTTAATTCAATGGCCAAATAAAAGGGAAAAAATGAGAAGCAATGGTCCATAAAATACTACACAGAAAAATAACAATTGAGCAACACAAATCTAACTGAAATCCGGTGGTTAACCCAGGTGTTCCAGAAGAGTAAACATTTCCTGATCCACTAGTGGCACCGTTGTGCAACTATCAAACGATACAAGTATATCTTGTTTATGGTAAATTACATTTAAGATGAAAACATAGTGTTTCAATAAATAAACGTTAGAGAAACCCAAATGGAGAATCAAGAGACATATGCAACATTGGGAACATTGGAACAGAGTGAAGATAAAAAAAAAACAACAAAAAAATCCCCCACAAGATAGATAGAGCAACACGAATCCTACCAAAACAACGGGGGTTACCCAGGTGCTAGCGAAGGGTAAGCAATCCCTACTTCTAATAAGAAACCCGTCGTGTTACTAATAACAAAGTCAGGAGAACAAATCCTCTCGGTCATAGAAGAAAGAACAAGCTAAGTAAAAGCGAAAGAATATATTGCCATTTGGGAAATTGATATTTCGTAAAGGTCAATCAGTTCGTGCTGACGTATCATAAATTTTGTAGCGATTACTTCAACCAATCATTAACGTTACCTTAACAGCATTTTACAGACGATTTAAGTGAATTGTTCATTATAGAAATATATGTTTTTGTTAGTCTAAAATACGAATTAGATTTTCAATATTTTTATCAAGGACGATTTCGAATACATACATGAACATTACAATGTATGCAATTTGTTAGATATTATACATACCCATCACACCATGCACCATTCCATTCTGTGTCGCCCCAAGGATTTCTCATTCGTATAATTTTAGCAGTATTTTGTAAGTATGGAATCTCCTCTACTCCTGTGATGACGTAACTATGGTTAGAAACCATTCCTTTTTTTTCTCTCTCGTCTCTGTCACCTTTATCCTGAAACATACACAAACAGGGTGAGAAAAGCGCTTAAACCTGAAACGTACGTCAGCGGGTCTCGCATGAATCTGGAAAACTTCATTCTAGTTGATACGTGCTAATGGGTCTTTCTAAGCTCTAACTATTGCTCCTTGTAAAATACTACAGTATACTAGTTTCATACGCTATTACAATTTACCTTCCTGGTTATTAATGTGCCTATTTTGATACTTGAACTGAGGATTCTAAAATTTTTAAATTAGAACAATGTAAAACGTTGGTCGTCTTACAAAAACGTCAAATGGTATTAATGATATTTCTGTCTAAAACCATCGTGTGATGCAATCAGTGTCATTACACTGATTTGATGCCAAACATGCGAACAATTAAAAGAACTGATGTCGAGTGAATCATTATTTCGCAATAAATCTGATACTATCAAATGAAATGATTCTATGCCATGAAAGAAGAGCGAGAGACCCTATATGTTCGTTCATGTGTCTGAAAAAAACTAAAAATTATCAAGCTTACATTGTTATATAGACCGTTAAATGGTGGCAGTCGAAAATTCAACGAGCCAAACAAAATGAACACGTACGTTCTACAATATTTCGTATACTTTAATTTTTTTTTTATTCCTCTGTAGTAAAGAAATCTAGCTAACAGCTACCACAGTGGTCAAGTTCGTTAGCCTCTGATCACATTTCTAGCCCAACGTGTGTTCCAAACCTCGATAACAGCCACATGTCTTAAGGTTTTCAGAATCAAAAGGCAAGTACAGTAGTTGGCCATAATTATTTCACCAAGATGGCGGCAATTAAAAATCAATTATTGAAACATTCCATTTCTCTTTCATATTTAATACAATTAACTATCATTAAAATTTTCACACTTTTGACAGCGTATAATTTGGGGTCCAAGGTCAAAAAGTAATTCGACGGAAATGACGTTATTTTGGCAACATTGATTAAATTTCGTCTGCAAAACAATGGTTCGTCACAGCAAGGAGATGATACCAGAGACGAAAGAAATGATACTATGATTGAAACGAGAAGACTATGCACACAGGAAAATTGCTGAAATAATCTATGGCTACAACGTTTCTAAAGCGTTATGATGACAGGGATTCAGTGGAAAATAAACCAAAACACCGGAAGGAAAAAGTTGGTGACAGAACGAGGAGACTGTTTAATTTTACGCTAAGTGAAAGTCAACAGGAGAGAAACTTTGAGAGATTTGACAAACATTGTAAATGAAAGACTACCACATCCTGTTTCTACTAGAACCGTTCGGCGGAGACTGAAATTCCATGGCTACACGAAGCGTTGAGTTCGGAACACTTTCACAGTGTCACTAAAAAACCGAAAAAATCGTGTAAGTTGGTGCAGAGGTAAGCTTGTCATGTCAGTTCAACTATATTGGAAACGTGTAATATTCTCGGATGAAACACAAGTAGTTGTTGGTTAGGACAGGCGAGTGCATGTTTGGAGAAAGGTTGACGAAATTTGGCGACCAAAATGTGTTGGTTTGAGGGGTGGTCTCCGTGTACCAGTGCTGTTTTGGGGATATATTACATTTGATGGAGTTGGTACATTGACTGAAATTGAGGGAACTATGAACATCGATGATAATATATGATCAGTAATCGCTTTCAGGATGATAATGCACCATGTCATGCCTCTCACAGAGTTGTCCAGTGGCAGAGAGAAAATGAATTAAATTGTCTGAATTGGCCATCTCAATCGCCTGACTTAATCATCATTGAAAATGTGTGGAGAACAATTAAGATCAAACTGCAGAATTATAAATGCGACATTTTGAATAAACAAATTCTTGTGAGGGAGGTGAAAAAGATATGGGTTGGACTAACTCTAGTTTATATTCAGAGCTTGTATAATTCAATTCCAAGGGGAATTCGAAGTGTAATTGTAGCGAAAGGTCACATAACGAAATACTGAAAATGACGGGTATGTAAAAAAATTAAGAACACATTTCCTATATTCCACTATCGCATATATATCCCAAGATTCATGAGATGGACGCCATCTTGGTGAAATAATTATGACCAACTACTGTAGTATCACATGATTGTGTGATCGTGATAATTGTTCAGACTTTGCTCATCAAATAAGTCTGGTATGATATACCGTAGTTGAAAATACTTAAAGCGACAATAAATTCCAATACTAAACTTGTTCTTCTGTAATTTACCAATATAAAGAATGATGTCAATTTTATGTCTTAGTTAACATAGCATCGCAGTTGATCTCGAAGGGGAAACTAACGGTAATTTTCATTAGATCTCATTTCTTCGTATATTACTTCGAATGTCAAATGAGTTCACATTAGAGATTCAAATCTAAGAGCAAAATTGTCCATCAAAGTTATGAACATGTATATAACTTCACGATAACCCTTTTCTACATTGCGAAATTACTGTATTGTTGGAATTTCTTAACCCACACTATTGCACATTTAACAATTGGATAGTGGACTATTTAACTAGATATCGAAATCACACTATAACAAAACTATAAATTTGATAGTAGGCTTTTTCACTATGCATAAAAGCCACACTATAACACAGCTAACAATTGGATAGTGGACTATTTAACTAGGCATAGAAGTCACACTATTACACAGCTAACAATTGGATAGTGGACTATTTAACTAGAAATAGAAGCTACACTATTACACAGCTAACAATTGAATAGTGGACTATTTAACTAGGCATAGAATCTATACTATTACACAACTAACAATTGGATATTGGACTATTTAACTAGGCATAAAAACCGCATAGAC
Organism: Bathymodiolus septemdierum; assembly: GCA_963383655.1. Classification (NCBI taxonomy): domain Eukaryota; kingdom Metazoa; phylum Mollusca; class Bivalvia; order Mytilida; family Modiolidae; genus Bathymodiolus; species Bathymodiolus septemdierum. Next base: position 81,801,655 of record OY726520.1, read on the forward strand.
ATAGAAGCCACACTTATAACATAGTTGACAATTGGATAGTGGGCTATTTAACTAGACATAGACGCCACACTATAAAATAGTTAACAATTAGATAGTGGACTATTTAACTAGACATAGACGCCACACTATAACATAGCTAACAATTGGATAGTGGAGTATTCAACTAGGCGTAGAAGCCAGATTATTACACAGCTAACAATTAGATGGTGAACTATTTAACTAGACATAGAAGCCACACTATAACATAACTAACAATTGGATAGTGGACTATTTAACTAGACATAGAAGCCACACTGCAACACAGCTAGCAATTGAATAGTGGACTATTTAACTAGGCATAGAAGCTACACTATTACACAGCTAACAATTGGATAGTGGACTATTTAGCTAGACATAGAAGCCACAGTATTACATAGGTAACAATTGGATAGTGAACTATTCAACTAGGGATAGAAACGCATAGACATAGAAGCCACACTATAACATAGATAACAACTTGATAGTGGATTATTCAACTAGGCATAGAAACCACACTATAACATAGCTAACAATTGGATAGTGGACTAGTTAACTAGGCATAGAAGCTACACAATAACATAGTTAACAATTTGATAGTGGACGATTTAACTACGCATAGAAGCTACACTATTACACAGGTAACAATTGGATAGTGAACTATATAACTAGGCATAGAAGCCAGACTATTACAAAGTTGACAATTGGATAGTGGACGATTTAACTAGGCATAGAAGCTACACTATTACACAGCTAACAATTGGATACTGGACTATTTAACTAGATATAGAAGCCACACTATAACATAGCTAACAATTAGATAGTGGACTATTTTAAAAGGCATAGAAGCTACACTATTACACAGCTAACAATTGAATAGGGGACTATTTAACTAGAAATAGAAGCCACACTATAACATAGTTAACAATTGAATAGTGGACTATTTAACTAGGCATAGAATCTATACTAATACACAACTAACAATTGGATAGTGGACTATTTAACTAGGCATAAAAACCGCATAGACATAGAAGCCACACTATAACATAGTTGACAATTGGATAGTGGGCTATTTAACTAGACATAGACGCCACACTATAACATAGTTAACAATTGGATAGTAAACTGTTTAACTAGACATAGACGCCATATTATAACATAGCTAACAATTTGATAGTGGACTATTTAACTAGAAATAGAAGCCACACTATAACATAGTTAACAATTGAATAGTGGACTGTTTAACTAGGCATATAATCTATACTAATACACAACTAACAATTGGATAGTGGACTATTTAACTAGGCATAAAAACCGCATAGATATAGAAGCCACACTATAACATAGTTGACAATTGGATAGTGGACTATTTAACTGGACATAGAAGCTACACTATAACATAGCTAACAATTGGATAGTGGACTGTTTAACTAGGCATAGAAGTTACACAATAACATAGCTAACAATTGGATAGTGGACTATTTAACTAGGCATAGAAGTCAGACTACTACACAGGTAACAATTGGATAGTGGACTATTTAACTAGGCATAGAAGCCAGATTATTACACAGTTAACAATTGAATAGTGGACTGTTTAACTAGATATAGAAGCCAGATTATTACACAGCTATCAATTGGATAGTGGACTGTTTAACTAGGCATATAAGCCACACTATTGCATAGTTAACAATTGGATAGTGGACTATTTAACTGTGCATAGAAGCTACACTACTACAATAATACACAGCTAACAATTGGATAGTGGAATATTTAACTTGGCATAGAAACCACATTATTAAACAGTTAACAATTACATAGTGGACTATTTAACTAGGCATATAATCCGCAATATTACACACATAAACGCCACACTATAACATAGCTAACAATTGGATAGTGGACTATTTAACTAGACATAGAAGCTACACTACAACATAGCTAATAATTGTATAGTGGACTGTTTAACTAGGAATAGAAGCCACACAATAGCATAGCTAACAATTGGATAGTGGGCTATTTAACTAGGCATAGAAGCCAGACTATTACATAGTTAACAATTGGATAGTGGACTATTTAACTAGGGATAGAAGCCAGACTATTACTCAGTTAACAATTAGATAGTGGACTGTTTAACTAGACATAGAAGCCAGACTATTACATAGTTAACAATTGGATAGTGGACTATTTAACTAGGGATAGAAGCCAGACTATTACTCAGATAACAATTGGATAGTGGACTATCTAACTAGACATAGAAGCCAGACTATTACTCAGTTAACCATTGGATAGTGGACTATCTAACTAGACATAGAAGCCAGACTATTACTCAGTTAACCATTGGATAGTGGCCTATCTAACTAGACATAGAAGCCAGACTATTACTCAGTTAACAATTGGATAGTGGACTATCTAACTAGACATAGAAGCCAGACTATTACACAGGTAACAATTGGATAGTGCACTGTTTAACTAGGCATACAAACCGCATAGACATAGAAGCCATACTATTACACAGTTAAGAATTGGATAGTGGATTAGTTAACTAGGCATAGAAGCCACATAGACATAGAAGCCATACTATTACACAGTTAAGAATTTGATAGTGGATTAGTTAACTAGGCATAGAAGCCACATAGACATAAAAGCCACACTATTACACAGTTAACAATTTGATTGTGGACTATTTAACTAGCCATATAAGCCATATATCATGCACTTGGTAATTCCATAGGACCCAATTTTGGCTGTGTAGTTTTGATCTTCATGTCATATGTACGATCTTTAATAACGAAGCGGAATTGGGAACATTTGTTGAAAAAAGTATCATACTACCATAAACCATAATTATACCATAACATTTAAAACTTTGAAAACACGTGAATCTATAAAGGTATCGAAATAAGAGTGTTAACACATGTTAGACACTGGTGATCTGTTAACATATGTTAGACACTGGTGATCTGTTAACACATGTTAGACATTGGTGATCTGTTAACATATGTTAGACACTGGTGATCTGTTAACACATGTTAGACACTGGTGATCTGTTAACACATGTTAGACACTGGTGATTTGTTAACACATGTTAGACACTGGTGATCTGTTAACACATGCTAGACACTGGTGATCTGTTAACACATGTTAGACACTGGTGATCTGTTAACATATGTTAGACACTGGTGATCTGTTAACATATGTTAGACACTGGTGATCTGTTAACACATGTTAGACACTGGTGATTTGCTAACACATGTTAGACACTGGTGATCTCATGTGCATGTCAATGATACGAGCTTACTGCTCATAAAATATTTAAAGCTCTTAATCCTTTCTGGAACACTTGCTTTCTGGCCTAGAATACCTAAAGGAGAAATGTTTCCATAGATGAATATAAATATATGTACATATTTTTCAAACCTAGCATGTAAGCATAATAACAAATACAATTTCACAATTGACAAATACCTAAATTACAATACAACTGACATCATAAACACCCACAAAACACCAAAGTAGTTAGACATTTGTAGATTTATCACATTTCATACATTGTTTGCGTCATATATTTATACAATAGCCATCGACTCCTTGATTTAATCGACTAAATAGATATAAACAATAAGCTAACAATTATATGTTGATTTGTATATGATCAATTACTTGAAGAAAGACAAAACATAAACCCGTATCACGTTTGTAAAACATCTAACATGTTTATCCTAAAATAGATTTGATTCTATCCGAAGTAATGTAGTCATGGCCATTGCGAAAACACGTCATGACAGAAATAAATGAGCTGTAGAGTGTATGATTATTAAACAACATTATTAAGAAAAAAACTGGTAGAACGTGCTAAGGTGGGTCACGGGTCACTGTAATCGGGCGGTGTATCGAGAAACAGATACGGTGTTGAAAAAACTGTTGATACTCATCAAAAATTCACAAATGCAATAACATTTTATGTTTGTCTTCAAGAAATATGATAGACAAAACCATGTGTGAAGTTTTATGACGAAATATCTCCGATTTCTATGTAAATTTACGAGTTGAAGTGGGGAAACACCCACAGGTAATTTTAGCGATGTATTTTTATCTTGGACAAGAACAAAAAGATGCATGTAAAAGAAATCTATGTTATATGTATTCATTTGTTTGATTCTGGAATATTGTTGATCATTAATTTAAAAAAGAAAAAAGGGAAAAAGGGGGGGGGGGGGTGAATTTTATTTGTGAATTTTACAGTTAAATAAATGTTATGTTTCGACAGTTTAAAGAGAAAAATAAAAATTTGTTGCGACTAAAGCTTAAATCAGCGTTAAAAATTTAACAAATATCAGTGGTTTTGTAAATGAGATTTATTTTGAATAGAAAATCTGATCTATTATTTATTAATTTATTATTAATGATACAATGTTATATCTCTTGGGAGGAGGAGGGGGGCTATGATGAAAATTTGAAATAAAAACACAGGACCGGACTTTAAGTAAAAATGATAATCCAGGATTATTTTGTTATTAAAAAAAATCCAGGACCCCTGTGTCCATGATTATTTTTTTTTTTTTTTTAAAGTTATTAATATGAAATATTGACATCCACACTTGCCTTTTGGACAGCACATTTCTGTGTCCACATTTCTATAAAGTAAAATACCAAACGCGACAGCACATATATGAAAATTTAAGAAAAATCTATGCATGGTTTCATACATTTAAAATAGAATAATTTTAAAAGTCTATTTTAGTGTTGACAATATGGATATCTACACGACACTATGGTTATTGTATTATACAGAACACGTATAACAGTTAACAAATCTTAACTGTTTATTACTAAGGTTGACTTTATTTATAATTCTTATGATTTACATTTACTATAGGTAAACATGAATTTGGTCTCATAATAACGTGTTATCTCTATGGGTACAATTAGATGTTCCCCCGTAATTTTTTCTCTAGTTTTTGTAATGTTGTATGCTTTTTTTGAATTATGTCCTTGACCGTTTCGATTAGATAATCCACTAATGTAATGCCTGGATCGACACCTTGGTTGGTATTTAGTGTTCGCCGAATCATTTGCAGTTCTCCCTCGGTCTATCGCCCCCGTTTTATCGCCAACCTCGTCTACCGCCAAAATCCTCGTCTGGCCCGATTTCCCCCATTAGAAATACCCCGTTATACTGCCAAACTCCAATCGTAACTACTCGGCCATTCTCGCTACCCTGCAAATAACCTCGTATGCATTAGGCGTATAAATCGCTCTACATTTTTAACATGTCAGTTACATGAAAGTTTGATAAAGTTATATTTTAAACAATTTTCTATATTTCAATTAAAGTTTTAATTAGTTTTGCATGATTAGATTTTACTTAGTATGTCTTCCATGTTGGATTTTCGTGGACTATATTTTTGTGCGGCTCAACTTTACTTAACTTCCGGAAAACAATTTAAGAAGAATTTCTACTATGTACGTACGAGGTTATTTGCAGGGTAGCGAGAATGGCCGAGTAGTTACGATTGGCCAAACTCAGCTACAGCCATCCGCCACAAATTTTCAGACACAAAAGTCGTAAAACCAATTTAAATTCCCCCGTTAGTACCGCCCACAACTACCTTTTGACAGCTGTGTATTGATCGATTATTATGGAATTTCAAGACTGGTCATCGGACACGGTCATTGATCTCATAGTTGAGGGTGGGAACAGGTAGTTGTTTTGATTAGAATAATTACCTGTACAATGCATTTACTTTTCTAGTAATCACCACAGGTGCTCGTGGCACGGACCACCCCCCTTTTTTTTCTAAATTTCTGTTTGCAAATTTATTTTCAATAAAATTTCTTTATTTCTTTATTATGTCATCTCTTTTTCCTTATTTTAACTTGTTCGTGTCAATATTCATACAATCTCATGTTAACATCAAATTGCATGTTTCGACCCTATATATAGATACTAATAATCCACAAGGCATGCAACTCAACGATAGGGTCAGAAACGCTCCAAACATTTAAATAATAATTTTTTGGAACTTTTCTGACTCTATCGTTGAAGTTAATGCAGTGGTACGTGACTTCCGTTAGCCGTGGGTCCATATACGAAAAATTTGGCAATAAATGTGTGAAAATCTTAAAATTCTGGAGAACTGAGCTATCGTATGCACAAAACAAAAACAGGGGCAAAAAGATGCGTCTTTTAGGAATGGATACATGTCCTAGTTTGAATGACATAATGGAAATAAGGAGCAATAAATGTACTCGAACCGAGCAGGGATACGATTTCTAAACCTGCCGAGTTACATGCCTTGTGTATCTATATAGGGTCAAAACATGCAATTTGATGTTAACATGAGATTGTATGAATATTGACACGAACAAGTTAAAATAAGGAAAAAGATATGAAATAATAAAGAAATAAAGAAATTTTATTGAAAATAAATTTGCAAACAGAAAATTAAAGAAAAAAAAAGGGGGGTGGTCCGTGCCACGAGTGGATTATTAGTATCTATATAGGGTCGAAACATGCAATTTGATGTTAACATGAGATTTTATGAATATTGACACGAACAAGTTAAAATAAGGAAAAAGAGATGAAATAATAAAGAAAAAAATAAATTTTATTGAAAATAAATTTGGAAACAGAAACTTAGAAAAAAAAGGGGGGGGGGTGGTCCGTGCCACGAGCGCCTGTATCTATATAGGGTCAAAACATGCAATTTGATGTTAACATGAGATTGTATGAATATTGACACGAACAAGTTAAAATAAGGAAAAAGAGATGAAATAATAAAGAAATAAAGAAATGTTATTGAAATTAAATTATAGAAAAAATTTAGAAAAAAAAGGGGGGTGGTCCGTGCCACGAGCGCCTGTGGTGATTACTTTTAATCCTGAGTAAAAATTGTAATTTAATTAGTTGTCATAAGTCTGGTATGATATAGTTGAAAATGCTTAAAGCGACAATAAATTCCAATAATAAACTTGTTCTTCTGTAATTTACCAATATAAAGAATGATATCAATTTTATGTATTAGTTAACATAGCATCGCAGTTGATCTCGAAGGGGAAACTAACGGTAATTTTTATTAGATCTCATTTCTTCGTATATTACTTCGAATGGCAAATGAATTCTCATTAGAGATTCAAATCTAAGAGCCAAATTGTCCATCAAAGTTATGAACATGTATATAACTTCATGATAACCCTTTTCTACATTGCGAAATTACTGTATTGTTGGAATTCCTTAACCCACACTATTGCACATTTAACAATTGGATAGTGGACTATTTAACTAGACATCGAAATCACACTATAACAAAACTATAAATTTGATAGTAGGCTTTTTCACTATGCATAAAAGCCACACTATAACACAGCTAACAACTGGATAGTGGACTATTTAACTAAGCATAGAAGACACACTATTACACAGCAATAAATTTGATAGTGGACTATTTAACTAGACATGAAAGCCACACTAGACCACATATTAAAATTGGATAGCTATAGAGGACTATTTAACTAGGCATAGAAGCCACACTATTACACAGTTAACAAATGGATAGTGGATCATTTAGCTAGGCATAGATGCCAGATTATTACACAGCTAACAATTAGATAGTGGACTATTTAAATAGGCATAGAAGCTACACTATTACACAGCTAACAATTAGATAGTGGACTATTCAACTAGAAATAGAAGCTACACTATTACACAGCTAACAATTGAATAGGGGACTATTTAACTAGGCATAGAAGTCGCACTAATAAACAGCTAACAATTGGATAGTGGACTATTTAACTAGACATAGAAGCCACACTACAACACAGCTAACAATTGAATAGTGGACTATTTAACTCGGCATAGAAGCTACACCATTACACAGCTAACAATTGGATAGTGGACTATTTAGCTAGACATAGAAACCACACTATTACATAGGTAACAATTGGATAGTGGACTATTCAACTAGGGATAGAAACCGCATAGACATAGAAGCCACACTATAACATAGATAACAATTTGATAGTGGATTATTCAACTAGGCATAGAAACCACATTATAACATAGCTAACAATTGGATAGTGGACTAGTTAACTAGGCATGGAAGCTACACAATAACATAGTTAACAATTTGATAGTGGACTATTTAACTAGGCATAGAAGCCACACTATAACATAGCTAACAATTGGATAGTGGACGATTTAATTAGGCATAGAAGCTACACTATTACACAGGTAACAATTGGATAGTGAACTATTTAACTAGGCATAGAAGCCAGACTATTACAAAGTTGACAATTGAATAGTGGGCTATTTAACTAGACATAGAAGCCACACTATAACATAGCTAGCCTGTTTTTGTTTTGTGCATACGATAGCTCAGTTCTCCAGAATTTTAAGATTTTCACACATTTATTGACAAATTTTTCGTATAAGGACCCACGGCTGACGGAAGTGACGTACCACTGCATTAACTTCAACGATAGGGTCAGAAACGCTCCAAACATTTAAATAATAATTTTTTGGAACTTTTCTAACTCTATCGTTGAAGTTAATGCAGTGGTACGTCACTTCCGTCAGCCGTGGGTCCATATACGAAAAATTTGGCAATAAATGTGTGAAAATCTTAAAATTCTGGAGAACTGAGCTATCGTATGCACAAAACAAAAACAGGAGCAAAAAGATGCGTCTTTTAGGAATGGATACATGTCCTAGTTTGAATGACATAATGGAAATAAGGTGCAATAAATGTACTCGAAACGAGCAGTGGTACGATTTTTAAACCTGCCGAGTTGCATGCCTTGTGGATTATTAGTATCTATATAGGGTCGAAACATGCAATTTGATGTTAACATGAGATTGTATGAATATTGACATGAACAAGTTAAAATAAGGAAAAAGAGATGAAATAATAAAGTAATAAAGAAATTTTATTGAAAATAAATTTGCAAATAGAAATTTAGAAAAAAAGGTGGTGGTCCGTGCCACGAGCGCCTGTGGTGATTACTTTTAATCCTGAGTAAAAATTGTAATTCAATTAGTTGTCATAAAAATGTCATCATTGAAGAGAAAGCGTAATTTATTAGACGACAAACAGAAACGTGAAATTATAAATTATGCAAAGGAAAATCCAAAATTAACACAACAACAAATTGCCGATAATTTGACAATTAAATGGGATCTATTTATACTTATGTCTTTGTACAAGTGCAATATGTATGTCAGTCGAATTGAAACAATTTGAGAAAGTTTATCTTTTCATTTGATCACATGACTTCCGGTTTTCAATGTCCCTCAGTTTATCGCCAAACTCGTTATACCACCAAACTACCGACTGCACAGAAGGTGGCGGTTTAACGAGGGAGCACTGTATTATCTCATTAAATAAAACGCATTTCGCAAACCTATTAAGCGAAATATCACGGTCCATTTGTGTTTGTCAACAGATGACACATACGCTTCCATTAGATTTGCATCCAATGTCAGGAGCATTCGGAGGGTTGTTCGCCGGTTAATAATAGTATTGTTTCCCGGTTAATAATAGAGGGAGATTTTCCACCGATGCACATACCATTATAAATATCCAAGTTGTTTTATAAAACGTCACACATATTCATCCTACAATAAAAATTACTTATTTTATATAAAGATATTTTGTTTTCCTTTATTCGTCTAGTATACTTATAACAATCTCCTTGTACCCGATTCATTTATAAATAACGGCAAGAAACGGTAACAGTTTAGTACAAACGTGAAAGAGGAAACACTTTGAAAACCATTAGAACGACATTTGTTTCTGCTCTTTTCAGTACAATTTGGCACTTGTTCTGGCCATTTTGACCTTGCAAGATAAACACAACATGCGTACCTGTCACTAAAAATAGAATGTATTTGGAATTTCTGCGAAACAGGCTAGAACAGCTCGCCATATACTTGCTATTCTACCTGTTTATAAAGCTTTCAGAAAAAAAAATATATTCCGACAATATACATTTATATCCAATGAAAATCTGTAATGGAGCTTACACTCCAACTGTAGATTCTTAAAAATAATCAACGAGACCCGTAAGGGTCGAGTGGGTAGAGTTGATTATTTTTAAGAATCTACAAGTTGGAGTGTATTCTCTTACATAATACATTTCCATCTGCAAAGGTGTTTTGATTACACTTTTAATGTTTAGAAAGCCAAATAAGACAACAATTAACAAAAATAAAACGACAAATTTTTATCGGTCAACCTCCTTTCGATTCTGGTTTATATTTGGATATTCCAAGTGTCCCAAATGTTCACCTATGGTCTGTCTGATTTGTAATTACTTGCGGTCGGTTAGTTAGTTGTTTTTTTGTATTGCGAGAATATTTTTTTAAATGCTCACGTACTTGTCAGTTCTGAACATAAATTATGACAGATTTTAAATACTTGTACGGTATATATTGATCAATTACTTATTTAAAGAAGTTGTTGATATTTTTTTTTGAAAATAAAGTTTACTATCAAGAGTCATATATATTAATTATACAATATAAGAGTGTGGTCACAATAGCCGGTGGTTAGACGGAAGGAAGTTTTGAAACTCAAAGCAGAGTTTAAAAAGCCCAGCAGAGGTTCGATACCCGAAAGTCCCAAAATATTTACAACACGTTTTGAAGGCTAAAAGGTTAAAGTTCATATACGCAAGAACAAAAGAATAAACTGTAGACTCTTAAAAATAATCCACTGTCCGAACAATAGTGTGACGTCAGAGAAATGTATTATGTATATTTAAGAGTGAAGTATATAATAATAATATTGGATGGTCAATAATATATGTTATCAGTCTCAAGATGTTATATATCCCGTTTTAAAGGGCAGTGGTTTTGTTAAACGGTGAGGTGTGCTGTATATTCCATTTACATTGTAGCAGACGACACACATACGGCGCAGAAAATCAATAATCGCTCTCTGTGACCTTTTTCCAAACATACACGTATTTATGTTTTTCCTATGATAAGGACATACTTATTAATGTTAGAACATTCAGATAAAAATGTTATCAGTCTCGAGATGCTATATATCCGGTTTTAAAGGGCAGTGGATTTTTGGTGTTTTAACGCCACTTTCAGCAATATTTCAGCTATATCATGGCGACCAGTTTTAGTGGTGGAGGAAGCCGGAGTACCCGGAGAGAATCACCGACCCTGGGCAAGCAATTGGTAAACTTTATCACTTTCGGCTGCGAGTCGAGTGCACCCTTTTTGTAATTTACAAAGCTGGGCGCAAACCCACGCCGTATTGGTGATATGATTGTATGAGCTGTTAAATCCAACGACCTAATTCATTGAGCCACCCGGGCCCCTAGAACTTATATAGAAGGACGTCATGTTAGAACTGATATATTGTTAGAACTTATATATTATACAAATATAGCCTTCCATTGACGTCAATGCATGGTCAATATATATTTTTAGGTCTATACATCCATTTCTCCCATTATTACGGCGTTTTAACCCCGCTGAACCAGTGAATCATGTAAATAACTTAAAAAAGCATGCTAAAGAACAATTTTATTTTAATGTTAATACTTTACTAGATGATTTTTCAAGTTCAAATTCAAAATCCTACTGGTCATTGATTAAAACATTTGTTAAATCGTCTGGTGATATGTCACCAATTAGTCAATTAAAAAAAGAAAATAATGACCTCATCTCAGATGATTATGAAAAAGCATGTCTTCTAAGGGAACGACCATTTAACTTGAAAGGGGGGGGGGAGGGGGTTATGTTTTTTTTCTAAAAAAATATTCTGATTCCCAATGTTGCTGAAAAAAATATTCTGATTTTGGTGGAGAAAAAAAAAAATAATCTGATTCAGAGTTTTTGTCATATAGCCTAACGTGCAATTCTGGAAAAAAAAATTATATATTTTAACTCTCATGTAGTCCGAAAAAAAAATTCTGAACGAAACAATAAACCATATATGGGTTGGCGGATATTAGTAAATCTTATCCGCCAACCCATGTTAAAACTGAAAACGCATTCCGGCTTCCATGATTCATTTCCTAATTAGCTTCCACAGGAATCTCATCACAAGGTTTCCATATTTTTTCGGCAATATGTTTTACAAGAGTCGAGTAGCATCGATAACAAATATCTATAGTGTTATGTTGTTTGTTCACATATTACGTGGTGTATGTATAAATACATGTATTGCTGTTTGTGAAAGTATGTGTTTCGTTTCATTTGATAGCATTAACTAAAGTTAATCTGTAGTTGACCATTACGTTGAATCATCACAATACTAAATGATGGTAGATGCATTGACAATGTCAAATGACACATGATCAATGTTATTATTCTTTTGTCTAAACATGCATACAAATACATTGTGTCAAAATGTAATAATTAATATGGTTAATTCTAATGAAATTCAATATAAATAGAGAAACGTGGAAACCATACATAATATTCGGTAGATTATTTCCCCCTCCAGAAAATACTCTTAGTATGACTATAATTACAAAAATTAGTATCTGCATGATGCAATAAAAATCATAAATATCTGCACAAAGAGATAAAAATATAGAAATTTCAATAAAAAAATGTGAGAGTGAGCCATACACTGAGTTATAAAACTACTGTGTGATAGTGGATTAAATGTGATTACATGAAAATGAAACGATGAAGTGACAAACATTCCTTTCCAGTGTGGAAACACACTTACCTTTACATTAACTCGATAACCCTGTAAGACAGAATGATATCAAGAATGATGTGGTGATATCAAAAGGCTTCAGTGTTTCTTGTGAAAAAGAAGAGCTTAGTTACATATTCAGAGTATTATTGGCACTTATATCAATAAATAGAAAGAAAACTGTCACATTAATATACAAAATATAATTTCAGTTTTCCAGGAATCCAAGTTATTACAACATAAAGCAAAAAAAAATGAGCTAATGAAACCACAGACAGACCAGATCGTATGTTCGCAGAAATGCTCCTAGGTGAAAGATATTATCTACTTTTAACATTTTCTATCAGATTTTAGTTTTCTGGACTTAATGATATTGCCAAATCCCATGACGCCAGCGAGTATTGACAAAACATACTTTATTCTCAGTGCCAGAAGATATTCACCTAAGATAGATAACAGCGTATTATTTCATACACTGACATGTACGAGTTGGACATGTTTACTGTAAAATAAAATGTTCAGTATACAGTTATTCAATGAAATAATATCATTTGAAAGCAATTTCATCGATTAGTTTTCAAAAATAATTTAACGATAATGATACAAACAGTAGAAATATACATAGTACAAACTTGCATATTACGAACTGTTGATTATTGGTTCTTGTTTTCCCCCTAGTATCCACCGTACAGTAGTTGCCTAACTTGACTAAATCAAAATACAGCTTTTGCACATTCTCGATTTGATTCTAAAATGATACGTTTTTATACCATTATTTCCCATACGATGGACCAAGTGGTGTCATGTCTAGCAATGAAATGGACAGGATATCAAATCTGAGTATGATTTTCCAATATTATGTAGAACCTTGTAAAACAGCAGAGGATTATTTTATAGCAAATAGAAAATTCAACATTAAAATCATGAACAGATAATGCGGAAAAGCATATGTTGTTTTCATTGTATTTGCATGAAATGGGACCCTTTTTTCTCACTTTTGAGACAGACCAGTTCCTATTTTTAGCGATGTGAGATTTTCTTATCTTGCACTAGTGCAAGACAAAAAAATCACGTGCGTTTTACCAGCAAAAGCATGCTGTACAGTTTATGTCAACTGTTACATACTAGATGACATAGCATACTGATACTATCATATTTACATACCAAACGACATAACCTACTGACATTACCATACCTACATACCAGATGACATAACCTAGTGTCACTATCATATTTACCAACCAGATGACATTACTTATTGACACTATCAGATTTACATACCAGATGGCATGACTTATTGACACTATCATACTTACATACCTGATGACATAATCTACTGACACTATCATAATTACATACCAGATGACATAGTCTATTGACACTATTACATTTACATACCAAATGACATAACTTTATTGACACTCATATTTACATACGAGATGACATAACTTACTGACACTATCATATTTACATACCAGATGACATATCCTATTGATACTATCATATTTACAAACCAGATGACATAGCCTATTGACACTATCTACTTTACATACCAGATGACATAACTTACTGACACTATCATATTTACATACCAGATGGCATAACCTATTGACACTATCAGATTTACATACCAGATGACATAACTTACTCACACTATCATATTTACATACCAGATGACATAATATACTCACATTATCATATTTGCATACCAGATGACATAACTTACTGACACTATCATATTTACATACCAGATGACATAACTTACTCACACTATCATATTTACATACCAGATGACATAACTTACTCACACTATCATATTTACATACCAGATGACATAATATACTCACATTATTATATTTACATACCAGATGACATAGCTTGCTGACACTATCAGATTTACGTACCAGAAGACAAAACTTACTGACATTATCATATTTACATACCAGATGACATACTCTACTGACACTAACATGCTTACATACCAGATGACATAATCTACTCACACTATCATATTTACATACCAGATGACAGAATCTACTCACACTATCGTATTTACATACCAGATGACAGAATCTACTCACACTATCATATTTACATACCAGATGACATAATCAACTCACACTATCATATTTACATACCAGAAGACATGAACTACTGATGCTATCAAATTACAAATCAGAAGACATAACCTACTGACGCTATCAGATTACAAATCAGAAGACATAAACTCCTGACGCTATCAGACTACAAATCAAAAGACATAACCTACTGACGCTATGAGACTACAAATCAGAAGACATAACCTACTGACGCTATGAGACTACAAATCAGAAGACATAACCTACTGACGCTATCAGATTACAAATCAGAAGACATAACCTACTGACGCAATCAGACTACAAATCAGAAGACATAACCTACTGCTGCTATCAGATTACAAATCAGAAGACATAACCTACTGACGCTATGAGACTACAAATCAGAAGACATAACCTACTGACGCTATGAGACTACAAATCAGAAGACATAACCTACTGACGCTATCAGACTACAAATCAGAAGACATAACCTACTGACGCTATGAGACTACAAATCAGAAGACATAACCTACTGACGCTATCAGACTACAAATCAGAAGACATAACCTACTGACGCTATCAGACTACAAATCAGAAGACATAACCTACTGACGCTATCAGACTACAAATCAGAAGACATAACCTACTGACGCTATCAGATTACAAATCAGAAGACATAACCTACTGACGCTATGAGATTACAAAGCAGAAGACATAACCTACTGACGCTATCAGATTACAAATCAGAAGACATAACCTACTGACGCTATCAGACTACAAATCAAAAGACATAACCTACTGACGCTATCAACTACAAATCAGAAGATATAATCTACTGACGCTATCAGACTACAAATCAGAAGACATAAACCACTGATGCTATCAACTACAAATCAGAAGACATAACCTACTGACGCTATCAACTACAAATCAGAAGACATAACCTACTGACGCTATCAAATACAAATCAGAAGACATAACCTACTGACGCTATCAGACTACAAATCAGAAGACATAATCTACTGACGCTATCAGACTACAAATCAGAAGACATAAACCACTAACGTTATCAACTACAAATCAGAAGACATAATCTACTGACGCTATCAGACTACAAATCAGAAGACATAAACCACTGATGCTATCAACTACAAATCAGAAGATATAACTTACTGACGCTATCAACTACAAATCATAAGACATAACCTACTGACGCTATCAGATTACAAATCAGAAGACATAACCTACTGACGCTATTAGATTACAAATCAGAAGACATAACCTACTGACGCTATCAGACTACAAATCAGAAGATATAACCTACTGACGCTAACAGATTACAAATCAGAAGACATAATCTACTGACGCTATCAGACTACAAATCAGAAGACATAAACCACTGATGCTATCAACTACAAATCAGAAGACATAACCTACTGACGCTATCAGACTACAAATCAGAAGACATAACCTACTGACGCTATCAGATTACAATTCAGAAGACATAACCTACTGACACTATCAATTACAAATCAGAAGACATAACCTACTGACGCTATCAGACTACAAATCAGAAGACATAACCTACTGACGCTATCAGATTACAATTCAGAAGACATAACCTACTGACACTATCAATTACAAATCAGAAGACATAACCTACTGACGCTATCAGACTACAAATCAAAAGACATAAAGCACTGATGCTATCAATTACAAATCAGAAGAAATAACCTACTGCTGCTATCACATTACAAATCAGAAGACATAACCTACTGACGCTATCAGATTACAAATCAGAAGACATAACCTACTGACGCTATCAACTACAAATCAGAAGACATAATCTACTGACGCTATCAGACTACAAATCAGAAGACATAACCTACTGACACTATCAGATTACAAATCAGAAGACATAACCTACTGACGCTATCAGACTACAAATCAGAAGACATAACCTACTGATGCTATCAATTACAAATCAGAAGAAATAACCTACTGCTGCTATCAGATTTCAAATCAGAAGAAATAACCTACTGACGCTATCAACTACAAATCAGAAGACATAACCTACTGACGCTATCAGACTACAAATCAGAAGACATAACCTACTGATGCTATCAATTACAAATCAGAAGAAATAACCTACTGCTGCTATCAGATTTCAAATCAGAAGACATAACCTACTGACGCTATCAACTACAAATCAGAAGACATAACCTACTGACGCTATCAGATTACAAATCAGAAGACATAAAGCACTGATGCTATTAACTACAAATCAGAAGAAATAACCTACTGACGCTATCAGACTACAAATCAGAAGACATAACCTACTGACGCTATCAGACTACAAATCAGAAGACATAACCTACTGACGCTATCAACTACAAATCAGAAGACATAACCTACTGTTGTTATCAGACTACAAATCAGAAAACATAAACCACTGATGCTATTAACTACAAATCAGAAGACATAACCTACTGACGCTATCAGATTACAAATCAGAAGACATAACCTACTGACGCTATCAACTACAAATCAGAAGACATAACCTACTGTTGTTATCAGACTACAAATCAGAAAACATAAACCACTGATGCTATTAACTACAAATCAGAAGACATAACCTACTGAAGCTATCAACTACAAATCAGAAGACATAACCTTCTGACGCTATCAGAATACAAATCAGAAGACTTAACCTACTGACGCTATCAGATTACAAATCAGAAGACGTAACCTACTGACGTTATCAGACAACAAATCAGAAGACATAACCTACTGAAGCTATCAACTAAAAATCAGAAAACATAACCTACTGACACTATCAACTACAAATCAGAAGACATAACCTACTGACGCTATCAACTACAAATCAGAAGACATAATCTACTGACGCTATCAGACTACAAATCAGAAGACATAAAGCACTGATGCTATCAATTACAAATCAGAAGAAATAACCTACTGCTGCTATCAGATTACAAATCAGAAGATATAACCCACTGACGCTATCAACTACAAATCAGAAGACATAACCTACTGACACTATCAACTACAAATCAGAAGACATAACCTACTGACGCTATCAGACTACAAATCAGAAGACATAGCCTACTGACTCTATCAGATTACAAATCAGAAGACATAACCTACTGACGCTATCAGATTACAAATCAGAAGACATAACCTACTAACGATATCATTTACAAATCAGAAGACATAACCTACTGACGCTATCAGATTACAAATCAGAAGACATAATCTACTGACGCCATCAACTACAAATCAGAAGACATAACCTACTGACGCTATCAGATTACAAATCAGAAGACATAACGTACTGACGCTATCAGAAAACAAATCAGAAGACATAACCTACTGACGCTATGAGACTACATATCAGAAGACATAACCTACTGATGCTATCAACTACAAATCAGAAGACATAATCTGACGCTATCAGACTACAAATCAGAAGACATAAACCACTGATGCTACCAACTACAAATCAGAAGATATAACCTACTGACGCTATCAGATTGAAAATCAGAAGACATAACCTACTGACGCTATGACACTACAAATCAGAAGACATAACCTATTGACGCTATCAGATTACAAATCATAAGACATAGCCTACTGACGCTATCAACTACAAATCAGAAGACATAACCTACTGACGCTTTCAGATTACAAATCAGAAGACATAACCTACTGACGCTTTCAGAATACAAATAAGAAGACATAGCCTACTGACGCTATGAGACTACAAATCAGAAGACATAACCTACTGATGCTATCAACTACAAATCAGAAGACATAATCTGACGCTATCAGACTACAAATCAGGAGACATAAACCACTGATGCTATCAACTACAAATCAGAAGAAATAACCTACTGACGCTATCAGATTACAAATCAGAAGACATAGCCTACTGACGCTATCAACTACAAATCAGAAGATATAATCTACTGACGCTATCAGACTACAAATCAGAAAACATAAACAACTGATGCTATTAACTACAAATCAGAAGACATAACCTACTGACGCTATCAGATTACAAATCAGAAGACATAACCTACTGACGCTATCAACTACAACTCAGAAGACATAACCTACTGACGCTATCAGATTACAAATCAGAAGACATAACCTACTGACGCTATCAGATTACAAATCAGAAGACATAACCTACTGACGCTATCAACTACAAATCAGAAGACATAACCTACTGACGATATCAGATTACAAATCAGAAGACATAACCTACTGACGCTATCAGATTACAAATCAGAAGACATAACCTACTGACGCTATCAGATTACAAATCAGAAGACATAACCTACTGACGCTATCAACTACAAATCAGAAGACATAATCTACTGACGCTCTCAGACTACAAATCAGAAAACATAAACCACTGATGCTATTAACTACAAATCAGAAGACATAACCTACTGACGCTATCAGATTACAAATCAGAAAACATAACCTACTGACGTTATCAGATTACAAATCAGAAGACATAACCTACTGACGCTATCAACTACAAATCAGAAGATATAATCTACTGACGCTATCAGACTACAAATAAGAAAACATAAACAACTGATGCTATAAACTACAAATCAGAAGACATAACCTACTGACGCTATCAACTACAAATCAGAAGACATAACCTACTGACGCTATCAGACTACAAATCAGAAGACATAACCTACTGACGCTATCAGATTACAATTCAGAAGACATAACCTACTGACGCTATCAATTACAAATCAGAAGACATAACCTACTGACGCTATCAGACTACAAATCAGAAGACATAAAGAAATGATGCTATCAATTACAAATCAGAAGAAATAACCTACTGCTGCTATCAGATTACAAATCAGAAGACATAACCTACTGACGCTATCAGATTACAAATCAGAAGACATAACCTACTGACGCTATCAACTACAAATCAGAAGACATAATCTACTGACGCTCTCAGACTACAAATCAGAAAACATAAACCACTGATGCTATTAACTACAAATCAGAAGACATAACCTACTGACGCTATCAGATTACAAATCAGAAAACATAACCTACTGACGCTATCAGATTACAAATCAGAAGACATAACCTACTGACGCTATCAACTACAAATCAGAAGATATAATCTACTGACGCTATCAGACTACAAATCAGAAAACATAAACAACTGATGCTATTAACTACAAATCAGAAGACATAACCTACTGACGCTATCAACTACAAATCAGAAGACATAACCTACTGACGCTATCAGACTACAAATCAGAAGACATAACCTACTGACGCTATCACATTACAATTCAGAAGACATAACCTACTGACGCTATCAATTACAAATCAGAAGACATAACCTACTGACGCTATCAGACTACAAATCAGAAAACATAAAGCACTGATGCTATCAATTACAAATCAGAAGAAATAACCTACTGCTGCTATCAGATTTCAAATCAGAAGACATAACCTACTGACGCTATCAACTACAAATCAGAAGACATAACCTACTGACGCTATCAGACTACAAATCAGAAGACATAACCTACTGACGCTATCAGACTACAAATCAGAAGACATAACCTACTGACGCTATCAGATTACAAATCAGAAGACATAACCTACTGCTGCTATCAGACTACAAATCAGAAGACACAACCTACTGACGCTATCAGACTACAAATCAGAAGACATAACCTACTGACGCTATCCGATTACAAATCAGAAGACATAACCTACTGACGCTATCAGACTACAAATCAGAAGACATAACCTACTGCTCCTATCAGATTACAAATCAGAAGACACAACCTACTGACGCTATCAGACTACAAATCAGAAGACATAACCTACTGCTGCTATCAGATTACAAATCAGAAGACACAACCTACTGACGCTATCAGACTACAAATCAGAAGACATAACCTACTGACGCTATCAGACTACAAATCAGAAGACACAACCTACTGACGCTATCAGACTACAAATCAGAAGACATAACCTACTGACGCTATCCGATTACAAATCAGAAGACATAACCTACTGACGCTATCAGACTACAAATCAGAAGACATAACCTACTGCTGCTATCAGACTACAAATCAGAAGACATAACCTACTGACGCAATCAGACTACAAATCAGATGACATAACCTACTGACATTATCAGATTACAAATCAGAAGACATAACCTACTGACGCTATGAGATTACAAATCAGAAGACATAACCTACTGACGCTATCATTTACAAATCAGAAGACATAACCTACTGACGTTATCAGATTACAAATCAGAAGACATAACCTACTGACGCTATCTTTTACAAATCAGAAGACATAACCTACTGACGCTATCAGACTACAAATCAGAAAACATAAAGCACTGATGCTATCAATTACAAATCAGAAGAAATAACCTACTGCTGCTATCAGATTACAAATCAGAAGACATAACCTACTGACGCTATCAACTACAAATCAGAAGACATAACCTACTGACGCTATCAGACTACAAATCAGAAGACATAACCTACTGACGCTATCAGATTACAATTCAGAAGACATAACCTACTGACGCTATCAATTACAAATCAGAAGACATAACCTACTGACGCTATCAGACTACAAATCAGAAAACATAAAGCACTGATGCTATCAATTACAAATCAGAAGAAATAACCTACTGCTGCTATCAGATTTCAAATCAGAAGACATAACCTACTGACGCTATCAACTACAAATCAGAAGACATAACCTACTGACGCTATCAGACTACAAATCAGAAGACATAACCTACTGACGCTATCAGATTACAAATCAGAAGACATAACCTACTGACGCTATCAACTACAAATCAGAAGACATAACCTACTGACGCTATCAGACTACAAATCAGAAGACATAACCTACTGACGCTATCAGATTACAAATCAGAAGACATAACCTACTGCTGCTATCAGACTACAAATCAGAAGACACAACCTACTGACGCTATCAGACTACAAATCAGAAGACATAACCTACTGACGCTATCAGACTACAAATCAGAAGACGTAACCTACTGACGCTATCAGACTACAAATCAGAAGACATAACCTACTGACGCTATCCGATTACAAATCAGAAGACATAACCTACTGACGCTATCAGACTACAAATCAGAAGACGTAACCTACTGACGCTATCAGATTACAAATCAGAAGACATAACCTACTGACGCTATCAGATTACAAATCAGAAGACGTAACCTACTGACGCTATCAGATTACAAATCAGAAGACATAACCTACTGACGCTATCAGACTACAAATCAGATGACATAACCTACTGACGCTATCAGACTACAAATCAGATGACATAACCTACTGACATTATCAGATTACAAATCAGAAGACATAACCTACTGACGCTATGAGACTACAAATCAGAAGACATAACCTACTGACGCTATCATTTACAAATCAGAAGACATAACCTACTGACGTTATCAGATTACAAATCAGAAGACATAACCTACTGACGCTATCTTTTACAAATCAGAAGACATAACCTACTGACGCTATCAGATTACAAATCAGAAGACATAACCTACTGACGCTATCAGACTACAAATCAGATGACATAACCTACTGACATTATCAGATTACAAATCAGAAGACATAACCTACTGACGCTATGAGACTACAAATCAGAAGACATAACCTACTGACGCTATCATTTACAAATCAGAAGACATAACCTACTGACGTTATCAGATTACAAATCAGAAGACATAACCTACTGACGCTATCTTTTACAAATCAGAAGACATAACCTACTGACGCTATCAGATTGCAAATCAGAAGACATAACCTACTGACGCTATCAACTACAAATCAGAAGACATAACCTACTGACGCTATCAGACTACAAATCAGAAGACATAACCTACTGACGCTATCAGACTACAAATCAGAAGACATAACCTATTGACGCTATCAGACTACAAATCAGAAGACATAACCTACTCACGATATCAACTACAAATCAGAAGACATAACCTACTGACGCTATCAGACTACAAATCAGAAGACATAACCTACTGACGCTATCAGACTACAAATCAGAAGACATAACCTACTGACGCTATCAGACTACAAATCAGAAGACATAACCTACTGACGATATCAGACTACAAATCAGAAGACATAACCTACTGATGCTATCAGACTACAAATCAGAAGACATAACCTACTGACGATATCAGACTACAAATCAGAAGACATAACCTACTGACGCTATCAGACTACAAATCAGAAGACATAACCTACTGACGATATCAGACTACAAATCAGAAGACATAACCTACTGATGCTATCAGACTACAAATCAGAAGACATAACCTACTGACGCTATCAGACTACAAATCAGAAGACATAACCTACTGACGCTATCAGACTACAAATCAGAAGACATAACCTACTGACGCTATCAACTACAAATCAGAAGACATAACCTACTGACGCTATCAGACTACAAATCAGAAGACATAACCTACTGACGCTATCAGACTACAAATCAGAAGACATAACCTACTGACGCTATCAGACTACAAATCAGAAGACATAACCTACTGACGATATCAACTACAAATCAGAAGACATAACCTACTGACGATATCAGACTACAAATCAGAAGACATAACCTACTGATGCTATCAGACTACAAATCAGAAGACATAACCTACTGACGCTATCAGACTACAAATCAGAAGACATAACCTACTGACGATATCAACTACAAATCAGAAGACATAACCTACTGACGCTATCAGACTACAAATCAGAAGACATAACCTACTGACGCTATCAGATTACAATTCAGAAGACATAACCTACTGACGCTATCTTTTACAAATCAGAAGACATAACCTACTGACGTTATCAGACTACAAATCAGAAGACATAACCTACTGACGCTATCAACTACAAATCAGAAGACATAACCTACTGACGCTATCAGACTACAAATCAGAAGACATAACCTACTGACGCTATCAGATTACAATTCAGAAGACATAACCTACTGACGCTATCAATTACAAATCAGAAGACATAACCTACTGACGCTATCAGACTACAAATCAGAAAACATAAAGCACTGATGCTATCAATTACAAATCAGAAGAAATAACCTACTGCTGCTATCAGATTTCAAATCAGAAGACATAACCTACTGACGCTATCAACTACAAATCAGAAGACATAACCTACTGACGCTATCAGACTACAAATCAGAAGACACAACCTACTGACGCTATGAGACTACAAATCAGAAGACATAACCTACTGCTGCTATCAGACTACAAATCAGAAGACACAACCTACTGACGCTATCAGACTACAAATCAGAAGACATAACCTACTGACGCTATCCGATTACAAATCAGAAGACATAACCTACTGACGCTATCAGATTACAAATCAGAAGACATAACCTACTGCTGCTATCAGACTACAAATCAGAAGACATAACCTACTGACGCAATCAGACTACAAATCAGATGACATAACCTACTGACATTATCAGATTACAAATCAGAAGACATAACCTACTGACGCTATGAGACTACAAATCAGAAGACATAACCTACTGACGCTATCATTTACAAATCAGAAGACATAACCTACTGACGTTATCAGATTACAAATCAGAAGACATAACCTACTGACGCTATCTTTTACAAATCAGAAGACATAACCTACTGACGCTATCAGACTACAAATCAGAAGACATAACCTACTGACGCTATCAACTACAAATCAGAAGACATAATCTACTGACGCTATCAGACTACAAATCAGAAGACATAATCTACTGACGCTCTCAGACTACAAATCAGAAGACATAAACCACTGATGCTATCAACTACAAATCAGAGGGACATAACTTACTGACGCTATCAGATTACAAATCAGAAGACATAACCTACTGACACTATCAACTACAAATCAGAAGACATAACCTACTGACGCTATCAAATACAAATCAGAAGACATAATCTACTGACGCTATCAGACTACAAATCAGAAGACATAAACCACTAACGTTATCAACTACAAATCAGAAGACATAATCTACTGACGCTATCAGACTACAAATCAGAAGACATAAACCACTGATGCTATCAACTACAAATCAGAAGATATAACTTACTGACGCTATCAACTACAAATCATAAGACATAACCTACTGACGCTATCAGATTACAAATCAGAAGACATAACCTACTGACGCTATTAGATTACAAATCAGAAGACATAACCTACTGACGCTATCAGACTACAAATCAGAAGACATAACCTACTGACGCTATCAGATTACAAATCAGAAGACATAACCTACTGACGCTATCAGACTACAAATCAGAAGACATAACCTACTGCTGCTATCAGACTACAAATCAGAAGACATAACCTACTGACGCTATCAGACTACAAATCAGATGACATAACCTACTGACACTATCAGATTACAAATCAGAAGACATAACCTACTGACGCTATCAGACTACAAATCAGAAGACATAATCTACTGATGCTATCAATTACAAATCAGAAGAAATAACCTACTGGTGCTATCAGATTTCAAATCAGAAGACATAACCTACTGACGCTATCAACTACAAATCAGAAGACATAACCTACTGACGCTATCAGACTACAAATCAGAAGACATAACCTACTGACGCTATCAGACTACAAATCAGAAGACATAACCTACTGACGCTATCAGATTACAAATCAGAAGACATAACCTACTGCTGCTATCAGACTACAAATCAGAAGACACAACCTACTGACGCTATCAGACTACAAATCAGAAGACATAACCTACTGACGCTATCCGATTACAAATCAGAAGACATAACCTACTGACGCTATCAGACTACAAATCAGAAGACATAACCTACTGCTGCTATCAGACTACAAATCAGAAGACATAACCTACTGACGCAATCAGACTACAAATCGGATAACATAACCTACTGACACTATCAGATTACAAATCAGAAGACATAAACTACTGACGCTATGAGACTACAAATCAGAAGACATAACCTACTGACGCTATCATTTACAAATCAGAAGACATAACCTACTGACGTTATCAGATTACAAATCAGAAGACATAACCTACTGACGCTATCTTTTACAAATCAGAAGACATAACCTACTGACGCTATCAGACTACAAATCAGAAGACATAACCTACTGACGCTATCAACTACAAATCAGAAGACAAAATCTACTGACGCTATCAGACTACAAATCAGAAGACATAATCTACTGACGCTATCAGACTACAAATCAGAAGACATAAACCACTGATGCTATCAACTACAAATCAGAAGACATAACCTACTGACTCTATCAACTACAAATCAGAAGACATAACCTACTGACGCTATCAAATACAAATCAGAAGACATAACCTACTGACGCTATCAACTACAAATCAGAAGACATAATCTACTGACGCTATCAGACTACAAATCAGAAGACATAAACCACTAACGTTATCAACTACAAATCAGAAGACATAATCTACTGACGCTATCAGACTACAAATCAGAAGAAATAAACCACTGATGCTATCAACTACAAATCAGAAGATATAAGTTACTGACGCTATCAACTACAAATCATAAGACAAAACCTACTGACGCTATCAGATTACAAATCAGAAGACATAACCTACTGACGCAATCAGACTACAAATCGGATGACATAACCTACTGACACTATCAGATTACAAATCAGAAGACATAAACTACTGACGCTATGAGACTACAAATCAGAAGACATAACCTACTGACGCTATCATTTACAAATCAGAAGACATAACCTACTGACGTTATCAGATTACAAATCAGAAGACATAACTACTGACGCTATCTTTTACAAATCAGAAGACATAACCTACTGACGCTATCAGACTACAAATCAGAAGACATAACCTACTGACGCTATCAACTACAAATCAGAAGACATAATCTACTGACGATATCAGACTACAAATCAGAAGACATAAACCACTGATGCTATCAACTACAAATCAGAAGACATAACCTACTGACGCTATCAACTACAAATCAGAAGACATAACCTACTGACGCTATCAAATACAAATCAGAAGACATAACCTACTGACGCTATCAACTACAAATCAGAAGACATAAACCACTAACGTTATCAACTACAAATCAGAAGACATAATCTACTGACGCTATCAGACTACAAATCAGAAGACATAAACCACTGATGCTATCAACTACAAATCAGAAGATATAAGTTACTGACGCTATCAACTACAAATCATAAGACAAAACCTACTGACGCTATCAGATTACAA
Organism: Bathymodiolus septemdierum; assembly: GCA_963383655.1. Classification (NCBI taxonomy): domain Eukaryota; kingdom Metazoa; phylum Mollusca; class Bivalvia; order Mytilida; family Modiolidae; genus Bathymodiolus; species Bathymodiolus septemdierum. The sequence goes on from OY726520.1 coordinate 81,828,860, forward strand.
ATCAGAAGACATAACCTACTGACGCTATTAGATTACAAATCAGAAGACATAACCTACTGACGCTATCAGACTACAAATCAGAAGACATAACCTACTGCTGCTATCAGATTACAAATCAGAAGACATAACCTACTGACGCTATCAGACTACAAATCAGAAGACATAACCTACTGCTGCTATCAGACTACAAATCAGAAGACATAACCTACTGACGCTATCAGACTACAAATCAGATGACATAACCTATTGACACTATCAGATTACAAATCAGAAGACATAACCTACTGAGGCTATGAGACTACAAATCAGAAGACATAACCTACTGACGCTATCATTTACAAATCAGAAGACATAACCTACTGACGTTATCAGATTACAAATCAGAAGACATAACCTACTGATGCTATCATTTACAAATCAGAAGACATAACCTACTGACTCTATCAGATTACAAATCAGAAGACATAACTTACTGACGCTATCAACTACAAATCAGAAGACATAATCTACTGACGCTATCAGACTACAAATCAGAAAACATAAACCACTGATGCTATTAACTACAAATCAGAAGACATAACCTACTGACGCTATCAGATTACAAATCAGAAGACATAACCTACTGACGCTATCAGACTACAAATCAGAAGATATAACCTACTGACGCTATCAGACTACAAATCAGAAGACATAGCCTACTGCTGCTATCAGACTACAAATCAGAAGACATAACCTACTGACGCTATCAGACTACAAATCAGAAGACATAACCTACTGACGCTATCAGACTACAAATCAGAAGACATAACCTACTGACGCTATCAGACTACAAATCAGAAGACATGACCTACAGACGCTATCAGACTACAAATCAGAAGACATAGCCTACTGCTGCTATCAGACTACAAATCAGAAGACATAACCTACTGACGCTATCAGACTACAAATCAGAAGACATAACCTACTGACGCTATCAGATTACAAATCAGAAGACATAACCTACAGACGCTATCAGACTACAAATCAGAAGACATAACCTACTGACGCTATCAGATTACAAATCAGAAGACATAACCTACTGCTGCTATCAGACTACAAATCAGAAGACATAACCTACTGACGCTATCAGACTACAAATCAGAAGACATAACCTACTGACGCTATCAGACTACAAATCAGAAGACATAACCTACTGACGCTATCAGACTACAAATCAGAAGACATAACCTACTGACGCTATCAACTACAAATCAGAAGACATAACCTACTGCTGCTATCAGACTACAAATCAGAAGACATAACCTACTGACGCTATCAGACTACAAATCAGAAGACATAACCTACAGACGCTATCAGAATACAAATCAGAAGACATAACCTACAGACGCTATCAACTACAAATCAGAAGACATAACCTACTGACGCTATCAGAATACAAATCAGAAGACATAACCTACAGACGCTATCAACTACAAATCAGAAGACATAACCTACTGACGCTATCAGACTACAAATCAGAAGACATAACCTACTGCTGCTATCAGACTACAAATCAGAAGACATAACCTACTGCTGCTATCAGACTACAAATCAGAAGACATAACCTACTGACGCTATCAGACTACAAATCAGAAGACATAGCCTACTGCTGCTATCAGACTACAAATCAGAAGACATAACCTACTGACGCTATCAGACTACAAATCAGAAGACATAACCTACTGACGTTATCAGACTACAAATCAGAAGACATAACCTACTGACGCTATCAGACTACAAATCAGAAGACATAATCTACTGACGCTATCAGACTACAAATCAGAAGACATAACCTACTGCTGCTATCAGATTACAAATCAGAAGACATAACCTACTGACGCTATCAGACTACAAATCAGAAGACATAACCTACTGACGCTATCAGACTACAAATCAGAAGACATAACCTACTGACGCTATCAGAGTACAAATCAGAAGACATAACCTACTGCTGCTATCAGATTACAAATCAGAAGACATAACCTACTGACGCTATCAGACTACAAATCAGAAGACATAACCTACTGACGTTATCAGATTACAAATCAGAAGACATAACCTACTGATGCTATCATTTACAAATCAGAAGACATAACCTACTGACTCTATCAGATTACAAATCAGAAGACATAACTTACTGACGCTATCAACTACAAATCAGAAGACATAATCTACTGACGCTATCAGACTACAAATCAGAAAACATAAACCACTGATGCTATTAACTACAAATCAGAAGACATAACCTACTGACGCTATCAGATTACAAATCAGAAGACATAACCTACTGACGCTATCAGACTACAAATCAGAAGATATAACCTACTGACGCTATCAGACTACAAATCAGAAGACATAGCCTACTGCTGCTATCAGACTACAAATCAGAAGACATAACCTACTGACGCTATCAGACTACAAATCAGAAGACATAACCTACTGACGCTATCAGACTACAAATCAGAAGACATAACCTACTGACGCTATCAGACTACAAATCAGAAGACATGACCTACAGACGCTATCAGACTACAAATCAGAAGACATAGCCTACTGCTGCTATCAGACTACAAATCAGAAGACATAACCTACTGACGCTATCAGACTACAAATCAGAAGACATAACCTACTGACGCTATCAGATTACAAATCAGAAGACATAACCTACAGACGCTATCAGACTACAAATCAGAAGACATAACCTACTGACGCTATCAGATTACAAATCAGAAGACATAACCTACTGCTGCTATCAGACTACAAATCAGAAGACATAACCTACTGACGCTATCAGACTACAAATCAGAAGACATAACCTACTGACGCTATCAGACTACAAATCAGAAGACATAACCTACTGACGCTATCAGACTACAAATCAGAAGACATAACCTACTGACGCTATCAACTACAAATCAGAAGACATAACCTACTGCTGCTATCAGACTACAAATCAGAAGACATAACCTACTGACGCTATCAGACTACAAATCAGAAGACATAACCTACAGACGCTATCAGAATACAAATCAGAAGACATAACCTACAGACGCTATCAACTACAAATCAGAAGACATAACCTACTGACGCTATCAGAATACAAATCAGAAGACATAACCTACAGACGCTATCAACTACAAATCAGAAGACATAACCTACTGACGCTATCAGACTACAAATCAGAAGACATAACCTACTGCTGCTATCAGACTACAAATCAGAAGACATAACCTACTGCTGCTATCAGACTACAAATCAGAAGACATAACCTACTGACGCTATCAGACTACAAATCAGAAGACATAGCCTACTGCTGCTATCAGACTACAAATCAGAAGACATAACCTACTGACGCTATCAGACTACAAATCAGAAGACATAACCTACTGACGTTATCAGACTACAAATCAGAAGACATAACCTACTGACGCTATCAGACTACAAATCAGAAGACATAATCTACTGACGCTATCAGACTACAAATCAGAAGACATAACCTACTGCTGCTATCAGATTACAAATCAGAAGACATAACCTACTGACGCTATCAGACTACAAATCAGAAGACATAACCTACTGACGCTATCAGACTACAAATCAGAAGACATAACCTACTGACGCTATCAGACTACAAATCAGAAGACATAACCTACTGCTGCTATCAGATTACAAATCAGAAGACATAACCTACTGACGCTATCAGACTACAAATCAGAAGACATAACCTACTGACGCTATCAGACTACAAATCAGAAGACATAACCTACTGACGCTATCAGACTACAAATCAGAAGACATAACCTACTGCTGCTATCAGATTACAAATCAGAAGACATAACCTACTGACGCTATCAGACTACAAATCAGAAGACACAACCTACTGACGCTATCAGACTACAAATCAGAAGACATAACCTACTGCTGCTATCAGATTACAAATCAGAAGACATAACCTACTGCTGCTATCAGATTACAAATCAGAAGACATAACCTACTGACGCTATCAGACTACAAATCAGAAGACATAATCTACTGACGCTATCAGACTACAAATCAGAAGACATAACCTACTGACGTTATCAGACTACAAATCAGAAGACATAACCTACTGACGCTATCAGACTACAAATCAGAAGACATAATCTACTGACGTTATCAGACTACAAATCAGAAGACATAATCTACTGACGCTATCAGACTACAAATCAGAAGACATAACCTACTGACGTTATCAGACTACAAATCAGAAGACATAATCTACTGACGCTATCAGACTACAAATCAGAAGACATAACCTACTGACGCTATCAGACTACAAATCAGAAGACATAACCTACTGACGCTATCAGACTACAAATCAGAAGACACAACCTACTGACGCTATCAGACTACAAATCAGAAGACATAACCTACTGCTGCTATCAGATTACAAATCAGAAGACATAACCTACTGACGCTATCAGACTACAAATCAGAAGACATAACCTACTGACGCTATCAGACTACAAATCAGAAGACATAACCTACTGACGCTATCAGACTACAAATCAGAAGACATAATCTACTGACGCTATCAGACTACAAATCAGAAGACATAACCTACTGACGCTATCAGACTACAAATCAGAAGACACAACCTACTGACGCTATCAGACTACAAATCAGAAGACATAACCTACTGCTGCTATCAGATTACAAATCAGAAGACATAACCTACTGACGCTATCAGACTACAAATCAGAAGACATAACCTACTGACGCTATCAGACTACAAATCAGAAGACATAATCTACTGACGCTATCAGACTACAAATCAGAAGACACAACCTACTGACGCTATCAGACTACAAATCAGAAGACATAACCTACTGCTGCTATCAGATTACAAATCAGAAGACATAACCTACTGACGCTATCAGACTACAAATCAGAAGACATAACCTACTGACGCTATCAGACTACAAATCAGAAGACATAACCTACTGACGCTATCAGACTACAAATCAGAAGACGTAACCTACTGACGCTATCAGACTACAAATCAGAAGACATAACCTACTGACGCTATCAGACTACAAATCAGAAGACATAACCTACTGACGTTATCAGACTACAAATCAGAAGACATAACCTACTGACGCTATCAGACTACAAATCAGAAGACATAATCTACTGACGCTATCAGACTACAAATCAGAAGACATAACCTACTGACGCTATCCGATTACAAATCAGAAGACATAACCTACTGACGCTATCAGACTACAAATCAGAAGACATAACCTACAGACGCTATCAGACTACAAATCAGAAGACATAACCTACTGACGCTATCAGACTACAAATCAGAAGACATAACCTACTGACGTTATCAGACTACAAATAGGAAGACATAACCTACTGACGCTATCAGACTACAAATCAGAAGACATAACCTACTGACGCTATCTTTTACAAATCAGAAGACATAACCTACTGCTGCTATCAGATTACAAATCAGAAGACATAACCTACTGACGCTATCAGACTACAAATCAGAAGACATAACCTACTGACGCTATCAGACTACAAATCAGAAGACATAACCTACTGACGCTATCAGACTACAAATCAGAAGACATAACCTACTGACGTTATCAGACTACAAATCAGAAGACATAACCTACTGACGCTATCAGACTACAAATCAGAAGACATAACCTACTGACGCTATCAGACTACAAATCAGAAGACATAACCTACTGACGTTATCAGATTACAAATCAGACATAACCTACTGACGCTATCAGACTACAAATCAGAAGACATAACCTATAGACGCTATCAGACTACAAATCAGAAGACATAACCTACTGACGCTATGAGACTACAAATCAGAAGACATAACCTACTGCTGCTATCAGATTACAAATCAGAAGACATAACCTACTGACGCTATCCGATTACAAATCAGAAGACATAACCTACTGACGCTATCAGACTACAAATCAGAAGACATAACCTACTGACGCTATCCGATTACAAATCAGAAGACATAACCTACTGACGCTATCAGACTACAAATCAGAAGACATAACCTACTGACGTTATCAGATTACAAATCAGACATAACCTACTGACGCTATCAGACTACAAATCAGAAGACATAACCTACTGACGCTATCAGACTACAAATCAGAAGACATAACCTACTGACGTTATCAGACTACAAATCAGAAGACATAACCTACTGACGCTATCAGACTACAAATCAGAAGACATAACCTACTGACGTTATCAGATTACAAATCAGACATAACCTACTGACGCTATCAGACTACAAATCAGAAGACATAACCTACTGACGCTATCAGACTACAAATCAGAAGACATAACCTACTGACGTTATCAGATTACAAATCAGACATAACCTACAGACGCTATCAGACTACAAATCAGAAGACATAACCTACTGACGCTATCAGACTACAAATCAGAAGACATAACCTACTGACGCTATCAGATTACAATTCAGAAGACATAACCTACTGACGTTATCAGACTACAAATCAGAAGACATAACCTACTGACGCTATCAGACTACAAATCAGAAGACATAATCTACTGACGCTATCAGACTACAAATCAGAAGACATAACCTACTGACGCTATCCGATTACAAATCAGAAGACATAACCTACTGACGCTATCAGACTACAAATCAGAAGACATAACCTACTGACGTTATCAGATTACAAATCAGACATAACCTACTGACGCTATCAGACTACAAATCAGAAGACATAACCTACAGACGCTATCAGACTACAAATCAGAAGACATAACCTACTGACGCTATCAGACTACAAATCAGAAGACATAACCTACTGACGCTATCAGACTACAAATCAGATGACATAACCTACTGACGTTATCAGATTACAAATCAGACATAACCTACTGACGCTATCAGACTACAAATCAGAAGACATAACCTACAGACGCTATCAGACTACAAATCAGAAGACATAACCTACTGACGCTATCAGACTACAAATCAGAAGACATAACCTACTGACGCTATCAGACTACATATCAGAAGACATAACCTACTGACGTTATCAGATTACAAATCAGACATAACCTACTGACGCTATCAGACTACAAATCAGAAGACATAACCTACAGACGCTATCAGACTACAAATCAGAAGACATAACCTACTGACGCTATCAGACTACAAATCAGAAGACATAACCTACTGCTGCTATCAGATTACAAATCAGAAGACATAACCTACTGACGCTATCAGATTACAAATCAGAAGACATAACCTACTGACGCTATCAGACTACAAATCAGAAGACATAACCTACTGACGCTATCAGACTACAAATCAGATGACATAACCTACTGACGTTATCAGATTACAAATCAGACATAACCTACTGACGCTATCAGACTACAAATCAGAAGACATAACCTACAGACGCTATCAGACTACAAATCAGAAGACATAACCTACTGACGCTATCAGACTACAAATCAGAAGACATAACCTACTGACGCTATCAGACTACATATCAGAAGACATAACCTACTGACGTTATCAGATTACAAATCAGACATAACCTACTGACGCTATCAGACTACAAATCAGAAGACATAACCTACAGACGCTATCAGACTACAAATCAGAAGACATAACCTACTGACGCTATCAGACTACAAATCAGAAGACATAACCTACTGCTGCTATCAGATTACAAATCAGAAGACATAACCTACTGACGCTATCAGATTACAAATCAGAAGACATAACCTACTGACGCTATCAGACTACAAATCAGAAGACATAACCTACAGACGCTATCAGACTACAAATCAGAAGACATAACCTACTGACGCTATCAGACTACAAATCAGAAGACATAACCTACTGCTGCTATCAGATTACAAATCAGAAGACATAACCTACTGCTGCTATCAGATTACAAATCAGAAGACATAACCTACTGACGCTATCAGACTACAAATCAGAAGACATAACCTACTGACGCTATCAGACTACAAATCAGAAGACATAACCTACTGACGTTATCAGATTACAAATCAGACATAACCTACTGACGCTATCAGACTACAAATCAGAAGACATAACCTACAGACGCTATCAGACTACAAATCAGAAGACATAACCTACTGACGCTATCAGACTACAAATCAGAAGACACAACCTACTGACGCTATCAGATTACAAATCAGACATAACCTACTGACGCTATCAGACTACAAATCAGAAGACATAACCTACAGACGCTATCAGACTACAAATCAGAAGACATAACCTACTGACGCTATCAGACTACAAATCAGAAGACATAACCTACTGACGTTATCAGATTACAAATCAGACATAACCTACTGACGCTATCAGACTACAAATCAGAAGACATAACCTACAGACGCTATCAGACTACAAATCAGAAGACATAACCTACTGACGCTATCAGACTACAAATCAGAAGACATAACCTACTGACGCTATCAGACTACAAATCAGAAGACATAACCTACAGACGCTATCAGACTACAAATCAGAAGACATAACCTACTGACGCTATCCGATTACAAATCAGAAGACATAACCTACTGACGCTATCAGACTACAAATCAGAAGACATAACCTACTGACGTTATCAGATTACAAATCAGACATAACCTACTGACGCTATCAGACTACAAATCAGAAGACATAACCTACAGACGCTATCAGACTACAAATCAGAAGACATAACCTACTGACGCTATCAGACTACAATTCAGAAGACATAACCTACTGACGCTATCAGACTACAAATCAGAAGACATAACCTACAGACGCTATCAGATTACAAATCAGAAGACATAACCTACTGACGCTATCAGACTACAATTCAGAAGACATAACCTACTGACGCTATCAGACTACAAATCAGAAGACATAACCTACTGACGTTATCAGACTACAAATCAGAAGACATAACCTACTGACGTTATCAGACTACAAATCAGAAGACATAACCTACTGACGCTATCAGACTACAAATCAGAAGACATAACCTACTGACGCTATGAGACTACAAATCAGAAGACATAACCTACTGACGCTATCAGACTACAAATCAGAAGACATAACCTACTGACGCTATCAGACTACAAATCAGAAGACATAACCTACTGACGTTATCAGACTACAAACCAGAAGACATAACCTACAGACGCTATCAGACTACAAATCAGAAGACATAACCTACTGCTGCTATCAGATTACAAATCAGAAGACATAACCTACTGACGCTATCAGATTACAAATCAGAAGACATAACCTACTGACGCTATCAGACTACAAATCAGAAGACATAACCTACAGACGCTATCAGACTACAAATCAGAAGACATAACCTACTGACGCTATCAGACTACAAATCAGAAGACATAACCTACTGCTGCTATCAGATTACAAATCAGAAGACATAACCTACTGCTGCTATCAGATTACAAATCAGAAGACATAACCTACTGACGCTATCAGATTACAAATCAGAAGACATAACCTACTGACGCTATCAGACTACAAATCAGAAGACATAACCTACTGACGTTATCAGATTACAAATCAGACATAACCTACTGACGCTATCAGACTACAAATCAGAAGACATAACCTACAGACGCTATCAGACTACAAATCAGAAGACATAACCTACTGACGCTATCAGACTACAAATCAGAAGACACAACCTACTGACGCTATCAGATTACAAATCAGACATAACCTACTGACGCTATCAGACTACAAATCAGAAGACATAACCTACAGACGCTATCAGACTACAAATCAGAAGACATAACCTACTGACGCTATCAGACTACAAATCAGAAGACATAACCTACTGACGTTATCAGATTACAAATCAGACATAACCTACTGACACTATCAGACTACAAATCAGAAGACATAACCTACAGACGCTATCAGACTACAAATCAGAAGACATAACCTACTGACGCTATCAGACTACAAATCAGAAGACATAACCTACTGACGCTATCAGACTACAAATCAGAAGACATAACCTACAGACGCTATCAGACTACAAATCAGAAGACATAACCTACTGACGCTATCCGATTACAAATCAGAAGACATAACCTACTGACGCTATCAGACTACAAATCAGAAGACATAACCTACTGACGTTATCAGATTACAAATCAGACATAACCTACTGACGCTATCAGACTACAAATCAGAAGACATAACCTACAGACGCTATCAGACTACAAATCAGAAGACATAACCTACTGACGCTATCAGACTACAATTCAGAAGACATAACCTACTGACGCTATCAGACTACAAATCAGAAGACATAACCTACAGACGCTATCAGATTACAAATCAGAAGACATAACCTACTGACGCTATCAGACTACAATTCAGAAGACATAACCTACTGACGCTATCAGACTACAAATCAGAAGACATAACCTACTGACGTTATCAGACTACAAATCAGGAGACATAACCTACTGACGTTATCAGACTACAAATCAGAAGACATAACCTACTGACGCTATCAGACTACAAATCAGAAGACATAACCTACTGACGCTATGAGACTACAAATCAGAAGACATAACCTACTGACGCTATCAGACTACAAATCAGAAGACATAACCTACTGACGCTATCAGACTACAAATCAGAAGACATAACCTACTGACGCTATCAGACTACAAATCAGAAGACATAACCTACTGACGCTATCAGACTACAAATCAGAAGACATAACCTACTGACGCTATCAGACTACAAATCAGAAGACATAACCTATTGACGCTATCAGACTACAATTCAGAAGACATAACCTACTGACGCTATCAGACTACAAATCAGAAGACATAACCTACTGACGTTATCAGACTACAAACCAGAAGACATAACCTACAGACGCTATCAGACTACAAATCAGAAGACATAACCTACTGACGCTATCAGACTACAATTCAGAAGACATAACCTACTGACGCTATCAGACTACAAATCAGAAGACATAACCTACAGACGCTATCAGACTACAAATCAGAAGACATAACCTACTGACGCTATCAGACTACAATTCAGAAGACATAACCTACTGACGCTATCAGACTACAAATCAGAAGACATAACCTACTGACGTTATCAGACTACAAATCAGAAGACATAACCTACTGACGTTATCAGACTACAAATCAGAAGACATAACCTACTGACGCTATCAGACTACAAATCAGAAGACATAACCTACTGACGCTATGAGACTACAAATCAGAAGACATAACCTACTGACGCTATCAGACTACAAATCAGAAGACATAACCTACTGACGCTATCAGACTACAAATCAGAAGACATAACCTACTGACGCTATCAGACTACAAATCAGAAGACATAACCTACTGACGTTATCAGACTACAAATCAGAAGACATAACCTACTGACGCTATCAGACTACAAATCAGAAGACATAACCTACTGACGCTATCAGACTACAAATCAGAAGACATAACCTACTGACGCTATCAGACTACAAATCAGAAGACATAACCTACTGACGTTATCAGACTACAAATCAGAAGACATAACCTACTGACGTTATCAGACTACAAATCAGAAGACATAACCTACTGACGTTATCAGACTACAAATCAGAAGACATAACCTACTGACGCTATCAGACTACAAATCAGAAGACATAACCTACTGACGCTATGAGACTACAAATCAGAAGACATAACCTACTGACGCTATCAGACTACAAATCAGAAGACATAACCTACAGACGCTATGAGACTACAAATCAGAAGACATAACCTACTGACGCTATCAGACTACAAATCAGAAGACATAACCTACTGACGCTATCAGACTACAAATCAGAAGACATAACCTACTGACGTTATCAGACTACAAATCAGAAGACATAACCTACTGACGCTATCAGACTACAAATCAGAAGACATAACCTACTGACGCTATCTTTTACAAATCAGAAGACATAACCTACTGCTGCTATCAGATTACAAATCAGAAGACATAACCTACTGACGCTATCAGACTACAAATCAGAAGACATAACCTACTGACGCTATCAGACTACAAATCAGAAGACATAACCTACTGACGCTATCAGACTACAAATCAGAAGACATAACCTACTGACGTTATCAGACTACAAATCAGAAGACATAACCTACTGACGCTATCAGACTACAAATCAGAAGACATAACCTACTGACGCTATCAGACTACAAATCAGAAGACATAACCTACTGACGTTATCAGATTACAAATCAGACATAACCTACTGACGCTATCAGACTACAAATCAGAAGACATAACCTACTGACGCTATCAACTACAAATCAGAAGATATAATCTACTGACGCTATCAGACTACAAATCAGAAAACATAAACAACTGATGCTATTAACTACAAATCAGAAGACATAATCTACTGACGCTATCAACTATAAATCAGAAGACATAACCTATTGACGCTATCAGACTACAAATCAGAAGACATAACCTACTGACGCTATCAGATTACAATTCAGAAGACATAACCTACTGACGCTATCAATTACAAATCAGAAGACATAACCTACTGACGCTATCAGACTAAAAATCAGAAGACATAACCTACTGACGCTATCAGACTACAAATCAGAAGACATAAAGCACTGATGCTATCAATTACAAATCAGAAGAAATAACCTACTGCTGCTATCAGAATACAAATCAAAAGACATAACCTACTGACGCTATCAGACTACAAATCAGAAGACATAACCTACTGACGCTATCAGACTACAAATCAGAAGACATAACCTACTGACGCTATCAGATTACAAATCAGAAGACATAACCTACTGACGCTATCAGACTACAAATGAGAAGACATAACCTACTGACGCAATCAGACTACAAATCAGATGACATAACCTACTGACGCTATCACACTACAAATCAGATGACATAGCCTACTGACACTATCAGATTACAAATCAGAAGACATAACCTACTGACGCTATGAAACTACAAATCAGAAGACATAACCTACTGAAGCTATCATTTACAAATCAGAAGACATAACCTACTTACGTTATCAGATTACAAATCAGAAGACATAACCTACTGATGCTATCATTTACAAATCAGAAGACATAACCTACTGACGCTATCAGATTACAAATCAGAAGACATAACCTACTGACGTTATCAGACTACAAATCAGAAGACATAAACCACTGATGCTATCAACTACAAATCAGAAGACATAACCTACTGATGCTATCATTTACAAATCAGAAGACATAACCTACTGACGCTATCAGATTACAAATCAGAGAACATAACCTACTGACGCTATCAGACTACAAATCAGAAGACATAAACCACTGATGCTATCAACTACAAATCAGAAGACATAACCTACTGACGCTATCAACTACAAATCAGAAGACATAACCTACTGACGCTATCAACTACAAATCAGAAGACACAACCTGCTGACGCTATCAACTACAAATCAGAAGACATAACCTACTGACGCTATCAAATACAAATCAGAAGACACAACCTGCTGACGCTATCAACTACAAATCAGAAGACATAATCTACCGACGCTATCAGACTACAAATCAGAAGACATAAACCACTAACGTTATCAACTACAAATCAGAAGACATAATCTACTGACGCTATCAGACTACAAATCAGAAGACATAAACCACTGATGCTATCAACTACAAATCAGAAGATATAACTTACTGACGCTATCAACTACAAATCAGAAGACATAACCTACTGACGCTATCAGATTACAAATCAGAAGACATAACCTACTGACGCTATCAGATTACAAATCAGAAGACATAACCTACTGACGCTATCAGACTACAAATCAGAAGTCATAGCCTACTGACGCTATCAGATTACAAATCAGAAGACATAACCTACTGACGCTATCAACTACAAATCAGAAAACATAACCTACTGACGCTATCAACTACAAATCAGAAGACATAATCTACTGACGCTATGAGACTACAAATCAGAAGAAATAAACCACTGATGCTATCAGCTACAAATCAGAAGACATAACCTACTGACGCTATCAGACTACAAATCAGAAGACATAACCTACTGACGCTATCAGACTACAAATCAGAAGACATAACCTACTGACGCTATCAGACTACAAATCAGAAGACATAACCTACTGCTGCTATCAGACTACAAATCAGAAGACATAACCTACTGCTGCTATCAGACTACAAATCAGAAGACATAACCTACTGACGCTATCAGACTACAAATCAAAAGACATAACCTACTGACGCTATCAGACTACAAATCAGAAGACATAACCTACTGACGCTATCAGACTACAAATCAGAAGACATAACCTACTGACGCCATCAGATCACAAATCAGAAGACATAACCTACTGACGCTATCAGACTACAAATCAGAAGACATAACCTACTGCTGCTATCAGACTACAAATCAGAAGACATAACCTACTGACGCTATCAGACTACAAATCAGATGACATAACCTACTGACACTATCAGATTACAAATCAGAAGACATAACCTACTGGCGCTATGAGACTACAAATCAGAAGACATAACCTACTGACGCTATCATTTACAAATCAGAAGACATAACCTACTGACGTTATCAGATTACAAATCAGAAGACATAACCTACTGACGCTATCATTTACAAATCAGAAGACATAACCTACTGACGCTATCAGACTACAAATCAGAAGACATAATCTACTGACGCTATCAGACTACAAATCAGAAGACATAATCTACTGACGCTATCAGACTACAAATCAGAAGACATAATCTACTGACGCTATCAGACTACAAATCAGAAGACATAATCTACTGACGCTATCAGACTACAAATCAGAAGACATAAACCACTGATGCTATCAACTACAAATCAGAAGACATAACCTACTGACGCTATCAACTACAAATCAAAAGACATAACCTGCTGACGCTATCAAATACAAATCAGAAGACATAACTTACTGACGCTATCAACTACAAATCAGAAGACATAATCTACTGACGCTATCAGACTACAAAGCAGAAGACATAAACCACTAACGTTATCAATTACAAATCAGAAGACATAATCTACTGACGCTATCAGACTACAAATCAGAAGACATAAACCACTGATGCTATCAACTACAAATCAGAAGATATAACTTACTGACGCTATCAACTACAAATCAGAAGACATAACCTACTGCTGCTATCAGACTACAAATCAGAAGACATAACCTACTGACGCTATCAGACTACAAATCAGATGACATAACCTACTGACACTATCAGATTACAAATCAGAAGACATAACCTACTGACGCTATGAGACTACAAATCAGAAGACATAACCTACTGACGCTATCATTTACAAATCAGAAGACATAACCTACTGACGTTATCAGACTACAAATCAGAAGACATAACCTACTGACGCTATCAGACTACAAATCAGAAGACATAACCTACTGACGCTATCAGACTACAAATCAGAAGACATAACTTACTGACGCTATCAGATTACAAATCAGAAGACATAACCTACTGACGCTATGAGACTACAAATCAGAAGACATAACCTACTGACGCTATCATTTACAAATCAGAAGACATAACCTACTGACGCTATCATTTACAAATCAGAAGACATAACCTACTGACGTTATCAGACTACAAATCAGAAGACATAACCTACTGACGCTATCAGACTACAAATCAGAAGACATAACCTACTGACGATATCAGACTACAAATCAGAAGACATAACTTACTGATGCTATCATTTACAAATCAGAAGACATAACCTACTGACGCTATCAGACTACAAATCAGAAGACATAACCTACTGACGCTATCAGACTACAAATCAGAAGACATAATCTACTGACGCCATCAACTACAAATCAGAAGACATAACCTACTGACGCTATCAGACTACAAATCAGAAGACATAACTTACTGATGCTATCATTTACAAATCAGAAGACATAACCTACTGACGCTATCAGACTGCAAATCAGAAGACATAACCTACTGACGCTATCAGACTACAAATCAGAAGACATAATCTACTGACGCTAACAGACTACAAATCAGAAGACATAAACCATTGATGCTATCAACTACAAATCAGAAGACATAACCTACTGACGCTATCAATTACAAATCAGAAGACAAAACCTACTGACGCTATCAAATACAAATCAGAAGACATAACCTACTGACGTTATCAACTACAAATCAGAAGACATAATCTACTGACGCTATCAGACTACAAATCAGAAGACATAAACCACTAACGTTATCAACTACAAATCAGAAGACATAATCTACTGACGCTATCAGACTACAAATCAGAAGACATAACCTACTGACGCTATCAGATTACAAATCAGAAGACATAACCTACTGACGCTATCAGACTACAAATCAGAAGTCATAGCCTATTGACGCTATCAGACTACAAATCAGAAGACATAACCTACTGACGCTATCAACTACAAATCAGAAAACATAACCTACTGACGCTATCAACTACAAATCAGAAGACATAATCTACTGACGCTATCAGACTACAAATCAGAAGACATAAACCACTGATGCTATCAGCTACAAATCAGAAGACATAACCTACTGACGCTATCAACTACAAATCAGAAGACATAAACCACTGACGCTATCAACTACAAATCAGAAAACATAACCTACTGACGCTATCAACCACAAATCAGAAGACATAATCTACTGACGCTATCAGACTACAAATCAGAAGACATAAACCACTGACGATATCAACTACAAATCAGAAGACATAATTTACTGACGCTACCAGATTACAAATCAGAAGACATAAACCAATGATAATATCAGATTTACAACCAGATGGCATGACCTACTGACATTATCAGATGATATTATACAATTATCACCCTTGTTGGAGTGTGACCCGACGGTTTGTCTACTAGAGAAAAGTACGGTCACCCGAGGGTAACCTAAGGCTTTTAGAGGGGAGACAAACTGTCGGGTCGCACTCCAACAAGGGTGATAATTGATATATTATATCGAATATTTTTGCATCAGACACCAAGTAACAGAATGCCTGCGGCTTTGCGAAAATATTCGATATAATATATAAAATTTCTTCTTCGCCTACATACAGCAACAAACCTGTCGCTGGACGCCATGATCGTTGTCTGTTGAATCAAGGGAAGTAACTATATTTGGAAACACACGAGGCTCACGTGGGAATTTCCTTGGGATTTCCTCGCGAGCGGTGGACCTTACTATGAGACCTTACGATTAGCGGTTGACCCAACGAATGGATAAATATCACGTGACAGTGTTTTATCAAATCAGATTCAAGATAGTTATATGAGTATATAATATAACCTATTTACACTAACAGATTTACAAACCAGAAAACTTTACATATTAAAACAATTAGATTTACAAACCAGAAGACATAACCTACTGACAATATCAGATTTACAAACCAGATAACATAACCTACTGACACTTAGTATTCCGATACTTATTGGAAATATCCCGATATTAATTGGGTATATTCCGATACTTATTGGAAGTATCACTATCAGGATTTCCTTAATAGAGGGTTGCTGCTATTAGGGAAGCCACTGAACCAATGGTTCCTACTGGTTAAGATAAAGTCATCACTTCGAAAGTTTTATGGTCGCCACCATGACTCGCTTGACCGTTATGGAATATCTGTGTCACAAATGATCTTTGATATTTCCTACTTGTCGTAAACACTTCCCGGTTTTGTAACTATATTAACACGACGGGTGCCACTCGTGGAGCGGGAACTGCTTATCCAATCGCAGCACCTGAGTTCACACCCGGTGTTAGTGGGGTTCGTGTTACTCGATCTTTAGTTTTATGTGTATGTTTTGTAAATCGTTGTTTGTCTTTTTGTCCTTTTTCTTTTGGCCATTGAGTTGTATGTCCTTCTTCGATTTACGGATTCTGATTGCCCCTTTGGTATCTTCAAACTCTTCTTATCAGACTTTTGTGTATTCACCGTTGACGTATTTCCTTGTTTTCTAAGACTTGTATTCTTCGTTTATCACTCTTGTCATAACAACAGAAATCTTCATTTTTAAGGAAATTTACATTACAAATGATTGTGAAATGAATTCGAAACCAAACTTTCTTTACCAGAAAATTAGAAATGAACATTATATACAGTACGATGGCATAATATTACTGAGAATAACTTACACCTTTCATAACAAATCTGGATTGATGTAAATATAATCAATGTTGATATTACGTCTTGAAAAAACAAATCGGTATGGACTCTGTTGGATAATAACTGACCAATATCTCCGCTGTATGTATGAAACAGTAACAAGTATTGAACTGTGCATATTTCTGTACTGGTGATTTGGATTGTAATTTGGTTGACTGTTTCAATGATAACAGGTAATTTGGATTGCAATTTGGTTGACTGTTTTAATAATAACTGGTGATTTGGATTGCATCTCTGTTGACATATTATGTAAGATGAAATAGACATCTTTCTTATTTTTCTTTTGTTTATCCGACAGTCACGTACATTCCATTGTCCAATTACTTGGCTCGTCGCTGTGTATCGTCGGATAATACAATTTAAAACAGATTCAGGAAACGTCTAATTTTAATTGGGTCGGTTTAAAGTTTAAATAATTGTACAGTAATATTGGTGCAGGTACTGGGTATACCCTGAGAAAACAATCAACATTCTTTAAGTTTCTGACAATCTTTATCACGTACGAATCTTGTGAATACACCTCTCCAAGTGTGGAGCTCGAATTCACAATCTCTAGTGATGATTTCATATGTAAATCTACACCGTACTACAATATGATTGCGGTCATGCATGCTCTCTAGAATTTTGAATAACTGGTAATTGATTGACGGTGATTGGTTTATTGACTACATTTGCTACATTTACACCGTTTAATATTGACGATGGACCAGCTCATTCTGTACTGTTTAATGTAGAATTAATTGAACCTAGATTTTAAACTTTCAGTAAATTGAGCTTAAAAACAAAATCAGACCTTTGAAAACGGTTTTATTAACCACACGGATCCATTTTCATCAATCTAAAATACGATAATCGCTTAGTTGTGGGCTTTCTGTTTATTTAATTACAAATATACTGCTGATAGTAAATCTTGGGGTAATAAATCGCTAGCTGTTCATCATTTTCCTAATATATGGTATTTATTGGCATTTTCACTTTAGCCATACACAAGGTCTAACAAAGGTTATCGTGATAATGAACGGTATGGAGGTAGGCTGTCTTATCATCTCTTTAAAACCTCACCTGTCTCGTTAACTTTGTTGGTTTTATGGCTATGATGCGATTTAATTAAAATTAGATGTTTGTTCTATCTTTCTGTTAACTTCTATAGTTTGGCGATACAATAATATCAAACAACATTCTGTTTGGGGTTGTGTCTGGATTCATATTTTCAACCGATCATTCAGCATGAGCTTATCATTTAAAACAGAGTACACGCAAGGCTAAGAGACTCACATTTATTGCTGCTTTATAAATCTGATTTAATGGCATAGAATATTATTATCTCTAGAAAAGTTTGAAGACACCAAGGAGAAACTATACAAATCACAACCTTTAAATAAATAATAGCATAATTAAACACGTGTAGCCTTTTTATGTCGAGCAAGACATGTTTTTATAGACCCATGAAAATATATCGACCTCAGACTTCAACCTTTGTCTATGTACTTTCATCGGGTCGATACAAACATGCATCATCAAAAGACTATAAAAGTATAATATGCATTGAATAAATACAAACTTCACATTTTAAGGATTCAGACTAATACATAATGACCAAACTCATACTCAGTGTAATCCATTAATATGTAATTAAGTGTAGACATTATCTCCCACTCAGTTCTAATCCATTAATATGTAATTAGGTGTAGACATTACCCCGCACTCAGTTTAATCCATTAATATGTAATTAAGTGTAGACATTATCTCCCACTCAGTGTAATCCATTAATATGTAATTAGGTGTAGATATTATCTCCCACTCAGTTCTAATCCATTATTATGTAATTAGGTGTAGACATTACCTCCCACTCAGTGTAATCCATTAATATGTAATTAGGTGTAGATATTATCTCCCACTCAGTTTAATCCATTAATATGTAATTAAGTGTAGACATTACCCCCCACTCAGTTTAATCCATTAATATGTAATTAGGTGTAGATATTATCTCCCACTCAGTTCTAATCCATTAATATGTAATTAAGTGTAGACATTACCTCCCACTCAGTGTAATCCATTAATATGTAATTAAGTGTAGACATTACCTCCCACTCAGTTTAATCCATTAATATGTAATTAAGTGTAGACATTACCTCCCACTCAGTGTAATCCATTAATATGTAATTAGGTGTAGATATTATCTCCCACTCAGTTCTAATCCATTAATATGTAATTAGGTGTAGACATTACCTCCCACTCAGTTTAATCCATTAATATGTAATTAAGTGTAGACATTAACTCCCACTCAGTTCTAATCCATTAATATGTAATTAGGTGTAGACATTACCTCCCACTCAGTGTAATCCATTAATATGTAATTAAGTGTAGACATTACCCCCCACTCAGTTTAATCCATTAATATGTAATTAGGTGTAGACATTACCCCCCACTCAGTTTAATCCATTAATATGTAATTAGGTGTAGACATTACCTCCCACTCAGTGTAATCCATTAATATGTAATTAGGTGTAGACATTACCCCCCACTCAGTTCTAATCCATTAATATGTAATTAGGTGTAGACATTACCTCCCACTCAGTTTAATCCATTAATATATAATTAAGTGTAGACATTACCCCCCACTCAGTTCTAATCCATTAATATGTAATTAGGTGTAGACATTACCTCCCACTCAGTTCTAATCCATTAATATGTAATTAGGTGTAGACATTACCTCCCACTCAGTGTAATCCATTAATATGTAATTAAGTGTAGACATTATCTCCCACTCAGTTTAATCCATTAATATGTATTTAGGTGTAGACATTACCCCCCACTCAGTTTAATCCATTAATATGTAATTAGGTGTAGACATTATCTCCCACTCAGTTTAATCCATTAATATGTAATTAGGTGTAGATATTATCTCCCACTCAGTTCTAATCCATTATTATGTAATTAGGTGTAGACATTACCTCCGACTAAGTTTAATCCATTAATATGTAATTAGGTGTAGACATTATCTCCCACTCAGTTTAATCCATTAATATGTAATTAAGTGTAGACATTATCTCCCACTCAGTTTAATCCATTAATATGTAATTAAGTGTAGACATTACCTCCCACTCAGTTTAATCCATTAATATGTATTTAGGTGTAGACATTACCCCCCACTCAGTTTAATCCATTAATATATAATTAAGTGTAGACATTACCCCCCACTCAGTTCTAATCCATTAATATGTAATTAGGTGTAGACATTACCTCCCACTCAGTTTAATCCATTAATATGTAATTAGGTGTAGACATTACCTCCCACTCAGTTTAATCCATTAATATATAATTAGGTGTAGACATTATCTCCCACTCAGTTTAATCCATTAATATGTAATTAGGTGTAGATATTATCTCCCACTCAGTTTAATCCATTAATATGTAATTAGGTGTAGACATTACCTCCCACTCAGTGTAATCCATTAATATGTAATTAAGTGTAGACATTATCTCCCACTCAGTGTAATCCATTAATATGTAATTAAGTGTAGACATTACCCCCCACTCAGTTTAATCCATTAATATGTAATTAGGTGTAGACATTACCTCCCACTCAGTTTAATCCATTAATATGTAATTAGGTGTAGACATTACCTCCCACTCAGTTTAATCCATTAATATGTAATTAGGTGTAGACATTATCTCCCACTCAGTTTAATCCATTAATATGTAATTAAGTGTAGACATTACCTCCCACTCAGTGTAATCCATTAATATGTAATTAAGTGTAGACATTATCTCCCACTCAGTGTAATCCATTAATATGTATTTAGGTGTAGACATTACCTCCCACTCAGTTTAATCCATTAATATGTAATTAGGTGTAGACATTATCTCCCACTCAGTTTAATCCATTAATATGTAATTAAGTGTAGACATTATCTCCCACTCAGTTTAATCCATTAATATGTAATTAGGTGTAGACATTATCTCCCACTCAGTTTAATCCATTAATATGTAATTAAGTGTAGACATTACCTCCCACTCAGTGTAATCCATTAATATGTAATTAAGTGTAGACATTATCTCCCACTCAGTTTAATCCATTAATATGTAATTAGGTGTAGATATTATCTCCCACTCAGTTCTAATCCATTATTATGTAATTAGGTGTAGACATTACCTCCGACTAAGTTTAATCCATTAATATGTAATTAGGTGTAGACATTATCTCCCACTCAGTTTAATCCATTAATATGTAATTAAGTGTAGACATTATCTCCCACTCAGTTTAATCCATTAATATGTAATTAGGTGTAGACATTATCTCCCACTCAGTTTAATCCATTAATATGTAATTAAGTGTAGACGCTATCTCCCACTCAGTTTAATCCATTAATATGTAATTAAGTGTAGACATTACCTCCGACTAAGTTTAATCCATTAATATGTAATTAAGTGTAGACGCTATCTCCCACTCAGTTTAATCCATTAATATGTAATTAAGTGTAGACATTATCTCCCACTCAGTTTAATCCATTAATATGTATTTAGGTGTAGACATTACCCCCCACTCAGTTTAATCCATTAATATGTAATTAGGTGTAGACATTATCTCCCACTCAGTTTAATCCATTAATATGTAATTAGGTGTAGATATTATCTCCCACTCAGTTCTAATCCATTATTATGTAATTAGGTGTAGACATTACCTCCGACTAAGTTTAATCCATTAATATGTAATTAGGTGTAGACATTATCTCCCACTCAGTTTAATCCATTAATATGTAATTAAGTGTAGACATTATCTCCCACTCAGTTTAATCCATTAATATGTAATTAGGTGTAGACATTATCTCCCACTCAGTTTAATCCATTAATATGTAATTAAGTGTAGACATTACCTCCCACTCAGTGTAATCCATTAATATGTAATTAAGTGTAGACATTATCTCCCACTCAGTTTAATCCATTAATATGTAATTAGGTGTAGATATTATCTCCCACTCAGTTCTAATCCATTATTATGTAATTAGGTGTAGACATTACCTCCGACTAAGTTTAATCCATTAATATGTAATTAGGTGTAGACATTATCTCCCACTCAGTTTAATCCATTAATATGTAATTAAGTGTAGACATTATCTCCCACTCAGTTTAATCCATTAATATGTAATTAAGTGTAGACATTACCCCGCACTCAGTTTAATCCATTAATATGTAATTAAGTGTAGACATTACCTCCCACTCAGTTTAATCCATTAATATGTAATTAAGTGTAGACATTAACTCCCACTCAGTTTAATCCATTAATATATAATTAGGTGTAGACATTATCTCCCACTCAGTTCTAATCCATTAATATGTAATTAGGTGTAGACATTATCTCCTATTTCTATAGTATTTTATTTTTTAAATAATGTATTCGCAAAATATCTTTATAAATGTGATATTGCTTCATCTAAATATTGATAAATTATTAGATAAAGTAATATGCATGATAAGGGCAGAAATTGGCCTAAACAAATAGGCAAATTATAAATGAAACGTATAGCTTTCATTGTTTCTTGATTTTATAAGACCTTTACCCCTTCTAACATTTTGGCTTTAATTATCCATATTTGCACGTGCTATGACGTCACACTAGGCAATGAAAAATCGATCGTTTCGTGAAAATATATGAAATCTAACAAGTAATGTGTATTTAATGTCAATTTTCAATATCTCCACTAGCAGGTACCAACAAAATATTTTAGTAAGATGTTTAATATACACCAACACATACCTCGTTAAAAATTTTTGTTGGTACCCGAGTGTGGACAGTATGAAATCAGTAAAAAAAATCACTACATAATTTTGAGGTCGATTTCTCGTGAGCAGCCATAGTTTAGTGACCGTTTTTATCCGTAATAGAAAGAAATAGAAATCGACCTTTTAATCTCATCCAAAACAAAGTTGGTTATCTTAGTTGTTGTACTACTGGAATAATACTTGAACAATTTGTATGAAAAAGTGTTGACGTTTTAATAGAAAAAAACCTAAATTTTGGAGGTGATTTACTGCCGACCTGATTGTGTATCGACGGGAAATTTGTCTAACCCTCAGTGGAATTTCGGGTGTTACTGCTCTTTAATTGTATCCCAATATTTCTCAAACAGAACAAAAATGTACCGTTTAGTCAAATAACAAGTCAAAAGATCGTAGATGTCAAAAGTCAACCTTTAATTGCAATAATATAGGCTAATTTAATGTTTACAAAACCGTTGCTAGGGTGACACAACAACGCAAAAATACTATATGCTATATTAGAGCATTGGAATATCATTTGTAGAGTGTACATACACATAATATAACATTTTGTCGAAAAGACTATGCAAGATATGTAAAATAAAACCACCACATTCAATGATTAATGGGCTCCTCCTCCATTTACGCTTACAAAATAAAATGTATCTATATAAACTGTTTCTGAGATTGGGCCAAAATTTACCCTTATCATGCCCACTCCTTTCTCAATATCTAGCATTATACTATTTTCATTAGCAGTACTCAGTACATGATTTCTTTTTTCTTGGTAGCCAAACATGTAATACATCAACACATAATATTAACATTAGTAGAAAACACCACGCGATGTATTCAACATACAAACATTAGTAGAAAACACCACGCGATATATTTAACATACAAACATTAGTAGAAAACACCACACGATATATTTAACATACAAACATTAGTAGAAAACACCACGCGATATATTTAACATACAAACATTAGTAGAAAACACCACACGATATATTTAGCATACAAACATTAGTAGAAAGCACCACGCGATATATTTAACATACAAACATTAGTAGAAAACACCACGCGATATATTTAACATACAACCATTAGTAGAAAACACCACGCGATATATTTAACATACAAACATTAGTAGAAAACACCACGCGATATATTTAACTTACAAACATTAATAAAAAACACTA
This sequence comes from Bathymodiolus septemdierum, assembly GCA_963383655.1. Lineage (NCBI taxonomy): Eukaryota > Metazoa > Mollusca > Bivalvia > Mytilida > Modiolidae > Bathymodiolus > Bathymodiolus septemdierum. Next base: position 81,854,273 of record OY726520.1, read on the forward strand.
CGCAACGCCATATATTTAACATACAAACATTAGTAGAAAGCACAACGCGATATATTTAACTTACAAACATTAATAGAAAACACCACGCGATGTATTTAACATACAAACATTAGTAGAAAACACCAAGCGATATATTTAACTTACAAACATTAGTAGAAAACACCACGCGATATATTTAATTTACAAACATTAATAGAAAACACTACGCAACGCGATATATTTAACATGCAAACATTAGTAGAAAACACCACGCGATGTATTTAACATACAAACATTAGTAGAAAACACCACGCGATATATTTAACATACAAACATTAGTAGAAAACACTATGCGATATATTTAACATACAAACATTAGTAGAAAACAAAACGCGATGTATTTAACATACAAACATTAGTAGAAAACACCACGCGATATATTCAACATACAAACATAGTAGAAAACACCACGCGATATATTTAACATATAAACATTAGTAGAACACACCACGCCATATATTTTGCATGCACATATTAGTAGAAAAACCATGCGATATATTTAACATACAAACATTAGTAGAAAACACCACGCAATATATTTAACATACAAACATTATTAGAAAACACCACGATATAATTAAACATACACACATTAGTAGAAAACACCACGCGATATATCTAACATACAAACATTAGTAGAAAACACCACGCAATATATTTAACATGCAAACATTAGTAGAAAACACCACGCGATATATTTAGCATACAAACATTAGTAGAAAACACCACGTGATGTATTCAACATACAAACATTATTAGAAAACACTACGTTACACGATATATTTAACATGCAAACATTAGTAGACAACACCACGTGATATATGTAACATACACACATTAGTAGAAAACACCATGCGATATATTTAACATACAAACATTAGTAGAAAACACTACACGATATATTTAACATACACACATTAGTAGAAAACACCAAGCGATATATTTAACATACAAACATGAGTAGAAAACACCACGCGATGTATTTAACATACAAACATTAGTAGAAAAAACCAGGCGATATATTCAACATACAAACATTAGTAGAAAACACCACGCGATATATTTAGCATACAAACATTAGTAGAAAACACCACGCGATGTATTCAACATACAAACAATAGTAGAAAATACCACGCAATATATTTAGCATACACACATTAGCAGAAAACACTATGCGATATACTTAACATACAAACATTAGTAGAAAACACCACGCGATGTATTTAACATACACACATTAGTAGAAAAAACCATGCGATGTATTCAACATACAAATATTAGTAGAAAACACTACGCGATATATTTAGCATACAAACATTAGTAGAAAACATCACGCGATATTTTTAACATGCAAACATTAGTAGAAAACAGCACGCGATATATTCAACATACAAACATTAGTAGAAAACACCACGCGATGTATTCAACATACAATATTTGTAGAAAACACCACGCGATATACTTAGCATGCAAACATTGGTAGAAAACACCACGCGATATATTTAACATGCAAAAATTAGTTGAAAACAGCACGCGACATATTTAACATACAAACATTAGTAGAAAACACCACGCGATGTATTCAGCATACAAACATTAGTAGAAAACACCACGCGATGTATTCAGCATACAAACATTAGTAGAAAACACCACGTGATATACTTAGCATACCAACATTAGTTAAAAAAACACTATGTGATATATTTAACATACACACATAAGTAGAAAACACCACGCGATATATTTAACATACAAACATTAGTAGAAAACAGCACACGACATATTTAACATACAAACATTAGTAGAAAACACCAAGCGATATATTTAACATACAAACATTAGTAGAAAACACCACGCGATATATTTAACATACACACTTTATTAGAAAACACCACGCGATATATTTAACATACAATCATTAGTAGAAAACACCACACGATATATTTAACATACAAACATTAGTAGAAAACACCACGCGATATTTTTAACATACAAACATTAGTAGAAAACACCACGTGATATATTTAACATACAATCATTAGTAGAAAACACCACGCGATATATTTAACATACAATCATTAGTAGAAAACACCACACGATATATTTAACATACACACATTAGTAGAAAACACCACTCGCTATATTTAACATACAAACATTAGTAGAAAACACCACGTGATATATTTAATATACAAACATTATTAGAAAACACCACGCGATATATCTAACATACAAACATTAGTAAAAAACACCACGCGATATATTTAACATACAAACATTAGTAGAAAACACCACGCGATATTTTTAACATACAAACATTAGTAGAAAACACCACGTGATATATTTAATATACAAACATTAGTAGAAAACACCACGCGATATATTCAACATAAAACATTAGTAGAAAACACCATGCGATATATTTAACATACAAACATTAGTAGAAAACACCACGCGATATATTCAACATACAAACATTAGTAGAAAACACCACGCGATATATTTAGCATACACACATTAGCAGAAAACACTATGCGATATACTTAACATACAAACATTAGTAGAAAACACCACGCGATGTATTTAACATACACACATTAGTAGAAAAAAACCATGCGATGTATTCAACATACAAATATTAGTAGAAAACACTACGCGATATATTTAGCATACAAACATTAGTAGAAAACATCACGCGATATTTTTAACATGCAAACATTAGTAGAAAACAGCACGCAATATATTTAACATACAAACATTAGTAGAAAACACCACGCGATGTATTCAACATACAATATTTGTAGAAAACACCACACGATATACTTAGCATGCAAACATTAGTAGAAAACACCACGCGATATATTTAACATGCACAAATTAGTAGAAAACAGCACGCGACATATTTAACATACAAACATTAGTAGAAAACACCACGCGATGTATTCAGCATACAAACATTAGTAGAAAACACCACGTGATATACTTAGCATACAAACATTAGAAAAAAAACCACTACGTGATATATTTAACATACACACATAAGTAGAAAACACCACGCGATATATTTAACATACAAACATTAGTAGAAAACACCACACGATATATTTAACATACAAACATTAGTAGAAAACACCACACGATATAATTAACATACAAACATTAGTAGAAAACACCACTCGATATATTTAACATACAAACATTAGTAGAAAACACCACGTGATATATTTAATATACAAACATTATTAGAAAACACCACGCGATATATCTAACATACAAACATTAGTAGAAAACACCACGCGATATATTTAACATACAAACATTAGTAGAAAACACCACGTGATATATTTAATATACAACATTAGTAGAAAACACCACGCGATATATTCAACATAAAACATTAGTAGAAAACACCATGCGATATATTTAACATACACACATTAGTAGAAAACACCACGCGATATATTCAACATACAAACATTAGTAGAAAACACCACGCGATATATTTAACATACAAACATTAGTAGAAAACACCACGCGATATATTTAACATCCAAGTGTTGGCATTTTGTACAGTAAATAACATACAATTCCAAGCTTGATATTTCCTTTTCATATCACAGTCTCTAAATATTTACTCATTGATCTTACACATTTCAATGATACCATCAGTATTTATTTTTAATATATCAATTGTGATCTTTGTGAAAAATAATGATATCAGGTATATTTGTGATATTAATGTAAAACACATGAAGACCAACGCAAGTTCACATTCATACCTACATATAGTGCATCCAAGTTCACATTCATACCTACATATAGTGCATCCAAGCTCTATAAAGGTATGTAGCAATCAATCAATAAAATACTTAAAATGATATTAAACAAATATACTTGTCAAAATTATAGAAAAGGGACTAATATTTGATTGCTAGACTAAAGACTTTGTGTTCTTGGTATTTACCATTGCCCTTTCACTTGATCCTTGAATGTAATTGTTCTGTCATTAAATGGATGTTGGGCACACAAATAAAATCAATGAAAGCAAATGGAATAATTTCATGACAAATAATGTATATTTGTTCAACTTACCACACTTAAGCAACCAATAACAGCACCACACTGAAATGCAGCTCGTATGAGGTAGAAATCTTCTTCACGTAAATCAGCAGGATTGTACCACTCAGCAAGTCCACCCGTCAAGTCTGTAAAAGCATCGGCTTCAAAACCATACTCTAATGCTTCATATGATTTATTTAATCTGTAAAGCAAATAAATCTTATTACAAATTTACATAATATAAATCCTAAATTTCTAACTGGCTGCTCTCAAATTCAATCTTCCTTATATAGGTTTGTATGGATATCTAGAACGTTCAAGTGTATTTTTGCTTATTTGTTTATATAAATGATATGCAGAAATATATCAACACTCAAGGTCAGATATTAAAAATTTGTAAACAACTTTTTTCTATTTGGATAACCTATTTGCACTGATGATGTAATATTATCTTTATCTTTGGCAACAACAAAGATATTCTCATGAACAAACTAATACATTATATTTAATACATATACATAAAACATTTTTTTCTTAAAATTGTGTGCTTAGAAAATACCAATCGATAGTCTTTGGTTTGATCCGGTCTGTGCTAGAGCACACGATCTACCACATTCGAGTCGAGTACGCTTAGCATTACACCATCGATGTGGTCTCATGATCTACCACACTCAATGTGAGTACGCTATTCATCACACCAGCGATGTGGTCTTATGACCTACCACACTCGCGATGAGCACGCTAACCACTACATCACCGATGTGGCCTCACAATCTACTACACTCTAGTCGAGTACGCTAACCATTATACCACCGATGTGGTCTCACGATCTACCACATCCGAGGTGAGCATGCTAATCATTACACCATCGATGAACCCACGATCTAACACACTCGAGACGTGTACTCTAGCCATTACACCACCGATGTGGTCTGACGATCTACCACACTCGAGGCCAGTACTCTAGCCATTACGCTACCGACGAGCCCACGAACTAACACACTCGAGGCGTGTACTCTAATCATTACACCACCGATGTGGTCTGACGATCTACCACACTCGAGGCCAGTACTCTAGCCATTACGCTACCGACGAGCCCACGAACTAACACACTCGAAGCGAGTACTCTAACCATTACACCACCGACGAGCCCACGAACTAACACACTCGAAGCGAGTACTCTAACCATTACACCACCGACGAGCCCACGAACTAACACACTCGAGGCGAGTACACAAACAATTACACAACCGATGTGGTGTCACGATCTACCACACTCGAAGCGAATACACAAACAATTACACCACCGACCACACTCGAGGGGAATACTCTAACCATTACACCACCGACGAGCCCACGAACTAACACACTCGAGGCGAGTACTCTAACCATTACACCACCGATGTGGTTTCACGATCTACCACACTCGAGGAGAGTACACAAACAATTACACAACCGATGTGGTGTCACGATCTACCACACTCGAAGCGAATATACAAACAATTACACCACCGACCACACTCGAGGGGAGTACTCTAACGATTACACCACCGATATGGTCTCACGATCTACCACACCCGAAGTGAGCACACTATTCATCACACCAGCGATGCGCTCTCACGCGTCTACCACACTCGCGGTGAGCACGCTAACCATTACACCACCGATGTGGTCTCACGATCTACCACACTCGAGGAGAGTACGCTAACCATTACACTACCAATGACCCAACTATCTACCACACTCGAGGCGAGTACACAAGCAATTACACCACCGATGTGGTCTCAAATACAACAAAAATGTAACCTGTAATCAACTATTATTTCATGTACGCTGTTTCAAATTAAAAATGTTAGAAGATACCAAAGGGAAAATTAGAAGCCGTAAATTAGAAGCCATAAATCAGAAGCCATAAATCAGAAGCCATCAATCAGAAGCCGTAAATCAGAAGCCATAAATCAGAAGCCGTAAATCAAAGGCCATAAATCAGAAGCCGTAAATCAGAAGCCGTAAATCCAAGAAAAAAAGATGAAAGACAAGCCATGATCTACAAAAATTACACATAAAACTAAAGATCGAGCAACACGAAACCCATTAAACACAGGGGTTAACTCGAGGCGAGTACACAAACAATTACACCACCGATGTGGTGTCACGATCTACCACACTCGAGGCGAGTACTTTAACCATTACACCACCGATGACTCAACGATCTACTAAGCTCGAGGCGAGTACTCTAACCATTACACCACCGATGTGGTCTCACGATCTACCACACTCGAGGCGAGTACTTTAACCATTACACCACCGATGACTCAACGATCTACTAAGCTCGAGGCGAGTACTCTAACCATTACACCACCGATGTGGTCTCACGATCTACCACACTCGAGGCGAGTACACAAACAATTACACCGCTGATGTGGTGTCACGATCTACCACACTCGAGGCGAGTACACAAACAATTACACCACTGATGTGGTGTCACGATCTACCACACTCGAGGCGAGTACTTTAACCATTACACCACCGATGACCCAACGATCTACTAAGCTCGAGGCGAGTACTCTAACCATTACACCACCGATGTGGTGTCACGATCTACCACACTCGAGGCGAGTACACAAACAATTACACCACCGATGTGGTGTCACGATCTACCACACTCGAGGCGAGTCCTTTAACCATTACACCACCGATGACTCAACGATCTACTAAGCTCGAGGCGAGTACTCTAACCATTACACCACCGATGTGGTCTCACGATCTACCACACTCGAGGCGAGTACACAAACAATTACACCACTGATGTGGTGTCACGATCTACCACACTCGAGGCGAGTACACAAACAATTACACCACTGATGTGGTGTCACGATCTACCACACTCGAGTCGAGTACAAAAACAATTACACCACCGGTGTGGTTTCACTATCCACAACACTCGAGGCGCAAGCAATTACACTGAAACGTTCAAAATGTTCAATCATACGACTCGATTTCAGCAATTTTATATAGTCCGTTTGACATCTATAAATGTCCAGAATTATTTTTTTTAAATATCCAGTTTTCAAATCAACAATGTTTTTTCTAGATGTATAATATATGATATATATATACGAATTCTGACAATTAATTTCAAAATTGTTGGTTCATTATTAAAAAAGTTATCCATTAGATCTCTATGTTAATTATATTTTCTGAAGTGTATTAAAAATCTGCATGGAGTGAGTACAAATAGTGCAAGAACTCATCTTTCAAAACAAAATAACAGACATGTCCTTCATTGTACCATGTGACATAGAACATTTAAATATTAAAGGACACCAATAACAATTTACATTACCTTAAAGGAGAACGAAACCAACTGATGATTTGGGGTTTTACAGAATTTAGAATTAATAAAAAAATGAATATATGACTTTTTTAATGAAAATTTTACAAGGGCTGGTGTTAAAGCACGTTTCTAATATGACGGCCTATATATCGTCAACCAGTATATGTCGGTATATGTCTACCTTTAGCACCTGCGCACTCAAATTATCGATTGGAAGCAAAAAAATATATAATCTAAAAAGTGTCTGTGATGAATAAAAGCCTGCAAGGCCGTTTCCGTGAGATCATACACAACTACACATTATATTACTTTGCTTACATGTAAAATGAGATGAAAACGCACTCATCTGGGGTTTTCCCCGACAGATGTTCCGGTCACCTCCCACGTGAAATTTTGACGACGTAAACAACCAATATTCGTATTCATATGTGAAAAGGGCTAAACGGAACAGCCGTTGTGTGGTGGATTATAAGGTCGGCTAGGGTCATAAAAAATACCGTATTTGTCATATTAGAAAAGAAATAATTCATGGCAGCCGTAGATTTGTGTACATTTAACCATGGGTTGGGCATTTATATTCGTATTTTATCCCTCGCTTGCGCTCGGGAAAAAATAATCGGATGTAAATGCCCAACCCATGGTTAAATGAGCACAAATCTACGGCTGCCATGAATTATTTCTTAATTATATCGTATTGATTTTAAATTTCCCGCTAAACATGCAGACTGCCATTTTTCACTTATCAGTGACCTAACTCCATCTATTCCGATTTACCTGTTCAGCTTAACTTCATCAAAACAATAATATCATTTTTGGAATTCCGTCATTATGGATAGAAATTTCTGCATAATTGTTTTTGTCAGAGTCATCATAAACAGAATGGTCATGATTTTTTTTAATAAAATTTGTAATTTTTACTTTATTTGCTATGCAGTGGGACTATTGCAATATTCAAAGAGAGCATGATCCAAATTAAGAACGCCCACTGTTTATATATATTTATATATAAATTGTATTTTAATGTCTCAAAATTGTATCAGAAGTGGAAAAAGAACTCAAATGTACGCCATATTTACAATGTCTTCAGGTTCAGAGGTATTTTTTTAATCTACATTCTAAATTCGTACTCCACCCACATATCAAATCCAAAATGGCGGGTACGATCATTCTTTCTAAAGAAATAAATAAAAGAAAAGGAAAATTTAAAGGAAAGCATTAGGCCACAACGACAGATCTCAACAATAACAGAGATGAAACATTAATACTCACTTTGCATAGGCTTTTTCAACTAAAGAAACCCAGAACTCTGTTGGATCGGAAGAATGAGCAAATAATATATCTCCGTTCACTGTCGGCAGTAAATCATCTATGTAAACATCTACCCATTGCCCAAACTGCCAGAATCGGCAATGGAATTTTCCATTGTATGCCGATGTTCCGAATGTATTGTCGAAAGGAATAATCTGAAAGATGTTTTAGTTGAATATATTCTTGCTTATTCAATACAATTTAAACGTATTTTTAAACACAACTGGTAATTGTTTTCTTCAAAGGTAGAGGAAATTGGTCTCAAATGTACCAGACACGTTTAACGGAAACAGAAACGGGTAACTGATCTCAATCTCTGTAAGATCACAGAAAAGAGTTTCTGGATCTCAATCTCTGTAAGAACGCAGAAAAAGGTTACTGGTTTTAATTTCTCTATTGTAGCAAAACGTCGTTCCTTGTTTAATCTCTGTAAGCTCACAGAATAGGGTTACTGGTTCTAACTTATGCAATGTCGTAGAAAATATTCATGGTTTCAGTCTCTGATAGGTCACAGAAAATGAATATTGATGGTATTCTCTCTTTAATGCGTATTCTTCTTATTCTTTTAAACATGGGATTGCTTTTCCAAATACTGTTATATAAAATAAGTACTCTTTGTGCTATTTATGGATCATTATCATATGTCTTAATACATAACACAATAGACATACTTGGTTTTTCCAGGTTAGTAAAAATACTTAAAACGGTTTTAAAATCATGAAATATATTACCTTTTCCATTAACTGTGGTTTCTCAGCAATCGCAGATAAGGTAGAAAGAAACCAGCAATCATTTAACTCTCCTTGTTTCATGTCATGGCGGCTAGTACCATCTGAGACCAGCACAGGGTTAAAAATTATTTCCTGAATAAGAATATGATTCTGAACATTTAAATTAAATACAGATTAATACATGGGCATTTCCATATTGGCCTGGTTATCATCCTGAGACCCCCATATTGGCCCGAGACTGAGTCGAGGGCCAATATGGGTCGAGGGATGATAACCAGGCCAATATGGAAATGCCCATGTATTAAACTATTTATTACATACTTCCGACATCTAGAAAAGAGACACCCATATTGGCCTGAGACGAAGTCGAGGCCCATATGAGCTAAAAAGTTACAGAAGTTTTAAGCATTTTTCAGAACAAGAATTCCTTAAAGATCTTCAAGGATTTAATTTCAATTTCAATAATATAAGTAAACATGAAGACATAGATGAAGCTTACTCAAATTTTGAAAACTCTATCATCAAAACTTTAGATAAACATGCCCCTATTAAAAGAAGAAAACATATACCCCAACCCGCCCCTTTTATGAATAAACAACTAAAACAAGCAATTTACAAGAAAAGAATGCTGCATAACACCTTTATTAAATGTAAAAATTATTACAACTGGGAACGATACAGGAAACAGAGAAATCATGTTAATAAAATTAAAAAACAATCCATAAAAACATATTTTTATGAAAGATGTCTAGGCGGGCCAAAGTCCTGTGACTTCTGGCCGACAATAAAACCTTTTTTATCCAACAAAAGCAACAACTGTAAGAAAGATTTAATATTGGTAGAAGATAATAAAATTACAAATAACCAAACTGAAGTGTCAGAATTTTTTAATAATTTTTTTATAAATGTAGCTAACGATATTGGATCAAATAATATTAAATCTGATGAAAGTCACCCAAGTATATCAAAAATTATTGCCAACACTCCTGATATAGAAAATTTAGTGTTCCATGATATAAAAGAAGACTTCATAACAAAACAAATTAATAAAATTAATATAAAAAAAAAGCAACAGGACGAGATGGCATCTCGGCTAAAATTTTAAAAATTGCGAAACCAGTTATTGCAAAACCTATCTCTGAACTAGTAAATAAATCAATTTCATTGGGTAAATTTCCTGAAAAACTTAAAGAAGCTCAGGTAGTACCTTGTTATAAAAAGAGCAATGCTCTAGATAAAAGTAACTACAGGCCTGTGAGTATACTGCCAGTAATTTCTAAATTTTTTGAAAGAGCAATAAACGATCAGCTCGTCTTCTACTTCAGTAAAATTTTTCACCCTTACTTATCTGCTTTCCGTTCTGGATATGGGTGTCAAACTGCTCTTTTGAAGATAATTGAAGACTGGAAAAATGCTTTAGATCAACATAAATTTGCAGCAGCTATACTCATGGACATATCTAAGGCTTTTGACTGTCTCCCCCATGACCTCTTACTTCAAAAATTAAAATATTATGGTACCTCAAAATCAGCTCTAAATTTGATACAAAACTATCTATCAAATAGAAATCAATGTGTTAAATTAGAAACAGCATTAAGCACGTGGCAAGATATTTACAAAGGCGTACCTCAGGGGTCAATCTGAGATCCAGTACTTTTTAACATATTTATAAATGATGCATTTTATTTCATATCTGACAGTTCCCTATATAATTATGCAGACGATAATACATTATCATATTCTGGCTACGATTTAGATAAGATTATAAACACCTTGGAAAAAGACAGTCTTAATCTAATAGATTGGTTTACCTCAAATCAAATGAAAGTGAATCCTGATAAATTCCAAGCAATTGCTATTGGTAAAAACACACAATCTAAAAATATTTCTTTTAATTTAAATGGTAATATTATAAAAACTGAGGATGAAGTTAAGCTCCTTGGAGTAGCAATTGATTATGAATTAAAATTTAACTCTCACATCACAAACATCTGTAGAAAAGCTTCTAGGCAACTTAATGTATTAAACAAAATGGGAAAATATTTAAATAGATTAGGCAAATTAACTATATATCACTCATTTATTCTATCAAACTTTAACTACTGCCCAGTAATTTGGCATTTTTGTTCTGAAGCCAATACTAAAAAGATGGAAAAAATTCAAGAGAGAGCACTAAAATTTATATATAATGAAAACCACTCCACATATCAAGAACTTCTGGCTAAATCAAAATTACCTGCTCTAAAAATTAGGCGTATACGTACAATAGCTATTGAAAAATTTTAAATCATAAATAAGGAAACCCCTCAATATCTACATGATCTTGTAACTTTAAAAAATAATAAATATAATTTTAGGTACAGCAATACAACACATATACCAACAGTCAAGACTACCCGGTATGGATTGAACTCTTTTAGATACTATGCTTCAAAAACTTGGAATGAGCTGCCAGACCATTTCAGGAAAGAAACATCTTTCAATCAATTTAAGAGTTTAATAAACTCTTGGAATGGCAGCTCATGTCACTGCAGCTTCTGTGCATGATTTTAAATTATTTTCATACTTTTTTGCTTTATTTTTTAATATTTTTAGATATAGATGCATGTGATTTTAAACATTTTGATTTCTATTTGTCTCATTTTATCCATGCTTTTTGTTTATTCACATCAATATATAATGTGCTTTTAAATTATGCTTCTGCTACTGCTGTGTTTTAAATTGCTTTCATATTTTAATTTGGTTTGAAATTTCATAGAAAATTTTAATATAACAATGTTTTTTTTTTTAACAAATATTGTGTGCATGTTTTTGTTTTATTGTTTATATATGCATATTCTTATGTCGGATTTAAAAACTCATTAGAGCTTGTGTTGTAATGTTTGATGTTTTCCGACTTTAAATAAAGCTTATTGTATTGTATTGTATTGTATTGTATTGTATTGTATTGTATTGTATTGTATTGTTCCGTATTGGCCCAATTCCAGTCAGTCCAATAACAACTAGATCGGAATCCGCTAGACAATTCGACAATTTCAAGGTAAAATCCCGAGAGATATTGGACTGGTTAATTAATAAAGGTATCATTACGTGATGTTTTTCATATTGGCCTAGTTATAGGTCCTCGGTCTGCTGTATTGGCGTTCGGCTGCGCCTCATGCCAATACAGCAGGCCTCGGACCTATAACTAGGCCAATATGAAAAACATCACGTAATAATACTATAATATTTTCAGATATGTCATATGCCACTTTGTTATTCAAGGATAGAGGTAATTAGACTTTTGCTAAATATACATGCAGTGTATATATTGTAAACAGATGACATTTTTAACATCAAACATTGATAATTTTGTGTACACTTTGATGAAGCGGCTTCTTTTGTTTAACCTATCATAATCATCGATTCGTCCGCATGATTTTTTAAAGAGGAAACTACATGCATTGTTACATTTTAGTCTTTGTTTGTTCTAACATAATAATATTTATGCATTGTGAAAGACAAGAGGGTAACGTTAACTTGTGGGTTGATTATTTTTTTCAAGCAAATATGTTTATGTTTTGTTATTCCTTGTTTATATCTGTACCGCCGTTTGGCGGTCCAATAATCAAGAATGTTAGGGTAAGGATCGCATTAGCCGGTTTAATAATAACTTATCCCCGGTTTGAAAATTATAATAACTTTTGATTGGTTAAAACCCCGGGTATATAAAACCTATATTCCCGGGTGTTGCTAGGCCATATTACCGGGTGTAACTAACCATTTAACCAATCAAATGTTGCTATAATTTTCAAAACGGGGACACTATGACGTTAAAGCTCGCGACGTTGCGCTCCAAAAATCAAATTTAGTTAATTTCGGCTATATATTGAATAATATGGATTAGACACAGCCTACAGGTGAGCATCGCATGATCTACGCATAGACATGTACATGTACAAATAGTAGTTTTGGGTTCTTTTCTTCATTATTCTTGATTATTTTTCTTTGTTCTTCAATTCGACTTACCCAGTTAATTCTATTGCAAAGGAGTTTTGTTGGGCCGAGATATATCGCAGACGACGTTTTTATTAGGGCCGAGATATATCGAGGACGACTTTTTTTTAGGGCCGATCATTCTTTAGGTGCAAAAAAGAAGATCTAACGATTGTTCATTTTTTAAATAAATTAATCGTTTCATGTAAAGAAGCTGTACGGTTTCCTTTCTAATTTTTTTTTTTTGTTATTTTTAAACTGGTTAGTTATTTTTTACTCAAATTAAAAGGCTATTTCCTGTACTTCACTCAGATTGTCCATTCTATGCCGAAGCTTAGAATCCATTTCCGGTTGGCATTGATCATATATTGATTCATCTCCTTACACACATGTTGCTGTTTAGCTCGCATCTTGCGATGCTCGCTAATATGGATTAGGCACAGTCTATAGGCGAGCATCGCATCTACTTCCCGCCGGGAAAGTGTTATAAGTCCGTTGTTGCTCGTTGTTGTACTTTGTGGTTATCAGATATATCAGTTTCTGAAACTACGATTGTCCATTTTTTAAATAAATCAATCGTTTCATGTAAAGAAGCTTGTACAATTTCCTTTCTATTTTTTGTTGTTGTTATTTTTAAACTGGATAATTATTTGTTATTCAAATTAAAAGGCTATTTCCTGTACTTCACTCCGATTGTCCATTCTATGCCGAAACTTAGAATCCATTTCCGGTTGGTATTGATAGTATATTGATTCATCTCCTTACACACATGATGCTGTTTAGATGGCATCTTGCGATGCTCGCTATAAAGCTGTTACTTAGATCAACTGTAGGGTTCTACCAAAGGTAGTTTACCCGACACCGGATAAAAAAACACTCGAAACTTTCATATTTTATTCTTATTCTTTCCAAAAACAAAGAAAACGTCATTTTTACGTGGTCCGCCGGGGTCCAAACTGTCTTATTTTTTACTATGACCGGGGATGAATTCGCTATCTACGTTCCTATCCGTAGATATGGAGATTTTAACACCCTTCAGTATTCTGTACACCCTTCGGCTGCGCCTCAGGATGTACTTGACTACTTCAGGGTGTTAAAATCTCCATATCTGCGGATAAGAAGGTAGATAACTTATAATGTTAGGGTAAGGATCACATTAGCCGGCTTAATAATAACATGTTAGGGTAAGGATCACATTAGCCGGCTTAATAATAACATGTTAGGGTAAGGACCGCATTAGCCGGCTTAATAATAACATGTTAGGGTAAGGGTCGCATTAGCCAGTTTAATAATAACTACACACAACAACAACAGTTGAAAATATGGAATATCAAAGCAAATAATGATAATACCTTACACAATCTATTACTATATAAAAGTAATAAGACAATTTGGATGTTATACGGAAAATTTGCTGACGAGGGAGACAACCCAGTGAATAACCCAAACATATATAATGTAGAGGCATACAACATGCTGTCTGTCACCCAGTTTACAAGCGCTGATAACCGAAAGTGTATTAAAATCCTTTTTTTTTTCAATCCGGTTCCGTAAAATTTTGTATTTTCTATACCGGAAATTGTTTTGTTGTCTTCTTAAAAAAACCACATTCAAGTTATAAATAATTTCGGTATAAATAAAACATGAGGTGAACATCAAATTGTCAATCCTAGGGTTGACAACTTTCTTTGTTCATCTCATATGAAGGCAATCATTTCGATTGTAAGCGTACCTGATGAAGCGTATTCCAGAAACGCGTCGACGCGCGCACTAAATTTGATATCTACGTTTTATTATTGGTATATTGTATCTAATAATGTGAAATTGTAATATAAGGATTGAATCCAATTCGTGTAGTTTTATATGGTTGTAAAACATTGACAGACGTACCATGCTTCATGCAACATGTACTTCGGTCAACGCTTTGATATGCCAATATTTTCAAACTAACGATGTTAAAGTGATACTTACATCATTATACTAAAAAAGCATATATACTATTCAGAATGTCTATTGTTTTTTTCAGTGTTTTCATTGCACTTTTTATATTGTTAATTTTGTGGTGTTGTTGTACACGTTTTAGCCACTATATGTCTACGACAACTGTAATTGGGTATTACTAGCGTGTTTCCTCTTTCGAATGAGTATTCTAAATATATTTTCTGCATCATCAAATTAATGGGGAAGAAGTTTGTGAATTGTGGAGGTACTTAGTAAACATGATATCTTTATGGTATATCTATTGGTGTATTTGACTTTCGAATATATATTTCGTATCCCATTGATTGGTATATCAAGTTAAAAAAAAAAATTTTAGTTACGGGTATTTTTAAGGCGTTAAGAGATCTTACAAGTTAACTGAGGTCCGATGTTGAGAACAAATCTAAGCTAAGAATGATTTATGTGTACTAGGTGACACCATTTCTTCGCCCCTTCGGTGTGATATTTAACGTTATTATGTTAGAAAAGTTTGAAGATACCAAAGGTCTAATCAGAAGATACCAAAGGTCTAATCAGAAGATACCAAACGTCTATTCAGAAGATACCAAAGGTCTAATCAGAAGATACCAAAGGTCTAATCAGAAGATACCAAAGGTCTAATCAGAAGATACCAAAGGTCTAATCAGAAGATATCAAACGTCTAATCAGAAGATACCAAACGTCTAATCAGAAGATACCAAACGTCTAATCAGAAGATATCAAAGGTTTAATCAGAAGATACCAAAGGTCTAATCAGAAGATACCAAAGGTCTAATCAGAAGATACCAAACGTCTAATTAGAAGATACCAAAGGTCTAATCAGAAGATACCAAAGGTCTAATCAGAAGATACCAAAGGTCTAATCAGAAGATACCAAAGGTCTAATCAGAAGATACCAAAGGTCTAATCAGAAGCGTAAATCGTAGAAGTACATACAATACAATGGCTTAAAGAAAACAAGGAAATGGACAAACAATGAAAAACACGGGGATAAACTCATTTATGCAGTTCCTGCTCCAGTAGTGGCACTAGGTCGTGTTACTCATGTACTATGTTATTACCGTTACTCTCAAAAGGATCTGATGTTCTTAGCGTGATATAGATTTAACAAGTGTTTTGTCTTTGTTTCTGGAGGCTGCACTACATGGGAAATAATACTTTTTTTACGATCTAGACATCCGGAACCTTTTTTTACTTACATTTGGCCTTTTCCATATAATTTTCTTTGGTGTTACCTTATGCTTGAAAATGGAAGACATATCTGCACGAAAATCAGGATCAACATACAATTTGCCATTTCTTCTTGCCTTCTGCAAATAAAAGATAGGAAATGTCCATATTTAAGTACATATTGGAGATTTCGAGCTATATTCTAATTAGTTATTGTTCAAAAACATCTCCCTGATCAGAGGAGAGTATAGCTAAGCTCTGAATAAAGTTGTCTTACGACGTAAGTTCTATCTTAATTCGTTTCACAAAACTGTCGTTAGATTAGACCTGTCTTAAGATTTGTCGTAGCTTTGTGACAAACCAATACATGTGTTAAGACATACAATAACGGCGATGGTGTAGGTACATGGACTCTCACTTTTTTAGAGCTATTTGCTATTGTGTTATTTTGCTTGGATAATAATAAAACTATGTGATATTCCACTTCAATGTCAAAATTTTAATATTTCTGTTTTCTTTCCATTTGACATGACGAATTGTGTAGACTAGGATTCCTATCTTCTTTATACACATGTATATTCAAATTGGGCAATAGAGCTGCATGGAATTAAACCTTTCAATGTATCTGACCAATGCAATTTCATTTGCAAACGTTGATCCATCCTTTCCTTTTCCTATTATCGATCAACTGATAAATCAAAAGCTACAAATGATTTTTTTTCGAGATACCGGTCCGCTGGCGCATGCGTGCGTAATATCATTAATAAAGTCTATATGTTTTGTGGAAAGTCATTTGAAATTTCTCGCAAAAAAATCTTGGAAAATGGACGCTTAGGATAATAATCCGAATGAAAACGTTGAAAATGAACATGAAATGCTTGGTCTTGTGTGCATAATCTACTATAAAACATGCTTTTGTTCGGTGTTCCTTTAGAATGAGATTTTTACCTAAAATTAGAAACAGTGTCAAATGAAATAAGATTGATAAAAATGGAGAAATTGATAAAAAGAAACTCTATTCATGACTCATTTATAATCCTAATTACACACACAAAAAAACGGGAAAAAAACGTGTGATTATATGTAGTTAACTTATAATAAAAACAAGATATGTCATTTACATATAAATAATTGATGGGTATTTTATCTAGTATTAAGTGTTCAGAACGTCATCTCTTGTAGCAGATTCAATTTAAGTAATTTCATCGATCTAGGCGACTTGAACCTTTCTATTTTCGAACAATATATTCCCCCGTTGATGATTTCATTTTATTGGTTTTTTTTTAATATTGTAGATAACGTCAATTTTCATTTCATTAAACGTGATAGACAGAACATATTTCAGTTTCGATGAAAACGTTTGTTAATGCAACATACTATGAATGTTTTTAGGCTATAATTTGTCAAAGACTAAAAGTTGGGATCGGTAGATTTTTTCCCTGTTCAATTGTTTTTCCCCCAATCGTCATTAAGAAAGCTGAAATACTGGTCACTTGTCAACTGTGTATGGCCTACACCGATTATAGATACCTTATCACATAGTTCTTATTTCTTACCAATAATGTCGCTACAAACTCAGGTAAAGCCTATATAATTGTTTTCTAGTGACTCGAATCACCGCCATGTACCTTGTCAAAATTACTTTTATGGTTGAGCCACACCAAGACATAAACCACCAACACAGATATATGACAAAGCCTATATACACTTATCAAGCACCAGAAAGAACTCACCAAATACACGAGCAACACGAATTCCTAATCAACAATGTGATATCAGATGCTCCGGAAGGATCGGGATATCCTTTTTAGAAACGTCACACATATCGTGTTTCTTAAACTTGTGAAGTGAAGAATTAAACTCGACTGTCAGAAATCCCTGTTTTTCTAGTCTTTAGGGGTAAAAACTTGAAGTTTCTATCAATAAGATTATTATGGGAGACGCAGTTTCTGCCATTTCTTATCAGTACCTTTGGAGAGAAATGCGTCTCCTGTTTGATTGATAAGATCCCACTTATCAGTACCTTTGGAGAGAAATGCGTCTCCTGTTTGATTGATAAGATCCCACTTATCAGTACCTTTGGAGAGAAATGCGTCTCCTGTTTGATTGATAAGATCCCACTTATCAGTACCTTTGGAGAGAAATGCGTCTCCTGTTTGATTGATAAGATCCCACTTATCAGTACCTATGGAGAGAAATGCGTCTCCTGTTTGATTGATAAGATCCCACTTAAAGTGAATGTCTGCTTTTATAATTAAAATCTGGACAGATGTATTAATGTTCATTAATGGTTTGGGTTAGGGTTATTGAGTCTAACGCCACTATCAATAATATTTCAGCTATACCGTGGCGGTCAGTTTTATTGGTGGAGGAAACCGGAGTACCCGGAGAAAACCACTGACCTGTCGCAAGTACGGTAACTGACGAACTTTATCACATACTGTTGTATCCCGTACACCTCGTCATGAGCGTAATTCGAACTCACAACTTTGATGGTAATAGGCACTGATTGCATAGGTAGTTGCAAATCCAACTACCATAGCATCAGGACCACGACGACCCCTGCTTATTAGTGAACAAAGGAACAAAGATTATAGTCATTTCATATACTACATGCATGTGTTATAGGTTTATTTGTAAGTATTGCTGTATAAATTACGGCCACACATATTTTAAGTGCTTCACAATAATGCATGAATTTAGAAATATATGAAACTTGTATTTTTTGTCATCAAACTCGTTTATGTAGATAAAACAACATGTTTAAATTTTAATCTTAAACTTGTTTCAGCTCTATATAAAACACTATAGAACAATAACCATGTTTTAGCTATGTTACATCAATATATTGACAATTGTGTTGCTAAACCAGCAAACTAACTTGATTTGAATCTTTACACTTGCATTAGTATTTCATGTCACTGTTATTTCTTCTGGAACCTTCTAGAAGTTTTAAAGCATACAGCAAACTCTGGTTGAGAATTTTCCTCATAACTACATGTTTAATAACCGCAAATTAGTATTAAAAAAAAAAACAACAACAACAAAAAGCAAAAACAAAACAAAACAAAGCAAAAACAACAACAAGAAACACTTAACGATAAAATAGCTTTATAAACAGGCTAATATTTGTGGATCAGAACAATCAGCCCTAAGGACAATAAGCATTTGGTTTTTGTTTGTCTTATTCGAAACATTCGGACAAATGAATTAACAAGGCAATCATATCTTTAAATATCTGAAAATATCTAACTTCTTTATTCTCATAACCATATAGTACACTGGATACAAAGGTTATGTAGACACAGACGCACTATACACGTATTCACTAGACACCCACACAACCACCCACACAACCACCCACACAATGTCTATCACTCAACACTCATTCACTAGACACCCACACAACCACCCACACAATGTCTATCACTCAACACTCATTCACTAGACACCCACACAATGTCTATCACTCAACACTCATTCACTAGAAACCCACACAACCACCCACACAATGTCTATCACTCAACACTCATTCACTAGACACCCACACAACCACCCACACAATGTCTATCACTCAACACTCATTCACTAGACACCCACACAATCACCCACACAATGTCTATCACTCAACACTCATTCACTAGACACACACACAACCACCCACACAATGTCTATCACTCAACACTCATTCACTAGACACCCACACAACCACCCACACAATGTCTATTACTCAACACTCGTTCACTAGACACACAGACACACAATGCCTATCACTCAACACTCATTCACTAGACACACAGACACACAATGCCTATCACTCAACACTCATTCACTAGACACACACACAACCACCCACACAATGTCTATCACTCAACACTCATTCACTAGACACCCACACAACCACCCACACAATGTCTATCACTCAACACTCATTCACTAGACACCCACACAATGTCTATCACTCAACACTCATTCACTAGACACCCACAAAACCACCCACACAATGTCTATCACTCAACACTCATTCACTAGACACACACACAACCACCCACACAATGTCTATCACTCAACACTCATTCACTAGACACCCAAACAACCACCCACACAATGTCTATCACTCAACACTCATTCACTAGACACCCACACAATCACCCACACAATGTCTATCACTCAACACTCATTCACTAGACACACACACAACCACCCACACAATGTCTATCACTCAACACTCATTCACTAGACACCCACACAACCACCCACACAATGTCTATCACTCAACATTCATTCACTAGACACACACACAACCACCCACACAATGTCTATCACTCAACACTCATTCACTAGACACCCACACAACCACCCACACAATGTCTATCACTCAACACTCATTCACTAGACACACACACAACCACCCTCAACACTCATTCACTAGACACCCACACAACCACCCACACAATGTCTATCACTCAACACTCATTCACTAGACACCCACACAACCACCCACACAATGTCTATCACTCAACACTCATTCACTAGACACCCACACAACCACCCACACAATGTCTATCACTCAACACTCATTCACTAGACACACACACAACCACCCACACAATGTCTATCACTCAACACTCATTCACTAGACACCCACACAACCATACACACAATGTCTATCACTCAACACTCATTCACTAGACACCCACACAACCACCCACACAATGTCTATCACTCAACACTCATTCACTAGACACCCACACAACCACCCACACAATGTCTATCACTCAACACTCATTCACTAGACACCCACACAACCACCCACACAATGTCTATCACTCAACACTCATTTACTAGACACCCACACAACCACCCACACCATGTCTATCACTCAACACTCATTCACTAGACACACACACAACCACCCACACAATGTCTATCACTCAACACTCATTCACTAGACACCCACACAACCACCAACACAATGTCTATCACTCAACACTCATTCACTAGACACCCACACAACCACCCACACAATGTCTATCACTCAACACTCATTCACTAGACACCCACACAACCACCCACACAATGTCTATCACTCAACACTCATTCACTAGACACACACACAACCACCCACACAATGCCTATCACTCAACACTCATTCACTAGACACCCACACAACCACCCACACAATGTCTATCACTCAACACTCATTCACTAGACACCCACACAACCACCCACACAATGTCTATCACTCAACACTCATTTACTAGACACCCACACAACCACCCACACAACCACCCACACAATGTCTATCACTCAACACTCATTCACTAGACACCCACACAACCACCCACACAATGTCTATCACTCAACACTCATTCACTAGACACACACACAACCACTCACACAATGTCTATCACTCAACACTCATTCACTAGACACCCACACAACCACCCACACAATGTCTATTACTCAACACTCGTTCACTAGACACACACACAACCACCCACACAATGTCTATTACTCAACACTCATTCACTAGACACCCACACAACCACCCACACAATGTCTATCACTCAACACTCATTCACTAGACACCCACACAACCACCCACACAATGTCTATTACTCAACACTCATTCACTAGACACCCACACAACCACCCACACAATGTCTATCACTCAACACTCATTCACTAGACACCCACACAACCACCCACACAATGTCTATCACTCAACACTCGTTCACTAGAAACCCACACAACCACCCACACAATGTCTATCACTCAACACTCATTCACCAGACACCCACACAACCACCCACACAATGTCTATCACTCAACACTCGTTCACTAGACACCCACACAACCACCCACACAATGTCTATCACTCAACACTCATTCACTAGACACCCACACAACCACCCACACAATGTCTATTACTCAACACTCGTTCACTAGACACCCACACAACCACCCACACAATGTCTATCACTCAACACTCATTCACTAGACACCCACACAATGTCTATCACTCAACACTCATTCACTAGACACCCACACAACCACCCACACAATGTCTATCACTCAACACTCATTCACTAGACACCCACACAATGTCTATTACTCAACACTCATTCACTAGACACCCACACAACCACCCACACAATGTCTATCACTCAACACTCATTCACTAGACACCCACACAACCACCCACACAATGTCTATTACTCAACACTCGTTCACTAGACACCCACACAACCACCCACACAATGTCTATCACTCAACACTCATTCACTAGACACCCACACAATGTCTATCACTCAACACTCATTCACTAGACACCCACACAATGTCTATCACTCAACACTCATTCACTAGACACCCACACAATGTCTATTACTCAACACTCATTCACTAGACACCCACACAACCACCCACACAATGTCTATCACTCAACACTCATTCATTAGACACCCACACAACCACCCACACAATGTCTATTACTCAACACTCGTTCACTACACACCCACACAACCACCCACACAATGTCTATTACTCAACACTCGTTCACTAGACACCCACACAACCACCCACACAATGTCTATCACTCAACACTCGTTCACTAGACACCCACACAACCACCCACACAACGTCTATCACTCAACACTCATTCACTAGACACCCACACAACCACCCACACAATGTCTATCACTCAACACTCATTCACTAGACACCCACACAACCACCCACACAATGTCTATTACTCAACACTCGTTCACTAGACACCCACACAACCACCCACACAATGTCTTTCACTCAACACTCATTCACTAGACACCCACACAATGTCTATCACTCAACACTCATTCACTAGACACCCACACAACCACCCACACAATGTCTATCACTCAACACTCATTCACTAGACACCCACACAACCACCCACACAATGTCTATTACTCAACACTCGTTCACTAGACACCCACACAACCACCCACACAATGTCTATTACTCAACACTCGTTCACTAGACACCCACACAACCACCCACACAATGTCTATTACTCAACACTCGTTCACTAGACACCCACACAACCACCCACACAATGTCTATCACTCAACACTCGTTCACTAGACACCCACACAACCACCCACACAATGTCTATCACTCAACACTCATTCACTAGACACCCACACAACCACCCACACAATGTCTATCACTCAACACTCATTCACTAGACACCCACACAACCACCCACACAATGTCTATCACTCAACACTCATTCACTAGACACCCACACAACCACCCACACAATGTCTATCACTCAACACTCATTTACTAGACACCCACACAACCACCCACACAACCACCCACCCAATGTCTATCACTCAACACTCATTCACTAGACACCCACACAAGCACCCACACAATGTCTATCACTCAACACGCATTCACTAGACACACACACAACCACCCACACAATGTCTATCACTCAACACTCATTCACTAGACACCCACACAACCACCCACACAATGTCTATTACTCAACACTCGTTCACTAGACACCCACACAACCACCCACACAATGTCTATTACTCAACACTCATTCACTAGACACCCACACAACCACCCACACAATGTCTATCACTCAACACTCATTCACTAGACACCCACACAACCACCCACACAATGTCTATTACTCAACACTCATTCACTAGACACCCACACAATGTCTATCACTCAACACTCATTCACTAGACACCCACACAACCACCCACACAATGTCTATCACTCAACACTCGTTCACTAGAAACCCACAAAACCACCCACACAATGTCTATCACTCAACACTCATTCACCAGACACCCACACAACCACCCACACAATGTCTATCACTCAACACTCGTTCACTAGACACCCACACAACCACCCACACAATGTCTATCACTCAACACTCATTCACTAGACACCCACACAACCACCCACACAATGTCTATTACTCAACACTCGTTCACTAGACACCCACACAACCACCCACACAATGTCTATCACTCAACACTCATTCACTAGACATCCACACAATGTCTATCACTCAACACTCATTCACTAGGCACCCACACAACCACCCACACAATGTCTATCACTCAACACTCATTCACTAGACACCCACACAATGTCTATTACTCAACACTCATTCACTAGACACCCACACAACCACCCACACAATGTCTATCACTCAACACTCATTCATTAGACACCCACACAACCACCCACACAATGTCTATTACTCAACACTCGTTCACTACACACCCACACAACCAACCACACAATGTCTATTACTCAACACTCGTTCACTAGACACCCACACAACCACCCACACAATGTCTATCACTCAACACTCGTTCACTAGACACCCACACAACCACCCACACAACGTCTATCACTCAACACTCATTCACTAGACACCCACACAACCACCCACACAATGTCTATCACTCAACACTCATTCACTAGACACCCACACAACCACCCACACAATGTCTATTACTCAACACTCGTTCACTAGACACCCACACAACCACCCACACAATGTCTTTCACTCAACACTCATTCACTAGACACCCACACAATGTCTATCACTCAACACTCATTCACTAGACACCCACACAACTACCCACACAATGTCTATCACTCAACACTCATTCACTAGACACCCACACAACCACCCACACAATGTCTATTACTCAACACTCGTTCACTAGACACCCACACAACCACCCACACAATGTCTATTACTCAACACTCGTTCACTAGACACCCACACAACCACCCACACAATGTCTATTACTCAACACTCGTTCACTAGACACCCACACAACCACCCACACAATGTCTATCACTCAACACTCGTTCACTAGACACCCACACAACCACCCACACAATGTCTATCACTCAACACTCATTCACTAGACACCCACACAACCACCCACACAATGTCTATTACTCAACACTCATTCACTAGACACCCACACAACCACCCACACAATGTATATTACTCAACACTCGTTCACTAGACACCCACACAACCACCCACACAATGTCTATCACTCAACACTCATTCACTAGACACCCACACAACCACCCACACAATGTCTATCACTCAACACTCGTTCACTAGACACCCACACAACCACCCACACAATGTCTATCACTCAACACTCGTTCACTAGACACCCACACAACCACCCACACAATGTCTATCACTCAACACTCATTCACTAGACACCCACACAACCACCCACACAATGTCTATTACTCAACACTCATTTACTAGACACCCACACAACCACCCACACAATGTCTATCACTCAACACTCATTCACTAGACACCCACACAATGTCTATCACTCAACACTCATTCACTAGACACCCACACAACCACCCACACAATGTCTATCACTCAACACTCATTCACTAGACACCCACACAATGTCTATCACTCAACACTCATTCACTAGACACCCACACAACCACCCACACAATGTCTATCACTCAACACTCATTTACTAGACACCCACACAACAACCCACACAATGTCTATCACTCAACACTCATTCACTAGACACCCACACAACCACCCACACAATGTCTATTACTCAACACTCATTCACTAGACACCCACACAACCACCCACACAATGTCTATCACTCAACACTCATTCACTAGACACCCACACAACCACCCACACAATGTCTATCACTCAACACTCATTTACTAGACACCCACACAACCACCCACACAATGTCTATTACTCAACACTCATTCACTAGACACCCACAAAACCACCCACACAATGTCTATCACTCAACACTCATTCACTAGACACCCACACAACCACCCACACAATGTCTATCACTCAACACTCATTTACTAGACACCCACACAATGTCTATCACTCAACACTCATTCACTAGACACCCACACAACCACCCACACAATGTCTATCACTCAACACTCGTTCACTAGACACACACACAACCACCCACACAATGTCTATCACTCAACACTCATTTACTAGACACCCACACAACCACCCACACAATGTCTATCACTCAACACTCGTTCACTAGACACCCACACAACCACCCACACAATGTCTATCACTCAACACTCATTTACTAGACACCCACACAACCACCCACACAATGTCTATTACTCAACACTCATTCACTAGACACCCACACAACCACCCACACAATGTCTATTACTCAACACTCGTTCACTAGACACCCACACAACCACCCACACAATGTCTATCACTCAACACTCATTCACTAGACACCCACACAACCACCCACACAATGTCTATCACTCAACACTCGTTCACTAGACACCCACACAACCACCCACACAATGTCTATCACTCAACACTCATTCACTAGACACCCACACAACCACCCACACAATGTCTATCACTCAACACTCGTTCACTAGACACCCACATAACCACCCACACAATGTCTATCACTCAACACTCATTTACTAGACACCCACACAACCACCCACACAATGTCTATCACTCAACACTCGTTCACTAGACACACACACAACCACCCACACAATGTCTATCACTCAACACTCGTTCACTAGACACCCACACAACCATCCACACAATGTCTATCACTCAACACTCATTTACTAGACACCCACACAACCACCCACACAATGTCTATTGCTCAACACTCATTCACTAGACACCCACACAACCACCCACACAATGTCTATCACTCAACACTCATTCACTAGACACCCACAAAACCACCCACACAATGTCTATTCCTCAACACTCGTTCACTAGACACACACACAACCACCCACACAATGTCTATCACTCAACACTCATTTACTAGACACCCACACAACCACCCACACAATGTCTATTACTCAACACTCATTCACTAGACACCCACACAACCACCCACACAATGTCTATCACTCAACACTCATTTACTAGACACCCACACAACCACCCATACAATGTCTATCACTCAACACTCGTTCACTAGACACACACACAACCACCCACACAATGTCTATCACTCAACACTCGTTCACTAGACACCCACACAACCATCCACACAATGTCTATCACTCAACACTCATTTACTAGACACCCACACAACCACCCACACAATGTCTATTACTCAACACTCATTCACTAGACACCCACACAACCACCCACACAATGTCTATCACTCAACACTCATTCACTAGACACCCACACAACCACCCACACAATGTCTATCACTCAACACTCGTTCACTAGACACACACACAACCACCCACACAATGTCTATCACTCAACACTCGTTCACTAGACACCCACACAACCATCCACACAATGTCTATCACTCAACACTCATTTACTAGACACCCACACAACCACCCACACAATGTCTATTGCTCAACACTCATTCACTAGACACCCACACAACCACCCACACAATGTCTATCACTCAACACTCATTCACTAGACACCCACACAACCACCCACACAATGTCTATTCCTCAACACTCGTTCACTAGACACACACACAACCACCCACACAATGTCTATCACTCAACACTCATTTACTAGACACCCACACAACCACCCACACAATGTCTATTACTCAACACTCATTCACTAGACACCCACACAACCACCCACACAATGTCTATCACTCAACACTCATTTACTAGACACCCACACAACCACCCACACAATGTCTATTACTCAACACTCATTCACTAGACACCCACACAACCACCCACACAATGTCTATCACTCAACACTCATTCACTAGACACCCACACAACCACCCACACAATGTCTATCACTCAACACTCGTTTACTAGACACACACACAACCACCCACACAATGTCTATCACTCAACACTCATTCACTAGACACACACACAACCACCCACACAATGTCTATCACTCAACACTCATTCACTAGACACACACACAACCACCCACACAATGTCTATCACTCAACACTCATTCACTAGATACACACACAACCACCCACACAATGTCTATCACTCAACACTCATTCACTAGACACCCACACAACCACCCACACAATGTCTATCACTCAACACTCGTTCACTAGACACCCACACAACCATCCACACAATGTCTATCACTCAACACTCATTCACTTGACACACACACAACCACCCACACAATGTCTATCACTCAACACTCATTTACTAGACACCCACACAACCACCCACACAATGTCTATCACTCAACACTCATTCACTAGAAACC
This sequence comes from Bathymodiolus septemdierum, assembly GCA_963383655.1. NCBI lineage: Eukaryota > Metazoa > Mollusca > Bivalvia > Mytilida > Modiolidae > Bathymodiolus > Bathymodiolus septemdierum. The sequence continues at coordinate 81,883,185 of OY726520.1, forward strand.
CACACAACCACCCACACAATGTCTATCACTCAACACTCATTCACTAGACACCCACACAACCACCCACACAATGTCTATCACTCAACACTCATTTACTAGACACCCACACAACCACCCACACAATGTCTATTACTCAACACTCATTTACTAGACACCCACACAACCACCCACACAATGTCTATCACTCAACACTCATTCACTAGACACCCACACAACCACCCACACAATGTCTATCACTCAACACTCATTTACTAGACACCCACACAACCACCCACACAATGTCTATCACTCAACACTCGTTCACTAGACACCCACACAACCACCCACACAATGTCTATTACTCAACACTCATTCACTAGACACCCACACAACCACCCACACAATGTCTATCACTCAACACTCATTCACTAGACACCCACACAACCACCCACACAATGTCTATCACTCAACACTCATTTACTAGACACCCACACAACCACCCACACAATGTCTATTACTCAACACTCATTCACTAGACACCCACACAACCACCCACACAATGTATATCACTCAACACTCGTTCACTAGACACACACACAACCACCCACACAATGTCTATCACTCAACACTCATTCACTAGACACCCACACAATGTCTATTACTCAACACTCGTTCACAAGACACCCACACAACCACCCACACAATGTCTATCACTCAACACTCATTCACTAGACACCCACACAACCACCCACACAATGTCTATTACTCAACACTCATTCACTAGACACCCACACAACCACCCACACAATGTCTATTACTCAACACTCGTTCACTAGACACCCACACAACCACCCACACAATGTCTATCACTCAACACTCATTCACTACACACCCACACAACCACCCACACCATGTCTATTACTCAACACTCGTTCACTAGACACCCACACAACCACTCACACAATGTCTATCACTCAACACTCATTCACTAGACACCCACACAATGTCTATCACTCAACACTCATTCACTAGACACCCACACAATGTCTATTACTCAACACTCGTTCACTAGACACCCACACAACCACCCACACAATGTCTATCACTCAACACTCATTCACTACACACCCACACAACCACCCACACAATGTCTATTACTCAACACTCGTTCACTAGACACCCACACAACCACCCACACAATGTCTATCACTCAACACTCATTCACTAGACACACACACAACCACCCTCAACACTCATTCACTAGACACCCACACAACCACCCACACAATGTCTATCACTCAACACTCGTTCACTAGACACCCACACAACCACCCACACAATGTCTATCACTCAACACTCATTCACTAGACACCCACACAACCACCCACACAATGTCTATCACTCAACACTCATTCACTAGACACCCACACAACCACACACACAATGTCTATTACTCATAACTCATTCACTAGACACCGACACAACCACCCACACAATGTCTATCACTCAACACTCATTCACTAGACACCCACACAACCACCCACACAATGTCTATCACTCAACACTCATTCACTAGACACCCACACAACCACCCACACAATGTCTATCACTCAACACTCATTCACTAGACACACACACAACCACCCACACAATGTCTATCACTCAACACTCATTCACTAGACACCCACACAACCACCCACACAATGTCTATCACTCAACACTCATTCACTAGACACCCACACAACCACCCACACAATGTCTATCACTCAACACTCATTCACCAGACATCCACACAACCACCCACACAATGTCTATCACTCAACACTCATTCACTAGACACCCACACAACCACCCACACAATGTCTATCAATCAACACTCATTCACTAGACACCCACACAACCACCCACACAATGTCTATCACTCAACACTCATTCACTAGACACCCACACAACCACCCACACAATGTCTATCACTCAACACTCATTCACTAGACACCCACACAACCACCCACGCAATGTCTATCACTCAACACTCGTTCACTAGACACCCACACAACCACCCACACAATGTCTATCACTCAACACTCATTCACTAGACACCCACACAACCACCCACACAATGTCTATCACTCAACACTCATTCACTAGACACCCACACAACCACCCACGCAATGTCTATCACTCAACACTCATTCACTAGACACCCACACAACCACCCACACAATGTCTATCACTCAACACTCGTTCACTAGACACACACACAACCACCCACACAATGTCTATCACTCAACACTCATTTACTAGACACCCACACAACCACCCACACAATGTCTATCACTCAACACTCATTTACTAGACACACAGACACACAATGCCTATCACTCAACACTCATTCACCAGACACACAGACACACAATGCCTATCACTCAACACTCATTCACCAGACACACAGACACACAATGCCTATCACTCAACACTCGTTCACTAGACACACAGACACACAATGCCTATCACTCAACACTCATTCACCAGACACACAGACACACAATGCCTATCACTCAACGCTCGTTCACTAGACACACAGAAACACACAATGCCTATCATTCAACACTCGTTCACTAGACACACAGACACACAATGCCTATTACTCAACACTCATTCACCAGACACACAAACACACACAATGCCTATCACTCAACACTCATTCACTAGACACACACACAACCACCCACACAATCCCTATCACTCAACACTCGTTCACTAGACACACACACAACCACCCACACAATGTCTATCACTCAACACTCATTCACTAGACACCCACACAACCACCCACACAATGTCTATCACTCAACACTCATTCACTAGACACCCACACAGCCACCCACACAATGTATATCACTCAACACTCATTTACTAGACACCCACACAACCACCCACACAATGTCTATCACTCAACATTCGTTCACTAGACACACACACAACCACCCACACAATGTCTATCACTCAACACTCATTCACTAGACACCCACACAACCACCCACACAATGTCTATCACTCAACACTCATTCACTAGACACCCACGCAACCACCCACACAATGTCTATCACTCAACACTCATTTACTAGACACCCACACAACCACCCACACAATGTCTATCACTCAACACTCGTTCACTAGACACCCACACAACCACCCACACAATGTCTATCACTCAACACTCGTTCACTAGACACACAGACACACAATGCCTATCACTCAACATTCATTCACTAGACACACAGACACACAATGCCTATCACTCAACACTCATTCACCAGACACACAGACACACAATGCCTATCACTCAACATTCGTTCACTAGACACGCAGACACACAATGCCTATCACTCAACACTCATTCACCAGACACACAGACACACAATGCCTATCACTCAACACTCGTTCACTAGACACACAGAAACACACAATGCCTATCATTCAACACTCGTTCACTAGACACACAGACACACAATGCCTATTACTCAACACTCATTCACCAGACACACAGACACACACAATGCCTATCACTCAACACTCATTCACTAGACACACACACAACCACCCACACAATCCCTATCACTCAACACTCATTCACCAGACACACAGAAAACCACCCACACAATCCCTATAACTCAACACTCATTCACTAGACACACAGACACACAATGCCTATCATTCAGCGCTCGTTCACTAGACACAGAGACACACACAATCCCTATCATTCAGCGCTCGTTCACTAGACACACAGACACACACAATCCCTATCACTCAACACTCATTCACTAGACACACAGAAACACACAATGCCTATCACTCAACACTCGTTCACTAGACACACACACAACCACCCACACAATGTCTATCACTCAACACTCGTTCACTAGACACACAGACACACAATGCCTATCACTCAACACTCATTCACTAGACACACAGAAACACACAATGCCTATCACTCAACACTCGTTCATTAGACACACAGACACACAATGCCTATCACTCAACACTCATTCACTAGACACACAAACACACAATGCCTATCACTCAACACTCGTTCACTAGACACACAGAAACACACAATGCCTATCATTCAACACTCATTCACTAGACACACAGAGACACACACAATGCCTATCATTCAGCGCTCGTTCACTAGACACACAGACACACGCAATCCTTATCATTCAACACTCATTCACCAGACACACACACACACAATGCCTATCATTCAGCGCTCGTTCACTAGACACACAGAAACACACAATCCCTATCATTCAACACTCATTCACCAGACACACAAACACACGCAATGCCTTTCATTCAGCACTCATTGACTAGACACACACAATGCTTATCGTTCAGCACTCATTCACTAGACACACACAATGCCTATCATTCAGCACTCATTCACTAGACACACACAATACCTATCATTCAACACTCATTTACTAGACACACAGACTCACACGCAATACCTATAATTCAACACTCATTCACTAAGCACACAGACACACACGCAAGTCCTATCATTTAGCACTTATTCACTAGACGCGAGCACACACACACAATATGGCATATATATTTCTTTATCAAATTCTAAATTATCTTTATATAATCAATAGAAAATGCAATGCTTTGTTTTAAAATATAATAAAATATTCCATTTTGAATTTTAGCGCAATGTGACAGAAGTGTTAACAGTGGAGTTATAAAAATAAACTCGGTGACAGTTGTGTAGATAGTGGAGTTATAAAATAAACTCGGTGACAGTTGTGTAGATAGTGGAGTTATAAAATAAACTCGGTGACAGTTGTGTAGATGGTGGAGTTATAAAATAAACTCGGTGACAGTTGTGTAGATAGTGGAGTTATAAAATAAACTCGGTGACAGTTGTGTAGATAGCGGAGTTATAAAATAAACTCGGTGACAGTTGTGTAGATAGTGGAGTTATAGAATAAACTCGGTGACAGTTGTGTAGATAGTGGAGTTATAAAATAAACTCGGTGACAGTTGTGTAGATAGTGGAGTTATAAAATAAACTCGGTGACAAAAGTAGAAAGTGGAGTCATAAAATAAACTCGGTGACAGTTGTGTAGATAGTGGAGTCATAAAATAAACTCGGTGACAGTTGTGTAGATAGTGGAGTTCTAAAATAAACTCGGTGACAGTTGTGTAGATAGTGGAGTTATAAAATAAACTCGGTGACAGTTGTGTAGATAGTGGAGTTATAAAATAACCTCAGTGACAGTTGTGTAGATAGTGGAGTTATAAAATAACCTCGGTGACAGTTGTGTAGATAGTGGAGTTATAAAATAAACTCGGTGACAGTTGTGTAGATAGTGGAGTTATAAAATAAACTCGGTGACAGTTGTGTAGATAGTGGAGTTATAAAATAAACTCGGTGACAGTTGTGTAGATAGTGGAGTTATAAGATAAACTCGGTGACAGTTGTGTAGATAGTGGAGTTATAAAATAAACTCGGTGAGAGTTGTGTAGATACTGGAGTTATAAAATAACCTCGGTGACAGTTGTGTAGATAGTGGAGTTATAAAATAAACTCGGTGACAGTTGTGTAGATGGTGGAGTTATAGAATAAACTCGGTGACAGTTGTGTAGATGGTGGAGTTATAAAATAAACTCGGTGACAGTTGTGTAGATAGTGGAGTTATAAAATAAACTCGGTGACAGTTGTGTAGATAGTGGAGTTATAAAATAAACTCGGTGACAGTTGTGTAGATAGTGGAGTTATAAAATAACCTCAGTGACAGTTGTGTAGATAGTGGAGTTATAGAATAAACTCGGTGACAGTTGTGTAGATAGTGGAGTTATAAAATAACCTCGGTGACAGTTGTGTAGATAGTGGAGTTATAAAATAAACTCGGTGACAGTTGTGTAGATAGTGGAGTTATAAAATATACTCGGTGACAGTTGTGTAGATAGTGGAGTTATAAAATAAACTCGGTGACAGTTGTGTAGATAGTGGAGTTATAAGATAAACTCGGTGACAGTTGTGTAGATAGTGGAGTTATAAAATAAACTCGGTGAGAGTTGTGTAGATACTGGAGTTATAAAATAACCTCGGTGACAGTTGTGTAGATAGTGGAGTTATAAAATAAACTCGGTGACAGTTGTGTAGATGGTGGAGTTATAAAATAAACTCGGTGACAGTTGTGTAGATGGTGGAGTTATAAAATAAACTCGGTGACAGTTGTGTAGATAGTGGAGTTATAAAATAAACTCGGTGACAGTTGTGTAGATAGTGGAGTTATAAAATAACCTCGGTGACAGTTGTGTAGATAGTGGAGTTATAAAATAAACTCGGTGACAGTTGTGTAGATAGTGGAGTTATAAAATAAACTCGGTGACAGTTGTGTAGATAGTGGAGTTATAAAATAAACTCGGTGACAGTTGTGTAGATAGTGGAGTCATAAAATAAACTCGGTGACAGTTGTGTAGATAGTGGAGCTCTAAAATAAACTCGGTGACAGTTGTGTAGATAGTGGAGTTATAAAATAAACTCGGTGACAGTTGTGTAGATAGTGGAGTTATAAAATAAACTCGGTGACAGTTGTGTAGATAGTGGAGTTATAAAATAAACTCGGTGACAGTTGTGTATATAGTGGAGTTATAAAATAACCTCGGTGACAGTTGTGTAGATAGTGGAGTTATAAAATAAACTCGGTGACAGTTGTGTAGATAGTGGAGTTATAAAATAACCTCGGTGACAGTTGTGTAGATAGTGGAGTTATAAAATAAACTCGGTGACAGTTGTGTATATAGTGGAGTTATAAAATAAACTCGGTGACAGTTGTGTAGATAGTGGAGTTATAAAATAAACTCGGTGACAGTTGTGTAGATAGTGGAGTTATAAAATAAACTCGGTGACAGTTGTGTATATAGTGGAGTTATAAAATAAACTCGGTGACAGTTGTGTAGATAGTGGAGTTATAAAATAAACTCGGTGACAGTTGTGTAGATAGTGGAGTTATTAAATAACCTCGGTGACAGTTGTGTAGATAGTGGAGTTATAAAATAAACTCGGTGACAGTTGTGTAGATAGTGGAGTTATAAAATAAACTCGGTGACAGTTGTGTAGATAGTGGAGTTATAAAATAAACTCGGTGACAATTGAGTAGATAGTGGAGTTATAAAATAAACTCGGTGACAGTTGTGTAGATAGTGGAGTCATAAAATAAACTCGGTGACAGTTGTGTAGTTAGTGGAGTTATAAAATAAACTCGGTGACATTTGTTTAGATAGCTTCAAATATAAACATTTGTGATTGTATTCTGTAATGCACAAAAAAAAACATTTGGACAAAGCACTAATGAAGACCCCCATGAAGTTGTTCCTTTTAAAATACCAATTAAGTCAATTATGCGCTTGTTAAGAAAGTCATTAACGTGATGTCGTAATCCGCAAAGTGAACATTACAGCTACATAGATTAAACATTAATGGAAAACCCTTCTATCAACTAAAGAAATATCAATGTTTTCGCAGAGATCTAACTATTGATGTTTATCTCCAGCCTATAAAATCGACATGTTCAAACGTGGTTCTAGATTTGAAATTGATGAACTGTTCAGTATTAACTTTTGCAATAGAAAATCGCTAAGCAATTAAACCCCATTTCACTAATCAATTAGAAAATTTAATGTTTGAATGATTTGATGAATCTGTTATAAATGTAGGTCAGACTGATGACCATAATCTGAGAAAAAAGAACAGTCAAACAGTGATGGTCATCATTTCCATCAATATCAACAAAACAAACAATTACCCCTCACCTTAACGGAACTCATTGTGCACAAAACGACCTCGACATATGACGTTGAAATCCAGGTCCTGGATTGGGACCGGCACAAACATGTGACGGGGTTAAAATTAATGGGATCCGAATTACTTCAATTCTGTACAATTTAACTGTAGCACATCAAATATAAAGAATTTTTTTTTTTTTTTTAAATGTTTGTAAGAATTTCGAAAATTATTAAAGAAGAGTTTGAAGATACCAAAGGGATAATTAGAATCCGTATATCAAAGAAGAACAAACAACACAATGGCCAAAAGAAAAAGTACAAAAGGACGATTTACAAAGCATACACATAAAACTAAAGATCGAGTAACACGAACCCCACTAAAAACCGGGGGTGAACTCATGTGCTCCGGAAGGGTAAGAAGTTCCTGCTCTACTAGTGACACCCGTCGTGTTAATCTAGTTACAAACCCGGTGATAAGTCATGAATGAGGAAAGAACCGGGAAGTGTTTACCACAAGTGGAACATATCCATGGTCATTTGTGACACAGATATTCCATAACGGTGAACCAAGTCATGCCAACAATTCACACCCAGCATAGAGAACGTAGTACTAATATTTTGCTCGTCATTATAATTGAAGCCTATGTGACACCATGAAGCTATATATGTGTATGGTTACTTTAGTCTTAAAAGATGTAGACCAGCTTGAAATAAAGGTTATCTCAGATACAGATAAATCTGCTTCATACCTTCACCTATCCTTCGAAATTGACAGTGAAGGCGGTTAAGAACGAAAATTTACGACAAAAGAGATGATTTCAATTTTCCCATTGTGAACTTTCCATTTATATGCAGCAACATTCCAGCAGCACCTGCGTATGGAGTATATATCTCTCAGTTGATACGGTGTTCCAGAGCTTGTGGTTCCTATCACGATTTCCTTGATAGAGGGTTGTTGCTAACAAGGAAGCTCCTAAGCCAAGAGTTCCTCTTGGTTAAGTTGAAGTCATCACTACGAAAATTTTACGGTCACCACCATGACTTGGTTGACCGTTATGGAATAGCTGTGTCACAAATGACCACAGATATGTTCCTCTTGTCGGAAACACTTCCCGGCCCTTTCCTCATTCACGATTTATCACCGACTTTCTAACTGGATTAACACGATGGATGCCACTAGTGGAGCAGGAACTGATTACCCTTCCGGAGCACTTGAGTTCACCCCCTATGCGTGTTATTCGATCTCTAGTTTTATGTGTATGCTTTGTAGATCGTTGTTTGTCCTTAATCTTTCGGCCATTGCGTTGTCTGTTCTTCTTCGATGTACGGAATCTGATTGCCCCTTTGGTATCTTCAAACTCTTCTCACTGAACATAAGCACAACAACTACATATGACGTTGGATATCCAGGTCCTTGCTTGAGACGGGCACAAGAATATTCCTAGATTAAACCGGTTTATGTGATTCCCAAACTTCTCCTCTTGATAAATGGATCTCAGACGGCAATACATATATAAGCCAACCATAAAAAGCCTGCACAGATACGTTTTTACTCACAAAAATATACTATCACAAAAATGAATGAGAACATAAATTTGGACAGTAAAATAGGTTAGAATTGATTGTGACAAGGGCTTTTGTTATGGTTTTCGAGTTTACCTCGATTACAGTAAAACTGGTATAGAAGGAACCACTTGTTGGCTTACAGACGTCGTGTCATGACACTGCCTTTTATTTATAAGTCCAATTTTAAAACTGATTTTGAATGATGAAATTCTTTGCATATTAGTTTCCGGGATAAAGGGTCCAAAGGGAACCAAAAAGAACGAACTATCAAAATTATTACTTTTCTTTAATTAAAGTCTTATTTGTAATGTTTATTTTCCATTGACTTTCTGTATGAAGTGTTTTAACAGATGTTTAATAGCCTTTACTGTTAAGAGACATGAGGGAACTAATAGGGAATGATGTCTCAATTAGTTTTTTCTTTAATCTATATAAAGATGAATATAATATTTTTCCACTTAATATCTAGGCTTCAATCAGGTGATTCATTCTCAGATGAGCTTCTACTTTTCATATAACTAGCACATCAAGTGATATCAGTATATTATGTTTACATTGCATTATATAAGTTGTATTGCTTTTGAATGAATAAAAACTTATTAATTTTATTTTTATATCTGGGTACATTGGACATTGTTTTCTATAATGACCATAATATATGCTAAAATTCAATCAATTAAAATAATCTAAAGCTGCTTAACTAATATATAAATATACTCTGTAAAACCAGAAACGCATAATGTTTTTTTTTCAACATTTTAATATCTGTACTTCAAATAGATTTTTACAGCAATGCTTTGGTATAGTCCGCTAAAATGTCACACACAAATGTCATATAGGATACTGAATAAAGATTTGGAAAAAATAAACAGTTTAATACGATGAATTGGGTCAATTTCCGGTGACGTTAAAGTCGGTATATATTGTGATCACCATGTGCGGTTAACAATGTTCTGCATCTTCTTGGCATTGATCGAATCAAATTTTGTATTCGGACATGTGATACCCTTTGGGATTGGCGTTGACGTTCAAGTTCGTCCCAAAGAGGGCCATGGCAATGCATTAATGTTTTTCTGGGATAGGAATTCCATGGTTACCCTTGTTCTATGGAGCCGGGCATTGTCCTACTGAATCATCCCCTCTGTCGGTCAATGACATTGAGCATATGTGGCTACAAAATATCGTCTCTATAACGTTGAGTCATTAAATTTCTTTGGACACGCATTGGGTTTGTTCTGCGGTTGTAGGATATTGCTTCACATCACGACGCTTCCGACACCAAATCTGTCAACTTCCTCTACGCAGACAAGGGCGAAACTCTCATTTCGACGCCTGTATACGCGAATTCGTCCATCACATCTTTGGAGAAGAAAACGTGACTAATCGCTGAACCAAATTCGGCGCCAGTTCCTCAACGTCTAGACCTTCAATGTATGACACCAACGATCACGTTCACGTCCGTGTGCATGGGTCCAAATTGGTCCAACATAAGGTCTTCTTAACAGAATTCCGCGTTGACGAAGCCTGTTACGGACTGTCTGGGTGTAAATTCTCCGTAAACCTTGAATATCAGCAGCAGTGGCTGTAGCAGTGACTGCTCTATTACGTAGATGGGACACCCGAATATACCTATCTTAGGCTGGAGTACTGATGCGTGGCTTATTACTTCTAGTGCAACCTTGAGCTGATCCAGTTTTAATCTCTATCAAAGACGTGAAATTGTGCTCTGGTGAAGTTGAATTGTTGGGCGACTTCAGCTTGAGATTGTCCATCCTGAAGACGACTGATGACGTTGTTACGTGTAGCAGAGTCAAATCTGGGCATAGCTACATTTCACATTAGCAATGACAATCGCCTGTTTAACATCCAAGTTTTATACAGAGGAATACATGAATAGTTTTTTTTCTACACGGAAACTACAACCTTCATTTTTCAGGTCTTGAAAAATACACTTCAGTTGCCAAATTGCTTTTATAATTCATTGCGTAAATATTTAATCACTTGGTATTCATCTATTTATTATCAACTTTATTTTAAAAATGAATCGGACCTATCAGGTTTTTTTTTGTTTTTTTGCAAAGCATATAAATGACAGTTTGAATGATACGTGAGGCAACTCCTGGAAACAATTTATATATTTGTTTAGCGAATTGTGTTCTTTTTCTAATGGAATGTGTTTAACTGTCAAAGTAATTTTTGATTCTGACGTTTAGTTGGAGTATTCAGACAAAAATCGAACATACCATAATGTGGGACTATTAGCACAATTTAAACTGAAAGGGACAGTGAGTTTTCGTGGTAGTTTGTTTCCGGTGTTGTTCAAACAAAAACCATGTTATTTCATCATCATTATCATTGTCACCATCCACACACACGTTGCTATGTGATTACTGAACACAACGGCAAACATAAAGATTAATGTTTAATTTATTTGTACTAATTTGCGTGTAAGATAATACAATCGCCTGAATCATAAAAAATCAATATGTAGTGAAAGTTGTTATCAAAAGATCAATATATAGTATTTGTATATAAATTTATAAACAACAACGTAGAATTAAATCATATCTGCTCACACCTGATAAATCAAGAATATCTCTGTATTATGAAATACACACCTTTAGTGATGTTTCCCCCAGAAATTCAGTTAGTCATGGTGTTTGTACAAGCAGATGTTTCATCTTATTCATTCAAATGACAAATGACAACATGAATGGAGATCTCAGGATAATGTTTATTAATTGTCAAATATTATCATTGTCAAAACTATTTGAATCCAATACTGTTATTTCACTACAATGATAATAATAGAAGTCTTTTAATATGAGATAATGTCATAATTTCACAAATTGTACAAAGGCATTTTGAGAGCCACTTTGTGTTGAACATTGATGTCATGGTAACATTGATGTCATGGTGCAAGCCCATATTAAAAAATCATATGGAAAACACCACTAAAAGAACTACGAACATAAGTGGAAGAAGCCATTAACAAAGTCCTTTCTCTAAGGCTAGGGTACATTCTTCAAGTCCTTTCTCTAAGGCTAGGGTACATTCTTCAAGTCCTTTCTCTAAGGCTAGGGTACATTCTTCAAGTCCTTTCTCTAAGGCTAGGGTACATTCTTCAAGTCCTTTCTCTAAGGCTAGGGTACATTCTTCAAGTCCTTTCTCTAAGGCTAGGGTACATTCTTCAAGTCCTTTCTCTAAGGCTAGGGTACATTCTTCAAGTCCTTTCTCTAAGGCTAGGGTACATTCTTCAAGTCCTTTCTCTAAGGCTAGGGTACATTCTTCAAGTCCTTTCTCTAAGGCTAGGGTACATTCTTCAAGTCCTTTCTCTAAGGCTAGGGTACATTCTTCAAGTCCTTTCTCTAAGGCTAGGGTACATTCTTCAAGTCCTTTCTCTAAGGCTAGGGTACATTCTTCAAGTCCTTTCTCTAAGGCTAGGGTACATTCTTCAAGTCCTTTCTCTAAGACTAGGGTACATTCTTCAAGTCCTTTCTCTAAGGCTAGGGTACATTCTTCAAGTCCTTTCTCTAAGGCTAGGGTACATTCTTCAAGTCCTTTCTCTAAGGCTAGGGTACATTCTTCAAGTCCTTTCTCTAAGGCTAGGGTACATTCTTCAAGTCCTTTCTCTAAGGCTAGGGTACATTCTTCAAGTCCTTTCTCTAAGGCTAGGGTACATTCTTCAAGTCCTTTCTCTAAGGCTAGGGTACATTCTTCAAGTCCTTTCTCTAAGGCTAGGGTACATTCTTCAAGTCCTTTCTCTAAGGCTAGGGTACATTCTTCAAGTCCTTTCTCTAAGGCTAGGGTACATTCTTCAAGTCCTTTCTCTAAGGCTAGGGTACATTCTTCAAGTCCTTTCTCTAAGGCTAGGGTACATTCTTCAAGTCCTTTCTCTAAGGCTAGGGTACATTCTTCAAGTCCTTTCTCTAAGGCTAGGGTACATTCTTCAAGTCCTTTCTCTAAGGCTAGGGTACATTCTTCAAGTCCTTTCTCTAAGGCTAGGGTACATTCTTCAAGTCCTTTCTCTAAGGCTAGGGTACATTCTTCAAGTCCTTTCTCTAAGGCTAGGGTACATTCTTCAAGTCCTTTCTCTAAGGCTAGGGTACATTCTTCAAGTCCTTTCTCTAAGGCTAGGGTACATTCTTCAAGTCCTTTCTCTAAGGCTAGGGTACATTCTTCAAGTCCTTTCTCTAAGGCTAGGGTACATTCTTCAAGTCCTTTCTCTAAGGCTAGGGTACATTCTTCAAGTCCTTTCTCTAAGGCTAGGGTACATTCTTCAAGTCCTTTCTCTAAGGCTAGGGTACATTCTTCAAGTCCTTTCTCTAAGGCTAGGGTACATTCTTCAAGTCCTTTCTCTAAGGCTAGGGTACATTCTTCAAGTCCTTTCTCTAAGGCTAGGGTACATTCTTCAAGTCCTTTCTCTAAGGCTAGGGTACATTCTTCAAGTCCTTTCTCTAAGGCTAGGGTACATTCTTCAAGTCCTTTCTCTAAGGCTAGGGTACATTCTTCAAGTCCTTTCTCTAAGGCTAGGGTACATTCTTCAAGTCCTTTCTCTAAGGCTAGGGTACATTCTTCAAGTCCTTTCTCTAAGACTAGGGTACATTCTTCAAGTCCTTTCTCTAAGGCTAGGGTACATTCTTCAAGTCCTTTCTCTAAGGCTAGGGTACATTCTTCAAGTCCTTTCTCTAAGGCTAGGGTACATTCTTCAAGTCCTTTCTCTAAGGCTAGGGTACATTCTTCAAGTCCTTTCTCTAAGGCTAGGGTACATTCTTCAAGTCCTTTCTCTAAGGCTAGGGTACATTCTTCAAGTCCTTTCTCTAAGGCTAGGGTACATTCTTCAAGTCCTTTCTCTAAGGCTAGGGTACATTCTTCAAGTCCTTTCTCTAAGGCTAGGGTACATTCTTCAAGTCCTTTCTCTAAGGCTAGGGTACATTCTTCAAGTCCTTTCTCTAAGGCTAGGGTACATTCTTCAAGTCCTTTCTCTAAGGCTAGGGTACATTCTTCAAGTCCTTTCTCTAAGGCTAGGGTACATTCTTCAAGTCCTTTCTCTAAGACTAGGGTACATTCTTCAAGTCCTTTCTCTAAGGCTAGGGTACATTCTTCAAGTCCTTTCTCTAAGGCTAGGGTACATTCTTCAAGTCCTTTCTCTAAGGCTAGGGTACATTCTTCAAGTCCTTTCTCTAAGGCTAGGGTACATTATTCAAGTCCTTTCTCTAAGGCTAGGGTACATTAGATAGTACAGAATTCACTTAAGTTGAATGGAGAACAAGTTTGCAAGCTAATTAGGGTATGAAATTCCCTCGAAGTCAGGATATCTTGGCGGACTCTTAGCTGGATCCAGATATATCGCTGTCTGTTTTGTGAATACTATAGAAATAAGATTTGACACTGTCACCATTACTTCTTTATCGATGCATAGAATTTAAGAAATGGTGTATATTTATATAGAGTTTTTAAACATTTCCTTTGACAAATGTTCAGGTATGATATGTTATTTAATGGATACCATGCATCAAAATGATGATGTTTATTAAATCATGCGGTGATACAGATATTAATGGACTGCTGACAATCAGTATCTTAGCTGTATTCTAGAATCAATTAAAATGACAGACACGCGTCAAACGTCTACGTGAAATATGCAGATTTATATACACATACAAATACTATATGTTTGTGAGTTGTCAATGACAAGTATTAGTTATCTAAATTAGCATTACTTCATTCTAAAATACGTTGATATTTTGTTATTAAAACGAGCTTTTTATTGCTGGTATAATAAGCAAGTTAATAATCCGTACTAATTAAGTATTTTGTATTTTATAGTCGGATAATTTTATTTACTTCAAGCTGCATCTGTGTCCAGATTTTATAAACTGGATGCCAGTCGGATTCTAGGTATCGGAATCGGATTTTATGCACTGGACCGGGTCCGGATTTTATGAGCGGTGTCCGGGTCTCTTTCCTGATTGTATTAACTGAATCTGGTTCGGATTTTATTAATTGAGTCAGGGTACCGGTTTTATTAACTGGGTCCATATCCGGATGTTATGCACCTGGTCCGGGTCCGGATTTTATTAACACCAATTTTATATCCTGTGAAAAAAATAATCAATGGAAGAATTGGAAAACAGAATAAATTTCATTGTTTTTGATATCGACCAATATTATACGTAAATCTAAATGCATCGAGGCATATCGACATCAATTCCTATATATTCTGTAGAATATCAATAATTTACCTATTATAAATCAATCGATTTGAAACAACATGATAATGTTTAGAAAATCAAAGTTGTTTGTACGTTATACCTGCCTCACGTAAAGTCGAAACTGTGCTTGTAAGGACAAAAATATGTCTTATTTTTCAGTAAAACAAATCGGACACGCAAGATTCAAATCAACTTCATATGCTAATAAGTTTCAACCACTCTCTTTACGGTTCATCTAAGTATTTTTAAGCATCGTTAAATACAATGATGATTTTCTGTAAACATGTTAAGTGAGATATTGTGTACCTTAATAGTGTTCCCTTTTTATCTATATCTACACATATATACAAAAAACTCTAGAATAATTTCCGAACGTTGCGGCCTTGCGGCCTTCCTCAGCGGAAGTTTATTACATATATATCAGTATTTATATATACATATGTCTGAAAATTAAACCAAACAGTGTTAGAATTAGATCTTTGAGCTGTCAAATTTTTGTTCTTCCCTCGACGGGATTTAAACTCACACCATTGATGCACTGCAACACCAATCGCTTAGCCGTATGTCCAGCGCCCTAGACCACTCGACCACATCTGCTCCATAAAAATGGAGTTTCAATAATCGAAGTGTTTCCTTGTCTCGTAAGGAAAATCTAGAGATAGACATAAGACATGTGTCTAAGCGTGTGTAGATGGTACATATATACTTAGTATTATAATTTGACAGCAATCTAACTCAGCAATGTTTATCCCCTCGCCAACGAAGTTGCGAAGGGATATAGTAATGCTACCGTCCGTCCGTCCGTCCTTCCGTCCTTCCGTAACATTCTTGTGAACACTCTAGAATTAACATCCTTCAATGGATTTTGACCAAATTTGGCACATGTTTAGTCCTTAGAAACATCTGGAATTCTTTCGATTTTCAAGGTCATAGGTCAAAGTTCAAGGTCACCGGGTCAAATATTTACCGTGTAACATCCTTGTGAACACTCTAAAATCAACATCCTTCAATGTATTTTGACCAAACTTGGTACATACTTAGTCCTTAAGAGAATCTGGAATCCTGTTGATTTTCACGGTCATAGGTCAAAGGTCAAGGTCACCAGGTCATTTTTGTAGGCGAGGGGATACGCCACGCTTTGCGTTGCCCTTGTTAATATATTGTATAGGATAATGAAAAAATGATTATACAGTAATGTGTCTAAGCGTGTGTAAATGGTACATATATACTTAATATTATAATTTGACTGCAATCTAACTCAGCAATTTTTAATATATTGCATAGAATAAGGAAGAAATCATTATACAGTCACAGGAAATAAAGTATATTATACAAACATCTAAGCAAGTGACAACCCTACAATATATCTGTCCCACTGGATCTCAAAGTTACTTGTGATAATAGGTTAATACTAAATATTATATACGTCTGAAAATTAAACCAAAGAGTGTTAGAATTAGATTTTTGAGCTGTCATATTTTTGTTCTTCCCTCGACGGGATTTGAGCTAACACCATTGATACACTGCAGCACCAATCGCTTAGCCTTATGTTCAGCGCCCTAGACCACTCGACCACATCCGCTTTAAAATATAGCTTCAATAGTGGAAGTGTTACCTTGTCTCGTAAGGTAAATCTAGAGATATACATAAGACATGTGTCTATGCGTGTGTAAATGGTACATATATACTTAATATTATAATTTGATAGCAATCTAACTCAGCAATTTATATATATATAAAAATATGTCTGAACATTCAGCCTACCGTGTTCTTTTTTCAGCTGACATTTTTCATTTTCGTTTTTCCCTGGGCGGGATTTGAACACATTTCGTTGGTACACTGCAGCACCAATTCGCTAGCATTAAAACTGATCTCTCAAGTCCCACTGCTTCAGATCCAATATATTTTAATGATACTTTAAATTTACATTACCATTTCTGGCATATTTCATTCGCGCAAATTTCCAGAAACGCGTCGTGTTCACTAAATATGTCTTTATTAAAAACTGCCAATCTTTCATTTGAGCCATTTTCAATCTTTCCTTTGCACCAAAATAGTGTTTTTCGTTTGCACCATTTATTTCTGTAGGTAACCCTTATTTTATTTAATTTCAAAGGTAAATATAAGAGTTGAAAAAAGGTAAGTTCTTACTCACAATTGAGTAATGTGCCCTAAGCATAAGGAATTTAATTAGTCATATTTAGTACAAGTTATTGAATGAGACTGGATGGATTTAGTTTACACTGAAATGAATACGGCAAGCAAATCAATAATTTTGGAAGGACATACGTTTACTTATCGTCAATCAACACCAGGCTCAAGCTAGCGAGCAATTTCTAGCGACCACTAAGCTAGCGAGCAATAAGGCGATATGTCTCAAGACAAAACAAATAAATAAGAGTAAAATGTACTTTTAAAGATTTCTAACGATCAATAACAAATATATTACTGTAAATGCATAGCCAACACAATAAATCGACATCGGGGCATAGAGTAAATATATCTAGAGTAAATATATCAAGTAAATATATCTAGAGTAAATATATCAAGTCCACAGCAGGGTGTCAAATATCAACTTTGATATTTGAATTTTGTTTTGTGGAGGGGGGTCTTTATAAATATCACATGAAAAATATATCAAGGACGGTAAAGTTCTTGCCCACTTGGGGCTTCAATCAAAGATATTGCCCGGGTCTTTAACTGACTGAAGTGCCTGGGTGGGTCTCCGCACCTCAAGCCCACAGCAGGGTTTCAAATATCAATGTTGATATGCAGTGAAGTACCATGCTCTGGCATATTCCCTACTCTACAAAAATTAATAGCAACGTCATTCCCGGAATTTCCGTATTGATGGGTCATTCATGAAGACCTCCATAAAGGATTGCAATACAACTAAATGTAACTAAATTTGGGTTCCAAATAATCCTTACATATTTACCTGCAACTACCATTGTTTATACCTTTCCATTTATTTTATTTTTTTAAAAATACAACAAAGCGAAAGGAACTTTTTTTTTTTTTTTTTAAAAAGGACTACTTTTGTATATGTTCTAAGCTCTGATTGGTGAATTAAATTGGTGATTTGACACCTTTAAATACACAATTTAAAAATAGATACATTGTACATGTAGATAAAACATGTGACACGCACATATGGGATTTAGATTTTGTTATATACTGTTATATTTTTCTAATGTTCTATAATTACACTATTTTTAGATTGATGAGATGTCTTCATGTGAACCGGAATCTTATGACTTTATATTGCTTGACAAAACGCTGTCCAAATTATCTACCGGTTTAAAACAATAAAGTAAATTATTTTGTATTCTGTGTTTATTTAGAGTGGTAAGCTCGCCATCCGAAAAATATTTATGTCTTCGTTATTTTGTATTGTGGGGGGGGGGGGGGGCGGGGGGCTCTAGATATATATACTGTATGTCCCGATGTCGATTTATTGTGTTGGCTATGCAATTACAGTAATATATTTGTTATTGGACGCTAGAAATCTTTAAAAGTACATTTTACTCTTATCAATTTTTTTTGTTTTGAGACATATCGCCTTATTGCTTGCTAGCTTAGTGGTCGCTGGAAATTGCTCGATAGCTTGAGCCTGGTTCAATCAACGGCTCTTAAGAATGAGTATATCTCATATAGATATACCAATAAAACATGTAAGGCAAGAATAACAACATATAACAGTGGTCACAACGTTGTGAAACAACAGATAACAGTGGTCACAACGTTGTGAAAACAACAGATAACAGTGGTCATAGCGTTGTGAAAACAACAGATAACAGTGGTCATAACGTTGTGAAAATAACAGATAACATGGTCACAATGTTGTGAAAACAACAGATAACAATGGTCACAACGTTGTGAAAACAACAGAAAACAGTGGTCATAATGTTGTAAAAACAACAGAACGTTGTGAAAACAACAGATAACAGTCGTCACAACATTGTGAAAACAACAGATAACAGTGGTCATAACGTTGTGAAAATAACAGATAACATGGTCACAATGTTGTGAAAACAACAGATAACAATGGTCACAACGTTGTGAAAACAACAGAAAACAGTGGTCATAATGTTGTAAAAACAACAGAACGTTGTGAAAACAACAGATAACAGTGGTCACAACATTGTGAAAACAACAGATAACAGTGGTTATAATGTTGTAAAAACAACAGAACGTTGTGAAAACAACAGATAACAGTGGTCACAACATTGTGAAAACAACAGAAAACAGTGGTCATAATGTTGTAAAAACAACAGAACGTTGTGAAAACAACAGATAACAGTGGTCACAACATTGTGAAAACAACAGATAACAATGGTCACAACATTGTGAAAACAACAGATAACAGTGATCATAGCGTTGTGAAAACAACAGATAGCAGTGGTCATAACGTTGTGAAAATAACAGATAACAGTGGTCACAACGTTGTGTAAACAACAGAAAACAGTGGTCATAGTGTTGTAAAAACAACAGATAACAGTGGTCACAATGTTGTGAAAAAAACTGATAACAGTGGTCACAATGTTGTGAAAACAACAGATAACAGTCCGCTCTGTCTATCAGTTTCTTAGTGTAGGTGAAGGTATGAAGCATACCTAGTTGTATCTGTGCTATCGTTTTTTCCTCATGTTTAAGGGGATATACGTGATCAACAATCACCAAACTTTGAATAATTCGATAAAAGGACTTCATTTGTGTAGCGGAACATATGAAATTAAAGACGCTGGTTAGCTTCTTTTGCTTATTTTGCCTTAGGTCTGCTTCAGACGAACAACGGAACAATTCAACAGTTAATGCCGACTGTATATTTGAAGAACAAATCCACAAAACACAAGAAAAATGTTTTCAATAAAAAATGAAAGCATTTTGAGTTTCAATTTCAGAGAACTTTTTATTAGAATCAATGTGGGTTTTTGTTTACCTACGTTGGCAATTGTTTTTAATTTTAATGGAATAAAGCTTAGCTTCATGTCATTCTTTAAATATGTCTTTTTTTTCTTTTTTTTTATAGGGGGATAATGGTGTGAAGGTTAGAAAAGTCAAATGCTTTAATTATATTGTAAGAAGAGAAAGGTCTTGATTGAATGTACTATAGCATATCTTTAGATCTTTTTTCAAAATTCATATCCAATAATTCACACCACAATGGGAGACCAAGCATTGTACATACTTATTCGTCTTTATCTACAGTTAACTTTTGCCGTTTCATGATCAATTCTCGTCATATGGTTTGGGGTAGGGATTCAAATTAACATTTTAGTCTAATAGAACATTATCAAGTATTATGAAATTTAAATTATTAATAGATATGACAATTATATTTATTTGCATATCTATACAGTAATTAATCTGGCGTTGATATCGTTTTATATATTGTTTATTGAATAATTAGTTATACTGATTCTCTCATATCTTATTAACAAATTGAATTTTGACTTAATATAGTTTATAATGAATATAAGTAATGTTACATTATTTAAATTGCAAAATACTGAAATATTTAAGGTAGCCCTTTGGTATTCCAATGGGTACGAATTGTGCTCCGCTACTCGTCGATATGTTTCTACACGTTTATGAGGCAGACTTCCTTCAAGGGTTTCTCAAGATTAAAGATAGAAAATTAGTCCAGACCTCTAATTCCAGCTTCCTCCATACATAGATGATGTTTTGTCACAGAACAATTATCGACTCGGTAATTATCTGCATTGCATATATCCCAAGTAGCTTGAAGTAAAGGATACTACTGACAGTCAAAAGTCTGCTTCTTACCTTGACCTTCACATTGAAATCGACATGGGAGGAAGATTAAAAACAAAACTCTACGACAAACGTTATGACTTCACTTTTCCAATTGTCAATTTCCCTTTTATCAGAAACAATATTGCAGCTTCACCAGCGTATAGAGTTTACATTTCACAACTCATACGTTATTCTAGAGCTTGTACACAGTACAGTGATTTTCTGGGCAGAGTTCAGCTGCTGATGCAAATGCTACTCAATCAAGTATACGTGTGCTCATAAGTTGAAGTCATCACTGCATTCAGTTAAATGTTGATCTTTTTTTACCGTTGTTTGTTTGCTTTAAGAATGAATGCAAAAATACAATGTGGTTGGCCAAAATATAAGTGACGTCATAGGAATTTAATATATGGGGGACAAGCTTAAGAGACAACATTGGAACAGCAGTTGATTTCCGGTAAGTGTTCATCTTTGTTTTCTCGTTACAGTTTATCTATCAGTGGATGAATTATTTTGCATGAAAACGCTTACATTTTAGCAGAATGTCTATGCGTGCAAAGTAGCTTGAACAGGTAAAAGTCATAATACCACGATTGTCGTTAGATGGACGAACTTTGGGGTACCGAGGATAACATAAATGAAACATGAACCCCTTAATAAAAACAAATGGGACTCAGAACATCTTTTTTCGTGGAAATGAAAAAAAGCAACACCAACCTCACTAAAAACCGGTAACAAATATATATACCCTGGAAGCGTAAGAAGTTCATTCTCCACTAGTGACACCCTTCGTGTTATTCACGATAAACATATAATCACAAGTCATAATCGGTGACATATCGTAAACGATGAAAAGACCAAGTCATGATGGCGACCCTAAAACTTTCGAAGTGATGGCTTCTACTTTACCAACAGGAAATGTAAATGCTACTTAAACAAGTCTACGTTGCTCATAAGGCCTTCTTATTAACAGTAACCTTCTATTAAGAAATATAGGAAAATCTTGATATATAACACAAGCTCTACAATATTGTATCTACTGTGCAATATGCTAATATACTCCATATAAAGGGTTGTTATATACACTATATTCACAATAAGAAAATTAAAATCGCCTCTCTTGTTTCGTTTCCAGTCCGCTCTGTCTATCAGTTTCTTAGTGTAGGTGAAGGTATGAAGCATACCTAGTTGTATCTGTGCTATCGTTTTTTTTCCTCATGTTTAAGGGGACAGACGCGATCAACAATCACCAAACTTTGAATAATTCGATAAAAGGACTTCATTTGTGTAGCGGAACATATGAAATTAAAGACGCTGGTTAGCTTCTTTTACTTATTTTGCCTTATGTCTGCTTCAGACGAACAACGAAACAATTCAACAGTTAATGCTGACTGTATATTTGAAGAACAAATCCACAAAACACCAGAAAAATGTTTTCAATAAAAAAATGAAAGCATTTTGATAGTGTCAATTTCAGAGAACTTTTTATTAGAATCAATGTGGGTTTTTGTTTACCTACGTTGGCAATTGTTTTTAATTTTAATAGAATAAAGCTTAGCTTCATATCATTCTTTAAATATGTCTTTTTTTCTTTTCTTTTTTGATAGGGGGATAATGGTATGAAGGTTAGAAAAGTCAAATGCTTTAATTATATTGTAAGAAGAGAAAGGTCTTGATTGAATGTACTATAGCATATCTTTAGATCTTTTTTCAAAATTCATATCCAATAATTCACACCACAATGGGAGACCAAGCATTGTACATACTTATTCGTGTTTATCTACAGTTAACTTTTGCCGTTTCATGATCAATACTCGTCATATGGTTTGGGGTAGGGCTTCAAATTAACATTTCAGTCTAATAGAACTTTATCAAGTATTATGAAATATAAATTGTTAATAGATATGACAATTATATTTATTTGCATATCTATACAGTAATTAATCTGGCGTTGATATCGTTTTATATATTGTTTATTGAATAATTAGTTATACTGATTCTCTCATATCTTATTAAAAAATAGAATTTCGACTTAATATAGTTTACAATGAATATAAGTAATGTTACATTATTTAAATTGCAAAATACTGAAATATTTAAGGTAGCCCTTTGATATTCCAATGGGTACGAATTGTGCTCCGGTACTCGTCGATGTGTTTCTACACGTTTATGAGGCTTTCTCAAGATTAAAGATAGAAAATTAGTCCAGACCTCTAATTCCAGCTTCCTCCATACATAGATGATGTTTTGTCACAGAACAATTATCGACTCGGTAATTATCTGCATTGCATATATCCCAAGTAGCTTGAAGTAAAGGATACTACTGACAGTCAAAAGTCTGCTTCTTACCTTGACCTTCACATTGAAATCGACATAGGAGGAAGATTAAAAACAAAACTCGACGACAAATGTTATGACTTCACTTCTCTAATAGTCAATTTCCCTTTTATCAGTAACAATATTCCAGCTTCACCAGCGTATAGAGTTTACATTTCACAACTCATACGTTATTCTAGAGCTTGTACAGAGTACAGTGATCTTCTGGGCAGAGTTCAACTGCTGGTGCAAATACTACTCAATCAAATCTACGTGGGCTCATAAGTTGAATTCATCACTGCATTCAGTTAAATTTTGATTTTTTTTTTTACCGTTGTTTGTTTGCTTTAAGAATGAATGCAAAAATACAATGTGGTTGGCCAAAATATAAGTGACGTCATAGCAATTTAACATATGGGGGACAAGCTTAAGAGACAACATTGGAACAGCAGTTGATTTCCGGTAAGTGTTCACCTTTGTTTTCTCGTTACAGTTTATCTATCAGTGGATGAACTATTTTGCATGATAACGCTTACATTTTAGCAGAATGTCTATGCGTGCAAAGTAGCTTGAACAGGTAAAAGTCATAATACCACGATTGTCGTTAGATTCACGAACTTTGGGGTACCGAGGAAAACATAAATGAAACATGAACCCCTTAATAAAAACAAATGGGACTCAGAACATCTTTTTTGTGGAAATAAAAAAAAGCAACACCAACCTCACTAAAAACCGGTAGCAAATATATATACCCTGGAAGCGTAAGCAGTTCATTCTCCACTAGTGACACCCTTCGTGTTATTCACGATAAACATATAATCACAAGTCATATTCGGTGACATATCGTAAACGATGAAAAGACCAAGTCATGATGGCGACTATAAAACTTTCGAAGTGATGGCTTCTACTTTACCAACAGGAAATGTAAATGCTACTTAAACAAGTCTACGTTGCTCATAATGCCTTCTTATTAACAGTAACCTTCTATTAAGAAATATAGGAAAATCTTGATATATAACACAAGCTCTACAATATTGTATCTACTGTGCAATATGCTAATATACTCCATATAAAGGGTTGTTATATACACTATATTCACAATAAGAAAATTAAAATCGCCTCTCTTGTTTCGTTTCCAGTCCGCTCTGTCTATCAGTTTCTTAGTACAGGTAAAGGTATGAAGCATACCTAGTTGTATCTGTGCTATCGTTTTCTTCTCATGTTTAATGGGATAGACGTGATCAACAATCACCAAACTTTGAATAATTCGATAAAAGGACATCATTTATGTAGCGGAACATATGAAATTAAAGACGCTGGTTAGCTTCTTTTACTTATTTTGCCTCAGGTCTGCTTCAGACGAACAACGGAACAATTCAACAGTTAATGCCGACTGTATATTTGAAGAACAAATCCACAAAACACAAGAAAAATGTTTTCAATAAAAAAATGAAAGCATTTTGAGTGTCAATTTCAGAGAACTTTTAATTAGAATCAATGTGGGTTTTTGTTTACCTACGTTGGCTATTGTTTTTAATTTTAATGGAATAAAGTTTAGCTTCATGTCATTCTTTAAATATGTCTTTTGTTTTCTTTTTTTTTATAGGGGGATAATGGTGTGAAGGTTAGAAAAGTCAAATGCTTTAATTATATTGTAAGAAGAGAAAGGTCTTGATTGAATGTACTATAGCATATCTTTAGATCTTTTTTCAAAATTCATATCCAATAATTCACACCACAATGGGAGACCAAGCATTGTACATACTTATTCGTCTTTATCTACAGTTAACTTTTGCCGTTTCATGATCAATTCTCGTCATATGGTTTGGGGTAGGGATTCAAATTAACATTTTAGTCTAATAGAACATTATCAAGTATTATGAAATATAAATTATTAATAGATATGACAATTATATTTATTTGCATATCTATACAGTAATTAATCTGGCGTTGATATCGTTTTATATATTGTTTATTGAATAATTAGTTATACTGATTCTCTCATATCTTATTAAAAAATTGAATTTTGACTTAATATAGTTTACAATGAATATAAGTAATGTTACATTATTTAAATTGCAAAATACTGAAATATTTAAGGTAGCCCTTTGGTATTCCAATGGGTACGAATTGTGCTCCGCTACTCGTTGATGTGTTTCTACACGTTTATGAGGCAGACTTCCTTCAAGGGTTTCTCAAGATTAAAGATAGAAAATTAGTCCAGACCTCTAATTCCAGCTTCCTCCATATATAGATGATGTTTTGTCACAGAACAATTATCGACTCGGTAATTATCTGCATTGCATATATCCCAAGTAGCTTGAAGTAAAGGATACTACTGACAGTCAAAAGTCTGCTTCTTACCTTGATCTTCACATTGAAATCGACATGGGAGGAAGATTAAAAACAAAACTCTACGACAAACGTTATGACTTCACTTTTCCAATAGTCAATTTCCCTTTTATCAGAAACAATATTGCAGCTTCACCAGCGTATAGAGTTTACATTTCACAACTCATACGTTATTCTAGAGCTTGTACACAGTACAGTGATTTTCTGGGCAGAGTTCAGCTGCTGGTGCAAATGCTACTCAATCAAGTCTACGTGTGCTCATAAGTTGAAGTCATCACTGCATTCAGTTAAATTTTGATCTTTTTTTACCGTTGTTTGTTTACTTTAAGAATGAATGCAAAAATACAATGTGGTTGGCCAAAATATAAGTGACGTCATAGGAATTTAATATATGGGGGACAAGCTTAAGAGACAACATTGGAACAGCAGTTGATTTCCGGTAAGTGTTCATCTTTGTTTTCTCGTTACAGTTTATCTATCAGTGGATGAATTATTTTGCATGATAACGCTTACATTTTAGCAGAATGTCTATGCGTGTAAAGTAGCTTGAACAGGTAAAGTCATAATACCACGATTGCCGTTAGATGGACGAACTTTGGGGTACGGAGGATAACATAAATGAAACATGAACCCCTTAATAAAAACAAATGGGACTCAGAACATCTTTTTTCGTGGAAATAAAAAAAAGCAACACCAACCTCACTAAAAACCGGTAGCAAATATATATACCCTGGAAGCGTAAGCAGTTCATTCTCCACTAGTGACACCCTTCGTGTTATTCACGATAAACATATAATCACAAGTCATATTCGGTGACATATCGTAAACGATGAAAAGACCAAGTCATGATGGCGACCCTAAAACTTTCGAAGTAATGGCTTCTACTTTACCAACAGGAAATGCACATGCTACTTAAACAAGTCTACGTTGCTCATAAGGCCTTCTTATTAACAGTAACCTTCTATTAAGAAATATAGGAAAATCTTGATATATAACACAAGCTCTACAATATTGTATCTACTGTGCAATATGCTAATATACTCCATATAAAGGGTTGTTATATACACTATATTCACAATAGGAAAATTAAAATCGCCTCTCTTGTTTCGTTTCCAGTCCGCTCTGTCTATCAATTTCTTAGTGTAGGTGAAGGTATGAAGCATACCTAGTTGTATCTGTGCTATGGTTTTTTTTTCTCATGTTTAAGGGGATAGACGCGATCAACAATCACCAAACTTTGAATAATTCGATAAAAGGACATCATTTATGTAGCGGAACATATGAAATTAAAGACGCTGGTTAGCTTCTTTTACTTATTTTGCCTTAGGTCTGCTTCAGACGAACAACGGAACAATTCAACAGTTAATGCCGACTGTATATTTGAAGAACAAATCCACAAAACACAAGAAAAATGTTTTCAATAAAAAATGAAAGCATTTTGAGCGTCAATTTCAGAGAACTTTTAATTAGAATCAATGTGGGTTTTTGTTTACCTACGTTGGCAATTGTTTTTAATTTTAATGGAATAAAGTTTAGCTTCATGTCATTCTTTAAATATGTCTTTTTTTTCTTTTTTTCTTTTATAGGGGGATAATGGTGTGAAGGTTAGAAAAGTCAAATGCTTTAATTATATTGTAAGAAGAGAAAGGTCTTGATTGAATGTACTATAGCATATCTTTAGATCTTTTTCTAAATTCATATCCAATAATTCACACCACAATGGGAGACCAAGCATTGTACATATTTATTCGTCTTTATCTCCAGTTAACTTTTGCCGTTTCATGATCAATACTCGTCATATGGTTTCGGGTAGGGCTTCAAATTAACATTTTAGTCTAATAGAACATTATCAAGTATTATGAAATATAAATTATTAATAGATATGACAATTATATTTATTTGCATATCTATACAGTAATTAATCTGGCGTTGATATCGTTTTATATATTGTTTATTGAATAATTAGTTATACTGATTCTCTCATATCTTATTAAAAAATAGAATTTCGACTTAATATAGTTTACAATGAATATAAGTAATGTTACATTATTTAAATTGCAAAATACTGAAATATTTAGGTAGCCCTTTGGTAATCCAATGGGTACGAATTGTGCTCCGCTACTCGTCGATGTGTACGTGACAGTAAAAGAGGACATTACATAACAATAAGAAGATGACATTACATGATAGTAAGACGAGGACATTACATGATAGTAAGAACAGGACATTACATGACAGTAAGAACAAGACATTACAGTGAGAAGAGGACATTACATCACAGTAAAAGAGGACATTACATGACAGTAAGAAGAGGACATTACATGATAGTAAGAAGAGGACATTACATGACAGTAAGAAGAAGACATTACATGACAGTAAGAACAGGACAGTACATGACAGTACGAAGAGGACATTACATGACAGTAAAAAGAAGACATTACATGACAGTAAGAAGAAGACATTACATGACAGTACGAACAGGACATTACAGTGAGAAGAGGACATTACATGACAGTAAGAAGAGGACATTACATGACAGTAAGAACAGGACATTACATGACAGTACGAAGAGGACATTACATGACAGTAAGAAGAGGACAGTACGAAGAGGACATTACATGACAGTAAGAACAGGACATTACAGTGAGAAGAGGACATTACATGACAGTAAGAAGAGGACATTACATGACAGGAAGAACAGGACATTACATGACAGTAAGAACAGGACATTACAGTGAGAAGAGGACATTACATGACAGTAAGAAGAGGACATTACATGACAGTAAGAACAGGACATTACATGACAGTACGAAGAGGACATTACATGACAGTAAGAACAGGACATTACATGACAGTAAGAACAGGACATTACAGTGAGAAGAGGACATTACATGACAGTAAGAAGAGGACATTACATGACAGTAAGAACAGGACATTACATGACAGTAAGAACAGGACATTACATGACAGTAAGAACAGGACAGTACATGACAGTACGAAGAGGACATTACATGACAGTAAGAACAGGACATTACAGTGAGAAGAGGACATTACATGACAGTAAGAAGAGGACATTACATGACAGTAAAAACAGGACATTACAGTGAGAAGAGGACATTACATGACAGTATGAAGTATGACGATCCATTAAGAGTCTCACCATTGTACATATGACAAAATGACAGCATTACTGATTCTCAGTGCCGTTAGGGGTGATTTATTGCGTGGTGCTGCTTTATATTAGTTCTTTTGGGATTTTTATTTGGTTGTGTTTGTGTGTTCATCATTAAATTTAAAAAGTTACAGCAGAATTATTTGTTTTGGTCTTTTCGGATTCATTATGCCCGTAATATTTATGAGATCTGTTTGACGTGAATAACATAGATACAAAATCTGAAAAGATACGAACAATATACTGTAAGAATATAACAGAATACGGGAATATTCAATTTAAAGACGAGTCTATAACGTGTATCAAAGAATA
Source organism: Bathymodiolus septemdierum (assembly GCA_963383655.1). Taxonomy (NCBI): domain Eukaryota; kingdom Metazoa; phylum Mollusca; class Bivalvia; order Mytilida; family Modiolidae; genus Bathymodiolus; species Bathymodiolus septemdierum. The sequence goes on from OY726520.1 coordinate 81,912,660, forward strand.
TTATAATTCTTTGGAAGTAAAAAAAAGTACTAAAAGAAACATACCCCGCCACCTCCACCGATGCCTCCTGCCTTGACAACACTTGTCCAGTTTCGTGGTGTTAACTTTTCCTTCCGGACAGATTGAAGATCACAATTTTTTTCAGTAGTTAAATTAGATTTAATAATTTCATGTGTTTTTCTTGAACTAACTGTAATCGTGCATCCCATTTGAGTAATCAAACATATTTTTAAGGCATATTCAATTTCTTCTCGTAGAGATTTTTTTCCAAAATGAGAAAAGTAATATGATGTTCGTCACAATCCGACAAGATAGATTTTTTTCGCTGGAAAAATATATAAATTAACAAAATAATGGTTTCTAAAAACGGTATTATTATTATTAGAACAAATAGAAAAACGTTCGCAGGTAAAATCCTAGAATCTATAATAGTGTTTATTTCATTATTTAATCATCATGGATGAGTAACCAGCTCAAACAAAAACAAACGATATATCATTATACTGAGCGTTATCAATATTAGCAACACCACGTGGTCGTACCTATGTCAGTGATGAAGACAACCAATCAATACAGGTTTTACCTGAGATAAAAACAAATATCTAAAAATGTCCCTAGTTATCTCCCTTGTCATTACAGTCTGCATTACAGGCGTTTAACTTAGCAAACGATCAATGTGTGATTGCGCAGATCGATCAACTACATATCTTGTTCCTTTATCTTGTTCCAATGAAATCTCGTTTTCGTGGCTTTGAATCGATGGAATATTGAAATAACAGAAGCAAAACTCATTGGAAGAATTAAACGGTGATTGGTTTTCTATAGTATAATCATATCAATAATAAATGAAATACTTGACGCAAGAATATCAAATGTGATTAATTTAGAATTGTTGTATCAATTCGCAACCTATATATCGACCTATATATCGACATTTCAAACAATTGTTTAATGTTTCATATTTGTAATTATACAAAAGGTAACATTTTCAATTGGAAGACAAACATCAGCAATTTAACAATCCCAGGGAATTGATCGATTATTATTTTCAACAGTTAAAGTGATCTCATGCAGATAACACCATACTTATCTATATTAAAATCAATTGATCTTATAATAACAAGAGGCTCATTGCAACATGACTTCCTATTATCGTTCCCTAACAGTACAAGTACAATCACAGCTATGATAGTTCGAAAATATGTTTGCTTAGCCCCAGACATATAATAAAACTGTTTATATGAAAATGAAAAGGTCGCTTCAAGAAAATTTCAAAATTCTTAAATGGTAAAAGAAAGAACTGCAATAGCAAGAATCATGCAAGGAAAGTTTAAAGATAACAAAGGGATTTAATCAGAAGTCGTGGATTGAAGACAACATACAGACAATACAATGACCAAAAAGGGACAAATATAACAATGATCTATAAAACATTACACAGAAAACCATATTGAGCAACACGAACTCCACTTAAAACCGGGGTAGAACTCCGGAATGGTAAGCAGTTTCTACTCCACTAGTGGCACCCGTCGTATTACTCTTTTTTGCAGGTGCTGATGGAATGTTGCTATACATATAAACTGTAGGTTGAAAATTGAAATCATATCTGTCGTAATTTTTCGTTCTTAATCAGCCCTCACTGTCAATTTCTATGTCAAGTTATGAAGCAGACCTAGCAATATGTGTTATATCCATCATATATTGTTGAAAGTGGCGTTAAACACCATCAAACAAACAATCAAGTTCAATGGGATAGAGACGATCAACAAAATCAATCAGGCTCAAGCTAGCGACCAATATGGCGATATGTCTCAAAACAAAGAAACACTAATTAATAAGAGTAAAACGTACTTTTAAAGATTTCTAGCGACCAATAATAAATATATTACTGTAAATGCATATTCAACACATTAAATCGACATATGGGTGTACTGGCAATATTTCTGGAGCCCCCACACGATACAACTTTAACATTTAACACCCATCTGTGGACCTGACGTGCAGTATCCCATACAGACACTCAGGCGAGTAAAAGACAATACGTTTTATGTTCTATTTCACATGTTCACCCGAACATCGAATATTTTTTCTCTTTAATGGACTAAATAACGAAGACAAAATTATTTTTTTGGGATGGTGAGCGTACAAAACAGTCGGCCAACTTTAAATAAACACAGCCTTAAACAAATAATTTACTTTCATGTAAACCGGTAAATAATTTTGATTTGCCAGCGTGTTGTCAAACAAAATAAGGTCTTAAGATTCCTGTTCAGATGAAGACATCTCATAAACCTAAAAAATGTAAATAAAGAACATTAGAAAAATATAACAATATGTTTTATAAAAATAAACAAAATTTAAACCCTGCATAATTATATGCGTGTCACATTTATTTGATAAATAGCATTATTTTGTTTTATCTATTTATTTTTGGATTGTGTATTGATACATTTTGTAGGTGCCAAACTACTTAATTTAATTCACCAATCAGAGATTAGAACATATACAAAAGTTTTTAAAGAAAAAAGTTCCTTTCGCTTTGTTGTATTTAAAAAAAATATCAAATGGAATGGCATAAACAATGATAGTTGAAGGTAAATATAGAAGGATTATTTTTAGGCCAACTTTGATCGCATTCAGTTGTATTTGAATCCTTGAGGTGCAGAAACCCACCCAAGCTCTTATGTCAGTTAAAGGCTCGGACAATACCTTTGATTTAAATCCCAAGTGGGCAAGACCTTTGCCGTTGGGATTTTTTCATGGGATATTTATATTTATAAATGCCTTGCTCTGGGACATTCCCTACTCTACAAATAGCAACGTCATTCCCGGAATTTACGTATGTATAGGTCATGCATTCGAATACAACGAAATGCAACTGAATTTGGGCTAAACATAATCCTTACATATTTACCTGCAACTACAAACAAAAATGTACCATTGTTTATGTCTTTCCATTTAAAAAAATATATATCAAAATACAACAAAGCGAAATGAACATTTTTCTTTATTAAATGTTCTAAGCTCTGATTGGTGAATTAAATTGGTGATTTGACACGTTTAAATACACAATTTAAATATAAATAGATAAAATATTAGATGAATGTGGAAATGCTAGATATATGTGGAAATGCTCGCCTCCTTTTCAACAGTAGACCTTTATTTTTCAAATCATTTAGTAAGAGTGAACTAAAAAGAATTTCGGATATATGGGATTATCAAAATAAAACGTTTCTAGACAACATAACTATATATAATAAATTACAAAATAAGAGAAACTGGATTTCGGAATGGTCTAAAATTAAGACCTCAGTTCCAAAACAGTTAGTTGAAAAAATTAAGACTCTAGATACTTACACAAATAAGAGAAAATGTAAGTTATATATTGATAACAATCTATTTTTTGTGACAGTAAAAATAAAAAATTTCAGCATAAAGATGTTAAATTAAAAACTATTAAAAAAACTATTAAACAAAATCGTGGAACCAAAATGCCAAAATAAATGGGAATAAATATACAACGAAAAAGTCATGTGTACACAAATCAGCTGGTATTCATATTTACGATTATGTCTAGGACATCCTAAGCGAAGATAGTGCTAAGACAACTTTGATATACAATCTCAGACATGTCCTAGGATAGTCCTATCAGTGTCCTTAAATATATCATAAGACATGTCTTAGGACATATCTTAGGATACTTACATTAACATGGCCCCAGGACTCCTGATCGGAGGTCGTATGTAAACAGGAAAATATAAAAAAAAAAATAATGTGACACGGATATGCAGGATTTAGATTTTGTTTCTTTTTCGTAAAAGTTATTATTATATTTTTGAAATGTTCTATATTTACATTATTTTTAGATTGAGGAGATGTCTTCATGTGAATCGGAATCTTAAGACTTTATTTTGCTTGACAAAATGTTGTCCAAATTATTTACTGGTTTACATGAAAGCAAATTATTTGTTTAATTTGTGTTTATTTAAAGTTTTTTTGCAAGCTCGCCATCCGAAAAATATTTATGTCTTCGTTATTTAACCCAGTAAAGAAAAGAAATATGTTATGTTCGGGAGAACATGTGAAATAGAACGTAAAATGTATCGCCCGGGTCTTTTATTCACCTGAGTGCCTGTGTGGGATTCTGCACATCAGGTCCACAGTCGGGTGTCAAATGTCAACTTTGTATTGTTTGGGCGGGTTCGGTGGGGAGGGGGGGGGGGGGGTCTAGAAATATTTCATGTATGCCCAGATGTCGATTCATTGAGTTGAATATGCATTTACAGTAATATATTTGTTATTGGTCACTAGAAATCTTTATTAGTAGATTTTACTCCTATCATTTTTGTTTTTGTTTTTTGGTTTTGAGACATGTTTCGCCTTATTGGTCACTAGCTTGGGCCTGGTATAATGTTTCACTATGGAAAAAAAACGACTAAAAAAAAACAAACAAAAAACAACAAAGTCTAAACCCTGCATGTGCATTTCACATTTATTTACTAAATACTATAATTTTGCTATATCTATTTATTGTTAAAATTGTATATTTATAGCAACGTTGGCAGATGTTTTCTGTTCAGGTGTAAGCTCTCGAATGACTAAATTCCCGCCATGTACCTGCTAGACATTGTCTTTATTGAAACATATCATGGAGGAATCATGTATATATATCTTTATTTCTCATAGCCAAATTGCATGGTAAAGAGATAAATATCAAAAGTACAAACATATTTACATTAGTTTCCTAAAGGAAGTAAACAAATCAATGTTAAAACAATAGCTACCTAAGGACATACTTTACTGTTAACTATTTTAATGAATTTCCATAATTTACTTAATTCAACAACTGAATTTGAACACATCAAGGCACAATATTTTACAGTATTTGGACTACATCTGTATTTTTGGAGAATCAACCTGGCTCTGTCATGAATAAATTCAGTGCATTCGAATAAATAATGAAACTCGTCTCCCAACTCTCTACCGTGACACAAATTACAAACTCTATTCTCTCGATTTATATTTTGCCACCAACCGATTTCAATGAGTAGTCTGTAATTAGTGGTACGGAAACGACAAAGTAAGAATAAGTCCTTATCTTTAAAATTTCCAAGTAATTTTAAAAAAAATACCCCCTTTTTCTATAATCTATAATTCAAAGCCTTGTGTGAATTATCTACAGATGTACTCCAAGTCTGTTTAAATTGATCTATTAAATTCATCTTAACAACATTGCTCAACCATTTTTCTGATATACAATTCTTATATAACCATATATATGATAAACCACTCTTATTTAAAATATCTTGGATATTTTTTTATCCATAATGAAAAACCATCTCTTAAAACATTATTGTTGTAAAGTAATTTATGACATATGTGAGAAAGCTTACTTTGTTTTCTCATAATAAGTTTACACTAGAATTTTATCATTCTAACTTTATTATCAATACTAATGGGATATCTTCCAAGTTCACCATAGACCATAATCGGGAGTTGAAGTTTTTAGATGTAGAAGTAGCTTACAGAATTTCAAATGTATCCTTTCAATAATTTCGTAGACTTTCTACCACGTAAAAAGACGTGCATATTCATACGCCTACAGCTAGAATTATTTAGCCCTGTACCAAAAAAGTGGGTTATTATCTAGAATAACATGATTCATGCGAACTATTAATTTTCGTTCGCTATTAACGATAAAGAGAACTCCCCCTTTTTTGTACGATCCTCATGCTCATGAATAATTAATTAGGCCTCGGGTTGGACGTGCAGTCACGTGACAGATCAATTTCAGAGGGACGCTGAGGAAAGAAAATATCACATATTAAGAAAACTATTTTGTTGTAGTTGTTCGAGGATTTTAATATTATTACAAGTTGATCAATTTCAATTTATGATTGGTGTCAAAAATTTACTCGTTTACGGTGTTTATAAACCTAGATTAGATGGAGTCGATCGTGCATAAGTGATAGATCATCACGAGAGAATTCTTCTTCTTCCCGGATACGAGTCGGACTCTGTAGTTACTGAGTGTGTGTGATTCGGGCGCATAAACAATCAGACAGGGTGCCCCTCCAAGACAGGTAAAAGTCCAAAGAGATGGATGGTATATACAAATAAAAATCATGTACAATATATACATCGTACGGCTTCCCTGTCGTTTATCTGTGTTGTGATGAAAGCCAGGGGATGGAATTCAACCTGACCTTAAAGTCCTCTAGGGAACCAGCATCTACAACTGAAGATGTTACTTGGTTCCATTCCCTGATGGATCTCGGGAAGAAGGAATGTTGGTATGTGTCCTTCTTGGCTCTGATCTGTCTGAGTCTATGGTTTCCTCATGTTCTGGAGTCCCCTGCTGTGTAATAGTTGGCTGGTTCAATGGCAATCAGCTGATGGTGGATCTTGTAGCACATTACAAGGGATTGTTTCCATCGTCTTTGCTGGAGGGATTCCCATTGAAGACTGTTTAGCAGGTTTGTTACACAGCCTGGGGAGTTGTCCTGGTAACAGTTATAGGCAAATCGAGCTGCCCGCCTTTGTACTTGCTCTATGTCTCTTGTGGTGGTAATCTGGTGTGGGTCCCATACTGGGGAAGCATGCTCCAAAACAGGTCGTACTAGAGTGGTGTAGGCTGTTGCTTTGGTTTTGGTAGTGCATCTTCCCAGATTTCTCCTGAGGAAGCCAAGGGTCTTAGAGGCTTTCCCTATTGTCTGGTTGATGTGTTTCGTCCAGGTCAGGTCTTTGTTGATGATGACTCCAAGGTATTTCCCACTATCAACTACATCAGGAGTGTGTCCGTGCAATGTGTATGACATCTGGTGGAACTGACGTTTGCCAGGAACTCTGATTACAATGCATTTTTCAGGATGGAAACACATTTGTCATTTTCTCTCCCATTCTTCTAGTGATGCTAGGTCGTTTTGTAGGTCTACTGCATCTTGGATCTTTCTGATGCGACGGAATAGTAGACAATCATCTGCAAAAAGTCTGGCACTTGAAGATGTTGCTTCAGGTAAGTCATTTATGTATGCCAGGAACAATAGCGGACCCATCACGGTACCTTGAGGAACTCCGGAGACAACGTCAAGTAGATCTGACTTGTGGTTCTCAAGTATTACGGACTGAGTTCTGTTGGTCAGGAATTGCTTGATCCATTCAAGGGTATTCTGTCGTACTCCGTAGAATTCCATTTTATGCCATAGCCTGTCATGTGGGACCTTGTCGAAAGCTTTGGCGAAATCTAGCAATATGATGTTTGTCTGATCACCCTCTTCCATGTTTCGTGTGATGTCATCAATAGTAATAAGTAACTGGGATTCGCAAGATCGTTTGACTCTGAATCCATGCTGCTCATCACAAAGGACCTGGTGGCGATCGAAGTGGTCCATGATGGAACTATGGACAATGTGCTCCAATAGTTTGCATGCGATTGAAGTCAGTGACACTGGTCGGTAATTGGATGCCATATGTTTCGCTCCTTTCTTGAAGACTGGGGCAAGGTTGGCTTTCTTCCAGTCGTCTGGTACCAATCCGCGGTCTAATGAGATCTGGTGCAGTTTAGTTAGATAAGGTGCCAAGTGGTCAGCCATGTTCTTAAGTATGTATGCTGGGATTTCATCAGGACAGGTAGCTTTGAATGGTCTCAGTCCTCTTAGTAATTTTACTACATCTTGGTTGTTGACTTGAATCTTCATCATTGATGGGTAGGGGCTTGGGCTTTTGTCTGGCATGTTTGTATAATCTTCCTTAGTATAAACTGAATGGAACTGCTTATTTAGGATGTCTGCCTTAGATACTGTGTCACTGTGTAGGTAACCATCTTTGATCTTTAGAGATGTTATTCCCGAAGATACCTGTTTGCGGCTTTTGATATAGGACCAAAATCGCTTTGGGTTCTTATGTAAATCTTCACTTATTATGTCCTGCATGAATTTGGTGTCTGCTTGTCTGGATTTTCTTTGTAGGTTTGCCTTGAGTTTCTTATATCTCTTCCAGTCTTTTGTAGCTTTTGTACATTTGGCCTTTGTGTAAGCCCTCTGCTTCTGTTTGCACAGGCGACGCAGACGTGTGTTCATCCAAGGGTGACTATGGCGAGCAAGAGTTCTTTTTGTTGGTACATGTTTGTTATAAGTTGTTTAATTGATGACCACATGGAGTTAATATCTTTGAATTCTGTTGTGTTGAATTTGCTGAATTCTGTATCTAATTGTTTTCCCATGTTCTCTAAATCCGCTTTGTTCCAAATGAATATCTTTCTTCTAGTTGGTCTTGGTTTGTATGCATTTGTTGATATGTCGACCATCAAGATGTCATGGTCGCTGTTTCCAATTGGTGGTAGAGTTTTACATCTTTCAACATGTCCAGGATTGCTAGTGAATAGGAGGTCTAATATGTTGTTTTCTCGAGTTGGATGGTCATTTACTTGTTGTATTGAAAGGTCTGCTGACATGTGGAGGAAAGCTTTACTGATGGTTTTAGGGACTTGGTTTCCAGTTACATCATTCATTTTCCAGTTTATATCTGGCAAGTGGAAGTCGCCTCCAAGTAGAAAAATGTGGTTTTTGTTTTTGCTCTTGAGGTTCTGTATTTCTGTGATGGTTCTCTCGACGTATTCAATGTCTTGTTTATTAGGAGGTCTATAGTAGCTGGTGATCATGAGTTGCTTATTTCCAAGTTTAATGCTACCAGTTATCATCTCTGCCTCTTTACTGACATTCACTTGTGTCAATCCATATTCAGATTTCGATGCAATTAGTACCCCTCCATGTGCGTCGCCTTCTGGTGGACAATGGCGAATGAACTCAGTGGCGATCAGAAGGGATATTTGTTTTATTATTGATTTTTCGTTGGAGTTGAACGGGAGAATAATTCGAGTGACTGAAACAGTTTTTATGTTACAAATTGTTGGAAATGCAGATATTTTGATTTTGAAAACACCACGAAAGTTTACGTAATACTATTGTTAATACCAGTGATCACGAGTGACATGAATGGTCAGTAATCTAATATGTTTAAGGGCGAAGTCTATATCCAACATTTGGCTGTCTTAAAAGAGAGGCATGAGAGGCGAATGGTATGCCTCCTAAAATTGAATAGCTAGAAGAAATGTTTCCATAGTACACGTATGCCCCCGCCTAACAGGAAGTTGATGCCTAAAGGGGGGATAAAAAACGATGCGGGAGGAAAGGTTTCTGAAGGGGCTTAGGGGTTATTGAATGTTCCTATGCATGTATGTTGCAATGTCTGAAAATCGTTTTCTGAGGTTTTTACCATTTAGATTTTTTCGAGTTTCTCATAGTATGAAGTGTCAAAACATGATGGGGCGACCATTTGTTTTTGAGAAGGGGGCTTGAAATATTTTGACCCAGAATTAGTTGACTCTTTTGTCGAAAATAAAAATTCTGATATATATCAAAGTCATTTGCTCAGATTTACATATTTTTTGTCACAATGTGAGTGTGCAAGATAAAGGGTAAGAACAGGTCCAGCAGATATCAAGTAGGTCCACTGAATGTATTTTTGCAGGACCTAGTATCGACATAATGTCAACAAAAATGTTATTATATATAGTTAAGGGTTTTGGGCTTATCAAAAGGAGAATGAGGGTCAAACGAAAGCTGCTTGCCATAAAAAGAAAAAACTTACCTGTCATCAGGGAATTTTTTTTATAATTCCCTGCTGTCATGCTTGTCTTGTCAGAATCTTTTCATGTTTTTGAATCGCGGATAGCATGTAGATGTAACAGATTCCCTAGCCGAAGACGAAGGCGAGCTGCTCTTTCTATTTGACACCAGCTCACACAAAGTATTCAGAGGAGAATCATCCTTTCAGGAGAAATGCATGGACTTTCATGAAATTCATCCCAGTGTTGCATACGACCTGGCACATGTATGTATTTCATGATCAGTACACACTAACAAATGACGTACTACACATAACGCTTTGTGTAGATATTATAAGTTTTCTTTTAGAATTTTCATTTGAGTTTATTTGAATTTTTCAGAATATAAACAATAAGAGATTTCAGGATTTCTCATTGAAATAAATTTTATTGCGATTTTAAATACTATTTTGTTCAATATTTTTTCACTTCCGGTGAAAAGATATTTGGTTATGAATACAATAGTCACGTGACGAAAATTCGCATAGCCTATAGTTAAAAGGGCTTCGCCCTTTATAATTAGAACTGTGACGAAGATTGGTCAGTTGTGACGTATGCTTGTTGTGACGTATAGCTGTTTGTAGAGGGCGCAAGTGGAATGTAAACAGGAACTATTTGGTACATACGATTTAAGATAAGGTAATTAGTAAATAAATTAGATAAGCACACACAGAGACAATGAAAATGATGATTATAGGCAGCTCTCATATTTCTCGTTTAAACAAGTTCATGGAATCTGATTTCGATTTGAATTTACAACATCATACAATAAAAATAAAGGGTTACAGTGGAGGAAAAGTAAACACGTTATACAGATCATTAGTCGAGATACATGAATTTAATCCGGACACTATTATTTTACAAATGATATGGGTAATGACATTGGGGACATACACACATCAGTTGAAAATGTTGTCTTGTCCATCGAGTGCCTGTATGATGTCTTAATGTCTATAAATGTCAAGCTTGTAGTAGTAGGCTTGTTATTTGATAGAAGTCAGGTGATGATGCGAAGGGGTTTGTCCGTGAATGAGTACAATGCTAGAGTTGACAGTTTAAGTTTGTTGTTATATGATATGTCATTACGACTGCATCATATGTCATTTTGGATACACAGAGGCCTTCAATATCAAAATCTTAGGATTTTAGATAAAGATGGTGTCCATTTGAATAGGGAGGGAAATCATCGTTTAGCAACCAGCATAAGAGGAATAGTTTTGTACACTGAAAGAATAATATGGGTAAATTATTTATGTACAAATTGAAGTAAATCTTTACAGTGTATTAATGGCTGTTTTTGATTTCAGATGTTGAAGAAGCACCTAGTTGTAACAGTCATTAATTGTTATAAATATAAACCCGTCTAATAGACATACATATTATACACTACAGGAGAAAATTAATTAGGGTATGAGATGTGTAAAGGTCATAATTTAGGATGCATGCCTTATACAAACATATTTAAAATGTACATGTGGCCGTGATTAGCTACTTGTACCATGTATCTGTTAATACGTCATCATGCATACGTTGTGTTACTTGAACAACACAATTTGTTATATTACCTCAGAATCAAATGATTACCTATTTAATTTTCAATTGCATATAATGCTTAATTGTAAGTTAGTTGTAATGAAAATGATACAAGGCATACATGGTACCAAAAAAGTATATTTTGCATACGTGGTGCTTGAAATTATGCATATGTTGCACAATTGTAACAATATAACTCTATAACTAAATACATGTACATGTTTTACGTTGTGGCTATTAAGAATTGCAGTGCCCGTGATACTGGAAAGTTACTGTTTATAGAAAATTAGAAATATAGATATGTATATATAATGCATACGTTGTGTTTATCAAAGATCTGCATATATTGAAGCATACGTTGTGCTTGCAGATGTTGTGCTTACCAAAAACCTGCATATATAAAAGCATACATTGTGCTTTATTAAAAATCTGCACATGTTGAAGCATACGTTGTGCTTGCAGATGTTATGTTTATCAAAAACCTGCATATATTAAAGCATACGTTGTGTTTATTAAAAATCTGCACAGATTGAAGCATACGTTGTGCTTGCATGCGTTGTGCTATGAATAATCTGCGTATATTATACACATTATTGGGAGAGGTCACTATTTATTTTGTAGGATGCCATCTATTAGACCACAACAGGAACGTCGTTCCAGCAGGATTAAGGAGAGAAACAATGTTGTTCAGGCTGCTGAAGGTACTACCCAGACAAACAATGCCGTTGTCGTTGCAGACAATAATGCCAATAATGAATCGAACATGCTAACCGCCGTGTCAGTTCTGACGCAGTGTGTACATACCATGCAGAAGCAGATGTCGGAGGTTGCTACAGCTCTGATGAACTTGAATAAACCATTGACAATGCAAGAAGGGCCACCGTTATTATCCAGGGACCCAAACCACTGTCGTGTACCTGATACGGAATGGTCATTTCAAGATGGCGGATTGTGCATCGTCAAAAAGGTAGGTGTGAAGATGTTGACTATTATCGTTCTTTATAGCTTATCTTACTATCTATGAGTTACACGTTTAGATAGGGCAGTCTTTTTTCTACTTCACCATTATGTCAGTAAAGCTCGATCCTTTTGTTTTTATCGTAAACTGCCTTCGCTATTTGATCAATGCAGCGACAAAGATATCGAGGCGTAGAATCCAATTTATTTCACCAATTCCTACCGCCTAGTGACTTTTTATATTAATATGTAGATGCCAAAGTTAATCAAACATGTGAATTGTCCAACAAATGTCATTTCAGCCTTTGACAAGCCTTGTATCCCTCTTAAAACGTCTATGAAAACTTTGTTTATGTCACGGAACGGTCACGACAAAAACATGACAAAAATGTATGGGAATGGTCTCATGTTTTGGGTGTAGGAATGGACTTTCAAGCAAAGGAATTGTCTTTTTTTGCTTAGGAATGGTCTGATTGAACATATCGGATGTAAAGAGGGAGCAATGGCTTTGTCGTTCATCCAGTGTTCACACTCGCATAAAATCTTAATTTTCTTGTCTTACTACATTCACTGTTATGTATTTCAATTGGTTTGTCAATATGACGACATACCACTCGCTTCTCTGATATACTGTAAGCGTCCTTTCTTTCCGATGTGTAGAATGTCCGGGAACGTAAATAACCTAGTGTATTTCTACCTTGCAGTATGCACTAGTGTGTTTATTCCGTCAGAAGAAATACACTAGTGTATTTCTGTCAATACACTAGTGTATTTCTGTCGTGGAATTCCTACCCTAGTTCGTCTCAAGTGATATTTTCTTCGTATGGTAATCTAGCAAAACTCTTCAACTACAGGCAGTTATGTATTGATTTTTTTTAAATTGTTGGTGCTTAGCGCCACTTTCAACAATATTTCAGCTATATCATGGTGACCAGTTTTAGTGGTGGAGGAAGTCGGAGTACCCGGAAAGAACCATCGACCATGGGCAAGCAACTATTAAACTTGTATCACTTGCGGCTGCGAGTCGAGTGCACCCTTTTTTTGTAATTTACAAAGCCAGGTTCGTATTGGTGATAGGCTTGTATGAGTTGTTATATCCAACGACCTAACTCATTGAGCCACCCGGACCCCGGCAGTTATGTATAATACATCACCATTTCAGTACACACCACGATTTTATTTGAACCGATGTTCTCAACTTTTATTATTATTTTTTTCTTCTTTTCTTTTACTTTTTGGATCTTCGGTTTTCTTACCTAAGTCTAGACCACTGTTAGATTTATGTATTAGTTTTTTCGTACATAGGTGCTTCAGTTCACATATATTATTTTAATTTTCCTGTGTTTAAAATCAGTACATGTATTTACTTCATGAAAACAAAAATATACGAGGTTATATCGTGTATTTCTCATTTTTACAGGTTTACTGTGATGGATACATCTTTCCACGTCTCAGAGAATGATTTTATATGCTAGGACTGTGGAAAATGTCTGAAAAGTAGAAGTGGTCTCAGACGACATCGCCTGAGACAACATTTAAAACAAGAGATGAAATTTAAATGTACCACTGATTCTTGCACAACAGCATTTTGTGAAAAGGTGAACAAAAACGTATCACATGTGATTACTGTAACCACAAACTGTCAGGGAATATCACAGAGCTCATGAGGCAGAGATTCTTCCACATGTTCGGAGAGGATTATATCTTCAGGACTACTCACATTTTTCTCTGGATCAAATGACTATAATTGTAATTGTTTACCAATTGATAATAAAGATATAAAGAGTTGATTTCATAAAATTTATTTAAATAACAATGAATATTTCTTTTAACAAAAATATTTTTATGTAAAAAAATGACTCCCTGTCAATATCACAAAGTATGAACCATTACAATATGTGTACAATTGCTGAAAGAATTTACCCACATTAGTGTTAAATTCAAAAGATCTAAATTTTAATGTTTCATCCCGATAATTGTGGCAGCAGTGGTCCACTATGGCTTGATGATTGGAAGTATCAAATTGGCAGTAGTAACACTTGTACCTATAGATAAAAGAAACATTGCATAATAAAATGGAAAAGATTATAACAATTTAATAGCAAATAAGGCATTTCGGGTATTTTAAGGCAAGATTGATCATATGAAATAAGAAGATTTACATTAAAGACCACAAACGGAAATGAACTTCAATAATATTATTAATAAGCATATCGTATATGATGGAGACCATTCCTAAACAAAAAAGACCATTCCTTTGCTTGAAAGTCCATTCCTACACCCAAAACATGAGACCATTCCCATACATTTTTGTCATGTTTTTGTCGTGACCGTTCCGTGACATAAACAAAGTTTTCATAGACGTTTTAAGAGGGATACAAGGCTTGCCAAAGGCTGAAATGACATTTGTTGGACAATTCACATGTTTGAATAATTTTGGCATCAACATATTAATATAAAAAGTCACTAGGCGGTAGGAATTGGTGAAATAAATTGGATTCTACGCTTCGATATCTTTGTCGCTGCATTGATCAACTAGCGAAGGCAGTTTACGATAAAAACAAAAGGATCGAGCTTTACTGACATAATGGTGAAGTAGAAAAAAGACTGCCCTATCTAAACGTGTAACTCATAGACACTAAGATAAGCTATAAAGAACGATAATAGTCAACATCTTCACACCTACCTTTTTGACGATGTACAATCCGCCATTTTGAAATGACCATTCCGTATCGGGTACACGACAGTGCAAATGTATCAATAGGAACAGTACAAGTGCCAGATTCGCTTCCAGATATCTCAGATATGGAGCACTCTCAAAACATGATACATGTAGCACAGTCCGCAGATTGTACAATTGTAAATAATGATATAATGTATGAAAGTTTGGAGAAATATAATTTACACCATGCATTGCCCTTGGGTGCTGCAGTTTCAGACTCCTTGAAAAAGAAAATCTGGGACGATGACTACATTGAATTTACTGCTCTTCTACCAGAAGACCCAGATAAGAAAAAGAGTAAGGCTATGCCTGTTTATTTGGAAAGCATTCAAAACCCTGGGTGTCCAAGAGACCCCTAAATCTTTAAAATTTTTAGATGAGTGGGTATCAGCTTTTTCAGTCAACATGGCCATTTACACTGAAAAATTTAAGGGGGCAACGGCAGGAATATTGAAATACATGGATGTAATAAGGGAATTGGCAAGAAATAATGGGGATTGGAAAGGTTACGATCAAAAATTTCGAAAAATGAAAATGCAACAGAAACTGGGATGGGGGGTGTCTCATCAGGAAATGTATTTTAAGGCTTTGTGTGGTGTAAAAGAATCTTATGACGAAGCTAGTAAAAGCAGTGTTAATAGTATGAAACTTCCAATTGTAAATGTTCCTGCAGGGTATTGAATAGGTTACCACATAGGAAAACTGTGTTTGGTCCCATGCAAATACAGTCATAGCTGTTACATATGCAACCAATTTCATCCTGCAACAAAGTGTTGGTATGCAAGGGGTTCCTTTTCAGATGCTCAAATGCAAGTAAACCAACCATTTACATATCAAACACAGGAATTCAACAATTTTCATCCCTCAAGGAATCAATTTCCTTGACACAGATCAAATCTACCCAGACCGCCAAGGTTTCAAGTGTGTATTATAGGCAACCCACCAGCATTCAGATTTAAAACTCCCAACACCCATACACTCAGAAATTTTATTTAAATATTTACAGGGTTATGATGAGGAAAATAAAGATTATGTGGTTTCTGGTTTTAAACAAGGGTTTACTGTATCATGTGACGAATTTCAAACTAATTTAACATGTCATAATTTGCCTTCAGCCGTAGCCAGATCTGAGATTGTTTTAGACAAGATTGCAAAAGAGTTATTGAGGGGTCGTATTGCAGGACCTTTCTATGACCATCCGTTTCCAAATTTTCACATTTCTCCATTGGGTTTGTGCCCAAAGAAGGACCCCAACAAATTTCGCATGACACATCACTTATCTTACCCTAAAGGATTATCAGTTAATGATTTTATTCCCCCTGAATTTACTTCAGTCCAATATACAAAGGTCCAAGATGCCTGCTATCTTGTAAAGTGTGATATTGAAATGGCATACAGAAATTTACCCCTTAGTCCGTCTGACTATCATCTATTTTGGTTTTAAGTGGAAAAATCTATTCTATTATGACAAATGCCTGGCAATGGGGTATTCATCTGCATGCCAAATCTTTGAGCGATTTAGCACTGCTCTAGAATGGATTGGGAAAATTGTGTATGCCAGAAGGACTTATATTTCACATTTTGGATGATTTTCTAATCATAGCGCAAACCGAACAACTATGCAAAACCTATTTAGAAATATTTTTAGAGATTTGTAGCAAAATAGCTCCTAAAAAAACAGTCGGTCCAAGTACTTTGTTAACTTTTCTGGGTATTGAACTAGATACTGTTAGGCAAGAATCCTGCTTACCCCTGGAAAAAATACAAAAATGCCTGAGTATGGTTGATATGTTTTTGCGTAGGAAGACGGTAACCCTAGAAGAAATACAATGCCTCTGTGGACTGTTAAATTTTGCTTGTCAGGTAGTACTTCCAGGGTGGGCATTTCTTCGTCGATTGTTTGAATTAACGAGAGGTCTGGAGAAACCACATCATCATGTAAAATTAACGAGAGGTCTGGAGAAACCACATCATCATGTAAAATTAACGAGAGGTCTGGAGAAACCACATCATCATGTAAAATTAACGAGGTCTGGAGAAACCACATCATCATGTAAAATTAACGAGAGGTCTGGAGAAACCACATCATCATGTAAAATTAACGAGAGGTCTGGAGAAACCACATCATCATGTAAAATTAACGAGAGGTCTGGAGAAACCACATCATCATGTAAAATTAACGAGAGGTCTGGAGAAACCACATCATCATGTAAAATTAACGAGAGGTCTGGAGAAACCACATCATCATGTAAAATTAACGAGAGGTCTGGAGAAACCACATCATCATGTAAAATTAACGAGAGGTCTGGAGAAACCACATCATCATGTAAAATTAACGAGGTCTGGAGAAACCACATCATCATGTAAAATTAACGAGAGGTCTGGAGAAACCACATCATCATGTAAAATTAACGAGAGGTCTGGAGAAACCACATCATCATGTAAAATTAACGAGAGGTCTGGAGAAACCACATCATCATGTAAAATTAACGAGAGATCTGGAGAAACCACATCATCATGTAAAATTAAACGGGGTTGTAAAGACGATTTATTGGTATTGAAGGAATTTTTGCATACTTTTAATGGGAAATACTTTTTCTTAGGGGAAACATTTTTGGATAATGAAACTATTCAACTTTATACTGATGCCTCAGGTAGTCACGGTTATGGAGCAGTATTTGGTAAATCCTGGTTTTACGGAACATGGGATGCCGAATGGAGGGACATTAACATTATTGTTAAGGAGCTTTATCCGATAGTTTTGGCTGTGGAAGTATGGGGAAAAAGAATGGCAAATAGCTGTATATGTTTTCAGTGTGATAATGAAGCCTTGGTTTATGTGAATAAACAAAGTAGTAAAGAGAGTAACATTATTTTTTTAATTAGGAAATTAGTTTTGTTGAGTTTGAATTTTAACATTCTGTATAAATCTGAACATATACCTGGCAAGAAGAATGTTTTAAGTGATGCACTTTCACATTTACAGATTCAGAAATGTTTACACATGATTCCAGAAGCAGAAAAAGTGCCGACTTCAGTACCATTACTACCACAGCTACCGAATTGAATAACACAGTAGGCCGGTTAATGGGGGCTTCATTGGCAGCAGACACGAGAAAAATGTATGACAGAATATGGATAGATTTCAAAGTGTTTTGTTCACATGTGTTGACAATATCTGATGCCCAGTTACCAGTGTCCATATCAACTTGATCGTTATACTAAGCATATCTTCATGAAACAGGTTTTGCTGCCTCTACGCTATGCTCATATAATTCTGCTATTGGGTATTTGCATAAACTGGGAAATTACCCTGATCCATCAAATTCGTTCT
The DNA here is from genome assembly GCA_963383655.1 of Bathymodiolus septemdierum. NCBI lineage: Eukaryota > Metazoa > Mollusca > Bivalvia > Mytilida > Modiolidae > Bathymodiolus > Bathymodiolus septemdierum. Next base: position 81,930,870 of record OY726520.1, read on the forward strand.
TTATTTTAAAGTTACTAAAGGGGCAAAACTTACATGTCCCTCAGTGGATTGTACACTTCCTATTACCCTTTCAGTTTTAAGCAAACTTACATGTCCCTCAGTGGATTGTACACTTCCTATTACCCTTTCAGTTTTAAGCAAACTTACATGTCCCTCAGTGGATTGTACACTTCCTATTACCCTTTCAGTTTTAAGCAAACTTACATGTCCCTCAGTAGATTGTACACTTCCTATTACCCTTTCAGTTTTAAGCAAACTTACATGTCCCTCAGTGGATTGTACACTTCCTATTACCCTTTCAGTTTTAAGCAAACTAGTTCTTGCAGTAGATCATGCATGCAGTTCAGATTATCATAGGTTAATATACAAAGCTATGTTTTAATAGCATGTTATGGGTTTTTGCGCGTTGGAGAATTTACAATTGTATCTACGAAAAAAGAAAGTCATTGTTTACAAATACATGTACATGTATCTGACATTGGATGGTCGTTGAATGGTTTTGTAATTAAATTTAGGTCTTACAAACATTCAGTTCCAGGTGTTGTGGAACAAATTTCTATAAGTCCCCAACCGGGTAACGCTTGTCAGGTTTATCATCTCCAAAAGTTTCTGGCTGTAAGGGGTGCACAAAAAGGATGTTTGTTTATCAACCCTAGTGGAACTCCAGTAGCAAGATCTCAGTTTACAGAGGCACTACATGAGGCTTTATCCTTTGTTGGTCTCTCTCCGATGAAATATAAAGGTCACAGTTTTCGAATAGGGGTGGAAACTTGGGCAATACAATTGGGAAAGAGTGATGCTCAGATAAGAAGTTCAGGGCGCTGGCACTCAAATGCTTTTTGAAATATATTCGCCCTGACAATTCTTGCTAAAATACAGTACATAATACTTTGTAGGACAATTAATCTATGACGAGCAGGAGCAGTCATAATTTATGTGTAAGATTACGTATTGAAATACATTTACCCATGTGAATTTCAATTATTAATTGTTTATGACGAGCAGGAGCAGTCATAAAATTGCTTTGTTATATTTCTTGGTTATTGTGGTTCCTTTTAAATGTGGGGGTGGTGGTCAGGTAATGATCATATGGCCCATGTTGTTACCCACCCTTGCCTGATGTAGCTCATATTGTAAATAGTTATATAAAAAGGAAATTAAATGGCCACAATAGGTGGCCCAGAAAATTCCAGTCATAGTTAAGTTGTATATATTTATAAGCCAGTAAGCATGCGAGGCAAACGGAGCAAGCTGCAGATGAAATTAATTATGTTTGGGTCTGTTGTCGTACACATAAGGGTAGTTTTTGGAATAGATTTGTATAGACAGAGAGCATCAAAGTGGGTTATTATCTAGAATAACATGATTTATGCGAACTATTAATTTTCGTTCGCTATTAACGATAAAAGGGACTCCCCCTTTTTGTACGGATTCTCATGCTCATGAATAATTAATTAGGCCTCGGGTTGGACGTGCAGTCACGTGACAGATTAATATCAGAGGGACGCTGAGGAAAGAAAATACATTTGAATCACATATTAAGAAAACTATTTTGTTCCAGTTGTTCGAGGATTTTAATATCCACCCAAAAAATCTCCTCCACCACCCATGCTGGAAAAAGATACTGTTTGTCAGAATATTTTTATAGTCTGAATTTTTAATCGGTGAAATTCATGTTAATTGTAATTTTTGTAACGGGTCTGATTGTTTTTGTTGCTTAATGCTTACTAAATGCATCAGATTTAATTGAATACACGATTTTGTATACTCCTGCATATAAACTGATCATATGTTGTGCAAGAAAAGAAATGTGCTTATATTGACTTAGATAGATTGTTTTTGTTTAAATCATAGTGGGCCCATGTTGTTACCCATCTTTGCCTCGTGATGTAACTCATATTGTAAATAGTTGTATACAAAGGAAATTAAATGGCCACAATAGGTGGCCCAGAAAATTCCAGTCATAGTTAAGTTGTATATATGCATAAGCCAGTAAGCATGCGAGGCAAACGGAGCAAGCTGCAGATGAAATTTATTATGTTTGGGTCTGTTTTCGTACACATAAGGGTAGTTTTTGGAATAGGTTTGTATAGACAGAAAGCATAAAGCAATCTATTTATGTTCTATTTCACATGTTCATCCGAACATAAAACATTTCTTTTCTTTACTGGGCTAAATAACAAAGACAAATATACAAAAATATACTTTTGGGACGGCAAGCTTACAAAAAACAGTCGAGTAGAAAGGTGAAAGGATATTATAATCCCAGATTTTTTTTACGGATAGTTTAACGGTTAAGCTGTCCTGTACATAACCGTCCTTTGCGTTTTCCGAACGCCAACGACCATGAGCTTTAGATAATCTATCAGAAACAATGTTGTTTGCAGCTTGTGTAGATCCTCCACTTCTTAAGCTATGCAACCCAAACATACTTTTATCACATCGAATCGAACCCAAAGTTTTCAAGAGAAGTTCTCTTGCCCGAGTATAAGATAATGGTTTGTTTATTCCAATAAGCGTGTTTTTATTTAAATTTTCATTAAATTGTAGAGAACGGAAACTGTATTCGTCGCTGTTAGCTCTCAAATCAGCAATCTTACAATAATGTGCCAGTAACTTGACAGGACAAGTATCAGTATTTGCTTTTGCTATAGTAACTGTATTACCGAATATAAGAGTACGAACTTGCAAAGAGATCTCGAATTAAACAAGTCGAGTGTACCTTTATGAAAAATTAAATAATTTAACGATGACATCAACTGTTCTTTCTTTTTTATAGGTTTCGTCAAAATTCTTTTTCCTCCTTCCAAAGCACATGGATCTTCAAATAAAAATATGGTATGATACCATTTTACTGCATAAAAAATTGAATTAAGAACTGCGACAGTAACACCCGTTTGAATCAAACTAGTCAAATACATAGAAACTGTAGAAGGTAAGGCAAGCAAGTGACTTAGCTTAAATTGTAAACACCATGACTTCAACTTATTAAAGTGAATATCATATTTCTTGATAGTTCCATTCGACTTGCTCTTTTTTACTATGTCCATGACTCCAAAGGCTGTATCTTGCAATCCAAGGACCCTTGATAAATTATGAATTTCCCTCCACTAAGGCTTTAAAGTCGCCTGTAAAAAAAATATTATAATTTGCAAACCCAATATATTGCACATAATGAAAAACATGTTGAACGTTAGTGATAAATAATCTCGGAGCATGCAGGATTGATGGCAAAATCTCACAATTATATAAATTATAATAGCGGTACAAATCGCTTGAAAAAAAGAAAATATCTACATAATACGAAAATAGCCATCACACAACATAGCGGCAACGTCCGCATCATTCAATATCTGGCATCTAAATGCAACACTAATAAATTTGAAATAAACTTGTTTTCAGAAAATACAGAATTATTAGCTGAACCTCTTACAAAAAATCTAGATAGAGTCTCGTACTCTTTATAATCTTTTACAATACTAATCAAATCTAAATTTTCAGGACAAACCATCATAGGCCAAATTATAGCCGATTTCCACCTGGGTACGACTAACTCTGCTTAACATAGCTGAATATGTTTTATCGTATGAGCGATCAAAGATACATGCGGCACAAGTCAACAGTTATATACAAACCAATGAAATGTAAATGATCAATACCACTTAACAATGGATCTAAGAGTTAAATATATGTATCTTTTTGTTACAATTCCACATATTTTTCAAACAAAATTCAAAAAGGTAAAACATGCTACTCCGAGGAACAAGTGATCAGTATGCTGGAGTTCCTCATCGATAACATATTTGTCTCCTTTGGAGGGACACTGTTTCAGCAGGTCGTAGGCATACCAATGGGTACGAATTGGGCCCCTCTTCTAGCCTATTTATTTTTATACTCATATGAGTCGGAGTTTCTTCAAAAGCTTGTAAAAGATAAGAAGATTCATCAGATTAGAGCCTTTAATTTCACATACAGGTATATTGATGACGTTTTATCAATCAATAATTCTAGATTTGCAGAATTTCTTCCATTGATATATCCTCCAGAGCTGGAAGTTAAAGAGACCACAGATACAGCTTCGTCCGCATCATATTTGGACTTATACCTCGAATTTGACGACAGTGGTCAACTCAGTACTAAAATTTATGATAAACGGGACAGCTTCTCCTGCATATGGTGTTTACATCTCGCAATTGATTCGCTATGCAAGGGCCAGTAGCAATTATTCTGATTTCCTGAAACGTCATCTTCATCTGAGAAACAGGCTACTGGACCAGGGCTATGAAAAGATTTGCCTTATCCGATCTCTTAAAAAGTTTATATTCCGATACCAAGATCTTGTCGAAATATATTCCGTCTCTGCAGAGACGATAATAAGCGATGCATTTTCAGATAGTGAAAATGTATAAAGATAAGAAAGTCAACAAAAATGTCAAAAATAACTTTTTTCCAGTGTGTGACGTAAAAGTGTTTTTGACATTTACTTCACTGAATTTGGTGCTGCTTTGACAACTATTTTACCTATTTTGTTCCAGTATTGTTATAAATAATGTTATGATGACAGTCGGAACCTTTGAGCCGTAATGAAAGCAGGAGGTTTGGTGCTTTAAAATCTGATTCAACCCACCATTTCTTTAGAAATGCCTGTACCAAGTCAGGGTCATTACGGTTTTCACAGTTTCCCGGTTGTTGACTGATTTTGTCTGTTTATATACTCATGAGTTTTGACTTTCCCTTTGTAAGATTGTTCGGAGTTCGGTAATTTTGTTATTACTCTTATTTACTATAACCATGCCCAATGTCACTGCTGGTGGATTTTGTTTTCCCCGAGGTCATTGCAACTTGGTAGATTTACTTAAGCATTTATGAATACCGAAATTAAGGACAACATACCGGCTAGGACGTCACCCGGGTTAACAAGGTCCTCATTTGCTACTACACGGAACAGGGTAGCAAATGATGTATGCATTCCACGGTAAATCCTACGGGATACCCCCAATTTATCTTACGTTCAGCCAGAGGGTAATTATTACATCAAAACTTCAGATTCGTATCAAATTTTAAAATCTTGTTCTATTAATATTTCGGACTGTCTTAAATCTCCAGGTACTTGTGACTCTTCTCCATGCATTACTACTTGCAAAATAAAAACTGACAAAAATAATACTTGTAAAACATGCGGCATGCTAATAACTTCTCCTGAATTTACAAGTAATTTAACTGGAAAAACTTACTACACCAAATCGTTTGACCCTCTGGACTGTTCTACTAAAAATGTCATTTACAGCATAGAATGTACACTCTCTGGACTTTTGTATGTTGGTGAAACTCGTCAAACATCGTGAAGTAGAATGAGCCAACATCGATATGATGCAAGAGATCCCAAATACAGGATTTTGTATAATCATTTCAATCAACCGGGTCATGACCGCTGTTTGACGATGAAAGTTCGAATCACCGAGAAGATTTACCATCATACAAACAGTCCTATACTTAGTACACCTTACCGTACCGATAGAGAGTTGTTTTGGATTAAAGAGTTAGGTATTGTAATGCCTTACGCTTGCAATGATAACATCAAAGGAGTGGGAAATTTCTCAAATCCTGGATGCAGCGAAATCAACGTGATGAGCCTTTTTAATACTATTCCAAGAACTAAACGTAGCCATGGTCATAAAAGAATTCAACATCCAAATGTTAAAAAATCCTCTAAACCAAGAACGTTACAATATACTTTTAATGATTTACTTTCTAATATACAGAAACCTCTTGGAATTCATCACATTCGTACAATCTTATTTTCACTACCTGTAAACTACCTCAAAGATCTTAGGGATTTTGGACTTGACAAAGGAGGCGTAGATCCTTTTTCTCCTAAGTACAGATTGTCTAGTAGTATATGTGACGTGACGTTCTTTCGTCTTTTCAAACCAGTTCGATCTGAATCTCTTCATGATAACAACAGAAAATTCCTCCATATTCCGTTTGCTAACAAAGGAATTGATGCTATTAACATCAGCAACATTTTTAATAGAAAAGAGGTCGTAAAAGAAATTCCACCATATTTCAAAAATCAATCTGTTCCCATTGTCTCCTATAGCTACACTAACAGCATTGGCCGTAAAATTCTCAGCTACAAAGAAACATTGCAAGATATTAATATAGAAGAGTACCTTATGAACCCTCTGACTTGTGACTGCTCCCACTCTCCTTTTCTATATACAACCCATCTGGACATGTAATCACTGGTGATCTGAATATCATTCAACATGAGAGTCTCCGATAGGTGATTTCTCATGGTCCTAAGTTCAGAGAACCTCAACACATCAATTGGAAACATAATTTCAAGATAATTATGGATGCTGTTGAAGATTACGCCAGAAGGTGGATAAAGAGAGAAGTAGACCAACATCCTGAGTTAGAGTCCTTGTCAGACTGGGTTAGAACAATTAGGTCTCTAGTACAAGGTCGGATTCACAAACTCAAAAATTGTGTTAATAGTCGACCTAAGTTTGTATTTAAAGACCAAGAAGCTGTTAAGTGTCTTTCCTCTCTTCATGACAAATATGTTATCGTTCCTGCGGACAAGGCTTCCAACAATATCGTGTTTGTATGTAAATCATATTACATTCGAATGCCTAATCAAGGAATATAGGCATAAATAACAACACCTCTAGTAATACCACATACAAACCAACTTCGTTCGACAAAGATGAAATCCTAGCTAACCACAGATCATTCATGACCTCTTTAAGCATTCCCTCTGGTAAAGAGTTTGAGGATTTACCCTATTTATATTGGATACCTAAACTCCATAAGACACCATACAAAGAAAGGTAGATAGCGGGATCATCAACTTGTTCGACGAAAGAATTGTCTATTCACCTGACAAAGATTCTGTATGCAGTAAAAGAGGGACAACAGAAATATTGTGAAACTGTTTACTCGCGTAGTGGCATAAATCACATGTGGATTTTGAAAAAACTCTAAAGATCTTTTGGATAACCTTAAATCAAAATCTTTCTCTCAGGTATCCTCCATCAAAACGTTTGATTTTTCAACTCTATATACCACCCTACCGCATGACAAATTAAAAACCTGCTTAAAAGAAACAATTCACAAAGCTTTCAGCTATAGAAACTATGGCTCAAAATTTGTTATGTTAGGCTACAATTCCACATATTTTTCAAACAAAATTCAAAAAGGTTAAACATGCTCCTCCGAGGAACAAGTGATCAGTATGCTGGAGTTCCTCATCGATAACATATTTGTCTCCTTTGGAGGAACACTGTTTCAGCAGGTCGTAGGCATACCAATGGGTACGAATTGGGCCCCTCTTCTAGCCTATTTATTTGTATACTCATATGAGTCGGAGTTTCTTCAAAAGCTTGTAAAAGATAAGAAGATTCATGAGGCTAGAGCCTTTTATTTCACATACAGATATATTGATGACGTTTTATCAATCAATAATTCTAGATTTGCAGAATTTCTTCCATTGATATATCCTCCAGAGCTGGAAGTTAAAGAGACCACAGATACAGCTTCGTCCGCATCATATTTGGACTTATACCTCGAATTTGACGACAGTTGTCAACTCAGTACTAAAATTTATGATAAACGGGACGACTTCAATTTTAAAATCATAAATTTTCCAAATATGTGCAGCAATATACCAGTTTCTCCTGTATATGGTGTTTATATCTCGCAATTGATTCGCTATGCAAGGGCCAATAGCAATTATTCTGATTTCCTGAAACGTCATCTCCATCTGAGAAACAGGCTACTGGACCAGGGCTATAAAAAGATTTGCCTTATCCGATCTCTTAAAAAGTTTATATTCCGATACCAAGATCTTGTCAAAATATATTCCGTCTCTGCAGAGACGATAATAAACGATGCATTTTCAGATAGTGAAAATGTATAAAGATAAGGAAGTCAACAAAAATGTCAAAAATATTTTTTTATCAATGTGTGACGTAAAAGTGTTTTTGACATTTACTTCACTGAATTTGGTGCTGCTTTGATAACTATTTTACCTATTTTGTTCCAGTATTGTTATAAATACTGTTATAGTGATAGCCGGAACCTTTGAGCCGTAATGAAATCGGGAGGTTTGGCGCTTTAAAATCTGATTCAACCCACCATTTCTTTAGAAATGCCTGTACCAAGTCAGGGTCATTACGGTTTTCACAGCTTTCCGGTTGTTGACTGATTTTGTCTGTTTATATACTTATGAGTTTTGACTTTCCCTTTGTAAGATTGTTATTACCCTTATTTACTATAACCATGCCCAATGTCACTGCTGGTAATACTTTATTCCAAAAGCAATACAGCTTATAGGTATATAAATACAAATTACAAACAATACATGATACATTATACACAATGCATAATTATAGCGGAGCATGATATAAATTTAGGAATTACGATTTTTTTTCAGCCACATGCAAATACTTTCCAAGATTGTTAAGTTCTTTAATATTTTGAACAGATAATAACTGTGTTAGTTTAAAAGCAGATGTATTGCTACAATAACAGGGTTTCATATATTTTCTACGAATTTCCACATATTTACTACACTCTAAAATAAAGTGATGCTCATCTTCTATATCATTATTGTTAATATATTGGTAAAAGGCAGTGGCGTATCTAGAGCATAGCATGCAAGGCACGTTCCCTGGGCGGCACTGAGTTTTTTTTTATTAACCTTTTAGCGCCTAATGTTATGAACGTCATAAAACAATTTTTAAAATACATTTCTTGAAGTAATTTCGCAAAAGCATTGTAATGCACAAGCATAAATATCTGGAGAAACTATTATTATTATATAAATGATACACAAACCAGTTCATATATGTTTTTATATAACTTGAAGATGGAGTCACGGTGTCTGTTCAATGTGTTGTAATTTGGGTTTAAACGTGTGTATAGCTGAGTGGGTGGGGGTGTGGGAAAACTCAAGGGCTACCCCAGGAAGCACACATTCTAGCTACTAATATTGTAATAACTTGTGTCCAATCCCATTTGCTACTTTTTTTGCAAATAAAATATGACTAATAGTGATGTGGAGTATCTTTGAATTCCATAATTAAATCTATTTTTAAAATCCATTTACATAGTTTGGGTATCAGAATAAATACAACATTTATAACTTCTTTACGAAATTGTTATGTACCTGTAACAACTGAAAAACTAAATACATAAAATATGCAATGGATTAAATTATAACACACTTATAACTACTATTATTTAATTTAGGTCAATTTACATGTCAAAACAATCTGATTTAAAATTAAATGCTTTTTTAAGATCCATTGTAGAGGTTGTAGACCTGAAGAATAAAGCACAATCTCAACATTCATCAACCGATCACTGTGTAGATAAACACGGTCTCTTTGTTGTAGTGTAAGAACATCTATGGTGTTCTTTGTTTTTATATAGATATATATTTTTTGCGGAATAAACCAAGTCAAGTTTAGGGATTGAAAACGTGATTGGACCGATAAATTAAAAACAAATATATTTATATATCAAAATGTCGAAGAAAGGAGGCAAGGTAAGGTTATAATGCTTTTTATTGTTATTCTATTTACTGAAAGAAATTCTGTCAGAATACATTCAATATTTCAACCAGAAGTAGAGAAAATGTATCATATCAAAGATCACTTAGGATAGGACATTAAAAAAAGTTTTGTATTTGTAAATGACATGCATAGCCAATTTTTAAAACAATATTTAGCAAACAAGAACTACCTTTTCAGTAGTCCTGTACAACTTATGATACAACTTAGGATACAACTTTGAAAGTCGTCAGTAGAAGAAATGATTGATATTATTATCAGTCGTATTTTTGCATGCGTATTTCCAATGAACCAATTTTGCTGGCAGAAAATTCATTTGAACATCCATTTGAATTTCACTAGAATGTCAAATTTCACTGTTATAGGAAAATTAATTGAGCAAAAATATCATTTAGAATCGAAGAAAATCACAAATTATGTGTTTTGATTTATAATTCATATTTTTGTTTCTTGGTTTTCGTCATTTTTGTACGATGCTACTTGACGTAGTTGACTGACATAATTTATGTGTAAAACTATGCAAATTTTGATAGTTTTCAGGAGATAACTTTAATGATATATTTCTGGCTATTCAATCAAGTTCGGTTTTGACTACGATTGAACAATTATTCCTTGATTGTCTAGTGAGCAAAATATCAATCTGATTAAAATCACATCTTGCACTTGCTCTCTTTTACTCAAATCAGATCTTGTAATGGGCTTCGTTCAGATCTCCAACTCCGCGACATATCAGTAAAGTGGAGCACGTGAGAGATGTGACTTTCATCAGATTGGCAAAAAGGGCGGTCTCTTTGTAAACTTGTTTAGATTGAGTGACAGGAAATAGTGGATAGGATCGAAAAACATGCCTTGTAACGAGTCAGGAACGACCACTCCTTGCAAACTGTTTCTCCTTAGGAACGAGTCAGGAACGACCACTTCTAACAAACTGTTTCTCCTTAGGAGATAGTCAGGAACGGTCCACCACTCCTAACAAACTGTTTTTCCTTAGGAGATAGTCAGGAACGACCACTTCTAACAAACTGTTTCTCCTTAGGAGATAGTCAGGAACGACCACTCCTAACAAACTGTTTCTTCTTAGGAACGAGTCAGGAACGACCACTTCTAACAAACTGTTTCTCCTTAGGAGATAGTCAGGAACGACCACTCCTAACAAACTGTTTCTCCTTAGAAGATAGTCAGGAACGACCACTCCTAACAAACTGTTTCTCCTTAGGAGATAGTCAGGAACGACCACTCCTAACAAACTGTTTCTCCTTAGAGGATAGTCAGGAACGACCACTCCTAACAAACTGTTTCTCCTGAGGAACGAGTCAGGAACGACCACTTCTAACAAACTGTTTCTCCTTAGGAGATAGTCAGGAACGACCACTCCTAACAAATTGTTTCTCCTTAGGAGATAGTCAGGAACGACCACTCCTAACAAACTGTTTCTCCTTATGAGATAGTCAGGAACGACCACTCCTAACAAACTGTTTCTCCTTAGGAACGAGTCAGGAACGACCACTCCAAACAAACTGTTTCTCCTTATGAGATAGTCAGGAACGACCACTCCTAACAAACTGTTTCTCCTTAGAGGATAGTCAGGAACGACCACTCCTAACAAACTGTTTCTCCTGAGGAACGAGTCAGGAACGACCACTTCTAACAAACTGTTTCTCCTTAGGAGATAGTCAGGAACGACCACTCCTAACAAACTGTTTCTCCTTAGGAGATAGTCAGGAACGACCACTCCTAACAAACTGTTTCTCCTTATGAGATAGTCAGGAACGACCACTCCTAACAAACTGTTTCTCCTTAGGAAAGAGTCAGGAACGACCACTCCAAACAAACTGTTTCTCCTTATGAGATAGTCAGGAACGACCACTCCTAACAAACTGTTTCTCCTTAGAGGATAGTCAGGAACGACCACTCCTAACAAACTGTTTCTCCTGAGGAACGAGTCAGGAACGACCACTTCTAACAAACTGTTTCTCCTTATGAGATAGTCAGGAACGACCACTCCTAACAAACTGTTTCTCCTTAGGAGATAGTCAGGAACGACCACTCCTAACAAACTGTTTCTCCTTATGAGATAGTCAGGAACGACCACTCTAACAAACTGTTTCTCCTTAGGAACGAGTCAGGAACGACCACTCCAAACAAACTGTTTCTCCTTATGAGATAGTCAGGAACGACCACTCCTAACAAACTGTTTCTCTTTGGGAACGAGTCAGTAACGACCACTTCTAACAAACTGTTTCTCCTTAGAAGATAGTCAGGAACGACCACTCCTAACAAGCTGTTTCTCCTTAGGAACGGGCGAGTCAGGAACGACCACTCCTAATAAAATGTTTCTCCTTAGGAGATGCTACAATATGCCTTAAATGCAAATATCGTATTATTCTACATATACCCTCGCCGTATGGTAAGGGCACTGGTGTTACTTCCCTTGCATAATATATAAATTTAGTACGTAACATATGAATATGCGTTATTTTGATTGGATGATTAGTGGGGCGGAAGGGGGCGGGGGTTGGGTGTAAAACCACTAATTCACCAATCAGAGCTTTTCAAAAAAAAGTTCCTTTCACTCTGTTGTATTGTGAAAACTACTGAATGGAATGGAATGATTAAAACTGATAATTGAAGTTAAATATATAGGGATTATTTTGAGCCCAAATTTGATGGACTTATCATTAGTTGTATTTTAATACCTCTATGGAGTCTTTGATGCATGACCTATAAATACTGATTTTTTTGGGAGATGACCGAACTATTTTTAGAGTAGGTGTTTTCCGTAGCCTGGCATTTCACTGCAAGATTTTAAACATTCCCTGATATGTTGACAGAACGTAGAGGAATCATGTACGTTTCAGAAAATATATGGTCTTGGAAAGGGTTAAACTTAAGATAAAATGGCCAGGTAGGCTCGAAAATACACAAATTTAGTAGAAAACCTAAAGGAAATTAAACTCCCTTGCCGTTCCTCTTCGATCCGCACACTTCTCTCCACTAGTATCCAGCGGAAGAATCATATTCGGAGGCGGATACGAAAACTGTCCGGAGTTTGTGTTTAACCTTGGCAACGAGTGACTATATCTAGCGATTTGAAACGATTTCCCGGTGGAACTATGTCAGTGGAATAGATGTTCCCACGTTATTTTTTTTCTTTTTTATATTTGATATTTTTTATAAATTTAGTACATATTATATGAAATTGCTTTATTTTTGAATGGATGATTAACGTTTAATTATTATTTTTGGACGATCTATGCTTTATCAGAATGAGATGTTAGGTACTAAGCAAATTATTGTCTTCTCTCTCGATAACAATTTTCCGATAGTGTTGCCTGGTGAGGTATAACGTAGGCTATATAGTGACGATGCTCTCGTTGTTGGCTCGGGAACTATACCTCACTAAACACTGACTATACTGAGGAAAACAGTTCCTCGTGATCAGGAGAAGACAATAACACACTAATACGACTACAACTAACTGACGTTGTATTCTGGATCTTAGATTTATTTATTGTATTTTACTTTCTGTCAAATCACTGTAATTAGTTTGCCCCTTGTAGGCCGTCTGTGGGTAATTAAACATATCTTCTCTAATCTTATCTTGTCTTCTACGAGGCACTCGTGCATGTCCCTGTCCCTGTGTATTTGATTCGTCCAGCACAGTTAGCTGGTTTTGGGCAAGTTGTACGTACCTCCCAGCAGAGAAACCAGATCTTATTTCTATGCACCTCGGTTACATCAGGTCACGGGGTCACTTACTATATATAGCTATATACAATCGTGCCGCCAGAATGAGACAACTTGGACTTTCAAATATGTGATCGAGTCGTAAATGTTTCATTTCAATATCTCAGTTCCAGGGTGAGGATTTTTTAGACTATGCCGTACTATATCAATATTTCATATTTCTACAATCCCATGAAGCTTATTTATTCCGAAGACAAATTCTTCGACAATTTTATGATAATTTAACATGATAAGGTGCAACAATTTATCTATGCATATTTATTATGGATTTTAGTCAAAAATAATCATTATATGAATTGGTCACAAGTATTAAACTGAAGAATGAAAGAGTCTAGTTTTCCTTTACCTACATTGAATATATGAATGGGCATGGTTTTCATGAAGGAATATATGAATGGGTGTCTTTCAAATTAGCTCCAGCGACACCGTGCCTAGGGAAAGTTTTGGATTTTGAGCATATTTACTGTATCGTATTCATCACTAATAATAATGCAAGAAATGGCAGAACGTGCGGTTTCCGGATCAAATCTTCAGTTTCATTCGTCCGCAATACTAGATGGGACCTGTTAACTATTTCATCGTCAAAATTGTTCTTTCAATAAACGCATTACATTTAGGCAAATTTTATGATTAACAACTGCTTCATTTGTGCAAATATTTTTTGTCTCAATTACTGAGATATGCAAATGCAAATCAACGAACCATCACTGTACCGCTTAGTATCTGAGATTACTCAGTAAATACATGAACAATTTCATAACTGTGTCAGTGGTCGAAAACTAGTGTCAAAGGGTAATATAGAAAGAGAAGGGAGGCAAATCATTACAATTAGGTAGCCCTACGTCCAAAAATGCCACAATTTTGAAAGCGAAATTCGTCCACACAGATAAACCGTATTGCTTACTTTTTTCACGATTTTTTGCATTGGAAGCCTTCTCTTTATATATTTTCTTATCTTTGACTTTATAGCATTAATATTGATTTAGTGTCTGGTATCTGTAAAGTAATTTAAATACAACTGTATGACTAGTCATAGGTTATGTCTTGGTCGAAGTGTACATCTAAGAACTATTAATACTAGATTAAAATTTGATGATACAATGGCAATCCAGTGAACATTCTCATCGAAATGCCGGATGACAGGAAACTGGAAAATCAGCAAATCAAGATGTCTTTGAAAAGGAAGGCAAGTGATCCTGGTAGACCTTAAAATGATTAGGATTGCATTGGAAATTTTTACGGAAGAAAATCCTCTTGCGTGACATGAACTAAAAGTCTTTTTCATTGATGATAATGGAAATCCATTCCTTTACTACCAAAACATATATGAGACTATACATGATCGTCTTGATAGTACGATGGATCCAGAAGCGTTAAAATCTGAAAAACTCCTGTAATGAATGTTTGTCAAATCTGTTTCAAATCGGTTTTTCGGGATCCTGATTTTTTAATGGCTATTTTTGATAAATCATTAATAGTTTACCCATATATCAATAATCATCTGTGATTATATGATTATAAATGCATATGAAATTTTCGGAAATATAATCTGTTTGTTTAAACAAATGAAACGCATTGATTTGCCAAATGCAATGGTACTTTATGCCATTGGTCGCTGTCAATCATGTGAATATCAATTTCATTTTTGTTTTTAGAAAAAAATGTTGATTATTTTTTAGCGAACTCTCTTGTATTTGTCATATGTTTAACTGAGAAAACATGATTAATTGTGATTCGTAATGACTATTCGTCTTTATTTTTCAGAAAAAAGGAAAGAAAGGAGTCGTAAGTGTCAATCATATGTTATTTATTTGAATTTTTGGTCTATAGTGAGACCATACATTCACCACTCTTTTGTGAAAGAAATAAAAATCGTCATTTAATCCATAGCAACAAACAACATGGCCACAAAAAGTCAATCGAAATCTAGTTCTGGAAAATCAAATAAATCTAGTGCATCTACAGGAGGAAAAGGAGACATAAAGGGGAAGAAAAAGGTTACAGTAGAAGAAGTGTGTATTTTTATATTTGTGAGATATGACGATTATGGAATTTATGTTTCTCACTTTTGAGACAGACCCGTTCCTATTTTTAGCGATGTGAGATTATCTTATCTTGCACTAGTGCAAGACGAAAAAATCACGTGCGTTTTACCGGCAAATGCATGCTGTACAGTTTATGTCAACTGATCCCCCAATTCTCTAATACTATGCTTTTCCTTTTTAAAATAAACAATTCACTGTATCCGATATATAAGTTTTCAATCTTTTATAAACACCAAATCCTAACAATCAGCCATAGTATTAGTATTACATAATAATCTTCATGCAATACACAAAAATATTTTTTTTGATTGACATGAAAGGGAAATAACTCACATTGTTTACATCATACATGATCGTCTGCTAAAAGTACATAGCTGTCAAACAAACACAAAACTAAAAACAGCTGATAAAAGTGAGAAATAAAATCAAACACCGGCAAAGAGTGCAAGACAGGGAAATCTCCGACACCCTCTGGAAAGATTTCCCTATCTTGCACTTTTGCCAGTGTTAGATTCTATATTTCTCTTTCTTAATTAATTTAAGACTAAGAGCAGGTGCGACCTGAAAAGCGATTGATAGATAGGCTAGTCATTGCATCATAAGACTTTCGTTTATACCGAAATACAATGTACAGAGACGTGCAAAAAGTATTCGGTCACTAATTTTTTACTGTATATTTCATATAAAATCACAATTTTTCAAAACATTATTCCAAAGTGAATTCTTGTTCGATTTTGATGATATTTTTACCAACAGAAGCGAGAATGTATTTAGTTTTCGGTGATTTTTTAAAATATTTTTTTGAAGCACAGATTTTAAATATTCATGATTTAAACACAAACTTAAATTATTTGTCTTTAAATGTACCGGTGATACTAAACAGAGTCGATTAGAGTCTACTAGAGTCGACTACTGAAATAATGCAAAATAAACATGTAAAAGTATTGCATTACTTTGTAGATGATATTAAATGACTTAAATGATATTTATCAGTTAATTTTATTGATGTTTTAGTTCTCACGGAGTGAAAATATACAAGAAATATCGGCACGATTTACTTCCGGTTTACCAAAATAGAGACGAGTAACTTTTATAGTTCGTTTCGACTGAGATCTGAAATATTATTTTTGTCAAATAAGTCATAAATAGTATTTGAGTATTAAATCATATTTTTAAAGCACATGCATGTTGAAATTCAGGTCAGATTCGTGTTTGTCAAAGCAAAATAAAAGTGCTTATAAATTTAAAATCATTATCGGTATAGGACATGAAAATGCTTGACATATCTGAAGTTCACTAAATGAACACATGAGAAGATGATACATACATAAGATACAAAATCAATGTATAGGTTTTTTTTTTAAAGCCAAATATTTTAATTATGAAAGACTGACAAGTTTTACACATGCACAATTTTCTTTATCCTTATTAATCATATTTTATACATTTTTTTCCTGAACTTTTGTTTTGATTTGAGTATTTTAATCTTTTAAATAAAGGCCAATATGTATTCCATCGTGTCTTGTTTATTTAACCTCGGCCGGATATTGATTGAATTAAATAAAAATCAAACCTATTTAACACCCATCTTACTTCACAATGATTTGTAGACTTCTCAACAACAGCCCATCCATATTTGTCGTCTCTAGCACACAGTCGTACAGCTCAATTGAAGAAAAGACAAATAAATAGCTAAAATTTCAGACCAGAAAAAGCTGAAAATCGCTATTGTGTAATATAAACCTTTGTTCATAACAAAAAAGCATTTGTTTATTGAGTTCTTAAAAGTATTGCGTATAAAAGTTACTCGTCTCTAATTTGGTAAACCGCAAGTAAATCGCGCCGATCTTTCTGGTATATTTTCACTCCGTGAGAACTAAAACATCGATAAAATTAACTTAAAAATATCATTTAAGTCATTTAATATCATCTACAAAGTAATGCAGTACTTTTACATGTTTATTTTGCGTTATTTCAGTAGTCGACTCTGTTTAGTATCACCCAAATGTACTATCATTGTATTGTGTTTTTTGACATTCGAAATTTAGTTTTGTGTTTAACTCCTGATCAAAAAAAAATAAATAGATTATAAAATTATGCAAAAAGCATAATTTTATAATCTATAAATTTTATGAGTTCACGAGTTTACAGTGTAAAACTACATTTAATTCTGCCTTTGTTGGTAAAAAATCATCAAAGAGTCGACTTAGGAATAATGTTTTTAAAAAATGTGGTTTTATATGAAATATATAGTAAAAAATTGTGACCGAATACTTTTTGCATGTCTCTGTATATGTAATATATACTGGTTGAGGACCAATTATCGCCAAATTGCATGCCACGCACAAACGCCTGAGAAATTTTGGACCAATTTTTGAAAAAGGCATTTGTGACAAGTTGAGAGCTGGACAACAAAATTATGTGTGTGTATCTTTGCATATGCCAAAGAAATCAAATAAAACCTGATCAGAACCCATAACTATATATATAAAGAACACAGGGGATCATGTGGATGTAAAATCTAAAATATAAAAAATGAACATACATGTTGAAAGTGAAACCTTACCTCAACACCTGAGGAACATTCCAAAATCATTTTTTCCAAATATTAGCAGTAAATTAACATATGTATCCTAAATATGCACACATCCTTATGTTTGATTCATGGTTTCCATTTCTAATTGATTATCGTTTTTGTGGTAATCACCGTAATGGGCATTTCTGCATTTTTGTCTACTTTGAAAAGAAAAAATAGCAAATGGATCTACTAAAGATCTCTGAACACTGATAACACTGTAGTTTTTTGTTCTAAGACCTTTTCCTTTACCTGCACTGCTAATTTTAATCTCATTTTCTACATCTAATGAGATGGCGATAATTATACCCCCGTTCCCCAGAGGGGGAGGGGGGAATACTGTTTTACTTCTGTCCGTCTGTCTGTCCATCCATCCAAGATATTTTTCATCGCATTTTTCTCAGCAACTATCGATGGCAGAAATCTGATATTTGGTCACAAGCTTCATATAGGTATGCCATATTGTGGGTAGCGTTTTTGGACCCATCAGATTCCTACTTCCTGTTTGCCGACTTTGTTGATTTTTATACACATTGAGCATATATGCACATTTTTCGTCGCATTTTTCTCAGCAAATATTGATGACAGGAATCTGATATTTGGTCACAAGCTTCATATAGGTATGCCATATTGTGGGAAGCATTTTTGGGACCCATATATGCTCATTTTTCTCAGCAAATATTGATGGCAGAAATCTTATATTTCGCCACAAGCTTCATATAGGTACCCCATTTTGTGGGAAGCGTTTTTTGACCCGTCAGATTCCTACTTCCTGTTTGCCGATTTGGTTGGTTTTATTCACATTGAACATATATGCGGGGGTATCATAAGTGAGCATTAGCTCACAGTTCATCTTGTTGGTACTGTCCCCTTCTGACTAACAGGCTAAAATCAACAACTTTACAACTTTATATGCGTGTGCACAGCAAAATTTAAAATATTTCCATCGAAGGTTACTCTTAGGTAACATTTAAAATAACTGGGTATTTAAAATAATGTACTGAATGATATAGAAATAATCTGCCAAAAACAAGCAAAAGATGGCGATAATTGATCCTCGACCAGTAGAAAGTTGCACTAAAAATAAAAGGAACATACATGTATAAACATTTTCGTTTCAAATATTTCTGTTATCTGTTTTTATTTTGATGCAAAATCTTAATAAAACTGAATCATAAAAAAAACTGTAAGTACTACGAAAATAAATTGTTTTTATTGTGATAATGACTTGATTGATCCAGAACAAGCATAAACTTAAAATCCGCTAAGTATATATATATGATAATATCATTGATATCTTTACTGCGTAGATGTCAATAAATAGTAAAGACATGACGTCACATGTTTACTTCCAGAATACATTTCCGATTCAAATATAGAATCGATTTGTCAAAATACTTCAGAATACTCCAATGATATTTAAAAAAAATAATTTATTACAAATGATTTAAGTACAAACTTTGTTATTTTTATTGCTTTTTTAGAAGCGGAAGCAATCTTGATTTTTCTTGCACATAGCAAAAATGGTGGATATACTATTTTTAACTTCCGATCCTGGTGAAGAATTTTTTTTACATAGTATTGAACCCTTTTTTATTTAATTATATTTTTTACCTCATTTTCACAGTTACGAGGGTGCTATCGCTTGCTTATTATGAATTTAAAAGCAGGCAACCATTTCACTAAGCTAATCGTAAATCATAAGTCTAAGATTACACTTATGATACCCTTATGTGCATTTCACTAAGCTATTATAAAGTCCTAATTTTAAGAGTTGCGACTTACGACAAGTAGCAAGACATTTCCTATAAGGTCAAAAAAAAATATATGTCTGTTTACGGTTACCTGACCGACCCTATTTTCAGCTGTGACCCTAGTTCATTTTTATCGGTATATCAAAAGTGAAAGTAAAATATCATCACAGTCGTCAGAACGTTTTAACGGAAAGCAATATTTAACCTAACTCAAATAATTCAGCGCCCTCTATCTGCTATCGCTACTCGAGGGCTTGAACTCTCCTTGTGATAAAAACACGTCAGCTGCTCTCTGAAAGAGAGAGCCAATCAGCGATGATTATTTGCCGAGTATGTGCAAGGCGATTCTTTCAATTTCCGGTAATGTTTACAAACAACAAAAAATGGAGATCGACAAGTTGATTTATGATGTTTAATTCATTATTTAGTTTTCCTACATTTCTTTTCTTTTCACCTTTTAGATTAGTAAGGTCAAACACGTGGGTACAATGAAAACATTTGACACCTGAACGCTCCATTGACCTATGTCTACAAACATTTCCTAAGCTCCTCCTTCTTTCAATGCCAAAAGTCACCACATGCAGTTTATACCCAGAATGCATTGCTAATTTGAAACTTCCGATTGACGCATTTTATCGAGAAAGTCGTTCAGGTGTTAATATAGCAAAGCGTAATATAACTACTGGATTATTCTGGTTATATTTAACCAAGTAGTGTTTCGACATCGTTTTTTAACTACAAGAAGCCTCGCTCTCCAATGCGAAGGTACAAAATGTACTTAAGTTTATTTTAACGGCATGGCCGTGCCAGTCAGCTCATTATTTGCACTAAAGTTTGCAAAATGCAAACATATGCCTCCTAAGAATAAACTAACTGTATTGGAACACATGCAGACAAACTTTGATTGAGGTTTTCGAGGAGGAACTGGGGGTGCCAAAACAGTGCACCGTTAAAATTGAGTGTGACTTAAATGAAGAGGGACACAGTAGTATTTATGAAGTTTTGTCAACTTTGACAGTCGGAGAAGCGAAAGAAAATTTTAATTTTAAACATGTGAACTTTCGGTGTGTGGAAAGTGAAACTGACTCTAATATAAATCATTTAAAAACATAAATATATTAACAGAAATCACATTTATCTTTATTCAGTTTATACAACAATCACATTTCTGCAAAAAATATACATATATATACTCGAAAGAAAAAAAGAAAATGAAAATACTTACCTACCTACCCTATTTTTTTGGAGGACGTAACCTTAAACAGACATATATTTTTTTTGGCCTAATGGAGATAAATGAAAGATATTGTATCATACAGTACAGTCAGAGACATAGTGTCATAAATCACTGTGATAGACATATGACTCTTCTTAGTGATACTGATATATCTTTTGGTCTGTTTAATCTATTTACTTATTTTGATATGCCTTTTGGGTGATAGTAAGTAACACTGTAAATGTAAAAGAAATTGTGAAAATTTATTTAATAGAACAAAAGATATATCCAAATCACCAAGATGAGTGATACGTCTATCACAGTGATTTATCATGGTATGTCTCTGACTGTACTGTATATAAACAGCAGCAGGGCTCACCAAACCAGGCTAAGTGGGCAAAATTCTCACCCTATTTGAAGTCACCCTCCAAAGCAAGATTAAAGTCACCTCGTTTCATTTTGCAAGTTGTTCATTTCTTGCAAATAATCTTCATTTTGTGGTAAAGCTGATTGACAAGGAAGAGTTTGAAGATACCAAAGGGGTAATCGGAATCTGTAAATCGAAGTAGAACAAGACAGCAAAATGGCCAAAAGAAAAAGTACAAGCAATGATCTACAAAACATACACATAAAACTAAAGATCAAGTAACACGAACCCCACTAAAAACCGGGGGTGAACTCAGGTGCTCCGGAAGGGTAGTCAGTTCATGCTCCACTAGTGGCACCCATCGTGTTAATCTAGTTACAAACCCAGTGATAAGTCATGTCTCTATTGTTATCACGTTTGCTTCACTGAAGTAAACACTTTACATGTCTCTTGTTATTTTTAACATTTAAATGAAATTTTATTTGTAGGATGATGCAGATGATGAAAATACAGTTCTTGCTTTTAAAGTTTTGTCAGAAGAACAGTCTAAAAAGTTGCTAACATTGGAAGTAGAGGACATACAAAAGTAGGTAACAGTTATAAAAGATATTATCAGTTATTAATATAGTCATCAAGAATTTTCATACAAATGTACTTTTGACATGTACTTATGATAATTTTTAATATCTGAGATAAAATTAGATAATCAACAAATGGGTTAATATTACACTGTAAAAAAATATTAGACCAGTACCTAAAAGTAGGTTATAGTCTCTACATGACTTTTGTAGTGTCCAGAACCATTTTATCATCATTCAGATAATGCATAGTGGACAATGAACCAAATGAGTTATTTTTGTAACTTATCACAAGTTATCAGTGTCTTTTATGTATTTAGTTATAAGAATACTTTCTTTTGACTGTTTTATCTTACAAAATGGTTACACACTGTACAAATTAAAAAAAAAAATAGACTTGAATAATTTAAAAATCCATGAAAAAAATTATGCTCTTAATCCTATCCAGTGATTTGAATTTTCTTTAGCAATTTCATTGCAATCAGTTTGTGCATAAACCTTTAAAAAGAAAGAAATGGTTATTGCTTTAAAAGTCACATAGCAATTATGAGGTATTTTATCTGAAGATTTAAGAAATAATTCATGGAAGCCACAATATGTTTTGAGTTTTAACATGGGTTGGCACGATATTAGTAAATTTTATCCCTCGAAAATGAGAGATAAAATTTACTAATATCCTGCCAACCCATGTTAAAACTCAAAGCGTACATTCTGGCTTCCATGAATTATTTTGATTCTGATATGTCTAATAGTACAAATACGGTAGTGCCCTTCGATGGGAAAGACGGTAATTATTAAGTCTCCCAAACAACGTTTGGAGACTTATTATTATTATTATTATTATTCTCCTCCTCCTCCTCCTCTTTCTTTCTTTCTTTCTTTCTGTGGCACATGAACTTGTCCACGGCAGATCTCGGGAACTACTGGACAGAATTTCATGAAACTTGGTGGAGTTATAGATATATGTTTCTAGTTGGTCCTAAAGTTTTCAGCTTTGTGGTAAAGGGGGTCAAAGTCATATTTTGAGGGGTTCAAAGGGGAAAGTTGAAATTTCGTACATTAATGTTGATAACTTCTAAATGGATAATGATAGAGACATAAAATTTGACATAGTGATAGGTCACCATCAGAGGAGCAATTCTGCGTTTCAAAATTTTCGAGATGTCTGCAATTTTCAAAACACAGCATAAAAAATGGGTGGTAAAAATTCAACATTGTCCGATATCATCAAAATTTTATCTGTCGGTAGATAATGATGTACCGAATTGATTCCCGACATTGAAAAATTTCTACATGTCGCCATTTTCAAAATGACTGCCACAATGCCGCAAAAATTCAACATTGTCCGATATCATCAAAATTTGATATGTAGGTAGATAATGATGTCCCGAATTGATTCCTGACATTGAAACATTTCTACCGGTCGCCATTTTCAAAATGGCTGCCACAATACCGCAAAAATTCAACATTGTCCGATATCATCAACATTTGATATGTTGGTAGATAATGATGTCCCGACATTGAAACATTTCTACCGGTCGCCATTTTTAAAATGGCTGCCACAATACCACAAAAATTCAACATTGTCCGATTTCATCAAAATTTGAAATGTGGGTAGATAATGATGTCCCAACATTGAAACATTTCTACCGGTCACCATTTTCAAAATGGCCACCACAATACCGCACAAATTCAACATTGTCCGATTTCATCAAAATTTGAAATGTGGGTAGATAATGATGTCCCGAATTGATTCCCGACATTGAAAAATTTCTACCGGTTGCCATTTTCAAAATGGCCACCACAATACCGAACAAATTCAACATTGTCCGATTTCAACGACATTTCATATGTGTGTAGATTATGATGTCCCGAATTGATTCCTGACATTGAAAAATTTCTACCGGTCACCATTTTCAAAATGGCCACCACAATACCGCACAAATTCAACATTGTCCGATTTCAACGACATTTCATATGTGGGTAGATTATGATGTCCCGAATTCATTCCTGACATTGAAAAATTTTTACTGGTCACCATTTTCAAAATGGTCACCACAATACCGCACAAATTCAACATTGTTCGATTTCAACGTCCTGAAATGATTCCCGACATCGAAAAATTTCTACCGGTCTCCATTTTCAAAATGGCCACCACAATTCCGCAAAAATTCAACATTGTTCGATTTCAAAGGTAGCTTTTGATTTATTTTTTAAACCTGTTGTCATGTGGCCGATTTGAGAGACTCCATAATCGTTAGATTATAATTATATCTTGTTTATATTTATGTTTGCGGACAATGTCGCACATAATTTATGCTGCCAAATTCGAGCAGACAATAACTCATCAACATGTACTTTTGCGACAGGAAAGTCAGTCTTATTATTATTATCTGTAGCAATAATATCTTGTTTGCACGTTTTAATTGCACATGGCATATTTATTAATTTGGGATATGTTGATTATTTTCAGTGAATATAGATGTTTAAAACGTTAACAACCATGTAAATAATTTTATTTTGTGATTTTATCACCTGGCTTATATGTGTGTGACGCGCATGTGCTAATGAGATTTAATGGCATCTAATAAATCGCTCATTTGTTTGCATATAGCGAAAGGACATCATATTAGAATGCATAATAAACCACATCTTTTACATTTCTGTCCATATCTTTGCCAATTGTCGATCATGTAATTTTAGCAAACCTGCTACCAAAATAATCCTTTATAAATCATATTCTTTCAAATATATACAAATTATGAAAGTTTCTGTCTATTGTGGGGATTTCATTTATGAAAAATGAGGTAAAATTCAAGTGTAGCATCATATTGTTAAAAAGCATGTATTTTGACCAATCACTGAAAAACTATACAAATTAGAACCCTGAAACCTCACCAGTAATGTCATGAAAATACTGTACAACTGTGTTCCTTATATTGTGTTTCACCAGTAAAGTAATGTCATGAAAATATTGTTTATATTGTGTTTCACCAGTAAAGTAATGTCATGAAAATACTGTACAACTGTGTTCCTTATATTGTGTTTCACCAGTAAAGTAATGTCATGAAAATACTGTACAACTCTGTTCCTTATATTGTGTTTCACCAGTAAAGTAATGTCATGAAAATTCTGTTTATATTGTGTTTCACCAGTAAAGTAATGTCATGAAAATACTGTTTATTTTGTGTTTCACCAGTCAAGTAATGTCATGAAAATACTGTTTATATTGTGTTTCACCAGTAAAGTAATGTCATGAAAATATTGTACAACTGTGTTCCTTATATTGTGTTTCACCAGTAAAGTAATGTCATGAAAATATTGTTTATATTGTGTTTCACCAGTCAAGTAATGTCATGAAAATACTGCTTATATTGTGTTTCACCAGTAAAGTAATGTCATGAAAATACTGTATATCTGTGTTCCTTATATTGTGTTTCACCAGTAAAGTAATGTCATGAAAATACTGTACAACTGTGTTCCTTATACAGTCAAACCCGCTTTAGTGACCACCTCTATTAAACAACATCTTGTATTATGTGACCTTAGATTTTGTTTCCCTTCACAGTGCATTTCATATCAATTAAACCTGTATTAAGCAACCACCTGTCTTATGTGACCATATTTCACTGTTCCCTTGGAAGGTCACATAAGTCAGGTTTGACTGTACTTTTGTTTCACTCGTAAAGTAAAGCAGTATAAGTTGTTATAAGTCATCATATTTTATTTGTATAGTAATGCAGATATATTCATATACAATATATATTTTATTTTAATTTCAGAGAATTATGTGATATTTTTAAATTACACAACTACAGCACAGATTTACAAGATGCATCGACGTTAGATTACTATACAGGAGCAGTATGGTGGGGAAAGGAACAAGGATTTACTGTGCAACAATTGTCTGGATTCTTTACCGTTGTATATAACCTCTTTGAAAATATAAAAGGTAATTAATACAAGTCCAATCTAATTGAAATCAGCTGCTTGTTGTATCTTTTTTTACATTTATTCTTTGTTGACTCACTTACATCTAACAACATTCTGTTTCATGTCATGGAAAATTTAGTGTTGGACATTAAAATACAAAAAAATACAATAACGTGAACTGCAATTATGACTGATGAGTTTCCCTCTCGCAGTTCTAATGAGTCTTATGAAAGACCTAATTTGTTCGGATGTTGACAGGTTCAGTATTTTTGTTAGTTTTTCTTCATGGTTTAATCCAAGAAAATTTTAATATTTATTGTGAAAGTATTGGTATAAAATGTTTCGATTATTGGTATTTCTCTTGCATTCAAAGAAAAAATGAAATTCATCTTCCAAGACATTGCAAATCGCACATAGTCTTTGGTCCCTTGGTATTTTGAGATGTCTGCCTATTTCTATTAAAAGTTTGTGTTCACTCAGTCTGAATTTTGTTAAAATATGTCTAACATTTCTATCTGGATGTGATAAATAATATTCCATTTCATTTTCATTTTGTTTTAAGAATTTAATACAAGTATATTTTATTGTTTCCATTTAAGTTTTTTATTTTATTTAAAATTAGGTTTTTGTTATAATCATTTGAACTATCCTTTATGATGTGTTTATATTGTTTTACTTTTTTAATTGGTTGGGGGGGGGGGGGGAGGATTATGGTATTTTTCAAAAAAAATATTCTGATTCCCAATGTTGCTGAAAAAAATATTCTGATTTTGGTGGAGGAAAAAAAAATAATATGATTCAGAGTTTTTGTCATATAACTTAATGTTAATTTCTGGAAAAAAAAATTCGCGCTTTGCACAACAAAATTTGTTTTTTCTAACTCTTGTGTTGTCCGAGAAAAAAATTTCTGAACAAAACAAAAAAAAAAACCCTGCAAGTTAAATGGTCGTACCTAAATAAGTCTGAATTTTTGTAAAAGATTCTAATGACAGTCGACCAAATTCTGCTCGAACAGCTAAATTGGTGGAGCTCTTTTTCACTCCTAGTGTACTTTTGCAAAAGCTTAGTAGACTAGTCAAAATAGATGAAAAATATGGCAAACCTCAAAAAAATTGCAACAGAATTATTTTGGAAATTTTCCAGTCCTGAAAGGCTTTCTTAGGATCATACTAAAAGTCTACCACAATATCAGTTGGGGAAAATGTATTTTTGGGATAAAAAAGAGCAAAATTTGTTAAAAATCGTGAAAAACTGGAAATTGCTCATACAATGTTAGTTCTTGAACAAAACATCCCAAATCAAAAGTTTAGCAACACTTTTTCATGTGTTCAATTAAAAACAAAATATTTTACATTTTTTTCGGGAGTATAAACAGCAGACTTTTTGGGCAAAAACATCAAATTTTAGTGAAAAGTTGCGAAAAAATATCGTGACCTGACTACAAAAGCAAACAACAAAAGGAAAAATAGTAACAGAAGCTCAAAGGTTATACCAATAAAGTAAACTAACTTTATTTGAATCATTTTAAAACTTTATTGACTAAATGTTGATTTGGGGTAAAAATAGCAAAATTAGCCCAAATTCGTTAAAAACTGAGAAAATCACATATGTTGGGTTTTTTGTGAAAAAATAACTCCAAATTTAAAGTAATGCAAAGATTTCCACACATTTATGACATAAAACAATATTGAATACAAAAAATGAAAGAAATGTGATCTTGGGTGAAAAATTTTAAAATATGCCAAAAATCACAAAAAACTGGGAAAATCATTTGAAATGAGACCGAAAGATCAGTTTATGAGCTGTTGTGATAAGCAAAAGACTTTTGTTGAAAAGATTTAAGATTTGTGAAACATTATGTGTGGGTAGGAAGTCTAATTGACCAAAAAAGGACGATACCTCAAAAGATATGCTTATGACATTTCTATTGACATCTATGTAGTATCATTTAGACTGTATTCCAATTAATATGCGGAAAGTTTGAAGTTCTAACAGTGTTAAGAAGGAAATGTTTCGTTATATCCTTTAAATACAATATTTATCTATACACATGTACCTATTCGTCAGTGAAGTCAGATTCTGCAATTGCAGCGGAATTGGAACAATTTAATCCACGACATTCACTGCATCCGATTGAACATTGAAGACCATGCTTCCTACACACACATCGTTTGGTGTCACAATTTTGTTTGCAATTGCATCTAATGATATTTAGTAGTTTTTCAGGCACCGGTGGAAGTTCCATCAGAATCGGACAAAGTTTTCCGCGTTTAATTTCCCATCCCCAATCAGTGGGCTCAATATCAACTGTTTCCGACATCCACTTTTGACACTGATAATACACACGTAGACTATGGAATTTTTCTGAATCAGATGTAGGAGGTAAACTTTTCACGTGCACCGATGTATTTCCCGTAATCGCTTTGGCGGTAAATTTTCTCCAGCGAAAAATGTCAAGACCTTCAACTTCTCCTGCTTTGATGACGTCCAATTTACTTGAAGTTGTATTCATGAACAATTGACCTTGTGCTTTCAAGTACTCTTGATTCAGTCTTTTTAATGCAATTCCTTTGCCAATTCCAAAAAACCTAGATGTAGAGTCGCAACCTGTTAGTGAATGCAAAAAGGGTAACAAATGACAAATATCCTCCCCAAGAAAGCCTTTTGTTTGTTGAATGTTCCATATTTTCATTTTTTTGTTTATTGCCATTTTATCCGATTTGAAAATAACCCATCTGCACTGTTGATTGACGTGATGAATAAGCAACACCAACAAGTCAGTATCTTCACCAATTACAATGACTTCTGACGATGAAGCACAATCTACGGCTGTTTGTGCAATAAGAAGATCTGCATCATCAACTGCATTCTTATATCTTATGTCATACTCATTGAGCTTTTCACAAAGGATATTTATAAACGCTTGCTTGTTATGACTGTTTGACATGAAAAGTTCCTTTTTGGTTTTGCAAGGCATAGTAGGGGTGAAATTTATGTTCGGCGAAACAATTCCTTTTGTTCGACGCAAATGTGTTACATCTTTGATTGACGGAAGCTCTGGGTAACTGTCAAATACAATTACAGGGTCTTTGTATTTCTTGATAACATGATCAACATACATTTGTGCTATTGATCCAAACGAATCACTATGTGTCCAAGGAATTCGCTGAAGTAAAAAGCCACCATCAAGAACATACTGAAATCCCTCACCATCTATTTCATGTGTACAATCGCTTCCACATGCCCATATTGCATCAGCTAGATTTGACTTGCATGCCTCTCGAGGAAGTCCGTTGCAATCAAACATAGAGGAAGGAACAGTACAGATGACATTACCGATTTTAAAATATTGCCATGCCACATAATTTCTTTTTTGAATCTGCCGCTGAAACGTCAACGTTGAAGTAAAATTGCAGCTATAATTTCAACAAAATGATAGAGGCAAATCTTCCGAAACAAAGCCGTAACCGCCTTAGTTTACATGTGTAAACTCACTTTGATTCGGATTTACAATGAAACTTGTACATATAAAACTTGCAATAATATACTTGTCATTTCGTTTGATATACAATCAAATGTAAACAAGTATCTACTTATTTTGTTGGTATTGATTGATTGATTGTTACTTGTTTAACGTCCAGTCGCAAATATTTCATGCATAATCAGGACAAATTTACTATATGTGTATTTATAAGTATAGCATGGTAAAAACGGCGTTCCATAGACAGGGGAACGCCATCATTTGTTAAAAATTTAATAACTTAAAATTGTCCTCCTTCGTATTAATAGAATAAACCTACCTGATATCTCATTAATGTTCATATTGAAAATAATAACGTTGACGGTTTGTGCATTTCTGTTAAACCGGCGTTCCGTAGAAAATAAATCGGACGAGAATTTCTTTTGTTTTTATGCTTATTGTAATTATAAATGCATGTTCTAGCCTATAAAGATTTTCTTTTCTTTTTTAAGGTTATTAAAATGTATTTAAGAACACAAATCAATGAAATAAGCGTACATTCAAGGCACGGGAGACGAAAAATATAAATGCAACAACATTCAATATTCTACTAAAAAGGGAGATCATTCCTAGATCTTCAGATGATATATATGATAATTATGTTGTATTTTTACTGATAAATACTTACCAAATTCATAATTGCCACATAATATGTTTATTGATATTTCAATTCATAGCGGGAAGAAACTTTTATTGTCTCCCCTTGATAAATAGTCTGTGTACGGCATCCCATCTGTAACGTTAAAATCAGCGGAAATACGCGATTTTTTATGATAAAAAATGACGTCTTTCCCGTGGGTTGATTTTGGTAGACTTTGGATATATTTTATTTTGGGCCTTTCCCTAAAAGATAACGGAAAGAAAAATTCTGTTGCAATTTTTTTGAGGTCAAGTGCTATTTTGACTAGACTATAGGTGTACTTTTTCTATAGCAGTCTTATCAATAAAATTTAATTCATCAATTTCAGAATTACTTTTTTCTGCACCTAATGTAGCTCTAAGCAATTTAAGGAAGCTCATTTCTGAGTTGTAAGCTAAGATTGGTTTAACTAAAGTGTCAACTGGGTTACATGCTACATACCTTAACTGGAATCTGACCAAAATCAGATGTATAGATACTTTTATTGAAAATAATACTTTTTTGGCTTTTTTTGATAAATCAAGACTGCTGTTCACCAGTCTACCATTACTATTTATCATGCAACCTAAATATTTATATTCTTTAACATTTTCAAGGAAATTATCTTTGAATTTAACAAAAGAATTTTTTGGTTTACCACAATTATTTTGAAGAATCATAGTCTTAGATTTTTTTACATTTACAGTCAATTGCCATTTATCACAATATTCTGAGAGGTTATCTAGACTATTTTGTAATCCTGTCTTACTTTTAGAAAGGATAATCAGATCATCTGCAAAGTGTATACATTATACTACCTATTTTTGACTCTGTTAATTCTAATAGATCATTACAATTTTGCTCCAAAATTTTACCAATGTCATTTATAAATATGTTGAAAAGTGTAGGACTAATGGCATATCATGGTCTTACACCTTTGTTCATACAGAAAAAATTGGATTGCATATTCTGGTATTTAAATGAACCTAAATATCAAATTAATTTTTAATAATATTGAACATATTTTTTCCTATGCCAAGTTTTTCAAATTTGTATAGCAAACAATTTCTCCACAATGAATCAAAAGTTTTTTGTAGATCTATAAAGCATACATATATTTTTTGTTTGTGCTTATGTAAATATTTATTAATCAATGCTTTCAAAATGAAGTTCTATGATTTTCTCTGAAACCAAATTGTGAGTTATTAAATTTGTTGTCCATGAAATTTGTATGTCTTGCATTTAATATGGCACTAAATATTTTTGATAGTCAATTCATGAGTGAAATTCCCCTATAATTGTTCAGGTTTGACTTATCACCTGATTTGTGAATAGCTATGATATATGATTGCTCCCAAGATTTTGGGTAGCAACCAGACTTCAGAATCAGATTAAATAATTTAGTATATGATTTTAATGTAACTGGTTTACTATATTTGAGAATTTCGCTTAGAATTTTGTCAGACCCACTGGATTTGCCAAACTTAATTTTTTTTTATACTTTATTTACCTCTGAGCAAGTAATGGGACAATCAGTCATTTCTACATATTCAATATACTTTTCAATATTACTTAATTCCTTTTCAATTTGATCTTGAAATTCTAAATTGATGCTTTTACAATTACCTTGATTTTTAAAATGGTTTTCTAACAATGATACATTTTAAAGGGGCATTATCTGACAAAATCGTAAATTTTTGTTACCCATAAAAACTATCAGATATGATTGATGCCTTAATAAAACGTGTTTCTGTAACTTATGAATGTTATGAAATGTACGAGCATCAGGGAAAAAAGGTGCAACTGCTCGTGTTTTGAGATTGATCAAGAAATGGATGCCATCTTATTAATTATCGGCATTGTTTACGGAGTTTGCCGAATCGTCATTAAATCAGTACAACAATGCACTTATTTCTTATTTTCTGTGAATCTGCTTTTAGTCTGCGTTAATTATGGACAAAGACCCATGCAAGTTTGCAGTTAATAAGCGACAAAATACAAATTATTCGTTTTTACCTGTCACTAGTAAGGTCAGTTGCATATGGAGAAAGCGAGGTCAAATTATTTGCTTGCAAGGAAATAACAAATCAATGGTAATTTTCGTTCTCAAAAGGCGAAAAGTGGTACGATAAGCTGCTTAATGTGAAATATTTAACTTTATTTCATCATTTTAAAGCTATTTACCAATTTCCAAAACATATAATTTTTTTGGTCAAAATCGTAGCTAATGTCTCTTTAAGATATTTCCTTATTTATATTTTCAACAGGCTTTTTCTTCATACTTTTTTTTTTTTTAATTTCCAATATTCTTTGTTCTTCTCAGAATTAAGCAGTTTCTAGGTTTTTAAAAATCTTTTGTTTAGATTTGCCCTTTTTCTGTTTGATAGGTTTTTTCATTTTTTTAATAAGACTAAAGTATATACTTTCATTAGAAGTACATGTATCATGGTTTTGCTCCAATATTTTTTCCCAATAAATTGATTTGATGTTTTAAGTGTCACCGAAGTCCAGTGCATGTTGCGAAGAGGGGAACTAGCTTTGTGCACAAACAACAGAACAAGGGGTCAGTCTATCGCTAGACTTAAATTACCATAGTAGACATAGCTAAAACGCAAGCAATTAAGTTTTAACAATTTATTTTACATAACAAATATATTCAAATTATAATAACAATTTCAAAACAAGTTCCAAATAAAAATAATAGTTTACAAAGTTCAAATACTTAAATAAAAAGTATAAATATATTCCCAATTTTAAAAGTAACTAAAAATTAAATAAAGATTCCAAATAAATTAAAGAGCCAAAGATAAACAAAATAACAAAAATTTTGCATCAATGTTTCTGTCCATCATAGTGACTGACTGATCGACAGTCCTTTGTACACCAACTATTTCTACAGGGTAAGCGTGATCAAAAATGCTTCCCAAACACTGACTCCTGACCTAAAATTTCTACTCTATTTATACCAAATTATAAAAATACTCATATTAACATGTCATACAAGAATTACTCTAATTAACACAATAAAATATAACTCACTGTCAGATCTAAATAATTTCAATGCGAAAAACTTAATTAAGACAACTTTCAATAATAGTAAGTAATGGTCAAAAAGTTAAATTGATTAGCAAATGAGGATATGACATGTACTCCTAATTGTGTCAAAAATTTTAACAAATTAATGCAGATTAATAAATGTCTTTCTTTTAAGTAAATATTTTTTCTAAATATTTCTCTTAATAATATTAACAAAAATTTAATAAAATAAAAAAAAATACAATCTGAAAAATTAAAGTCATATACACCACTGTGACATAAGTCTAGAACTGATTGATCTGACCATAACTGTCTTCTTGGTTTCCTGATTTTTGTCAAAGATAGTTTCTCTATCCTACATGCATTTTCTGATAAGTGATTCAAAATTTTTTGTTAGATTGTTAGTTGCTGCATCAACACCCTTTTGATCTTCCATAAAAGTCTCAGTCTCAAAGTTGACAATTCTATTTATAACTTGTTCATTTGAAAGACAATCCATTAATTTCAGTTTTGATTTTTCAGAATCCCATCTGTAAGATTTAGACCATTTTGATTTAAAAAGGTATCATTTTTTTGAATATCAAAGTTACATCTCAAATAAAGTTCTGTTTGTGTATGGTCTGATAAATAATTAAAATCATGGGTTTGAAAATATTTAACTGAGGGAAGGAGACCCTGACTTACAATAGCATAATCAACAAGACTATAACCATTATTAGTGATACATGTATAATTTCCCAATAAGTCTCCAACATATCTACCATTCAATATTCTCAGCCTGGAGGACACACACAGACCAAGAAGGTCTTTACTTTGTTTATTTATAGTATGGTCCCAATTATTTCTATAAGAACAATAATCAATTTCGTAATCTTCAGATAATAGATCATTATCATCAAAATTGTTAAGATCAGTAGAATCATTTTCAATAAAGTCTGCTTTAAGCCCTGTTCTTGAGTTGAAATCTCCCATCAGAACAATTTTCCCTTTATGACAGAAATTAAATATTTCATTTTCAAGAGATAAATGATCATTTTAAAAGTGCGTGGAGTTAACTGGAGGTATATATAATATAAACAGCACAAATGCATAAATCGTCAACTAATCCGAAAAACTGTTTATCAAGTTTCTGCCATCATCAATTTTCTGAATTAGATCCGTTTTGGAGATAGATTATTCTCCCTTTCAATGATTTTTTGTAGTAAACTATGATTCCTCCACTATAAGAAAAAAAAAAGACAGTATGAAGTCAACCATTTGGTTATTTTTAACTATTTCCAAAAATTTGGAGAGAAAAAAAGAGGGGTGCGAAATGTAACATGCTAGTGCAATTCATTGGGTTTTTTTTAATGGCTTTCATTTAATTGGAATGGAGAAGGGGATGTTCAAAAATTGAAAATATCTATATAAAAAATTTCATCTTTGGCTCTGCCCATTCATCTGAATGGGGAGGGGGGGGGGGGGGGGGGATGAAAATCTCTTTGTTTTGAATGATATTGATTATATATACATATTCAAACTTACAAAGGAATCAGACAATATCTAAAGGTATTTGCTATTCACTAGAAGTCTTCATTGAAAAATACAAATATAACATTAATTCACTAACTTACTGTTAGAAGGGAGATAACTCAAGTTACATTACTCTAAGCATTTGTTGAAACAAACTGAAAATTCTTTCTTTAATCTTTATCTACTCTTTGTGCTGAATTATCAACTACTCTTTATGTGTATTGATTACTGTATGTGTTATAACCATTGCTATGAACTATATTTGGATACCTATTTTGACCTTCATGTCTGTCCATATTGTATCTAGGTTGGTTTTCTTTGGACATGTAACCATTATGTCTGTAGGGAGAGTATATGTTTCCCTCAAGTTATAACCAGTATCTGAACTTTGTTTACCATGATAGAATTTACTAATATAGAGGGGCCATCGTGGTCGTGATCATATGATAGTTGGATTTACAGATACCTGTGCAATCAGTGCCTATCGCCGCTAAAGTTGTGAGTTTGAATTCCGTTCATGGCAAGGTGTACTCGATACAACATTATCTGATAAAGTTTGTCAGTGCAAAAGGTCAGTGGTTTTCTCCGGGCACTCCGTTTTCCTCCATTAATAAAACTGACTGCCACGATATAGCAAAATATTGTTGAAAGTGGCATTAAACACCATAACCCTAACCCTACTAATAAAGAATTATTCAAAATATTGATCAATTGACAAACCAGGTTTTTATATAGAAAAAAATATATCTTCATCTTACTGTCACAAAATGGACAAGGAATTAGTCTTTTGCTTTTGCAGAAACACTTTTATTCTTTCTAGGAGTTCATTGACCCAGCTATGTTTCTATGTTTGCAATGATGCAACATCATGACCTATAATACTTAAAAGGGGAGGGGGGCAACTAGTACGAAACAAAGCGAACTGAAATAGCCTTAACTAACCTGTGTAATCTATTTCATTATGAAGTCCTCTGTCTCATATTATTTTTTTAATGGATAGAAAATTATCATCTTGATATTACATACAATAATTTATTTTTTATTCTGTTATAATTAGAGCAACATATGAGCAAAATAGACAATTTGAAAGTATTTAAAGCATCACTGATGGGTATAGAACCAGAATATCCTGATGTTAAATCAGCAGGTCTTGAGTTCTTCACTGTAGCACAAGCTAAGGATATTGCTAAATATATTAACTGCAGGTAACTATTCAATAGATTAAAAATATAAATGTAATTACTGTAGTGATGGTTTATGTTTGAAGTAAACAATGAAATCCCTGCACTATATATATTGTTTTGGCATCTGTGTGATTAAAAGTTGCATATAATCTTGTTATCTTAAGTTTGACAGATCATTTTATTTGTTATCTTGAAGTAAAAATGTGTTTCTTTTGTCATAGTTATAAATTTCTTTACTTCAGATAACTTGAACACTCAGGTTATTCAAAGTAAATCATCAATACAGTTAGGTTCAACTGTAAATTTTAAAAAAAACTAATACATGTGTTAATCAGTAAATTGGACATTTTTCCAAATGATGCAGAACATAATTGGTCAATGTGACATCACTTTATGACATTTAATACCAATAAAAGCAATACCATCGGTTTTGAAGGTCTCGACATACATTATCACTAGTATTACAGCTCATCCTATCGGACTCGCATCGATACTAGTGAAAATATCTGTCTCGACAAATATCTGTCTCGACCTTCATAACTGCTGTTATTCTATATATATGTAAGACTCAGATCGACGTCCAGTCTCTAATCAACGTCCAATCCTCAAATCGGCGTCCAATTCTCAAATATATGGCCGTTTTTCACTTTCTCAAATCGACATCCAATGACGTCACTGACGTATACTTCAAATGACGTCACACTCATTAGGGAATGTTTTTGAAGCAATGATGGAGAAGGGACAAGACCAGATTCCAGATGACGGGTTCTTGAAGACAAAAATGACCATGTATGAGGGCTGTCCGTAAAGTTCGTGGACAGGTCCCAATTTTCCTAAAAAATAACGTGTTTTTCAAAAAATTTAGTGATACCTGTATTCCGTAATTAAATGTGATGTTAGATATAAAAAATCTGTATCGATTTTAATTTCCTAACTTAATTAAATCGATTTTGTAATGTCTATCATAGAGCACCTTGAGCACAGTATAAATTACGTGTAACTTCTATGTAGTTACTTGTGGTTGGCCATGATTTTTTTTCATTTTATCGTGCAAATTTGAATGAAACTTGTACTGTGACGTTGATAGTGCTCTCGATGTCACATCTGTAAAATTTGAATCGGAAGTACTCTCAGATGGCTGTGGAGTCCAGTTTTCAAACCTTGAAGATGAAACCTTATTCATCAGAAAAAACTACGTTTTCAAATAAGGTAGAGCAGAGGGCCGTTATAAAATTTTGTGTCGACATAGGAAAAACGCCAGCTGAAACGCATAAATTCATCAAACAGTCAGTAACACATTCCAATGTTAGTCGCTCGTTAGTGTTTAAGTGGCATAAGAGATTTTCTGACGGTAGAGGTAGTTTAATGGACGATAAATGCGAGGGAAGACTGTCTTATAAGACTTCAGATGTTGTGAAAAATGAAGTACGCGACGTTATTGACGGTGACAGACGTTTAACTGTGCGTGAAGTTGCGGACAAGTGCGTTATATCAAAGACAACGGTACATGAAATTTTAGTTCAAGAACTACACATGAATCGCATTTGTGCACGATGGGTACCCAGAATGTTATCAGAAGAAAATATGACAAACAGAACTGAGGCATCAAGACAATTTCTTAGAAAGTTTAGCCAGAGCGGAATTGGATTTCTGGATAGAATAATAACCACAGATGAAACATGGTTTCACTACTATGACCCGGAAATAAAGCAACAATCAATGGAAAAATGTCGACTCTCCTCGGCCAAAAAAAGCAAAAGTGACAAAATCTTTAGGAAAAAATGTTTATTCTTTTTATGGATAGGAAAGGAATGATTCTTACACTTTGCAGTTTTCCCCTACATCAAATCCTTCTTACGGGGAATGAGGTTTGACAGTTTAAGTGAATTAAGACAAGCCGTAATGAATGTAATATTTCACATGAAAACTGATCAGTTTGTGCAAATTTTTGATGACTGGGTAAGACGACACAAGAAATGTGTGGAACTTTTGGTTAAATTGGTTTGAGCGTTTGACGTTGCTTAACGTCAAAAACTTTTACCGCTGTGCTCCGGGTGTGAGTATGCTTATTTATAAGATCGAGAAAAATTCATACTTGTAGTTCATTTTTATTTACAAAATTTTGTTCATTTATCAAGTAAACTCTACTATAAATGAAATTGCAATTTCTTTTTTTCAACAAATTAAATAACAAAATTACAGAGATTGTCCACGAACTTTACGGACAGCCCTCGTATTTTATAGTTACTGTAGATAAAATCCTATTGTGTTTACAAGTACTTCTACATTATAGCGAACCCTAACCTTAATCTTAACCCTAACCTTAATCCTAACCCTAACCTTAACCTTAATCCTAACCTTAATCCTAGCCCTAACCTTAATCCTAACCCTAACCTTAGCCCTAAACCTAGCCTTAACCCTAACCCTAACCCTAACCTTAACCCTAACCTTAACCCTTACCCTATAACCCTAAACCTTTTGTTGTCATATCTGCATTGTAACAAAATGAAAGGTTATGGGTCATGTGCTTTGTTTATTACAATATCTGACTTCCGTGGTCCGCCAAGGTAGATTCTACCTCTATTGATAATATTAACTGATGGGGGGAAAAAAATAGATTAAAAAAAACAAAACTGTCCTTACAATTATTTTTGATGGCAAATTTGATCGTGTAAACAGGCCTATAGATATGAGAGTTTGGAAAGGACGCCGAGTTGAGAATATCCTAAAATTGGACCGTGATTTGAGATAATGACATTAGTGGATGCCGATTTGAGGAGCGGACGTCAATCTGAGTCTATCATATATACTTTGTAAATATCAATTGACAATTATTCCAATCATAACCATCATTAACTTCATGATACAGGGTTCTATATACAAAATGTAATAATGAGAAAAAGCCACCCTTCACTCTAAAATTTATGACTGGACTAGAATTGATGGATATTTGTGTATGTGATTATTCCTGCTTTCAGCAATATTATACCCACCATAATAGACTAGTTGGTAATACTGGATTGCATCCATCTATTTTTTCATCCATCCCACTGTCTTATGTAGACAACTAGTCTTTTACCTTTAAGTTCAACTAGTATGATATGGTGTCTTTGTATGATATGAACATGAACATATTATTATGGTTTTCCAAACTGACTAGTTCCATGGGAGTTATGGTTCCTTAACCAACTTCTTAAAATTAAATACTATATTCCATGTATAAATTCATTCTATATTGTTATGTGGGCAAGTAGTCTGTTTTATGAACTAAATATTATGTCTTGGTATGTACTAGTTCATATTCTATATTATGTCTTGGTATGTACTAGTTCATATTCTATATTATGTCTTGGTATGAACTAGTTCATATCCTGTACTATGTCTTGGTATGAAGTAGTTCATATTCTGTATTATGTCTTGATATGAAGTAGTTCATATCCTGTATTATGTCTTGGTATGAACTAGTTCATATTCTGTATTATGTCTTGGTATGAACTAGTTCATATCCTGTATTATGTCTTGGTATGAACTAGTTCATATCCTGTATTATGTCTTGGTATGAAGTAGTTCATATTCTGTATTATGTCTTGGTATGAACTAGTTCATATTCTGTATTATGTCTTGGTATGAAGTAGTTCATATCCTGTATTATGTCTTGGTATGAACTAGTTCATATTCTGTATTATGTCTTGGTATGAAGTAGTTCATATCCTGTATTATGTCTTGGTATGAACTAGTTCATATTCTGTATTATGTCTTGGTATGAACTAGTTCATATCCTGTATTATGTCTTGGTATGAACTAGTTCATATCCTGTATTATGTCTTGGTATGAAGTAGTTCATATTCTGTATTATGTCTTGGTATGCACTAGTTCATATTCTGTATTATGTCTTGGTATGAACTAGTTCATATTCTGTATATTATGTCTTGGTATGAACTAGTTCATATCCTGTATTATGTCTTGGCATGAACTAGTTCATATCCGGTATGTCTTGGTATGAAGTAGTTCATATCCTGTATTATGTCTTGATATGAAGTAGTTCATATCCTATATTATGTCTTGATATGAAGTAGTTCATATCCTGTATTATGTCTTGATATGAAGTAGTTCATATTCTGTATTATGTCTTGATATGAACTAGTTCATATACTGTATTATGTCTTGATATGAAGTAGTTCATATCCTGTATTATGTCTTGATATGAAGTAGTTCATATTCTGTATTATGTCTTGGTATGAACTAGTTCATATTCTGTATTATGTCTTGGTATGAAGTAGTTCATATTCTGTATTATGTCTTGATATGAAGTAGTTCATATTCTGTATTATGTCTTGGTATGAAGTAGTTCATATCCTGTATTATGTCTTGGTATGAACTAGTTCATATTCTGTATTATGTCTTGGTATGAAGTAGTTCATATCCTGTATTATGTCTTGGTATGAACTAGTTCATATTCTGTATTATGTCTTGGTATGAAGTAGTTCATATCCTGTATTATGTCTTGGTATGAACTAGTTCATATTCTATATTATGTCTTGGTATGAACTAGTTCATATCCTGTATTATGTCTTGGTATGAACTAGTTCATATCCTGTATTATGTCTTGGTATGAAGTAGTTCATATTCTGTATTATGTCTTGGTATGCACTAGTTCATATTCTGTATTATGTCTTGGTATGAACTAGTTCATATTCTGTATATTATGTCTTGGTATGAACTAGTTCATATCCTGTATTATGTCTTGGCATGAACTAGTTCATATCCGGTATGTCTTGGTATGAAGTAGTTCATATCCTGTATTATGTCTTGATATGAAGTAGTTCATATCCTATATTATGTCTTGATATGAAGTAGTTCATATCCTGTATTATGTCTTGATATGAAGTAGTTCATATTCTGTATTATGTCTTGATATGAAGTAGTTCATATTCTGTATTATGTCTTGATATGAAGTAGTTCATATCCTGTATTATGTCTTGATATGAAGTAGTTCATATCCTGTATTATGTCTTGATATGAAGTAGTTCATATTCTGTATTATGTCTTGATATGAAGTAGTTCATATCCTGTATTATGTCTTGATATGAAGTAGTTCATATTCTGTATTATGTCTTGGTATGAACTAGTTCATATTCTGTATTATGTCTTGGTATGAAGTAGTTCATATTCTGTATTATGTCTTGATATGAAGTAGTTCATATTCTGTATTATGTCTTGGTATGAAGTAGTTCATATTCTGTATTATGTCTTGATATGAAGTAATTCATATTCTGTATTATGTCTTGATATGAAGTAGTTCATATTCTGTATTATGTCTTGATATGAAGTAGTTCATATTCTGTATTATGTCTTGGTATGAACTAGTTCATATTCTGTATTATGTCTTGGTATGAAGTAGTTCATATTCTATATTATGTCTTGATATGAAGTAGTTCATATTCTGTATTATGTCTTGGTATGAAGTAGTTCATATTCTGTATTATGTCTTGATATGAAGTAGTTCATATTCTGTATTATGTCTTGGTATGAAGTAGTTCATATCCTGTATTATGTCTTGGTATGAAGTAGTTCATATCCTGTATTATGTCTTGATATGAAGTAGTTCATATTCTGTATTATGTCTTGGTATGAAGTAGTTCATATTCTGTATTATGTCTTGATATGAAGTAGTTCATATTCTGTATTATGTCTTGGTATGAAGTAGTTCATATTCTGTATTATGTCTTGATATGAAGTAATTCATATTCTGTATTATGTCTTGATATGAAGTAGTTCATATTCTGTATTATGTCTTGATATGAAGTAGTTCATATTCTGTATTATGTCTTGGTATGAACTAGTTCATATTCTGTATTATGTCTTGGTATGAAGTAGTTCATATTCTGTATTATGTCTTGATATGAAGTAGTTCATATTCTGTATTATGTCTTGGTATGAAGTAGTTCATATTCTGTATTATGTCTTGATATGAAGTAATTCATATTCTGTATTATGTCTTGATATGAAGTAGTTCATATTCTGTATTATGTCTTGGTATGAAGTAGTTCATATCCTGTATTATGTCTTGATATGAAGTAGTTCATATCCTGTATTATGTCTTGATATGAAGTAGTTCATATCCTGTATTATGTCTTGATATGAAGTAGTTCATATCCTGTATTATGTCTTGGTATGAACTAGTTCATATCCTGTATTATGTCTTGATATGAAGTAGTTCATATCCTGTATTATGTCTTGGTATGAACTAGTTCATATCCTGTATTATGTCTTGGTATGAACTAGTTCATATTCTGTATTATGTCTTGGTATGAACTAGTTCATATTCTGTATTATGTCTTGATATGAAGTAGTTCATATCCTGTATTATGTCTTGATATGAAGTAGTTCATATTCTGTATTATGTCTTGGTATGAACTAGTT
This sequence comes from Bathymodiolus septemdierum, assembly GCA_963383655.1. Classification (NCBI taxonomy): domain Eukaryota; kingdom Metazoa; phylum Mollusca; class Bivalvia; order Mytilida; family Modiolidae; genus Bathymodiolus; species Bathymodiolus septemdierum. The sequence goes on from OY726520.1 coordinate 81,972,960, forward strand.
CATATTCTGTATTATGTCTTGGTATGAAGTAGTTCATATTCTGTATTATGTCTTGATATGAAGTAGTTCATATTCTGTATTATGTCTTGGTATGAAGTAGTTCATATTCTGTATTATGTCTTGATATGAAGTAATTCATATTCTGTATTATGTCTTGATATGAAGTAGTTCATATTCTGTATTATGTCTTGATATGAAGTAGTTCATATTCTGTATTATGTCTTGGTATGAACTAGTTCATATTCTGTATTATGTCTTGGTATGAAGTAGTTCATATTCTATATTATGTCTTGATATGAAGTAGTTCATATTCTGTATTATGTCTTGGTATGAAGTAGTTCATATTCTGTATTATGTCTTGATATGAAGTAGTTCATATTCTGTATTATGTCTTGGTATGAAGTAGTTCATATCCTGTATTATGTCTTGGTATGAAGTAGTTCATATCCTGTATTATGTCTTGATATGAAGTAGTTCATATTCTGTATTATGTCTTGGTATGAAGTAGTTCATATTCTGTATTATGTCTTGGTATGAAGTAGTTCATATTCTGTATTATGTCTTGGTATGAAGTAGTTCATATTCTGTATTATGTCTTGATATGAAGTAATTCATATTCTGTATTATGTCTTGATATGAAGTAGTTCATATTCTGTATTATGTCTTGATATGAAGTAGTTCATATTCTGTATTATGTCTTGGTATGAACTAGTTCATATTCTGTATTATGTCTTGGTATGAAGTAGTTCATATTCTGTATTATGTCTTGATATGAAGTAGTTCATATTCTGTATTATGTCTTGGTATGAAGTAGTTCATATTCTGTATTATGTCTTGATATGAAGTAATTCATATTCTGTATTATGTCTTGATATGAAGTAGTTCATATTCTGTATTATGTCTTGGTATGAAGTAGTTCATATCCTGTATTATGTCTTGATATGAAGTAGTTCATATCCTGTATTATGTCTTGATATGAAGTAGTTCATATCCTGTATTATGTCTTGATATGAAGTAGTTCATATCCTGTATTATGTCTTGGTATGAACTAGTTCATATCCTGTATTATGTCTTGATATGAAGTAGTTCATATCCTGTATTATGTCTTGATATGAAGTAGTTCATATTTTGTATTATGCCTTGGTGCCAGCAGCCAGAAATGTTGCATGAGTCTGATGAGATGAAGTATTTAGTTTTGCACAATTAATTTTTATTTTTTTTGTGTGGAAAGTTCATATTCTGTAATATGTCTTGGTATTATATAAGCATATATGTAATGGTATATTGTTGCAATTTCCCAAACAGAGCAGTTATATAGAAGTTATTGTTATTAAAACAATTTGTATACACCTAGTCTTTTATCATTTGATGGAACTTGCTGTATTTGGTATAATATTTTAGTACATTAGGAATATATTATAGTATATTTTTTTAACAGACCAATTATGCAGGAGTTATAGTCAAATTACATCTGTGTATTATACATGCACAATTAGTTGGGGGGGGGGGGGGGGGGGGGGGGGCTATCTTTTTGAAGCACAACATCCAGATAAACTTATGTTTCAGTCAGTTTTATTGGTTGATGAATTAATCCATAGAACCCAATGAAATTTATCAACAATCTTAAGCTTAAGTCACTAACAAACTTGATGATCAAGTGCACCTAACAATGGGGAAGTTGAAATCTGAAACCTTATTGGTGATAGGTACTGAGTGTATAGGTAGATAATTGAATCACAGTTATATAGCCCCATTCACTTACAAGTTTTAATGCAATGAATATGTTTCTTGTAAACCCCCTTAATGGAAAGAGGGACAAATAAACATACATATATATTAATACAGTTCCTTGCAGAGGACAAGCAAACAAATGCTGGTTTTTTTTATGGTGTAAGTAAAGATGTGCATGGAAAACAATAGTGATGATTAGGAAACCTTCAGACTGCCTAGAATCTATTTCCTTTTAGTGTATGATATATATATATTTAATTATTCTAATTATTCTGCAAAAAATTAATATTTCTGTTGACTTGTCTGCCATTTTAGTTTATTTCAGCACTATAATTTGTACCAGTTTATGTTCACACACACTCAAGCAGAAGAAATTATTGGCACTGATGTAAGTTACTGTACTCAAACTAAGACAATACAACATCTACACATCTAAATTGTTCCCTGTTTGGAGAATAGGGTATTATTTCTTACATACTGTTAACAGTACTATCAAGAATTCAATTTGTTCCTCTAAACTGAATATTACGAAACTAAGTTTGAGAAATATGGATTTCTTCAACATGACCAAAATTACATTTGGATCTTGGAGCAGAATACAAGTTTTAAATACAAATACCATCTTTTAGATATAATATAATATATTTTTTTTTTATTATTTTAAGGATGAAATTATACTCAGCAAACATCACCAAAGAGCTATATCATTTTCCTTTCTCCAATTGCCCAAGAACAATACTGCACAGGGCTCACCACACCAGGCGAAGTGGGCGAAATTCTCACCCTATATGAGCTGAAGTCACCCTCCCTAAACTGCAAAGCAAAATTAAAGTCGCCTTGTTTCTTTTTGTAAGTCTCTCTTTTCTTGCAAATATTCTGCGTTTTATGGTCAAGCTGATTGACAATTTAAAGCAATTGTAATCAATGTGAAAATTTAACTTGTTGAGACAAGAATCACAGCAAATTTCTAAATTTGTACTGACGAAATTCCAGTTGAAAATCAAATCCCAAATCTAAAAATATACAAACAGACGCTTCCTGTACCAAATTGGTTGTTGGATTGTGTTATATTTTAATTATTTTAACAAGACTTGAGTTATTTGTAGCTTTTTCAAAGTTTTAAACATGGTGGCATTTTAATGGAAAAAAGGGAAGGAACTCACATTTTGATGTATATTACAGATTTTAATGAGAAATGAATCAAATCTAAAATCGACAAATATAAGATCAACAACAATAATACAAGTACAAAATATGAATTTAAGTTAAATATGAAGGATATTAACAAGATATTAGCAAAGGCACACTTAAAATGTAATTTTGTTTAATTGATGCAAAGAAACAACACATTTTTGATGAAACATGTCTCCATGAAGCTGTTGGAAGTCTCCATGTGTTTTGCAAGTGTGGTGAGCCCTGATACTGCAACGAATAATTTTAATCATTGAAGCAGATATTGAATTTGTGACAATGGAACACATCCAAACTGGTCAATGCAAAGTTTACTTCATTAAAAGTGAAATAGTTAGGCTTTATTGACATATGAAACCACTAGATCAATTTTAACTAATCTTAAACTGTGACCGTGGGTATAAATAGCTGTGGGTGGAGCAAACATTCAGATTGTTCGTTATTTTGACCACGGTTATCTCGAGGAGGAAAAATCAATGATACAAAGTTTCACAGTTACTTTTGGAGCAAATATTTGACAGGCATGGTTACTAGTGTTCCTCCTTTCGAAACTTTCAGGCTTATTAAAAATAATATTCTTCATCAGTCTTAAAAACTACAAAAATCACTTCAAAAATTCAAATTTCTGAGGACGTTTGTCATGTGACATACAGTTTCATAAATATGCTGTTCATATCAACGGGGTGATCTGATGATAAGCTCCGCCCACAAATTTTGTCGGTAGGCACTACCACAAATGCCGCTTCAACTAGAAGGTATTATGTATGGAATCACAAACTTGCATACAAAATTATATGTAATTTATAGTCATTAAGATGTATCAACTCAAAATAAAATTTCATTCATCATTAACTTGGTTTAAAGTATTTGTCATGATGATGACATCATTAACTTGGTTTAAAGTATTTGTCATGATGATGACATCATTAACTTGGTTTAAAGTATTTGTCATGATGATGACATCATTAACTTGGTTTAAAGTATTTGTCATGATGATGACATCATTAACTTGGTTTAAAGTATTTGTCATGATGATGACATCATTAACTTGGTTTAAAGTATTTGTCATGGTGATGACATCATTAACCAGGTGAATATTACAGGTTCCTTGAAAATCCTCGTGAATTAAATATTTTATTTATTAAAAAAATCAATAAAAGAAACATTTAATTATGTCAACAATAACATGTTGTTAGCATGAAGTCTTTGTCAGCTATAAAAATGCCTATTTGCCTTGAATTTCTTTATTATATATTTCTAGTTTTATTTATATTTGATTTCAAAAAAGGAATAATGAAATTAAATTATAATAAATTCAACACTGAAAAAAAAATCAGCATGATGTTATATGGTACATGTAAATACTTGTGATTTTGATAACTTTTTTTTAGCTTTCTATAGAAGTTGCCAAACCAGCTACACTGCCATTTCCACCACCACTTCATGAGGGAGTTCAAGATGATTTATATGCATCATTTATTGCCACACCTCCACCAACTCCACCCCCACAGGTAAGTTTGTTTGACAAGTGGTGTAAGATATTTTCTGTATGATCCCCAGAGAAGATCATTTCTGATCACACTTATGATCTCAGATGAATCACACCTGATATCCTAGTGTGATAGGTGTGATCAATTTGATGGTTATTTTACATGATCTCAGTTGTGATCACACTGATTTCACGGGTGAATCACACCAGTTCTCAACTGATATTTCATTTGTGATCTCTGTGGGATTACATGTTTTCACAGGTGTGATCTAATTTTTCTCAGATGTGAGCATTTCCAAAGCAAACTCGCTTATACCTAGCACAACTGTGATGTTTATTACTTGTAAAATGTTTCCGTTGTAAAAAGAAAAAAAACTTGAAGAATAAAAACGATGCTCCTATACTATTTAATTGTTTTGTGTTACAGAATATTATATAGCAGTATAAGCACTGTAAATTAATTGCCATGGTAATGAGGTTGTTGCAAAAGAAAAAACAGCTCTCAATCATTTACATATAACATAAAACCTTGAACCGCTCGTAGCCATTGGCTGTTGGCAATCCTCGTTAAACAAATAAAGAATTAAAATTGAAAACCTTGAACGTACACTGGGCTGGAGGATAGTTTATAATATTGAAACTGTTTTTAATTATTTATTTCCTCAACTATCATCACGATTCACATTATAAATTCATATTGACAATGAAGTTCTTGTGTAATGTATTTGATTAAAAACAGGATGGTGAAGACATAAAAACTGAACAGGTAACAGTTATTTCCCCTATCTCTTATGTTATCTCCCTTTTGTATTTCACTTGAAACTGCATCATCCACACAAAATGAACACAAATTCATGTCACTTCCTGTACTAATAGTCTTCTCTCAATAGCATTGTGGTTAACATGCTGTTTTAAATCATGTACATTAAATACTGTACAGAGAAGGAACTAAGACAAAACATTTGTTTTTTTGTTTTTTTTTAAAATTTCAAGTCAATATCAGTATGCATTTGTGAAACCTTATCTTTCCTTGTACAATAATACCCCCAGCAAAGCTATTGTAAATGCGGCTTCTAATATCACATACAGGCCGATGATACAGGCCGTTAATAGGGGCCGATGTACTTTAATAATTTGACCCATTTTTGGGACAAGGTTGATATCGTTTATGTCACACTATTGTTCGAACAGTGGATTATTTTTAAGAATCTAGTTTATTCTTTTGTTCTTGAATATATGAACTTTAACCTTTTACTGTTTTCGGCTTAAAAACATGTTTTTATTTATTTTTGGTCTTTCGTGTCTCGAACCACCGCTGGGCTTTTCAAAGTCTATTTTGACTTTCAAAACTTCCATCTAACCACTCGGCTACGGTGACCATACTACTATACGCTATAATTAGTATATTTGACTCTTGATAGTAAGCTTTGTAAAAAAAAATATCAACAATTTGCTTAAAAAAGCAATGTACAAGGTACGATACAAGTATTTCAGATCTGGCTTAATTTATATTCAGAACTGACGTGTATGTGAACTTCTAAAATGTATTCTCGCAATTCCAAAACAACTAACGAACCGACCGCAAGTAATAACAAATCAGGCAGACCACAGGTGAAGATTTGTGACACTTGAAAGACCTTGAAATATCTAAATATAAACGATTCTTTTCACTTGAAAGACCTTGAAATATCTAAATATAAACAAGATTCGAAAAGACGTTGACCGATAAAAATATGTCGTTTTATTTTTAGCTCACCTATGTGAGCTATTTCCATCACTTGGCGTCCGTCGTCCGTCTGTAAACTTTTTCAAAAATCTTCTCCTCTGAAACCACTTGGCCAATTTAAACCAAACTTGGCCTGAATCATCCTTAGGGGGTTCCCTTTAAAAGATATGTCTGATGACCCTGCCGACCAACCATCATGGCCGTCATGTCTATAAATAGAACATATGGTAAAATTTGAGGTTTTTGGGTAATAACTCAAAAACCGTTAATAAAAACAGAAATCTGATGTGGTGTAAAAATGATCAGCACAGCAAGATCTACATACCCTGCAATTTTGAAGTAAATCTGATTACCCATCTTGGCGTTATTGCCCTTTTTTCATCAAATTTTTTAAATTTCAGTACTTTTCGTCTTATATTTCAAAAACTATAAGAGATAGATGTTAAGTTTAAATTGCAAAAAGGTGCAGCATATCAAGATCTACCTACCCTGCAATTTGGAAGTAAATCCCATTACCCATTTTGGAGTTATTTCTCTTTTTTCATCAAATTTTCAACATTTTAATACTTTTCGTCCTTTATTTAAAAAACTATAAGAGATAGATGTTAAGTTTAAACTGCAAACATGTTCAGCCTGTCAAGATCTACCTACACTGCATTTTTTAGCTCACCTGTATGAGCTATTGCCATCAACTTGGCATCTGTCGTCTGTCTGTATACTTTTTCAAAAATCTTCTCCTCTGAAACCACACGGCCAATTTAAGCCAAACTTGGCCTGAATGATCCTTAGGTTCCCTTTAAAAGTTATGTCTGATGACCCTGCCGACCAACCATCATGGCCGCCATATCTTTGGTCCGGAGTATGTAAACATTTTCTTAAAAAGTTCAGTTTTTGCCTTTTGGATTTGTAATTATTCATTAGCAACATTTCTGAGAGAGTATATATACACTGTAAGAATTAATTACATATGTATGCACTGTAAAACAAAATAATTACATATGTATATATGTTACAGTAAATTTGTATAACCGGTAATTTTGCAAAATTACTGAAAAATCAGTGATTTTGTAAAATTACTAAACAGGTCAGTAATTTTATAAAATTACTGAAATAAACCTGTAATTTTACAAAATTACTGAAAATTTCAACATTTATTTGACAAATTTACTGATTGAATTAATTATAGTTTAAGTTAAAGAAATTCATGTCACGTGATAAATAAATACATGTACATGTGTTTAGCGCATGTACATGAATAAAGGTCTCAATAGTGAACACATTTTATTAAAACTATGTGAAAGGTTTTTTTTCATAACAAATGGTCAGTTAGTTTGTAAAATGGCTCAAGCACAGATGTGTTTGAGTGCTGAACGAAATTATACCCAAAAACTTGAGGAATTGATACGAGAGAAAACAAAATGTAACATATGGAACAGGGAAAAGTACGAGGACTTGTCTCTTCTTCCTTGCCCGATGAGCTCATTTCCAAAGTTGACACTGAAGAACATCTTTTTGATCTGGCCAGCATGGAGGTGAATACGAACACCGATATTGATTCTGCCCATTCAACTGATGATGAGGCAATGGACTTGATACGAGAGAAAACAAAATGTAACATATGGAACAGGGAAAAGTACGAGGACTTGTCTCTTCTTCCTTGCCCGATGAGCTCATTTCCAAAGTTGACACTGAAGAACATCTTTTTGATCTGGCCAGCATGGAGGTGAATACGAACACCGATATTGATTCTGCCCATTCAACTGATGATGAGGCAATGGACACTTCTGAAGTTCAACCGTCTGTTGGAACGTTTGTGTAGTTTGTCAGGATATTGTGTTTGGTGAATTTAAATGTCTGTCTTGCAACAAAAATGTAAATGTAAAATGTGGTAAAACTAATTTCATTTTAACTGAAGAATTCGAAATAAGTCGGGAATCTAATATAATTTGCTTATTATGTTATTCTGAAAGCAGCATTGAATCGGAACGTCTTTCCGCAAAAACCTCTATGGAAAAGCAGGCAACCCGTATGTTAGATCGCTCAAATAAAGTTCTTGATGAAGTAGAGATTGGTTGCAATGTAGTTGTACCTATTCCTAATGTTGATCGTGGTAAGGGGGACCCTAAAAACATTATGGCTGTAGTGCAAAGCAAGACTGAAAAAGGTTATAGGTTGGTAGCGAAACAGGGCATACTATTAGGATCTCATACGAGAAATCAGTTCGAGCCTACTGATAGTTTATTTCTTAAGCCCTCTGACATTTTAGCAGACAAATTCATTTCGTTCTGACAAGCGGTCAGATTGAATTCAATTTGTGATGGTCAGGAGTTTCAGAAGTGTGGCTGTTCCGGCAAAAACCGTTGTGAGCAAAATCTATGTGCAATGTCATAAAGCGGGCAAGTCATGCAACAGTAGATGTCACCCAAACCTGTCTTGTAAAAATAAATGATCATAATAACTTTAATAAATAATGTTAAACTGACATTGTATTAATCCAATGTCAAGATAAGCAGGAAACAAATAAGTCATTGAATGAAAAAATACATGAACAAACTCAAAACCACAAGCTTATGTTACATTTTTAGTATTGCTTCATATAGTATTAGCAAATTAATGTTAACATTATTCTTTATTCTTGTTGTTCGAATATTAAAGCAAGTAAATACATTTCAGTAAACTTGTCAAATTCCTAATTAAAATTTCAGTAATTTTGTAAAATTCCTGAAATTTTTAGTGATTTTACAAAATTACAAAAGTGGCCAGTAATTTTACATTATTACTGAAAATTTCAGTAATTTTACAAAATTACTAATTTACTGTAACATAAACACTATACAAAATGGTTACATATGTATATACACTGTAAATAATAGCTATATAGTTACATATGTATATACACTGTTACAAAAAGTTACATATGTATATACACTGTTACAAAAAGTTACATATGTATATATACTGTAAAGAAATAGTTACATATGTATATACATTGTAAAAAAAAGTTACATATAAAAGCATACTGTAAGGAAATAGTTACATATGTATATGCACTAAAAAAAATAGTTACATATGTATATATACTGTAAAGAAATAGTTACATATGTATATATACTGTAAAGAAATAGTTACATATGTATATACACTGTAAAAAATAGTTACATAATGTATATACACTGTAAAAAATAGTTACATATGTATATATACTGTAAAGAAATAGTTACATATGTATATATACTGTAAAGAAATAGTTACATATGTATATACACTGTAAAAAATAGTTACATATGTATATACACTGTAAAAAATAGTTACATAATGTATATACACTGTTACAAAATAGTTACATATGTATATATACTGTAAAGAAATAGTTACATTTGTATATACACTGTAAAAAATAGTTACATATATATATACACTGTAAAAAATAGTTACATATGTATATACACTGTAAAAAATAGTTACATATGTATATATATACACTGTAAAAAATAGTTACATAATGTATATATATACACTAAAAAATAGTTACATATGTATATATATACACTAAGAAATAGTTACATATGTATATATACTGTAAAGAAATAGTTACATATGTATATACACTGTAAAAATTAGTTACATAATGTATATACACTGTAAAAAAATAGTTACATATGTATATACACTGTAAAAAATAGTTACATATGTATATATATACACTGTAAAAAATAGTTACATATGTATATACACTGTAAAAAAAAAATAGTTACATATGTATATACACTGTTACAAAATAGTTACATATTTACATAAGATTCATTGCCATGTGAGCACAACCATTATTTTTTTTAATCATTTTTTACTAGACATGTGACCATTTTGACTGCATTTCTTATGAGACAGTCTTTTTTAGTTAAGACTTTACTATTTCAGCACACAATCTACATCAGGTTTTGATGTTATTAGACTTTACTATTTCAGCACACAATCTACATCAGATTTTGATGTTATTAGATTTTACTATTTCAGCACACAATCTACATCAGATTTTGATGTTATTAGACTTTACTATTTTGGCACACAATTTACATCAGATTTTGATGTTATTAGACTTTACTATTTCAGCACACAATCTACATCAGATTTTGATGTTATTAGATTTTACTATTTCAGCACACAATCTACATCAGATTTTGATGTTATTAGACTTTACTATTTCAGCACACAATCTACATCAGATTTTGATGTTATTAGACTTTACTATTTCAGCACACAATCTACATCAGATTTTGATGTTATTAGACTTTACTATTTTGGCACACAATTTACATCAGATTTTGATGTTATTAGACTTTACTATTTCAGCACACAATCTACATCAGGTTTTGATGTTATTAGACTTTACTATTTCAGCACACAATCTACATCAGATTTTGATGTTATTAGATTTTACTATTTCAGCACATACATGTACTCTACATCAGATTTTGATGTTATCATCCCCCATTACCATACAGTAAATCATTTCTTTTCTTTTAAACTGAACTAATAATATTTGAAGTAGGTATAGGTAGGTAAGCATTTTTAGTTCACTTGTCCACTGTTAAATAAACTAGTCTTTTGGTCATTTCAATTCATTGTTTGAGATCTTTTGCAGGTTTATTGAAATGTATTTGAGAGTTAATAGTTCAGGAGAAAACCTGATTTATGCATTCATCTTAGTTTCCTTTTTTTCATTGAATTCATAATGAAGACTTACAAATTACAATATAAAGTGATTTAGTGTCTTTGTGTAAGGTAAAACTAGTAACATTGTAAAATATAAAATATTGTCTTTATACTCATTTTATATAGTTCATTCATTAGCAGATAGTTCTCATAAAGTTTCCATTCTTGAAGCTTTTTTCTACTTTTATTCCCACTAAAATCCCAAATTAACAGTTATGTATATAGTCAAACCTGTATAAAACCACTCAAGGGAATCTGAAAATGTGGCCTTTATGAGCAGTTGCCCTTTATATACAGGTTAAAATTATATGCAACTATTTATTAATGTGAAAAATGAGACTGTTCTTTATAGACAGTGATTTGTTATATAGAGGTTCCCTTTATAGACAGTGATTTGTTATATAGAGGTTCCCTTTATAGACAGTGATTTGTTATATAGAGGTTCCCTTTATAGACAGTGATTTGTTATATAGAGGTTCCCTTTATAGACAGTGATTTGTTATATAGAGGTTCCCTTTATAGACAGTGATTTGTTATATAGAGGTTCCCTTTAATGTAGGTTTGACTGTACTAATGGTGTTACATTTATGTTGTAGTTAAGCCAAAATAATCAAAGTTCCTGTATATTTAGTATTTTACAAAATTTAGTAGTTTAACTCTTTATATAGCACATTAACTACCTTTTTGTTTACTTTTTTCTGTATGGTATTTTTTTTAATAAATCAGGGTTTTAATTAGAATGTTTACTTGTATGGAATCATGCTCATATCCTATATACTTGGGCTGTTTGTATATTTTAATATTTTATATTTGGGAGAAAAATCATATTAAAATAAAAATACAAAATATAGACAGAAACTTGATTTGTATGATTTTGATACAGATTAATTAGAATTAAAAATTTCACACTTTTTATCTCGCCTGGATAAAATACTTGTCTGAGTATTGTCATCACATTCCATCCATCTTTGGCATTATTGCCATCATCAGCTGCCACATTTCAATTCTTTTTCTTAAATTTGAAACCTCTGGACCAATTGAAATGTTAAATGTTACTTTGGTGATCCTCAACATTTTATATGATTTTGTTTCATTCAAATAGCTGCTAGGCCAATTTTTTGGGGGTTTTTTTTGTTATCAATATACAAATCCAAGATACCTGCCACAGCAGGACAAAGTTTTAACATAAGACCATATGAGAAAAATATTTTAAGATTAATTCTCAGAAACATGACCTAGCGAGTCATTTATTGTGTTGATGGAAATCCGAGATGACTCCCACCTCAGGATAACTTTAACATGAGAATTTGTGGGAAATTATTGAAACCAGACTTCCATTGAATGTTCCTTTGACAGTCCTTTCCTAAACATTTACTTTTAGTGTCGATTGGAAAGCTGAGGTGGTCACAACTACAGGACAACATTTTAACATAGGCTAATACTAGGACCCTTTGAGAAGATGAATAATAGATAGTAGAAACTTCATCAATGACAAATGGTACATGTTTATGAAAAGTCATTGGATGATCCCTTACAAAGTTTCATTTTTTATGTGGATCTGATATCCATGTTGGCAGCATATATCACATGCAGACATTGTTTAATTATGGGAATATAATTGAATAAACAGGTGATAGGTCCAGTCTCAGATGAGCATCCATTTGTATCTATTAAAAGAGAAATAAAGAAATTTTATATTTTAAAATATATTTTAATGTGACTCCACCTTAAACAAGAATTTACTATAGAAGACATTAATTGTGAATGTTTCTATTGGGTGCACTACGTTTGAGCGCATTTTCAATTTTAGGTGTGTTACGTTTGAGCGCAAATTTTTCCTACGTTTGAGTGCATTTTACCTATGGAATTTAATATCTAAAAATGTGAAAAATAGAAATAAAAATATATATACTTTATCATAAAAGATTACAGCACTAAAAAACACATCATAAAAACATCATAGGATTTATTTAAAATGTTCTATTAAATAGATTTAAGAATGTTTAAAAATGTCTATAAAAGTAGCACTAAAATCTTACAAATCTGTAGCGGGGTTGTCAAGACCTCGAATTTAAAGATCATTTTAATAATATTTTTTTTTCATTATCAAAATCATTTTTAATAATTTTTTAAAGATCATTTTTATAATAATTTCTTAAAAGTTTTATAATTTTAATTTTTTTTCTCAAGTAAATAGCTACGGTAAAATGCGCTCAATCGTGGATTTTGTTTGTGCTCAAACGTAGGATTTGTTGCACTCAAATGTAGGACCAATGCGCTCAAACGTCGTGCAACGTTTCTACTTATAGGAAACTGATGTAATAGAAGATGAGGGTCCTGTTGTTCCTGATATTGATGCATTTAATGATTTGACAGTGAATGATGTCAGAGAAGTTATTGAAAGTGTTGCCAAGGAAATGTTGGGAGGTCTGCAGGTACTAATTAATAATCCTTCATTTCTGGAATTTTGCTAAACAAAATTTCCTATTTGGAGTATATTTGTTATACACCACACAACAGAGTGGTGAGATATTATATTACACAGTTAGTCATCTATCTATTTGGGTTCTGTGTAATTATTTGGGCTATCATACTGTATTAATGAAGGAAGACCTATTGTCTTATCCCAAATTCTTCTTCCCCTGCCCATTTTTTTTTTTAATAAAGGTTGGTCTCAAAGTAGATGAGTTTTTGGGGTTCAAGAAGGGTAAAAATGCTCAAAATGAATGAAATGCTTTTTGTTTTCAGCCATTCTGAAAAATGACATATAAGGGGAACCCCTATCCAAATTTTCTTTTGAAAGGAGGTCTCAAAGGAGGGTCCAGATAATATTTTGGGATTCAAGAAGGGTGAAAATTATCAAAATTAATTAAATGCTTTTTGTTTTCAGCCATATGTAAAAGCTTAAATATAAGGGGAACCCTTGCCTAATTATTTTTATAAATGGGGTGCAGCTTATATTTTGGGATTTCAAAAAGGGTATAAATACTGAAAATGAATGAAATGCTTTATTCCAGCCATATGTGAAAAAGTTAAATATAAGGGGAACCCCTTCCCATATTTGTTCTTAAAAGAAGCCTCAATGGGGGGTCAGCTTCTCATACTTTTGCAAAAGAAAAACATTAATAGATGTGATTTGCTAAAGGGCATGACTGAGATTGTCGTTAATATTTGTGAGGTCGCTGTGAACTTCACTACAACCTCAAATGAGTTGTTTTTGGCAGTGATAGGCAATCAGGGCCAAACTTTTCTGTATTTAGTACTAGTCTCCTGATGTGTGAGGGATATATACTTCAGGACATGACAGAATGTTACGTTATAAAATTAAGTCACTGTGACCTTTTCCATAAAGTCAAGTTATTTATTTTTTATCGGTTATAGAACAATTAAGTTTTTTTATACCCCCCGCAAACAAAGTTTGGGGGGTATATAGGAATCACCCTGTCCGTCTGTCCGTCCATCCATATACCTTGTAAGCACAACTCCTCCTAAACGGCTTATTGGATTTTTATGAAACTTTACACATTTGTAGTACACTACCTGCAGATGTGCATGAAGGAATATGGTTGCTGTCCAAAATTTAAAAGGGGAGATAATTCAACTTATACTTTTACGAAAAAGGGGGGGGGGAATGTACCTTGTAAGCGCAACTCCTACTAAACTGCTTATTGAATTTTTATGAAACTTTACACAGTTGTAGTACACAACCTGCAGATGTGCATGAAGGAATACCGTGGCTGTCTAAAATTTAGAAGGGGAGTTAATTCAACTTAAACTTTCACGAAAAGGGGGGTTGTGTACCTTGTAAGCGCAACTCCTCCTAAACAGCTTATTGGATTTTTATGAAACTTTACACAGTTGTAATACACTACCTGCAGATGTGCATGAAGGAATACGGTTGCTGTCTAAAATTTGGAAGGGGAAATAATTTAACTTATACTCTGAAATACGTTCTGTATGGAGAGATGGGCTTGTAAGCGCAATTCCTCCTAAACGGCTCATTGGATTTAAATGAAACTTTACACAGTTGTAATACACTGCCTGCAGATGTGCATGAAGGAATATGGTTTCTGTCAAAAAGTTGGAAGGTGATGTAAGCTAATTTTGAATCAATAACATTTGATGTGACCTATATCCCCTTGTAAAAAAGTTAGGAAATGTTGTAATCCTCATGTATACTGATGAAACCGTATTGGTTTTAAACAATCCCACTTTGTTGAAGACCTTGTGGCGACCCCTAGATGTATGTTCTTGGTTAGTTTATTTTGGAAATGGGATGTTGTCTCCTTGACATAACTCCATATCCGTAAATTTTTCATAGGTAACTTGCTAATATACCTGTATTCCAAAGTTTGAACATCATAGTATTGCAAGTGGGGGGTATCACTCAGTGAGGTCACTCACAGTTCTAGTTTGTATTTGTACTAGCCTCATACCGTATGTGACAGGTGTATGGGTCTTATTTGTCAAGTTCATTTCCTACCTTTGTGCATACGATACACATACTACCTGTCTAGTATATTTGTTTTGTTTTGATCAACAGTTGAGAAGCTAGAAAAAAATATGTTGAACTTGAATAGTATCTGTCAAACATGCAAACAATAGATTATGCACTTGACAAAACAAATTTCAAGGCCACGGGGCGGGTTATAAGTTCCCATTGATTTAAGAGAATGTGTTCACTTTTTTAAATTTTGTTTGTAGGTTTTTACCATTTAAGGCTATATAAGCATTTTTGTCTTTGTGATTGTCCTTCTGTTTCATTGTTGGAGGTCGTCACTATTGCACAGGCGAAATATTTATTGCGAACCCCATTGACAGGCATCCAGAATCTAATTATTTTGCTGTTAATTAAATTAATATGCAACTGACAACAACCAATTTGAGATTTATCAAGTACGATGCACATGCTATCTGTCTAGTCATTTTGGTAGAACCGCACAACATTAAATTCATTGCCTACATAATGATATCTTAATGCAGTATATAGATTATATTTTTTGTAGACTAATAGCACAGTTCTTGATTTGGACTTAACATGAGACTATTTAGAACCAGAAAATATTTATAATCAGCAAGTAAATGACAAGCTTTATCATATAAAATTGTACACCTCACTGCAGATGAGAATCAAACTGACAATCAGTATTGATCGTAGCGACTGATTACTTAGATATATAGACATTACAATCAGTATTGATCGTAGGAACTGATTACTTAGATATATATATACATTACAATCAGTAGTGATCGTAGGAACTGATTACTTAGATATATATACATTACAATCAGTAGTGATCGTAGGAACTGATTACTTAGATATATATACATTACAATCAGTAGTGATCGTAGGAACTGATTACTTAGATATATATACATTACAATCAGTATTGATCGTAGGAACTGATTACTTAGATATATATATACATTACAATCAGTAGTGATCGTAGGAACTGATTACTTAGATATATATACATTACAATCAGTAGTGATCGTAGGAACTGATTACTTAGATATATATACATTACAATCAGTAGTGATCGTAGGAACTGATTACTTAGATATATATACATTACAATCAGTATTGATCGTAGGAACTGATTACTTAGATATATATACATTACAATCAGTAGTGATCGTAGCAACTGATTACTTAGATATATATACATTACAATCAGTATTGATCGTAGCAACTGATTACTTAGATATATATACATTACAATCAGTATTGATCGTAGCAACTGATTACTTAGATATATATACATTACAATCAGTAGTGATCGTAGGAACTGATTACTTAGATATATATACATTACAATCAGTAGTGATCGTAGGAACTGATTACTTAGATATATATACATTACAATCAGTAGTGATCGTAGGAACTGATTACTTAGATATATATACATTACAATCAGTAGTGATCGTAGGAACTGATTACTTAGATATATATACATTACAATCAGTATTGATCGTAGCAACTGATTACTTAGATATATATACATTACAATCAGTAGTGATCGTAGGAACTGATTACTTAGATATATATACATTACAATCAGTAGTGATCGTAGAAACTGATTACTTAGATATATAAACATTACAATCAGTATTGATCGTAGGAACTGATTACTTAGATATATATACATTACAATCAGTAGTGATCGTAGGAACTGATTACTTAGATATATATACATTACAATCAGTAGTGATCGTAGGAACTGATTACTTAGATATATATACATTACAATCAGTAGTGATCGTAGGAACTGATTACTTAGATATATATACATTACAATCAGTATTGATCGTAGGAACTGATTACTTAGATATATATACATTGCAATCAGTAGTGATCGTAGCAACTGATTACTTAGATATATATACATTACAATCAGTATTGATCGTAGGAACTGATTACTTAGATATATATACATTACAATCAGTAGTGATCGTAGGAACTGATTACTTAGATATATATACATTACAATCAGTAGTGATCGTAGGAACTGATTACTTAGATATTTATACATTACAATCAGTATTGATTGTAAGAACTGATTACGGTACTTAGATATATATACATTACAATCAGTAGTGATCGTAGGAACTGATCACTTAGATATGTCACAGTGGTATAGATTTTTGAGATTGTATTTTTTATATTTTATTCAATTTTTGTTAAGATTATTAATGAAATATTTAGAAAACTTATTTGTTTAAAAAAGATATATACATTTGATGCATATTGTTGGTACAACTGTTTTCTTCATGTCAAGTAAGTTGTATAAACGGAATTACTGAAACAGATAACAATGAGTAGTGATGCAGCTTGCACAGCCAACGAAACATGATACAATCAATTGTACCATCATATTATTCATATAATAGGTTTATCTAACATTTTTATAGAACAAATGATGGTAATACTGTTGGGTTTCATGAAGATATCTATTTTTTTTAAACAAAAAAGTTTAGATGACATTCCAAATAGTTTTGTATATACATTACAAATTGTGTTATGCTACATCACATATTCATTCAATCACTGCATTTTTAACTCACTTTACTGTAAGAAATTGTAGATTGAATTTAGTGCACAGGATATGTTTCTTGAATATGTCGTCCGTAAACTTTTACATAGGGGTCAAATAGAGTATTTCCATATATATATATATGAGCATAAGTAATTACATTCGTAATTGTTTATCTGTTTTTGATGATATTTTTTTTACTGAATTCAGAAAAAAGTATAACATTATTACGTAACTATTACCGTTTTTGACATAGAAGGGGCCAAAATGGAGGCGATTTCAAATTAACACATTAAAGTACATGTTGTGTAACATACTTATATTATAAAAGGTTTTGTATCTGATATCAGGTTGCATCTAAGAGTTAAAATCCTGTATTTCTATAGAATGCATAGTTAATGTTAGGTAAATGTAAAAGCAAACACCATAAGTTGTAACCACAGCAGATCACAGTAGTGAAAAGTTTCTGGCTCTCACAACAAAAGATGGGGCAAGTGTTCCTTTCTTGAAATATGATTTTGTTTAAAAATGAATTGTTCTGATATGTTATATAAACGTTTGATTTAACCATATAATAAAAAATGTGTTCTTATTTTTTAGAACGAACTTGCTGTTAAATTGAGAGAAAAGGAAAACAATATCATTCAAAGGATTAATAAAATACATAAAGTGGCAGAATAAATCTGTAAATAAACTGTTGTATATTGTGCTACTATTTGTAATGAAGACTAACATTACATTGTTGAATTGATCATGATGGTAAAATATTATAATGTTTTATGTACAATAAATGCCTCATTATTTATTAGAGAACAATAGTAAAACATATGTAGAGTTTTCAGAAAGTTATAGAGTGTGACAGACAACACAAAATACCAAAATATAGTGAGGAGTCTTTGGTTGTTTCATTGTTTGCATTTGTTAATTTATAATTATGAGCATATTGAATATAGTGTTTTTTTTTGTTATGTTACTAAGGGACGGATCATTTAACTTGAAGGGGGGTTATGGTTTTTTTCTAAAAAAATATTCTGATTCCCAATGTTGCTGAAAAAAATATTCTGATTTTGGTGGAGAAAAAAAAAATAATCTGATTCAGAATTTTAGTCGTATAACCTAATGTTAAATTATGGGGAAAAAAATTGCTCTTTGCGCGACAAAAAAAATAAATATTCTAACTCTTGTGTTGTCCGAAAAAAAAATTCTGAACGAAACAAAAAACCATAACCCTCCCCCTGCAAGTTAAATGGTCGGTCCCTAAAAGGCGGAAATGGAAAACAGAAAGAAATGTTCAAATGGACTGAGTGAGTAAGTGATTGTTGTTTGATGCCAACTCGGCAATATTTCAGCTATATCATGGTGAGAACAAGTTTATTATACCCCTCGCAACGAAGTTGTAGGGGGGTATACTGGTTTCACCATGTCCGTCCGTCTGTCCATCCGTCCGTCCGTCCGTCCGTCTGTAGACAAATCCTATGTCGTACGATAACTTGAGTTGCGTTTCTTAGAATCTTTTAAAATTTTATCAGCTGTTTTCTGGTGAAGAGAGGAGGATCGCTTTCTTTTTTGATGATTTTCACTTTTTCCGTTCCAGAGTTATTGGACTTGATATGACGGAAAATAGGATTTTACCCTATGTCGTATGATAACTTGAGTAGTGTTTCTCAGAATGTTTTGAAATTTTATTAGCAGCTTACCGGTGAAGAGAGGAGGATCTCTTTTATTTTTGACGATTTTCACTTTTGCCGTTCCAGAGTTATTGGACTTGATATGACGGAAAATAGGATTTTTACGCTATGTCGTATGATAACTGGAGTAGTGTTTCTCAGAATGTTTTGAAATTTTATCAGCAGCTTACCGGTGAAGAGAGGAGGGTCCCTTTCATTTTTGGTCGGAACAATCAGTAATGTTTTGGCTATGGAAATAGGTTGGACAGATGTGGGGAGCGGGGGGTATATCTTAGTGAGCTGTGCTCACAGTAATACTAGTTTTCAATGAAATGATGATGAAGTCTGTTTTGTACTAAACCAACACTGTTCTTGTTATAGTGCTATCTCACTGAAACAACAGTCTGCAGATAGACATGTGGCACCACTCAGACACATTATCCTGATTCAGAGCCAACCAGTCTTTGCTTTTTCTCCTTACTGCTGCATGCTTAGCGGAGAAGTAACAAATACCAATTTTATAGTCTTTAGTTTCATCTGATCGGGGTTGGAACCCACTATTAACCACACTCGAAGCGAGCACTCTAACCATTACAACCAGTCTTTGCTCTTTCTCCTTAATGATATGTGCTTAGCGAGAAGCTGCAAATACCAATTGTATAGTCTTTGGTTTCATCCGACGGAGACACAATCTACCACACTCGAGGCGGGCACTCTAACCATTACACCACCGATGCGGTTCAAATGGACCGAATCTGTATTAATAATATTATACAATTAATTAAAACACAATTTACAGTCTACAGATCCACGGAGACATGTTTATTGATTTTTAGATACTCTTAAATTTATGTCGTTCATGATTTGTATTGGATAAAGTCAGCTGAAAAATAGAGATATATATGACCCTGTGTAATTCTCAGTGTACTATATGCTACTGAAATTGGGTAGTTTTTTGTGCTTTAGGTTAAACATATTTGAAATCCTCTTCTATTCGATTGAAGCAGCATGAAATGCACATTTATATGTTAAAACTATTAATATTTAACACAATTTAAGAAGGGAGTTTTAAAATCATTAATTATCCTCTAAAATTTACTTTTAGGAGCGAACCCAAGACCGTCATATATCATCAGGCTTTTGTAAACTGGTTCCGTGGTGTTAGTCCGAAGGTCCATTAGTCCGAAGGTTCGTTAGTCCGAAGGTCTGTTAGTCCGAAGGTCCGTTTGTCCTAATGTCGCCCACCCATAAGTTTGAACTCTGTTATTTCTGGTTTGAATAAACGTATATATTCAACCCGTATACCCTTCTTGTCCCCCGCAGCGAAGCGACGGAGTAACATAGTAATGGTCTGCGTTCATCCGTCCGTCCTTCCGTCCGAATAACTTTGTGAACACATCTCCTCTAAAAACGCTTGACCGACTTTGATGAAACTTTGCAGGATTGTTACACATGATGTGTAGATGTGCATACTATACCGCCATTTTGATTCGACATAATTTGTAGGAGTTATGGGACATTTTTCACTATAGTGGACTATGAGGAAATCTTGTGAACGCAACTCCTCTGAAACCGCTGATCAATTTTGATGTAACTTTGCAGGATTGTTACACATGATTTGTAGCTGTGCATATTATACCACCATAAGTTCTGGGACTTAGTAATTTCCTGCAATGTGCCTTGGCGGGGGACATACAGCCGCTACGTCTAGCAATCTTGTTTATCATAAAGTGGGCGTTAATATCCTAATCTAAGGAATTATTAACCCTCAAGATGTCACGACAACGATAGTACTGTTCAATTCAAAACAAGTGTGTGTACAGTTATGATTTTTATTTAAGATGTTTCAGTGCCGAACCATCAATAACGTTCTTGAAGAAAGAACATACCCCGTGACCGAAACCTCGTGTTACCTTCTCATCCTCTCTTAATTTCAACTCTTACAGGTATGTGCTATTAAGTATAGCTCCAGGTCAATGCTTAATGAGTTTCCTGCTTAGTGTGACATTTGTTTCTGGTGTATATTCAGTTACATTGTATTTTCATGGTTTCAATTTAAAATTTTCTTGTGTGAATAATTTACATAACTTAAAAGAGCGTTTTTTCTCACAAGTCCTTACTCCAAGAAAGATTAATTATACAGTACTGTCTTTGTTCTAGTTCTAGAAGGTAATTTTGTTACATGTCGGGGAACGTGAAAAATGAGCCTGTAATGAACCAACGTTGTTCGCCTGGTGATTAGTTAAGTTGGAAACCGATCAAGATTGATTGATTGATTGATTGATTAATTGTAGTTTAACGTCCATTGGCAGATATTTCATGCATTTCAGGAGGATAACATTTAATCAATCGTACAGACCCTGTGTACTAGACCGACACGCTGAGCCGGACTTTTAATGTGCTACAGAAGCAACAGCCCGCAGGAAGACATGTCACCCCCACTCGGACACATTATTCTGACACCGAACCAACCAGTCGTCACTACCATCGCTTGGCGGAGAAGTAGCGACTACCAATTTTAAAGTCTTCGGTATGACTCGGCCGGGGATCAGATTACCATTCTGTGCAACTGCAGCCGATACCTCAATATTTGACTGCTCGTCTTTAATCTTTCTAATGAATATCCAAAGTGAAGGGTGCCTTCTGTCCACTAATGAATTCCATTTCTGGTGGAACCCTACAATCAAATATAAATATAACTTGACTAGGTTGACAAGCATGAAATAAACAGCTGCGCTATAGGCGCATGATACGCCCGTCCTTAGTGAATTTCCATCTATATTCCAAAATTGGAAAATATAAAGATCATAATTTTGATGTGAAGTGAACTGTCTAAGGGGTTCTCAAGATAGAGTGTGCCATGTGAAAAATCGCTTTTAATTTGACGAATGAAGTCCCATAGCTCTGAATGATTTCCATATATTTCAGAGGTGACAAATTTTTCCCCGTTTTTTTAGACTTAGCACGCTTGGATCCATAATTACAAAACAGGGGTTTGGTTCAATTTTTGGCGTGTTTTCTACAAAATGTTTTAAGTTTTACCTATATTTGCCGATTACACATTTTTTTTGCTAGAAAAAGCCGTGCGTACAGCCTACAACCCACCTGGATAGGCCACTGCTTAGTCAGGATGTGAATATGAGTATCTTCTCTTACTTAATTTGATAAAGGACTGAATATTAAATCAATTCAACACTGTTCGATACCTATCCTTTGGTCGAAAAACAAGATTAACGGACCTTAACACGTTCGGCCGGACTAACGGACCTTCGGACTAATGAACATTCGGACTAACGGACCTTCGGACTAATGAACCTTCGGACTAACAGACCTTCGGACTAATGAACCTTCGGACTATCGAGCGGTCACCTTGTAAACTATCTGACAATGACATACGTTATGAAATGGCACCATCATCTTGGACATAGCTTTCACACAACATATACAAATTTACCATTTTATCATTCAACTTTTTAAACGATTTGCAACAGACTATTGTAGGAACCAGTTGTTCAATGTTATGTAACTTATACATATGAGCCAAGTTTCAACAAGTTATTTTTCTTGTTATGCTTTTGTTTTGGAGATGGTACACCTGTCCTCTCCCATAGCATACACCTGTCCTCTCCCATAACATACACCTGTCCTCTCCCATAACATACACCTGTCCTCTCCCATAACATACACCTTTCCTCTCCCATAGCATACACCTGTCCTCTCCCATAGCATACACCTGTCCTCTCACATAACATACACCTGTCCTCTCCCATAACATTTCATATTTCTGTCAAGTATAATTATATATGTTTTGGAGATGGTACACCTGTCCTCTCCCATAACATTTCATATTTCTGTCAAGTATAATTATACATGTTTTGGAGATGGTACACCTGTCCTCTCCCATAACATTTCATATTTCTGTCAATTATAATTATACATGTTTTGGAGATGGTACACCTGTCCTCTCCCATACCATTTCATATTTCTGTCAAGTATAACTATACATGTTTTGGAGATGGTACACCTGTCCTCTCCCATAACATTTCATATTTCTGTCAAGTATAACTATACATGTTTTGGAGATGGTACACCTGTCCTCTCCCATACCATTTCATATTTCTGTCAAGTATAATTATACATGTTTTGGAGATGGTACACCTGTCCTCTCCCATAACATTTCATATTTCTGTCAAGTATAATTATACATGTTTTGGAGATGGTACACCTGTCCTCTCCCATAACATTTCATATTTCTGTCAAGTATAATTATATATGTTTTGGAGATGGTACACCTGTCCTCTCCCATAACATTTCATATTTCTGTCAAGTATAATTATATATGTTTTGGAGATGGTACACCTGTTCTCTCCCATAGCATTTCATATTTCTGTCAAGTATAATTATACATGTTTTGGAGATGGTACACCTGTCCTCTCCCATAACATTTCATATTTCTGTCAAGTATAATTATACATGCTTTGGAGATGGTACACCTGTCCTCTCCCATAACATTTCATATTTCTGTCAAGTATAACTATACATGTTTTGGAGATGGTACACCTGTCCTCTCCCATAACATTTCATATTTCTGTCAAGTATAATTATACATGTTTTGGAGATGGTACACCTGTCCTCTCCCATAACATTTCATATTTCTGTCAAGTATAATTATACATGTTTTGGAGATGGTACACCTGTCCTCTCCCATAACATTTCATATTTCTGTCAAGTATAACTATACATGTTTTGGAGATGGTACACCTGTCCTCTCCCATAACATTTCATATTTCTGTCAAGTATAATTATACATGCTTTGGAGATGGTACACCTGTCCTCTCCCATAACATTTCATATTTCTGTCAAGTATAACTATACATGTTTTGGAGATGGTACACCTGTCCTCTCCCATAACATTTCATATTTCTGTCAAGTATAACTATACATGTTTTGGAGATGGTACACCTGTCCTCTCCCATAACATTTCATATTTCTGTCAAGTATAATTATACATGTTTTGGAGATGCTACACCTGTCCTCTCCCATAACATTTCATATTTCTGTCAAGTATAACTATACATGTTTTGGAGATGGTACACCTGTCCTCTCCCATAACATTTCATATTTCTGTCAAGTATAATTATATATGTTTTGGAGATGGTACACCTGTCCTCTCCCATAACATTTCATATTTCTGTCAATTATAATTATATATGTTTTGGAGATGGTACACCTGTCCTCTCCCATAACATTTCATATTTCTGTCAAGTATAATTATATATGTTTTGGAGATGGTACACCTGTCCTCTCCCATAACATTTCATATTTCTGTCAAGTATAATTATATATGTTTTGGAGATGGTACACCTGTCCTCTCCCATAACATTTCATATTTCTGTCAAGTATAACTATACATGTTTTGGAGATGGTACACCTGTCCTCTCCCATAACATTTCATATTTCTGTCAAGTATAATTATACATGCTTTGGAGATGGTACACCTGTCCTCTCCCATAACATTTCATATTTCTGTCAAGTATAACTATACATGTTTTGGAGATGGTACACCTGTCCTCTCCCATAACATTTCATATTTCTGTCAAGTATAACTATACATGTTTTGGAGATGGTACACCTGTCCTC
This sequence comes from Bathymodiolus septemdierum, assembly GCA_963383655.1. Lineage (NCBI taxonomy): Eukaryota > Metazoa > Mollusca > Bivalvia > Mytilida > Modiolidae > Bathymodiolus > Bathymodiolus septemdierum. The sequence continues at coordinate 81,998,151 of OY726520.1, forward strand.
TCCCATAACATTTCATATTTCTGTCAAGTATAACTATACATGTTTTGGAGATGGTACACCTGTCCTCTCCCATAACATTTCATATTTCTGTCAAGTATAATTATATATGTTTTGGAGATGGTACACCTGTCCTCTCCCATAACATTTCATATTTCTGTCAAGTATAATTATATATGTTTTGGAGATGGTACACCTGTCCTCTCCCATAACATTTCATATTTCTGTCAAGTATAACTATACATGTTTTGGAGATGGTACACCTGTCCTCTCCCATAACATTTCATATTTCTGTCAAGTATAATTATATATGTTTTGGAGATGGTACACCTGTCCTCTCCCATAACATTTCATATTTCTGTCAAGTATAATTATATATGTTTTGGAGATGGTACACCTGTCCTCTCCCATACCATTTCATATTTCTGTCAAGTATAACTATACATGTTTTGGAGATGGTACACCTGTCCTCTCCCATAACATTTCATATTTCTGTCAAGTATAACTATACATGTTTTGGAGATGGTACACCTGTCCTCTCCCATAACATTTCATATTTCTGTCAAGTATAATTATACATGTTTTGGAGATGCTACACCTGTCCTCTCCCATAACATTTCATATTTCTGTCAAGTATAACTATACATGTTTTGGAGATGGTACACCTGTCCTCTCCCATAACATTTCATATTTCTGTCAAGTATAATTATATATGTTTTGGAGATGGTACACCTGTCCTCTCCCATAACATTTCATATTTCTGTCAATTATAATTATATATGTTTTGGAGATGGTACACCTGTCCTCTCCCATAACATTTCATATTTCTGTCAAGTATAATTATATATGTTTTGGAGATGGTACACCTGTCCTCTCCCATAACATTTCATATTTCTGTCAAGTATAATTATATATGTTTTGGAGATGGTACACCTGTCCTCTCCCATAACATTTCATATTTCTGTCAAGTATAACTATACATGTTTTGGAGATGGTACACCTGTCCTCTCCCATAACATTTCATATTTCTGTCAAGTATAATTATACATGCTTTGGAGATGGTACACCTGTCCTCTCCCATAACATTTCATATTTCTGTCAAGTATAACTATACATGTTTTGGAGATGGTACACCTGTCCTCTCCCATAACATTTCATATTTCTGTCAAGTATAACTATACATGTTTTGGAGATGGTACACCTGTCCTCTCCCATAACATTTCATATTTCTGTCAAGTATAACTATACATGTTTTGGAGATGGTACACCTGTCCTCTCCCATAACATTTCATATTTCTGTCAAGTATAATTATATATGTTTTGGAGATGGTACACCTGTCCTCTCCCATAACATTTCATATTTCTGTCAAGTATAATTATATATGTTTTGGAGATGGTACACCTGTCCTCTCCCATAACATTTCATATTTCTGTCAAGTATAACTATACATGTTTTGGAGATGGTACACCTGTCCTCTCCCATAACATTTCATATTTCTGTCAAGTATAATTATATATGTTTTGGAGATGGTACACCTGTCCTCTCCCATAACATTTCATATTTCTGTCAAGTATAATTATATATGTTTTGGAGATGGTACACCTGTCCTCTCCCATACCATTTCATATTTCTGTCAAGTATAACTATACATGTTTTGGAGATGGTACACCTGTCCTCTCCCATAACATTTCATATTTCTGTCAAGTATAATTATATATGTTTTGGAGATGGTACACCTGTCCTCTCCCATACCATTTCATATTTCTGTCAAGTATAATTATACATGTTTTGGAGATGGTACACCTGTCCTCTCCCATAACATTTCATATTTCTGTCAAGTATAATTATACATGTTTTGGAGATGGTACACCTGTCCTCTCCCATAACATTTCATATTTCTGTCAAGTATAATTATACATGTTTTGGAGATGGTACACCTGTCCTCTCCCATAACATTTCATATTTCTGTCAAGTATAATTATACATGTTTTGGAGATGGTACACCTGTCCTCTCCCATAACATTTCATATTTCTGTCAAGTATAATTATACATGTTTTGGAGATGGTACACCTGTCCTCTCCCATAACATTTCATATTTCTGTCAAGTATAATTATATATGTTTTGGAGATGGTACACCTGTCCTCTCCCATAACATTTCATATTTCTGTCAAGTATAATTATACATGTTTTGGAGATGGTACACCTGTCCTCTCCCATACCATTTCATATTTCTGTCAAGTATAACTATACATGTTTTGGAGATGGTACACCTGTCCTCTCCCATAACATTTCATATTTCTGTCAAGTATAACTATACATGTTTTGGAGATGGTACACCTGTCCTCTCCCATAACATTTCATATTTCTGTCAAGTATAATTATACATGTTTTGGAGATGGTACACCTGTCCTCTCCCATAACATTTCATATTTCTGTCAAGTATAACTATATATGTTTTGGAGATGGTACACCTGTCCTCTCCCATAACATTTCATATTTCTGTCAAGTATAATTATATATGTTTTGGAGATGGTACACCTGTCCTCTCCCATAGCATTTCATATTTCTGTCAAGTATAATTATACATGTTTTGGAGATGGTACACCTGTCCTCTCCCATAACATTTCATATTTCTGTCAAGTATAATTATACATGTTTTGGAGATGGTACACCTGTCCTCTCCCATACCATTTCATATTTCTGTCAAGTATAACTATACATGTTTTGGAGATGGTACACCTGTCCTCTCCCATAACATTTCATATTTCTGTCAAGTATAACTATACATGTTTTGGAGATGATACACCTGTCCTCTCCCATAACATTTCATATTTCTGTCAAGTATAATTATACATGTTTTGGAGATGGTACACCTGTCCTCTCCCATAACATTTCATATTTCTGTCAAGTATAATTATACATGTTTTGTGCCATTTAATCTGGTTGAACACACCATTTTCTATTGAAAATGCCTGTACCAAGTCAGGAATGTTATTCTAAGAGTTTGTCAGATAGTGGGTTTTTCCCTTGGAAAATGGTAAAATATGTTACCGGTTATCCATTTCTTCATGCAATGATATCATTTCCTATTAGTGTGAATTGCTCAAGACATACAAGGACACAGTTGAGTATATACCGGATATGTGGAGGTTTCTACGAATGCTTTTATAATAATTTTTTTCAGCTCACCTGACTCAAAGAGTCGGCTATTGTCACCACTGAGCATCCGTTGTCTGTCCGTCCGTCCGTCCGTTAACTTTTCACATTTTAATTAACTCCTCTGAAGCCACTGGGTCAATTTGAACTTTCGTGGAATGGTCCTTGGATGGCCCCCTTCCAACTTTTGTCTGGTGATCCCGACTTCCATCCAAGATGGCTGCCAAGCTAAAAATAGAAAAAAAGGGGGGATGAAATTTTAATTGTCCATTGCTGCTTTTATAAGTCAAAATGAGCTCAAATTTTAACTGCAGTTACATGGCAAGGAGTAGTTTAACATATATTCCCTTTTTTCTGTGAAATTTTTCTTTCAGACGATTTATACCGATTATGCAAATTAGGCATATTTTGATAAAAGATCACATTTAAATCTTCTCCTCTGAAACAGTTGAACCAAATTAAACCAAACCTGGCAGGGATGGTCCCTTTCAGAATTGTGTCCGACAACCCTGCCCTCCATTCAAGATGGCTGATGTTACTAAAAATAGAAATTTCTTTAACCGCTGCTACATGGCAATGAGTAGTTTAACATATATATATTCTGGGCTGTTCTGTGAAATTTTTCTTTCAGCCGATTTATACCGATTATTCAAATTAGGCATATTTTGATAAAAGATCACATTTAAATCTTTTCCTCTGAAACAGCTGAACCAAATTAAACCAAACCTGGCAGGGATAGTCCTTGGGTAATCCCATTTCAAAATTGTGTCTGACAGCTCCACCCTCCATTCAAGATGGCTGCTGTTACTAAAAATAGAAATTTCTTCAATTTTCAATTGTCCATTGTTGCTTTATTATAAATCAAAATGAGCTCAAATTTTAACTGCAGCTACATGACAATGAGTAGATTAACATATATTCTGGGTTTTTCTGTGAAATTTTTCTTTCAACCAATTTATACTGATTATACAACTTAGACATATTTTGATAAAAGATCACATTTAAATCTTCTCCTCTGAAACCGCTGACCCAAATTAAAGCATATTTGGCTGGGATGGTCCTTGTGTGGTCCCCTTTCAATATTGTGTCCGACAGCCCCGCCCTCCATTCAAAATGGCTGCTGTTACTAAAAATAGACATTTCTTTGGTTGTCAATTTCCGCTTTATTACAAATCAAAATGAACTCAAATTTTAACTACAGCTATATGGCAATGAGTAGTTTAACATATATTCTGGGTTTTTCTGTGAGATTTTTTCAGCCAGTTTATTCTGTTTAGGAATATTATGAGATAAAAATCACATAAAAATCTTTGGCTCAGAAATTTAAGTTGAGATGATCTTTGGGTGGCCCACTTTCAAAATTATGTGTAACACCCCCATTTTCTATCATCTTTAGATGTCAAATTGAAAACCAGCTGAGCGATTACAGGCTCCTGGGAACCTCTAGTTTTGGAATATTTCTCATAATTTGCACTGTATAAACGGTGTCCTCTATGAAATGTGCCTCTGTGTTTCTTGTACAAGTGTAATCTGTGACATTGTGCATTCGTGTTAATGAAAAGTGAATACGAAAGGCATATTTCACAGAGGACACTATACCAACAAAAAACACGAAAGCGCATTGCAGTCTACAGAGGACACTGTTTATGCAGTGTGGAAATATTTCATACTCCAATTGGTCGTTGCTTTCAACTATTTTTGATTAAAATGCGACTATTGTGCATTTGTGTATTACATGGAGAGCACATGTTTGACTGTTTACACATTTTGTTCAGGACCTTCTCGAGCTTGCTTGGTGGTATGGGTACCGGTACTTCTATTGTATTGTTTAAAGAACAAAATAGTTTCTCATGTGTGTTTACCACCACGTATTCATTCATTTTTATACGTATTCGGCATACGATTGGAAAGATTGGGAAAAATTGGCAGACAGCCATGATATGGCTGAACATGGCTGAAAAAGCAATACACTGATCAAAGAATGTAGTCTATAGGGTCGACAATGACACTTAAGCTTCTATTCGCATAAAATTCTATTTTGTTTTGGTTTTGTTTGATTTATGGTGCTTAACGCCACTTTCAACAATATTTAAATTTATATCGTGGAGGTCAATTTTATTGGTAAAAAAAATCGGAGTACCAGGAGAAAACCACAGACCTGTCGCAAGTCACTGACAAACTTTATCACATAATGTTGTATCGAGTACATCTCGTCATGAACGAGATTCGAACTCACAACTTAAGTGACACTGATTGCACAGGTAGTTGTAAATCCAACTACCAAACGATCATGACCACGACGGCCTCAGGTTCATTTTGACCTTGACTTATGATCTTGGAAATTAAAGTAATAAGGTCTTCTAGATCTTGCCATATACCACTATAAGTTTGAACTAAGTTTGGTTAAGATTCATCAAGGAATGTTTAGTCGTCCACAAGGTTGTTACCGGTGGACAGACCGTCGCGTTAGAGTAGTATAACCGATGACTATAAAGATTAGTAAATCGTAAACCGCAAACCTCAAACCTTCTGCGCATGTGTCGCACCCGGGTAAAAAAGAAGGCGTTCCTTGCGGCACAGAGGATATTTTTTTTTAAATCAGACGAACCAATGAAACGCGCCGTATACGATGAGGTCGCTGGTGGTCACACCTATTTTAAATCAATCATTAGTTATTTCTGATCCCTATGGCACTAATTATTAATCTATTATTACGCTATTACACGATTAAAACGAATGTTTTTCCCTGCCCCTTGATCCAAATATTGCTGATGTTTCCTGAAGTCAAAGTCACAATACCTGTATAGATCAATGATTCATCCAGGTAAAGATGACACACCCATATATTCTGACTATGGTGTGTACATCATGACAGTACAATGAATCACACCAGAGGTAAAAACCAGCTGTATCCCAATTTGGTCATCGAGATAACGATGACTCAGCCCTGAAGTAACAACCGTGAACGTTTAAACGTTAGACGAGTCATATTACGTCAACAGATAGAATAATTGAAGAGCGAAGAGCGTAATTACATAGATGTGTTTATTGATAAATGTCTTTAATTGTGTGTTAATTAATGATTATATACTCTAAGTAATAATTACTTTTTAGAAAAATAATGCTAAAAACAGAGCTTGACCTTAGAAAACCCTCTGACTTCTGATAAGGCTATATGTTTCAGCATCGTCTGCATTGAGAATTAAATTTCAATTGATCTGACCTCGAGGAACCCCTTGATCGTTATGTGTTACTGATAAACCACTCGAGTTAATTGATTCCATGAATGTGTCTGTAGCAAAACAAAAAATGTTAAACACGACCTTTCTTTAATTGTTATCGAAGGAAGATAAATTATATTTTTTAAGCGATAATACACATAGATTATCATTTGACTGCATCGAATAAATTGGATTTATATCATCTGCATTGATGGATCAATTGGTTGTATTGGATTTCATCTGAAAAGAAATTAACATAAAATTGTCTGATGAGTGCATTAAAACGATAAATATCATCGGGTTTTCTTTTTAATAACCTATATAAACAAAACAATGATAGATTTTTCATTTTCTTCCCCATGTTGAGGATGGAGGTTACCCAGTGTGTAGGTTTTATCGCTGACCTTAAATAACCCATTCATGCTATCGTCCTTACAGTAGCCGCTGGCAATATTATATCCGACACATAGTTACATAAACAGGTAGGTATTAAAAGAACGAAAATTTGAAATGAAAAATTGGGGAATATTGAGTAGGGACAGACATGGAGGAGTGATTTAAGGTGTCAACAATAACGAAAATTCTAATTCAATTCTTTTTATTCACTATATATATTGTTGTTGTACACAAAATTCATTCGTAAATGTCTCAATTCGGCCTCAATCGTCTTTGGGTCTCGAGCGGAGAATTCATTCACGATATCTTACAGAGTAAAGTTCCTATATCTGTATTTGACGAAGTGAACGCAATATAGTCCACAGGTGTCGCCGTCCTCGGGTTGAACTCGAACTGTGTTGAACCTGTATTGCGGTCCGTTGGCGATCAGCACGTTTCTGAAGTGACGGTGATACGTTTCCGGTGCTCATCCGAACGAATAGAAAAATTTGGCGAGTCAGTCTTTTGGAAAATGAAATGCCACCCAGTGTATCCCTTCTTGATCGCAAGAATCCGTGTTGACGACGAAACTCTGGGATCGGTTCTCTATTCGGGCGGGGAGTTGGTCGGCGCAACACATGGTCGCCGGCAGATCTTTAAGGTAGCATTCTAGATTGTAGCCGTAGGTGCACTCTACCCCATCGTCTTCTCTCTTGCATTTCTTGGAGGTTCGTCGACGGGACATCCACGTATCTAGTGATCTTTCAAACCCCACGCGTGAGCGAATACGTGTTCGCAGGGTCGACAGGCTAAGAGGTCCGGGTGTTTCTCTTGTTCTTCTTCCACCCCCACATCCTCCTCCTCCTCTTCATCTTTCTCCTTCTCGATGCCTGTTCCCAATACGTCGGTGCGCAAACGTAAAGAATATCGTCGAGAAGGATTTTCTTATTACAAAAGTTTGACGAAGCCACGGAGAGACCCTACGGCTACCTTTTAGTGGACTTGAAACCAACGACTCACGATTCTTTACGTCTGCGCACCGACGTATTGGGCATCGAGAAGGAGAAAGATGAAAGGAGGAGGAAGAAGAACAAGAGGAACACCCGGAGCTCTTAGCCTGTCGACCCTGCGGACTCGTATTCGCTCATGCATGGGGTTTGAAAGATCACCAGTTTACTGCTCAGGTGTGTCGAGTGAAAGAATGAGAACGAGGAGCTCACCTCCTTATATACTCATGTCGCTTAAGATATTTAGTAAAATGTCGCATAGGAAAAAAACAATTTCGTTTATTAAATAAATTAATTTAATTTTATGTTGAAAATTAAATTATATTATTGGAAAACACTTCAAAAGACCAGATTTGACTTATGCACTGATTGCCACAGCATACAAACCAGTAAGCAAATTAAGCCAAGAAAGACAACTCGTCTGCAAAATATGTCAACAGTAAAATAATCAGAGTTATCCCATGAACTCAACGAGGTATCTAATTCATTATTTAACCATATCAACAAAGTATTCAATTTACTCCTCAAATCAACCAATAATATACTAAATATATTCAACTCCATCATTTCTCATTAAGTAAAGTAAAACAAACTAGTGTATTGGCTGGTAATTTGTCATGACATTTAATAAATTTCATAAAATGAAAAACATCAATATTCAACAATCAACTGGCCATCAAGTCAAACTTGTGACATTAACTATTGGGTGAACCAATAAGAAAGTAATAATAACCGCTGGGTAGCCCAAAGCGGTGAGTCTCTTGATAAATTCCGCCAAGGGAATGCTCAACACGTAATGGAAAGCATGAACATCGCCAATTTATCAAAACACAAATTAACAGCCAATTATTTAGTAATTAATTATTGTAAACATGGCAGGTAGGATTATAAAAGAATGTTCAAGCGCGCCTTGTAATGTATTACTAAATATGTCATAACCTATGAAAGATAGGTGAACACCGTCTTTTGCAAAAATTCCACTGTATTTGTCTTCAAAATCAGGATATTTTATAACATACCCAAGTTGTTTTAACAAAAACGATCTCGCTGCCCTATTAACTCGCTTTCGCGTTTTTTCCATATTATGTGTACTATTTGAAAATCTCCAAGTGCGTCTTAGAGATAATAATGGAACAATCAGGCAATATCTCAATTATTAAACTGGAGAAGGCTACTTTCATATCGTACATCAGTAGTTTGCCAGAGGGCTCTTCTCCTACATCATTTGCACCACAGTGAATTAGAATTATATCTGGTATCCCAGAAAGATTAACCATACCTAAAATAATATTCATGAGATGTTTCCATTTCATTCCACCCATGCCTATTCATGTTATGCTGCAATCAAATGTCTCCATCCCTAAATTTCCACCTGTAGGTCTTTCAAATCAAATCAAATAAGTTTTATTTAAAGTCGAAATATCTATGACACATAACATAAGCTCTAGTGAGCTTTTGAATCGACTAAAATTTGTTGAGTGTGTGCAGATGCCTGCTGTACCAAGGAACTGCTAACAATTCATATCCTTAGAAATGCCTGTACCAAGTCAGGGTCAATACGGTTTTCACAGTTTTCCGGTTGTTGACTGCTTTTGTCTGTTTATATAATTATGAGTTTTGACTTTCCCTTTGTAAGATTGTTCGGAGTTCGGTAATTTTGTTATTACCCTTATCGCTCTAAGAGCTGTAATGATACAATAGTCTTTATGCCAAGTTCAGCGTAAAAGTATGTTAGTTAAATACGAATATAACGTTTAAATGAATTTGATGTCCACCGCCCTTTTGATTTGATAACATCGTCTGAAAAGCCCTTAATATCTAGATGAGTTGCATAGCCAATTCTAAAAGAATGGGAATTATATATTGACGATTCATATCCTAAATATCGTAATCCGAAATGCAGATTGAGCGCACGTTACTGCGACGCCGCTTAAATAAACTTAGTTTTTGATTTAATGTGGTTGTTATTAGTTTTTATGATGCCATATCTACATAATCTTTATATCATAATAAACCGTAGGATATGAGGAATCATTTTCCGACAATATTTATGAAATATATTGATGTTTATTCTGTCGTATCCCACCACGGAATCCCCCTTCCGTCTTAAAAACGTCCCGTCAGATGTAACATTTCTGTTACAAATTGATCTGATTTTCGGGCATTTCACGAAAACGCCGTTTTCCGTTGAGGTTTTTTGTTTTTATCCGCATGTATTTAAGTCCATTCAATGTGTCAGATACCGAACTGAAATGCTGATCACCAACTTTAATAAAGAGGGCTTCTAAACATGTCAGCTCCCGACCAACTGGTTCACAATTAGGATTAGAAAAGAGTGGCCATAAAGTATTTTGGATAGGTTATGGGGGAGACGATACTAAGGAGTATGCCTTCTTGGAGAAGTCCACCAAAAATGTTAATTATTCACTGTGGGGGAAATGACATCCAAACCAAGAAAAATTGTGATTTAATATTTGAAACGAGACAAGGATTGTCCAACATTATGTCTTTAATGCCATATTGTACAATTATTTAGTCTAACATTTTGCCTAGAAAAGAATGGCGTTAAGCCAATAATAATGATGCAGCTGAGAGAACTAGAAAACAAGTGAATAGTTCGTCGTTTACTTCATTAATTCAATGGCTAAGTAATACATCATCTTGATTTAGAGGATTCACCCAACTTTATTTAATAATGATGGTGTTCATTTATCATACATTGGAAATTATATTTTTATAAATTCATTGCAATCAGTGTTGGAATTATTTATTAATAGGCCTTACATAAAAACTTATCCTGAAAGTTGGAAGCATTTCGGGTTTATTTGATGTCAATTGTTTGTTGTATAAAATGCAATTGCTGTTGAAATTAAAAATTTTGTTGATTAAGTAGTGGCGAATTTTGTCATGAATTCATTAATTTTGTTGGTGATGTTAACTGTTTTGTAATTATTATTTTACATTTATATACATACATATAAAATCAAATTTTTGGACGTTGGTTCCTTTTTATCTCCTCGTATCTTTGAAATTTTGAGAGCTACAACAAATCTATTGCAATTCTACAAAAAGGAATTTTTCAATGCAGAAAATGAGCTATTTTCTGTTTTTGAAATGAGCAAAAAAAATTACGTGAATTGATTGTTTAAAGTCCATGTAAAGGGTTTCAGGTAGAATACCAGTGGATTTCATCTCAGTTATGGTGTTTGAGCAAAACTTGATTGCAGTATAACTGGTGCAGGAGGAAGCCATTGTTAACTTATTCTGGTTGTACTTTATCTTTATGATAGTGTGTGGTCTTTCAATTTCATACATGTCAACTTATTAAAGTACAAAGTACATGTGGTTGATGACCATCGGCTATTGAAAACAAACTAGAGGCGGACTCCTAAAATGTATAGAAAATGGGAGGTCAGAAACAATTTTGCAAGTTGGTCAACCAAAGATCATTTCAGTTCCATTTTCTGAGAAGATTTTGATGTGATTTTTTTTTCATAATATGCCCAATAGGTATAAATTTGCTGAAATAAAACCTTGAAGATATGTTGAACTACTCAATGTCATGTCGGTGCAATTAAGATTTGACCTCATTTTAAAGCAGCAATAGACAATTAAGAAATTTCAATTTTTAGTAATGGCTACCATCTTGAATGGTGTGTGGGGCTAATTTTAATTAAAAGAAAAGAAACTAGAGGCTCAGTGGGCTGAGCCTGTGTTGCCCACCTTTCATTCTGCTTTGAGGAAACTTAATACAGAACCTTCCATAGGTGCTTTCCACCAAATTTCGGTTCATTTTGGCAAAGCAGCTTCAGAGAAAATTTTTAGAAATCGATCAATCTAAAACAAGAATTGCCTGTGGCAGCCATGTTTGTTAATGGATCAAAACGAAATGAGCAATCTCTATAGAGGATCTTCCATAGATGCTTCTTACCCAGTTTCATATCATTTGGCCAAGCGGTTTGAGAGGAAAGGCTATTTTAGAAATCAACCAATAAGAAACAAGAATTGCCTATGACGGCCATGTTTGTTAACGGATCAAAATGGAATGAGAAATTCCCATAGATGCTTCATACCACGTTTCGGTCCATTTGGCCAAGCTGTTTCAGAGTAGAAGATTTTTAGAAATCGACCAATCAGAAACACGAATTGCCTGTGGCGGCCATGTTTGTTAATGGATCGGAACAAAATGAGCAATCTTTATAGAGAATCTTCCATAGATGCTTCCTACCAAGTTTCGGTTCATTTGGGAAAGCGGTTTCACAGAAGATTTTTAGAAATCGACCAATTAGAAAAAGAATTGCCTGTGGCAGCCATATTTGTAAATGGATCGGGACGATATGAGCAATCTTTATATAGGATCTCGCATAGATGCATCCTACCAAGTTTCGGTTCATTTGGGAAAGCGGTTTCAGAGGAGAAGATTTTTTAGAAATCAACCAATCAGAAACAAGAATTGCCTGGCTGCCATGTTTGTTAAAGGGAAACTTCGCGATTTTTTACATGTTAGTTAAATATGTTCCTGGTGATATAAAATACATATTCACAAAGTTTTATCGACATATTTCAACAAATAACGAAGCAAATCGCAAATTTGTAATTTTAATTTCTAATTTTTCAACCAGGCTGTGACGTTTTAAACTAATAATGCATTGTGGGATTGAAATTTAAAGTCTGGGTCGCTGATGTTAAATTTGCTTCATTTAAAGCGCTCAGAGGACTGCAATTTAAATCTAATAACCGTTGGAAAATTAAATACTGAAGTGAACAGCTACGTACCTTTTTGACAAACAACTATTTTAAATGAACAAAATGTTTCATTTCCTTTATATTTACAACGGAAAGAGTGTTTTACAACAGTCACCTATATTCGCTATTATATATCGGATCCCTTTTACAATTATGTTCATTTTGTTTTACTGCTAATGTGCTGAAAAATATAATGGATAATTTTGACAACGCGTAACTTGTGTATCGATTTCTAGATTCTGTTTTAATCCCTTTTTTATAATCATTATTCGGAGTGCTGTTTACTGTTATTTTGATCTCCGCATGTAGATGTCCGCTTGGGTGTTTTCTAGCCGGAGGGTAAAATTCAAGGTGACCGGATTAATGAAATGGGAATTTGAATACACACTATTTGCTTTCCAAGACGAGTTGGTATCGTTTATTATCTATTAAAGATAAAAAATATTCTTAGAACATTAGAATAAATATAATGTTGAAATAACAGGAACAATTTATGTTTTAGATGATAAAAAAGTATACACCATCCTTGAAATTATAAGTTTTCATTATGAGAGGCGCCAAATTGGTCTAACTATATATAGCTGTCTCATCATAATAATTTAATGATCGATGTTCATAAAAGATGTTTTAATTAATTTAATTTTAATCAAAGGATTATGATTTTACTCAATCATTATTTTAACAGTCGGTGTTCATAAAAGATGTTTTAATTAATTCAATTTTAATCAAAGGATTATGATTTTACCCAATCATTATTTTAACAGTCGGTGTTCATAAAATATATTTTAATTAATTTAATTTAATCAAATGATTATGATTTTACTCAATCAATATTTCTTTACTTTTCTTTTGTTCAACGCGTGTTGTTTGTTTGGGAACATTTCTATATAAAGCACCGAAATTAACGTTTTAGTTATAGCTTAAATATGTCGAGCTCAGGTACGGAAAGTGACTCTAGCGCCTCAAGTGATGTAGATTTCGACGACTATGGAGTTTGGTTACCAACTTGAACCAGAATATACGGAAGAAGAACTCAGACAAATGGAAGAGGCAGCGAGTGCCCAACGTCGGGAAATAGAGAACAACCCACGTCAGAACGACACAAATTGGTGCTCATGCTCAAAATGCATTTCACTACCTTTGACGTCGGAATGCCTGTGCTGCCATGAATTTTCATTGTTTGATGGTCAGTTGGAACCCAGTGACTGCATTACCGATAACACCAACTTTAGAACAGTTTGTCTCAACCCTGTTGTGCTTGAAACAAGCTCTATTAGTTTTTTGAGGTACAAACGTCAGAGGAAGAGCTCCAGATGTGTTAACTAACCGATAGAGTAGACTCATGGCTTATCGTCAGTTTGTTTGTTGGGTCAGAAAAGGTCAACCACTTGGCAAGAAATACAGAGTGACCCTACCAGCCTGCGTTGTCAAAACTACAAGGGAAGAGTTTCCGTCACCAGATGGAAATTATGAAGGTTTTAAAGAGTGTGCATGTGAAAGTGATATATCAGATTCTGACTAGTTTAAAATAAAATGGACATAATTAAACTGTAACTAATATGAAGATTTCAATTATGTACAATATATCATTTATTTATTTATTTAATCAAATATGTTTAAGCATATTCGGTTTATTGTAGTTTACAAAAAAAAACTTTGCTCAGTGACCCCCAAAAGGCACAAAACCTAAATATATGATTTTTTCAGCTCGGAACCTCGTAAGTAAACTTGACCTATAATTTTGATATCCACTGATATTCATTTAGACAATGTTCGGAAGAGATATATAATGATCATGAGCGGTATAAACAGATGAAGAGCAGTCAAAAATTAAAGAGAGATTAGGCCACACCAGATTTACTTCTTGTTCTTCGTATTTTGTGCTAAAAACGTTGTCCAGAGCGAGCAAGTGATTTAAACATGTGAATTTCTTTTCCTTTTTTTGCTTGTCATTTTTGATGAGCGAAACGTAAAATATTATGCGAAAATTATATTTTTCATGTATTTTCAGAAGCGAGAGATCATATTTTAATATTAAATATTTTATTCTTCAATAAATTAAGGCAAATAATTCCTGAAGCAAGAAGTGAAATGCGGGATTTACTTATTTTTATCTTCATTCTGAAAACGACAGGTACATTCACACCGGTTCACTCAGCAGGGTACCTAATATTGCGTAATGAGTTTAGGTCCACACAGGAAATCGCCAGGCAGAATATACAAGTGTCATTTTACATCTGGTCGACCGGCCTCTGACCGAATACATGTGTCACAATATTTGGCAATAATCAGAAACGCAATGCACATTTTGTGACCCGTTAACTAACTAACTTTATTAATGCTCAATTTTACCCCTAAGGGTTGAAGGCATGTACAAGGAATATATACAAACAACGTACACAAGTCAAATAGACAAAAACATAATAGGAACAGAAAATAAAATGAAAACAAATTACGCTACCCGTGACTAGAATAGCAGATGCAATTCACATTTTAAAGGTTCTAATAGGTGATCAAAATACACGACCCTGATCACGTTGAAGTATACATCAGGAATGGGTGCATATTAATGCACACTGCCCGATCAAGGAGGTGTTCGACAATTTAGTAAAATTCGTGTATAAATTGGGTAAAAATTGGCAAACAAGAGCCTGGCACCCCGTTTTCAAAACTGCTGGATCCGCACCTAATGCAGCAATGATTCATGGGTTATTTTCACAAAAAAATCTTAAGATTACCATTGATCGTAAGCTATATTGAATTGTTCATTTTTATCTTGATTTTTTGTGCCCCATCAGAATGATGTAGCAACAACATAAATATGAAATAAAGCAGGGCGAATGTAGGACAGAAAGTCACAGGACAAAAAGTCACAACGTCAAATATTGTAAAAAATAGGACAAAAAGTCACAATTGTCATTATTTGTTCGTTTTCAATTAAAAAAATGTTTGATTAAAAAAAAATTCAACCTAAATATTAAATATTATATTCCAGTAATATTTTAGCAGAGGTATTTTTCACAGCATTTTATTTTTTATATCAATTGTTTTTAATTTAATTTTTATTATTTTGAAATGCTTTTGGAGATTTTTTCTTTCTTTCTTCAGAAATAAATCAAACAAACAATACATAGGAGACAGTCCAAGTTTTTCCCTTTCAATTTCTGATCTTATTTCCTGGTGCTGTCTGCAGTATGGCTTTTGTTGTTTTTTGCAGAATTTGTATTTAAGGCTCGGCTTTGAAAATTGTTCATCAGTTCCAAATGGAGATCCTAAAGAGTAACAAAGGTGGTTCAAAGCTTTGCTTTGAAGGTTACATGTATACCAGACATGCTCTACGCAAGACCAAGCAGTGGTGGAAATGTACCATGAAGTCCAGTCGGTGATGCAGAGACAGCCTTTCTACTGATTTGCAGCACAACAATCCAGTACCAGATCAACCACAAAACCACTCACCAGAGGAATCATCGGTCAACCTAACCAGACTCCGCAACAACATGCAAGAGAAAGCTCTGTCAACACACAATGCACCTAGCCAGATTTTTGCTGAATGTGTTTCAACTACATCAAATGCAGTAAAGTCTATGCTTCCTGCTGAAGAGAACTGCAAGAGATCCATCAGACGTGATAGACCACAGCTTCCTAGTCCATCATCTTTGCAGCAGCTCTCCATACCACCAGAATTTGCAGTGACTTTAGATGAAGATCCACAGCCGTTCCCGTTCTATAATAATGGTCCAGATGCCAGAACAAGAGTTATTGCCTTTGCCACAGAAGACAACTTAAGACACCTAGCAACAGCAGACACTTTGTACATGGATGGTATCTTCGACACAGCACCGCCATTATTCAAACAGATATTCACCATCAGAGTACCATTTGGCAACACCCACATCACCGTTGTGTACAGCCTTTTACAGAATAAGACACGTCAAGCATATGAGGAACTCTTCCAAGCAGTCATCGACAAGTGCAACAACCTGGGCATAGCAGTCAACATCACCAAAGTGGTCACCGACTTCGAAGATGGTCTACTACGTGCAACTTCAGCAGTGTTTGGTCGTCAAGTTGATCATCAGGGCTGTTTCTACCATTTAACGCAGGCTACCTGGCGCAGAATACAGAAACACCGACTAGCCACCCACTACATGACTGATCCAGAATTTCGCCAGTTCTGCAACACACTAGATGCTTTAGCCTTTCTTCCTACAGCAGACTTGCAAGAGGGCATAGCATACATCCGCTCCATCACTCCAGATGAGCCAGTAGAGTGAGAAGACCTGGTCGACTACTTTGACACTACATATGCAAGTGGTACTTACCGTCCAGTCCTGCTGCAGAATCCAGACCAACAACCACAACTGACAATGCGCCGTGTTCCACCTATGTTCCAGCCTTCAGTTTGGAGTGTTCACAATGCTACAATGGAGGGTAACCCAAGAACCAACAACGTTTGCGAGGGGTGGAATAATAAGTTTCATACACTGGTTGGATCTTCACATCCTAGTATTTGGACTGTCATCAAGTGGTTTCAGCGTGAGCAGTCAACCGTTACTACAATTGTGCAACAAGACAGCATCGGAACTCAACCCGCCATGAGAGTGTCACAGAAATTAGTGCTTCTTCATAAGAAAATCTATGTCATGATCGAGTGTCCGGTAGAAAGACTTCCAGAATTTCTGCATGGCATCGCTTGTAATATCCGTTTAAGCAGACACACTACAGCCCCTGCTGCAGAGTTAGACATTTCCAGCTAAAGAGACTAATGAACATTGAAAAAGTGCAGAAATGACTGTGTAGAAATTATTGAATATTTATTTTGTTATATTATGTATCACATGAAATGTCTTATATAGTACTATATAAATTGTATAATATATCTTTGAGTTATGTTTCATTTTTATCATCAATAAGATTTCAAAATGGGGAATGAACGGATATTGGGAAATGTATCACATAATGTTGTATCGAGTACACCTCACCACTGACAAACTTTATCACATAATGTTGTATCGAGTACACCTCACCACTGACAAACTTTATCACATAATGTTGTATCAAGTACACCTGGCCACTGACAAACTATCACATAATGTTGTATCAAGTACACCTGGCCACTGACAAACTTGATCACATAATGTTGTATCGAGTACACCTGGACACTGACAAACTTGATCACATAATGTTGTATCGAGTACATCTGGCCACTGACAAACTTTATCACAATGTTGTATCGAGTACACCTGGCCACTGACAAACTTGATCACATAATGTTGTATCGAGTACACCTGGCCACTGACAAACTTGATCACATAATGTTGTATCGAGTACACCTGGCCACTGACAAACTTGATCACATAATGTTGTATCGAGTACACCTCACCACTGACAAACTATCACATAATGTTGTACGAGTACACCTCACCACTGACAAAATGCCATGAATATTCCAGTATATCACTAAAAGCAATGATGGAATACACATCCAGAGGTCACCACATAGTTTTAACCTAAGCAAAAGAAATGTCATGAACATACAAGCAAACTGGGGCTTTGTCCTATATTTAAAATTGAAATTTGTGACTTTTTGTCCTATGTGTATTAAAATAATGATTTGTGACTTTTTGTCCTGTGACTTTTTGTCCTATCAAAATTGTGACTTTTTGTCCATATACCAACAGGGCAGGGTAGAAATTCTTCTTGCAAAATAGACAAAAAACCATTCGTATGCAATCTTTCCTTATAGAAATAGAAATCAAAATAAGTTTATTAACCAAATCAGGGCCCCAGGAGGGCATATACAAATAACAATTATGATTGATACACCAACAACAATACATCAAACTAAATATTCGCGGTGAAATATCAATAATTGTGATGAACAAATTTTTAATGACTATTCTGAGATTAATCAGAAGGGTCCGCCAGTTCGAAAGACGTGATTAAAATAAACAAAATATGTTACGCAGAGACATATTATATGTTACGCTTTGTTTTTGTATAATAAACTTTAAAAGTATTTATAATACTCATCGTCTGTAATTGTCAAATGAAATCTATTACAAATTATATGTTTACATAATCCTCTCAATTGTATGGCTTCCTACCCTGTAACTTTCTGTGCTTTTAGCTTATGTGTATCTTTATTGTAGTGCATGCACGATCGATTACAAAGTGCGATCCTACTGAATAATGTCATTAAAACAATTTTGCCCCTTAGTATAAGCCTTTTTGGATTTTTTTTACGAATTCAGGGCATTGTTCCGTTGTTCGTTCTTTTTTTAACTTAATTTCGTAGTTCTTCAATTCTGGAAAAAAATCTTTTGCAAATGTCTCATTAAAGACGAACTTGACAAGCCATATCGACACTGAATGAGGATCCTGGTTTGTAACGCTTGTTTTGGGGAGTGGTGGTATTTAGAGGTCACGTGATACTTGGTATTGAGATGCTATCAAAATGCGACTTCCATGTATCGTTGACAGAATTTTAAAATCGATTTCATTCCCTTATCCAACATAATAAAACGCTAATATACATATAAACATCCAAATTTATACATCAGCAAAAACATATAAAAAAATATTTGTTTTGCAAAGTTTCCCTTTAACGGATCGGGACGGAATGAGCAATCGCAACAGAGGACTTTCCATAGATACTTCCTACCAAGTTTCGGTTCATTTGGCCAAACGGTTTCAGAGGAGAAGAATCTAAAAAATCAGCCAATCAGAAACAAGAATCACCTGTGGTGGCCATGTTTGTAAACAGATCGGGACGGAATGAGTAATCTTTATAGAGGGCCTTCCATAGATGCTTCCTACCAAGTTTCAGATCATTTGGCCAAGCGGTTTCAGAGAAGATTTTTAGAAATCGACCAATCGGAAACAAGAATTGCCTGTGGTGGCCATGTTTGTTAATGGATCGGGACAAAATGAGCATTCTTTATAGAGGACCGTCCATAGATGCTTCCTACCAATTTTCGGTTCACTTGGTCAAGCGGTTTCAGAGGAGATTTTTTAAAATCGGCCAATCAGAAAGAAGAATTGTTTGTGGCGGCCATGTTTATTAATGGATTGGGACGAAATGAGCAATCTTTATAGAGAACCTTCCATAGATGCTTCCTACCAAGTTTCTGTTCATTTGGCCGAGGGGTTTCAGAAGAGAAGATTAAAATGTGAAAAGATAACAGACGACAGACGCCAAGTGATGGCAAAAGCTCACATTGGCTTTGGCAAGGCGAGCTAAAAAAAATAGAGATACATGTGTATATCTATTACAAATGCAGTTTTTTTCCTATTTTAATGCATATATCTGTAATTCAATTCAGACATCTGTATAGAGATAACTGCATTTTGAATACAGATATCTATATTTAAACAAGATTATCTTTCTTTTAACAGAGGAGAAGATTTTTTTAAAAATCAACCAATCAGAAACAAGAATTGCCTGTGTCGGCCATGTTTGTTAACCAATCGGGACAAAATGAGCAATCTTTATAGAGGACCTTCCATAGATGCTTCCTACCAAGTTTCGGTTCATTTGGCCAAGTGGTTTCAGAGGAGAAGGTTTTTTTAAAAATCGGCCATTCAGAAACAAGAATTGCCTGTGGCGGCCATGTTTGTGAATGGATCGAGACGAAATAAGCAATCTATATAGAGAACCTTCCATAGATGCTTCATACCAAGTTTCAGTTCATTTGGCTAAGGGGTTTCAGAGAAGATTAAAATGTGAAAAGTTAACGGATGACAGATGACGGACACCAAGTGATGGCAAAAGCTCACATTGCCTTTGGCAAGGTGAGCTAAAAAAAATAGAGATACATGTGTATATCTATTACAAATGCAGTTTTTCTATTTTAATGCATATATCTGTAATTCAATTCAGACATCTGTGTAGAGATAACTGCATTTTGAATACAGATATCTATATTTAAACAAGAGTTATCTTTCTTTAAACAGAGGAGAAGATTTCTTAGGAATCAACCAATCAAAAACAAGAATTGCTTATGTCGGCCATGTTTGTTAACCAATCGGGACAAAATGAGCAATCTTTAGAGGACCCTTCCATAGATGCTTCCTACCAAGTTTCGGTTCATTTGGCCAAGTGGTTTCAGAGGAGAAGATTTAAAAAAATCGGCCAATCAGAAAGAAGAATTGCCTGTGGCGGCTATGTTTGTAAATGGATCGGGACGAAATGAGCAATCTTTATAGAGGACTTTCCATAGATGCTTCCTACCAAGTTTCAGTTCATTTGGCTGAGGGGTTTCAGAGGAGAAGATTCAAATGTGAAAATTTAATGGACGACAGACAATGGACACTATTTTTAGTAATGGAGGTTGGAGCTCATAGATCTACGTATCATGACTAACAATCCTACCAATATGAACACATTCTATTATATGGTTTCAGAGAAGTTGTGTTCACAATATCTTACTATGTTACACAATGTATAAAATAGTCAAAGTCACATAACTCCTACATATTTTGTTGAATCAAAATGATGGCACAGCAGGCTCAACTATTAACAAATTCTGTCGTATGGTTTCAGAGTACGTGTAATTGTGTTCACAAAATGTCATGGACAGAGACAATTACTATGTCCATCCGTCACAGGGTACAATTATTTTTTGCCTTTCAAGTACCGGTACATAAATTTAGTTCATAGTTTAGTCATGTTCATCTGCAGATCCAGTATAGCAGTATGATTTGCACAACGACTTCTGAAATGTGCACAAATAACATTTCCTTTTCAGATAATTTTGAACATGCTGGTCCTGATAAGTAACACTGTGAACAAACACTTGCAAAAAGTTGTGAAACAATCAAAGTTTGCAAAAACCAATATTGACATTAGGCAAAACAGAAATGTGTTCATAGAAATGCAGAGAATTCCAAATGAAAATTGGGGAATTATTATATACCAATCAATAATGGGTAATTACGGACAAAATAAAAATACATAGCCTGTCATGGCATACAAATTTAGCTTGACAATGGTTAAAAAGGTTTGTGTAACCTGGAGAAAGCGCATCCGACTTGACAGGCATGGTCTTTCCGAGTGAAAGTGAATCCGTGCACGTGTAATTGTTTGTTTTTATCTGTATTGTTGATCCAATTATCAAGAGGGGAAGCAATAGTATCCCATTAACCAGCTTAATCTCGACCGTTTTTTGTGTCTGTCCCAAGCCAGGACCTTGATTTCCATCAATATATGTTGTGGTCTTTTTTTGTGTTTATTGATTTGAGGGGATAGGTAGCTGTTTCCTTTGTTGAAATTGGTGAAATTGTTGACCATCACTATTTTAAATTTTCTTTTCATAAAAACTTAGATATATTTTTTTATAATATTCAACATTACATCAATACAGGTACTGGTATCTTTAGTGTCTGCAATAGCTCCACATATGTAAAATAATTAAAGTTCCATTGTAACACATTCACTATTTACAAGAAACCTCAGATACTATCAGTCTTAATGACAAGAAACCTCAGATACTATGTCTTAATGACAAGAAACCTCAGATACTATGTCTTAATGACAAGAAACCTCAGATACTATGTCTTAATGACAAGAAACCTCAGATACTATGTCTTAATGACAAGAAACCTCAGATACTATCAGTCTTAATGACAAGAAACCTCAGATACTATGTCTTAATGACAAGAAACCTCAGATACTATGTCTTAATGACAAGAAACCTCAGATACTATCAGTCTTAATGACAAGAAACCTCAGATACTATGTCTTAATGACAAGAAACCTCAGATACTATGTCTTAATGACAAGAAACCTCAGATACTATGTCTTAATGACAAGAAACCTCAGATACTATGTCTTAATGACAAGAAACCTCAGATACTATCAGTCTTAATGACAAGAAACCTCAGATAATATGTCTTAATGACAAGAAACCTCAGATACTATCAGTCTTAATGACAAGAAACCTCAGATACTATGTCTTAATGACAAGAAACCTGATACTATCAGTCTTAATGACAAGAAACCTCAGATACTATCAGTCTTAATGACAAGAAATCTCAGATACTATGTCTTAATGACAAGAAACCTCAGATACTATGTCTTAATGACAAGAAACCTCAGATACTATGTCTTAATGACAAGAAACCTCAGATACTATGTCTTAATGACAAGAAACCTCAGATACTATCAGTCTTAATGACAAGAAACCTCAGATACTATGTCTTAATGACAAGAAACCTCAGATACTATCAGTCTTAATGACAAGAAACCTCAGATACTATGTCTTAATGACAAGAAACCTCAGATACTATGTCTTAATGACAAGAAACCTCAGATACTATGTCTTAATGACAAGAAACCTCAGATACTATGTCTTAATGACAAGAAACCTCAGATACTATCAGTCTTAATGACAAGAAACCTCAGATACTATGTCTTAATGACAAGAAACCTCAGATACTATCAGTCTTAATGACAAGAAACCTCAGATACTATGTCTTAATGACAAGAAACCTGATACTATCAGTCTTAATGACAAGAAACCTCAGATACTATCAGTCTTAATGACAAGAAATCTCAGATACTATGTCTTAATGACAAGAAACCTCAGATACTATGTCTTAATGACAAGAAACCTCAGATACTATGTCTTAATGACAAGAAACCTCAGATACTATGTCTTAATGACAAGAAACCTCAGATACTATGTCTTAATGACAAGAAACCTCAGATACATGTCTTAATGACAAGAAACCTCAGATACTATGTCTTAATGACAAGAAACCTCAGATACTATGTCTTAATGACAAGAAACCTCAGATACTATGTCTTAATGACAAGAAACCTCAGATACTATGTCTTAATGACAAGAAACCTCAGATACTATGTCTTAATGACAAGAAACCTCAGATACTATGTCTTAATGACAAGAAACCTCAGATACATGTCTTAATGACAAGAAACCTCAGATACTATGTCTTAATGACAAGAAACCTCAGATACTATGTCTTAATGACAAGAAACCTCAGATACTATGTCTTAATGACAAGAAACCTCAGATACTATGTCTTAATGACAAGAAACCTCAGATACTATCAGTCTTAATGACAAGAAACCTCAGATACTATGTCTTAATGACAAGAAACCTCAGATACTATGTCTTAATGACAAGAAACCTCAGATACTATCAGTCTTAATGACAAGAAACCTCAGATACTATCAGTCTTAATGACAAGAAATCTTAGATACTATGTCTTAATGACAAGAAACCTCAAATACTATCAGTCTTAATGACAAGAAACCTCAGATACTATCAGTCTTAATGACAAGAAACCTCAGATACTATGTCTTAATGACAAGAAACCTCAGATACTATGTCTTAATGACAAGAAACCTCAGATACTATCAGTCTTAATGACAAGAAACCTCAGATACTATGTCTTAATGACAAGAAACCTCAGATACTATGTCTTAATGACAAGAAACCTCAGATACTATCAGTCTTAATGACAAGAAACCTCAGATACTATCAGTCTTAATGACAAGAAATCTTAGATACTATGTCTTAATGACAAGAAACCTCAAATACTATCAGTCTTAATGACAAGAAACCTCAGATACTATCAGTCTTAATGACAAGAAACCTCAGATACTATGTCTTAATGACAAGAAACCTCAGATACTATGTCTTAATGACAAGAAACCTCAGATACTATGTCTTAATGACAAGAAACCTCAGATACTATGTCTTAATGACAAGAAACCTCAGATACTATGTCTTAATGACAAGAAACCTCAGATACTATCAGTCTTAATGACTGACAGTATCTGAGGTTTCTTGTAAATCTTAATGACTGACAGTATCTGAGGTTTCTTGTAAATCTTAATGACTGACAGTATCTGAGGTTTCTTGTAAATCTTAATGACTGACAGTATCTGAGGTTTCTTGTAAATCTTAATGACTGACAGTATTTGAGGTTTCTTGTAAATCTTAATGATTGATAGTATCTGAGGTTTCTTGTAAATCTTAATGACTGACAGTATCTGAGGTTTCTTGTAAATCTTAATGACTGACAGTATCTGAGGTTTCTTGTAAATCTTAATGACTGACAGTATCTGAGGTTTCTTGTAAATCTTAATGACTGACAGTATCTGAGGTTTCTTGTAAATCTTAATGACTGACAGTATCTGAGGTTTCTTGTAAATCTTAATGACTGACAGTATCTGAGGTTTCTTGTAAATCTTAATGACTGACAGTATCTGAGGTTTCTTGTAAATCTTAATGACTGACAGTATCTGAGGTTTCTTGTAAATCTTAATGACTGACAGTATCTGAGGTTTCTTGTAAATCTTAATGACTGACAGTATCTGAGGTTTCTTGTAAATCTTAATGACTGACAGTATCTGAGGTTTCTTGTAAATCTTAATGACTGACAGTATCTGAGGTTTCTTGTAAATCTTAATGACTGACAGTATCTGAGGTTTCTTGTAAATCTTAATGACTGATAGTATCTGAGGTTTCTTGTAAATCTTAATGACTGACAGTATCTGAGGTTTCTTGTAAATCTTAATGACTGACAGTATCTGAGGTTTCTTGTAAATCTTAATGACTGACAGTATCTGAGGTTTCTTGTAAATCTTAATGACTGACAGTATCTGAGGTTTCTTGTAAATCTTAATGACTGACAGTATCTGAGGTTTCTTGTAAATCTTAATGACTGACAGTATTTGAGGTTTCTTGTAAATCTTAATGATTGATAGTATCTGAGGTTTCTTGTAAATCTTAATGACTGACAGTATCTGAGGTTTCTTGTAAATCTTAATGACTGACAGTATCTGAGGTTTCTTGTAAATCTTAATGACTGACAGTATCTGAGGTTTCTTGTAAATCTTAATGACTGACAGTATCTGAGGTTTCTTGTAAATCTTAATGACTGACAGTATCTGAGGTTTCTTGTAAATCTTAATGACTGACAGTATCTGAGGTTTCTTGTAAATCTTAATGACTGACAGTATCTGAGGTTTCTTGTAAATCTTAATGACTGACAGTATCTGAGGTTTCTTGTAAATCTTAATGACTGACAGTATCTGAGGTTTCTTGTAAATCTTAATGACTGACAGTATCTGAGGTTTCTTGTAAATCTTAATGACTGACAGTATCTGAGGTTTCTTGTAAATCTTAATGACTGACAGTATCTGAGGTTTCTTGTAAATCTTAATGACTGACAGTATCTGAGGTTTCTTGTAAATCTTAATGACTGATAGTATCTGAGGTTTCTTGTAAATCTTAATGACTGACAGTATCTGAGGTTTCTTGTAAATCTTAATGACTGACAGTATCTGAGGTTTCTTGTAAATCTTAATGACTGACAGTATCTGAGGTTTCTTGTAAATCTTAATGACTGACAGTATCTGAGGTTTCTTGTAAATCTTAATGACTGACAGTATCTGAGGTTTCTTGTAAATCTTAATGACCGACAGTATCTGAGGTTTCTTGTAAATCTTAATGACTGATAGTATCTGAGGTTTCTTGTAAATCTTAATGACTGACAGTATCTGAGGTTTCTTGTAAATCTTAATGACTGACAGTATCTGAGGTTTCTTGTAAATCTTAATGACTGATAGTATCTGAGGTTTCTTGTAAATCTTAATGACTGACACTATCTGAGGTTTCTTGTAAATCTTAATGACTGACAGTATCTGAGGTTTCTTGTAAATCTTAATGACTGACACTATCTGAGGTTTCTTGTAAATCTTAATGACTGACAGTATCTGAGGTTTCTTGTAAATCTTAATGACTGACAGTATCTGAGGTTTCTTGTAAATCTTAATGACTGATAGTATCTGAGGTTTCTTGTAAATCTTAATGACTGACAGTATCTGAGGTTTCTTGTAAATCTTAATGACTGACAGTATCTGAGGTTTCTTGTAAATCTTAATGACTGACAGTATCTGAGGTTTCTTGTAAATCTTAATGACCGACAGTATCTGAGGTTTCTTGTAAATCTTAATGACTGATAGTATCTGAGGTTTCTTGTAAATCTTAATGACTGACACTATCTGAGGTTTCTTGTAAATCTTAATGACTGACACTATCTGAGGTTTCTTGTAAATCTTAATGACTGACACTATCTGAGGTTTCTTGTAAATCTTAATGACTGACAGTATCTGAGGTTTCTTGTAAATCTTAATGACCGACAGTATCTGAGGTTTCTTGTAAATCTTAATGACTGACAGTATCTGAGGTTTCTTGTAAATCTTAATGACTGATAGTATCTGAGGTTTCTTGTAAATCTTAATGACTGACACTATCTGAGGTTTCTTGTAAATCTTAATGACTGACAGTATCTGAGGTTTCTTGTAAATCTTAATGACTGACACTATCTGAGGTTTCTTGTAAATCTTAATGACTGACAGTATCTGAGGTTTCTTGTAAATCTTAATGACCGACAGTATCTGAGGTTTCTTGTAAATCTTAATGACTGATAGTATCTGAGGTTTCTTGTAAATCTTAATGACTGACAGTATCTGAGGTTTCTTGTAAATCTTAATGACTGACAGTATCTGAGGTTTCTTGTAAATCTTAATGACTGATAGTATCTGAAGTTTCTTGTAAATCTTAATGACTGACAGTATCTGAGGTTTCTTGTAAATCTTAATGACTGACAGTATCTGAGGTTTCTTGTAAATCTTAATGACTGACAGTATCTGAGGTTTCTTGTAAATCTTAATGATTGACAGTATCTGAGGTTTCTTGTAAATCTTAATGACTGATAGTATCTGAGGTTTCTTGTAAATCTTAATGACTGACAGTATCTGAGGTTTCTTGTAAATCTTAATGACTGACAGTATCTGAGGTTTCTTGTAAATCTTAATGACTGATAGTATCTGAGGTTTCTTGTAAATCTTAATGACTGACAGTATCTGAGGTTTCTTGTAAATCTTAATGACTGACAGTATCTGAGGATTCTTGTAAATCTTAATGACTGACAGTATCTGAGGTTTCTTGTAAATCTTAATGACTGATAGTATCTGAGGTTTCTTGTAAATCTTAATGACTGACAGTATCTGAGGTTTCTTGTAAATCTTAATGACTGACAGTATCTGAGGTTTCTTGTAAATCTTAATGACTGATAGTATCTGAGGATTCTTGTAAATCTTAATGACTGACAGTATCTGAGGTTTCTTGTAAATCTTAATGACTGACAGTATCTGAGGTTTCTTGTAAATCTTAATGACTGATAGTATCTGAGGTTTCTTGTAAATCTTAATGACTGACAGTATCTGAGGTTTCTTGTAAATCTTAATGACCGACAGTATCTGAGGTTTCTTGTAAATCTTAATGACTGACAGTATCTGAGGTTTCTTGTAAATCTTAATGACTGATAGTATCTGTGGTTTCTTGTAAATCTTAATGACCGACAGTATCTGAGGTTTCTTGTAAATCTTAATGACTGATAGTATCTGAGGTTTCTTGTAAATCTTAATGACTGACAGTATTTGAGGTTTCTTGTAAATCTTAATGACCGACAGTATCTGAGGTTTCTTGTAAATCTTAATGACTGACAGTATCTGAGGTTTCTTGTAAATCTTAATGACTGATAGTATCTGAGGTTTCTTGTAAATAGTGGATGTGTTACAATCACAAATATACATACAAGAAATATTAAATGAAAACAATTTATTCAATGACCAGCGAGATACACATATACTTATAGTAAAGACCATTCTCCTTTATTTATATTCTAATTTAACCATTCAAATGCTTGAAGATGTCACTGTAATTCCCCTCTGATAGGACAATTCATTCTGCAATGAAAACAGTGGCTTTCTCTCTTGAGGACAATTCAGTAGTATTTCTATATCTCAGTACATCTGAAACCTTAAAGATATTCAATATTTTGAAAGTGGTATCATATTAAAATAGTATCTACCAAAATAGTGACATCTAATATGTTTTACAATTAGAAACAAATAAACATTTTCAATTACTGGTAGAGTAAATCTGTATATAAAAGGCACTCAAGGGAACCTGAAAATGTGCCCTTTATATACATGTTGAAATTATATGTACTATTCATTAATGGTAAAATGAGACTGCCCTTTATTGACCGATTTGTAATATAGAGGTGTCCTACAAGGCAGGTTTGACTATATGTGAAAAATCAGCATCATGAACCATTATAAATAAACGAATACATATATTTAGACATATCCTACATTTTGGTTGAATGAAATTGCATCAAAATCAATATACAATTATGACCTTCATATATATGAGGTGAACATAATAAAAACATTGCTTTTTTCCATGATGGCTTTAATTAGCCAATAAGATGCCAGGACAGCCATCTTCGATTTCAAATTGCTTCAGAAAGATACAACACTTCTTCAGGACAGGACCATAGAGGAACAATTGTGGTAAGATTGTTGGCTGGACATGCAGTGGTTCTGTAGAAGTTGAAAGTGTGAAAAAGGTTTATGACATATGGATGGACGAACACCTATCACTTTTCCATCAGAAAAAAAAAAAAAATCCAAACCAAAACAAGTGAGCTAAAAATCAAACCATTATTCCAAAATTAACACTTATACTATTTATTTCTGTAAGGGCAGAGCTTTGGGTAAATGCAATATCATAAAAATTGAACCTGACCTGAAGATTATTATAATTCATGTTGTCGCTGCACTAAATGAAATTCAACTTGGTATCTAGACAAAGAAAACAACTGTATATTCTACACAATGTATTAAAGAAGTTCGAAAAGCACAATAAATCTAATTTATCCATAACAATTCAAATTGTGATTACACACATATTTTTGCTTGTTTTTTCAATTACAATATATGAAACTAATAATAATTCAACAACTAGAGGCTCAGTGGGCTGAGCCTGTGTTGCTCACCTTTCATTCTGCTTTGAGGAAAATTAATACAGAACCTTCCATAGGTGCTTCCCACCAAATTTCGGTTCATTTGGCAAAGCAGTTTCAAAGAAGAAGATTTTTTTAGAGATTGACCAATCTGAAACAATAATTGCCTGTGGCGGCCATGTTTGTTAATGGATCACACACAATGGAGAAGATTCAAATGTGAAAAGTTAACGGACGACGGACGCCAAGAGATGGCAAAAGCTCACATTGCCTTTGGCAAGTGAGTTAAAAATAAGCTTTGACTAACTAATTCAGATCATTATACATATATACAATCAGTAAATAAAAAAATCCGTCAATAAAGCTACTATGTGTTTACATACATGTAAGCACTAAATAAGGGTGGGTTACTATTATTTTGAACATTCATGATTTAAAATTAAGGAGAACTTGTTTTTGTATCTCTTGGGCCAAAAATGGTAATGAAGATATAACATTACTCTTATTTTAATCCTTCTGTTCTTTCTACAAAGTATCATGAAGTTTGGAGAAAAAAAACGTTCCAAAATTGTAAAAATTTCAAAATTTGAAACCCCTTTATCGTTTCCATGGCAACAGTGGCCATTTAAAAAAAAATACAACTCTGGAACACTAGTTTACATCACATCATAGGGTATGTTTTCATGAAATTTTGAAATTTTAACACTGAGAAATTGAGAAAAAGTTATATGGTATCTTTCTTTAAAATTTGGGGAAAAAAATATATTTATGCTAAAAAAAAAAATGGAGAATTGCATGGGAAAAAATATTTGAATCAGTATATTCTTTTTAAATTTGTATCAGAAGCTTAATTCATATATTGTCTATAAAAGAATCTCTGAATGTTCTCGACTAGAAAATTACATACTGTTGCATATGAAACAAATTTGTTAATTTATTAACAATATGCCCAAATTCATTTTACATCATATGTTATATACAGTACCAAATATCTCAGTGATTTCTTTCTAGAATGAAAATGCAATAAGATGTATTTGTCTCTATTTTTACTGGTCTTTCTTGATAAACATACCTTAAAATGAGAATATTTAGCATGAGCTAAAATATTGCCTTCCATACTTTCTATTTAAAAGCTCAGTATTCCCTAGAGAGGTTCCAGGTAAAACAATAATTTGGATGCAAACCGATGGAAAAGAAAAAGGGGGTGGAACAAATTATTGTGTTCTAAATTAATAATGAAGTGAAGTGATACTAAAAGTACACATGACCTTTGGACAAGTAAGTTAAAAATAGCTAGCTATTTGCTAGGAAATCATTAAAATGATATTCAAATATCCTCTAAAAAAAATTGCAACATACAAAGTTGAAAATAACAAGATGAGAATACACAGCTCAAATTAGAAATTTACAAATACAGAAATGGGTCACATCACACTCCATTTACAAATACAGACATGGGTCACATCACACTCCATTTACAAATACAGACATGGGTCACATCACACTCCATTTACAAATACAGACATGGGTCACATCACACTCCGTTTACAAATACAGACATGGGTCACATCATCCGCCACATACAAATACAGACATGGGTCACATCACACTCCGTTTACAAATACAGACATAAATCACACCATCCGCCACATACAAATACAGACTTAAGTCACATCACCCTCCACTTACAAATAGAGACATGGGTCACATCACACTCACAATATACAACTTCAGACTTAAGTCACATCACACTCCGCTTACAAATAGACATTAGTCACATCACATTCCATTTACAAATACAGACATCAATCACATCACACTCTGTTTATAAATACAGACTTAAGTCACATCATTTCTGCAAATAGTAACTGGCTTCTATCTATTAACATGCATCTTCCCTAAAAAAAAAAAGAACAAAGTGTAACATAACTTGTAGAACTGAATAAACAACACAAAATGTCTGCTTAAATATTAAACATAAACTTACAAAAATCTACAATATCTTCTGAACTTTGTCTATCTGGATGATATATCAAATACTGACTTATACTGGGAGAAACATCTCATCAATGTATAAGATCAATTGACTTCTAGTTTGTGATTATGGTAGAAGGAAAGATATCAAAATTTCACCAAGAAATTATAAGATTTTATATTGAGGGAGTTCAATGATATTTGAACAGTTTTTCAACTAGTTTGAATTAGTTACTTTTGAACGAGATAATGATGCTTTTTTTGTATTAGAGAATTACAATAATGGTTAATCATTTACTAAACCTTTATCTTATACAATTTATTTAACAATACAGGTGGAAATAATCTATCTCATAAAAACATTTCACTTTCTTTCAGAAATCAAATTTTCTGGAGACTAAAAAATAAAAAAAATTAAATGTGCATATATTTGAAAGCTAGAGCAACTCTCATGAAATCCACAGCCATACTAAGACCTGACTTGTCCTAAGAACCTGATTCATTAGCTTCAATAATTAAAAAAAATAATTTAACTGTAATTTCTGATCGACACACAAAAAGCAAGTGCAATGCAAAGCGTGGTGTATCCCCTTGCCGTTAAACCCCTAAAAAATTCAAAGTTCAACTGCAACCTTGACCTTTGACCTAGAAAATCAATAGGGTGCCAGATCAGTGTTAGTATTACTTGAGTACCAAGTTTGGTTGAAATCCATTGAACCATGTTGACTCTTCACAAGAAATGTTATGGAAGTACGAACAGATGCACGGATGGACAGTAGCGTTACTATATCCCCTTCACAACTTTGTTGGTGAGGGGATAACTATGTATAAAGCTTGGTCAAAATCCATTGAAGGATGTTGATTCTCAAGTATTCACAAGGATGATATGGGGAAAAAATTGACCCTGTGACCTTGACATTTGACCTTGAAAATTGATAGGATTATTCTTAAACAGAATAAACTGGCTGAAAAAATCTCAGAGAAAAACCCATAATGCATGTTAAACTACTAATTGCCATGTAGCTGCAGCTAAAATTACAGTTCATTTAGATGTGTAATGAAGCAGAAATTGATAACTAAAGAAATTTCTATTTTTAGTAACAGCAGTCATTTTGAATGGAGGGCAGGGCTGTCAGACACAATATAGAAAGGGGACCACCCAAGGACCATCCCAGCCAAATTTGCTTTAATTTAGATTAGCAGTTTCAGAGGAGAAGATTTAAATGTGACTTTTATCAAAATATGTCTAATTTGTATAATCGGTAAAAATCGGCTGAATGACAAATTTCACAGAAAAACCCAGAATATTTGTTAATCTACTCATTGTCATGTAGCTGCAGTTAAAATTTTAGCTCATTTTAAATCATAATAAAGCAGCAATGGACAATTGAAGAAATTTCTATTTTTAGTAACAACAGCCATCTTGAATGGAGGGTGGAGCTGTCGGACACAATTTTGAAATGGGACTACCCAAGGACTATCCCAGCCAAATTTTTTTTTAATTTAATTCAGCGGTTTCAGAGGAGAAGATTTAAATGTGATCTTTTATCAAAATATGCCTAATTTGCATAATCGGTAAAAATCGGCTGAAAGAAAAATTTCACACAAATATCAAACAACTGTATTTATGCCATGTTTGTTAGCGAATGTGGCCAAATTGAGCAATATTTATAGAGGACCTTCCATAGATACTTCCTACCAAGTTTCGGTTCATTTGGCCAAGCAGTTGCAGAGAAGAAGATTTAAAAAAATCGGCCAATCAGAAACAAGAATTGCCTGTGGCGGCCATGTTTGTTAACGGATCGGGACGAAACGTGCAATCTTTATAGAGAACCTTCCATAGATGCTTCCTACCAAGTTTGGTTCATTTGGCCAAGCGGTTTCAGAGGAAAAGATTTTTTAGAAATCAACCAATCAGAAACAAGAATTGTCTGTGGCAGCCATGTTTGTTAACGGATCGGGAAGAAATGTGCAATCTTTATAGAGGATCTCCCATAGATGCTTCCTACCAAGTTTCAGTTCATTTGGAAGATGGCAAAATCTCACGTTTCCTTTGGCAAGGAAAGCTAAAAATGCACAGAACCACCAAGAAACAGTTGTCATCCATGATTTCTGAATGAGGGCCATTTAAGTAAAATTACAAGCAACAATTCCCTCATATATGTGGTTTTTGAATAGATTTTTGAAATTTCAGGCAATCAGCAGGGCTCTACAATGCGACCACAACACTCGCATTTGCGAGTTACTTTTGTAAAATGCGAGTAAAAATTTGGTGTTGATAGCCAGACGGCGAGTTTAAATTTTCAGATCATTTTCGTTCCCTCACCGATAATAGTTTTTAATTTAAATTCCGACTTTTATTATCCGGTCTTTTAAACCGCACAATTGAAGCAGACAAAAATTTTAAATCACATACTTTTAACGCTTGCAATTTGACCACCATGAGCAAAAAACAAAACCTGCATACAAAATTTTTCGATAAAAATAAACCGATTAAATCAACTGATCATGAAGCTGGAATGACTGATGCAACATCGGCGGAAGTATAAGCCAAAATAGTGATGAAGATTCAGGTTCTAAAACTGAAGGGAAAAGCATAAATTCCACGATGTCTGGAAGTTTTTGTGGCTCACTTATGATTCCAGTAACGTTATGTATTGTGATGTTTGCAGAAAGGCAGGCCCAGATATTGCTGGCAAAATTAAATTTGCTACCGGAAAGAAAAAGTTTAAACGTGAAAGTCTTGTTTATCATAATAAAAGTATGAAACATAAAAAATGTTTAAAAATGGCATCAGTAAAACTAAAAGCCCATTCCTCAACTGAGCACCTTCATTCAGGACATTATTAATTATGTACAAATAAATACATATTGGAGTTGTACAGTACGAATTGGTATCTTTATTAATGTGGCAAGTAACATATTTTTGTTGGCGAGTAAAATTTTTTTCCTTACTAGCCATGGGCTAGTGGGAGCTGGTTTGAATTGTAGAGCCCTGATCAGAGTAGCCATGTTGGATTTCTAAGTGAAACATAAATCATAAACTAATGATGATGTAAACAAAGTAACATTTCTAACAAGTTTGGTCCCAATATTAATTGGACCAGTGGTTTGTGATAAATAAATTGAAATGTGAGAAGTTAACAGATACAAAGTGAGCTATAAAAAAATAATTAGATACCTTCTATTTCTTGCCAATGGTGGCTAGCTGGGCCTGTAGTTCTGTAATTTGTTGCTGGATCAAAGTAACATTGTCTGCAGACCCTATTCAAATGAAAAGACCAGGATTTTATATAGATTAAATAAATCTAGCACATACTGTATATGGTTAATATATTTCTTTACTGAAAATTCTTGTAGAGGTTAGGGTTATGGTGTTTAATGTCACTTTCAACAATATTTCAGATACATCGTGGTGGTCAGTTTCATTGGTAGAGGAAACGGAAGTACCTGGAGAAAACCACCTACCTGTCGTAAGTCACTGACAAACTTTATCACATAATTTTGCATTGAGTACACGTCGTCATGAGTGGGATTCAAACTCACAACTTTAGTGGTGATATGCACTGATTGCACAGGTAGTTGCAAGTCCAACTACCATAAAGATCACAACCACAAACAAATTCATCTAGTGAGAATCAACTGTTCCTGAAGAAAAAAAAAATCCCCATAGGATTCTCCAGTAACCCCCTCCCATCCCCCCTATTATTTAGTTTCCTCAAAATATACTCAAAGGAGCCCTAGTGTAAAATTTCATCATACAAAACCCTAAGATCATTGGACCTATGGTTTCTGGGAACCGCTGCGGACAATTTCGATATCACAACAAATTCTGTATATTATGGTGTTTATCGATACTATTTTTCTTCATTTTTGTTCATCATTTATGTAGTGGTGACAAATAAACCATTTTTAAAGACTTTTAATAGAATTCCTACATTTTTTTATGGTTGATTTATGTAGGTCTTTGTGCTCATTAAATATTTCACTGTAGTTCTTTGTGCATGAAGAAGGTCCTTTGTAGTGTTTTTAGATATCCATAACACTATATGCCATATTATGTCCCCTCATTATGGTGTAATTTTATCTGTTAATTGAATGACTTAAAACTAACATTAAATTGTAATGGATTTGAATAAACACAGAATTGCCATTTTCATCTTCATGTATGATATATGGCAAATGTACTCTTGTCAACTTGTCCAAAAAAAAAAACAGGACAACTTCCACTTCTTTTTGACCTAACAGAATAGTGAAATTAACCTCCACAATAGGACCTCTTTGCTGAATTGCACAGTAGTATGAACCCTGAAACAGATAGTTGGGAATATATTAAGTAAACCATCTTACCTGTACCACTTTCTGAAGAACGTTTAGCATGGCCATTCAACATTAAAATATCAGAAACACTAATGTTCTGTTTGGGGTCATTTTCATCAATAAGATCCACAACATACACATCTTCTTCTTTTTTCACAACATGGGCTGTAAGTGGCCTGTCCTTGAACAAATTCACTGTCTCTGTTGCAGCTGTACCCCAACTAGGTCCAGTATGTGATAAATCTGAATAAAATAAATCTGCTTTATGGTTATGGTGCTTAGCGCCACTTTCAACAATATTTCAGCTATATTGTGGCAGGAAATGGAAAATTACTAAAAAAATGTTATCAATTTTTATATCTTAAATTAAAAAAAATTGTACAAGCATGATAGATGAACAAGCAGAGTTGCCTTATATTATTCAAATTCTAGATCAAATGTTCTGGTTATCAAACCTGACTGAGATTTTTTTTATATACATTTGTGTATGTAAATGGATCATTCCATAGAGTTGGTGAAAACGATTTTTTTCTTTATTTGCATATATGCACTATGTACATTATGTTTATTTTTGTGTGCACCATGTATTTGTTAAATAAAAAAACATAAAAAAATGCATTATGTTATCTATTTTCACCTACAGATGAATAAAAAGTTTGAAATTACTATAGAATAATGGTTATTAATTGGGACAAACATGGGGCAGGTCACTTTGACAAATTATTCCATGGAAGTTATGCAGCTAGTTGTTTAAAGGAAGGGTAGAGTACGTTAAAGATATTTTCTTGATGAATTTAAGTCCATAAAACCCCCAAAATTATATTCTGAATAAAAGTTTTGAAGAAAATTAAAAGGTAGTTTCGCTTGTTACTTTGGTGTCCAATGATATTACTAGAAATGAGAGCCTTGGATAACAATGTTACGCTCATTTACATTCTAATTTCTCGTATAATGTGAGTGTAAATATTCGAAGAATTTGTTTCTCAAAGCTTGGTTTATCCAGTGTACACGTTTCAGAAATAATAACAAGTTAAAATATGCTCATAAAACTGTGTCCAAACTGTAACAATCGTTCTCAAGTCCATATCTTGTTTTTCTTTCAATTTGAACCAATCATATTCACCGCCCTTGCAAACGCCAATCCCATTACTGAGTTACGTCATCACATACTTTATGGTCAGTTATGCACAGAAGAGGAAGGCCTGCGTTGTTGTCCGTGTCCAAGAAAGAAACGATCGATACATGTAACGAGCAATGCATGTTTTTTAAATATATAACGTAAACAAAGTCAAATTTATGTATTTTGTTAATACTGTGCAATTGCTTCTGCACCCATTGCAAATATATGAAGAAATCAGTAATTAATTATCCTATCTAGTGAGGTCAATTTTCTTTCTGCATCTCTCGGGACAGGGAATAATCGATCGTTACGAAGAGACACCAGGAAGTAGTCTCATCAGAAAAGTTGTAACGATCGTGTATTGTCCACTTGTTATTTATAATAGAAATAGTTGCAACCCGGTTTGATCTCATGGCACTGAAATAAACGTTGCTATTATTTGTCAGCTTACATAACTGTGGATATTTTCATTGCTACAAAAGAGAATCGAGGGTACGGGTTTGCTCGTTACTGCTAGACACCATCATTTTTTCAAGATCGTTACACATGTATCATGGATCATAATTTTCTTTTGTTTTTATCAGTTTTTCTTGAAATATTGAGTGCATGTATGTTTTCCTCTAGAAAATTGTAAATTCGAAATGATGGTAATATTTTAAAGCAGTAGTAAGCATCCAAATATCTAAATACCTAAATGAAGATTGCAAAACTATATCTAGTTAATTTTATTATACAATTGCTCTAAACTGTGTATTACAGGTTACTAATTGGCCATGGGTCAAATTCTATCACAATGCCAATTCTATCAATTTCATCAGAACAAGGTGGAGATATACCAACAAAAGGAAACAGCCCTTATTCATCTGTACCAGACATAGCAGTTCACCAAGCTGGTGTTTACAAACTACTGTATATAACATTAATCAACACAAAGCAACTGGTCCTGACACAATACCAGGCAAACTACTAAAAGAACTGGCATCAGAAATATCACCTATTTCAACAACCATCTACAATGCATCCATCAAACAAGGGAAAATACCAAACCAATGGAAAGAGGCACTGATAACACCGTTATATAAGAAAGGAGAGAGAGAAAAGGCTTCAAACTATCGTCCTGTATCCCTGACCTCTATATGTTGCAAGATCATGGAACATATACTGCACAGTAACATCATCAGTCATCTCGAGGCAAATAACATCCTGTCTGAAAATCAACATGGATTCCGCAAACACAGATCATGCGAAAGCCAACTGTCTATCACACTCCAGGAACTTGCAGATGGACTGAATAGCGAAGATCAAATGGACTGCATATTGCTAGACTTTTCGAAAGTATTTGATAAAGTGCCACACCAACGCCTATTGAACAAATGCAGTCACTATGGCATCCGAGGGAACACACTAACTATGGATTGCTAGCTTCCTACAGGGCCGGACATAACAGGTTGTCTTGGATGGAAAGAAGTCAGAAACATCGGACGTAACATCTGGAGTACCCCAAGGAACTGTAATGGGACCGCTTCTATATCTAATCTATATTAATGACCTGCCTGAATTGGTGACATTTACGGCTAGATTATTTGCAGATGACTGCTTACTTTACAGAAAGATATGTAAAGAGTAGGACACCATCTTACTCCAAAAAGACCTTGATAATCTGCAACAATGGGAATACACCTGGCTTATGCAGTTCAATCCTGACAAGTGTGAAGTATCATGGAACCATCACATAGGCACAGTAACTAAGAAGGCGAACAACATCAATGCTTTCTTGAGCAGAAACATCAGCTCCTGTCCTAGTAAAATCAAGGCACAATGTTATACTACTCTAGTTAGACCAACTATGGAGTATGCCTGTATAATATGGGACCCAGTTACACAGAAAAACATAAGAGAACTGGAAATGGTGCAAAGAAGAGCAGCACGTTTTGTTACTGAGGATTATAGAACCACCAGTGGTGTGACTCGGATGTTAGCTCTGCAGTGGACTGAATTACAACAATGCATGAAGAGAGCAAAAGTCATCATGAAGATGAAGAAGAAGGCATTTGAATATTTTCCCATAGGGTCCAATGTTAATCTATGTCCTGTGGTGGTGGCCATCTTGGATTTCCGATCGGCATAAAAAACAGGCATTTTGTAGAGGACCTTCCAATCAGGGACAGAAATCAACTTTTATAGGCAGCAGCCATCTGGGCCCCTAGATTTAAAAATCTGGTAGCCCAGGTATTTGCGGTTCGAACATGCTAGGGGGCATGCCTCTCTCTCCCCCCCCCCCCCCCCCCATGAGTATTTTGAATTTTTTAAAGGCAAATCCTTCATTCTGAGCATATTTGAAAAAGGTAGAACTAGCTAAAAAAGAGAGCATTTTTTTACTCTTATTTTATAAAAAGTGGTTTGAATCTGAATATGACCTACATCTAATCCTTTTGAAAAAGTTTGACCTTTCAATCAGTAATTCATTAAGTCAAATACACATTGAAAAAATCTCATTTAAAAGACATGAACTGTACACTGACCAGAACAATTGTACCCAAAGATTGTCACACATTTTAAAAATATAATTCTTCATTTAAAAATGTTATTCTTGTTTATAAACAGTTTCAAAGTGAAGTGAAACAATTTATTATTTAGCAATTACACCTTTTATAAAGTTCCACATTTTGATCAGGGGATTATAGTGGTATATATTTGTTTTGATGAAACTTTCCGGAAATTCATAAATTTTATTAATTGTCCGTTAACGGAGAAGGTATGAGAAAATCCCGTATATGGTACATTTAATTTCTACTTACCTTACCCTTTTTTCTGTGATTGTGTCTTATTTATATAAATTAGACAATATTTAGAGGAGGAAAATCCAGAAGAGACTAGAGAAAAGCGAAAAGCTAGCCGCAGTTGCGAATTTCATAGTTGCAACGGGCCGCTTTGAATAACCTCAACCTTGATCAAAGTATGTAATGCATTCAAGTACATAGAGTACGTAGTGACAATATTCCACACATGAGATAGTTTAACAGCACCAAGAGACAAATTTGTGCCATAGGCCGTTGATTGAGGATTGAGGAGAAGTACCTATTTTGTAAAACACCCAAAATTAAAGGCCTTCTTTCAATGAAACTCGGAAAAATTGGTCAAGAAATTTAAGAAATGAAATCATCACTTTACTATTTTCCATACTGGTTCCCGGGAATTATTACGCAAATTACAGCAGACAAGAAGTAGAAAGAACCAGAACCAGTGAAATGTTTATGATATTTCACTTGGTCGTATTGTAAACAACTCGCTTCAAATGTCAAACTTGCGACAAGGAAATATCAAATTATTAGTCGCCAGCTGGGCTCCCTTGAGGTATTATTTAGTCGCCCAGCTGAAGTTTCAGTCGCCATCGGCGAGTGGGCGACCGTTAATTTCTGTCCCTGCCAATGATCATTCCTGGGCAGTTTGGTTTCAATTGTCCAAGTGGTTTCAGAGAAGAAGCGTTTTGAAACATTTTTCCCATAGGTTCCAATGTCAAACTAAGTCCTGCCGTAGCCGCCATTTTGAATTTCATATCGGAACAAAAAACCTTCAAGTTTGTAGAGGACCATCCAATGAATATTCATCCACAGTTTGGCTTTAATCATATTTGTAGTTTCTGAAAAGAAGGCATTTGAACATTTTCCCATAGGGTCCAAAGTTAATCTAAGTCCTGCGGTGGTGACCATCTTGAATTTCCAATCAGCATAAAAAACAGAATCTTGGTAAAGGACATTCCAATGATCATTCATTTACAGTTTGGGTTCAGTCAGTTCATTAGTTTCAGAGAAGAAGATCTTTGAAATTTCAGCCAATCAGAGCATATTATTGGCCCTGGCAGCCATGCTGAATATCTGACTGGAACGAAAAACAGAAACTTTGTAGAGGACCATCCAGGGAGCATTCCTGCTAAGTTTGGTTTCAATTGGCCCAGTATGTTCGGAGAAGAAGCTTGAAATGTGAAAAGTTTACAGACGACGGATGCCAAGTGATGGCAATAGTTCACCTGGACCTATGGTCCAGGTGAACTAATAACTGCATTTTGAATACAGATATCTATATTTAAACAAGAGTTATCTTTCTTCTAACAGAAGATATTTTAGAAATCAACTAAGGCCAAAAAAAAAAAAATGTGTGTTTACGGTCACCCGACCCACCCTATTTTTCAGCTGCCGACCATAACCTTTTTTTTCGGCAATTATTCCACCCTAATTTTTGCTAACGACCCAATCAATTTTACACAGAATTCGGATAACCATTTTTGTTTAATCAACAGCAATGTTTTATTTATTCAACCGCTAGCTTTTTGTCGAAATTGAGAGCAAAGAAGGTAGAAAAACTATGTAACTCGTCATAAAACAAATGACGGCTTACCGGAAATTTCGAAAATGTAATACCGGAATCGGATTCCGGAACCGGGTACGACTATTTCCGGTTTTGCCGATAGTTAAACAACATTATTAAGAAAAAACTGGTGGTTAAAAAAAAAAAAAAAAAAAAAAAAATTAATGCCGACCGACCGACCCTAGATTTTTTTGACATGTGACAGTAAACACACATATATTTTTTTTTGGCCTATTCAGAAACAAGAATTGCCTGTGGCGGCCATGTTTGTTAACCAATCGGGACAAAATGAACAATCTTTATAGAGGACCTTCCATAGATACTTCCTACCAAGTTTCGGTTCATTTGGCCAAGCAGTTTCAGACGAGAAGATTTAAAAAAATCAGCCAATCAGAAACAAGAATTGCCTGTGGCGGCTATGTTTGTAAATGGATCGGGACAAAATGAGCAATCTTTATAAAGAACCTTCCATAGATGCTTCCTACCAAGTTTCAGTTCATTTGGCTGAGGGGTTTCAGAGAAGATTCAAATGTGGAAAGTTAACGGACGACGGACGACAAGTGATAGCAAAAGCTCACATTGCCTTTGGCAAGGTGAGCTAATAAAGGGATTAGGAATTAATCATGTAATTAGGGCTAATCATATGATTAGTTTAATCACAAGTTCAACAACAGACCCCTGATGAGGTGTTATTATCTGAATTTAACTAGGTATATGTACATACATAATACGGCAATACACAATAGTGAATCTAAATATTACGAAACTATTAACAAAACTAGAGGCTCCCAGGAGCCTGTAATCACTCGCCTGGTTTTCAATTTGACATCTAAAGTTAATAGAAAATGGGGGTGTTACACATAATTTTGAAAGTGGGCCACCCAAAGATCATTTCAACTCAAATTTCTGAGCAAAAGATGTGATTTTTATCTCATAATATTCCTAAACAGAATAAATTGGCTGAAAAATCTCACAGAAAAACCCAGAATATATGTTAAACTACTCATTGTCATGTAGCTGCAGTTACAATTTGAGTTCATTTTGATTTACAATAAAGCAGCAATGGACAACTAAAGAAATTTCTATTTTTAGTAACAGCAGCCATCTTGAATGGAGGGCGGGGCTGTCGGACACAATTTTGAAATGGGACTACCCTAGGACTATCCCAGCCAAACTTGATTTGATTTGGTTCAGCGGTTTCAGAGAAGAAGATTTAAATGTGATCTTTTATCAAAATATGCCTAATTTGCATAATTGGTATAAATCGGCTAAAAGAAAAATTTCACAGAAAAACCAGCAATATATGTTAAACTACTCATTGCTATGTAACTGCAGCTAAAATTTGAGCTCATTTTGATTTATACTAAAGCAGCAGTGGACAATTGAAGAAATTTCTATTTTTAGTAACAGCAGCCATCTTGAATGGAGGGCGGGGCTGTCGGACACAATTTTGAAAGGAACCCACACAGGAACCATCCCTGCCAGGCTTGGTGTAATTTGGTTCAGCGGTTTCAGAGAAGAAGATTTAAATGTGATCTTTTATAAAAATATGCCTAATTTGCATAATCGGTATAAATCGGCTAAAAGAAATATTTCACACAAAAAAACGGAATATGTTAAACTACTCCTTGCCATGTAGCTGCAGTTAAAATTTGAGCTCATTTTGACTTGTACTAAAGCAGCAATGGACAATTGAAGAAATTTCTATTTTTAGTAACAGCCGCCATCTTGAATGGAGGGCAGGGCTGTCGGACACATTTTTGAAAGGGACACACCCAGGGACCATCCCTGCCAGGTTTGGTTTAATTTGGTTCAGCGGTTTCAGAGGAGAATATTTAAATGTGAAAGTTTACGACGTACGCCGGATAGTAAACGCCAGACGCCAAGTGATGGCAAAAAACGAACTTTCATAGAAATCTATCAATACCACGTAATTGAACATTAAAAAAATATCTTTCATTATTCTGCTGTAAAAGCTGATTGGCAACCTGACAAAATTTTGAAATGCTATTCTGAACAGAATGTTCAGTGTTTTTAAATGAATATTTTTTCATTAAAAAAAAGTGATA
The DNA here is from genome assembly GCA_963383655.1 of Bathymodiolus septemdierum. Taxonomy (NCBI): domain Eukaryota; kingdom Metazoa; phylum Mollusca; class Bivalvia; order Mytilida; family Modiolidae; genus Bathymodiolus; species Bathymodiolus septemdierum. The sequence goes on from OY726520.1 coordinate 82,041,355, forward strand.
TCGCTGTACACAGCAGGCTGTTTAATGACTTCGGAGTTTTCCCACTCAAGGTGTCACACCATCGAGCGCTTTGAAATTTATCATTAAATAATATTTCATTCATATGATTATGACTTCAATGCTTTAATTAAGAAATCCAATTGCTTTCTTTACAAATGATAACAGTTAAACACCAGAGGCATGCTATTGACACCTTGAGAGATATGTTAATTGATTTAATTGAGAATTTCGACATAACGAACATAATTTGAATGGATTTGTATATAAAAGGGACTGAAAAGCTACTTCAAGATACCAGAAATTTCAACACATCGAAATTTGAGATAAGAGAAGTAAATTAAGTTGAAAAGCATCAAGTTTAAAACGGGATTTCAGAAAAATGTCGACTTAACTGAAATTTCGAGTAAACCGAGTTTGACATAACGAGATTGAACTGTAGTAGATATCTCACTTCATTATATTACAACCACTTACCTGACAGAGAACATTTAAATATATTACAACCACTTACCTGACAGAGAACATTTAAATATATTACAACCACTGACCTGACAGAGAACATTTGAATATATTACAACCACTTACCTGACAGAGAACATTTGAATATATTACAACCACTTACCCGACAGAGAACATTTGAATATATTACAACCACTTACCTGACAGAGAACATTTAAATATATTACAACCACTTACCTGACAGAAAACATTTAAATATATTACAACCACTTACCTGACAGAGAACATTTAAATATATTACAACCACTTACCTGACAGAGAACATTTGAATATATTACAACCACTTACCTGACAGAGAACATTTAAATATATTACAACCACTTACCTGACAGAAAACATTTAAATATATTACAACCACTTACCTGACAGAGAACATTTGAATATATTACAACCACTTACCTGACAGAGAACATTTGAATATATTACAACCACTTACCTGACAGAGAACATTTAAATATATTACAACCACTTACCTGACAGAGAACATTTAAATATATTACAACCACTTACCTGACAGAGAACATTTAAATATATTACAACCACTTACCTGACAGAGAACATTTAAATATATTACAACCACTTACCTGACAGAGAACATTTAAATATATTACAACCACTGACCTGACAGAGAACATTTGAATATATTACAACCACTTACCTGACAGAAAACATTTAAATATATTACAACCACTTACCTGACAGAGAACATTTAAATATATTACAACCACTTACCTGACAGAGAACATTTGATGGCTAAGAGAGGCATCTCTAGATACTCTTGAAGCATAGATCTAATTTGATCAATATTTAGAACTTCAGAATTTCCAAAATCACTATAGTGTATCATGAAGGTATCATTAGGGTAGACTTCTGTTACACATCCTCTATACCATCCACCATCCACTGTTTATAGTCAAATAGAAATAATCAATAATTCTAATAACTATCACATATTTATTATTCTCTAATCATTTATTAAACCCTGAATAAAGAAACATTTTCAGCCAGATATGATTAAAGTGTTTCAAGACTATGGTAGCTCCTGCACAAAATGTATATAAATGTGGCATTAATGTGAAATCCCATCTAGAACTCCCAGAGTTTAGTAATAATGTTCTAATTAATACTCTGCTGAAGTGTACGTGTCTCATGGATGTATGGGATGAATCAAATGTAAAACTCACCCTAAGGAACACAAATGATCTTGTGCATGGAGAATGTCATGTGCCATGGACATAAAACTTACAGCAGCTCTTACCTAGCAGTAACTGTTGGTTACATAAAACTTACAGCAGCTCTTACCTAGCAGTAACTGTTGGTTACATAAAACTTACAGCAGCTCTGACCTAGCAGTAACTGTTGGTTACATAAAACTTACAGTAGCTCTTACCTAGCAGTAACTGTTGGTTACATAAAACTTACAGCAGCTCTTACCTAGCAGTAACTGTTGGTTACATAAAACTTACAGCAGCTCTTACCTAGCAGTAACTGTTGGTTACATAAAACTTACAGTAGCTCTTACCTAGCAGTAACTGTTGGTTACATAAAACTTACAGCAGCTCTTACCTAGCAGTAACTGTTGGTTACATAAAACTTACAGCAGCTCTTACCTAGCAGTAACTGTTGGTTACATAAAACTTACAGTAGCTCTTACCTAGCAGTAACTGTTGGTTACATAAAACTTACAGCAGCTCTTACCTAGCAGTAACTGTTGGTTACATAAAACTTACAGCAGCTCTTACCTAGCAGTAACTGTTGGTTACATAAAACTTACAGCAGCTCTTACCTAGCAGTAACTGTTGGTTACATAAAACTTACAGCAGCTCTTACCTAGAAGTAACTGTTGGTTACATAAAACTTACAGCAGCTCTTACCTAGCAGTAACTGTTGGTTACATAAAACTTACAGCAGCTCTTACCTAGAAGTAACTGTTGGTTACATAAAACTTACAGCAGCTCTTACCTAGCAGTAACTGTTGGTTGTCTGTTATCTTGCTATATTGACCACCTCTATTAAGCAATAACTTAATTTTAATTACCCTTTACAGTATATTTTATTCAACCTGTATTAAGTGACCACCTGTTTTATGTGACCCTATTTAAATGTTCCCTTTGAAGGTCACATAAGACAGGATTGACTGTACTGCTTACTTGACATATATATATCTATACTATAACTAATTAATGTTTTCATTATAAAAAAATGTCACGAATGACCAAATAACGCAGTAAATCACGATTACATGCAGCACAAGAGTGAGTCCCAACATTATTTGATCATGATCAGTGACATATTTTTGACAACAAAATTCGTCAATTAGTCCATACCAATTTTATTACTAGCTCTGGATATTCCCATACTTATTTTTTAAGCATTGACTTTTCAATATTTTTTAATTTTCCCGCCTTCGGAAAATTGTAGTCCACATGATGCTCTGAAATTTAATTTTTCAATGAACAATTTTTACTTATAAAGCATGTACTTCATTAAACTAGTATGAAACACATTTATGATATAGTTGAATTAGAAATTTTTAAGTGTTCTTGTGACATGTTTCTTTTGCCAAACTCCCAAAAAATGTTTTGAAAATGTCGACAGTTGTTGTAGCATCTGCCTATTCACAAGATCAAATAGTTTTGGAGAAAACTGCAGTGAGATGTGCAGGGTCATTTGAAGATCTGATTTATCAAAGTGTTAAACAAATTAGATCATTGAATATTTCCTTTGGCAAGGTGAGTTAAAAAGTAACTGAAATATTATTAGGGAGTGATTACACTGAATTGTTACTTGATTATAGAAAACTTAATGTCATAGTGAACAGAACTATTACTTATTTACCTAAATACTTACATTTGTAATATGCACAAACTAGTTGCCCTACTTGTGGTCTGAAGTCTTTATCTACATCTTCAATCTCACACCTACACATAATGCTCTGCATCAATGCTGCTAAACTTTCTATAGCTAAAACAAATGTATCACTGACTATTCAGAAAGGACCTCACTAATTGTATACATCATGTGTTCAGATGGAGTTCAAAGAATGTATTTCAAAGTAGATGACACAGCCTATCTATTTGTCTACATAATGATGATTTACTTGAATTGTTTTTAATAAAATGATTTGTGTTTATTTTCTTTTGTCTTATTACCATGGATATAATATCTTTATATTTATGAAAAGAGCCAATGTCAAAAAAAAAATATTCACAGAAAATTATATACTTTAATGAAGTCCCATAAATCTGGATGGGAAAATGTAAAAAAAAAATATCCTCAAAATCGAATTGCATCAATTTTAAAAATCCATTCAGGATAGATATTTACATGCTATAATGGTGTTCAATGGGGTATATGTGACATGGTGAACAACTTTAAAATATTAATTGTTTTACAAGGCGTTGCTTTACACAATCTGCATACAAATATTTCTAACATGGAGCAGTACAGCTAGAGTGGAGCATCAACATCTCAAGTACATTTGTACGTTAAAGATGGGTTTCTTTTTTTTTAAATAATAAAATATTTTTCAGCTGTTACTAACAATGGAATAAACAATAGTTATGATAAACTATACAAGCTAGTTACAAATAAACTAGAGGCTCTCAGGATTCTCTACTTTCCCATCTGGCTTTCAAATTGACTTCTAAATTTCATTGAACAATTTCAGATGATTTTTTTTTTTTTTTTTTTTTTGGCCATTTGAAATTTCTGTTAATAGTAATAGCAACCATCTTGGATCAAAGATAATTTCAGCTCAAATTTCTGAGCAGAAGATTATATTGTAATTTTTTTTATCAAAATATACAAAATTGACATAAATCGGTTGAAAGAAAATTTCACGGAAAAAACAGAAATATATGGTAAACTACATGTAGCTGCTGTTAAATATCGAGTTCATTTTAACTTATAAAGCAACATTAAGACAATTAGAGAAACTTAGTAACAGCAACCATCTTGAATGGAGGTTAGGAATGTCGGACACAATTTTAAAAGAGGGCCACATAAGGACAATCCCAGCCAAATTTGGTTTAATCTAGTTCAGCAGTTTCAGAGAAGATTTAAATGTGATCTTTCATCAAAATATGCCTAATTTGCATAATTGGTATAAATCAATTACTCATTGCCATGTAGCTGCAGCTAAAATTTGAGGTCAGTTTGATTTCCAATATAAAGCAGCAATGGACAATTGAAGAAATTTCTATTTTTAGTAACAGCAGCCATCTCTTATTATCAAAAAGCCACAAAACATACAGAACAGAAATACAATTTTCAAGCAGACATTGGAGAATCAATGGTTTTCGGTGGTCAGAATTTTCGAGAACTCTGTAGTAGCAGGTTTTTATGAGTGCACAACACCTATGTTCTATTCATAGTGATAAGAGCCGTGTTGTTTGGTTAGTTGGGCAACTAGATATAATTTTGAAACAGAAACCCTAATATTCAGACCGCCTTTAGTTTAAATTGTGATAATGTGTTCATAGAAGATTTTTTTGTTATTTCTGAAAAAATGTATGTCCAATTACTGAAAATATTTTGAGAAATATTGTAAAATATATGAAACTGTTCATTATAATGATATTTGCATTGGGTAGATGTTTATGTTCTATTTATAGTATCAACCATGTTCAGTTGCTTGGTTGGTGGGACACAATTTGAAAGTATACAACCTATTAGGATGATTCAGCACAACTTTATTTCCAGTTGACTCAGTGGTTTCAGAAGAGAAGATTTTTGAGTTTGCGATGATGGATACCAAATAATGGTTTGGGTCGGGTGAGCTAAAACATGAAACGTCATATCTGAATAGGACATACAACAAATTGGAACTAGAGGCTCAGTGAGCTGAGCCTGTGTCTCTCACCTGTCATTTTGTTTCGAGGAAACTTTATACAGAACCTTCCATAGTTGCTTCCTACCAAATTTCAATTACAGTCAAACCTGTCGTAACTGTCACCTTTGTATAATGGTCACCTGCTCATAACGGTCACTTTCGTGCTCTCCCTGTGCATTTTACTATATATTTTAATTCGATATAGTGGTCATCTGTTCAATGTGGTCAGCGGTCACCATTTATTAGTAATTTCCAGTGTAAAACCTTTGTATAACGGTAAGTTCATTTTTAAAATAATACCGGAAGTGATTTCGAAAGTTCGGTATTTTTCTCAAATGTACAAAAAATCCCAAGGTGTTACAAAATATATTGCTTAATTTAATTAACTAAATAAACAAACACTATTAAATTTTGTGAGCAATACAAATCGCACGTATGAATTCAGCCCGTATTGACATGTAAACATGATTGAGAATGGATTAGGTCACTGCAAATTCTGTGAAGTATTGCTTTAAAGTTGCAGATATGTAAAGATGATGACAAAAAGGAATCGAAATATCAAAAATATATTTATTAAGCTTCAATTTAGTACCAATATTATGGCAAATGAGGTCAAGACATCAATACAAAACTATTTTGAAAATGTGTTGTATGAAAATTTGACATATTAGATTCCTTCCTTGTGGTTTTTAGAGTACTATGGAAAAAAAAAAAAAAAAAATCGTAACAAGCCCCTGTGGTTCAACATCGTGTTACTGGAAATTGTACTTTTGTTTATCAAATATCTTTCTTTATTTATTTATTTATATGTTTTATTCAAATCATATCAGATTGAGTGAGATAAACATACAAATGTAACATGTGATTAAAAATGTTTATTTACAACTAATGCAGAATATTTCGTCGAATAATCAAACCCCTTCATATAAAGGTCACCTGTCTATAGTGGTCATTTTGTCAAACTCCCCCAGGTGACCACTATAGACAGGTTTGAATGTAATTTGGTCAAATGGTTTCAGAGCTGCATATGACAGCCATATTAGTTGTACAATCAGCATGATATATATAAATAGTGTGCCTCCTAGTTTCAGAAAAGATTTTTTTTAATTTCAGCTAATGAGAACCATGTTTTTGTCCAATCAGGATGAAAGGAGGAAATCTTATAGAGGACCTTCCATAGAATTAGATGCTTCCTATAAAATTTTGCTGTATTTGACCAAGGAGTTTCAGAGGTTTTTAGAAAGCGATCAACCAAAAACAAGAATTGCCTATGGTGCCCTTGTTTGTTAACGGATCAAAACGAAATGAGCATTTCATATAGAGGATCGTCCATAGATGTTTCCTACCAAGTTTCAGTTCATTTGGCCAAACGGCTTCAGAGAGATTTTTAGAAATCCGACCACTATCAGAAACCAGAGGCTCTCAAGAGCCTGCATCGTTCACCTGGTAATAAAAAAAAACAATTGGTCCTATGTAAAAACTATGTCCTGCAGTGGTAGTCATCTTGGAATTACGATCAACATAAAAAACACAAAGTTTGTAAAGGACCTTCCAATGATTGATGCACATTTTAGGTTCAATCAGTGCAATAGCTTCAGAGAAGAATATATTTCTGTATTTTCCCCATATGGTTCTGTGTTAATACTATGACCTGTGGTGGCAGCCATCTTGGATTTCCGATCGGCATAAAAAACACACACCTTGTAGAGGACCTTCCAATGAACATTCCTGGGCAGTTTGGTTTCAATTATCCAAGTGGTTTCAGAGAAGAAGCATTTTGAAACATTTTTCCCATAGGGTCCACTGTTAAACTAAGTCCTGCCGTAGCCGCCATTTTGAATTTCTTATCAGAACAAAAAACGTAAAGTTTGTAGAGGACCATCCAATGAACATTCATGTACAGTTTGGCTTTAATCATATTTGTAGTTTCTGAGAAGAAGGCATTTGAACATTTTCCCATAGGGTCCAATGTTAATCTATGTCCTGCGGTGGTGGCCATCTTGGATTTCCGATCAGCATAAAAAAACACACACCTTGTAGAGGACCTTCCAATGATCATTCCTGGGCAGTTTGGTTTCAATTATCCAAGTGGTTTCAGAGAAGAAGCGTTTTGAAACATTTTTCCCATAGGGTCCAATGTTAAACTAAGTCCTGCCGTAGCCGCCATTTTGAATTTCATACCGGAACAAAAAACATAAACTTTGTAGAGGACCATCTAATGAACATTCTTGTACAGTTTGGCTTTAATCATATTTGTAGTTTCTGAGAAGAAGGCATTGAATATTTTCTCATAGGGTCCAATGTTAATCTATGTCCTGCGGTGGCGGCCATCTTGGATTTCCGATCGGCATAAAAAACAGAAACTTTGTAGAGGACCTTCCAATGATCATTCCTGGGCAGTTTGGTTTCAACTGTCCAAGTGGTTTCAGAGAAGAAGCATTTTGAAACACTTTTCCCATAGGGTCCAATGTTAAACTAAGTCCTGCCGTAGCCGCCATTTTGAATTTCATATCGGAACAAAAAACCTTAAGATTGTAGAGGACCATCCAATGAACATTCATGTACAGTTTGGCTTTAATCATATTTGTAATTTCTGAGAAGAAGGCATTTGAACATTTTCCCATAGGGTCCAATGTTAATCTATGTCCTGCGGTGGCGGCCATCTTGAATTTTCGATCGGCATAAAAAAACAGAAACTTTGTAGAGGACCTTCCAATGAACATTCCTGGGCAGTTTGGTTTCAATTATCCAAGTGGTTTCAGAGAAGAAGCGTTTTGAAACATTTTTCCCATAGGGTCCAATGTTAAACTAAGTCCTGCCGTAGCCGCCATTTTGAATTTCTTATCGGAACAAAAAACGTATAGTTTGTAGAGGACCATCCAATGAACATTCATGTACAGTTTGGCTTTAATAATATTTGTAGTTTCTGAGAAGAAGGCATTTGAACATTTTCCCATAGGGTCCAATGTTAATCTATGTATTGCGGTGGCGGCCATCTTGGATTTCTGATCGGCATAAAAAACATAAAATTTGTAGAGGACCTTCCAATGATCATTCCTGGGCAGTTTGGTTTCAACTGTCCAAGTGGTTTCAGAGAAGAAGCGTTTTGAAACATTTTCCCCATAGGGTTCAATGTTAAACTAAGTACTGCCGTAGCCGCCATTTTGAATTTCATATCGGAACAAAAAACGTACAGTTTGTAGAGGACCATTCAATGAACATTCATGTACAGTTTGGCTTTAATCATATTTGCAGTTTCTGAGAAGAAGGCATTTGAACATTTTCCCATAGGGTCCAATGTTAATCTATGTCCTGCGGTGGTGGCCATCTTGGATTTCCAATCGGCATAAAAAACACACACCTTGTAGAGGACCTTCCAATGATCATTCCTGGGCAGTTTGGTTTCAATTATCCAAGTGGTTTCAGAGAAGAAGCGTTTTGAAACATTTTTCCCATAGGGTCCAATGTTAAACTAAGTCCCGCCGTAGCTGCCATTTTGAATTTCATACCGGAACAAAAAACGTACAGTTTGTAGAGGACCATCTAATGAACATTCATGTACAGTTTGGCTTTAATCATATTTGTAGTTTCTGAGAAGAAGGCATTTGAATATTTTCTCATAGGGTCCAATGTTAATCTATGTCCTGCGGTGGCGGCCATCTTGGATTTCCGATCGGCATAAAAAACAGAAACTTTGTAGAGGACCTTCCAATGATCATTCCTGGGCAGTTTGGTTTCAACTGTCCAAGTGGTTTCAGAGAAGAAGCATTTTGAAACATTTTTCCCATAGGGTCCAATGTTAAACTAAGTCCTGCCGTAGCCGCCATTTTGAATTTCATATCGGAACAAAAAACCTTAAGATTGTAGAGGACCATCCAATGAACATTCATGTACAGTTTGGCTTTAATTTCATTTGTAGTTTCTGAGAAGAAGGCATTTGAACATTTTCCCATAGGGTCCAATGTTAATCTATGTCCTGCGATGGCGGCCATCTTGGATTTCCGATCGGCATAAAAAAAGTAACTTGGTAAAGGACATTCCAATGATCATTCCTTTACAGTTTGGGTTCAGTCAGTTCATTAGTTTCAGAGAAGAAGATCTTTGAAATTTCAGCCAATCAGAGCATATTATTGGCCCTGGCAGCCATATTGAATATTCGACTGGAACGAAAAACAGTAACTTTGTAGAGAACCATCCAAGGAACATTCCTGCTAAGTTCGGTTCCAATCGGCCAAGTGGTTTCGGAGAAGAAGCTTGAAATGTGAAAAGTTTACAGACGACAGACGACGGACGCCAAGTGATGGCAATAGTTCACCTGGACCTTTGGTCCAGGTGAACTAAAAAGAATTACATATGGAGGCCATGTTTGTTAACGGATCAAGACAAAATGAGCAATCTCTATAGAGGACTTTCTATAGATGCTTCCTACCAAGGTTTGGTTCGCTTGACCTAACAGTTTCAGAGAAGATTCAAATGTGAAAAGCTAAGAGACGACATATGCCAAAACCTCATATGGCTTTTGGCCAGGTCAGCTAAAAATATTTAGAGCCTCATAATGGAATTCCTTTCCTGGAATTCAAATATGATCAACTTTTGTTAGCTTTTAAATTTCTAGTGATCACAAATTATAGTCATTTAAAATGGTCAATCCCACATCACACCAAGATCCAAAAAAGACCCTCAATATTGATGTATAAAGTAAACATACCTTCAGGATCAGCAAGCTGACAGAAGATTTCTACTGGACTAACAACATGAGTAATAACTACATCAAAACTATCTCCTTTAGGCTGCATCTTTTCTGCATCATCTTTACACAAAAACTGTGTATTGGTCGTCACAGACTTGTGTATTTGTTTGTTATCACTTATTGCTTTTGTTGAGTACAATAACGGCTCAATAATATCAATATTGTTCCTAGTATATATAACAACATGATATATTTCATTCTCTTTTTTAACAACCTTGATGTTTATCTCGACTTCTTTGAGTGAAATCAATGCTGTCTTCACTTCATTTGCTGAAGGAATATCAAACAAGCAGCATTTGACACTTTGTATTGGCTGCTTTGTTAGCGAAGGATCAATTTTTCTTATAACTGCTTCAGTTACTATTTCGCGGTTTCCAAAATCAACATATTGAACACAATATTTATCGACCATAACATCTTCAACCTCTGCCCGATACCAAACTTGGTCGCTGGAAAACTGAGTACAGACCATTTCGCCTTTCACTGGCTTATAAGGTATGGTGTTTGTAGAGCAATACTGGTGAACAGCTCCTAATATTTCATTCAATTTCAACTGCGACTTGGCAATATCAGCCTGAATATGAAATGTGCAATCATCCATAACTTCTGTAATTACTGCATCAACTTGTTCTCCTCCAACTGCCAAGCTTACTGTTGGAATGCTTCTTGCAAATAGGGTATCCAGTGAGGGCACCAATTCTTTTGCAGGTCTTGGGAATTTATCATTTATGCATATGTCATCTACAGTAAACAATTTGACTTCGTAATATCTGTCTATTAGTTCCAAGGCTTGAACTCGAATCATTTTACCACCCATCACTAATTCAGCAAATAACTGAATATTTTCAGGAGACAATGATTTCAGATCAACTTGATAAACATTACAACACACTGCTTGCATTGGTATAGTTGTCAGAGTTTTGTCAATTTTACATATTAAATCTGATTTAACGTCTGCTGTATTACCATAATCTACATACAGAAGTTTGAATGTGTCCCCAGTAACTTGGAGAACTTCAGCTCTATACCAAATGTTTTCAAATATGGCACACACAAGTTCCCCTTTAGTTGGACGGTAAGGCTCTGCAATATCTTGACAATATTTATTAATTGCTATAAGTAGATCTGTCTGTGTTTGCTGGTTTTCTTCACCATAAAATTGCAGATAAATTTTGTCCATACTTGTAGCATCAGTAATAAAAACATCTGATTTAGTTCCATCTAATGGAAGAGATTTAGCAGGTAATGTACATGCCATAATAACACCTGGTGTTTCCTGTATAGGTTCTTCAATCATATCCTGTGACAAGAATTTTTGATTGATATTTTCACCACTTGATGTATACAGTATAACATCATAGAAATGCTCATGTTTTCCAACAGCTTCAACTTGAACAGTCTCAGACATAGCCATTGTAAGAAACTCCAATTTTTCTTCTTCAGACAAACCTGTTAGATCAACACCTTTCAAATGACAACAAACAGCAAGTCTGGGCACAGTAATCAAACTCGGATCTATTATACGAATAGCATTACATTTCACTGTTTCAGAATTACCATAATCAAAAAACTGCAACAAATAATCATCCTCATTAATGTCCAATACCTCAGCCCTATACCAAGTGGAATCAGCTGAATACAAGGCACATACCAGTTCTCCTATTACTGGAGTATATGGTGTAGTATTGGACTGACAATAAGTACAAACTTGTGTTGATAATAAATCAAGGGCATGCTTATCCTCCTTTTGAAAGTACAAATTTTCCAAATTGGTAGGATCTGTTAACTTCAAACTGGTTTTTTGACCATCAACTGGTAAAGTTAACATTGGAAGGGCAGTGGCCATCAAAACATCACTGGGTTGTTGTTCACAACATTTTTCTGTTTTTAATTCATTTCCCGTATGTAACAGTTCATTCATATTTTCACCTTGATGACTAAACAAGTAAACATCATAGTAGCCATCTTTCTTCTGCAGACCTTGTAATCTTACTACTTGACTATTCATTGTTTTCTTTGAAAATTCCAAAATCTTTTCCTCTGGCAATTTTTTAAAATCCACTCCAACCATATTACAACATACTGATTGCTTCGGTGTAATGGCAAGAGAACTGCTAATTTTACGAATTGCTGATGATTTGACATTTGCCTGATTTCCATAGTCTACAAAAAATACGGTGAAATCATCACCATTCACCTCCAAAACTTCAGCTCTATACCAATAGTCATCAACAAAAAAGGCACATACTAATTCACCCTTCATAGGTACATAAGAAGATGACTTTGAATGACAAAATTCTTGAAGTTGTGCAGTAATAGTCTCCAACTGTAAGATACATTTTTCACAAACTATCTGAACATAAATATATTTCATGTCATAACATTCCATTACAAGTGCTTCAATTTGATTTCCATCAACAGGGATAGTTTCAATGGAGAGTGTAGAAGCCATTACTACATCTGTACTCTCAATAGTCCTGCAAGAATTTATCAAATTATTTATGTTTGTTCCATCCATTTTATTAAAGAATGTTGTGGAATATGATTCATTAATTATTTCGTGTGCTTCAGCTTTGACAATCGTTTCTATAAATAAAGCTTTGAAGACATCTGATTGTTCTGTATTCAAAGTTGACAAATCTACTCCTGCAAGTGTACAACACACAGCTTGTCGAGGAATGGCCATGATGGATTTCAAAATTTTCCTTAAACCTTCAGAACTATTCACAGATACACTTCCATAATCTACAAATTGTACTTTATAACTGTCACAATCTACTTCCAATACTTCTGCCCTGTACCATACATTATCTGCTGGAAATTGTGCACACACTAATTCTCCTCTAATTGGATGATATGGAGTTGAATTTGAGATGCAATAACTATTAATTTCCTCACATATCAGGTTAATTATTTGGACATTTTCAGGAATCGCCTTTTGCAGGTAGCATTTATTTAAACTTAGCATAGGTTCAGATATCATCATTTCTATTTGTGTTCCATCAACAGGTATGGTTTCCAAGGGAACTGAAGAAGCCGATACAAAGTCATCTGTTTCTGGAATGCTTGCCTGTCTTAATACCATACTTTCACAAACTAAATCTGAAGCAGACCTTCCACTGTCATCTACAAAATCAACTTCTACAATATCAGAATTTAAAGATTTCACTTCCATCTGAATAACTCTTGGATTATCCATTGAAACAATTTTATCAAACACACTTTGTGTATTTTCTGTCCATGTCTGTGGTTCAGCAACTCCAAACAGTTTGAGCTTCACAGCAACCTTTGGGATCATTCTACACAATGCAGAGGCTCTCTGAACTGATGAGAATGGGATCATATCAGAATTACCAAAATCAACAAAGTTACATATGACCCCATTACTAGAGATTGACAAGACTTCAGCACGATACCAACTGCCATCATCTTTAAACTTGGCTACAACTAATTCTCCCACAAAAGGCCTACAAAAAATATAATGTTATATAATGACATTTTAATGAAAGGTCTATTTTTAGTAAGAAAAATAAAATTGTGTATATGTGGATAAGATCTAGTGTCTATCCATTTGAGCCCAAATGGTCAATGTGATTTAAAACAAGATGTGCTGAGTAGAATCAAGACATAATAACCTTCAGCTTTTCCCCGTCACTTATTTAAAATGCTTTAGGAGTCACAACAAATTCTGGTATTTGTGAAACTGTACGCCAAATTGATGGACACAAAGTGATGAAAATATCTATTTTCAGTACCACCATTTGTGGAAAGTGGGGCTGTCGGATGCAGCTCTCATATTCAGGATTGTGATGCCACAGTTAGGATCCAGTACATTTTTAAGCCTCTATGTGATCTAGATAACATGAAAGCATGGCTGGGCAACATGTTCATGCCATCTATAATAGCTAAATATCGAGTAGAGGAATATGTGTTGTTTGAGATTAATTGTGCACAATCTTTTGAACATCTTAAAGGCCTGATCTGACCTACAAAATTTACCAGGTGGTAAATGATTAAGCCTATATGGAAATGAGGCAGAGCTTGATATCATGTTATCATGATCTGTTAAATATAGCATGTACACAAGTTGTGTTTACAATAAAAACACATGGCCAGATCTCCAGATAATTTTCAAGTCCAGAGGGTAATTACCCCTTACTTTTGAAAATGATGGGTATTTGCATATTTCCTTTGCACTGTTGTATTCTCTACTTCAGAAAAGATTGCTTACATGTACACTTTTAAAATTATATTTGACACAAGTGTTATTCAATAAACGCAGGATGCAAGTGAAATGTATATCTCTGTTTAATTTGACACGATTGGGTCATGTTTATTAATAAAATGTTGTAAATATTTCGTTTTTTGCTCTTCGACTTCGGCAATTTTCACAGCCGTTTTGATAATGTCATCAAGGATTCCTTTAACTATACTGTCACTAGACACAGATGAAACTGTCAGGAACTTCAGTATAGAATTTTCCGGAGCGCTTAGTACCGCGCTTTTTCATGTTCTTGCTCATTTTCAAGAACAATTTACTTTCGCTTTAGATCTTACTTATTACGTAAACCACTCCTTATAAGGAGCACCGCATGTATTTGTAATATTGACCGCGATTGGATGATTTATCGTAAACATCCAATCAGAACTCTTTTGACATCGATGCTTAGAAAGGCAAACATTCAGTACCCCTCGGATGTATACGCTCTCTCCTTCGAAAAGTATAAAGGGAAGTAATTACGGGGAATTTCTCAAAGACAAAAATGTATTGTTTATTATCGTTAACAGCGTACAAGTACGCTCCGAATTTAGAAAGTTTGCTTACACAGCAATATGTATGCATAATGTGTACACTCTGATCTGATAATACATGCGTTTTTACTCGTTTTTATAGCGTAAAAAACGCAAATACGCAGCTTATCTGGAGCTCTGCATGGCTATGCAGTTAGAGATAAGAGAAGTTATTTACCTCAGTTAAAAATTGTAATCCACACTGTCACTAATTATGAAATATCTCAACACATGATAAATAAATCATTGAGAAATAAATACCATTAAAAAAAAGGATAAAAATTCATTATTTTCCCTTTCTTTAGATTGCACTTGCCCTAAATATGATACTAGTATTACACAACAAATCAGTAAATATTTCCTGCCAAAGTAGTGTAAATTCTTTCATGGGGATAAGTTATGATGCTGCAGCTTATCAAAACATGAGGTTCTTACAGGATTTATTAAAAATATTACAAAGTAAGACTAGAGGCTCAGTGGGCTGTCGCTCACCTTTCATTCTGCTTTGAGGAAACTTAATACAAAACCTTCCATAGGTACTTCCCACCAAATATCGGTTCATTTTGGCAAAGCAGTTTCAGAAAAGATTTTTAGAAATTGACCAATCTATAACAAGAATTGCCTGTGGCAGACATATTTGTAAATGGATCAAAACGAAATGAGTAATCTCTATAGAGGATCTTCCATTGATGCTTTTAACCAAGTTTCATATCATTTGGCCAAGTGGCTTCAGAGGAAAAGCTGTTTTAGAAATTGACCAATAAGAAACAAGACTTGCTTGTGACAGCCATATTTGTTAATGGATAGGGACGAAATGAGTAATGTTTAAAGAGGACCTCCCATAGATGCATCCTACCAAGTTTCGGTTCATTTGGCCAAGCAGTTTCAGAGAAGATTTAAAAAAATAGGCCAATCAGAAACAAGAATCACCTGTGGTGGCCATGTTTGTTAACGGATCGGAACGGAATGAGCAATCTTTATAGAGGACCTTCCATAGATGCTTCCTACCAAGTTTCCGATCATTTGGCCAAGCGGTTTCAGTGGAGAAGATTTTTAAAAATCGACCAATCAGAAACAAGAATTGCCTGTGGTGGCCATGTTTGTTAATGGATTGGGACGAAATGAGTAATCGTTGTAGAGGACCTCCCATAGATGCATCCTACCAAGTTTCGGTACATTTGGACAAACGGTTTCAGATGGAAAGAATCTAATAAATCAGCCAATCAGAAACAAGAATCACCTGTGGCGGCCATGTTTGTTAACGGATCGGTACAGAATGAGCAATCTTTATAGAGGACCCTCCATAGATGCTTCCTACCAAGTTTCGGTACATTTGGCCAAACGGTTTCAGAGGGGAAGAATCTAAAAAATCGGTCAATCAGAAACAAGAATCGCCTGTGGTGGCCATGTTTGTTAATGCATCGGGACGGAATGAGCAATCTTTATAGAGGACCTTCCATAGATGCTTCCTACCAAGTTTCGGATCATTTGGCCAAGCTGTTTCAGAGGAGACGATTTTAAGAAATCGACCAATCAGAAATAAGAATTGCCTGTGGTGGCCATGTTTGTTAATAGATCGGAATGAAATGAGCACTCTTTATAGAGGACCGCCCATAGATGCTTCCTACCAAGTTTCGGTTCCTTTGGCCAAGCGGTTTCAGAAGAGAAGAATTTAAAAAAAAAAAAAAAATAAACCATGACTATAAAATTGGTATTTACAGCTTCTCAGCAACTTTAAGGAGTAATAGCAAAGACTGGTTTGTTTCAGAATCAGGACAACGTGTCAATGAGTGGAGCATACTTTGTCAGTGAGCTAGAATCAGGATAATGTGTCAATGAGTGGAGCATACTTTGTCAGTGAGCTAGAATCAGGATAACGTGTCAATGAGTGGAGCATACTTTGTCAGTGAGCTAGAATCAGGATAATGTGTCAATGAGTGGAGCATACTTTGTCAGTGAGCTAGAATCAGGATAATGTGTCAATGAGTGGAGCATACTTTGTCAGTGAGCTAGAATCAGGATAATGTGTCAATGAGTGGAGCATACTTTGTCAGTGAGCTAGAATCAGGATAATGTGTCAATCAGTGGAGCATACTTTGTCAGTGAGTTAGAATCAGGATAATGTGTCAATGAGTGGAGCATACTTTGTCAGTGAGCTAGAATCAGGATAATGTGTCAATGAGTGGAGCATACTTTGTCAGTGAGCTAGAATCAGGATAATGTGTCAATGAGTGGAGCACACTTTGTCAGTGAGCTAGAATCAGGATAATGTGTCAATGAGTGGAGCATACTTTGTCAGTGAGCTAGAATCAGGATAATGTGTCAATGAGTGGAGCATACTTTGTCAGTGAGCTAGAATCAGGATAATGTGTCAATGAGTGGAGCATACTTTGTCAGTGAGCTAGAATCAGGATAATGTGTCAATGAGTGGAGCATACTTTGTCAGTGAGCTAGAATCAGGATAATGTGTCAATGAGTGGAGCATACTTTGTCAGTGAGCTCGAATCAGGATAACGTGTCAATGAAAGGAGCATACTTTGTCAGTGAGCTAGAATCAGGATAATGTGTCAATGAGTGGAGCATACTTTTTCAGTGAGCTATCACTATAAAGATCCAATTAAGCATGTTAATCTAGTACAAAGTGGATATCATCATCATCATCATCATCATTTCATTGAATTTAACTTGTTCTCACCACGATATAGCTAAAAAACAATTTTCTTATTTGGCATACACCATTAATCACTCGCTCACAATTTTATAAGAGGACCAACCAAGTATCCTTTTGGTCAAGTTTTGCTTAAATTGGTCCTGTGGTATTAGGAGAAATGTCAAAATTATGAAAGATTAGACAGACGATAGCTCAAATGACTCTTAGGGTAAGGTGAGCTAAAAATAGTTTGAGAGATTCATAGTGTTCTAACCATCTGAGTTTGAGCTGCAAAGGTCAACTGTACATGCATAACAAAAATCACTTATGATCTGACTGTCACAGTGATGATAACTCCAATCAAAATAGTCTGTTTGGGAAATCGTAACGATATGCATATGCTCATATCATACAAAATATGAAAAAGTTTTTCATCAATAATAAATAACCTGACAAAAGTAAATCGGATGGACACACCTAGACACCAAGGACAATCTCCACTACTCTATTAGTATGGGGATATAATACAAAGCTCAAATGGTTGACTACATACAATTATAGTCTGTGACAGGTAGGGTTGACCACATACAATTATAGTCTGTGACAGGTAGGATTGACCACATACAATTATAGTCTGTGACAGGTAGGGAAAAGTAGACTTAATTGTCATGACTATTACCTATATGGCACAGTTGAACAGAGATCAATTTCTGTTTTGAGTTCTCTGGATAGGGTGTGAAACTTGTTAATAAGTTCTGCATCATCCACAATTTGGCCATAGAATAACGTTGGTGATTCCTTTGCTGTAACCAGTACATTAACTTTATCATCTTCAGAAAGTTTACTCGAAACAGATCCAATATCAGCTGACAAAAGGGGTGAGCTGAAGATAAACAAGATTAAACCATTATAAAACTATCATCTATCTGCTGACAAAAGGGTGATCTCAAGATAAACAAGATTAAAACCATTGTAAAATTAACTCCTATCTGCTGACAAAAGGGTTATCTGAAGATAAACAAATAAGATTAAAACCATTGTAAAACTAACCCCTATCTGCTGACAAAAGGGTGATCTGAAGATAAACAAATAAGATTAAAACCATTGTAAAACTAACCCCTATCTGCTGACAAAAGGGTGATCTGAAGATAAACAAATAAGATTAAAACCATTGTAAAACTAACCCCTATCTGCTGACAAAATGGTGATCTGAAGATAAACAAATAAGATTAAAACCATTGTAAAACTAACCCTTATCTGCTGACAAAAGGGTGATCTGAAGATAAACAAATAAAATTAAAACCATTGTAAAACTATCCCCTATCTGCTGACAAAAGGGTGATCTGAAGATAAACAAATAAGATTAAAACCATTGTAAAACTAACCCCTATCTGCTGACAAAATGGTGATCTGAAGATAAACAAATAAGATTAAAACCATTGTGAAACTATCCCCTATCTGCTGACAAAAGGGTGATCTGAAGATAAACAAATAAAATTAAAACCATTGTAAAACTATCCCCTATCTGCTGACAAAAGGGTGATCTGAAGATAAACAAATAAGATTAAAACCTTTGTAAAACTAACCCCTATCTGCTGACAAAAGGGTGATCTGAAGATAAACAAATAAGATTAAAACCATTGTGAAACTATCCCCTATCTGCTGACAAAAGGGTGATCTGAAGATAAACAAATAAGATTAAAACCATTGTAAAACTAACCCCTATCTGCTGACAAAAGGGTGATCTGAAGATAAACAAATAAGATTAAAACCATTGTGAAACTATCCCCTATCTGCTGACAAAAGGGTGATCTGAAGATAAACAAATAAAATTAAAACCATTGTAAAACTATCCCTTATCTACTAACAAAAGGGTGATCTGAAGATAAACAAATAAAATTAAAACCATTGTGAAACTATCCCCTATCTGCTGACAAAAGGGTGATCAAGATAAACAAATAAGATTAAAACCATTGTAAAACTATCCCCTATCTGCTGACAAAAAGGTGATCTGAAGATAAACAAATAAGATTAAAACCATTGTAAAACTATCCCCTATCTGCTGACAAAAGGGTGATCTGAAGATAAACAAATAAGATTAAAACCATTGTAAAACTATCCCCTATCTGCTGACAAAAGGGTGATCTGAAGATAAACAAACAAAATTAAAACCATTGTGAAACTATTCCCTATCTGCTGACAAAAGGGTGATCAAGATAAACAAGTCAGATTAAAACCATTGTAAAACTATCCCCTATCTGCTGACAAAAGGGTGATCAAGATAAACAAGTAAGATTAAAACCATTGTAAAACTATCCCCTATCTGCTGACAAAAGGGTTATCTTAAAATAAACAAGTCAGATTAAAACCATTGTGAAACTATCCCCTATCTGCTGACAAAAGGGTGATCTGAAGATAAACAAATAAAATTAAAACCATTGTGAAACTATCCCCTATCTGCTGACAAAAGGGTGATCTGAAGATAAACAAATACAATTAAAACCATTGTGAAACTATCCCCTATCTGCTGACAAAAGGGTGATCAAGATAAACAAGTAAGATTAAAACCATTGTGAAACTATCCCCTATCTGCTGAAAAAAGGGTGATCTGAAGATAAACAAATAAGATTAAAACCATTGTGAAACTATCCCCTATCTGCTGACAAAAGGGTGATCTGAAGATAAACAAATAAAATTAAAACCATTGTGAAACTATCCCCTATCTGCTGACAAAAGGGTTATCTTAAAATAAACAAGTCAGATTAAAACCATTGTAAAACTATCCCCTATCTGCTGACAAAAGGGTGATCAAAATAAACAAATAAGATTAAAACCATTGTGAAACTATCCCCTATCTGCTGACAAAAGGGTTATCTTAAATAAACAAGTCAGATTAAAACCATTGTGAAACTATCCCCTATCTGCTGACAAAATGGTTATCTTAAAACAAACAAGTCAGATTAAAACCATTGTGAAACTATTCCCTATCTGCTGACAAAAGGGTGATCAAGATAAACAAGCAAGATTAAAACCATTGTAAAACTAACCCCTATCTGCTGACAAAAGGGTTATCTTAAAACAAACAAGTCAGATTAAAACCATTGTGAAACTATCCCCTATCTGCTGACAAAAGGGTGATCTGAAGATAAACAAATAAAATTAAAACCATTGTGAAACTATCCCCTATCTGCTGACAAAAGGGTGATCAAGATAAACAAGTAAGATTAAAACCATTGTGAAACTATCCCCTATCTGCTGACAAAAGGGTGATCAAGATAAACAAGTCAGATTAAAACCATTGTAAAACTATCCCCTATCTGCTGACAAAAGGGTTATCTTAAATAAACAGGTCAGATTAAAACCAGATCAAAACTATCCCTCATCTGCTTACTTTAATTCTGTTGATACAGTTGTCTGGGTCTGTCTATCTCTATTCACAGCAAGTCTTGCATTAATCAAACATTGTCCTACATCAATATCACTGTCATCAGTTATCTTTACTTTGTAAATCTGCTCACATTTAGACACAGCTATCACTTTGTATAATTTTTGATTTTCAGCAGTAGGAGGTACAAGCAATGTTTTCAATTTGTCTATGGTGGCACTTGGCCATGCGTTTGCAATTGGATGTATTCCATCCAGTTCACATATAATTGCCTGAAATATGTAACAAATTATTACACAGCTATATATACTTGTATAATATAATGGCAACACATTCAATAAGCAGATATATATAACCTACATAACATAGATTTTGCCCTGCATGCAAGGAAAACAAGCATACTGCAAGAATACAGCTGAATTTGAATATAAGATATGGGCCCAGTTGTTCAAAACAGTGGACAGTGGATAAAGTTATCCATTGGATAAATCATCTATCCAGTCTAATTTGGTACGGATAAAGTTTTATCCAGTGGATAAATATGATCGGCAATTTAAACAAGATGAACTGTGAGCTAATGCTCACCTATGATACCCCCCCTCTTCGGCAAACAGGAAGTAGGAATCTGATGGGTTCAAAAACGCTTCCCACGATATGGGGTACCTATATGAAGCTTGTGACCAAATATAAGATTTCTGCCATCAATAGTTGCTGAGAAAAATGTGACGAAAAATGTGCATATATGTTCAATGTGTATAAAAACCAACTAAGCCGGCAAACAGGAAGTAGGAATCTGACGGGTCCAAAAACGCTACCTACAATATGGTATACCTATATGATGCTTGTGACCAAATATCAGATTTCTGCCATCAACAGTTACTGAGAAAAATGCGACGAAAAATATCTTGGACGGACGGAAGGACGGACGGACAGACGTAAAACAGTATACCCTTCGGGGAGCGGGGGTATAATAAATAAAAAATTGAGGAGAAAAAAAAACCACACACATACACATGCACCATCGGAACTGATTTCCAATTTAATTTGTTGTGCAGTGCAAGAAAATTAAAGAGAGGTGTAATTGGGTTATTTTGGTTTTCCGTGATGTTTCTTCCCCAATATTTTTTGTTGGTTTTTATGTGCCATGAATCGTGATGAGGACATTGTCCATGAATAGTTTTCAGTCAAATTTATTTTATTCTTCATGATATACGCCTCTCGTCTACGTTTCTGTGAACTTTTTTTTTCAATGTGGTCTTCTGTGTTTGTTCTTTATTGTTTTTTTCCCTTCTCAACCCGATGTTGTCAATATTACATGAATTATTGGATACATTCACCGTTCAATTGTTGACAAAATAGACCCAACTAGTGAGGATGTAGAAAGGGTAAAAATACCTTATCAATTACATTGGGTTACATATTTTTGTGAAATGTGATCAGAAGAATTTATTTACCGTGCCTTCAATTGATCAGTAAAAAATACTTTTGATGAACCATGACGAGGATCCCCCTTTTTTAGTTCAAAAGTGGAAAAATGGCTTATGATGACATTTGTGATGGAAAATTGTTTACTAGATCTGTTTGTTGTTTTGGATTTAGATTTGGAACCGGTTTGAATTGATAATTCTTGTTTGTTTTTTTTGTCTCTCAAATGTTAGAGTTAAATATTTAAGAAATAAATCATGGAAGCCAGAATGTGTTTTGAGTTTTAACATGGATTGGCGAATATTAGTATTTTATCTAGAGCCAGAGGCAAGGGATAAAATTTACTAATATCCGCCAACCGATGTTAAAACTCAAAACACATTCTGGCTTCCATGATTTATTTCAATTCTGATATGTCTAAGAGTACGAATACGGTAGTATACTTTGATTGGAAGATGGCAATTCATATTTATGCTTGCGGAAAATGTCGCACACAATTTATGCTGCCAAATTCGAGCAGACGATAATTCATCAACATGTACATTTACGACGGAAAAGTCAGTCACATGCACCAGCGCATGCGCTAATGAGATTATACCCAATCGATAAATAGCTTGTTTGTCTACAAAGTGAAAGAAGGACGTCATGTTAGAATATTTATTTTATTTATTTTGACAACTAGTATGAAAAAAGGTCATTCGGTGTACGTGTGTAGATTTCTGTGAAAATATTCGATTCCAAGACATGTACGTTAAATGTCCCAAGATCCAATCAACATATTTTGTAAATCGTGATATTTACATATGTATATATAGGGAGTATCGTGTAGTCCCAAAAAATGTCACTTATTTCAGGCAAGCCCACTTCAATAGATTCCATGTCTTCCAGAACGCAATTTGGATTTATTGTTGTAAGATTCGATTACACTACATCATTAAGTACAATAATTGAACTGGATTATAACAAAACATTTCTAAAGTTTTGTAAAATTGTGTTTTTCGTAAAATACATATATCTTCATATTTTTTTCTACATTCAAAATAAAATCTGAATTATTCTACAAGACATGAATAACAAAATGACACCCATTAAGTACTCTTGCCCTTGCCTCAATACCGATACATTTTTTAGGAAAGAAATGAAGTAACTAGCTTCAATTTATTTGAACAAAAATTTACTTTGGATTATTATTTCATGAATCTGAAGAAAAAATAAATAAAAAGGTTTTGCTTAAACCAGAGGCTCCCAGGAGCCTGTAATCGCTCACCTGGATCAAAGCTGCTTTCAATAACAACGCAACTGCACTGTGGGGGCCATCTTGGCGGGAGAGCGCAACTGCCGGACACCATTTTGGAAGAGGACCATCCAATGACTATTCCATCAAAGTTTGGTTTTAATTGAGCTACTGGTTCCAGCCAAGATGGTTTTTATGTGAATTTCCCATAGGGTCCTATGTTAAACTAAGTACAGCTGTGCAGCCATCTTGGTCAGAGGGCGGGACCACCAGACACAAATTTGGTTCAGCGGTTTCAGAGGAGAAGATTTAAATGTGATCTTTTATCAAAATATGCCTAATTTGCATAATCGGTATAAATCGGCTGAAAGAAAAATATAAAAAAAAAAACCCGAACATATGCTAAACTACTCCTTGCCATGTAGCTGCAGTTCAAATTTGAGCTCATTTTGACTTATACTAAAGCAGCAATGGACAATTGAAGAAATTTCTATTTTCAGTAACAGTGGCCATCTTGAATGGAGGGCAGGGCTGTCGGACACAATTTTGAAAGGGAACCACCCAGGGACCATCCCTGCCAGGTTTAGTTTAATTTGGTTCAGCGGTTTCAGAGGAGAAGATTTAAATGCGATCTTTTATCAAAATATGCCTAATTTGCATAATCGGTATATATCGGCTGAAAGAAACCCGGAATATATGCTAAACTACTTCTTGCCATGTAGCTGCAGTTAAAATTTGAGTCATTTTGACTTACACTAAAGCAGCAATGGACAATTAAAATTTCATCCCCCCCCCCTTTTTTCTATTTTGAGCTTGGTGGCCATCTTGGTTGGAAGTCGGGATCACCGGACACAATTTTGGAAGGGGGCCATCCAAGAATCATTTCAGCAAAGTTTGGTTGATATTGGCTCAGTAGTTTCAGAGGAGAAGATTTTTTTTAAATTTCATCCCCCCTTTTTTTTTATTTGCATAATCGGTCAAAATCGACAAAAGTTCAAAGTTCATAAAAAATCCTGTAATACATTTTAAAAAGCTCATCATTATGCATATACAGTTCAAATTTGGGCACATTCTGGCTTAAAATAGAGCAGTTTTGGCCATTTGAAGAAATTTCAATTTTTTGTAACAGCAGCCATCTTGAATGGAGGGCGGGGCTGTCGGACACAATTTTGAAAGGGACTCACCCAGGGACCATCCCTGCCAGGTTTGGTTTAATTTGGTTCAGCGGTTTCAGAGGAGAAGATTTAAATGTGATCTTTAATCAAAATATGCCTAATTTGCATAATCGGTATATCTCGGCTGAAAGAAAAATTTCACAGAAAAACCCAGAATATATGCTAAACTACTTCTTGCCATGTAGCTGCAATTAAAATTTCAGCTCATTTTGACTTACACTAAAGCAGCAATGGACAATTAAAATTTCATCCCCCCCTTTTTTCTATTTTTAGCTTGGCGGCCATCTTGGTTGGAAGTCGCGATCAACGGACACAATTTTGGAAGGGGGCCATCCAAGAATCATTTCAGCAAAATTTGGTTGATATTGGCTCAGTAGTTTCCGAGAAGAAGATTTTTTTTTTAAATTTCATCCCCCCTTTTTTCTAATTTGCATAATCGGTCAAAATCGACAAAAGTTCAAAGTTCATAAAAAATCCTGTAATACATTTTAAAAAGCTCATCATTATGCATATACAGTTCAAATTTGGGCACATTCTGGCTTAAAATAGAGCAGTTTTGGCCATTTGAAGAAATTTCTATTTTTTGTAACAGCAGCCATCTTGAATGGAGGGCGGGGCTGTCGGACACAATTTTGAAAGGGACTCACCCAGGGACCATCCCTGCCAGGTTTGGTTTAATTTGGTTCAGCGGTTTCAGAGGAGAAGATTTAAATGTGATCTTTAATCAAAATATGCCTAATTTGCATAATCGGTATATCTCGGCTGAAAGAAAAATTTCACAGAAAAACCCAGAATATATGCTAAACTACTTCTTGCCATGTAGCTGCAATTAAAATTTCAGCTCATTTTGACTTACACTAAAGCAGCAATGGACAATTAAAATTTCATCCCCCCATTTTTTCTATTTTTAGCTTGGTGGCCATCTTGGCTGGAAGTCGGGATCACCGGACACAATTTTGGAAGGGGGCCATCCAAGAATCATTTCAGCAAAGTTTGGTTGAGATTGGCTCAGTAGTTTCAGAGGAAAAGATTTTTTTTTAATTTCATCCCCCCTTTTTTCTAATTTTCATAATCGGTCAAAATCGGCAAGAGTTCAAAGTTCATAAAAAATCCTGTCATACATGCTGAAAAGCTCATCATTATGCTTATACAGTTCAAATTTGGGCACATTCTGGCTTAAAATAGAGCAGTTTTGGCCATTTGAAGAAATTTCTATTTTTAGTAACAGTGGCCATCTTGAATGGAGGGCGGGGCTGTCGGACACAATTTTGAAAGGGACCCACCCAGGGACCATCCCTGCCAGGTTTGGTTTAATTTGGTTCAGCGGTTTCAGAGGAGAAGATTTAAATGTGATCTTTTATCAAAATATGCCTAATTTGCATAATTGGTATATATCGGCTGAAAGAAAAATTTCACAGAAAAACCTGGAATATATGTTAAATTATTCCTTGCCATGTAGCTGCAGTTAAAATTTCAGCTCATTTTGACTTACACTAAAGCAGCAATGGACAATTAAAATTTCATCCCCCCTTTTTTCTATTTTTAGCTTGGCGGCCATCTTGGTTGGAAGTCGGGATCAACGGACACAATTTTGGAAGGGGGCCATCCAAGAATCATTTCAGCAAAATTTGGTTGATATTGGCTCAGTAGTTTCCGAGAAGAAGATTTTTTTTTTTAATTTCATCCCCCCTTTTTTCTAATTTGCATAATCGGTCAAAATCGGCAAAAGTTCAAAGTTCATAAAAAGTCCTGTAATATATGCTAAAAAGCTCATCATTATGCTTACACAGTTCAAATTTGGGCACATTCTGGCTTAAAATAGAGCAGTTTTGGCCATTTGAAGAAATTTCTATTTTTAGTAACAGCGGCCATCTTGAATGGAGGGCGGGGCTGTCAGACCCAATTTTGAAAGGGACCCACCTAGGGACCATCCCTGCCAGGTTTGGTTTAATTTGGTTCAGCGGTTTCAGAGGAGAAGATTTAAATGTGATCTTTTATCAAAATATGCCTAATTTGCATAATCGGTATATATCGGCTGAAAGAAAAAAAAAACCTGGAATATATGTTAAACTACTCCTTGCCATGTAGCTGCAGTTAAAATTTGAGCTCATTTTGACTTACACTAAAGCAGCAATGGACAATTAAAATTTCATCCCCCCTTTTTTCTATTTTTAGCTTGGCGGCCATCTTGGTTAGAAGTCGGGATCACCTGACACAATTTGAAAGGGGGCCATCCAAGGACCATTCCACCAAAGTTTGGTTGCAATTGGTCCAGTGGTTTCTGAGGAGAAGATTAAAATGTGAAATGTTGACAATAGCTCACATGGCCTAAAGGCCAGGTGAGCTAAAAACTGGTTTATTACATTGTGTAAGTAAAACTAAATAGAAAACAAATGTGTGATTTGTCTTAACAAAAAATTGATTACCATATGACTTGAAAAAAATTCTAGAGACATAAATTCCCAGCTCCAACACAAAGACAACAAAATGATTGGTCATAAATCATTTGCAGATTGCAACAAATAAATTGAACTGCATGAAAAATAACTTGAAATGTCACTGAACTTAGCAGATCCTTTTTTTTTTTTACAGGAAGTACAAAATTTTATCCAGTGGATAGCTAGCCAACCATTGTCTTTACTTTTGAACAACCAATATTGTCCACTGGATAAGGAGTTGTAAAGTTGTCCATTAACCTTATCCAGTGGATAACTTTATCCAGTATTTTGAATAACCAGGTCCTGGAGTGTTTGAAAAATCTTCCAATACTATTGTAGTAACAGCCCCTGACACTTAAGATTCCAATTTTTTCGTTTATTCGTTCATCTGCTTATGATAATAGCATCTGTTTCTCTGCATACTCTGAAAGCATTTGTTCATGTACATAAAATATGAGCACACATTCGATTGTTTTAGACATATATAAACAACAATGACATACCCTCCGAGTCTGGCTTGCGAGTATGTAGAGAACATCAGAGTTAAGGTTTAATAATCTTATTTTTCAAAATCAAAGGAGTAAATATAATAAGCTGTACAAGACATGAAATAAAAGTCTCAATCTTTGTGCATCAAATTTTATTCTCATAAACCAGTAGTGATTTTCAAGATCGATGATAGCGATACCAACATCGACCGATGATCGATCATCGGTGACAATTATATACTAAATGTCTTTACAGACTTTAATTACTCAAATAATCTTATTGCAATTGTAAGTTTGACAATAGAAGAGTTGAATTAAATTGCTGTGGTCGCTGGTGATTTTAATAGCAGGGGTTAAAAAATCCACTGGTCCGTGACCGGCGATTTGTGGGTTTAGAACTAACATTTTCTAATCTTGTAAAGACCGATAGACCTGTTGAAACTGTCCAATTACGGACTAAATGGGAGGTTATAAGTCAGTGACAGATGTTACTGCATAATTTTAATCTAACATTCATTGCCTCTTTTAATATTATTAACATTGAATTGCGTAATCTGAAATAATTCAAGATCGTTTGTCTTGTTCTGTATGAATCTCTGGTAATTAACGGAGCACACACACCCGGCAGGGGTTTCAAAGTGGGCCGGTACCCGGTACATTTACCCGTCTGAGATCGTGTATAGTACCGGCAGAAATTACTGAACCCCCCAAAAATTAGCGGTGGTCAAAACCACAAGTATGATGGTCGATAGGCTTGTGGAATATTTTTCATCAAAAATTAATGATCACGTCAATTGCTGAATTCTCGCATTCAAATCGAACAACTGCATCACGACCAAGTTGATGGGATATTCCCTGTTTTAAAAATAACTTTACTTTAGAATCGTAAATAGCAGTTTGCGCATGCGGTAAATAGATATGTTTTCGCCCCAATATCTTTTCATCCTTGTGTAAAACTCGGACCGGAACAAAGCTGACATCATTTCAAAATAAAAAATGACCGATTACAAATTATGTTCAAACACAATTTAGTGTAATCTTCAGTAATATAAGTATGATCATTATGTATTATGAATATATGACTACACAATATTTTGTGCGATTTGTTTTATCCATTTAAAACCCAGGTTAGAATCAGTCTGGGGCGTACTGTCTTGTTGCTTAACTCCGTCCATATTGTTTAACTTCCGGTATAAAAAGAATAAAAACCTATGGCCAATTTATTTACATATTTTGACGGGACCCTACCGCGGTTGTTCACAGAAATGAAAGTGTGCTGAAAAACATTTTTAAAAGGGGGTACGAGGAGATAAGGGATAGAAAATTACTAGAAATCTTGAAAAAGGACCGGAAATGGCTCAAATACGAATTACATTGTAATGTCAAAACGCCGGCTCCACTTGTTTTCCAAAATAATTTAACTTTTGTGATTGAAATGTTAATAAATGTCTTCCCGCGAATCGTTTTTGTTCGAACATTTTTTTTGCACATAAGTCGTGAAAGTAACAATATATTTATTTTTTTTTAATTATATTTGTATTGATCTATTAAAATTATAAATTTTATTAAAGATTGATGATTGCAAATTAAATTTATCGCTATATGTTTCATTAATTATGACACTTATATGTCTTGATCCGTGCCAATGGTTTTTGATGATTTTAATTACTGGTAATAAAGTAAAAAAAACACACAAGCCAAGGTATTGTGAAAAAGAAAAGGACAAAGCCAACAAAAGAATTTTGAGAAGTTTAAGCTTTGATAACAATGGCTTGGTCAAGCCTAGCTGCGGAAACGTAGCTCTTTATGGTCCTTTTGGTTTTTTTTAAGATATGGCGGACTATCTATGAATAATCTTGGCTGAAGTCTGTAAACTGAAATATTCAATAAAGAAATTGGGGGAGGAGGGGGGGGAATCCAGGCATTATGCATGGTCTTCACTCTTGGTGAAATCTGAACTCTAAAGTTAATGGGATTTTTCTTTCAAAAACATTTAATGTTTTGCAATCTCTGAAGTACATTTTTTGGTCTACAAAATGCTAGATTTCAGGAGCTTCCGCCCTCTGGACCCCTTACGGCCCTCGGCCTAATTTTTTAGGTACCTCCTAAAATTTAAGAAGTACCTCCTATTATGAAAAACTTTGAAACCCCTGACCCGGGATGATTGTAACAGAATAGCTTAAGATCAGTTTTGTGCTTTACGAAAAACGGTAATTCTTCAATAATACTTAAGCGTATTAGAGGAACAGTTCAAACATAAAAGTGGCCCGAAAGTCATTGACCAATTTTTTTTAAGGTTAACAGAGCGGCTCGTGATACTGACAATAAATTACATAATGAAAAAACATCACAACTAACAAAAGATCAAAGATACAATAGACTTAAATGGAAGAGAACATTTCAAACATCGTGAAAGGAAAAAAAATCCTTCGGTTGAAGAAGTGGTAGTCTGATAACCCCAGCGATCCAATCTCATTGAAAATAAACTTTTGAAGACATTTTCTGATCTGCATCTCCAGAGATTAGATTTCCAAAGACATTTTATGCTTTGTATCTTTGGAAGTCTAATCTCAACGAGATTACCGGCAATCATGCTAATGAGAATTATGAAGTAAATATGTGGGGTAAATACTGTAGAATATATCCAGAATTTGCAACAACAAAAAACAGTGCTTTATTTAATGGCACACCAATATATGAAAAATGACTGTTTGATAGCCCAAGAAAAAAATAAAAGCAGGTTTTATAAAAAGTGTACAACAGCATCTGATCAGGTATTGGCCACCCAAAATAGTCATTTTAAACAATATATGTCACTCAGTTACTAGTAAGTTAATTGTGTGTTCAACAAATTGATATGTGCTTAGCGGAGAGGCAACAAATACCAATTTCATAGTCTTTGGTTTGACCCCAACGTGGCTCGAACCCAGGATCTACCACACTCAAGGTGAACACGCTAACCATTACACCACCGATGCGGTCCAACTGTATTGAAGGAACATAATTATCTTACATTAATGATATAATTTTTATATACTCAAACACTTTTTACTGAAAACATGTAAAAAGAAGAGAGGTTGTACAGGCATAGCCTGTTGATCAATCCCATTCATTTATCACTGATGTATGAAAGTTCGTCACCCTAATGCTCCATGCTTAATTTCTATTATCAGAAGCGCTTGGTTATATTTTGTAATCATCTAATGTATTCTTTTCCTACAATTATGAAACATGTTCCATGTATTTATTCATTTTCAATGCACCGTAAAATGTAAACAAAGAGTAGGTCAATATCTAAATGGAAATGGATATGTATAAAACTTCGTCACCTTTTGCATGTTAGAAAGATTGGATTTAATACCAAAGATTTCAAGGCCAAAGCTAAAAGACATTAGTTTACTTATGTGATAATGGTCTCTTAATTATACAAACAGTGCCACTAGCACAGAAAACGACAACAAATTAAAAACAAAAGTATTTTCTTACCTTATGATGAAGATTATGAATGTTGCGAATTTATAAGTTCACCCCATAATGAATTATTGCTCAAATAAGATTTAATATATAACTTGAAAATAAAAAATCTAACGACAAACATCAAAAATAACATACTAACAAAATCAATTCAATTCATGTTACATTGTTATTCACTACAGTGGGCACAAAAGAATGTATCCCCTCTTTGAACAACCCTCTGTTTTGTGCAATATACTAAGTGCACACAATGATTACATTTTTTCATTTGAACATTGAACCCATTTAGTGAAGATCAGGGCAACAGAATTTCGTACTTCATCAGGGGTGAACTTATTGCAAATGCAACACTTTTCCTCCTCTTGAATTTCTGAATTACTACCTATGTCATCATTATCAGAAACAAAAAATATGTGTGATGGTCCAGGATTTTGAGATAAAGTAACAATATCACACTTGGCATTCTTTGTAGCACTCGTTCCTTTTGTTGACTTGGCTTTTACTATTTTCTCTGGTTTAATGTTTCTTTGCTTTGATTTACTTGACCTTTCAGACTGAAATGTTTTAATCTTTTCAAAGGTTTTGTCTTCAGTTACTGCTTTTCCTGCAGTGTGTTTACTTATGCAATTCCTTGGTTTGGAAATTTTGGTATATTTGGTGTCTTTAATCTTGTCAATCCTCTGGAGTTGACAAATCACTTTCTGACACATTTTCAACATTATTTACTATGGTTTGAAGAAATTGAAGAAATACTTCAGAGGGTTTGGTTTCAAAATTACTGATAACACTTGTCAGTTGGGAAAATTCCAGTAGATTTAAACCCAGATATCAAATTGTCGGCAGATAGTGCTCTATAACAGTGCCTGAAATGAGGGCCAGCCTTTGAAAAATTTTTTTTTGGGCCAGTAAAATATTAGTCACTGGCCCAAATGGCATAATGGTGGCCCATAAATTTTGTGACATTTTTTTTTATGAAAAAAAGACATCAGATATCAATATATAAACAGTTTACAGGTTAATTGGTTTTTTTTTATCAATAACATTAAAATTCATTCTTTCACTAGTCTCAGCTTAATGTTTTGTCTGAAAACAAATTTTTTGTTTGTTAACGCAAATGTTTGATAAATTTGGAATTTTACATGCTTTTTTGATTGAATATTAATATCTATGACAATTTTTTTTTAATTTCATGAAGAATATTCATAACTTTTTGTCACTGTTCATTTATTTTTACTTTTCTTTCAATTGGTTTATCTTGAAAGTCAAGCTTTCATAACAAAATGGCGACAATACGTAAGAACACACATGTTTTGACGAACTTCGTAATAGCAGTGTCCTAACATTATCCCCACTCAAAAATCATGTGATTGTAGCTGGAATCTTCAATGTGAAGATGGAATGTAAACAAAACATCGAAGACGTATGATTTTGGCAATAAAAGAGAATTCAAAGTGTTAGAAAAAGGGAATTAGTGCAAAGTCTTAAAATTTGCACAGGCTAAGAATGTAAATGAGTACTTACTTGTTTGACATGCATCTTGATCCAAATGACCCACTATGATGAAAATTGATGTCTGCTATCGAACCATCACTTCCGGTGTGCATATATTGGACGAACGCAAGTGCACACGTGAAAACAGTAAAGGTGACGAAGTTTTATGCACGACAAAGTTAGATGCATTGAGGATACAGTTGTGAATAAAATATGTTTAAAACAAACAAGAGATTAATTTTTGATATACGGAATGCAAGAACAGCTAGACTTTATATTACATATATCTTACACTTTTTTAAGAAGGAACTTGTTTTCCATAGACAAATGCTCATTGATATTTTCTCATGTGTTGCATTTTCTGCTATGCAGTGCTTACTCCTTGTGTGTACACTAAATCAGGTAAACAAGATAATAAAGCATTGGATTAATAGTACATCCTTTACCTGTGCTTTCAAACTCATCATATCTGGTGTTAACTCCCTCAGATTCTCTATCAATATGTTCTCTGTATTGCCATAGTCTATGTAGGTAATACCCACAGACCTTCCTTCAATGCTATCTACTCTGGCCCTGTACCAGTTTTTATCACTAAACTGTACTGCATAAATCATGCCAAGTTCTGGTGTCTGTACTAGATCTATAGATTCTGCATACCTCTATTAAAACAGTATTCACATGTGTAATGCAAGATCAAAACGTTAATTTCCAATGGCCATAAATAAAATCCATAATAAAAAATTGGCCAATCAGAAACAAGAATTGCCTGTGGCGGCCGTGTTTGTTAATGGATCAGGACAAAATGTGCAATCTTTATATAGGACCTTCCATAGATGCTTCCTACCAAGTTTCAGTTCATTTGGCTATGGGGTATTAGAGAAGAAGATTAAAATGTGAAAAGTTAACAGACGACGGATGCCAAGTGATGGCAAAAGCTCACTTTGCCTTTGGCAAGGTGATATAATTATTTAAAAGCTGACATTGAATTTTCCAAAGCCTGAGAAATATGTGCGTCACTACGATTTTATGGTTTAAAAGTTGTAGCCATAACTATCATTATCTTAAGCATTAATTGGGGTTATACCTCTTATGGAGTGGTCAAATCATTTCGGTCAAAACATAACGAAGCTGCACCATGACATTCTGAAAAATTTTCATAATTCGATTTTTTCTGTATCTATTATGGTTTACTAGTTTAAGTGATAACAAGGTCCAAGGTAAAGGTCATCATGACCTTTAATCCATTGTGTTGTCAGTTCTTCTTCGATATATGGATTCTGATTACCCCTTTGGTATCTTCAAAAACTTCTTTAACCTTTAACCTAGTCTCTGACTTTTGAATTTTGACGCTTAGTGGGGCATTGTCCCTTGACCCCACTGGTGGCATTACCTGCATAAAGACCCCCTAAACAAAAGCCCATCAACTACAAATCCAAGGGTTATACATGCATGGAAATGTTCTCTACATTATTCCTTCTTTGCATATAAAAGCAAAAGTTTATAGAAGAGGCCTTTAAATATAGAATTAACACAGGTTAACAAATCCTACCTTGTTCATTCTACCCATTAGGTCAATTTTGGCTTCCATCATCTCTATGTCAAGTAATTCTACAGCTAAATGGTCTGGCGTAGTAGCATAAGCCACCATTACCTAATATCATAAAAAGTAACTATATTGTATTTTTTTAAACATCAAAGATTTACTTATGGAAATGCATCAATGTAACAACCAAATATCTTATGGGAAAATAATCTGAAAGCTAGTATAATGTTTCATCATTCTATAATGTTTTTCTTATACTTATTAATTAAAAAAAAATCTGATCAATTTACTTTACTCCTACATATAATAGATAAAACTAGAACATGTATTGCTCACTTGATTATTCACACAAAGTTAGAATGGTGTATATTCAAAGTCCAGATTTTGAGAAAAATATATTTTTCACATAAGGTTTTCACATGTTAAACTTTAACTAAAAACATGATTTAAAATAAAAATAGAAAATCTTGGACATTATGATCCCTGTTTCTTTTCTCATATGTGAATCATAAAAAGCTATAACAAATCTATTGGAACACTTCAGACAAGAATTTTCCAAAAGATGCTTCCTACCAAGTTTCGGTTCATTTGGTCAAGCGGTTTCAGAGGAAAAGATTTTTTAGAAATCGACCAATCAGAAACAAGAATTGCCTGTGGTGACCATGTTTGTTAATGTAATGGGACGAAAGGAACAATCTCTATAGAGGACCTCACATAGATGCTGCCTACTAAGTTTCAGTTCATTTGGCTAAGAGGTTTTAGAAGAGACCCAAAGATCATTTCAACTCAAATTTCTGAGCAAAAGATTTTGATGTGATTTTTATCTCATAATATTCCTAAACGGAATAAACTGGCTGAAAAAATCTCACAGAAAAACCCAGAATATATGTCAAGCTACTCATTGCCATATAGCTGCAGTTAAAATTAGAGTTCATTTTGATTTGTAATCAAGCGGAAATTGACAACTAAAAAAAAATTCTATTTTTTGTAACAGCAGCCATTTTGAATGGAGGGCTGGGCTGTCGGACACAATATTGAAAGGGGACCACCCAAAGACCATCCCAGTCAAATTCTCTTTAATTTGGTTCAGCGGTTTCAGAGGAGAAGATTTAAATGTGATCTTTTATCAAATATTTAATATGTCTAATTTGTATAATCAATATAAATCGGTGGAAAGAAAAATTTCACAGAAAAACCTAGAATACATGTTAATCTACTCATTGTCATGTAGCTGCAGTTAAAATTTGAGCTTATTTTGATTTATAATAAAGCAGCAATGGACAATTGAAGAAATTTCTACTTTTAGTAACAGCAGCCATCTTGAATGGAGGGTGGAGCTGTCGGACACAATTTTGAAATGGGACTACCCAAGGACTATCCCTGCCAGGTTTGGTTTAATTTGGTTCAGCGGTTTCAGAGGAAAAGATTTAAATGTGATCTTTTATCAAAATATGCCTAATTTGCATAATCGGTATAAATCGGCTGAAAGAAAAATTTCACAGAAAAGCCCAGAATATATATATGTTAAACTACTCATTGCCATGTAGCTGCAGTTAAAATTTGAGCTCATTTTGGACAATTGAAGAAATTTCTATTCTTAGTAACAGCAGCCATCTTAAATGGAGGGCGGGGCTGTCGGACACAATTTTGAAAAGGACCCACCCAAGAACCATCCCTGCCAGATTTAGTGTAATTTGGTTCAGCGGTTTCAGAGGAGAAGATTTAAATGTGATCTTTTATCAAAATATGCCTAATTTGCATAATCGGTATAAATCGGCTGAAAGAAAAATTTCACAGAAAAACCCAGAATATATGTTAAACTACTCCTTGCCATGTAGATGCAGTTAAAATTTGAGCTCATTTTGACTTATACTAAAGCAGCAATGGACAATTGAAGAAATTTCTATTTTTAGTAACAGCAGCCATCTTGAATGGAGGGACACAATTTTGAAAGGGACCCACCAAGGGACCATCCCTGCCAGGTTTGGTGTAATTTGGTTCAGCAGTTTCAGAGGAGAAGATTTAAATGTGATCTTTTATCAAAATATGCCTAATTTGCATAATCGGCATAAATCGGCTGAAAGAAAAAATTCACGGAATGTATGTTAAACTACTCCTTGCCATGTAGCTGCAGTTAAAATTTGAGCTCATTTTGACATATACTAAAGCAGCAATGGACAATTAAAATTTCATCCCCCCTTTTTTCTATTTTTAGCTTGGCGGCCATCTTGGTTGGAAGTCGGGATCACCGGACACGATTTTGGAAGGGGACCATCCAAGGACCATTCCACCAAAGTTTGGTTCAAATTGACCCAGTGGCTTCAGAGGAGTTGATTAAAATGTGAAAAGTTAACGGACGGACGACAGACGTCGGACGCTCAGTGGTGACAATAGCTCACTTGACCCTTTGGGTCAGGTGAGCTAAAAAAAGGACCTGTTCCATGTGACGATACTAACCCAAATTGTCATCGGCATCCTCGACCTATGGAATGCTTCAACCTATCTTAGTATTCCCCCCAAAATTTTGCCGAAAAGCAGCAATTCGACCTATCGTCCCCATCGACCTATAGTCCGTAAAATACGGTATATACCACATCAAGTTTCAATCTGACTTTTCGTGCGTAAGATATCATCTGGAAACCAAAAATTTAGCACATTCAATAATTGTTGAATAATTGTCACTATCGAACTTGACCTAGATACTTCTAAGATAAACTTATATCAGTCTTCACGAAGTGTGTTGGTCTGTCTGTCAAAACCGATAAAATCTGACAGAGACCGGTAAAATGTCAAATATCACCGGTCCGAAAGTCTGACATCGGTTCGAACTTTAGCTTATACCAAAAATCGTAACTCTGCACATGCAGACGCTACATTGGGCTTAAAAAATTTTGAAGGGGTGATTCCCGGAGAAAACAAAAAACTGACACAGAGGATTCTAATTGAAATTTATTCCACTGTCAATGGAGTTTCTAGAACAGCATTAATTTACGTTTTCAGTTTTATTATAATGTCAGACAGAGACTTGATTTTTTCTTTATTTATTCTGTCTGACTGGCATGTTCCCATTCGTAAATAATCGGAACTTCTCTTTATTCCTCCTATATGTATTGTAAGCCTCCTTTAGTATGACCGAGCACCTCCACTATAACATGGAGCATTACAATTGAAATATAGTACTGAACACAGAAATAAGTTGACATCCACAATCCCCGAGCATCAATGATTGCTTATGCTAAATTGAATTTGTTTCGAGATGCTTATATATTGAAGATGACAACAGATTCATGTTCTCGTCTGAAATTAATAATGGATGAAACAACCAGAAGTTGACATTGATGTCTAATCCAGAACCGGATCGGACCATTAGATCTGGATTGTTGGCTACATCTGCCTTATCATTTTAGATAACAACATACAGAAGAACTTTTAATTGAAAAATATTTGCATGAAAATTTATTAATACTAGTAACCCTGACTAAAGGAAAGAACTTGTCAAGTTGTATTTCAATTGCAAATGTACATTTTAGTGTATATTTATTATCCATTGATGTCCTAAAATTGTCCAAAAAAATGTGTATTGGATACTTTAATACATTTCATTTTATTACCACATTGTAGAATATATTTTCAAATTTATAAACTTATGGAAATAAAAATTATATGCTACCTTTTCCTTGATTACAATTCAAAAACTATGTGTATACACATACAGCATACAGTAAAAGAAATAAGTAAATACAGATATTTACATATATTTAGTTACATCCACTGGATACTATACACTATATGTATGCCGACTGACATTACTTTACTCATGAACAATCACATAAAAGACTTCCAGTGCCTAATTCGACTGTGTACTAAATTTCCATCAAATGTCATTAAAAAAAATGTTTATATATATATCAATTTTTATCATTCGGTCCGGTATATTTTACTTCGGTCTTTCTACTGTACCAAATGTACAAAAAAAGAAAAGCCACGGGTAAGAAAGTTCTAATCCCCAACCTCTGGCCACCCTCTTCATTTAGTACTTTTTCACTGAAATATTCATTCTTTGTTATTTTTAGAGTTTTAATTAATTATGATTTTATCACTGTGTATTTTTATGTAATGAGTATTACTTTGTTATGCAGATTTGTTTTATGTGGGACAAAAAAATGTAAAATATTAAATATATGTTTCGCCTTTACCTTTGCTTCTGTGGATCTTGAAGAGCGGCGGCCGTCAGGAAACCACACACAACAATGATTAGAAATTTCTTAAACAACTTTAGATAATAAATTGCAATCTTCCCACTAGTGATGCTGGTGCTGGAATGACCACGTGCCCACAACAAAGGATGCGCTCTTTCTTCAAATTCTAACCAATCAAAATTAGGCACAGGCTTGATCATGCACCGACCATGCAACCTTGACCTAGTGTCATCTTGCGAACAAAAATCCTTTTATTTTCAATAAATGTACTTTTTAAGTGATTCTTTGCCAAATTTTCTATGTTTAGTAATGGCAGACATCTTGGCTGGCAGCCGGGGTCATTGGACAGAATTCTGAAAGGGGATCACCTAAAGACCATTCCACCATAGTTTGGGCCCAATTGGCCCAGCAGTTTCAGAGGAGATAGATAATTTTTAAGTGATTTTTTGCCAAATATTCTATTTTTAGTAACGGCGGCTATCTTGGTTGGCGGCCGGGGTCGTTGGACACAATTCTCAGAGGACCATCTGAAGAACATTTCACCATAGTTTGGGCCCAATTGGCCTAGCAGTTTCAGAGAAGATAATTTTTAAGTGATTTTTTGCCGAATTTTCTATTCTTAGTAACGGTAGTCATCTTGGTTGGCGGAGGAGGATTGTTGGATACAATTCAAAAAGGGGACCACCCAAGGACCATTCCACCAAAGTTTGGTTCAAATTGGCCCAGTGGTTTTGGAGGAGTTGATTAAAATGCAAAAAGCTCATCTGACCCTTCGAGTCAGGTGAGCTAAAAATTACAGTTGTTATCAAAATATATGTCAGAACACAGAAATTTTTATGTATATAAAATAAACTTAATACATCAATACAAACTATGGAAATGGTGCCAAGGACCATCCACTGATGTTTGATGTACAATTTGGGATCAATCTAATTTTTGCTTTTTATGATGAAGTTTTTTTTTAACATTCACTTTTGCAAGCAGCCATTTAATAATATCTGTACATGTTGTTCCTTACTAAAGATGGCAACATAAATAATTCTTACCTCAATTTCAGTATTAATGGGGATTTCTGAGTATTCTATTGGTGGTTTCTTAGGTAATGACTTCACACTTTCTGGTGTAGATTTGAGGTTCACTTGACCTCCTTGTTTTGGACTTGCTTTGCCATATTTCTGAGGTTGTGGCTTTGTTCTTGATTCTAAAATATACAATGGTGGTAACAGTAATTCAGAATAAATTGAAACTTTAAGCTTGAAAATGTGGATTTACTACTTCATGGTGTATACATTTGATCATATGACCTCCTCCAAGGTCAAACAAATTAATAAACATTGCCTGTGACATTTACATTTTTATGTCTGTAAGGTACAATTTACAACATAACAACCTTCATCCTTGAATAAAGTTTTTGTTTAATTTAAATGTATATTCTGACAAAATAATGACTTTGGTCCTATTTTCAACTCCTATATAAACATTCCTGGACTAATCTAAAAATTATGATGCTAAAGCAGAGAAGCAATAACTACCAACTTTACAGTATTTGTTTACGTGACCAGGGGGTTGAATCCATGATCTACCACATCTGAGGTAACCATGCTAATCATTATGCAGTTTATCCTAAATTGATATTCTTAATATCTTAATCAATGCACAGTTAAGATTTAAAACACAAAATTTCTCTTAAATTATTTTGTTAAAAGAACCTTCTGAACTCCCAGGACCAGGCAGCTTATTTCTCTGCTTGCTGTCATGCTCCACATTCCGTTGTGGTCTCTTCTGTGAACTTTGATCTTCATTCTTTAAATTACATGTTATTTTATCTCCAGTAGTTTGTTCAACCTGAGTTTTAATTTTCTGAATGAGATAGAAAAGTTTTAATGCAGACATAGTCTTCCAACAAAAGTATTGGTAAAATTGATGTCAGTGTAACAAGGATGCAAATGTAAGTATACATTCAAAGTACAAGTTCTTTCTTATTATACAAGGTAAATATATCAGGTATCCCATGAACATAACCAAGAGCCTGTATCGTTCACCTGGTTATAAAAAGAATCAATTGGTTCCATGTAAAAACTATGTCCTGCAGTGGTAGTCATCTTGGAATTCCGATCAACATAAAAAACACAAAGTTTGTAAAGGACCTTCTAATGATTGATGCACAGTTTAGGTTCAATCAGTGCAATAGCTTCAGAGAAGAAAATATTTCTGTATTTTCCCATATGGTCCTGTGTTAATACTATGATCTATGGTGGCAGCTATCTCGGATTTCGGATCGGCATAAAAAACCCAAACTTTGTAGAGGACCTTCAAATGATTATTCCTGGGCAGTTTGGTTTCAATTGTCCAAGTGGTTTAAGAGAAGAAGCGTTTTGAAACATTTTTCCCATAGCGTCCAATGTTAAACTAAGTCCTGCCGTAGCCGCCATTTTGAATTTCATATCGGAACAAAAATCCTAAAGTTTGTAGAGGACCATCCAATGAACATTCATGTTCAGTTTGGCTTTAATCATATTTGTAGTTTCTGAAAAGAAGGCATTTGAACATTTTCCCATAGAGTCCAATGTTAATCTATTTCCTGCGGTTTCAGAGAAGAATCTAAAAAATCACCCAATCAGAAACAAGAATTGCCTGTGGTGGCCATATTTGTTAACGGATCAGGGACGAAATGAGCGTTCTTGATAGAAAACCGCCCATAGATGCTTCCTACCAAGCTTCGGTTCATTTGGCCAAGTGGTTTCAGAGGAGAAGAATTTTAAATATCAGCCAATCAGAAACAAGAGTCGCCTGTGGTGGCCATGTTTGTTAATGGATCGGGACGAAATGAGCAATCTTTACAGAGGACCTTCCATAGATGCTTCCTACCAAGTTTCGGTTCATTTGGCCAAGCGGTTTCAGAGGAGAAGATTTTTTTAAATCGACCTATCAGAAACAAGAATTGCCTGTGGTGGCCATGTTTGTTAATTTTTTTAAATCTGTGTAGAGATAACTGCATTTTGAATACAGATACCTATATTTAAACAAAAGTTATCTTTCTTTTAACAGAGAAGATATTTTAGAAATCAACCAATCTGAAACAAGAATTGCCTGTGGCGGCCATATTTTTTAACGGATCAGGACAAAATGAGCAATCTTTATAGAGGACCTTCCATATATGCTTCCTACCAAGTTGCGGTTCACTTGGACAAGCGGTTTCAGAGAAGATTTTTAAAAATCAACCAATCAGAAACAAGAATGGCCTGTGGCGGCCATGTTTGTTAACGGATCGGAACTAAATGAGCAATATTTATAGAGGACCTTCCAAGGATGCTTCCTACCAAGTTTTAGTTCATTTGGGAAAGCGGTTTCAGAGGAGAAGATTTTTTAGAAATCAACCAATCAGAAACAAGAATGGCCTGTGGCGGCCATGTTTGTTAACGGATCGGAACTAAATGAGCAATCTTTATAGAGGACCTTCCAAGGATGCTTCCTACCAAGTTTTGATTCATTTGGCCAGGCGGTTTCAGAGGAGAAGATTTTTTTAGAAATCCATAGATGCCAACTCCTTTTTAGTGCAATCAGTAAGAAAAATTTGAGTTGTCAGTGATTTTTTTCAGTAATCATAATTTTTCATAAAATTTTATCATAATCGTACTACGTTGTAGCACCGACAATCATCCCGACCACCATGCTGAATGGAAAAGTCTTGTTTGCAATATTTGCAATAGGCCATAATGTTCCTGTGTCGATTTCATAAGGCAAGGGAACTCAATACAATATTCGTTGTCCCAGTTTCCTTTTCTGCGCTGCAGAAGCTTCACTTGTTCCTTCAGACATCGTGAAATTGACAAAAACGTGCTGTGTTCATTAACTACTCTGGATCGAACAAGAAATGGATAGATCGTTTTCTACTATAGATAGTCCCGAGAAACCCAAAAGTATTTAATAATCGGAATCCCTCGAGCACTTATCTTTACACGATTTTAACAGACAATGAAGCGTCTAAATGATCACAATGATATTTAAATGAGGAACGGTTCCGGGCCGGCAATAATCGGAAATCCATAACAAGTAGACTGTTGACCACAACACCGTAATTTTGGCCCGAAATTTGTAAAAATTACGGAAAAATCGTAATGGTTGGCATCTATGGAAATCAACCAATCAGAAACAAGAATGGCCTATGGTGGCCATATTTGTTAAAAGATCGGCACGAAATGAGCAATCTTTATAGAGGACCTTCCATAGATGCTTCCTACCATGTTTCGGTTCATTTGGCCAAGCAGTTTCAGAGGAGATGATTTTTTTTAAATCGGCCAATCAGAAACAAAAATTGCCTGTGGTGGCCATGTTTGTTAAT
This sequence comes from Bathymodiolus septemdierum, assembly GCA_963383655.1. NCBI lineage: Eukaryota > Metazoa > Mollusca > Bivalvia > Mytilida > Modiolidae > Bathymodiolus > Bathymodiolus septemdierum. Next base: position 82,084,093 of record OY726520.1, read on the forward strand.
GGATCGGGACAAAATGAGCAATCTTTATAAAGGACCTTTCATAGATGCTTCCTACCAAGTTTCAGTTCATTTGGCCGAGGGGTTTCAGAGAAGATAAAAATGTGAAAAGTTAACGGACGACGAACGCCAAGTGATGGCAAAAGCTCACATTGCCTTTGGCAAGGTGAGCTAAAAAAGGAAGTGGGAAAACATACCAATAAATTTGTAATGGAACTTTATCATTGGATTTCCCGGTAGAGCTTAACTAAAGTAATATTTTTTATTGTGTATTGAAAACTTAGGTTAAAGCATTGATGGCATTGTCTGTCATTTTGAATACTTTTGTCATGGTATTTTTTGTGTTCAATTATTTGAATTGAAAGCTTGTGTTGTTGATATTGGTGAATTGCTGACCATCACTGTTTCCACTTTCTTTTTATAATGTTATTGTTTGTCCTTTTGTCCTTTTTATTTTGGGCATTGAATTGTCTGTCTTTTTTTTATTTACAGTTTCTGAATACATCTTGGGTATCTTCAAAAAACTGTTCAACAATATTTCTGTTACACTATGGCTGGCAGTCTTATTGGTGCTTCACATGATGTCTGAGCAGATATGAGAAGGACAGTGGTAAGATTGTCCAGATTTCTTCACATTACTTTAAATATTAAAATGTTTGATCAACAAAGGCACCTCTTTTCTCATAATAAAGTTTAACAACTTCAAACATAGAATTTTATTGTGAGTGCACTGAAAATTACCCAAATGCATAGTTATAAAATAGGCCTAGTCAACCAGCCAATGCTTCATATGACTTCAAATGGATAAGGGTGTAAAAAGTCAAATAATTTGTTGATTTTTTTTTTAAGACAGGTCCAGCATATAGGATCGTAAATAAAGATCTTGGATTTTAACTTGATTGTTAGTTTGTGTTGCTTTGTAAACAATCAATAACAAATATTTCTGAAAAGAAACTTGGGGAGAAAAATTCTTAAAAATATAGATCAAACAAAAAACATACCTCAGTCATGTCATCTCCAACAGAGATTTCAAATTGTCCTTCAAATGTCCTGGCAAAATCATTGTTTATGTTAGTGCCATTACTGAAAAAAAAAAATGACAGTTTATGTGCTATTACACAGACATTATATATATATATATATATATATTTGCATACATCATATCTAAAAAAAAATTGTCACTGTCACTGCTACGGCAATTACACTATGCTGGTGTCATGTGGTATTTTGAACCCCTGAAAAATCTACCCCGGGTCCTATATGGGTGTAATACCACTAGACCCGGAAACCAGTCGAAAAGGATGTATGATAAAGTAGTACGTAAATACAAAAATGAATTCCTACATTGCTACATAAAAAAATAAACCCTTTTAGATACTGCAAAATACTGAATGTCTGCAGACACCTACAGATATTAGGATAATCTTAAGCTCATATTTGATGACCTTGTGGTTTTAAATAAAAAAATTGACTGCATTGGAAAGAAACCACCTGAACTTGTGTTCAATAGAAAGTGAAAATAGGACTTTTGAGGGTAGGCAACGTCAGACTGTCTGTTTTTTCTTATATGCTATTAAATGTATGTTGATTTTTGGAGATACGCTTCCAATAAGGTACCTCTTCCATGAGATATGAGTGTCACTTACATTAAACTTCAGGTGAAACCTGTATGAAAGCTCAAAAAGATTTTATTTAACATAGAATGTTATGGAGAATTCTTCAGTGGTATTACTCCTATATACTATATGGTATTTTGACCCCGGTGTCAAATTTCTTTCGTAGTATTTTGAACCCCATCATGGTAAATTGAATCCCCTCATTTTTACCAAAAGATGGGATTCGAAATACCATGGGTAGGGGTGTCAAAATACCATGGGTAGGGGATTCAATATACCATGGGTATGGGGTTTGATGTACCACGGATATGAGGGTTTGATATACCATGGGTGTGGGGTTCGATATCTCATGGATAGGGGGGTTTGATATACCATGGGTAGGGGTTTTTAAATACCAATTACAATACAATTCTTTATTAGCACAACTTACACCCAATATAGGGTCAAAGGCTACAAACAAACAAAAAATGGATCAAACACATACACAAACAACAATTATCATACACAAACAAACAAAAAAGGCTGTTTCACAATATAACAAATGTAATCAAGTGCCCCCTGTCCTCAGTTCCAAAGACCGTTTAATAAAGGAGTCTAAAGATTTCACTTGTTCTGAAGAAGTAGGATTAAGAATATTTTCAATTTTGTCAATATCATTTAATGTATTAATTCTAGAAGGATATAGAAAGTCATTGAGAAAAGCTGTTCTTAATCTGTCATTAATTGTACAATATAAAAAGAAATGTGCCTCGTCATCCACTACTCCACATTTTTCACTAAGTCTTAAATGTCTAGGAATTTTATAGTATAGTCCCCTTTCAATGCCTAAGGAATGGTCACTTACTCTAAATTGACATATCAATTTTCTGATCACATTTTCTGGATATTTTAAGTAAAATTCTAGTTTGTATTCAGTTTTTAAAGTTAAATAAAAGAAGTTTACTTTTATCATCTATTGATTCAAGTTTCTTATTATAAATATCTAGATATTCCTGTTCAACTGCATTTTTATCTTTTCTTTTAAGTTTATTTTTATTCTTTTTATTAAATTCTTCATTTGAGTGATTAATTTTATTTTCATATCTTACATGAATAACACTCTTTCAGCATAAGAGGCGTATCATTGGCTAAGATGAGGTCTTCATATAACAATGACTGTATTTTAATAAAACAATCAATTGGTAGCCTTCCAAGTTCAGACCTAGATGCAATGTTACTAGCACACTTCTTTAATCCTAAATTACAAAATTTGTTGTGAACTTTGTGAAGGTTTTTATCAAGAAAATTAAAGTGATCAACTTGAGAGTTACTCTTTGTAGCTCTAATATAATATATAATATGCTTTATATGTATCCATATTCCAAATTTCGCAATTATAAGTTAAAATAGGACAAACTAATGAATCAAATAAGTGAGTTGATACAGTAACTGGTAGTTCACTAAGATTACACATATAACTCTAAATAGAATACATCACTTTCAGAACCATTTTGAATAAAGCTGCAGAAGACGATATAAAATTTCCATTTTGGGAGATTACATTTCCTAGGAATTTGAATTCATTTACATTTTCAAGTAGATTGATGTTATATGTAAAGTTTGGTTTAGGTTTTCTATTCAAGCTACCAATAGTCATTGTTTTTGTTTTCTTATAATTGACTGACAGTTACCATTTATTACAATAAGTCAACAATTTATTGAGACTTTCCTGTAGCCCTTCCTTTGATTCAGAAAGAACTAAAAGGTCATCTGCAAACATCAAACTTCCAATACTAGACTTTTCTAAAATTAGTGGATCACAATTTTTGCCCAAAAATAAGTCTGAAATATCATTAATATAACTGTTAAAGACCATGGCGAACGTCTCTGTTGATATTAAACTAGAGGCTCCCAGGAGCCTGTCATCGCTCACCTGCTTTTCAATTTGACATCGTAAGTTGATAGAAAATGGGGGTGTTACACATAATTTTGAAAGTGGGCCACCCAAAGATCATTTTAACTCAAATTTCTGAGCAAAAGATTTTGATGTGATTTTTATCTCATAATATTCCTAAACGGTATAAACTGGCTTAAAAAATCTCACAGAAAAACCCAGAATATATGTTAAACTACTCATTGCCATGTAGCTGCAGCTAAAATTTGAGTTCATTTTGATTTGTAATCAAGCAGAAATTGACAACTAAAGACATTTCTATTTTGGGTAACAGCAGCCATTTTGAATGGAGGACGGCGCTGTCAGACACAATATTGAAAGGGGACCACCCAAGGACCATCCCCGCCAAATTTGCTTTAATTTGGTTCAGCGGTTTCAGAGGAGAAGATTTAAATTTGATCTTTTATCAAAATATGCCTAATTTGCATAATCGGTATAAATTGGCTGAAAGAAAAATTTCACAGAAAAACCTAAAATATCTGCTAAACTACTCCTTGCCATGTAGCTGCAGTTAAAATTTGAGCTCATTTTGACTTATACTAAAGCAGCAATGGACAATTGAAAGAATTTCTATTTTTAGTAACAGCAGCCATCTTAAATGGAGGGCGGCACTGTCGGACACAATTTTGAAAGGGATCCACCCAGGGACCATCCCTGCCAGGTTTAGTGTAATTTGGTTTATATACTTGTTTATCAATGTTTTGAAAAGAAATAAACTATCTGTGGTTCTCATGTTGGTTTTAAATCCAAATTGTACATTACTAAATTTATCTCTCATACGAATCATATAGCCCAATGACCAGAGAAAGATTTTTAAAGATTTAATCGTCAAAAATACTATACGGCTATATAATATACCATTCAATTCGTCAAAGTATGTACTTTCAGAATATAGATGCCGTCAAAATCAAATGGGGTAACAGTTTTTCAGAAAATGAGGTTAAAGTTCATCAACCAGTTTTAACAGTATTTCACATAGTAAAGACAAAAAAAAGCAAAATTGCAGTCTTTTCTAAATTTCAATTTCTCCTGTTGAATAATGATATATTTGTCCGAAAACTAAAATCTATTTACAGGACGTCGACTGATTTTTTTTTTGCTTTTGAATTATATTATCAACTTTATCAGAAATTTAACTGTTGAACTGTTATTGAAATACAATGGTATACAAAGGGATTTGTATCCAATAATTAAATAAATCAAAAACCCAAAATTATAACATGTTTTACTTAACATAAACTGAGTAATGGGAAGGGGACAAAATGAAACATCTTGATTAAAACATCAAACATTGTGTGAAATCAACTGAAGTATTTTTGAGTGGATTTAATGCACTATGCACATTCTCTCATTTATTACATGAAGTAAAATATTAAAATTAACCGAAGTGAAAATGAAGAACAATAATATAGAGACAACGTCAATACAAGACACAATGAGACGATGGAAGACAACTGAAAACATTACGCTGAAAATTAAAAGCAAATGAGCATCTTTGTAATGGGGCAATCGCAAACGAACAAGCATGGATAGTTTGAACAGTAGGCATGCATGAATGGTATTATACTATTTTTCCAGATGGATCTTTGTATCTGTCGTACACAACCATGTCAAAACAAGTTTGCTTCTAATAAAACATAACAGTAGCTTCAATATGTTCCAAGAAACGTTTATTGTTCAGTTACCTAACTTGTGTCCTCTCTCAATGTATGCGTTTGTGTATGTTTGCACCATTCTGATCCTTGGCAGAAGCATAAATCTGCACATACACAGATTGTTTGCATGGCGATTTTCCCTTACATGTACATACAAGATCTTGAAAAAGGCTACTGCATACATGCCAACCCTCGAGAGACTAAGAGCGGTTAGGGGGGGGGGGGGGGGGAATGTTCAGAAGGACGCAAAATGGTGCATTCTGTTGCATTTTGGATATAAAATCTGTGTAGTCAAAACTTTAAATATAGTATGATAAAACCATGAAGAAATGGAATTTCTTTCAGAAAGACGCAAAATGGTGCATTCTGTTGCAAGTGGAAGATTATGTTCTATTATGAAACCTTGAAATAATTTTTCTGCATTTATTACCGATTGAGTAATATCATCTGTAGAAGATTTGCTACTTCCTGGTAAAAACATTGCCAGGGATCTGGATGACTGAACGTCCTTACCATGGGTAGGGGGTTCAATATACCATGGGTAAGGGGTTCAATATACCATGGGTAAGGGGTTCAATATACCATGGGTAGGGGGTTCAATATACCATGGGTAAGGGGTTCAATATACCATGAGTAAGGGTCGATATACCATGTGTAGGGGGGTCAAAATACCATGGGCAAGGGTTTCAATATACTATGGATAGGGGGTTCAATATACCATGAGTAGGAGGTTAGATATACCATAGATAGGGATTTCAAAATACCATGGGTAGGAGGTTTGATATACCATGGAAAAGAGGTTTAATATATATATACCATGGATAGGGTGCTCGATATACCATGGGTAGGGGAGGTCAAAATACCATGGGTTCGATATACCATGTTTCATTTTTCAACAACGTTTTCGCAACAGGTGGTAACTAGAACTGTGAATGACCTCACTGAGTGATACCCCCCCCCCCATTTGCAATACTATGATGCTCTAACTTTGGAATACAGATATATTAGCAAGTTACCTATGAAAAATGAACGGAGATGGAGTTATATCAAGGAGACAACATCCCATTTCCAAAATAAACTAACCAAGAACATATATCTAGGGTTCGCCACAAGTACACGACCCCCTTTTCGTGAAAGTATAAGTTGAAGTATCTCCCTTTCTAAATTTTAGACAGCAAAGGTATTCCTTCATGCACATCTGCAGGTTGTGTAAAGCTTCATAAAAATTCAATAAGCAGCTTAGTAGGAGTTGCGCTTACAAGGTACATGCCCCCCTTTTCGTGAAAGTATAAGTTGAATTATCTCCCCTTTTAAATTTTGGACAGCAACGGTATTCCTTCATGCACATCTGCAGGTAGTATACTACAACTGTGTAAATTTTCACAAAACTCCAATAAGCCGTTTAGGAGGAGTTGCGCTTACAAGGTACACGGCCCCCCTTTTCGTGAAAGTATAAGTTGAATTATCTTCCCTTTTAAACTTTAGACAGCAACGGTATTCCTTCATGCACATCTGCAGGTTGTGTACTACAACTGTGTAAAGTTTCATAAAAATTCAATAATCAGCTTACTAGGAGTTGCGCTTAAAAGGTACATGCCCCTCCCCCCTTTTTCGTGAAAGCATAAGTTGAATTATCTGTCCTTTTAAATTTTGGACAGCAACGATATTCCTTCATGCAAATCTGCAGGTAGTGTACTACAAATGTGCAAAGTTTCATAAAAATCAAATAAGCCACTTAGGAGGAGCTGCGCTTACAAGGTACACGACCCCCCTTTCCATGAAAGTATAAGTTGAATTACCCCCCCTTCTAAATTTTAAACAGCAACGGTATTCCTTCATGCACATATGCAGGTTGTGTACTACAACTGTGTAAAGTTTCATAATAATTCAATAAGCAGCTTAGTAGGAGTTGCGCTTACAAGGTACATGTACATGCACCCCCCCCCCCTTTTCGTGAAAGTATAAGTTGAATTATCTCCCCTTTTAAATTTTGGACAGCAACCAAATTCCTTCACAGAGCTCCAGATAATTTTCAAGTCCAGAGGGTAATTACCCCCTACTTTTGAAAATGATGGGTATTTGCATATTTCCTTTGCACTGTTGTACTCTCTACTTCAGAAAAGATTGCTTACATGTACACTTTTAAAATTATGCTGGACACAAGTGTTATTCAATAAACACAGGATGCTAGTGAAATGTATATCTCTGTTTAATTTGACACAATTGTGTCATGTTTATTAATAAAATGTTGTAAATATTTTGTTTTTTGCTCGTCGACTTCGGCAGTTTTCACAGCCGTGTTGATAATGTCATCAATGATTCCTTTAACTATACTGTCACTAGACACAGATGAAACTCTCAGGAACTTTTAAAAAAGTACATAATTTTCCGTAGCGCGCTTATTCATGTTCTTGCTCATTTTCAACGAACAACGTGTTCCCAAATTCACTTTCGTTTTAGTTCTTAACTAAACCGCATTTATTTGTAATATTGACCGCGATTGGATGATTTATCCTAAACATCCAATCAGATCTCTTTTGACATCGATGCTTAGAAAGGCAAACATTCGGTATCCCTCGGATGTATACACTTTCTCTTTCGAAAAGTATAAAGAGAAGTAATTACGGGGAATTTCTCAAAGTCAAAAATGTATTGTTTATGTACACGATGTATTATCGTCAACAGCGTACAAGTACTCTCTGAATTTGGAAAGTTTGCTTACACAGCAATATGTATGCGTAAATGTACACTCTGATCTGATAATACATGCGTTTTTACTCGTTTTCATAGCGTAAAAAACGCAAATACGCAGCTTATCTTGAGCTCTGCTTCATGCACATCTGCAGGTAGTGTACTACAAATGTGTAAAGTTTCATAAAAATCCAATAAGCGGTTTAGGAGGAGTTGCACTTACAAGGTACATGGACGGATGGACGGACAGGGTGATTCCTATATACCCCCCCAAACTTTGTATGCGGGGGGGGGGGGGGGGGGGGGTATAATAACATTGTCAAAGTGTTTGAGAGTTTGACAACAAGTTTTAGAACGATGGACACACCATTGTTTAGCTGACATTTAGGGACATGATGGACACACCATTGTTTAGCTGACATTTAGGGACATTTGATGCACTCACATTTAATGTTATACTTACAATAACTAATGCTATTAGTAAAAACTTACCTTAAAGCAGCACAAAATGGCTTCCAATTATGACGTATATTCACCCCCCTGGAATCAATTCTAAAGTCTAGATTTTAGTTGCACACATGGAATGGTGGTAGAGAAATCAAATGTTTTACTGCTTTTACAAACAAACTGAGATCTAGAAATTAAATGTTTCCAACAAATATTTTCAGCTTTTTTATTTTTAATATGTCAACATTTGATTACGGCCACTGCTAGAAAAGTCTCGGAGACTTTGACAGTTTCATGATATAATGTTGTTTGTGATAATATATTTGTGTAATCTTGGTATGTAGTACAAAGTGGGAATGTCATATTCCTCGATCTTAAATACCAAGAGAAGATAAGATCAACTTGTGATTGTCAATGATTACCTCCTTAGAAAACATAGTTTATGCAGAATTAATACCTTGTTAGCTATATTTATTTAATGCTTTTTGCAGACAAGAACAATATTGTTAGGGGCCTTATCTGCATGAAAAGGAAGATATTGGTTGTGAACAGTGAACAAGGTTTCAGCAACATCAGGAGATGTTGCTTTTGTGCTCATTGATTTTTTGAGTTTGCTAATTTCAATTTGAGTCAGTGACATCACAGCTTTAATTCATTCAGAAAGAGGATCAACCTCCTCTTTGTTTCGTCTTGTCCATTTTCAGGGACTGTTCTCCATGGAGTCCACAATTAATTTTGTATTTCCATTTTCTGATTTAAATACCTCAATCCCTTGCACAAATTTTTGTGACTTTCCCAGTCACTCCTCTGACATTTCTCACAGCAATATGGTGTTTTACATTTGCTACACTGGAAACTACCTATTTATAAAATAAAATAACAAATTGATTATTACTTGATAACAAATATAATTACAATGTCTACAATCTCCAATAAAACCTTAACAAAGGACACAATGGTCAAAAGAAACAGGACAAACAACGATCTACAAAACATTACAATTTAGCCAACTGATATTCTGATGACTTTTTTCTACATATGTATCAAGACAAGGTTGTTAGGATCTAGTTTACTATCTTGAACACTGCATTTTTTTTTATACCTGTTTCAAGCTAGAACCTCAACAGACAAGGTGTAGTGAGAGATGATTTTTGCCCCCTATTTAACATGAAAATAAAGCATCTGCTAGGATACAAACCTATAAAACAAATAAAGCTTAGCTGAATATATTTTATTTAAAAAAACAAATTTTATTAAAAAACTAGAGGCTCAGTGGGCTGAGCCTGTGTCGCTCACCTTTCATTCTGCTTTGAGGAAACTTAATACAGAACCTTCCATAGGTGCTTCCCATCAAATTTCAGTTCATTTTGGCAAAGCAGTTTCAGAGAAGAAGATTTTTAGAAATCGATCATTCTAAAACAAGAATTGCCTGTGGCAGCCATGTTTGTAAATGGATCAAAACGAAATGAGCAATCTCTATAGAGGACCTTCCATAGATGCTACTTACCAAGTTTCATATCATTTGGTCAAGCGGCTTCAGAGGAAAAGCTGTTTTAGAAATCGACCAATAAGAAACAAGAATTGCCTATGACGACCATGTTTGCTAATGGATCGGGAAAAATTTAGCAATCTCTATAGAAAACCTTCCATAGATGCTTCCTACCAAGTTTCGGTTCATTTGCCTAAGCGGTTTCAGAGGAGAAGATTTTTAGAAATCGACAAATTAGAAACAAGAATTGCCTGTGGCAGCCATATTTGTTAATGGATCGGGACGAAATGAGCAATCTTTATAGAGGACCCCCCATAGATGCATCCAACCGAGTTTCGATTCATTTGGCAAAACGGTTTCAGAGGAGAAGATTTTTTGGAAATCAATTAATCTGAAACAAGAATTGCCTGTGGCGGCCATGTTTGTTAACGGATCGGGACGGAATGAGCAATCTTTATAGAGGACCTTCCATAGATGCTTCCTACCAAGCTTTGGATCATTTGGCAATTTAACAATTGTTCTCGCTATGACAAAAAGCATGATTTTTGACAATGAAAAACTCAAAATGGCTGCCATTTCGTCTTTTTGAAATCATTAAAGATACAAGGCATTTCTGAAGGAAAATTACTTTTTTGCATACTGAATAATGCAATCCTTAATATAAACCCAATATGCATGCCAAATTTCATAATAATACCTCAAATAGTTTCTAAGATATGAGCATATCAGTGAGGATGGTAAACTATTTCCTGCTATATAATGCATTTTCTGTAATTTGTTTGTTGGTGCCATTTAGTATTCAACGAGCTGATGAGCTCAGACAGCATTTTGAACCATTGCAATTTTTTTTATTTAAAGTAGTAATCACCCAATTTTTTATTTGGTGGGATAAATACAAAAAGTTTACTGTAAAAAAATATCCATATAAGTCTGTGCAAATTTAATTATTCTTTAATTGACTTGACAAGAGGGCCTTCAGAGCCTTTTTGTCATCTCAGAATAGAGTTTTTGGGCACTGTGACAGACAGAATATTGATTTGAAAAGGTCCTGATATCATTTCTTTCAATATTTTTCAGCATAACATCTTTTAAACTAGAGGCTCAGCACTGAGCTGAGCCTGTGTCGCTCACCTTGCATTCTGCTCTGAAGAAACTTAATACAGAACATTCCATAGCCTATAGGTGCTTCCCACAGGCCTCTACATTAACATTTTTTTTAACTTGTCCCTTCGGACAACTAACTAAAACGAGTTGCAAGTCAAAATCATTTGGTCTTGTTTTATACTCGGCTATAAAAAAAAATTCCAGTAGGGGATGGGGAAGACCTCAGGCCTCAACTCTTGGGGCATTTCATTTGTCTATTCACCCTGATCATAAATATATATGGCTTAGGGGAGGAGATCTCAACCATTAAACAGTTCACCTCAGGTAGGGGGTGGGGTATGACCCCCAGGGTCTGAGCTATAAGGTATTTAATTTGCCTAGTCACCCTGATCATAAATATATATGGCTTAGGGGTGGGGATCTCAACCATTGAAAAGTTCACTTCAGGTAGGGGGTGGGGTATGACCCCCGGGTCCTGAGCTATAAGGCATTTAATTTGCCTAGTCACCCTAATCATAAATATATATGGTTTACGGGTGGGGATCTCAACCATCAAAAAGTTCACTTCAGGTAGGGGGTGGGGTATGAGCTATAAGGCATTTAATTTGCCGAGTCACTCTGATCATAAATATATATGGTCTAGGGGTGGGGATCTCAACCATTAAAAAGTTCACCTCAGGTGGGGGTGGGATATGACCCCCGGGGCATGAGCTATAAGGCATTTCATTTGCCTAGTCACCCTGATCATAAATATATATGGTTTAGGGGTGGGGTATAAACCCCGGGGTCTGAGCTATAAGACATTTAACTTACCTAGTCACCTTGATCATAAATATATATGGTTTAGTCGTGGGGATCTCAATCATTAAAAAGTTCACTTCGGGTATGGGTGGGGTATGACCCCGGGGCCTGAGCTATAAGGCATTTAATTTGCCTAGTCACCCTTGATCATAAATATATATGGCTTAGGGGTAGGGATCTCAACCATTAAAAAGTTCACTTTAGGTAGGGGGTGGGGTATGACCCCCCCCCCCCCCCCCCACTGAGCTATAATGCATTTAAATTGCCTAGTCACCCTGATCATAAATAAATATGGTTTAGGGTGTATTATAGTAAAGTAAATGTCAATATTTAAATTAGAGTTATCTCTCTTTCCACAGAAAAATTGATTTTTTTAGAAAGCATACAATCATAAACATGAATTGTCTGTGGCGGCCATGTTTGTTAATGGATCGGGACGAAATGAGCAATCTTTATAGAGGACCTTCCATAGATGCTTCCTACCAAGTTTCAATTTATTTGGATCAGTAGTTTCTGAGGAGAAGATTTTTTAAAATAGGCCAATCAGAAACAAGAACTGCCTGTGGCGGCCATGTTTGTTAATGGATAGGGACGAAATGAGCAATCATTATAGAGGACCTCCCACGACGAACGACGAACACCAAGCAGTGCCTGAAATGAGGGCCAGCCCCAAATTTTTTTTTTGGGCCAGTAAAAAATGAGTCACTGGTCCAAATGGCATAATGGTGGCCCAAACATTTTGTGAATTTTTTTTATGGAAAAAAGACATCAGATATCAATATATAAACAGTTTTCAGATTAATTGTTTTTTATCAATAACATTAAAATTCATTCTTACACTAGTCTCACGAGGGTGGGGGCTCTTCAAGGTAATTTTGGTAGGTACAGGTGTGCAGCTGAAATTGCGAAAACACCCCAATGCATGTATTGCTATAAAATGAAACCTAAATTTACCTGTTATAACCTTTTTGACAACCTTGACGCCATTGGCTACGGTGGTCTTAAGAAACGATGCTAGTCCATCAGATGGGGGCAATAAAAGGCTGGTTTGTGTAAGGGGAGATCAATGCCATGATCACATTTAAGACACCCGGAAAAGAGTAGATTAATGCCACTACAAGGACCGCTCTTGCACTCCCCAGAGTGAAGAGTGACATCACTTGTTTCAATTCACTGTGAAGAAGTGATTTTAAAGTAAAATAACTTCTCAGTTCGGGGTAATGTTAGTTGGTTATTCATTCCAAATAAGTATCTCACTTTGTTGAAATAACAAACGGTGCTGTCATTTTCTGTTATATAAACAACTGTTAACTTTTCCTGTTATTTTTTAATTTGTAAACAAAAGTTCTGGTTCCAAAAAAGAAAACCACTCCCAATTGTCATTAAAATGTAGCCGTGTACATGAACTATGAAAAGTTTAAAAGAAGTGACAGGCTAGATCGTTTCCGTAGTTTGACAACTGTCAACGATTTTCTCTCCGTTGTTGGGGAAAAGTTTTTCAATGATTACCTAAGGATTGACACAAAAAGGTTTCCAATTTCTGTAAAATGAAATTCGTACATGTACATTTTGCAGCAGATTGAATGAATAAATTTCTGAACCGTGGAAGATACCAGATCGCAAACATTATAAGTTGACAGAATTCTCTTTATTGTTCATAACTTTCCACTTCGTCCGTGATTTCTAACAATTTTAATAATTAAATCATAAAGAAACAAAAAAACACGTATCTTTTCAAATATTTAGTGAATACTTGTGTATTACATGAAAACGTGTAGGAAACGTATATTGATTGACTCGCTAAAAATACATAATTGGGGAGAACAGTAAATTACATTAGCTGTGTATTCATTGGCTATAAAAATGTATTTGGACCAATCGCTGTGCTCGTAACAAACCGTTTTCGACTAGAACAGAAGAGTTATCTACCGTTGAAGTTACAGTAAAATATGTCCGGTTTCGGTAAAACAACAATTTTTAACGGTCTTTTAGGCAATCGCCCAAACGTTTTTTGCTGGGCCAGTGACTACCTAATTTGGAGCAGCTTTTGGTCACCCGAATAAGATATTAGTCGCATTTGGCGACTGGGCGACCGTCCATTTCAGACACTGCCAAGTGATGGCAAAAGCTCACATTGCCTTTGGCAAGGTGAGCTAAAAACATAAAATGAAGGTTTTATCAGATATATTAGCTTCAATAAATCCCTTCAAAATCAGGAGTTTTCACATTTTCCTACGGCAGCCATCTTAGGAAAAAAAAAGGGGGGATGAAATGAGAACTTTGAATCGTCATAAAATTATTACCGTTTGTCTGATAATGACAAGTGAGGTCTCAAAATGCTCGTCTTGACGAGCTCTTTCATAATAACATAAAAAATATAGTTTATCCCCTGAAATTATATACGAAATACGAAATACTTTATTAAAGAAAGCTCAATAATTGAACATTAAGGTTGACAAAGATTATGAGATAGTACATGAAAAAATGACAAAATAAAATAACAAATAAAATTATAAAATTATATATGTCTGGCCTCTTTACCGACAAAAGACAATTTGGGCTTGTGGTTTGAAAAGTTTTTCGTGAAGACTGGTGAATTAGACAATTAAAAGTTTAAAAATAAATGTATTTCTATTGGTGTTCTTGTTACTCACAAAACATTTTTTGTTTTCGCTATCATACACTGTAGATACTAAGAGAAAGGTACCAAAATTACTTTCAAGTGTATAAAAACACATATAAATACTATGATGATTGAAACCTGCTAGTATATTCTCAGGAAGATCTAAAATCAAATGTATAAGGTTACAAGTGTTCGTATGTAACGGTGTTCATATGATTAATCATTCTTAAGTCGAAGATATGAATATTTTTTTTTTTTCATTTTTAACCAGATTTTACAACTGTTATATATAAAGGTTATTAATGAATACGAAAGGGGTCTTTTTAATATATACAACAGTCCATCAAAAGATGCACTTGGACACTACGTTATGAAAACAGACATTGGACACTTTGATGCATCACAAAATTTTGAGGAAATGGGTACAGAATTTACCTTGTCATTGCGATTTTATGAAAATATTGACATTTTGCCCTTCAAAAATTCTCAAGGACTTTTAATTAAAGACTTTTATTTTTTTATTTATGATGTCACACTTTATATATACCCCAATATAGAATTCCTCCACTAATATCTTGAGACCTAAATTGCATTCAAATTATTTTTAGAAATTGAGATACTAGCATATATCTATTTTCGTCTGTATCTTGTTTACTTTACTTGGGATTGCTGCCCTGTGTATGAAAATTGTGACCTTTCACTTTACGATGCATGGCTTCCCTGGGTGTGTGTGGTATTGTAGAGATATATTTACCTGGTCGACAACAAACTTGGCATGGTCTAGTTTTCACTTTGACCTTCTTTAATGTCCTTTCTTTTCCAAAACCTTAAAATTACATATATAATATAAAAATTGTTATATACAGTCACACCAGTTTTAGTGACCACCTCTATTAAGCAATAACTTTATTATGTGACTTTAATTTTTGATTTCCCCTAAACAGTGCATTTCATATTAATTAAACCTGTATATAGTGATCACCTGTCTTATAACAATATGTGATCCTATTTCAATGTTCCCTTGGAATGTCACATAAGACAGGTTTTAATTTTTAACAATGGAAAGATATTATTTATTTTAAAACCCATCAGATTTTGCCAAAAAAGCTAAAATTGATGCCAACTTAGGCCATATTGCAGTCATCTGTTTGAAACAAGAGGCTAAAATTGTTATTCATTCACTATTTGTTGAATTCAAACAAATTTGTAGTTTCTGGTACAATAATTGCCATCATAGCCATGTTTTACACCAAAACAAGATTGAATTGGGAATCTTTGTAGAGGAATTAACCATATATCATTTGAACTATGTATCATTTGTAGTTTTGGAAAAGGATTTTGAAGCTTCATCCAATCAGAAACAAAACTTACCAATGGCACCATGTAGTTTATCATTTGTTCCAATTTAAAATTCATTTGAACTGTACAGAGAAGAAGCCAAACAGTCACAAGAATAGCACATAACAGCCATGTTTTTGCCATATCAAGAAGAAAATGAAGACCTCACAAATATCATTTGTACTAGGTTGCAAATCATATCACTTGTAGTTTCATAGATTTTTGTGTAATTGGCCAATCTGAAACTTGAATTGCCCCTGACAGCCATGGGAATAAAATCAGGTATTTTGTTGAGGACTTTTTGATACATCATTAATGCAAAGTTTTGTTCTAATTGGCCAAGTAGTTTCAGAATAGAAGATTTTTATTTGTATTTGATCAATCAGAAACTTGAATTGCCTCTGACAGCCATGTTCTTTGTAGAAGATCTTTTCAACAAAATTCCTTTTAAGTTTGGTTACCAAGTATGTTCAGAGAAGAAAATCAAAATGTGAAATGTTAAGGACAGATGACTGAAAATGGACTTTGATCTTTGAAGTTTAAACATTTTTTTTAAACAATAATTTAGTCATATTATATAGTGGACAATTTAAATGTTGAGAAAACTGGAATTCATAGAGCAAAAAAAAAACCAACTTTTTAACAAGTCAGTGACATAAAGACCTTCAGGCAAAAATATTTAGTAATGGAAGCAATTCATTTGATAAAGCTACTTCTATATCCAGTTAATTAAACTAGAAGTTGACACAGATAATGTAATTATGGTAACAAACACTTGTTGAAGAGAATCAGTAAAATCTTACCTGCCAAAGATTCAATACTTGTTGCCAAACTCTCGCCAAGATCCTTTCTTCTGTAACCACCTGTCTGCTGCCTTAAGTTATTGTAACGTTGTTGGTCAATATTATAACAATAGCTATCCTGATAATCTTCTTCTTCATACCATTGTTGTTGATCATACACATTTCTGTAATTTTGATAATCTCCACTTCCTCTACCATAACCACTTTCATAATATCCTACATTTATATTGTCTCCAAATGCATTTGGCTGTCCATATCCTGCCATTAGTCTCTTGAATCCTCCTCTATGGAATGAATTTCCCCGACCATAGTTTTCATATCTATTGCATGTGATTCCTTGTCCATGTGCTCCTAACCTTCTATCTTGATAATTGTTCAACAACAATCCACGTCCACGGCCTCTACCTTGAAAATCTGCTTGATACTGCCCTCCATATTCCATTTCTTCCAGTTGGATAAATCTATCATTCATCGATGTATTTCTTGTTGATTTATGTATCAAGAATGGATCTGGAATCACTCTACCATCTGAAATAGCAGGTGAAAGTTTATCATCAAATATGTTTGTGTTTTAAATACTTTTGGTAAATTCTAAATGTTTTAATTTTCATGCATTTTTTTTTACATAGAAATCTTCAACTCTTGGTTTTTCCCATCAAACCATGTTAATAGTGCTTGATATAATTTATAACCTACAAATAGAAGAGGAAACACTAGAGGCTTATATTGCTCACCTGATTATTCATGCAGTTCAATCAAATTAATTTTTTAGAAAAATCTTTTTATTTATTTTCATACAAGGTCCTAATTTGTTAAACTATTACATATGATGGCAGACATAGACCAAATTTTGTTTCATACCTTCCATTGGTTCTTAAGAATTAAGATTTCAAAGATTTCCAATTTTTCAACCAACGCAAGACACAATTTTGGAAGAGAACAATCCAAGAAGAATTACATCCATGTTTGGTCTAATTTGGCCCATTAGTTCTAGAGAAGATGATCACGATGTAAAAATCTAACAGGCGACAGTGATTGTAATTTACAGCGTAAAGCCAAGTGATCATTGGCGACAAGTTGTATTGAAACAACATGCTTAGTTGAATTTTTTTCAGTGCTAGCTCATGGAAACAACTGTCAGCAGGTAGACATGTCGCACCACTCAAACACATTATCCCCATTCTGATCCAACCATTCTTAAAATTTGCTCCTACCCCTGAATACTGCATACTTCACAGAGAAGGAGCAAATATAACAAATGTATAGTCTTTGGATTGAACTGACCCATATACAACCCCCAATCTAATGCACTAGATGCAAGTACGCTAACAATTACACAAAGTGATGAGAAAAGCACATGTTCAAACATGATAATTGTTTATACTTTTGATTACCACCTTAGTTACAGTATCAACGACAAATTGCAAATATGATCCATAATATACTTTGTATGTCCCATATAGAAGTGTAGCTAATTTGGTGAATTAGGATATTGAAAAGTGGACACAGTAAACTGCTGGAAACAATGTGTGTTGGACACATTAATATGCTGGAAACAGTAATTTGCAGGATCCACTGTATTTTCGACATTTGTCTTGTTTTACTATTTCAAGTGTTAAATATGCTTTCTCAAATCAATGTGTTCAACGTTGGCACCCTCAGAAACAGATGATGTTCTCATTTTGTTGACAACCCATTTATTGAAGAAAAAAAATTGATTTCTGTTGTACTTCCAAGATAACAAGTCAAAACTACCAAAAAGAAAGAATCAGAAATGGGTGTAATAGCATTTAATTCCATAATTCAGGATTCAACGTTGAAAGAAACACATTTTATTGTCACTAAAATATAAAACATTCAATTATTACAAATATCTTTATCATAAATCCCTCTGGTAGCACAAAAATGTACTGTTGTTATTCTAATGACCCATAAAGGTGTTTAATTAACAATGATAAGCTGGCTTATTTATAAAAGATGTGAACAGAAATTTATTTTTGTGGTTCCATAGCAATTTTATGAAATTGACAACTACACAATGAAGACTAATTATGTTATCATTATCATCGAATACCAGTAATGTTTATGGACAGACACACTTTCGGCATGTCTTTATTGTTTTTGTATTAAAAATAAAGTATTTGAATGGAAAAATAAATATATTAACACATTTACCTTTAACTTGCACTGGAGGAAACTTTAATACCTGCATTTTGAACTCTTTTCATAACTGCTATTTGTTCTTGTGCATTGCAATTTGTTCATTACCGTTGACAATGGCCTATTTTGTTTGTTTTATTTTTGAGTGTTTAATCTTGGCACTTTCACCAGAGATGCCAAATAAACCAAAATAGGACTACATCAAAAATAACCAAATTACAGTATCTCTATAAATATTCCATAGTCAGTGATAAAAAAAGTCAATGTGTAATACATATAAAACTAGTATTACTGTTAGCACAGCTCACTAAAATATACCCCCTGCTCCCCACATCTGTCCAACCTATTTCCATAACCAAAACATTACGGATTGTTCTGACCAAAAATGAAAGGGACCCTCCTCTCTTCACCGGTAAGCTGCTGATAAAATTTCAAAACATTCTGAGAAACACTACTCAAGTTCTCATACGACATAGGGTAAAAATCCTATTTTCCATCATATCAAGTCCAATAACTCTGGAACGGCAAAAGTGAAAATCGTCAAAAATGAAAGGGATCCTCCTCTCTTCACCGGTAAGCTGCTGATAAAATTTCAAAACATTCTGAGAAACACTACTCAAGTTATCATACGACGTACGGTAAAAATCCTATTTTCCGTCATATCAAGTCCAATAACTCTGGAACGGCAAAAGTGAAAATCGTCAAAAATGAAAGGGATCCTCCTCTCTTCACCGGTAAGCTGCTGATAAAATTCTAAACCATTCTGAGAAACACTACTCAAGTTATCATACGACATAGGGTAAAAATCCTATTTTCCGTCATATCAAGTCCAATAACTCTGGAACGGCAAAAGTGAAAATCGTCAAAAATGAAAGGGATCCTCCTCTCTTCACCAGTAAACAGCTGATAAAATTTTAAAAGATTCTAAGAAATACAACTCAAGTTATCGTACGACATAGGATTTGTCTACAGACGGACGGACATGGTGAAACCAGTATACCCCCTACAACTTCGTTGCGGGGGGTATAAAGAATGCTGCCGATGCAAAATCTGGCAAAAATGTAAACAAATCATTTCATCTTTTTGAGAACAGTTCTCACTTTCAAACTGTGATATTTTTGTACAAATGACTACCTAATGATTTTTCTGCCCCATGATTTATTGGATTGCAGACACAAGCGACTTTTATCATGCTGCTGATGTTCTGGCATGTCTCCACAGAATATCTACATATACAAAATTCAAATAACTACTGTAAACAGTCTTCTATTAACCGCACTGTTGCATATTCCGCACCGCTTTTTGCTCCCAAAATTTTGCGAGAAAAAACCTATTTCTGGTATATAATCCTCATCTACCTTGAACCTGTTCGTCTGGAGGATAAATGTGTGAATAAAGCTTAAAAGTGTAATGCAATGGAAAAACGTGTTCAAATATTGGTTACTGTACGCAAAGCGCTACAAATGTCCCCCAAACGAACAATACAAGTACTAGTGGTATGAATGAAGAATAGTGTGAGAACATAACAAGAAATAATTAGAGCCCAGTTTTTGACTCTATCATGTCTATAGTAGGGCTTCTTTGTTATGTTACCTTACAATTAGTTCTAATAATAAAACCCTAAATGCTTGCTTACTCGCAAGGGTTATAACGGGATGCCATTACACGTAATGGAGCAGCCGCCGAGATTTTTTGCGCTCGCTTACAGAGTTTCTGACGCATGCATTTATCAATAATAAGACATAACCTTTCCTTTTGTCCATTATTATAACAAGTTTTTATAACCTACCAGTATTTTAGAATGTAATTCCCACAAAATAAAATCCATGTTTACTATCTCTCTGAACATTTTGAATTTTGTCATTTCCGGCCTCACTATTTGGATGTCAATACCATATTTGGCGATTTGAGGCGTGAATGTTTACATCAGCCGTTTACAACGTGTAGTAAGAAATACCATATTTAGAAAAGCTCCGCCTTCCGTAGTTTCCGGTTATGGCAAACGATCGATAAATTTGAACAAGGTTGTTGCTACCTTTGAAAAGCATATATTTCTCAGCCAAACCGATTTAACAAGGACTGGGATCATCAGTAATAGTTATAATGAAATGTTTGAAGCGTAAATAGTGAGTTTTTATGTTTCAACTGCAACTTTTTTTTTGCTCCATTGTGACTAATGGGACCGCGTTGTAGCTCTGCCGAGACACAAGTTTGTCACAGGAGCTACATTATTGCAGCTACCCTACAATATGCTACAATAAACTAGCATTTTGAAATTTCCAAGCCTCAAAACTATTTATACACATGCCATACAACATTTCTATTAAGTTTCATCCAATTCCGAGCACTTTAAATTTTTCACGTTTTTTGTGGCAACGGCGGCATTCTGAAATTTCTAAGCCTCAATATTATGTTTACACATGTCAGACAAAATTTCTGGAAAGTTTCATCCAATTCCGAGCACTTTAAATTTTTCGTGTTTTTTTGTGGTTTCCATGGGAACGGCGGTCATTTTGAAAATTCCGAAAGTAATCTGCACATCTACTCATAGTGCTTAGCATTCCTGTGAAGTTTGGATATCAATTCGCAACATCATAATCTCTTTGGAAACAAAATTTCGCCCAAATCGGAGGTTTTTTGGCGGTCATTTTGGATTCAAAATGGCCACCATAGCAAACCGAAATAGTCGTAATATGGTGCAGCATGTCTTACTCCCTGTCAATATCCATTTCCATTGAAATCTTCATTTTTGAATTTTTAACGATTTTTAAAATTTTTATATTGGTGGCCATTTTGAAATGGCACCCATTTAGAAAATTTTAAAACCAAAGAGGACAATTTTGAGTGATGATCTATTTTTGTGTCAAGTTTCAAAAGGATCTGCTGTTTGGATTTTTTGCACCTTGGTTACCATGGCAATGGCCACCATTTTGAATTTTATCAACCTCTCAAAAGCTACCACACTACGGTGGATATTCCTACAAAGTTTAACGAAGTTTGATGAAAAGAATAAAAAAAAAATCTTAATCCCTCCTTTTTTGTTTCCATGGCAACTGCGGCAAAATTTGTCCAACTGATTCCGATTTTTTTGGCTTATCTCGTTCCACTAGATGTGGATGTTGTTCCTATCAAGTTTCATCAATTTCTGTTTGGTGAGTAACCTCCTATGATCATTTTTGTGTTTTTCAATTTTTTAGCATTGTGGCCGTTTCCATGGCAACGGCAGCCATTTTGAAAAAATTAACCCTTACCAGCACAACTTCACATGGCATATGATATTCCTACAAGGTTTCATAAAGATTGATCTAGGCATCTCCGAGAAATCGAGCGGACAAAAATGTGTGGAAGAATAATAATAATAATAAGAATAATAATAGTGAAAAAGAAACGTAGAATAGCAATACATCACCCGACAGCAGTCGGTGTGATGTATTAACTAGAATTGCCATTGCAAAGCAATAGCGGACGTCACCCCACCCCATTATTTTGGTACCTCGGTTTCCATGGTAACTTCATTTTGAATTTTATCAACACGCCACGGTGAATATTCCTACGATGTTTCATGAAGGTTGATGAAAAATCTAATTTTTTTTTAAATCCCCCTTTTTTCATTTCCATGGCAACTGTGGCAAAGTTTGTCCAACCGATTGCGATTTTTTTGGTCTATCTCATTCAACTAGATGTGGATGTGACAGGAAACATTACTGTAAAACTTTGTGAAGTTGGAAGTGAATTTAACATTTTTGCACCTTGGTTACCATGGCAACGGCCGCCATTTTGAATTTGTTCAACCCCCCACCCCCCCCCCCCCAACAGCTGCCTCACACTACATTGGATATTCCTACAAAGTTTCATGAAGTTTGATGAAAGGAATCCAAAATTATTTTAAATCCCCTTTTTTTGTTTCCATGGCAACTGCGGCAAAGTTTGTCCAACCGATTCTGATTTTTTTGGCTTATCTCATTCCACTAGCTGTGGATGTTGTTCCTATCAAGTTTCATCAATTTCTGTTCGGCGAGTAACCTGCTATGATCATTTTTGTGTTTTTCAATTTTTAAGCATTTTGGCCGTTTCCATGGCAACGGCAGCCATTTTGAAAAAATCAACCCTTACCAGCACAACTTCACATGGCATATGATATTCCTACATGGTTTCATAAAGTTTGATCAAGGTATCTCCGAGAAATCAAGCGGACAAAAATGTGTGGAAGAATAATAATAATAATAAGAATAATAATAGTGAAAAAGAAATGTAGAATATCAATACGTCACCAGACTGCGTTCGGGGCGACGTAATAATAGTGAAAAAGAAACATAGAATAGCAATACGTCACCCGACTGCGTTCGGGGGCGACGTAAAAATAGTGAAAAAGAAACCTAGAATAGCAATACATCACCCGACAAGTCGGGGTGATGTAATAAGAAGAATAATAGTGAAAAAGAAACGTAGAATAACAATACATCACCCCACAAGTCGGGGTGATGTAATAATAATAATAATAATAGTGAAAAAGAAACGTAAAATAGCAATACATCACCCAACAACAGTCGGGGTGATGTAATATTATAATTAGAAACGAAGCATAAAGTCTCCAAACATTGTTTGGGAGACTTAATTACTGAGAGTGACTGTGTATCACTGCTGAAAGATCAGATGTAAGGAGACATTACTATCAAAGGGAATCAAAACCCACTGAGCCTGTGTCACTCACCTTTCATTCTGCTTTCAGGAAACTTAATACAGAACCTTCCATAAGTGCTTTCCACCAAGTTTCGGTTCATTTGGCTAAGCGGTTACAGAGAAGAAGATTTTTTGAAATTGACCTATCAGAAACAAGAATGGCCTCTGGTGACCATGTTTATTAACGGATGGGAACTAAATGCGCAATCTTTATATAAGATGACCTTCCAAGGATGCTTCCTACCAAGTTTTGATTCATTTGGCAAAGCAGTTTCAGAGAAGAAGATTTTTTAGAAATCAACCAATCAGAAAAAAGAATTGTCTGTGGCGGCCATGTTTGTAAACGGATCGGAACTAAATGAGCAATCTTTATAGAGGATCTTCCAAGGATGCTTCCTACCAAGTTTCAATTCATTTGGCCAAGTGGTTTCAGAGGAGAAGATTTTTTAGACATCAATCAATCAGAAATAAGAATTGCCTGTGGCGGCCATGTTTGTTAACAGATCGGCACGAAATGAACAATCTTTATAGAGGACATGCCATAGATGCTTCCTACCAAGTTACAGTTCATTTGGCCAAGCGGTTTCAGAGGAGAAGAATTTTTTAAATTGGTCAATCAGAAACAAGAATTGCCTATGGCAGCCATGTTTGTTAATGGATCAGGACAAAATGTGCAATCTTTAGAGAGGACTTTCCATAGATGCTTCCTACCAAGTTTCGGTTCATTTGGCCAAGCAGTTTCAGAGGAGATTAAAATGTGAAAAGTTAACAGATGACAGACGACGGACGACAAACGCCAAGTGATGGCAAAAGCTCACATTGCCTTTGGCAAGGTGAGCTAATAAAAATTTGTGTTTTTACAAAAGAGACCATCTTTGAATGAAGGCTGAGCCGTCAGACTAAGATGATCATTGAAGGACTCTTATAGCTATGTTTGGTAAAATTGGTCCAGTGGTTTGATAGATGACATCTTCCAGGAAAAAGTGCACACTATACTGTCAAATTGATTTCTGTTTTCTATTTAATAAATACCTGAAGAACTTGTTACTTTTTTCTGTTTTTATTAGGATGAAGGTTGAAACTAACAAAAAAAATCACTTTAAGCACTATTATGAGTACAAATTTTGCAGAAATTACTAAAAAAATTGTTGTGCTATTGTCATTGTGACAGAATCTAAACTATTAGTGTTATTTTCAAATTGTATTACCTGGAACCAATATTGTTGTATATAGCAATGCATGAATTTGAATAATAGTATATATATTTTTATCAAGGAAAATAAGTTTAATTTTATTATAATAAAGCATTTAAGCTGAAAATCAAATATTAAAAAAATGCATCCCTATAATTTAGTCAGCATGTCTGTCAACAATAATGACGATAGCATCACTTCAGATATAAATTCATCATCCAGTCAATTTCATCAAATAGGTGTTGTAGTGATGCTAAAATCTGATTCTAATCAAATTATTACGTTTTTCAGTAAATTTATATGTTAATTAGTCGACCAGAGTCGGAAAATGTTTTGCGATCGTCAATTCTGTCAACTGTCGAATGCACAGGTACTTGTGGACAGTACCCTCCCCCCTTTTTCTTGAACATCAATTTTTTTTTGTTCATGTAAACAACATTTTGCAACTCTCTATGTATCACTGGATGACATATATACAATAAATACAAGCAAACAGTAGTTTCTATCCATACCGGGTTTCTGACATGTATATAGCTTTTTGTTTTTTGGTTTTTTTTTTATATAAGAGAGTCAGAAACCCGGTATGGATAGAAACTACTGTTTGCTTGTATTTATTGTATATATGTCATCCAGTGATACATAGAGAGTTGCAAAATGTTGTTTACATGAAAAAAAATTGATGTTCAAGAAAAAAGTACCTGTGGAAACTTGACAATTTTCTGTAAACTTATAATAAACAAGCTAATAAAGTTAACTGCCCTTCAACAAATCTTTAAACTTGTGAAAGACATGCCCCCTTTTTAGACCACATCAATTATTCCAATAAGAAAAAAATTGGCTTTGTACATGCTTGTAAATTGACATGAAAATCATTTTTTTTATATTATAATGTTCAAAGATTAGCACTTTGTAAATGGAGTGGGACATAATAATGCAAGTAAGCACTCTCACATCCTGGGCCTCCAAGAGGAATGATGCAAGGTGGAACAAGACTGCTTTGCGGCCCCGGGGATAGGCTGAGACTTCTCTCAAAATTTAGGATTTGAGGTCCAATAAAACCACTGGTAAACATTTATAAATGCTTCATTTCCTGTGCAGCAGAATGTCCAGTTGGCAGATAATATATACTTTATATACAAACATAATCAGATAATGCAGCAAGGTGTTACTTGTAAAGGTGGCCCTTCAGAGATTCACTGGTACCTTCTTGGCTTTCCTGGCCCCGGACCGATGTACATTTTATACCTGCTGAAATCCCCTCTCATACTCATAGGCCCTGCTCACACCTACATTTTCATGTTCCATAAGATGTATGTTGTCAATTACAGCCACCAGATATTGCTATGACAGGTCTTCAATTTCATTATGTACTTCAAGGTTTGTGTTAGATTTACTCGTATTATATTTTAAGTAGAAACAACTGTCTGATTATTTTTTTTCATACATAAAGTTCAATTTAATAATGACCTAGAAATATTGATCTATCCTAATCTACTGACCCATTAATACATTGGTTTGACTAGAAATATTGATCTATCCTAATCTACTGACTCATTAATACATTGGTTTGACTTGAAATATTTCATTGGCAAATTAAATTTTATGCCAATTTGCAATACTTCGCTTAAAATATTTCAAACTAAAAAAATCTAATGGCTCAGATTTGCATGCAGATTGGAATTATGATTCCATACCACATGTACATGTATGTTTTGATCTTGAACACAAAATGTTGTACAGTCCACATTTCAAATCTGGAACAAAATATGTTTTTTAAGTTTATTATAAATTATATCAGTACCATTTTACAAGGGCCTGGGTGGCTCAATGAGTTAGGTAGTCGGATTACCTAACAACTCATACAAGCCTATCACCAATATGGCGTGGGTTCGTGCCTGGCTTTGTAAATTACAAAAAGGGTGCACTTGACTCAACCGCGAGTCATAAAGTTTACCAGTTGCTTGTCCATGGTCAGTGGTTCTCTCAGGGTTCTCCGGCTTCTTCCACCACTAAAACTGGTCGCTATGATATAGCTGAAGTGGCGTAAAACACCAAAAATCAAACAATCAATATCATTGTCTCTCAACCAATCTGTATACTTAGATAGTCTCTATTCTTTTCAATATATGTAATAATGTTTAATTTTCTTTAATATTCATTAATTATAGATTTTCTTTTTTCAGATCTTGACGATTAGAATGTTTGGTGGTACCAACTGGAACAGAATTTGAGATTTTATCTTTTAATAAATGTTACAATTAAAAATGAGCACCTTTTTAATGCCATCCCAAACTCTCTAAAGTTCTCAAGCTAGAAAGTCTTAAATTTGCAGAATGTTTGTACACATATTTAAGAAGTGCATATTATCCAGATTTTTATTTTCAACAATTTTTCACAGTTGTAAAGTCAAATGTTTCCTTTTCATCATATAGTTTAGGTCTCAAAAGACCTTCACTGGCAATATCAACTAATTGGTCATTCAGTTTTAACCTTAGCATCATTATTGTCTGTCACTGAATGACAATAGCACACATAGTCTGTCAATTACTGACAATAGCAACAACTTTTCCGTCAAAATTATGATGATAGCAACATGGAAATTACTCAAATTAACCAAGTATGAAATTTACTTCACTCTATAACCAAACCATTTCAGCAGGCCTTTACAGGTCATCATATTTCATGAAAAAAAGAATTCTGTACAAGCCTTTGGTTTCCAGATTTTTTATTTTCTATGTTGCTATTGTCATAAAATTTCCGTCAAAATTTGACAATAGCAACATCATTTTTTTAAACGTTAATTTAATCGTTAATAAAAGGGTCTGTGTTTTAATTTTTTAATTTTGAGTTAGCTGAAGTTCATATCTACAACATATATCAACAACATCTCTCAAATCAGTGTTTGAAAAATGACCTGTGACAGTGTGTAACTGTAAGTGTGCACTTTTTCCTGGAAGATGTCTTATGTTAAAAGTAGTTATTTCTACTTTTAGTCATATTTGAAGGTGGCCACATATGTCAGACAAAAATTTAAAGGAAGTCCAATCTAGCCATGACATGTTTTATCAAAATTGGTCAAGTGGTTTTAAAGGAGATTTCAAAAGAAGTTATTTCTATTTTTAGTAATGGCAGTCATATTTGAAGGTTGTCAGATTTGCCCGACATAGTTCTAATAGGCCCAGTCATTTCATAGGAGGAGATTTTTCTATAAGTGTACAAAGAGACAGATGACAAATCCCAAATGATGGCAAAAGCTCACACACTCTTCAGGTCAGGTGAGCTTAAAAAATAAGTGTACATTGAAATTCAACTCATAAGATATCAATATTTCCAGTGAACGTGTTAATTCCTTCATATATTACCATTTCTTTCATAAATAAATTAAATTTGATTTTCTGAAATAATGATATATCAATTTGCATGCAACATGCAAAAATGTGTTCTTACAAAAAAAAAGAGGAGTATAATCTGTTTGTAAATTCAAGAACATTCAAGAACATTTCCTAGTTCAAAACTTTCATCATTTTTATTTTTCATGCACAGATTAATTGCTATGAGTAAAGCAACAATCTCAGTGCTTCTTACCACATTTAAACTGTAAAGACTTGCCTGGATATGGACCAAGAAGGCTTGGTCTGTCTTCAAATTTACCGTGGCTAGTATTCTGCTGTATTAACATACTGAAAATAGAAAATAAAATATACCTAGAATCACACAAGCACCTGTACAAACATTGTCACAACTAATTTCTTAACAGTGTGAAATTAAGTAATATTCCTGTATCTGTTAGACATATCTGAAGATCCTGCAAAGGAATATGCATGTTGAACATGTTTAAAATGCATGTCCAAGATGATTTATATCTGATAACATCCATATTTCAATGGACAACAAAATCAATTTTACACAGAGAAATGTACAAGGAGATTATTGTATTTGCTATACAAACCTGATACCACCTATTCAAAATTTCATAAGTTTAAAAATTTGAAAATATATTCTGCAGTATCTTATAAAAAATTAACTGTATAAAAGTATTCAATACACATCTTTTTGGAAAATTTTATGACATCAATTAAAAATAAATATACCCTAAAATGTACATTTGCAATTGAAATACAAATAGACAAGTTATTTCATGCTGCGTTCACACGTACATTTAATGCGAATTAAATTTGCATCTAATGCAAATCGAATACGCTAATCGCGCTCACACGTAATCATTTTTTTTAATGTGCATCGAATTCGAATCGGCTAATTCGCATTATCCAATTCCCTTCAGGAATACGTTTTCATTAATGCGAATTCGTTAATTCGTATTCGATTTGCATTAAACTGTCTTGTGGACACATGCTATTGAAAAAGCGAATTATCCAAGCAGGTGCTTGGATGGAATTTTGTTGGAATTAAAAAAATAATAACAAGATATGATTATAATCTAACGATTATGAAGTCTCCCAAACCAGCCACTGACAACATGTTTAAATGAACACTTTGCATTGTGACAAATTCTGAGCTTGATTTTTTGCAGTATTGTGGTGACCATTTTGAAAATGGAGACAGGTAGAAATTTTGCAATGTCGGGAATCAATTCAGGACATCATAATCTACCTACATATGAAATGTCGTTGAAATCGGACAATGTTGAATTCGGGACACCATTATCTACCCACATATCAAATTTTGATGATATCAAACAATGTTGAATTTTTGCGGTATTGTGGCGGCCATTTTGAAAATGGTGACCGGTAGAAATTTTTCTATATCGGGAATCAATTCGGGACATCATTATCTATCCACATATCAAATTTTGATGATATCGGACAATGTTGAATTGTTGCGGTATTGTGGTGGCCATTTTGAAAATGGCGACCGGTAGAAATTGTTCAATGTCGGGACATCATTATCTACTCACATATCAAATTTTGATGATATCGGACAATGTTGAATTTTTACTGCCCATTTTTTATGCCGTTGCGAAAATTTTGAAAACGCAGAATTGCTCCTCTAATGGTGACCTATTACTATATCAAATTTTATGTCTCTATCATTATCTATTTAGAAGTTATCAACATTAATGTACGAAATTTCAACTTTCCCATAGGATTCTATAGTAACCCCCACCCCCTTTGAACCCCTCAAAATATGACTTTGACCCCCTTTACCACAAAGCTGAAAACTTTAGGACCAATTAGAAACATATATTATAACTCCACCAAGTTTCATGAAATTCTGTCCAGTAGTTCCTGAGATCTGCCATGGACAAGTTCATGGTCCACGGAAAGAAAGAAAGAAAGAAAGAGAAAGAGAAGAATAAGAATAATAATAAGAAACGGAGCAAAAACAATAAGTCTCCAAACGTTGTTTGGGAGACTTAATTACCGTCTTCCAATCAAAGTATACTACCGTATTTGTACTCTTAGACATATCAGAATCGAAATAAACTCATGGAAGCCAGAATGTGTTTCGAGTCTTAACATGGATTGGCGGATATTAGTAAATTTTATCCCTCGCTTCTGGTTCGGGATAAAATACTAATATCCGCCAATCCATGTTAAAACTCCCAACACATTCTGGCTTCCATGATTTATTTCTTAATTATACTCTTAATTTGTAAATTCCTTGTCAAATGGTTTTTTTGAAAAACAAAATTCCTTTACCTGTATTCAGAAGTATTTCCATTCCCAGCTACATTTCTTGATCTCAGAGACTGTAATAAAATATGAGAATAATTAAGACTTGCTACAATCTCTGTAGTTTCTGAACACCTGGTTATATCTGTTAATTGTTCAGGAACAATAAAGAGTAAACAGATATATTTTTTTTCTGTATGAGCTTCAGCTAGACCAATAAATTGTACGCTTTGTACATCTCTGGAAACATAAAAAGAGCGATGGAATGATTAATGCCAAATGAGCAAGTCTTCAACTATATCATGGCGAGAACAAGTTACATTATGATGAGATGATCAGAATGTCTGCTTTGTACTGAACCAACATGCTGAGTTGGATTTTTTGGTGCTTGCTCACTGAAACAACAGTCCTCTGTTGCTCTACTAAAGCACATTATTCTTATTCCGAGTCAACCAGTCTTTGCTCTTATTCCTTAGTGCTGTGTGCTTAGCAAAGGAGCAAAAAATACCAACTTTATAGTCTTTGGTTTGACCTGAGGCCAAACAAAAAAATTTGTTTGTTTACAGTGACATGTCAAAAAAAATCTAGGGTCGGTCGGTCGGCATTAATTTTTAGTCTTTGGTTTGACCTGAGGCCAAACAAAAAAATTTGTTTGTTTACTGTGACATGTCAAAAAAATCTAGGGTCGGTTAGTTGGCATTAATTTTTTTTTTTTTTTTTATTATTATTATCGGCAAAACCGGAAATAGTCGTTCCCGGTTCCGGAATCCAATTCCGGTATTTAATTTTCGAAATTTCCAGTAAGCCGTCATTTGTTGAAGCTGTTTTATGAAGAGTTACACAGTTTTTCTACCTGCTTTGCTCTCAATTTCGACAAAAAGCTAGCGGTTGAATAAATAAAACATTGCTGTGATTAAATAACAAAAATGGTTATCTGAATTCTGTGTAAAAATTGATAGGGTCACTAGCAAAAATTAGAGTCGAATAATTGCTGATAAAAAAGGTTAGGGTCGGCGGCTGAAAAATAGGGTCGGTCAGGCGACTGTAAACACTCATATTTTTTTGCTTGGCCTGACCAGGGCTAGAACCCAGAAACTACAAATCTTGAGAAGAGCACACTAACCATTACACCACTGGCACTGTTACAGTAAAACTATAGGCTCAGTGTGCTGAGCCTGTGTTGCTCATCTTTCATTCTACTTTGAGGAAACTTAGTACAGAACCTTCCATAGATGCTTCCTACCAAATTTCAGTTCATGTGGCTACTCTGTTTTAGAGGAGAAGATTTTTTAGAAATCGACCAACCAGTAACAAGAATTGCCTACGGTGGCCATGTTTGTTAACTGATTGGGACTAAATTAGCAATATTTATAGAGGACCTTCCATAGATGCTTCCTACCAAGTTGTGGTTCATTTGGCCAAGTGGTTTCAGAGGAGAGGATTTAAAAAAAATTGACCAATCAGAAACAAGAATTGCCTTTGGTGGCCATGTTTGTTAACGGATCGGGACAAAATGTGCAATCTTTATAGAAGACTTTCCATATATCCTTCCTACCATGTTTCAGTTCATTTGGCAATGCAGTTTCAGAGAAGATTTTTTTTAAATCGACCAATCAGAAACAAGAATTGTCTGCAGCAGCCATCAGGGGTTAAAGAATTTTCCAATAGTGCACTGGTCCAGGACCAGTAAGCACCAGGAATTTACTGGTCCTGAATATTGGAATGGAGGAAATAAAATTTGTTGAACACAAAATTAACTTGATTTCCTACCATGTTTCAGTTCATTTGGCCAAGCGGTTTCAGAGAAGAATTTTTTTTAAATCGACCCATCAGAAACAAGAATTGCCTGTAGCATCAATGTTTGTTAACAGATCGGGAGAAATTGGGCAATCTTTATAGAGGACCTTCCATAGATGCTTCCCACCAAGTTTCGGTTCATATGGCCAAGCGGTTTCAGAGGAGAAGGTTTTTTAGAAATCATCCAATCAAAAACAAGTATTGCCTATGGCAGCCATGTTTGTTAACAGAACAGGATGAAATGTGTAATCTTTATAGACGACCTTCCATAGATGATTCCTACTAAGTTGTGGTTCATTTGGTCAAGAGGTTTCAGAGAAGAAGATTTTTTTAAATCGACCAATCAGAAACAAGAATTGCCTGTGTCGGTCATGTTTGTTAACGGATCAAGACAAAATGTGAAATCTTTCCATAGGACTTGCCATAGATGCTTCCTACCAGTTTTGGTTCATTTGGCCAAGCAGTTTCAAAGAAGAAGATTTTTTTTAAATCGACCAATCAGAAACAAATATTGCCTGCCGTGGCCATGTTTGTTAACAGATCAGGACGAAATGTGCACTCTTTATAGACAACCTTCCATAGATGCTTCCTACCAAGTTTTGGTTCATTTGGCCAAGTGGTTTTAGAGGAGAAGATTTTTTTAGAAATCAACCAATCAGAAACAAGTATTGCCTCTGGTGGCCATGTTTGTTAACAGATCAGGACGAAATGTGTAATCTTTATAGATGACCTTCCATACATGTTTCCTACTAAGTTGTGGTTCATTTGGCCAAGAAGTTCCAGAGAAGAAGATTTTTTAAAATTGACCAATCAGAAACAAGAATTGCCTGTGTCGGTCATGTTTGTTAACGGATCAAGACGAAATGTGAAATCTTTCCATAGGACTTGCCATAGATGCTTCCTACCAAGTTTCGGTTCATTTGGCCAAGCGGTTTCAAAGGAGAAGATTTTTTAGAAACCGACCAATCAGAAAAAAAGAATTGCTTGTGGTGGCCACGGATTGGGACAAAATGAGCAATCTTTATAGAGGACCTTCCATAGATACAGTACACTCCAAGTGTATCAACGATCATACTCTCAGGTCGGACATATTCCTCTCAAAATGTCAGACAAATCTGAGAGTCAACACTCTCTAAGTCCGACTATTTGGTCAGACATCGTAGTCGGACGTGAGACTGGATATTTAAAGATTTTTTTTACATTTCTCGAGGGGAACATTTTGTGATCGACGCGTATTTGTAAGCCTACTTTCTTTCCGGTATGTAGAATGTCTGGGTACGTAAATACCCTAGTGTATTTCTACCTTGCACCATATTCGCGGCAGGAAGGGTAGCTCAAAGGTCAATATATAACTGAAATATTGTTGAAAAGTGACGTTTAAACACCCATAGAGCCTCATATAAATTATTGCAATAAAATATCGATTAAAACGAAATCGATATAAATTATTTTCCAGTATATTTAGTATAAAAAGCTTGTTCTACACGTTTACTGTGAGATGTATTGCAACCACCATTTTTTATTACAACCACGTGCACATGCTCATGTTTGATGGAAGGCTATAGCTATATTTAGATATTTTGTGATAATAATTTTATATTGTAAATCGATCCACCCTGTGATTTTTTTCAACAAGATACATTTTTTTATAGTATATATTTTATTATAAAATACAATATTGAACTGATTTTCGCTAACACTTCCATCATTGAATATTGATTTTTTTCGGATGTTGAATATTTTATCCCCAGAATTGTACTCCCTGTTAATATACTTTTATTGCTTTATATAAAAAAAAATAACACCAAGAACATTGATGATATGAGTCTTCTTATTCAGAAATAAACTTACAGCAAAATAAAGGTATACATTTTTTGTACTGTAAACAAAATCGTCATTTTTATCTAGATTTATCATCCGAAAAATATGGTACTCCTCTACTATACTAATTTGGATTAGGTGATGGGAATTAGGTGCCATCATCAAAATAAAGATTAAAAAAATTTATTTTATGATAAAGATGGCTGAATAAAATTGTTTGTCATGCATTAGCTGTCAGTTGTAATATACAGGATGTAACCAATATACAGGAAGAGCCCCTACTGTGAAGCCATCTATTTTGAGATGCCATTCAATGAAAATAACAACCTGACCATATTGCTAAATAAGAATAAGAATTAGATAAGAAATTAAAATTTATAGAAGGCAAGGATTTATATAATTAACACATTAAGTCACATTTCATTTATTTAGCTTGGGTCAGTTATAAATCAATTAAAAAGACAAAAATGGTTTAAAAAAAAAATCTGTCTATTAAGTATTTACCTAAATAACGATATCATGACGTATAATAATTCCTCACCATAAATGTATTTATTTTATTAAGATATTTATACACATATATAAGAAAAAAGATATAAATTTATTTTTCAAGAACAAATAAATTGGAAGATGGCTTGAAAATCGAAAACGCAAAATAGTTATCTATGTTTATAAGTCTTAGTAAAAGGAGTCTTGAGCAACATTTTTTTTCACACCTGTGATAGGTGTATTTGTATATCATGAATGCACGATGCAACTACATGCTGAGATGGGTGATGTTTTGACGAATTAGTACCAGATTGCCGAATCCCATATTGCCGACTTTTGTTAAAAATGACAAAATTTCATCATATTATTTTTCATTTAAAAAACATTATTGATGATGTGTACATATTTTATTGAAAGCAGTAATTTTTCGTGCAATTTCAATTAGAAAAACCATAATCAAATGCATACTGATTGTTGAATAGGAGATGCCGATACTCATTACTAACAATGGAAACAATGGAAAAAAACTACAAATAAGTACATGTTTTTTTAGAGTTTTACTAAGTAAGAAAGAAAAACAATGCCGAAAATTGGCGTTAAATAGCAAATTATTTAGAACTGATTGATGATTTCGGTAATCTAAAAATGAACTAGTACTATACCCACAATATCCAAGCTAGGTAATTACGGTAGATTTTAATAAATGATCAGCAATTAATTAACTCCAAACAAATATGGGGCGTATTTACAAAACAAAAAATGTGTATTTATTTAATTATTTTTCATATGTCTGCAATTTGGGAATCGGCTAATTGGACTCGGAAATTTGGGATTCGGCAAACTGGGATCAACAATTTGGGATGCTACCGTTTTGACAGGTAAACAGTAAAAAAAAAACATAGAATACACTAATAAAATATTATTTCACCTATATCAGGACTGCCAATTTTCAAGAAGAAAAAACGGGATTTATGGATTTATTCGCCATAAACAAAATAAAACTTAAATTTTACTAATTAATTTTAATCCAAATTTGCCTTTAAAGAAATAAATGTATAAATTAGAATTATTTACCCGGGTTCGTTCGCCCTACATTTGGCAAACACGTAAAAGAGCCCGATATCGTAAACCGGCAACTGTCTGCAGCAAGTGAAAGGGCCTTGGCATCGATTGTCGCGAGTACATAAGGGACATATTAATATTCACTTCTAGTGCACTTAAAACATGGGTACTGCATGTTAATACATTTTATTCATGGATATTATTGTATATATCGCCAGTGACAGTTGTTAACATATCTATACTTTCCGTACTGTATATCACTCATTTACTTCAGTTTTACTAAGATACGCATGTTTCTTTATGCACGAATTTATTGGTTAGCAGAATTTGGGGACGTTTCCTGTTTACAGTTTAACTATCTGAGAGTGGAGACTCTCACTCCGACCTGGGAAGATTTTGTCGGACAATTTTAAGAGTGAAGTCCGACAAAACTCTGTGTCCGACCTGAGAGTATGATCGTTGATACACTTGGAGGGATCTGTACTTCCTACCAAGTTTCAGATCATTTGGCTAAGTGGTTTTGAGTCCCTGTAAAGTGAGAAACGAAACGAATCAAGATGAGACGTAACAAAATGTGTAAACTGAGAAATGAATCGAAACAAAATATACAACAAAACGAAATATGGACCAGACGCATGTAACATATGTCACATATCGGCCAAGTTTGGTAATGTAATGTAACTATTCTCTAATCTAATCTTATCGAAATTATCAAAGATAAATGCGAACATCTCAAGTTAAAAATGTGAAACGTAAACGGACGAATGCCAGTTGACGGCAAATGTGAGATTATTCATTAACTTAGCATAAATTCATACAGAAACTATAATATTGCCATATTAAAGCATTTTGAAAACATCTCAAAAGAAAATGGAAAAGAAATCCAGCAATGTATACCAAGCTTTTTTTGTATCGCTCAACAAGATAGCAACTTTTGTTAAATCTGTATAGTTAAATACTTCAGGTACACATACATTTGGCGCGGGTGGTAAAGAGTTATTTTCGTGCAACGTGTTTGGAGTTTTTTTTTAATTTCACATGTTCCATTTAAAGTGGTAAAAATGCAACTTGCAAGCCAAATTTTTATTTTTTGTTCATTGTGAAACAACATCTTTTTTTATGGTTCTTCCATATATATAACCGCCTTCGCCACCCTCTTTGGTCTGAATACAGTTTTTAAAGGGTTTACACATCACCAAGCTAGAAATTTTAATCAGGAAAATGATGTTACCCACAGCATATACAAGCATTGCTTTGAAAGTTTTAAGTTTACATAGCAAATTAAAAATCATCAAAATCCAAAGGATACCTCCTCTATCAACAAGAACACTTCAAACAAATTATGGCTGGGAAAATCTACCACAGCAAACATGACTTTTTCAGTAAAATATGACAGACGAACAGTGTGGTAACTAATGATTAGAATGTTGCAGAGATCCTAAACTAATCCATTATTGTATATAGCTGTCATTTATGAAACTTTACTTTTGAAATAATTAACTTGTTATACTTCTTTGGATACTACCACCTGTCACAACCCTAAATTGCTTGTTTCTAGGGAGTTGACAAAGTTGGCAGACCTGTTTACCCCAATTGACACTAAAGAGTAGTATTTGCTCCGGCTCAGCATAGTTTGGCAACTAAAGAGTAGTATTTGCTCCAGCTCAGCATAGTTTGGCAATGTTGAGAGTAGTTTTCGGAAATTGAAAACAATGGTTTCTGATTCATGAGCTGGTGCCATAATGGCATATACACACAGTATATACATACCAAATATCTACCTTACATATATCTACTGAAGACGGGGGCCCGGGTGGCTCAATGAGTTAGGTCATATCTTTTGCTATTTTCGAATCCGTGAACATCTGTTTGAAACACTTTGTAAAGGTATCTGCTGTTGATAAAGGCAGGTTCAGGTTTACAATCAGTTGGCACATTATCGTTTCCGATTTCGTTACTGCTTTCCGTAGGTCGATCTCGCTGTTAGTCATGTTTGGACTGCTTATAAAGGTCTTCATAGAACGACAGTTCTGCTTTACTTTTACAATGTGGTTTTTGGTTCCAACATGACGACGAACATCACTTTTGCCTCCGTGAGCACATGCAATGTTAATGGCACAGACAGTGGAGTGAAAGAACGTTTCCCCTTTCTTTGATGCACAAAAAAAGTTCCATGTGTCTTAATAGCTGTCCTTAAACCGTTGGCACAATTTTTTTGGCATAGGACCTTCATCATCATTGTTGTTCAAATCTCGTTTGCCATCCTGCTTGGCCATTTTTTTTACCTTCAGATCACGGTTGCAAACACGCTTTACATTGCTTGTCGGATACGTTATTTAAAGTGCTTATTGATGCAGATTACCGGTGTCATATGATATTTTGAACCCCATGGTAAATTGAACCCGGGGTCGATTTACCTATGATATTTTGACCCCGGGTTCAATTTTCCATATGGTATTTTGACCCCGGGGTCAATTTTTTGTCATTGTATTTTGAACCCCCTCATGGTAAATTGAACCCCTCCCCTCATTTCTACCAAAAGAGAGGAGTTCATAATACCATAAGAGAGGGTTTGATATACCATAGGTAGGGGGGTCAATATACCATGGGTAGGGGGGTCAATATACCAATATACAAATCCTGATCAATTGATTTCAATGCCCATGGAATATTGAACTCCTTACCCATGGTATATCGACCCTCCTACCCTATACAATTATTGACTTTTAATGCGGTCTACTCATAACTATACGGACCTGGTCAATGAATGACTGACCGAGGCCAACGGCCGAGGTTAATCAATCATTGACCAGGTCCGCATTGTCATGAGTAGACTGAAATTAAAAGTCAATAACTGCTTATTAAATAATAACAAATTTTTCAAACTTTTCAACAGTATATTCAACAAAATAGGCTACAATTGTTTTATCATTTTTCAAGATTATTTAAATATTAAAATATTAAAATTTTGACGCCCTACCGATGGTATATCGACCCCCCTACCCATGGAATATTGACCCCCCTACCCATGGTATTTTGACCCCCCTACCCATGGTATATTGACCCCCCTACCCATGGTATTTTGACCCCCCTACCCATGGAATATCGAATCCCCTACCCATGGTATTTTGACCCCCCTATCCCATGGTATATCGATCTCCCTATTCAAGGTATTTTGACCCCCCTACCCATAGAATATTGACCCCCCCTACACACGATATTTTGACCTCCCTGCATATCTTTTGATTAGAAATGGGGGTTCAAAATACCATGGGGGGTCAATTTACCATACAGGGGGGGTTCAGTTTTCAATAAGGGGGTTCAATATACCATGGATGTAAATTGACCTCGGGTTCAATTTACCATGGGGTTCAAAATACCATATGACACCGGGTTAATTCAATATTACGGATTTTGTGGTACAAATGAATTTTGAAAAAAACGATGTTTGTTCAAGTGTAGAATAGTCAGGTTCAAACGTAGGGCGTAATTTACTGTAAAAAAGCATAGTAAATACGGCGAAAACGTAGTAGTAAACAGGTCTGAGTTAGTAAAACACCATACTTTAGATATATATTTAATCTACGCTACATTATGAAATTTACATCCATAGTATAAAAGTCAACATATTTCTCTCTCTTAATATTTTAAAAACGTCTGCTCTCCCTGAATTCATAATTCCCAACTTAACCCCCCACAGAAAAGTAAAGTTTTATTCCCAAAGTATCATATTTCAAAGTTAAGTTACCATGAGGTTTATCACTTATCCACTAATTAATATAAATCAAAACTGACCGATCACTTCTAGAGATAATGCATATTCCCTACGGAGAGATTAATACTTACACTAGTTCTAAAGATTGTAGAATACTTAATGATGGCATCTACAGATTATAGACTAACTAATGAAATAATAAATGTATACAAACTAATAATTTGACAAGTTTTCACTTAGTTACACCACCTCAAATTTCGGAACATAAAGAATTTAAGCAAAAAAATATACTTTGCCACTTCATTTCGTGAAAAGACAATTTTTTTGCCTTAAATGTGACATTAAAAAAGTATTTCTCAGCTCCAAAAATAGGCGAAAAATTGTAATTATTAGAAAAAACATTTTGTTGTCACATCAAATTCGCATAGAAGAAGTTGAGATTTGAGAACTAAGCTAAAAAATAAACTGAAAACCTGTATCAAGCACTCCCCCCCTACCACCCCCCGCCCGCCCCCCCAATGCTGAATGCTAATAACCTTAAACGTATACCTATATTTTTCACTTTCACATATTCTCCAACACAGATGCAATTAATTTCCCGGGCTCGTTTGAGTGTGTGCTTAGGTAGTCAGGCTACCCTATACAAACTATATATTTTGTTAGGCCCTAGATAGTTCATTGGGCACGTTTTCTCCTAATCTATACTAATTTAAACGGAATTCTGCCTTGGATAATGCAAATTTGCATGATTATCTACACACATCTAGCATATACAAAAATGACAGAAATGCTGTATGTATGTCATTTCGAACTTTTTAATGAACTCAAATGGAGTATTTCGTCAATTCACATTGCCATCTATTATCATAAAATTGAATTTGTTTATTATACATTTGTAAGGTATCGGGTGATGTTTATTTTTATTTGGCAATGTACACGACTTTTGCCCAATAAAGTACATAGCTTAAATGTAAAATACATCATCGATTACAAAGCAAAGTTTCTTAGATATACTCAAACTTGTAGCTTAAGCTGACAAAGAAGTCGAGGAATGATTTTCAAGCTTTTTAGAATTCGTTGTATGATCTCGTTTCGTTTCTAAGCTTACATATTCTGTTTCGTTTCTCATTTTACACACTTTGTTTTGTTTCGTCGTGTTTAGTTTCGTTTCTCACTTTTCCGGGACCGAAGTGGATTTAGAGGAG
The DNA here is from genome assembly GCA_963383655.1 of Bathymodiolus septemdierum. Lineage (NCBI taxonomy): Eukaryota > Metazoa > Mollusca > Bivalvia > Mytilida > Modiolidae > Bathymodiolus > Bathymodiolus septemdierum. Next base: position 82,124,345 of record OY726520.1, read on the forward strand.
AAGATTTTGAATAGGTTGGGCTACATGACCCCAATTTAATATCAAACTTTTATTTTGTGCCAAGGATCATTGTCTCTAAGATTCAGAAGTATCTGTCCACTAGAAAAAAAGTTATTGCAGAGAAACCATCATATCTACAGATGAATGACAACAAGTTCATAACATAATACAATATTGCAGTCGCATGAAAAGGTTTAAATTACTCTAGAATTGTAAAAATATATAAACACTGAACTAGAAGTAATTATCATTGATCATTAAGCTATGTCTTGATTAATTAACTCACTTTATTTGAACCCCTATCACTGTCACTGTCTGAACCTTTCATTTTAACATTATTAATTCGGTTTGAAGGGAGAGAATTCAGGAATTCTTCATCTTCCTGTAACAAGAACAAAAACAGATATTAGAAACAAAGTAAAAATATGTCATTTATTATGCATACTTGAATACAGTACTACATTGGACGATCGATGATATGTCTTCTTTGTACAGCATTACTAGTGTTTTGTTTTAAAACTTGAGTTTATACTGAGATCTCACTTGAATAAGCCTTTACAATATGTTACATATTCTATACATGGTCTTGTTTTTTCGGGCTTTCAAATTATATTTATTAATTATAATCCTTAAGAAATTATCAAAGCTTCATACATCAATCTGTAAAATTAACTGTTAAGATTTAACATCTAATTGACATTTTAAACCGAACCTAAACTATCCAGTATTAATTTAAAGTCTGCAGAACATTACTGTTTCTTTTGGGTGCATTCTTTTTTCCTTAGTAAATATGTTACGGTGGGGGTAAAACAATAGTGTCAGTGGCTAATTAGCTTTACCATCTGTTTCTTCTTTTTTTGGAGTCTTTCTGCTTCAGACATTGCTATCCTGACACGAAGTACATTTCCTCCCAATTTGAAGTTTTGTAATTGACGAATAGCATCTTCAGCCTGTATCAAGTTTTCCATGGTTACAAACCTATTGTATTTCAAATATAAACAAGAAATGTGTGCATCACAAAATACACCAGTCTATATAAATCATCAAACGGTAAAAAAAATATATTTATAGTAACTGTGATCTTGACCTTTGTCCTAATGACCGCAAAATACATAGGATTCTTCCCCTTCCACAGGGCAATCATGTGGTCAAGTTTGGTAAAGATCCAATATACAGAACTAAAGTTATCATGTGGAAACGATCCTGTTGTCAAAAATTATATCTATAGTAACGGTGACCTTGACCTTTGACCTAATGACCCCAAAATAATTAGGGTTCTTCCCCTTCCACAGGGAAATCATGTGGCCAAGTTTGGTAAAGATCCACTATACAGAACTAAAGTTATTGTGCGGAAACCTGTGTGGATGCCCGCCCGCCATACCCAATCACATAAAAATTTCACTAATTTCTGCGAGTTCTCGTCTGCGTTTGAAGAAAAGTAGTAAAACTTAATAATCCTTTCAGTGTGGTTTCAAATGTAGGAAATAATTTTATTTGCATCAACGATTGCAAGCTCAAATTTGTGAGCTATATAATGAATGCCTATTGCTTGAGATACCACATCCTTCAATCTTTTGAAAACACCTGATGTATTACCAAATTTTACAGAAGCTCCATCAAAATTACTACAAATAAGTTTAGACCTTATCTAGACCTACAAATTTAAGAGCATCAAAAATTGCCTTGAATATTCCTTCAGTTGTTGCTCAAATTCTAGGGATATATGATCATTCTAGTAGAAGACATTAGGCCAGATGTTTCATTGAAATCCAACCACTGACGATTATCTTCCATTGGAGTAAATATTTCCTTTTCCATTTCTCCCAGTCATATTTTTTATCTTAGATTGGTTAGATCTTTCCTTTTGGGCTGAGATGTTTCACTTCATTCTGTATCAGTTGACCCCCTTTACCCATCATTTTAGGTTGTTGGTTTTTTTTTGAAGAAGTGACCCCAAAACAAAACACACTCATTATGGGTCGTGTAAACAGCTGGTTAATGTTATCAGGTTATGAAATTTACTTCCCGTTATGACGCACAATGATCTGTCACGTGACAAAACATTGAACTTAAAAGTGAAGAAATGTAATTATAAGCGATAGAAATGAAATGAATATTTCAAGAATATTTCATACAAGATTAACTTATTTCAGTCAAACTTTAAAAAAAAGTTTCAACAAACAAAATGTGAAAGTCTGTCGGGTGTAGCTAACTACCAGTGGGAAGGTACATTGCTATGTTTTGCTATAAATGTCATTATTAAAGGCATAGTCGCTCAGATTGATTTTTTTTGTTTATATTAAAAGTTGCCAATATTCGATATTTTATACTAATAAAATGTTCTGAACAAAAAGCCAGGTTTAAAAAATAGGTAATAATGTCGTAATTAGTGAAAAGAATTTGAATGTTTGTTGGTGAAATCGCCATTAACACACCTAATTATAATTGGCTGTCTTTTCCGAAGTTTACCGGACACTGATAACTGCTATAAATAACCAGAAAGCATGTTGCAGGTAAACAATGGTTAAAATTAGTATAATTTAAGAAATATATCTATGAAATTGGATCCTGGGGTAATCAGTTATTTAGTAAGAATGACACTTAAAATCAAAATTATGTGATGAAATCAATAAAAACAAACTCAAACTCTGCAAAGGGGCTCGATACAGGGAAAATTGTAAACAAATTGTATTGCATATTATTGACAACACTTGAGTTGTCTTGATTATATTTTTTTAGAAAAAAACCAGACATGAAGTTCATTATTTTAGTCTCTAATTTAAAAGAGATATCACCTAGCGTTTTCTCCTGGAAAAAAAAAAGATAAAAAAAACTACGATGCAATTCTGTCAAAGTACGATTCAACCGAAAAAAAGATATGGCCAAAAAAAAATATATGTGTGTTTACTGTCACATGTCAAAAAAATCTGGGGTCGGCATTCATTTTTTTTTTCTTACTATCGGCAAAACCGGAAATAGTCGTGCCCGGTTCCGGAATCCGATATTCCATTTTCGAAATTTCCGGTAAGCCGTCATTTGTTTTATGACAAGTTACACAGTTTTTCTACCTTCTTTGCTCTCAATTTCGACAAAAAGCTAGCGGTTGAATAAATAAAACATTGCTGCTGATTAAACAACACAAATGGTTATCCGAATTCTGTGTAAAAATTGATAGGGTCGCTAGCAAAAATTAGGGTGGAATAATTGCTGATAAAAAAGGTTAGGGTCGGGTGACCGTAAACACACACATTTTTTTTTTGGCCTATATAAATTATGCTTACGTGTTGAAAAATGGAGTAGGTCGGTTTAACATCTTTTTTTTAATTTTGACACAAATCTTGCTGAATCCTCCTGTGTCGTTTTCGCATAGAATCCGTCAATATTTTTATTTATAACATGTGCTTTTTTCAGCAAACAATTTCGCACATGCGCAAACGCTTTACCGAATGAGGTCACTGTGTAGCAGGGGTTTCAAAGTGGGCCGGTACCCAGTACTTTTACCCGTCTGAGATCGTGTATAGTACCGGCAGAAATTACTGAACCCCCCCAAAATTACCGGTGGTCAAAACCACAAGTACGATTGGCTTGTGGAATATTTTTCATAAAAAATTAATGATCATGTCAATTGCTGAATTCTCGCATTCAAATCGAAAACCTGCGTTCAGCCACGACCAAGTTGACAGGATATTCCCTGTTTTAAAAATAACTTTACCTTAGAATCGTAAATAGCAGTTTGCGCATGCGGTAAATAGATATGTTTTCGCTCCAATATCTTTTCATCCTTGTGTAAAACTCGGACCGGAACAAAGCCGACATCATTTCAAAATAAAAAATGACCGATTACAAATTATGTTCAAACACAAATTAGTGTAATCTTCAGTAATATAAATATGATCATTTATGTATTATGAATATATGACTACACAATATTTTGTACGATTTTTTTTTATCCATTTAAAACCCATGGTCGAATCATTTTGTTGCTTAACTCCATCCATATTGTTTAACTTCCGGTATGAAAAAATAAAAACCTACATGGCTAATTTATTTACATATTTTGACGGGGCCCTACCGCAGTTGTTCACAGAAATGAAAGTGTGCTGAAAAGCATTTTTAAAAGGGGGTACAAGGAGATAAGGGATAGAAAATTACTAGGAATCTTGAAAAAGAACCGGACATAGCTCAAATACGAATTACATATATTGTAAAGTCAAAACGCCGGCCCCACTTTTTTTCCCAAAATAATTTAACTTTTGTGATTCAAATGTTAATAAAAATTTTTGCACTTAAGTCGTGAAAGTAACATTATATATTGTTTTTGCTTAATTATATTTGTATTGATCTATTTATTAAAATTATAAATTTTATTAATGATGACTGCAAATTAAATTTATGTTACATTAATTATGACACTTATATGTTTTGATCCGTGCCAATGGTCTTTGATGAGTTTAATTACTGGTAATAAAATTAAAAAAACACACAAGCCAAGGTATTGTGAAAAAGAAAAGGACAAAGCCAACAAAAGAATTTTGAGAAGTTTAAGCTTTGAAAACAATGGCTTGGTCAAGCCTAGCTGTGGAACCGTAGCTCTTTATGGTCCTTTTTTTTTAAGATATGGCAGACAATCCATGAATAACCTTGGCTGAAGTCTGTAAACTGAAATATTCAATAAAGAAATTGGAGGGGGGGGGGGGGGGGGGGGGGGAGAGATCCATTATGCATGGTCTTGGTGAAATCTGAACTCTAAAGAGAAAGTTAATGGGATTTTTCTTTAAAAAACACTTAATGTTTTGCAGTCTCTGAAGTACTTTTTTGTTCCACAAAATGCTAGATATCAGGAGTTTCCGGGGGGCAAAGCCCCCTGAACCCCTTACAGCCCTCAGGCGGGGCTCAGACCCCCGGCCTAATTTTTTAGGTACCTCCTAAAATTTAAGAAGTACCTCCTGTTATAAAAAAACTTTGAAACCCCTGTGTGTAGGTCATCAATGGTCATATGATCATATTCATGAATATATGAATATCATGCTGGTAAACATTGAATTCTTTACTGGTCGTAAGAAAATCAAACAGCGACATATTTCCTTCGTTCCAGGTTAAATACGTATGATATTATGAAAAATTTCAACTACAATTAGTATAAAACATCGAATATTGGCAACATTCAATATAAAAAAAAATCAATCTGAGCGACTGTATGCCTTTAAACATTATAAAGATAATCTTGGTTATTTTTATTCTAACTACACTACAGTCAAACCTGTATATAAAGGCCACTCAAGGGAACCTGAAAATGTGACTTACCCATAAGTGTTTTTCGAATTGGGCTGTTTTGATACTGCCACATTAGCACGCAACACATTACCAGCTCGGCTAAATAAGTTGTCAAGTCCTTTCTACAAAATATAAAATATTTGCTCATGTCATTACAGGGTTTTTGCTCCCTTTATTTTACTGCCGAATTTCGGCCGCATTCCCAATGAAAAACAGGGTCCATTTTCCCCAAAATCGATCAGATAATTCCCAAACTGATCGGAGTTAATTGTCGGTAAAAATCCAGATTTAGTAACCATTTTTTTTATATTACGCGATTACATATCTGGTTGATAACCGAAAAGCAAGGAAAATTAATAACCATCAAGGACAGTCTTATTTAGGTACTTCCATCAAGTTACTATTCCATAATTTATAAATTCATGTAATTAATATCAGTATTCATGTATTAAATTGACCAATCAGAAACAAGAATTGTCTGTGGCGGCCATGTGTGTTTACGGATCGGGACAAAATGAGCAATTTTATGGAGGACCTCCCATTGATGCTTCCTACCAAGATTTGATTCACTTGGCTAAGCGGTTTCAGAGGAGAAGAATTTTTGAAACTGACCAATCAGAAAAAAGTAATTGCCTATGTCAACCATGTTTGTTAATGGATCGGGACAAAATGAGCAAACTTTATAGAGAACCTTCCATAGATGCTAACTAACAAGTTTCGGTTCATTTGGCCGAGCGGTTTCAAAGGAGAAGATTAAAATGTAAAAAGTTAACAGACAACAGACGACGGACGCCAAGTGATGGCAAAAGCTCACTTTGCCTTTGGCAAGGTGAGCTAAAAAAACTGGATGTTGTTCTCTTTTAGTCCCCTCTTACTCTGGAACAGTAAAAGCTACAACAAATCTGTTGGAATACTTCAGACGGGAATCCTCCCCCCTTTTGACCCCATTTCTAATTCTGATCAAAAAACAAATGAACAATAAATAATTTATACCTCTATATATGGATACACCCTTTTTGACATTTTTGGGTCTCTTTATTTCTTTTGTGTACCTCTGATCAACAAAAAAAACATAAACTTTGAGGGGACCATCCAATGAACATTCCTACCAAGCTTGGTACCAATTGGCCCAGTGGTTTCAGAGAAGAGGATTAAAATGTAAAAGTTAACGGACGATGACGACGAAGACGGATGCCAAGTGATGGCAATACCTCACATGGCCCCATTTTGAACTACATATATCTTGAAATGGAAGGACTTATACAAAATCTGAAAGGCATACTACATAAAGATAATATTATAAAGAACAAAGAAATAAAGGGATACAACTGTAGCAAGACAACAACTGAACAAGGGCTTTCTCCTGCTGGATACTGATTGGTTGATTAATCAGGACAAATCTTATTATCGACCATTCTTAATTTTCTACCACTTTTCTTAATTTGATATGGTAACTTTAGTTTAAAAAGAATTCCGGAATTCTTAATTTAACTGTGTTTTTCTTAATTATTAAGTAAGGGAGTAGAAAACTTAGAAAACCATTAGTCTAGTGAATGGTGAGTTTACAGTCAAATTCTTCCTTCAAATTTTACCTGTGCACCTGTTGCAAACACAAATGACAGTACATACATGATGTCAAACACATTTAACAGGTACATCAAATATTGGAAAAGAGTCTGATAGGCATTCAAACTGTCAATATTGTCTTTAAAACAGGTGCATAGGTCAAGTTTGAGGCAACCATGAAGGAAAAATTTGACCATGTAAATGCTCCTTTCACAGCAGCTCTTTTTGGGGGTTTTACTTACATTGCTCAAGTCATGAGGTATTCCTGTAATATATAACTGAGTTCCTGCTCTGAAACAGATCCAAGTAAGTAAAAGATAATAAAAATTCTCTAAAGTAGATATAAATAAACAAAATAATAGCTGAAATTAACACTTTTATTACTCTGTGTATTAAAACATGTAAGGTATCAAAAGATTAGAACAATAATTAGTGGTGCACCGATCATCGGAAACATCGACAAATCAGTCGGACGTCATCATACGATCCGATGATCGATTCTTATACTTGTGGTCGATTCTGATTCCTAGTGTCTAAAATATATAGGCTACACTTTATTCTTTTTTTTTTTCCCTCATATTGACAAACATTTTGCAGTTTTATCCCAGCTGTTTTTTCCCTCATACTGACAAACATCTTGCAGTTTTGTCCCAGCGTACTTTTGACACCCAGTCAATACACATATTTCGACTAGTCTATTATTTATCTACTGCCCGGAATAGTCCATTTTATATCAGGTGCTACACATATGGAAACCAATGTTTTGTTTTGTTCTAAGTTAATGTTTACAAATGGAAAAATTGTAGTTTGTAAATATACCATACGATTTTATTCAAACCTTTACATTTGTCAAACACATATTTGGACTGGTCGATTATTTATCTACTGTCCGGAATAGTCCATTTGATGTCGGGTGTTACACATATAGAAAACGATCTTTTGTTTTGTTAATGTTTACAAATAGAAAAATTATAGTTTGTAAAAATATGATACGATTTTATTCAAATCTTTACTTTTGTCCAGCATACTCTTGAAATAAAGACTATCTGAGTAATTATAGTCAGTAAATACATTTAGTAGGTAATTGTCACTGATGATCGATCATCGGTCGATGTTGGTATAACGATCATCGATCTTGAAAATGTGACCGATTCCCATCACTAACAATAATCAACTGCTTCGGTTTTTTTAAATCTCTTTTTGGTAAAAGTAGAGATACTCTTTTAAATATTCCAAGGGTGACAAAATCAAGGATTGACATTAACTACCTACTTCTCCATTCTGACTAGTAGCCCAAAGTTTTAGTTGTACGAAAGCAGGAAATACTTTTATTGATTGATAAAACAAGATAGTGATAATTGTTTTTTAAAAACAACTTCTGATTGGTCAATAAAAATGTACTATACTATATTTTTTTAACAAAATTTATAAAAGGACAACTTGCTACCAATGAATTTTATAACATTTTGTAAATTTTAACATATTTATATTTTTGTTCACTTGTTCCATCAGACAAGAAACATACAACATTCATTAGTCCGAACCAAACTTTTACCTGTCACTGGCTACCTGACTACTGCTAATCCTGTCAGAAACAGGCTACTGGACCAGGGCTATAAAAAGATTTGCCTTATTCGATCTCTTAAAAGGTTTATATTCTGATACCAAGATCTTGTCGAAATATATTCCGTCTCTGCAGAAAAGATTATAAACGATGGATTTTCAAATAGTGAAAATGTATAAAGATAAGGTGTCAACAAAAATGTCAAAAATATTTTGTTTATCAATGTGTGACGTAAAAGTGTCTTTGACATTTACTTCACTGAGTTTGATGCTGCTTTGACAACTGTTTTACCTGTTTTGTTCAAGTATTGTTATAAATACTGTTATAGTGACAGCCAGAAACTTTGAGGCGTATTAAAAGGGGGAGGTTTGGCACTTTAAAATCTGATTCAACCCACCATTTCTTTAGAAATGCCTGTACCAAGTCAGAGTCATTACGGTTTTCAGTTTTCCGGTTGTTGACTGATTTTGTCTGTTTATATACTTATGAGTTTTGACTTTCCCTTTATAAGATTGTTCGGAGTTCTGTAATTTTGTTATTACCCTTATTCAGAGAAGAAGAATTATTAAATATTGACCAATCAGAAACAAGAATTGCCTGTGGCAGCTATGTTAGTTCACGGATCGGGACGAAAAGAGCAATCTTTATAGAGAACCTTCCAAGGATGGTTTCCACCAAATTTCAGTTCATTTGGACAAGAAGTTTCAGAGGAGAGGTTTTTTTAGAAAACAACCAACCAGAAATAACAACTGCCTGTGGCGGCCATGTTTGTTAAGGGATTGGAACTAAATGAGCATTTTTCATAGAGAACTTTCCAAGGACGCTTCCTACCAAATTACGATTCATTTGGCTTTAGCGGTTTCAGAGAAGATTTTTTAGAAATCAACCAATCAGAAAGAAGAATTGCCTGTGATGGCCATTTTTGTTAACGAATCGGAACGAAATTAGCAATCTTTATAGAGGACCTTCCATAGATGCTTCCTACCAATTTTGGCTCATTTGGCAAAGCGATTTCAGAGGAGAAGAATTTTTGAAAATTAATCAATCAGAAACAAGTATTGCCTGTGGTGGCCATGTTTGTAAACGGATCTGGACAAAATGTGCAATCTTAATAGAGAACCTTCCATAGATGCTTCCTACCAATTTTCGGTTCATTTGACCAAGTGGTTTCAGAGATGAAGTTATTTAAATATCAACCAATCAGAAACAAGAATTACCTGTTGCGGCCACATTTGTTATAGGATCTGAACGAAATGTACAATCTTTATAGAGGACCTTTTATAGATGCTTCCTAGCAAGGTTCGGTTCATTTGGCCAAGCGGTTTCAGAGGAGAAGATTTTTAAAAATAGATCAATCAGAAACAAGAATTGGCTGCCATGTTTGATAACGGATTGGGACGAAATATGCAATCTATATAGAGGACCTTCCATAGATGCTTCCTACTAATTTTCAGTTCATTTGGCTAGGTGGTTTTAGAGGAAAAGGTTAAAATGTGAAAAGTTAAAGGATGACAGACGACAGATGACGGATGCCAAGTGATGGTAAAAGCTCACATCACCTTTGGCAAGGTGAGATAATAAAAAGGGGAAAAACACAGTATAACAGACATTAAAATAAATACAAATTTAACTAAACAGAAGTGAGTGAGGAAGTCAACTTACAATGTATTTCTGTGTTCAGTAATATATTTCAGTTTTAATGCTCTACCTATTGGAAATGCTTGGTCCTACTAAAGGGATGCTTACAATACGCATAGGAAGAAGAAGGAGAAGTTCTGATTAATTACAAATGGGAATGTGCCAGTCTGACAGAATAAACAAATTTCAAGTCTCTGTGTGAAATTTTAATATGAAAATGGAATTTAATGCTGTTCTAGAAACTCCATTGGCAGTGGAAACTTGGAGTGATGAATACATTTCAATTACCAACTGTGCAACCACAAAGTAATATTTGATCGCCCAGCTGAAATTTTACTCGCCATGAGCGACAGTTAATTTGTATCCCTGCCTACAACAATACCACCGATGTTTTATAAAAGCTTAAACTAAATCAGTCTTACGATTTGTCTTGGTCTTTTGGGATGTTTTTTCCAGGTCCTCTGTCATAAGAATTGAAATTTTTATTAGTATAGTCTTCCTGTCTAGGATCCCAAGTATCAAAATTATCCATGATGCACCAGTCTTAAAAACACCTAAAACAAAATAATACTAATCAAAATGCATAGCTAACATTTTAAAACTATCATTCTAATATGATATTCTTCATTGGTTAACACCATTTTCAACAATATTTCAGATATATCATGGTCAGTTTTATTGGTGTAGGAAACCAGAGTACCTGGAGAAAACCACCAAACTGTCACAAGTCACTGAAAAACTTTTATCATATAATGTTGTATCGTGTAAACCTCACCATGAACGGGGCTCGAACTCACAACTTTAGTGGTGATAGGCACCGATTGCACAGGTAATTGTAAATCCATGACCATGACAATGACCATGACGGCCCCTTATAAACAACGCCATAATAAAATTCCCTGTTATATCTCAAGTCAAAATTGAACTAGAGGCTCCCATGAGCATGTAATCGCTCACCTGGTTTAAAATGTGACTTCTAAAGTTTATAGAAAATGGGAGTGTCACAAATTATTTTGAAAGTTGGCCAACCAAAGATCATTTCTATTTTCAGTACAAATTTTTATGTGATTTTTTTTTCATTAGGCCAAAAAAAAAAATATGTATGTTTCCGATTGTATGGTCTTCAAAATTAGGGTCAGTAGGTCTGGATTTTTTTTTTTTTTAAACCTACAAGTATGCTCCTTCCTCTAAAATCACACAAACTTGTTTCTTTCTTTCTTACTACAGCTTATTAATTATTTGACATGCAGTACAATGTTTTTGGTTCCAAACATCGATCAAATGTACAAGGAAATGAAGAAAATTGTTGAAGTCGGAAACAAACATGGAAACGGAGACGAATTTCCAGATTTTGCCGATCTATTTTTAATTTTGGCATAAAAAATGTTAGGGTCGGTCGATCGGAAACACACATTTTTTTTTTGGCCTAAAATGCCTAATAGGTATAAATTTCCTGCAAAAAACAACAGAAGATATGTTGAACTACTAAATGCCATGTAGCTGCATTGAAAGTTTGAGCTCATTTTGACTTGCACTAAAGCAGCAATAGACAATAAAAGAAATTTCTATTTATAGTAATGGCCACCATCTTAATTTGAAGGTGGCGCTGTCTGACATAAATTTGAAAGGAGACCACCCAAGGACAATCCCAGCCAAATTTAGTTCAGCAGTTTCAGAGAAGACTTAAATGCGAACTTTTATCAAAATATGCCCAATATGCATAATCAGTAGTAATCAGTAGTAATCAACTGAATTTCGGAATATGTTATACTACTTAATGCCATGTATGTGCAGTTTAAATTTGAGCTCATTTTGATTTATAATAAAGCAGCAACGGACAATTGAATAATTTTTTAGTAACTGCAGCCATCTTGAATGGAGGTTAGGACTGTCAGACACAATTTTGAAACAGGAACACATAAGGACCATCCCAGCTAAATTTGGTTAAATTTGATTCAGCAGTTTTAGAAAAAGATTCAAATGTTATCTATCAAAATATGCCACATTTGCATAATCGGTATAAATCGGCTGAAAGGAAAATTTCACAGAAATACCAAGAATATATATTAAACTACTAATTGCCATGTACCTGCAGTTAAAATGTGAGCTCATTTTGATTATAATAAACTAAAGCAGCAATTGACAATTGAAGAAATTTCTATTTTTTAGTAACAGCAGCCATCTTAAATGGAGAGTGGGGCTGTCACACAATTTTGAAAGGGGACCACCCAAGGACCATCTCAGCCAAATTTGAATCAGAAAGTTTAAGAGGAGAAAACTTCAATGTGACAGTTTATGACATACAACAGATGGACACCAAGTGATGGTAAAAGCTCACATGGCGAATACAATATTTTACTCGACACAATAATTAGTGGAGCAGCGTAATTTGCAGGGGCTACTGTAATTTGGGGGCGAGTGAGTGATTGTTGTTTAATGACAACTTAGAAATTTTTCAGCTACATTTTTTGTAGTTAATTTTTCATGAGATGATGAGGTCCGATTTGTACTAAACCAACACGCCGAGTTGGATTTTTTTATAGTGCTACCTCACTTAAACAACAATCCGCAGATAGACATGTCGCCCAATCGGACACATTATCCTGATTTCGAGCCAACCAGTCTTTGCTCTTTCTCCTTACTGCTGGATACTTGGCAGAGAAGCAACAAATACCAATTTTATAGTCTTTGGTTTGATCCAATCGGGGATAGAACCCACAATCTACGGCACTCGAGACGAGCACTCTAACCATTACACTACCAATGCAGTTACTTGTAATTTGGCCATTTGTCTCATTTTACTATTTCAAGCATTGGTTCACTTTAGCTCCCTTTAGTCTTGGAAACCATATGCAATAGCTATGTCAAATCTGATTGAAAAACATAGGCAGGGAATGTTATAAGCAAGGAGAAAAATGTATCATAACAGTCTTCAAGCTAATTTTTTCAGACCACTTTCCCCATCGGACAAGTGATTTAATGGTGTTTTAACGCCACTTTCAGCAATATTTCAGCTATATCATGGCGACCAGTTTCAGTGGTGGAAGAAGCCGGAGTACCGGAGAGAACCACCGACCATGGGCAAGCAACTGGTAAACTTTATCACTTGCGACTGCGAGTCGAGTGCACCCTTTTCTGTAATATACAAAGCCGGGCGCGAACCCACACCGTATTGGCGATTGGCTTATATGAGTTGTTAGGTAATCCAACTACCTAACTCATTGAGTCACCCGGGCTCTTAAATCGGACAAGTGATATTAATAACCTACTTGTCCGACACATTGTACTTGCCCAAATAGATAATATATAAATTATGGATTTATAATCAGCAACTACAAATTAATAATAAAACTAGAGGCTCCCAGGAGCCTGTATAGCTCACCTGGGTATAATAACAACATCAGTCAATAAAACTTGATAACTTCGGCAAAAAAAATTAACAAATGTAGCCTTCGTCATTGCAAACCCCTTCTACAAAAAAATGTGCGCAGGGGTTCCCCCTTTAATGTAAGTTATCAAAATTGCTGTAAAAAAACATATATGTCAATGATTCTCAAAATTTAGCTTTTCCTACTTCACATTTTGTAATAGAGTTGCTTCCCTTTGATTATTCGAGTAACCAAAAGCAGTGAGTCAACAAAAAAATGCATTTCAAGAGGAATAACTCTTCACAGTTGTCGCATATTTTTAACTGTGGGAAATTTTTTGTAGATCTTGACATGCTGAACATTTTTGCAGTGTAAACTTTCCCTCTATCTCTAATAGTTTTTGAGATACAAGATGATAGTATTAAAATTGAGAACATTTTGATGAAAAAAGGGCATTAACTCCAAAATGGGTAATAGGATTTACCTCAAAATTGCAGGGTAGGAAGATCTTGAGATGCTGCAAATTTTTGCAATTAAACTTAACCTTTATCTCTTATAGTTTTTGAAATATAAGATGAAAAGTATTATTTTTTTTTTATAAATTTGATGAAAAAAGGGCAAGAACTCCAAGATGGGTAATCAGATTTACTTCAAAATTGCAGATAAAAAAAAAATTGATCGAAGGGCCGAACCGCCAGACACATTTTTGGAAGAGAACCATCCAATGACTATTTCATCAAAATTTTGTTCTTATTGAGCAAATGGTTTCAGACAAAAATATTTTTATGGGAATTTCCCATAGGGTCCTATGTTAAATTAAGTTCGACTGTGGTGGCCATCTTGGTCGGTGTTCTGAAATGCCGGACACAATTTTGGAAGAGGACCACCCAAGGATCATTTCAGCAAAGTTTGGTCGAGATTGGCACAGTAGTTTCAGAGAAGATTTTTTTTAAATTTCATCCCCCCTTTTTTCTAATTTGCATAATCGGTCAAAATAGGCAAAAGTTCAAAGTTCATAAAAAATCCCGTAATATGTGTTAAAAAGCTCATCATTATGCTTATACAGTTCAAATTTGGGCACTTTCTGGCTTAAAGTAGAGCAGTTTTGTCCATTTGAAGAAATTTCTATTTTTAGTCATGGCGGCCATCTTGGATACAGGACGGCGGTGATGGACACAATTTTGAAAGGGGACCACCCAAGGATCATTTCAGCAAAGTTCGGTTGAGATTGGCACAGTAGTTTCAGAGGAGAAGATTTTTTTTAATCTCATCCCCCCTTTTTTCTAATTTGCATAATCGGTCAAAATAGGCAAAAGTTCAAAGTTCATCAAAAATCCCATAATATATGTTAAAAAGCTCATCATTATGCTTATACAGTTCAAATTTGGGCACTTTCTGGCTTAAAATAGAGCAGTTTTGGCCATTTGAAGAAATTTCTATTTTTAGTAATGGTGGCCATCTTGGATACAGGACGGCGCTGACGGACAAAATTTTGAAAGGGGACCACCCAAGGATCATTTCAGTAAAGTTTGGTTGAGACTGGCACAGTAGTTTAAGAGGAGAAGATTTTATTTTAATTTCATCCCCCCTTTTTTCTAATTTGCATAATCGGTCAAAATAGGCAAAAGTTCAAAGTTCATAAAAAATCCCTTAATATATGTTAAAAAGCTCATCATTATGCTTATACAGTTCAAATTTGGGCACTTTCTGGCATAAAATAGAGCAGTTTTGGCCATTTGAAGAAATTTATATTTTTAGTCATGGCGGCCATCTTGGATACAGGACAGCGCTGACGGACACAATTTTGAAAGGGGACCACCTAAGGATCATTTCAGCAAAGTTTGGTTGAGATTGGCACAGTAGTTTCAGAGGAGAAGATTTTTTTTAAATTTCATCCCCCCTTTTTTCTAATTTGCATAATCGGTCAAAATAGGCAAAAGTTCAAAGTTCATCAAAAAATCCCATAATATACGTTAAAAAGCTCATCATTATGCTTATACAGTTCAAATTTGGGCACTTTCTGGCTTAAAATAGAGCAGTTTTGGCCATTTGAAGAAATTTCTATTTTTAGTCATGGCGGCCATCTTGGATACAGGACGGCGCTGACGTACAAAATTTTGAAAGGGGACCACCCAAGGATCATTTCAGTAAAGTTTGGTTGAGATTGGCACAGTAGTTTAAGAGGAGAAGATTTTATTTTAATTTCATCCCCCCTTTTTTCTAATTTGCATAATCGGTCAAAATAGGCAAAAGTTCAAAGTTCATAAAAAATCCTGTAATATATGTTAAAAAGCTCATCATTATGCTTATACAGTTCAAATTTGGGCACTTTCTGGCTTAAAATAGAGCAGTTTTGGCCATTTGAAGAAATTTCTATTTTTAGTAATGGCGGCCATCTTGGATACAGGACGGCACTGACGGACACAATTTTGAAAGGGGACCACCCAAGGATCATTTCAGCAAAGTTTGGTTGAGATTGGCACAGTAGTTTCAGAGGAGAAGATTTTTTTTTAATTTCATCCCCCCTTTTTTCTAATTTGCATAATCGGTCAAAATAGACAAAAGTTCAAAGTTCATAAAAATCCTGTAATATATGTTAAAAAGCTCATCATTATGCTTATACAGTTCAAATTTGGGCACTTTCTGGCTTAAAATTGAGCAGTTTTGGCCATTTGAAGAAATTTCTATTTTTAGTCATGGCGGCCATCTTGGATACAGGACGGCGCTGATGCAATCGTAACTACTCGGCCATTCTCGCTACCCTGCAAATAACCTCGTACGTACATAGTAAAAATTCTTCTTAAATTGTTTGCCGGAAGTTAAGTTAAGTTAAGCCGCACAAAAATATAGTCCACGAAAATCCAATATGGGAGACATACTAAGTAAAATCTAATCATGCAAAACTAATTAAAACTTTAATTGAAATATAGAAAATTGCTTAAAATATAACTTTATCAAACTTTCATGTAACTGACATGTGAAAAGTAGAGCGATTTATACGCCTAATGCATACGAGGTTATTTGCAGGGTAGCGAGAAAGGCCGAGTAGTTACAATTGGGCGCTGATGGACACAATTTTGAAAGGGGACCACTTAAGGATCATTTCAGCAAAGTTTGGTTGAGATCGGCAAAGTAGTTTCAGAGGAGAAGATTTTTTTTAATTTCATCCCCCCTTTTTTCTAATTTGCATAATCGGTCAAAATAGGCAAAAGTTCAAAGTTCATCAAAAATCCCGTAATATATGTTAAAAAGCTCATCATTATGCTTATACAGTTCAAATTTGGGCACTTTCTGGCTTAAAATAGAGCAGTTTTGGCCATTTGAAGAAATTTCTATTTTTAGTCATGGCGGCCATCTTGGATACAGGACGGCACTGACGGACACAAATTTGAAAGGGGACCACCCAAGGATCATTTCAGCAAAGTTCGGTTGAGATTGGCACAGTAGTTTCAGAGGAGAAGATTTTTTTTAATCTCATCCCCCCTTTTTTCTAATTTGCATAATCGGTCAAAATAGGCAAAAGTTCAAAGTTCATAAAAAATCCCATAATATATGTTAAAAAGCTCATCATTATGCTTATACAGTTAAAATTTGGGCACTTTCTGGCTTAAAATAGAGCAGTTTTGGCCATTTGAAGAAATTTCTATTTTTAGTAATGGCGGCCATCTTGGATACAGGACGGCACTGATGGACACAATTTTGAAAGGGGACCACCTAAGGATCATTTCAGCAAAGTTTGGCTGAGATTGGCTCGGTAGTTTCAGAGGAGAAGATTTTTTTTAAATTTCATCCCCCCTTTTTTCTAATTTGCATAATCGGTCAAAATGGATAATGGGATTTACTTCAAAATTGCAGGGTAGGTAGATCTTGACATGCTGCACATTTTTGCAATTTAAACTTAACATCTATCTCTAAATAGTTTTTGAAATATAAGACGAAAAGTATTAAAATTAAAAAAAAAATTGATGAAAAAAGGGCAATAACTCCAAGATCGGTAATCAAATTTACTTCAAAATTGCAGAGTAGGTAGATCTTGACATCCTGAACATGTTTGCAGTTTCAACTTACCACCTGTCTCTTATAGTTTTTGAAATAAAGGACGAAAAGTATTAAAATTTTGAAAATTTGATGAAAAAAGGGAAATAACTCCAAAATGGGTAATGGGATTTACTTCAAAATTGCAGGGTGGGTAGATCTTGATATGCCGCACATTTTTGCAATTTAAAGTTAACCTTTATCTCTTATAGTTTTTGAAATATAAGACAAAAAGTATTAAAATTTTACAAATTTGATGAAAAAAGGGCAATAACTCCAAGATGGGCATTCAGATTTACTTCAAAATTGCAGGGTAGGTAGATCTTGATGTGCTGATCATTTTTTCCCCATGTCAGATTTTTGATATTATTAACGGTTTTTGAGTTATTACCCAAAACCTGCAATTTTACCATATGTTCTATTTTTAGTAACAGTGGCCATGTTGGTTAGTGCACGGCATCACCGGACACAATTTTGAAACTAGACACCCTAGTGATGATTCAGACCAAGTTTGGTTTCCATTGGTTTAGTACTTTCAGAGGAGAAGATTTTTGAAAAAGTTTACGACGTACAACGGACGCCAAGTGATGGCAATAGCTCACCTGACCCTTTGGGTCAGGTGAGCTAAAAAATCGAGAAAGCATCAGAGATGCAACAGCCGAGTTCCAAGTCAAAATCATTTGGTCTTGTTTTATAAATAAGTAAAAAACTAAAGAATAAATGTATGTATGATGGATTGGAAATATTTTCCTATGTAATATAAAGACTATTCAAGATATCATCACGTTTCAGACGACAAAAAATACATTATTGGGGCATTTAATTTGTCTATTCACCCTGATCATAAATATATATGGTTTAGGGGTGGGGATCTCAACCATTATAAAGTTCACTTCATGTAGGGGGGGCTCCCCCCCCCCCCCCCCCCCCCCCCAGGGGGCTGAGCTATAAGGCATTTAATTTGCCTAGTCACTCTGATCATAAATATATATGGTTTAAGGGTGGGGATCTCAACCATTAAAAAGTTCACTTCAGGTAGGGGGTGGGGTATGACCCCCAGGGCCTGAGCTATAAGGCATTTAATTTGCCTAGTCACCCTGATCATAAATATATATGGTTTAGGGGTGGGGATCTCAACCATAATGGCATTAAAAAGTTCACTTCAGGTAGGAGTGGGGTATGACACTGGGGGCCTGAGCTATAATGCATTTAATTTGCCTAGTCACCCTGATCATAAATATATATGGTTTAGGGGTGGGGATCTCAACCATTAAAAAGTTCACTTCAGGTAGGGGGTGGGGCATGACCCTGGGGCCTGAGCTATAATGCATTTAATTTGCCTAGTCACCCTGATCATAAATATATATGGTTTAGGGTGGGGATCTCAGTCACATTTTTTTAAACATTCCCCAGTGGGGTGGGGCTGAGCCCCGGGATAAAAAATGTTGAATGCACAACTTCACATTGGCATCTCCACCCATACCAAATATTAAGCTTCAATCATTTGTAGTTTCAGAGAAATGTGTAATTCTCAAAATATGTACTTTTTCTATAAAAAACCATGATTTTACAAGAAAAAAACAATAGATTAATCTGAATTTTGAACTCGCTCTAAATAATAGTGTAATAATGCTTCCTACCAAAAATTACGTTGATCGGCCAAAAACTAAGAGCGCTATCGCATTAACGAAGATAGGCTAACATACGCCCGCCCGCCTTTCGCCAAAACATAAGCCGACTGCAACTACGTTGCAACTCGGCTAACTGGAGGCTCAGGTGAGCCTGTATCGCTCACCTGACACAAGCCCTCTTAAGAATGTCTGCATGCCGAATACATCGAAGTTTTACTATTCAAATCCCATAGGGTTTTACAATGCATGTTAAAACTATGTCTGCTCATGGCAGCCATCTTGGATGGAGGTCGTGGTCACCGGACACAATTTTGAAAGTATACTACCCAAGGACCATCCATGCCATGTTTGCTTTAAATTGGCCGACTGGTTTCAGACGAGAAGACTTTTAAACAATTTTCCCATAGGTCCTATGTTAAAACTATGTCCGCTGACGGTGGCCATTTTGGACCGAGATCGAGGTCACTGAACACAATTTTGGCAGTTGACCACCTAAGGACCATCGATGACATGTTTGCTATATTGGCGGACTGGTTTCAGAGGAGAAGATTTTAAAACATTTTTCCCCATAGGGTCCTATGTTAAAACTATGTCTGCTGAAGGTGGCCATCTTGGATGGAGGTCAGGGTCACCGGACACAATTTTGAAAATTGACCACCTAAGGACCATCCATGCCATGTTTGCTTTAAATTGGCTTACTGGTTTCAGGAGAAGATTTTTAAACATATTTCCCATGTTAAAACTATGCCCGCTGATGGCGGCCATCTTGGATGGAGGTCTGGGTCACTGGATATAATTTTGAAAGTTGACCATTTAAGGACCATTCATGTCATGTTTGCTTTAAATTGGCTTACTGGTTTCAGGAGAAGATTTTTAAACATATTTCCCATGTTAAAACTATGCCCGCTGATGGTGGCCATCTTGGATGGAGGTCTGGGTCACTGGATATAATTTTGAAAGTTGACCATTTAAGGACCATTCATGTCATGTTTGCTTTAAATTGGCTTACTGGTTTCAGAGAAAAAAAAAATTAAACATTTTCCCCATAGGGTCCTATGTTAAAACTAAGTCGAGTCATGGTGGCCATCTTGAAAATTCCGATCGGCAAACGATTCACAAGTTTAGTACAGAACCACCCAATGATCATTCCTACAAAGTCACAATTCAATTGGCTTGGTGGTTTCTGACAAGAAGATTTATAAAAATTTTGCCAATGAGAACACAAGTTTGGTTCAATTCTGTTCAGTGGTTTCAGAGAAGAAGATTTAAATGTGAAAAGCTAACGGACGGACGATGGATGCTTACCCATGACAAAAGCTCACCTGGCCTATGGCCAGGTGAGATAAAAAACATGTTGGTCCATTATTAAAAAAGTTACCCATTAGGTCTCTATGTTAATTATATTTTCTGAAGTGTAAAAATCTGCCAGGAGTGAACACAAATAGTGTAAGAGCCCAATCTTCAAAACAAAATAACAGACATGTGCTTTCAGTGTATATTTCATTGTACCACAGTCTTCACCCTTAACTTTTTACAAATATTTACAGGCCCACCATCAATTCTACAGGCCTGAATTTGAAAACTACATTAATGACCATTAATTCAAACCACCAAAACTCAAAGCATGATGATGTACCAAATATTATGTGAACATGTTTTTCAACCCCTTTCACTCTTATCAAGCCGACATAGCAGCTCATAATCTCTAAAAGTTTTATGATGCTTTGCACAAGTGTGTGCATTTCTAAATTTCATTTGTAAATTTTCAAATTCCAGTTTTTTTTAGCTGAAGTAAGCAATGTGATGCTTTTGATGTTTCGGGCTTATTAATACTTTTTAACTTATGCAAGTACAAAAAATAAGCCTTGCTATTATCGTGTTGTTTGATGGGTTCAAGTTTAAAATTGGATGTTCCTTTGGTAAACACAGACTCAACTTTGTCCTGTTTGCAGGATGTGCAGTATATTTCATTTTAAGATTCATTATACTTTAACCAAAAACGATTTATCAATGTTTTTGAAACTTTCCCTTTTAAGTTCATACTCTTTTTTAGAGTTTTCCTTCTCTTCTGGAATTAGAGTAGTCATTTTAGTTGTTTGCCCGTCAACATACCTCAAAAAGTACATTTTAAGGACAATTTGTTAATATTTTCAACTTGGTTTTGCATTGAGAGATGCTATTAAAACAAACGCTTAAATGACTTTGACATTAAATCTGGTTCCCTGTTACCGGAAATGCATTATTTGGGTGGGAACTGTCACTACAGGATCAGTTATTAAAAATATTGCATAACAGGGATTTAAAACAGAAAATTTTCTCTCAATTTCATGGAGATTAACAATAATGAATAATAAAAAAAGATTATGAATTTGAAAAGAGAAATATGCTTCAATTTATTTTCACAGGCCCGACGGGTGCATGGAGACTGCCGTTTCACAAGTCTGACAGCTATTTTACATGCCTGGGGCTTAAGACTACCGGGTAATTTCGAAGACTGGTACCATGTGACATAACATTTAAATATTAAAAGGCTACTCTTCAACTGACCATTAACGTGAGTCAATTGTTATTGATGTCCTTTAATATCTAAATGTCCTATGTCACATGGTACAGTCTGTTACTTATTTGTATTCATTCCATCGATTTCTACACTTTAGAAAATAAAATTAACACAGACCTAATGGGAACATTTTTCAAGTACACATTCACCGGAACTCTGAAACTTCTGATTCGATTCTAGATTATTTGTTAGCCTTTAAGTAAAGTCAAGAACATGTATTTGCACGGATGGCGCCAAAAATATGTGCTTACGTCACCTGTTTTATGTCAATACATTGTACACAAATATGTAACACGCTTTGGAAAAAAGTTTGTCAGAAATGTTCTAAATATGTCACAATTACGTTTACATATAACCCGACGACCATGAATATGTAAATCATATAGTTTTTCAAGTACAAAGTTTACTTGCCCGTTGTTAAAATTAAATGAAAAACATAAATTGCATATATTTTCTATAATTGCAAAATTTCAGAATTTTGGTCTCTTTTCCATAAAAAATAACTTATTTTCTGTAATGACTCAAAAGTAATCTAGAAAGATGAGTATTTTGCCACAAAGAAAAGCACTAAAATTATATCAGATGAATTAAAAAGAAAACTCAAATTTTAGAATTCTACTTTTGTTTGCCCCTTTAACAACTTAAAACTGAGATTAGATTATCATTATTTTTACAGATTCAAACTAGAAAATGTGTCTATACTGGTCGTGGACCAATTATCGACAGATTGCATGTCACACACATGCGCACATGAATTTTGGAACCAATTTTAGAAGAAGACAACTGTGACAAGCTTAGATAACAATATTATAAGTTTCTGGGGGTGGGGAAAGCCTGGTGAAAAGTTCTGTGTTCACCCTGTTGTTTCATGATCACCGTCAGGTCCTTCCGGTTTCTGTTTGTGCGAGGATCTCAAAATTGAAAAAATATTTATAAAACCACCATAATTTAGTTATACATGATCATATCTTCCTAAATCTTGGGTGTTTTCGCAACATTTGAAGGGTTTAGGTATATTAAATTGGGCTTTTCGGTGATTTCAGGGGCTTTATGGTGATTCGAACTACCATAAAGATGAGGGTTATATTCATAAGTGATTCTAGCATGGCGTTGAAAGGATGAGGTTAGCTTCCAGTAGTAGTGTTGTTAATAAAATCAACTATTCTAGGATTCAAAATTGGTCAGGATGACCACAGTTGCAAAGGTACAATTGGCACAGAGACTTGAACTTGTGACAAGGGCGACAAATACGGGCGTCTTAATGTCAGTATGGAAGATGGGTCTGGTTTGTTTGTAAAACAAAAATGTGCTTACATAAGAAAGTTAGATAAATAGTAAAAATATTTCTCAGACCTTTTAAATAATTGATCACAGACGCCTACCGCAAGATAATTAAATGATCTTTCGTGGAATAATTACCTAATTAGAATTGTTAAGTGTGGCAATTGCAAAAGTGTTATTGCTGATTATCTACATTCACGTGTCGTCGTCGTCAATTCAATTAATACTAATAATCACCAGAAATGGATGATAGGTTAAGACCAACTTATACAGGAATAAGAAAAATATGGAAAAATAAGAACAACAACAAGAAATATATTTTGATATATATGTTAAATATTTAAAACACATGTAATATTTTTTTTAATTTGTGTTAAAGAGTCCCGGGCGGCAATGTTTGACCAGATGGCTTGTACGATAAATAAAATTAAGAACATAATTTTGAAATAATTTATTCAACCACAAGAAAAATATCTAAAAATATATTACTGTATGATAGATATTTTAAATAAAAACAAAACACAAGTAATATTTGTTCAACTTGTGTTGGAGTCCCGGGCGGCAATGTTTGGTTGCAAATGGCTTGTACAATATATAAAATTAACAACATAATTTTAAATTAACACTTTATTTAAAACAATTATATACCCGGGTGCTATATTTCCAATCCCCGGCTGTTCTGGGCGGTCTCGGGCACTTTTTAGTATGACATCAATCACGAAGTCATTGAACTATAAACAAAATAGATAAACATGTGTTCAAAACTGCATTTCAAGCCTAAAAATTAATTTACAAGATATCAAAGTAAATACTAAAGGCTCGAAAAGGTCAATTAAAATTCGTTATTCTATGGAATGTCTCAAAACAGATTTTGATGTTAGGTGATCGAAAACCAGTGCCGCCACCATATATAGGTACATGGAAAAACTCATCTGGCCCGAGATTAGGATTCCGAAGAAATTTTCTGTCTGTTCTTCATCCTAGAAAGAAAATTTCTTCGGAATCCTAATCTCAACGAGATTACGTGCGACTTCGTGAAATCTGTACGATAACATATTACACAACATTTGTTTATCATTAAGGATATGAGGATAGGCATGTCTACCTCTGTAATCTATGTTATTTTTCTAAAATAATGGTTGCATCGCATTATTAAACTTTCACTTTCTCAGTTTCTGCTAAAACTAAGTTCTGATCCGACTACTTAGAAGCCGGAAAGTAAACATCAGTACGTTGATGGTTTTCCGTAACCAAAGAAGAAGTTAAAGTTAACTATTAATTACTATATATTAAATAAGAAAAAATAGACAACCTCGTATCCATTAAACTACTGTGAAAGTTCTTGTAAATTAGTATAACGTATGCTGTTGTTATCATATATGGATGCGAGAGGTTAGATTCTGAAACCGCGGTCGAGCACATGCATAGTTAACCTTAACACGAACGTTTTAAAGAACAATGATATAGAGGTATATTTAAGCGTGTAAATGATTATGAATGGGATACAAGGCAACTCGCTTTCGATTATTACGGTCCATATTGGAATACGTCCTTTCTACGAATGAGGGCGTCCTAAATCGGAATTCCACCTCGGGACTTCCCAATTCAGAATCTGACGTTCTCGAACAGTACGAGATTTGAAATAAAAGTGTTTAGCGTCAAATCTTTAAAATGATTTGAAGAGAGGAGATAATGAATTTTGTTCGTTTTTAAAAATGCCGCTTCTGCGTATGAACAGATGCGATAAATCTTGTAGAAATGGCAAATGCAATAATAGCTTAGTTCCGGGACTTAATATACAGTTCTTAGACATCTTTGGAATCCGGGTCGTTTCGCCCCGATGACCTGTTCGCCCCGGAAAGTGAATCGATTCGTCCCACTTAATCGCTATTATATTATAATAGATGAAGTCTTTTTCGACAATTTTTTGTTAATTATCTATTTATTAGTTGTATGCAAAAAAAATAATAATTCATTCATTTTGGTCTACTTTAATTATTTATTTATTAGTTGTATACAAAAAAATAATAATTCATTCATTTTGGTCTAATTTTGTCAAAGATCTCAAGCGAAACTTTTCTTGCAAAATTTACAAAAAACCACACAAGAACAGTAAAAAGGTTTTTTTTTTTTTTTTGGTACCAACTCAAAAGTGCATGAAATGACTAAGATGCTGTACAAGTGCGCAAATAACCTCTTTTTTAATGAATTACGCATCAAATGTTAAAATAGTATAAATTTAATCAGATGTCAAACAAAGAGTGAAGCAAATACATAATATTAAACACGTCAAGAAAGCATGTTAATTATGAGGAAGACACAAATAAAGTACTCATGAACAAGCCTTACAAGCGTTTCGCTGACGTTTACTAGGTGGCGTTTCACTGTTAGGAGACGCTTTCGGTAGCGTAGATCTTATAGGTGTTGGTTGTTTTTTTACAAAATATATTAAATGTATAATGTGTACATGTATCTAAAATAATATGTGGCCAAAAGTATTGCAACATGTAAAAAAAATCCCTATATAATCAACCAAAACCATATTTTTTCAAAAAATTATTGTGAAGTCATTTCTGGATAAATTTTAACCAATTTTACACCAAAACATTCAGAATTGTCTATATTTTGATTGTTTATTTGCTCATTATGTTTATATGAGTGGTTTTTATTTGTTCATCATTTAAAAAGGATTGTTAATGTTTGGGATTTATTAATAAATCGGGGCGAAACGACCCGGGGCGAACGGGAATATGGGCGAAACGACCCGGGGCGAACGGGAATAGGGGCGAAACGACTCAGGGGGCGAACGGGATTCGGGGCGAAACGACCCGGTACCCATCTTTGATGGTATTAAATCGTAAAAATAAAGAGACCGGTTTTTCAACTTACCTCAAAAATCTACCAAGGATCCGTTACTTGTTCCCCACGAATCGCGTAACGTCGATGTTCATCCCGAAGGTTCCTTTTATGGATATACAGAGGCGGATTTAGAGGGGGCGTATATGTATTTGTCTCCGCCGACAAGGCCCCTAACAATATTGCTTTGTGCGTAAATCACATTACGTAGACTGCTTTATAAAAGAAATAGGTATTCACTCGGTAACACTACATATACACCGACGACACTTACGAAAGAGGAAATCATAGACATCGTATGTCTGGTGTGAATCAAATGTGGATTCTGAAGAACTCTAAAGATCTGTTAGAGTACATACCATCTAGCTCCGTCTCCTCCTGCAATAGCATTAAAACATCTGACTTCTCTATCCTCTACACAACTATACCTCACTCTAAGCTGAAGATCAAATTAAGGGAGTTGGTCCAATTGTGTTTCATAAAGACGTAGATACAAATACCTTGTGCTAGGAAGGGACAGATCTTATTTTGTAAAAAAAAAACAAAAAAAAACACTCTGATTTTACCAAAAAGTTCTCTGAAACTGATATAATCAACATGCTCGAGTTTTTGATTGACAACATATTTGTTATCTTTGGTGGACGTGTTTTTCAACAGACAGTCGGCATACATATGGGTACAAACTGTGCTCCTCTTCTCGCCGACTTGTTCCTTTGTTCGTATGAGGCAGACTTCATGCAGGGACTTCTCAAGAAAAACGAAAAGAAACTAGCCCGATCCTTTAATTTCACGTTCCGCTATATAGATGTTCTTTCACTAAATAATTCTTGGTTTGGTGATTTCGTTGATCGCATCATCTTTCCCATTGAGCTTGAAATAAAGGATACCACAGATACAGATACGTCTGCTTCATACTTTGGCCTACACCTCGAAATTAACAGTGAGGGCGGTTAAGAACGAAACTTTACGACAAAAGAGATGATTTCAATTTTCCCATTGTGAACTTTCCATTCATATGTACCAACATTCCAGCAGTGCCTGCATATGGAGTATATATCTCTCAGTTGATACGATATTCCAGAGCTTGTGGTTCCTATCAGGATTTCATTGATAGAGGGTTGCGTCTAACAAGGAAGCTACTGAACCAAGGGTTCCTCTTAGTTAAGTTGAAATCATCACTTCGAAAGTTTTACGGTCGCCACCACGACTTGGTTGACCGTTTTGGAATATCTGTGTCACAAATGACCACGGATATGTTCCACTTTTCGTAAACACTTCCCGGTCCTTTCCTCGTGACTTATCACCGGGTTTGTATCTAGATTAACACGACGGGTATCACTAGTAGAGCAGGAACTTTTTACCCTTCCGGAGCACGTGAGTTCACCCCTGGTTTTTAGTGGGGTTCGTGTTACTCGATCTTTAGTTCTATATGTATGTTTTGTAGATCGTTGTTTGTCCTTTTGTACTTTTTCTTTTGGCCATTGTGTTGTCTGTTCTTCTTCGATATACGGATTCTGATTGCCCCTTTGGTATCTTCAAAGGCTCTTCTTGTAATTCCTTTAGAATTTCAACCAAAGATGAAGAACTGGATCTACCGTCACTCTACTGGATTTCTAAATTACACAAGTGTCCTTACAAACAGCGTTATATTGCTGGGTCTGCCAAATGCTCCACGAAACCTCTTTCCAAATTATTAACATGTATTCTTTCTATCAGTGGTCAAAACCGGGGTTGAGAGTTACTGTGACGCTAGCTAGCCAAAGGGTGGTGTGAGTCAGATGTGGATTCTGAAGAATTCTAAATATCTGTGAGAGTACATACAATCTTGGTCCCTCTCCTCCTGCAATATTGTAATAAATTATAGTGTGTTTATACCTGAATAGTATATGTCAGGCGACTGTTTCACTAAAGGTCGCAAGTCGTAAACGTAGACGTAAGTGTACTCTTAAGAGTTACGACCATTTCACTAATAGTTAGGATTTACGACCTACGATAAAAAGTGATCGCAAAGTTAAGAGTGGTGATAGGTACTCGTAAGTCGTAAGTCGTAAACCTATGTGCATGTAGCAAAGATGACCGCGTTGTTTGTAGCTCTTTTTCAGGAATAGAGACATGTTAGAGAAGACATGGCGGATTTTTCACGATAAACTCAAACCACTTTTATTTACTAGCACCGCGCAACAAATAAATAGAACTTGCATCAAATCATTATTTGAACTTAGTTCTTCAATTCATTTATAGATTAAAGCATTTCTTGGAGAATTATTACAATTCTTGAAATTATTGAATGCGAAGTTTATAATACATTACAACTTTTATAGGCACCAACAATTATATAACCAAGGGGGGAGGTTGCTGGGATTTTCATGCTTGATAGATTTTTTTCATATCAGTAGAAAACCTTTTTTTTCCCACACATCAGGTAGATCAAATATTTGTATACATACATGAGGCAAAAATAATTTTTCAAAGATTGTTTTTACAAAAGATTTACTAGTAAATTCAAGCAGATATTTATCAAAAGACGCCTTGTTGTAGTAGGGCTCAAACTTTACAAAAGGAGATGAAAAGTCTACATACATTAATCAGAACAACAATAACATTTATTTACCCACAATATCGTGTGTTGCTTGGAAACAAGTTTTCTAAACTTGATGAGCTTTCCTGTAACTGACAAAGAGACTTCTTTATGTTCTAGTCACAATTCTTACTTTGTTTTACTTGATAGTGTTCATACACCAGCAGTTTTATGTACTGTTTTAGCTTCAACATGTTCAAGCATCTTGACTGTTTATGTTCCTTCTTGTTTTGTCATAAAAATGTATATTTGCATATATAGTTTGTCTTTATGATCCAATAGAGTTGAATAAACATAATTTCATAATTATAATATATATTATTACTATAATAATAATCTCAAACATAAAACATTGTTATTTTTCTTAAATAAAGTTCTTCTTTTCCAAGGCTGTCTTTAAGATCTACACTGCATACATTTCTTGAAGATTCTTCGAACCGTTTTTTTATTGAATGCATATTTTTGAACACACCTTTTTTGCTGGTGTTTTCAGACTTAAATTTTTTGATATAGAGCAAAATAAAATATTTCTTAGACTAACTTAACTAAAAAAAAACACACAAAAAAACAACCCCCTCATCATGTAATACAATGGTTAGTGCCTTATGTGATATCAACCTCTCTATATTTCTTTTGAAGGAAAGATTGTTTTTGTATGCAGCCGGGGCATTAGGCCTGATCAATTGAAGCGAGCAATAAATATTAGATGCATGCTGCATTTTTTCTATGTAGAGAGTTGTTATAAAATCATCGAAACAAAGGACGTTTTATTATTTGTTTTAATATGCTTTCTTTTTCGTCCACGTTTTCTTAAAGGGGCATTAACTACGATTTTGACCAAAACAATTATATGTTTTGGAAATTGGTAAATAGCTTTAAAATGATGAAATAAAGGTAAATATTTCACATTAAACAGCTTATCGAACCACTTTTCGCCTTTTGAGAACGAAAATTACCATCGATTAATTATTTCCTTACAAGCAAATAATTTGACTTCGCTTTTTCCGTATGCAACTGACCTTACTAGTGACAGGTAAAAACGAATAATTTGTATTTTGTCGCTTATTAACTGCAAACTTGCATGGTTCTTTGTCCGTAATTAACACTGACTAAAAGCAGATTCACAAAAAATAAGAAATATCTGCATTGTTGTACTGATTTAATGACGATTCGACAATCTCCGTAACAATGTCGATAATTATTAAGATGACGTCCATTTCTTGATCGATCTCAAAACACGAGCAGTTGCACGTTTTTTCCCCGATGCGCGTACATTTCATAACATTTATAAGTTACAGAACACGTTTTATTAAGGCATCAATCATATCTGATAGTTTTTATGGGTAACAAAAATTTACGATTATGGCAGATAATGCCCCTTTAAGTAAAACTGCATGTGCTAATATTAACTTACTAGAGCAATAAAAATACGAAAGGTAGTACGAACAAAACATTCATTGGGATTCTCATCGATTATGAATACGATCTAACTCATATCTGATACCGCTAACTCATTTCTGATCCCGATAACTCATATCATTTGAATTTTCGATTGACATACAACAATCAATAGTCAATGCTACAAATTACACTGTGGCCAAGTCTTTTATAATCATTTTGGAACATAAAAAGATATTTGACATACATCACAATTGCTTGTAGACTGTGCTTCAGTCAATCAGTTACACGATCGAACTCTTCTGATTGACAAAACATGCAGGAGAAAGATTCCAACGTCATTACGGCACATCAGTCAACGAAACGGCTTACTCGGGCATTAGGAATTTTTAAATTGCGTCGAATTACATGGCCCTTTTGTAGAAAGTGTTTGAATACAAGATATAATGTGCAACTTACTGTAGTGAAATGAAATGAACACTTTACTGAAAGCGCTATTGTTCCATTACGTCAATGTTGTATTTATAAAGTTGGAAATCCCCTTGTAGAATCCTCGGGTTTTTACATAGAAGTGATCGATTAATTAGAGGATCCCGAGTAAATTTTAGAGTATATAAGACGGTCAAAATGCCGCGGATCGTTGCATTCGTTTTGTGCCATTTGGGAAGTGAATGTCGAAAGATAAGAAAGATTAAATAGGTTTATTGAGCTGAACTGAGCTAAAACAAGACATCAGGGTTTAAAGAATAGCAGAAGTAACTGATTTAAGTCTTGCTTGTTATTCTGATAAAACGTTTGATCGTTGAATAGCTCAAAGCGAGCCAACATTCTATTTATAGTTATAGTTGTAGTTTACTGAGCAAAATTGAGATATGAAATTGACTACTATTTTTAAATAATACAAGTGTGGACACAGAAATGTGCTGTCTTAAAGGCAAGTGTGGATGTCAATATTTCATATTATTAACTTAAAAAAAAAAAAATCATGGACACAGGGGTCCTGGATTTTTTTAATAAAAAACTAAGTCCGGTCCTGTGTTTTTATTTCAAATTTTCATCATAGCCCACCTCCCTCTAATTGTATCATTAATAATAAATTAATAAATAATAAATTCAGATTTTCTATTTAAAATAAATCTCATTTACAAAACCACTGATATTTGTTCAACTTTTAACGCTGATTTAAGCTTTAGTCGCAACAATTTTTTATTTTTCTCTTTAAACTGTCGAAACATAACATTTATTTAACTGTAAAAATACATCGCTAAAATTACCTGTGGGTGTTTCCCTACTTCAACTCGTAAATTTACATAGAAATCGGAGATATTTCGTCATAAAACTTCACACATGGTTTTGTCTATCATATTTCTTGAAGACAAACATAAAAATTTATAGCATTTATCAATATTTTATGAGTATCAACAGTTTTTTCAACACCGTATCTGTTTCTCGATACAGCCGCCCGATTACAGTGACCCGTGACCCAGATTAGCACATCCCAGCAGTTTTTTCTTAATAAGGTTGCTTAATTAACAATTAATTTGGATAGGTTCTTTTCATTTTACACAATAAATCTCGAACCATAAGAAGTAACTTAGGTACAAACCCTTTCTTACAGTTTATTTTCCTATTTATTTTAATTTACTTTATCATATCATTTTCAATAGATACCAGGCCCGTTACAAAATTGGTGGCAGCGTTGCGGGATTCGAGTAGTGTAAATAAATTGCTTAAATTGTAAATACGTTTCCTGTTTGATTGTTTGATTATTTGTTGTACTTTAAACTTGCAATATGGCAAATTGTGATGAAGAGTTATCTGAAATAGAATCAGAGGTTGACCGTCTCACAAGACAAGTCAGCGGGTACGAACGGGTTGGTCAGTCAACACCAAAATATATGGCGACTGGTGAGCGTCAGTCGGTAGGTTTCCCGGTCGATTCGGGTTTTGCAACCGCACGACAATCAAGAGAAAGAGCTAGTGCTCAAAGAGAAAGTACAGAAGCGGACAGAATAGAGGTTGAAATTGAGAAATTGAGAGAGCAATTAGGGCAATATGAGGAGCTCAGAAGTATGCGGGAAATTGCATATAGAGAAAGAGAGGGTAGCCCCGCAGTTCGATTTAAGGAACCGTTATATGACAATTATGTTCCCCCGGGTGTTGCAGTGAGACAAAAATCGGATCAAACTAAGAAATCGGCACAACCGGCAGCTGCTAAAGGCTCAAATACTGCACGTGTAAAAGCTGCAACCTATGATGGTATATCATCATGGTTAGATTATAAGTCTCACTTTGATGCTTGCTCTCGTATAAATCAATGGTTAGAAAATGAAAAGGGGTTATATCTGGCTGTGACTTTGCGTGGACAAGCCCAGGGCATACTAGGAGATTTGCCTATAGATAAGCAGCAAGACTATAAATCTCTTGTGAAAGCACTCGAAGAACGTGTTGCCCCACCTAATCAAACTGGGCTGTACAGAGTTCAGCTCACTGAGCGACGACAAAAACCAGCAGAAAGCCTACCTGAACTTGGTCAGGCAATTAGAAGATTAGTAAATCTGGCTTATCCTACAGTACCAGAGAATGTACGTGACACGCTTGCAAAGCAGCATTTTATAGAGGCTCTAGCCGATTCAGAAATGAGGATACGTATTAAGCAGTCACGTCCTCAAAATTTAAATGATGCTATTCGACTGGCTGTCGAATTGGAGACTTGTAATAGAGCTGAACGAAAGGTGACGGAAGGTCACTCATATTTACGTACAACTGCAGCAGACAGTACTGCTGGCAAGGTATCTGATAAAACAAAAGATCAGACAGACATGATGAAATTAATGACTGTTATGCAAAAAAGACTATCAGATTTACAAAGAGATGTCAACCAGCTTAAGAACGAAAAATTCAGACCACGCAAATTTGATAATACACCAAGATTTAATTATGGACGTGGTCAAGCTTACGGACAGAATTATGGTCGTGGACATAGGTATAGACAAAAATTTGGTCGTGGACAAGATAATAGACAAAACGGGTACAGAGTGAATCCTCAGAAGGAGCATTCACAAACTGATAACAAAAGTGAGAATGTTGGACGTGGTCGCGGAAGAGCAAGACCACTTAGGAGCGAAGTGACAACTAATCAGAGTAGTATACAGGGTAGTATTGGAGTGTCATCTGCCGCTCAAGAGGCAGGTATGTACGTAGAGGCTGATATTCATCAAGTCAAATGCAAGTTGTTAGTAGATACAGGAGCAACTGTGTCTATAGTATCAAACGATATATATCAAAAGATACCTGATGTAGCTAGGCCAACCCTGACTAGCACAAATCAAGAAGTTTTGACTGCTAGTGGGGACAAATTAAAGATTTTAGGTCGTGGTAATTTTCTGATGAGACTTGATGATACAAAAGATATGGTAGTGCAGGCATTAGTTGCACAAATTACAGTAGACGGACTAATAGGTTTGGATTGCTTGAGATCAAATGCTGGTTTAATAGATTTACAGAATAGTATGTTAGAGGTAGATGGGAGGCGAGTAAAGTCTCAAGTATGCAGGAAAACTAGGTTGTTTTCGGGTTGTTGCACATGACAAAGTTGTCATGCCTGCTCAGAGTGAAATGATAATAAGAGGAGAAGTAGATGATTCAGCGAATAAGCTAACATATGAAACAGATATGTTAGTAGAAGCAAACGAAACATTTTTGAAAAAGGATAAAGCGCTTGTAGGCCGTTCACTAGTTCAAGCTAGTAAAAATGTCTTTGTTAGAGTTATGAATCCGTCAGCGGACACTCAAATTATTTATCCTGGAACTATTGTGACACAGGTCAGTCCGTTCAAGAGGTTGTCAATCCCAACAGTAAAATTGATGAAGAAGGAGAATTGAGAACAGATTTAATTAATCTACTGGAACGCTCCCAAGAACATTTAACACCCAAACAAAGTTCAGAAGGTAAGCGTTTACTAAAAGAATGTGAAGGGTTGTTTGCAGCTTCAGATAGCGATTATGGACGGACAAACGTAGTAAAGCATAAAATTGCTACAGGGTCTGCACATCCAATAAAACAACCACCTCGTAGACTCTCAGATGTCTTAGTAAAGGAAGTGGA
Organism: Bathymodiolus septemdierum; assembly: GCA_963383655.1. Taxonomy (NCBI): domain Eukaryota; kingdom Metazoa; phylum Mollusca; class Bivalvia; order Mytilida; family Modiolidae; genus Bathymodiolus; species Bathymodiolus septemdierum. The sequence continues at coordinate 82,158,202 of OY726520.1, forward strand.
CAAACAAGTAAAAGGAATGTTGAACAATGAAGTAATTACTCCATCCTCAAGTCCTTGGTCATCTCCTGTCGTCTTGGTGAGAAAGAAGGATTGGAACGACCCGCTTCTGTGTAGACTACAGACGTTTGAATGCGGTAACCATCAATGATGCCTACCCATTACCACGCATTGATGACTCATTTGATCATTTATCTGGTAGCTGCTGGTTTTCGACACTCGACCTATGTTCGGGGTACTGGCAAGTGGAATGTGAGGGTAGTGATAGACACAAAACCGCTTTTGCGACAAGGTCTGGACTTTATGAATTTCGAGTCATGCCATTTGGACTAAAAGGAGCTCCAGCAACATTTAAGAGATTGATGGAAACAGTATTAGCAGGGTTGCAATGGGACATATGTCTGATTTATCTGGAGGATGTTATTGTGTTAGGACGCTCATTTGAAGACATGGTAGCACACCTTAGAAAGGTTTACGATCGGTTGCTAGCCGCTGGACTTAAATTAAAAGCAAAGAAATGTCATCTCTTTTGTAAGAAAGTTGTTTATTTGGGACATGTAATATCGGAAGCAGGAATAGCTAATGATCCAGAAAAGACAAAAAATTGTAGAATTATGGCCAGTACCAACGAATGTCAAAGAATTACAGTCATTTATGGGATTCTGTGGGTATTATAGAAAATTCATTCAAAACTTCTCAAGACTAGCGAAATGCTTGCACAAACTCACAGAAAAAGGGCGAAAATTTGAATGGACAAATGAATGTCAGTCAGCATTTGAAGAACTCAAAAATCGACTGGTATCATCGCCGATTCTGGCTCATCCAGATTTTTCGAAGAATTTTATACTTGTAGCACGAAAGGAGTTACTAGCGGTAGTTTTCTCTGTGAAACATTTTAAGCATTACTTGTATGGAAAACAATTTATCGTGCGAACAGATCATGGCTTACTCAGGCGGCTTTTAAACTTCAAAAATCCTGAAGGACAACTGGCAAGGTGGCTTCAAGTACTCAGCTCCTATGATATGACGATTGTACCTCGTCCAGGTAGACAGCATCGAAATGCAGATGCGCTTAGTCGCATCCCATGTAGACAATGTGGATTTGATCCAAATTGGGAAAACACAGAAAATCTGGCACAACATGTTAGAAACATACAGGAACGAGAAACACGGGAAGTAGATGAGAAGGAAGTATATATCAGTGAGAAACAAAAATCTGATAAAGATTTAACACTGATCAGAAAATGGGTTGAGAAAGGAGAAAAACCAGAATTGAAGGAAATTACAGGAGAGTCAATAAAGTGAAGTCAATGTGGGCTCAATTTGACGTCAACAAAGACGATATAACAACCGTCTCATCGTCATGTTCAACATCATACATGAGCTTGTTGATGTCCAGACAGACGTAATCTGAACCGGGGACAGTAGGACGAGAGGTTCCAACCGCCTGTACTAACCAGTGGCACAAAAGGATGCTTATAAGTTCTCCTTTTCCCCTCGCATCATCAGGGAATGGAACATTTTGCCAGCCTCAGTCACTGATGCAGACAAATTAGAGGAGCTCAGGGGTAGGATTCAGAACCTGCCGGAACGGGTCAACCCCTCTACGCATACTAGTGACCAGAGCCGTGTACATAGTTTTAGCATTGTATATATTCCAGAGAACTTTTAATTTATATAGCAAAGGAGACTCGTCTGTTCCCGAGGGCCTGCGGAGTTTTTAAATCACAGGACACAAACATTCAATCATTAAATTTCGTCCTTTACCTGGAAGAGGAAGAAGAAGAAGAACTACTTTGCGGAGGTAAAAATTAAAAACGATCACATGATAGACAAAATGGAGGATAGAGTGAAACATGCCTTCAACCATTCTCAATCGTAACGACTCGGCCATTCTCGCTACCCTGCAAATAACCTCGTACGTACATAGTAGAAATTCTTCTTAAATTGTTTGCCGGAAGTTAAGTTAAGTTAAGGCGCACAAAATATAGTCCACGAAAATCCAATATGGAAGACATACTAAGTAAAATCTAATTAAAACTTTAATTGAAATATAGAAAATTGTTTAAAATATAACTTGATCAAACTTTCATGTAACTGACATGTGAAAAGAAGTGCAATTTATACGCCTAATGCATACGAGGTTATTTGCAGGGTAGCGAGAATGGCCGAGTAGTTACGATTGCAACCATTCTCTATCCAGAGTTGTCGTTCCTGCTAAGCTACACTCCATCTCTGTCAACGCCCATTTTACAAGATTTTTGTAAAATTTAGAAACAGTGAAAAAATGTACTTAAATTTTGTTGATTATTGTAAATATCAATAAAGATGAAAATAAATCACTCATTTCAAATCAATTCTCTCTTAAAAATGATTTGTGATCGTTTTTAACTTTTTAATTTTTACCTCCGCAAAATAGTTCTCCAAGAAATGGGGGGGGGGGGATTATTTTTAAGAGAAAATTGATTTGAAATTAGTGATTTATTTTCATCTTTATAAATATTTACAATAATTAAAACAATTTTAAGTACATTTTTTCACTGTTTAAAAATTTTACAAAAATCTTGTAAAATGAGCATTGACAGAGATGTTGTGTAGCGTAGCAGGAACGACAACTCTGGATAGAGAATGGCCTTCAACAAGTACGACAATCTCCCATACAGAGTTGTTGCAAGGACCGGCAACTCTGTATGGGAGATTGCAGGTACGATGATGTTTTGATCATGTGATTGAAAAACGTTAATGATGGTCATGTGATTTTGGGACTATTTTTCAAGCTTTGACAGAGATGTAGTGGAGCTTAGCGGGAACGACAACTCTGGATATTAAACACAGGCACTTGTTTCATTCAAAAAATATATCCCCCCTCCTCTTTCTTACTTAGGAGGAGGCATATATTTCTTGAATGAAACAAGTGCCTGTGATATTAAAGCTCATTTTGGTAATTTGTTGTATCTCATGAAAACTTGCAATTGGTTCAATAAATGATATTTATGAAACATTAACCAGGTTTTTATCAATGAAACTTTGTAAAAATGACATAATTCGTTGATAATTCTGTCATATCTTGCGGTCTTTGCAATAATTGAATTTTTGCTTCCTGGACAAAAATTCATTTCGCCCATTTTAAGTGATATCTTGACGATATTAGGGATTATATGGGCGTGCAAAGTATTTTTGGATTGTTTTTACAATTAAATTGAAAAGAAACAACCTTCATCACGAGTTGAAAAAATATATGTTAAAACGAGCTTTAATATGGTTCCTATAGTATGAAAAAAACCATGAAAAAATGGAAATTAGCATTTTACATATATATATATTTGTCAGAGTTTTAATAACACAGACTGTGACATAGGTATGAAATACAATTAAAAGATTACTTCCTGTAATCTAATCAAAAATACGTTGTCATAACGTAAACGAGCCTTCTTTTTTTCTGGTGTTTCGGACATATTCATTCAGACATTGATCTGTTGATGTTTAGGAATCATAAGTTCAAAATGTAGTGCTTCAAAACTTTATTTTAAATACCGTTTCTGATTGGTTTAATTATAAAGAATTGACCAATGGAAGTTTCCGGTACAAATTAAGAGGGAAACGATTACGGAAAGGACCTAAATAATTTGGATTTGTACTCGTTTATACGTCGTAGAAATCTACAAGAATAATCAACATATGAACAAGTCACAATGAACATTTTTACATTTTTTTTTTTTAAATCGGGTTGGAAAACATCTAAAATCGATAGGCGGTAGAATACTTAAAAATTCGATAGACTACCGCGTGAATCGGTAGGGTCAGTTCGAATTCTTGCCACAGATACATGGGGTCATGACCTACATTATCCCCCTTTTTTTATTTTTGCAATTTCATATACTTCTGGGGGGGGGGGGTAATGTAGGTCATGACCCCATGTACCTGTGATTCTTGCGGGTGACTGTCGTCTAAATATAACTTAACTGTCTCGTCACTTCCGGAATCCCGAATCGAGGTGTTTCGATGGTATAATCATTACATTGCTCCCTCTTTTAAAAATCATTAGCATAAAAAATGACCACATATTCTCCAATAAAAATCAACGTCGCCATTCTTCAAAGGAACATATAAATAGATAAACATAAACATAAATTGGTAAAAGAAATTACACAAAACAGCACATAAACGGCACCAGTCCATTACACAAACATATATATATATATGTGTGTAACAAAATACAAACAAATGAATAAAAACATGTATACATATATCAAAAATTTGTACCCTAGCCTACAAAATCATCAAGGTACGCCGGTCGTCTTCTCGCTCGGCTTTGACCATGAACAACATGCAAAGATGATCCAGCGTCGTCTGTTCTGTCATCTATATTGTACAGAATTGTCTCATCCAAATTAACGGTGTTGCCATTAAATAATTCTTCTAAATTTTCAATTACCTTTTTCCCAACAATATCAAAACTACATTGTGTATCTTTGCTGTCGACAGCCCCTTGAGACATCAGAAGATCTGACGCACTCGAGGAACCTCGACTATTGCCAGTTTGAGACATCAGAAGATCTGACGCGTTCACGGAATCATGATCACTGTTTTTATGAGACACCAGAAGATCTGAGTGATTGTAAAACAAGAAACGAAACAGACACGAAACGAAACGAAACAAGCAGAAACGAAACGAAACGAAACGAGACACAACAGAAACGAAACAAGATAAAGCAGAAACGAAACGAAACGAAACGAAACTAAAAAAAATCACCAATATATTAAAAAAAAAAACGAAACAAAAATTAACGAAATGATTTTTTTTTTACATGAGACAACAATCCACAAATTGGCAGTGGCGGATTGAAAAACCTTTAAAATTTTCGGGAATGTGGGAAAATTTTGTGCAGTCACCTCCCTTCCAATGTACCTATATTCTTTTCAGATTTTCAGAATGTCTGGATCAGCTACTGGAAAAGAAAAAAATATCTCCTTTTCGTATCCGGTTTTGCCGCCTGAAATTTGTAATATGATTTTTTTTTAAATCCTGAATTCCACAAATTTATCAAACTGTTGAGATGGATGAAGACGAGAAAGGGACTTACATTTTTATGTTACAAAAATGAGTTGGGACATAAACAACTCCTATAAATTGTGTTTGGTATACGAAATTATAGATTACCTATGCATATCCTTTCTCTCCATCCATCCTTTCTGATAGCTGGCTGCAAAAGTGACGGAAAAATTTTCTTGCACGTTTTATAAATCCTGTGAGATCAAAGTATGAAAAACCCGCCCTTTTCAATCAAACGTATTACTGTTTTATGCCGTCAAAAATGGTTTAAAAATATCAAAAGATAACTCATTTAAAAGTTCCTTTTATACGAAACCGATTTTTTTAATTCAAACGTTTGCGATCAACTAGCACCTTCGCAACTTCATTTGAACTTTATAAATGAAAGTAAACACCGACAAATCTTTTGCAGGGGTGTTTTAAGTTACAGCGAGATTTATATTGGCAAGGGCTTATTGTGATTTAGGTTATTTTTCATTTTGCTACCTTTTTTATCTTACCCCGCGACGAAAAGTCGAGCGGCATATTAATTTAGGTAAACTAACAGAAAGTCACAGGACAAAAAGTCACAGGACAAAAATGTCACTGGACAAAAAGTCACAAAACTCCTAGGACAAAAAGTCATCGGAAAAAAAGTCACAATCTATATTGTTTACCCTGGCGGACAAAAAGTCACAGAACAAAAAGTCACAATCTATATTTTTTACCCTGGCGGACAAAAAATCACAGGACAAAAAGTCACAAGTATTTGCTATTCAAAACCTCCTCGTTACTTCAGGATGAAGAACTATAAAAGTTTTATTCTTATTTCTTTGTGTCAAACTGTAAAGACTGGCTTTTTTGTGTTGGACTTACAAGTCATTGTGTAAATATTTATACCCTTTAACACTATAAAATAAAGTGTCTTCTAACGGGACTATCCATTTGCCTTTCCTTTCAATATGTCATTCATTAATGTGATGAACGAAGTATTGAAAGTAAAAGCAGAGCCTTAGAAAACGTTAATTTAGTACAGAGTTCACTAGAAGACTGTAGAGAAAATGTGGAACAATTTAATCGCAAGTGTTATGAGAGAAGCCTTAAGATATGTGAACCGCTGGATATAGAGATTAAAAAACCCAGAACCTGCGGGAGGCAAACAATGAGAGACAATGTACAGTCTGAGGGACCGGAAGATAACTTTCGAAAGTCTATAACTATACCTTTCCTAGACTATACGATAAACGAAATGAAGACAAGATTTACAGACCTACACGCCAGAGCCGCTTTGGGGCTTCAGTTGGTACCGTCTGTAATGACAATGTTACCAAAGTTAGAAGATTTCTCTTTTTTTGAAACCGACTTGCCATGTAAGGATACTTTACATGCTGAATTGGCCCCATAGCCAGAAATGATAGGTGATTTGCTTATTTGCATATTCAAAATGGCGGCTCAAAGATAATTTGGATTTTAACATATAGTTGAACGGGAAACTTTCTGTTAGCTTGGGCCGGACAAATTGCCGGGATAGAAAATCAAACTATGCACCGGTTTGAACAATATCTCAAAATATTACAGCTGTACCATGAAAACTCAAGGTTCCCACCCAGTTTCAAATTTCGAAGCGTAAGCACCATTGAAAAGCATTGAGAAGAAGTGAAAAAATGCATCCTGCACGGCTTTCAAGACATTAAAGCACTTTTCTTGCAATCCCCATTCTAGTTGTCGGGACAAATTCGGTCAGTTCCGGTAACATTGTTGAGGAATCTTTCTTCGATAAATATTTTGCTGAAAAATTAAAGGTTCCCACGATAATTTAAAAGAGGGCTTCACAATTTTTTTTTTACCTTTCTAGTAGAGATTCAATAGGGGTTCATGCAAAAAAATCTACTATTTCGTAAAACTGCTTCTGCTAGACATAGCATTATTTGAGTAAGCACCGCATTCCATTGTAAATGTAAATAAACAATTAAAAAAAGGCTCCACAAGGGTATTTTTTTTATTTCGACAAAACAACAGAAGAAGTAACTATAATACAATTGGTAACAATACTGCCGATATATAAAGTTCAAAAAATTTAACAATATATATACTAAACGATTTCAATGACATACTAATACTTATGTGGGGCAGAAATTGAAAAAAAATGCACATTATATTTTTTATTTACATATTTTTATTTCGTGGGGAAAAAAGGGGGGGGGGGGGCAGTGCATTAAATATATTTTCGATCTTTTACACACATCATCGGATTCCTAATAAACATATGATGACAATTAATTTTGATACGATCACAAATAATTATGAACTATCATTTAAAAAAAATAGATACGAGTTTTCATCAGCCTCTTCCAAATATGGTTCAACGTTTATTTGCTGACGTTATAAATGACGAGTTTGGTTTATGAATATTCATGAGCAAAATCACCCATTATTTCTGGCTATGCAGTGGTATTCCCTTTGGCAATCTAAAGATACGGAGGATAGACCTTGCACCATAACTGCCACTCTTAAGGAATGTGATGAACTATTCTTCAGCAACGTCGCAACTATTTTACGCATTTCGGCTGTGTTCCCCGTCACTAGCTGTGAATGTGAAAGAAGTATAAGTACTCTGCGACTTCTTAAGACGTACTTGCGTTCTACCATGGGTCAAGGTAGACTTACTTCTTTGGCCTTAATGTACATCCACAGAGATATACCAGTAAACACACAAAAGATAGTTGCCGATTTTGCAAGGAGGCAACCGAGAAGGATGATTCTTCCAGACATTTTAATCGAGTAATCAACTTAGATACTTGCATTATTTGTATATTTAACATTTCAAATATTTATAATGTTTATTTATAATTATATTTCTAATTCTTGTATATTAGTTATTATCATACTATAAATACGTTAATACGTTTACATCTCAATAGCACTTTTTTCGTCTATTTCGGCTCCAAAATTGAGCCCCCCGTCTAGAGTCTCTGGATCCGCCCCTGCATGTATATCAGAATACTTTATATTACTGGTGTACGTATAACGCAAAAGTTCGTACGTACACCTTTGTTTATTCAGTAAATTTTATATACATGTACAGGGGCGGATCCAGGATTTCAAGTTAGGGGGGCGGGCTTAAAAAAAATTGCGCCGAGCGGAGGGAGGCGCGAAAATTTTTGGGGTATTTCGTGTGAAAAATTACGATTTTACGCCAAAAAAATCATGTTTTTTTCCAATTTTAAGGGGGGCGCGCGCCGGGTGCGCCCCCCCCTGGATCCGCCCTTGATGTACACCGATTGCGGTATAAAATGTACATGTTTTCTTTATGAATTTAAAACAAAACCCGCTTTTATCCCATTGCTTAGCAACAAGTAAACTAAAAGACCTTCATGCGTATGAATATCATTTAATAATTAAATAGTTGTGTGTATCTTGAATTAATATCTTTATTGTCATAAAAAACATATAATTTATATTGTTTTTGTATATGCCAAATAAATGCTAAATTAATAGATTAGAATATATATTTACACATTTTCCGGACTATTTTTTATACAGAAAAACTCATCATGGCGGCCAGTGCCAAAATGTCTTTCAATTATTATCAAAATGGCAAATACGGAACGTTACCATCGAATCCACAGAAAGAAATGGAGGTCACAAATGATATGCATCTTAAAATGTCGAAAAAAATTGCCCAGCTCACAAAGGTTATTGAATTAATCTGTTTATCGTCTTATTTTGAAGTTTAAATTTAAAGGGGGAGGGTCATTTTTGTAGGAAGCTGGGAAAGGTACTCCGAGTCCGAACACTATCACTGCCACTGGTCCGTTAGTCATGAAACGTGCATGTTTCTTGCTTGGCATGCCACATCATGTATTTGACACTATACTGTGTCATCTATTTTCAAGAACCTAATAATAATTTCGTTTGTTTTTTTCTCGATTACATTTAATTTAGAAATAAGCATGCAAATTTTAAACACCATAATCCTTGTTGATTCCTTGTACCGAACTGAAGAAATGTCAATCAGCGACATGTGTCTAGGGTTCAATAATCGTTCTTTGTTAATTGTAATTAACGGTTAATAATCAAGCCACAGCTGAATTTAATGACTAATTAACACAAATTATGACAAGTTTATCCCTCTACCTGTAATAGTTATGTAAACAATTATTTGTTGATAACCTGACATTTATCACACCTTGCTGTAAGCACATTCAACCGTAACTTACCCCTGTCACTTAAATTGTGATGTTCGTGTTTGACATGGTAAAACTTGTGATTTTATATTGACGGGACCATTTATTGAGTTCGACTGTTCGAGGTATCGGTGTTCGAGCAAAAGGTTTTTTTTTGCTTAGAAATATAAGGAATATTGACAGGACTTTCAAATCAGTTCGAGCCATCTATAGTGTTCGACCACTCTGAGTTCGAGGGACCGAAGTTTGACTGTATATTTAAGAAATAAATCATGGAAGCCAGAATGTACTTTGAGTTTTAGCATGGGTTGGCAGATATTAGTATTTTATCCGGAGCCAGAGGCTCTGATATGTCTAAGAGTACAAATATGGTAGTATACTTTGATTGGAAGACGATAATTTATATTTACGTTTGCGGACAAGGTCGCACACAATTTATGCTGCCAAATTCGAGCAGACGATAATTCATCAACATGAAAACGACTGAAAAATCAGTCACATGCACCAGCGCATGTGCTAATGAGATTATACCCAATTGAAAAATCGCTCGTTTGATTACAAAGAATCGCCCAAGAAGGTTAATAAGAAAAGAACGGGAATTATTATTACAATGTATGTTCGTGAAAATAGATGACACGAGTATAGTGGTCATCTGCAAAACGTGCTGCTTGCATTGCCTCGTGAAGACACTAGTAAAACTAAATACATGACTGGTTTAATTTTCGATGGGCAAAGCCATTGCTAAAGTTAATCAAAATTAATTTAATCGATATGAGAATCTTTTTAACACAGTTTATATTGTATCTCAAAACATCCTGCCATTCACTGACTACACATATAAATGGTCCATTTGGGCAGTGATCATTTATGCAGGAGTACTTGTGTTAGCTTTATTAAAACAATATCTGAAGTTTTATGCATTCATATAATAGACCATAAAGCAAGATCGATTGTGTACATACTCCTGTCACTGATCAAGGGACATTACTTTTATTACTCATAAACCAGCAACTGTGTTTGCAAGTATCAAATGTTTAAAAAGAAAAAAGGACAAGTAACTTTTTTCAGATAACTTGCCTGGGCACAAGCACAACATTACCATATTTCCACACCCCTGGTACATGTATATTGAACCCCCTGCCTATCGTATTTTGACACCCCTACCCATGGTATATTGAACCCTTGCCTATGGTATTTTGACCTCTCTCCATGGTATATCGAACCCCCTACCCCCCTGCCAATGGTGCTTTGATCATCCAACCCATGGAATACTCACTCAACCCCTCTTCTTATGGCATTATGAACCCCCTCTTATGGTAAAAATGAGGGGGGTTCAATTTACCATGATGGGGTTCAAAATGCTATGACAGAAATTTAACTCGGGGGGGGGGGGGGGGGGGGGGGGGGGTAGATTTTTCAGGGGGTTCAAAATACCATATGACACAGGTACTGTTAAAGTGTTAAATGTCATTTCTAATGAAGATTTTTTATCGAAATCAGCAGACCTACGATTTAATACAATAGATGTTTAATGAGTTTAATAAACATAGCAAAAGATGATGACACTTCAAGCTAAAATTGGACAGCTAATACCAATGTTCAAGTCTGAAATCAATAGCGAAAAGGTTACAGACCTCGGACCTACATAATTTTGAACCCCTAGGGCTGTTCTTTATTGATTTGGTATATTTTATTTCAGAAAACCTCAATTCATTACTTTAAACATGATTATGCTTTTACACAAATCATTTTTTTAAAATTTTAGACTTTATACATGTATTTGATAATTCAAGTCAAAATATAATCGCATCGGTGGTGTATTGGTTAGCATGCTCGCTTCGAGATCGTGGGTTCGAGCCCTGATCTGGTCAAACCAATGACTATAAAATTGGTATTTTTTGCTTCACCGATAAGCACGCAGCATTAAGGAGAAAGAGCAAAGACTGATTGGCTTGGAATCAAGATAATGTGTCCGAGTGAAGAGACATGTCTATCAGACTGTTGTTTCAGTGAACTAGCACTATAACAAATCCAACTAAGTGTTTTGGGCTAGTTCCAAGTGGACTTTATCATCATCTCATTAAAAATTAACTTGTTCTCGCCATTATATAGCTGAAAAATTTCTGAGTTGGCATTACAGCATGCCCATTCATGTACTGCAGTACGTGTTTCACGTAGAATAAAAATCATACACGTATAATTGAAAGAACCCTACGTGCGTGCACGTAAAGAACCCGTTGTGAGCACTATAAAAATTACCTTTTGTTTACAATTCACTTCAAAGTACGTAATAGAGTTGTTCTGATTAGTTAAATAACCATTTTTGTTGTTTAGCCAACAGCAATGTTTTATTTATTCAACTGCTAGCTTTTTGTCGAAATTGAGAGCAAAGAAGGTAGAAAAACTGCTTAATTCGTCATTTTACCGAAAATTTTGAAAATGAAATACCGGAACCAGGAACGACTATTTCCGGTTTTGCCGATAATAAAAAAAAAAAAAAATCCCGACCGACCGACCCTAGATTTTTTTGACATGTGACAGTAAACACACTATTTTTTTTTTTGGCCTAATATTTACAAAAAACAGCATGTTGCACGACCTTGTGTGGAGAAAATGCAGTTCATTTTCTTTGTACCCCCAAATGAAGAGTTAGAGGGTACATTGCACCCCCAAAAATTTCGATGTACCCCCAAAAATGAAGGTAAAAGGGTACATGTACCCCTAGATGAAAAAACCTGTGGGCATACTGCATTAAACAACAATCAATCAATGAATCAAATCAAGTCAAAATAAAAAAATAAACAGTCGCAACAAATTACTGATTATCATATGATCATTGAATGATTGTTTGTATATTTCTAATGTTTTACTCTCATTTTCTACTTTGTATTAGAGCCATTTTTAAATAGCATGATTTTGAAATAATTTAGATAGAAACTTATCAATATTAAAATAATTAAAATTCAATTTGTAAGTAAGGTATATAAATTTAAAATGTCCAAAAGATCGTGAACAATTCATCTGAAACAGCACATCTTATTCTTCTCGATACTTACCAGTAGCTATATATATGTAACCACTCCTAGCAATTGGCTGTTGGCAATCCTCGTTAAACAAATAAAGAATTAAATTATATATATAGGGAGTGGATGTGGTCGAGTGGTCTAGGGCGCTGGATGTAAGGCTAAGCGAATGGTGCTGCAGTGTATCAATGGTGTGGGTTCAAATCCCGTCGAGGGAAGAACAAAAATTTGACAGCTCTAAAATCTAATTCTAACACTGTTTGGTTTAATTTTCAGACGTATATAATTTATATATATACATTGTATTATAGATGACATGAGTAACGTTACCCAGCCTTGCTTTCATGTTATCTAGATAACATAGAAGCTTTAAAATGTACCGGTTCTGTGGCATCAATATCATGAATAGGAGATTTGGGGTACCAGTCCACTATATCATTTTAATCAGAAAGCAATTATTCAGATCTGCTGTTTCGGCATTTGAAGCGGTCAAATTGGCCGCTAGCCAGTCTTAAAGCAAACACTGAAATGGTATGTGTGTAGTGAAATAAATTATTTGAGAATGGGTCACATCACACAGGGTTACAAATTACTCTTCTCACAGCATTAGCAACCTGGGCTACTAATATTTGAATTATGACAGACTTTTTGAAATTTGCTTTCATTTTGCTGGACATAGGTCCAGCACCCAGGAATTTTCTGCTGTACCCTCTGAATTTTTGCCGGACCTACATTTTTTATGTAAAATTGTTTTAAAGCCAAGCAATGTCATACCGTTATTATTATTTTAACCTAGCAGAGCGCTTTCTGTATTTAACTTCATTAGTACTGGTAGAGGCCTAAAAATAGGAAGACCAGTCACCATCCAGAATAAACCAAAAAGTTGAAACCATGCATCAAAAAAGAGTAGCCAAATCCAGCTAGGGATACCCTCAAACTTTGAAAAATTTACCAGATTTAAAACATAATTTTTTTAAATTTTATTGAGATTACAATAACAATATTCTAAAAGTCATTAGACTCTCTCAATCTCCAGTTCAATTTTACGTTTGCCCGGCTGAGCTCCGTCGTAATGCTTCAGGAACGACCACATTTTTAGATCCACACATTGTCATGTTGCCAGAACTGTAAACAAAATTCTAAATAGAAACGGATTCGGTGAAGGGAACGATACAAATCAGGGATGTCATGTTTTTTTTATTTTATTAATTTTTTGGGGGCTTTTCACTCGAAAAGATCATTTTGCACATCACAATATATTCAAATATATTTATTTTCATGACAGTTACCAATAATATTTACCAAAAACAGATAAAATATCACACATTCAATGCGGTTACGAATTCCGAGTTGACTGAACTTGTTCCGGTATTTACAATACGACCTTCATTTCCGACTTCCATTAAAAAAGTAAACACATCATTCAAAAATGTTTGGCTGACATGGGGACCGGCATTACTGACCTTATTGGCGGACCTCATGATTTACTTCCCCCTAGGTCCGATAGGTCTGACGAATTTCAAAAACTCTGTTATGACATACACATACATATCTAATTGGGTGGACACAACATGTACACATTTCTGGGACAATTCAAGCAATATCAACAAAACAAAGCAACTACTTCTAACATTAAATTATTAGACATGCACAAAGATAATATCTGTTAATGAGGTCCCAACCTTCCCCATGCATATCATAACATTCAATATTTTTGCATGGTCATTAATAATTATATTCTATGTTCTTTATCATTTGGCAGGTTATATATGCCCTCAATACAAAGAATGATGAACATGATGGTGCCATACAGAGCCTTAAAGACCAACATGAAGAAGAAATACAGAAAATATTATCAGAAACAAAGGACAAAATCACCATTTTTAAACGTAAACTTGATGGTGACATGGACTATCGTAAGAAAATTTCTTCTTTGGAAACCACCATTATGGAACATGATAGACATAAAAAAGAAGCCATGCTTAGGTTTGAATCATTTAAAATGCAAGCTGAAGATAGAGAAATAAATCTAAAGAAAGAAAATGCAGAAAAATTGATTTCATTATCACAAGATATACTCTCTGCAAAGAAAGATTTTGAAGACCAACTTGCAAAATTTAATGCATGGAAAAAAGATGTAGATTCAGAAAAAGAGAAAAGTTTACAAGATTTGAAAAAGGTACATGAAAAAGAAATGGATGATTTAAGACAGTTTCATCGGGGTCAGAATAGTGACTGGTTAAATGAGGTTGCAAAAGTCGAAAATAAGTACAAAGCTGAAGTTGAAGAGTTGAATTCAAAATGTGAGCAACTTATTTCAGACAAGAATAAAGTTTCAGAAGACTATGAACAAAAATTAAGCAAAGCTCAGGCATTTTATGAAAATGAATTGGCAGCAGTAAAGAATTCAAAAGATAGTACTGAAGAACAATTATCTGCTGCTTTGAGAGATGAACAAGAACGAATGAAGAAAGAATTTTTGATTCAACAAAATGAGATGAAAAAAAGAATTGACAGTTTAGTGGATCAGTTGTCATTAAGTGAAGATGAAACAGAAAAATATAAGAAACAGCTAGCAGATCTTGAATCTAACTTAAATGATAAGGATAACAATTCTTCGACATTGCAACAACAGGTATGTAAAAATATATGAATATATGATGCATGTCTTTATTGCCAATATTGGTGAAAGTAAATGAAAAGCTTTTCTAACTTTTTTTTTTATAATACAGTACACTCCAAGTGTATCAACGATCATACTCTCAGGTCGGACATATTCCTCCCAAAATGTCCGACAAATTTGAGAGTCAATACTCTCTAAGTCCGACCAAATGGTTGGACATCGTGGTCGGACGTGAGAGTGGATATTTAAAGATTTTTTTTACATTTCTCGAGGTGAACATGTCAAACATTTTGTGATCGATGCGTATTTGTAAGCGTACTTTCTTTCCGGTATGTAGAATGTCCGGGTACGTAAATACCCTAGTGTATTTCTACCTTGCACCATATTCGCGCCAGGAAGGGTAGCTCAAAGGTCAATATATAACTGAAATATTATTGAAAAGTGACGTTTAAACACCCATAGCCTCATATAAATTATTGCAATAAAATATCGATTAAGTAACGAAATCGATATAAATTATTTTCCAGTATATTTAGAATAAAAAGCTTGTTCTACACGTTTACTGTGAGATGTATTGCAACCGCCATTTTCTACTACAATCACGTACGCATGCTCGTGTTTGATTGAAAAGCTATAGCTATATTTAGATATTTTGTGATAATAATTTTATATTGTAAATCGATCCACCCTGTGAATTTTTTCAACAAGTCCAAGATACATTTTTTATAGTATATATTTTATTATAAAATACAATATTGAACTGATTTTCGCTAACACTTCAATCATTGAATGTTGATTTTTTCGGATGTTGAATATTTTATCCCCAGAATTGCACCCCCTGTTAGTATACTTTTATTGCTTTATTTTAAAAAAAATAACGCCAAGAACAGCAAAATAAAGGTATACAACTTTTTGTACTTGTAAACAAAATCGTCATTTTTATCTAGATTTATCATCCGAAAAATACGGTACTCCTCTACTATACTAATTTGGATTAGGTGATGGGAATTAAAAATAAAGATTAAAAAAATGTATTTTATGATAATGATGGCTGATTAAAATTATTTGTCATGCATTAGCTGTCAGTTGTAATATACAGGATGTAACCAATATACAGGAAGAGCCCCTACTGTGAAGCCATCTATTTTGAGATGCCATTCAATGAAAATAACAACCTGACCATATTGTTAAATAAGAATAAGAATTAGATAAGAAATTAAAATTTATAGAAGGCAAGGATTTATATAATTAACACATTAAGTCACATTTCATTTATTTAGCTTGGGTCAGTTAGGCCTAAATTAAAATAGTTTGTTTGCCATTCTCCAACTTCGATTTTTTTGTGTGGATAGGTAGGTAGGTATATTATTTTATTTTTCTGAACCAGACATACATTTTTTGTATGCTTAAAATATTAAGTATACAGTATGAATATACATGTACTGGTCGGATGAGCATGCATGAAGCTAAATAGACATCCGTGCATGTTTCTGTTTCAGATTTAGATACATGAACCTTGCACTTTTTGGGCTACATGTATATTGCATGTGTTCTGTGTGTTTAGCGGAGAAGCAACAAATACCAATTTTATAGTCTTTGGTTTGCAACTACCGGGGCTCGAACCCACGATCTACCGCACTCGATAGACAATACAATGGCTAAAAGAAAAAGGACAAACCATGATCTACAAAACACTACACGGAAAACAAAAAATTGTGCAACTCGAATCTCACTCAAAAAAGGGAAGGGATGAATACAGGTGTTAAGAAAGGGTAAGCAGTTCCTATTCCACTAGTGGCACTCTTTATATTACTCTCGTTACAAACTTGGTGATGTCATGAATGAGGAAAGGACAGGATTGTAATTACATCAAAAGAAACATATCTGTGGTCTTTTGTGACACAGATATTATGTAACGGTTAATCAAATTATGGTGATAGATATTAATGAGACTTGTTTTGATCAAATATCCTAAATTTTGCATAAATGGAAGACATTGTATATTATTTTAGAATATCTATTTCTTTACTTTAATATATTTATTTCTTCTATTTTCAATTATTTGACAATTAGCTGCCTATAATATGTAACCAGAAATTGTTATTATTTATTTAGTGTTTGTAAATTGTAATGTTTGATTACGTTTTTGATATCTGAGTTCTGGTTGAGAACAGACACAGAAATGGGAATCCGGGTCATTTCGCCCCGATTACCTGTTCACCCCGGGTCGTTTCGCCCCAGAAAGTGAGTCGATTCGCCCCACTTAATCGCTTTAATTATTTATTTATTAGTTGTATACAAAAAAATAATAATTCATTCATTTTGGTCAGTGGAATATTGTTGAACACAAAAGGGAGAATATTTTTCTCAAAAAAGAATCATCGTGAAGGGGTTTAGATTCACTTATGTGTACAGAATGGCAACAAAATACGACGAAATCGACTAACGGAGACATCAAACTCTCCTTCATGTGCTAATTTCTCGGATATTTAACAATAATAAATATCAGATTTCGTATCGGGTGTCAAACAATGAAAGTGAACAAAGAAATTTTACACATTTAATCAGGTGTCAAACAAAGAGTGACGCAATACATAATATTAAACACGTCAAGAAAGCATGTTACTGTGTAGTTATGAGGGAGACAAAAATACCCATGAACAAGCCTTACAACATCCAAAATACGAATATTTGCAATGGCATTTTCCATATTTCATTTTTTAAAGCACTATTAATAAATGAGGGCGAAATGACTCAGGGGGCGAACAGGATTCGGGGCGAAACAACCTGGTACCCAGAAATGGGGCAGGATTAATCAGTCAGTTCAGCATGCTATCTAACGGTCCTAAGCTGCAATATCATTTGCATGATTTATGTCCTAGATGCCTAGATCATTGACTTTGTCGACTTTGATGGATATCTTGTTATTTTCTTTTAGGGCCAGGTTTTTGACGTTCGTATTTGTCTTTGTACAGGTATTTAATATTAACGGCTGTTATCGACACGAACTATGGAAAGACTACGAGAATTCCGAATATACCGGAAACCGGAACTTTACTAAAACACGGAACGGACCGGAACGAAAATTTCGGAAATAAAAAAAAAAAAAGATTAAAAACGGCAATAAAATCTTTTGAGTCGCGCGGATTTTTTTGGGTCGGTCGGCTGACGGCAAACAAACAACATCTTAATTTAGGCCTTATAAATTAAAAAGACAAAAATGGTTTTAAAAAAAATCTGTCTAATAAGTATTTACCTAAAGAACGATATCATGACGTATAATAATTTCTCACTGTAAATGTATTTATTTTATTAAGATATTTATACACATATATAAGAAAAAAGATATAAATTGGAAGACGGCTTGAAAATCGAAAATGCAAAATAGTTATCTATGTTTATAAGTCTTAGTAAAAGGAGTCTTGAGCAACGTTTTTTTTCACACCTGTGATAGGTGTATTTGTATATCATGAATGCAAGATGCGATGACATGCTGAGATGGGTGATGTTTTGACAGGTAAACTAAACAAAACCGTAGAATACACTAATCAAATATTATTTCACCTATATCAGGACTCCGCAGACTGCCAATTTTCAAGAAGAAAAAAAACGGGATTTACGGATTTATGACCCATTTGCCATCAACAAAATAAAACTTAAATTTCACTAATTAATTTTAATCCAACTTTGCCTTTAAAGAAATAAATGTATAAATTAGAATTATTTACCTGGGTTCGTTCGCCCTACATTTGGCAAACACGTAAAAGAGCAAACGCACCTGATATCGTAAATCGGCAACTGTCTGCAGCAAGTGAAAGGGCCTTCGCATCGATTGTCGCGAGTACATAGGGACATATTAATATACACTTCTAGTGCATTTAAAACATGGGTACTGCATGAAAATACATTTTATTCATGGATATTATTGTATATATCGCCCGTGACAGCCGTTAACATATGAGCAAGAATATGGTATTTGAACTTTTGGTTTCTTTTGGTATCCAAATGGTTAAATACTACAACTTAAATATTTCACACGTGGAATATGATTATATCAACACTGTACAAAAGAAACAAGTGATATCAAGGGAAAAATATTTACCCATCTTTTTAAACATTTTTATCGTGACAGGAAACCAAATGTTTATTACAAGTTATGGTAATAAACATTTGGTTTCCTGTCACGATAAAAATGTATGAAACGGCACCATCTAAGACCATTTGGGTTTTTTCTTGGTTATTTAATGCATTTATATACCATTTTAAATATTAAAGTACAGTACACTCCCAAGTGTATCAACGATCATATGCACCCGATATCATAAACTGGCAACTGTCTGCAGCAACTCAAGTGAAAGGGCCTTGGCATCGATTGTCGCGAGTACATAGGGACATATTAATATTCACTTCTAGTGCACTTAAAACATGGGTACTGCATGTTAATACATTTTATTCATGGATATTATTGTATATATCGCCCGTGACAGCCGTTAACATATCTATACTTTCCGTACCACTGTATATCACTCATTTACTTCAGCTTTACTAAGATATGCATGTTTCTTTATGCACGAATTTATTGGTTAGCAGAATTTGGCGGTCATACTAAAAAGCGCCCGGAGCAGCCCAGGTATTGGAATATTGTTTAAATCGAATTTTTGTGGAAATTATAATATACAATTGTTTTAAATAAAGTGTTGTATAAAATCTGTATGTGTATTGGATAATTAGCAAATGAATTACCGACACGTGCCTCGGTTATGACATTACACGCATGCATGCAAATGCATGAAAAAAAAAAAACATTTTAAACAAAAAACATCCTGCACAAGGCACGGGCATATCTGTCGTAGTCCGCGAATTTTTTTTATTTATATTGTATCAAAAGTTAAACTACTAAGATATCCTGCACAAGGCACGGACATATCGTCGTAATCCGCGAAAACAAATTATTTATATTTTATCAAAAGTTAAACTACTCAGATATCTTGCACAAGGCACGGGCATATCGTCGTAGTCCGCGAAAACAAATTATTTATATTTTATCAAAAATTAAACTACTAAGATATCCTGCACAAGGCACGGGCATATCGTCGTAGTCCGTGAAAACAAATTATTTATATTGTTTATATTTAATGTTCATAAAATATTTAGGTTTTATTGTTTTTACATCTTTGAAACAATATTTCATTTTAGCAAAATTATTTAAAGTAAAATTTACAACTACAAAAATATCCTGCGAATTCTTGTTAACATTTTTTAATATTATATCTTTTATATTGATGCACATAAATTATTCAAAAACAAAAGTCATTATAATCACTAGAATGCAGCACTATTCTACTGTAGCATGTATCATGATGTAATGGTCGTGGTTTTGGCGTTTCTCACTCTTTTTCGTTGGCCTGGTTTTCTCGCTGTTGTCGGTGTCATTTATCACTGCTTGGACGCTCGAATCGTTGGCACCAATGTCGTTGTCGATGACAAAATATTGATTTTCTTTCTTTCCACGTGGTACTGTATATCACTCATTTACTTCAGCTTTACTAAGATACGCATGTTTCTTTATGCACGAATTTATTGGTTAGCAGAATTTGGGGATGTTTCCTGTTTACAGTTTAACTATCTGAGAGTAGAGACTCTCACTCCGACCTGGGAGGATTTTGTCGGACATTTGTCGGACAATTTTAAGAGTGAAGTCCGACAAAACTCTGTGTCCGACCTGAGAGTATGATCGTTGATACACTTGGAGGGATCTGTAGATAAATCAGTTACTGAGAGGAAATAGAACCTTCAAACTGAAGCTTGAAATCTCATAAATTAATTACATACAATGTAAACAGTCTGCGACGTTAGCCACTAGCCTGATGCCCGCCACTAGTAAAATAACGAGAGGGCTAGTTAAAGCTTAATAATGCTAACCCGAACGGGCTAGTGAAAATCGATGAACTTTATCTACAAAAAAAGCTCTGAGTATTCAGATAGCTTCTTGGTACGATTATTTGTATGCGTGAACGTCATGCCGCTGTTTGTTTACCCTTACAAATGCATTTGTCACGTTGTTAACCTCGTGGAGTTCACCTGAATCAAGTTCGGAATATGCTTTGTATCGTGGTTAACAAGAGAAAAATCCAGAGAGATTCCGTTTTGATAATACAACTAATTACCGATAAAAATATTCCAACAACGACCCACCTGCCAACTAGGAAGAGCTCCGGACTCCTCGTACAACGGGGTGGTACAGTACGCACAGCGACTTTAGCACGAAATCAGCTTGGTCGGTGTTTTTTGTGCTGTGAAATGGCGGTGATATGTCATAAAATCTCCGTAGAATGTCAGTGAAATCACAGTGAAACTTTCACTGCGAAAATATACAAATTAGGGCCTAAATGTCGGTGAAATATTTTAATTGTCGGTGACAACACTGCGGCGAAAATCATAGTGTACACATACATGTATATGTAACTGTATAGTTACATGTATTCTTTTGTTTTTTGTTTGTTCACGATCTATTTTATAAACAGGAAATATGAGGTCGGGTAATAACACTTGGATCGATATCGGTATAATGCTGATAATTCGAATATATATTTTTAATGGCCAATTTTAAGATTGTAGCCATTTTCCTTCTTTTTTTTTTTTTTTGAATTTGAAGAATAATTGTTTCTTTTTGGTATTATATACACATAAAAACTCAGGTTAATCGAAATTTCAGAACGAGTACATTTCTTTTGTTTTTGGTATTTAGATGAACCTTGAGACCACACAGTTTGATGTTTAATTAAAGAGTCTATCATCAAAGAAAAAATAAACAATAGCGAATGTATTAATCTCGGACATGACTTTGTTTTTAATTTCTTTAGCTTGTGCATCCATTCATTAAAATTTAGATTACGCTTTATTAATTTTTAATGCAATAAATTAGCGGGTGTGTTATTAATTGACAACTTGTTAATCAAAACATTAATACCCATTTTAAAGAAAAGTCTTGATTGACATCACATCATTAACAACATCAAAGGTAGGATTATTGATTTTTCAATTATCAATAACGGAAGTGTGAAGTGCACTTGACCATTCTAATATGTGATCGCGGGTGCGTAGCGGAAGACAGGTAAACGATTTGTTTGTTCAGCAATTTTCTTTGTTATATCATGTTAATTTTGAGTAATAAAAACGTTGTTTGGGTTTAAAATTCTCTTCGTTATAAGCCTGATTTCGTTATGAAAAATTTGTAATAGGCCTTCACAAATACATTGTTTAAATAGCGATGGGACCGGGGATTTATCTTTGCTTCGCTATAAGCCTGATTTCGTTACAAGCCTGTTCGCTATAAACGAACTCTACTGTAGAAATCACCCTGTCCGTCCGTCCATGTACCTTGTAAGCGCAACTCCTCCTAAACCGCGTATTGGATTTTTATGAAACTTTACACATTTGTAGTACACTACATGCAGTTGTGAATGAAGGAATATGGTTGCTGTCCAAAATTTAAAAGGGGAGATAATTCAACTTATGCTTTCATGAAAAGAGGGGTCGTGTACCTTGTAAACGCAACTCCTCCTATGAAATTTCTTCTATTGTCCATTGCTGCTTTACTATAAACCAAAATGAGCTCAAATTTTAACTGCAGCTACATGGCAATGAGTAGTTTAACATATTTATATTCCGGGCTTTTCTGTGAAATTTTTCTTTCAGTCGATTTATACCGATTATGCAAAACGCGAACCAAATTAAACCAAACCTGGCAAGGATAGTCCTTGGGTAGTCCCATTTCAAAATTGTGTCCGACAGCTCCACCCTCCATTCAAGATGGCTGCTGTTACTAAAAATAGAAATTTCTTCAATTGTCCATTGCTGCTTTATTATAAATCAAAATGAGCTCAAATTTTAACTGCAGCTACATGACAATGAGTAGATTAACATATATTCTGGGTTTTTCTGTGAAATTTTTCTTTCAACCGATTTATACTGATTATACAAATTAGACATGTTTTGATAAAAGATCACATTTAAATCTTCTCCTCTGAAACCGCTGAACCAAATTAAAGCAAATTTGGCTGGGTTGGTCCCTTTTAAATATTATGTCCAACAGCCCCGCCCTCCATTCAAAATGGCTGCTGTTACTAAAAATAGAAATTTCTTTAGTTGTCAATTTCTGCTTTATTACAAATCAAAATGAACTCAAATTTTAACTGCAGCTATGTGGCAATGAGTAGTTTAACATGTATTCTGGGTTTTTCTGTGATATTTTTTCAGCCAGTTTATTCCGTTTAGGAATATTATGAGATAAAAATCACATCAAAATCTTTTGCTCAGAAATTTGAGTTGAAATGATCTTTGGGTGGCCCACTTTCAAAATTATGTGTAACACCCCAATTTTATATCAAATTGAAAACCAGGTAAGCGATTACAGGCTCCTGGGAGCCTCTAGTTTAATTTGTGGTCTGGATTGCTTTTACACAGGAAGTGCAAAGAATTATGGGAGTTGTCCACTGGACAAAATTTTATCCAGTGGATATCTAGCCAACCCTTGTTTTTGCTTTTGAACAACCAATTTTATCCACTGGCTAGCTGTCCACTGGATAAGTAGTTGTCCAGTGGACAACCTTATCCAGTGGATAACTTTATCCAGTATTTTGAACAACCGGGCCCTGGTCTGTATAGAAGGTAGGATGATGACTTATGATGTAATAAAGTTTAGTCTGGTATAATTAGTCTTTCACCTCTCCAAAATTCATGATCAAACCCAAAATTGAGTGGTCATTACATGGTCCTTTTCAAAGTTTGGGTATCTATTGTATATCAAAAATGTTAGATAGCTGTCATTCTTGTTACTTTTTATACGTATGATGTGGCTAAATGTGCAACATGCCCATTCATGTACTGTAGTACGTGTTTCATGTAGAATAAAAATCATGCACGTATAATTGAAAGAACCCTACGTGCGTGTACGTAGAGAACTCGTTGCAAGCACTGTATAAAAATTACCTTTTGTTTACAATTCACTTCAAAGTACGTATAATAGAGTTGTTCTGATTAGTTAATTTCGATAATATTATCCAATCAGAGCGTTCCTTGCATATTTTAAGTGAGATGATATGATTTATAGATCGCCCAATTCTATTGGCTCCTTATTTTTTAATTGTCCAATCATAAGAACTGCTACTGTTAAAACCTGTAATCAGAGTTGGCGAAAATCGTCAGACCGGCAGAATAACGGTCGGTCCGATTAATTAATGAACCGTGTCTGTTCCAATGTCCGTCACGAAAATATTACTTTGTGGTCGTCCAGTTGACGATTGAAATTTATTCACTTCCAGTTTCCACTGCCAATGGCATTAAATTCCGTTTTCAGTTTTATTAAAATGTCAGACAGAGACTTGAAATTTGTTTATTTATTCTGTCAGACCGACATTTTCCTATTTGTAATCGAAACTCCTATATGTAAATGTAAACATCCTTTTAGTAGGAACGAGCACCTGCAAAACGTGGAACATTAAAACTGAAATATATTACTGAGCACAGAAATAAGTTGACTTCCACACTCCCCAAGTATCAAAGATTGATTGTGTTTAATTAAATATGTTTTGAGATGCTTATATATTGAAGATGACAACAGATTCATATTCTTAACTGAAATTAAAAATGTAGGTAAACCGGAAACTGACATTGATGTATAATTCGGAAAAAGAAGAGTTATTAACTTAAAAACAATTCACAGGGGAAAAAATCAGTTGGTGTTCTTTCAAGCATTAGTTTTACATGTACCAAGTTTTAATGATAATTGTTTCTTAAAGTAACATTTTTCTAGTTATTTGTAACTTGTATACAGCCATACTTCTAAAAAATTCCAACTTATTTTTGCAATATACTATACAAAAACATTTAAAACATGTATTAATCTAAATTAATATTGAAAATAGATGTTTAATGTACAATTACAAGTATTTTTGGGATACTTAGAAAATTTATTATATCAAACTTCAATGATTTTTAGGACTGACAGGAGTGCAACATTTACATGGTCAACCATAAATTATCTACATTGTGTATAAGAAAATAGATAAATGCATTTATCATAAACTTTATCAAGTCAATTAATCTCCAATAGCTAATGAACCTAGAAAACATGTTCCCTTGTCAGAGAATGTCTCTAGTATTAATACCTAATAGATATTAAAGCATGAGACCATTTAAAATGAACAAAAATGCTTTATTACATAAAATTAAAAGCACATAAAATGCTATTGGCACTTTTAATTTTTTCAAACATTATTCTAAACTTGACAGAATCTCATTTTATTTAAATCATCCATATAAAAAGCTATAATTTAGACTGTGTAGAAGATCACTTTAAACTAGTTGCACTCCGGACATGAATCAAATGCTTCTGTGAGAGATATTTTATGTATCTCAAACAGGTAAATGGGTTTTATCTGTTCTCTTAGTCAGTCTCTGTTGAAATTAGTGATGGGAATCGGTAACATTTTCAAGATCAATGATCGTTATATCAACATCGACCGATGATCGATCATCGGTGACAATTGCCTGCTAAATGTATTTACTGACTATAATTAATCAAATAGCCTTTATTTCAAGAGTATGAATGACAAAAGTAAAGATATGAATAAAATTGTATCATAAATTTATAAACTATAATTTTTCCATTAAAAAACATTAACTTTAAAATAGAACAAAACAAAAGATCGTTTTCCATATGTGTAACACCTGATATAGATAGATAACTAATAGACTAGTCCAAATATGTGTTTGACAAAAGTAAAGATTTTAATAAAAATCAAATAATATATTTACAAACTACAATATTTCCATTTGTAAACATTAACTTAGAACAAAACAAAAGATCTTTTTCCATATATGTGTAACACCTGATATAAAATGGACTATTCCGGGAAGTAGATAAATAATAGACTAGTCCAAATATGTGTATTGACTGAGTGTCAAAAGTAAGCTTGGACAAAATTGCCAGATGTTTGTCAGTATGAGGGCAAAAAAAAACCAGCTGGGATAAAACTGCAATATTTTTGTCAGTATGGAGACAGAAAAAAAACCCAACCAAAGAACAAAGTTAAGCATATCCTCGTCTGACAATAAGTCGGTCAGTCATTGGATAATGTTTGATTATTTTTTTCATGTTTGAAAAGTAAACATTTTTTTCTTTTTAATTATGTTCCTCTATTCTTGCTCACATGTGTAAAGTTCCATGAAAAAAAGATCGATAATAATTACATACTGACCCACATTTGTTTACCCTCCCTTTTCCAAATGGCGTCGTATGACGTCACATAAAGTTGGTCAAAGTTCAATAAAGCACATGATTTTGTCATAGGCCAACCAAACTTAAAAAGTAAACCAGATTAAGAAAGTACAGTATTTTAGCTTTTTCAGTGTAATTGATTTGTCAAAATATGTTTTTTTTTAATAGTTTGAAATTGAAGTATTAAAAATTTATTATTTGATGCAAATATTAAACTTGCTTACCCACATAAAAAGTATTTAAACCAGTGAATTTGGTGTTTTTGCTTTTGTCAATACAATCTATTAGACCGACATATTTTGGTAAAACAATTAATGACTGATTTCAATTTATTTTAATCACATTTATTATCACAGAGTGGTAACAATACAGTTTTGTTGATGCTATTTGTAATAATGACAGGTTTTTTTTACCCAGACAATCTCATTTTTCTGTCTGGTTTAATTTAATTCTCTGTTCAATTTATGCTATAAATTTTGATTATTGCTGTTAAATTAATTCTTTTTCTATCTTCTCTATGAATTTCATTTCATTACCCCAAGAAGTAAGGGGTATATTTGTTATTAAAGTAGCAGTGGAAATGCAAAATAATCTGCCATTTTGTGACTAATGGAGAGCACTTGCATGTATTTTCCCGGTAAAATCGGTCATTTTCTAGAAAATGGTGGAATCTGAATGATCAATCATCATATTTTCAAAGTATTTTAAAATACAATTTGCTTGGCCTACATTCCAGAAACGGTCATGAACTGTGATGTCGATTATGTCAACAAACCGGAAAAATACAAATGTTTGGGGAATACCATCGATAGAAACATATTTAACAAGCATAATGATCAGGAAAAAAAGACATTAGTAAAAAGAATCTTTTTTACTTGCATGGAATTTATTCAATTCAAACTTCTCTGTTTTATTCTCATCTTGTAATTTTGACGTTGAAAAGTATTCCCTCTGTATTTATGTACGCTATGAATATACAGAATGACGTCATTGGTCTCGTGCTGCGCGAGAATTGTAAATCAAAACAAATGACCGACATTATTGCATGACCGAGCAGATGTCACGGTAGGATATATATTTTAGACACTATAGAATCAGAATCGACCACAAGGTTTAAGAATCGATCATCGGATCGTATGATGACGTCCGACTGATTAGTCGATGTTTCCGATGATCGGTACACCACTACTAGTTGAAATAGAAAGACAAATGTGATTTTAGTTACATTTAAAAGAAAATATATCTAAGAAAATATCAAATGTTGCACTCCTGACATTTGAGGGTGCTGCCTTTAATGTGACATTCTTGGCCTTACTTCTGATTTTAGTGTATCCTTTATTTAACTATGGTTTTGAAGCAGCAATGATGTATTAAGATTTATTTACACCCCATATCTTTGAAAACTAAAAGACAACATTTCTACAATGTAATTTAGGAAAACTTGCATAAATGTTTGTTGCACTCCTGACTAGGTACATCTTTTTTACAAAGCCATATTTTTATGCAATAATAAATGTGAAGCATGATCTATTGCTATCTTATAGTATGTCAACATATCAAAGTTTGTGATGAAATAGATTTTGATAACATATTGTTTGATTTAGCACTGTGGTAGGTTGTTGAAAATTAAGGATTTTTTAAAGTGTCACAAAAAAGTGTTGCACTCCTGACAATTTTGACATGTTTTTTGGTCATATTTTTTTGGTTATTCTAGATATCTTAAAGATTTTTTGCAGTAACAAACATCAAATCATTACAGATCTTTTGAACTATTTAGATCCAATAAAATCATAAAAATGAGTAAATTAGACAGCTATAGCAGTAGGAGCCATTTATTCTGAAACTGCCCATATACAATATTACAAACAAAATGGTGGGATAGACACAAAGGCCATGGGTCAGACAGAACCCCACTTCCTGTCTGACCCAATGTCAGACAGAAAAAAAGTTTTCGCCAACTCTGCGTAATATTTACAAAAAACAGCATGGTGCACGACCTTGCGTGGAGAAAATGCAGTTAATTTTCTTTGTACCACCAAATGAAGAGTTAGAGGGTACATTGCACCCCCAAAAATTTGGATGTACCCCCCAAAAATGAAGGTAAAAGGGTACATGTACCCCCAGATGAAAAAACCTGTGGGCACTCTGATGTGAATTTAATTATCCCCTCGCCAACGAAGTTGCGAAGGGATATAGTAATGCTACCTTCCTTCCGTAACATCCTTGTGAACACTCTAGAATCAACATCCTTCTATAGATTTTGACCAAACTTGGTACATTCATAGTCCTTAAGAGAATCTGGAACCCTAATGATTTTCAAGGTCAAAGGTCAAGGTCACCGGGTCAAATTTGTAGGCGAGGGGATACGCCACGCTTTGCGTTTTCCTTGTTAAATTTAATTACCGTACCAGGTTAAATTAACAAAGATTTCTAACATTTGGACTTTGTATTTATTTAATGTTCGCCCGTTCGGATTATAAAGAATTCCATTTTTACGGTTCGGTTTAAAACAAGTTTCACGGTATTTGTGGTTTTTTTTGTATTATTTAATGTTTATATATTTCTTCTTCAGTTAAAGGAAGCAAACCAAAAAGTATCTGAAGCTTTAATCAGACTGAAAGATGTTGAGTCAGAGTTGTCAGTAACAAAAGAAAGATGTGATGAACAAGCAAATGACTTGTTACAAAAATCTGGTATATATACTAGTAATATAAACAGAACTGGATTTTCTTTTTCTCATGTAATACCATATACTCATTTGACCATCATTAAGAGATGCAGTTTTCCTTCAATAGATACATGAGAAATATGACCTCAAAGTACAGATGTATCAAATAAATTTTTGATTTTCTATTACTTTAAAAAAAAATCAATTCATATTTTGAATATCCAAAGTTAAAGACATGATTGAAGATATAAAACCAATAATGGCAACATAAACCACTCCTCTGGCTCACCTTAAACTTCAAAGCACAAAAAAAAACATCTCTTGGCACAGTCACAAAAATATGGGCAGATAAAACCTTTTGAAAGGATCCCAACCCTGCCTTAGTAATAACTAGATACAGTAGAGTTTGTTTATAATGAAGTCCAGGGGACTCTCGATCTTAGTTCGTTATAAGAGAAACAATGTAGAATTACCTCCCCTTTTGAAAATCGTACAGTAGAACTTCGCTGGCTCGAACTCGAAGGGACTGTCAAAATTTTTTCTAGCCATCGGTAGTTCGAGCCACCGAGGTCGCGTAATATTAGAGAGAAAAAAATCTGGTTTTGACCTGGGCAGTTTCATTACGCTATGATAACTGATGCACAGTAAAGTGGGCCTTTATCGTAAAAAAATATTTAATCCTTTAGACAGTTCTCAAAGACTACGGCTTCTGAATACCTCTTTGGTATCTTCAAATGTTCCTTAGAAACATTATTTTTCAACTTTGTTCACGATCTATTTTATAAACAGGAAATATAAGGTCGGGTATTAACACTTGGATCAATATCGGTATAATGCTGATAATTCAGATATACCGGTATATTTTTAATTGCCAATTTTAAGATTGTATCCATTTTCCTTTTTTTTTATTTGAATTTGAAGAATAATTGTTTCTTTTTGGTATTATATACACATAAAAACTCAGGTTAATCGAAATTTCAAAACGAGTACATTTCTTTTGTTTTTGGTATTTAGATGAACCTTGAGACCACACAGTTTGTTGTTTAATTAAAGAGTCTATTATCAAAGAAAAAATAAACAATAGCAAATGTATTAATCTCACACATGACTTTGTTTTTAATTTCTTTAGCTTGTGCATCCATTCAATAAAATTTAGATTATGCTATTTTAATTTTTAATGCAATAAATTAGCATGTGTGTTATTAATTGACAACTTGTTAATCACAACCCATTTTATTGTTTGAATATTTTAAAGAAAAGTCTTGATTGACATCAATAACAACATCAAAGGTGGGATTATTGATTTTTCAATTATCAATAACGGAAGTGTCATGTGATCTGTGATCGCTGTGCTTAACGGAAGACAGGTAAACGATTTGTTTGTTCAGCAATTTTCTTTGTTATATCATGTCAATTTTGAGTAATAAAAACATTGTTTGGTTTAAAATTCTCTTCGTTATAAGCCTGATTTCGTTATGAAAAATTTGTAATAGGCCTTCACAAATACATTGTTTAAATAGCGGTGGGACCGGGGATTTATCTTTACTTCGCTATAAGCCTGATTTCGTTATAAGCCTGTTCGTTATAAACGAACTCTACTGTATCCAGAAAAATGAAACTAACAATAAAACAGCATGCACATAATTACTTCAGATTGAAACATATTCCCTCAAATATTTGGCAAAATATAAAGATGGAGCCTTTACTGGATTGCAGCATGTAATACTAGACTGAAGAAAAACACAAAATTTACCATTAAAATAAATATTTTTTTATTAAATTTATTGAATTTTAATTTTCATCTATCCATCCCTCTGAGATGCCATCATCCTCTTTTTAGCTCACCTAAAGGTCAGGTGAGCTATTCCCATCACTTGGCGTCTGTCGTCTGTCCGTAAACATTTCAATCTTCTTCTAGAGAACCACTGAAGCAAATGGGACCAAACGTGGCAGGAATGTTTATTTGCATGGTCTAACCAAGTGTTGTTACTTTCGTTGCGATCGGTTATCCAACATGGCTGCCAGGGGCCATAAAAGCCTCTGATTGGCTGAAATTTTTAATGATCTTCAACTCCGATACTACATGGAGGATGGAATTGAAAATTGTCATGAAGGATCATTGCAAGCTGCTAACCAAGTGTTGTTACTTTTTGGACCGATTGAAAATCCAAGATGGCCACCAGCGGAGGACATAATTTAACATAGCGATCCTATTGGAAATATGTAAAACAAACTTCTCAAGAACCACTGGATGGATTGGAACCATACTTGGCAGAAATGTTCCTGACAAGGTTCTGATCAATTGTTGTTACTTTTTGTTCTGATCGGTTATCCAATATGGCTGCCAGGGGCCATAATAGCCTCTGATTGGCTGGAATTTCAAAGATCTTCTTCTCCGATACTACATGGAGGATGGAATTGAAAATTGTCATGAATGATCATTGCAAGCTGCTAACCAAGTGTTGTTCCTTTTTGGGCCGATTGAAAATCCAAGATGGCTACCAGTGGGGGGACATAATTTAACATAGCGACCCTATGGGAAATTTGTAAAACAAACTTCTTCTCAAGAACCACTGGATGGATTGGAACCATACTTGGCAGAAATGTTCCTTGCAAGGTCCTTATCAAGTGTTGTTACTTTTTATTTCGACCGCCCTCCGTTCAAGATGGCTGCTGTTACTAAAAATAGAAATTTCTTCAATTGTCCATTACTGCTTTAGTATAAATCAAAATGAGCTCAAATTTTAGCTGCAGCTACATGGCAAGGAGTAGTTTAACATATATTCCGTTTTTTTCTGTGAAATTTTTCTTTCAGCCGATATATACCGATTATGCAAATTAGGCATATTTTGATAAAAGATCACATTTAAATCTTCTCCTCAGAAACCACTGAACCAAATTAAACCAAACCTGGCAGGGATGGTCCCTGGGTGGGTCCCTTTCAAAATTGCGTCTGACAGCCCCACCCTCCATTCAAGATGGCAGCTGTTACTAAAAATGGAAATTTCTTCAATTGTCCATTGCTGCTTTAGTATAAGTCAAAATGAGTTCAAATTTTAACTGCAGCTACATGGCAAGGAGTAGTTTAACATATATTCCAGGTTTTTCTGTAAAATATTTCTTTCAGCCGATTTATACCGATTATGCAAATTAGGCATATTTTGATAAAAGATCACATGATTTAAATCTTCTCCTCTGAAACCGCTGAACCAAATTAAAGCAAATTTGGCTGGGATGGTCATTGGATGGTCCCTTTTCAATATTGTGTCCGACAGCACCGCCCTCCATTCAAAATGGCTGCTGTTACCAAAAATAGAAATTTCTTTAGTTGTCAATTTGTGCTTTATTACAAATCAAAATGAACTCAAATTTTAACTGCACTACATGGCAATGAGTAGTTTAGCATATATTCTGGGTTTTTCTGTAAGATTTGTTCAGGCGGGCAGTTTATTCCGTATAAGAATATTATGAGATAAAAATCACATCAAAATCTTTTGCTCAGAAATTTGAGTTAAAATGATCTTTGGGTGACCCACTTTCAAAATTACGTGCAACACTCCCATTTTCTATCAACTTTCAATGTCAAATTGAAAACCAGGTGAGCGATTACAGGCTCCTGGGAGCCTCTAGTTCATTAAGCATGGCATTTCCTCTTATAATGCTTTAGTACCTAATACTCTGGCTTAAAAAAATGTTGCCAAATATTGCCAACTGTCAAAAGAGTATGAGCCATGGCTACACCTTTCCTAGCAAATGTTATTAGAATAAAGCGATAAATTGGTTTCCTTGAATTTATTTACAGGTCAGATTGGAGAACTTGAAGGTACCAATGTACAAAAAACATCCAAGATAGCAGACCTTCAAAAAGAAATAAGCAGATTAAAGGATAAACTGTCATGGCTGGAATCTGAAAGGAAAAATTTGGAAAACCAAAAAGATTCACTTTCGGAAGAAAAATTATCGCAACTAAAATCTCTAGAACAGGTAGATTTGTAGAACTTAGAAGCATTTCTGAACATTTGTAGAATAAGATCCGAAATAATGTTTCTCTAAATGTATATTGTATTTCATTAAAAAAATTAAGTTAAATAAAATTATGAAGATTAAAGTCAAAACAATTGTATTTTATCTAGATTTATATCTATATTGGATAAGTTGTTTTATTTCTATACTAAGCCACAAACGAAACATAATTTTTTCAAAGTTTGCAAAAAAATCATTCTAACTACAACATATAGGTGACTTTATTGTGTGGAACAGGTAAATTGTCTGTATATTGAGCCTCGATTACATTTTTAGCTCACCCGATCCAAAGGGTTAGGAAGGTAAATAGCCATCACCTACATTGTAGCATCCGTATATATGGGTATACATTATTTATTTTTCATTTGTTTTTTCATGAGGATTTTTTTAATGCATTCCTTAATAAAAATCTCTTTTAGAAACATTTTTCTTAAAATCTAGACTTCATTGAACATTGAACACAAACTTGCATATGAATAATCAGGTTAGTGATACAGACTCAAGTGAGAAGCTAGTTAATTATGTTGGATGAACAGATTTTAGTTCACCTGGCCCAAAAGAGGTATTCTCATCATTTTGCATCTGTCATCTGTAAACTTTTCACATTTCAGTCTACAAACTACTAGACCAATTGGAATCAAACCTGGGATAATTGCTATGAGTAGTCTTCAACATTTTACAGGATTTTGTTTTATTCAGAAATTCAATATGGCTGCTAGCACCAATTATGATTTCTGATTGGCTAAAATTTCAAAAATATTCTTCTTGGAAACAGCATGTGTGATGGAATTGTTCTTTGGTAGGGATGTTTCTTATATTGTCCTCTAAAAAGTTTATGTGGTTTTGTTGTTGATAGCCCCCATCAAAAGACAATGTAAACATCAGATCATATGGACAAATAAAAAAAATATTTTTCTCAGAAA
Organism: Bathymodiolus septemdierum; assembly: GCA_963383655.1. NCBI lineage: Eukaryota > Metazoa > Mollusca > Bivalvia > Mytilida > Modiolidae > Bathymodiolus > Bathymodiolus septemdierum. The sequence goes on from OY726520.1 coordinate 82,191,959, forward strand.
CCAGAAATATAATTGAACCAAAATGATACACGAATAATTTTTGGATAATCCCATAGAATTTATAGACAAAGAAAAATCGTCTAATGAAAATCCAAGATGGCCACAACCAAAAGACAAATTTAATATTGAACCCTATATAGGGAAATGTTTTCACATTATTCCTATCTGAAACTACTTAACAATTTGACATCAAACTTTGCACAATTATTTCTTGGATGGTCCTTTACAAAATGTGTGTTTTTTAGTGTCGATCAGAAATCCGAGATGGCCACCACTGCAAGGCATAATATAGGACCCTATGGGAAAATGAAAAAACTAAATTCTCAGAAACAATAAATTTGATTGAACATGAACTTTTCATGAATAATCATGGAATGGTTTTATGTAATATTTAATTTTTTGTGTCAGTCAGAAATCCAAATCCAAAACCACAGTGCAAATTTATAATAGAACCATCATGCAAATAATATTTAAAAACTATTCATATCTGAAGCCACTTACAAAATTATGATTGTTTGTGTCAATCGGCAATCCAAGATGGCTAAATTTATGGGAAAAATATTTTAAAATTACTCAAATCTTAAATAGTTTTTTTTGCAGATCTATAGAAATAGATTGAATCTTAACTGTACATGAATAGTCATTGGATTATTATTTTATTTTTTGTGTGAATCGAAAATCCAAGTTAACTGACATCACAGGACATTGTTTAACTATGGGAATATGAAAAAAAAGTATTTCCCAAAAACCTCAAACATGCCTGAACACAAACATGCATGAATAACCATGTGAATGATACTGGCTCAGTTGAGCCTCTAGTTATTAGGTCAGAATTGTTTAATTTGTATATTTTATGATTTTTTAATGATATATCACGTATATTACTGTTTTCACATTCATTATGTTTTTAAAAAACTTATAAAGACTGAATTAATATATTTTTTGTTGAGAATATGTTATTTTTATAGGGAGTTTTATTTGAGTTAGATTGTTGCATAGTTGTCAGTTTAAATTGTTTACATTTCTATTTCAAAAGTCTTTAGAGGATTTGTCAATAGAAAAACAGACCCTTATTACAAAGTATGAAAGGGATATACAGAAACTGGTAGAAAAATCTGAATCACAGGTCAGAGAGCTTATAGAGAAACATGCAACCGAGTTATCAGAACTTAAAATTAAAATCCAATCAGAGATGACACTTCAACAACAAAAGGCAGAAAATAACTTAACAGAATGTAAACAGGTAAATAACTTAACAGAATGTAAACAGGTAAATAACTTAGCAGAATGTAAACAGGTAAATAACTTAACAGAATGTAAACAGGTAAATAACTTAACAGAATGTAAACAGGTAAATAACTTAACAGAATGTAAACAGGTAAATAACTTAACAGAATGTAAACAGGTAAATAACTTAGCAGAATGTAAGCAGGTAAATAACTTAGCAGAATGTGAACAGGTAATTAATAGAATGTAAACAGGTAAATAGCTTTACAGAATCTTTTTTACTAAAAATTTGCTCACTCAATGGATATTAAGCAACAATAATTCAAGTTTATGCCAAAAAAAAATAGGACAAGAAAATAAGTCATTTTAGCCCCTGCAAATGCCCAGAATGCAGGATTTTACACCATTTTGTCGTCAGCATCAGGGGGCCTGGACGGCCCACGATCCCCGGCAGATTTTTTCTGTCTCCTATTCTAAAAATTTTGCCACCTAATCTACAGACAACACAGATTGGGGCTCCACAGCAGACAATATTTATGAAAATGAAAACCAAAGGTTGTATGTCACTGTGTGCCTTAAGTACCATTTCAATCGTAAGTTGCTTTTATTTTCCCTGAAAATTAATTCTGTTTGTAGAAAAATTATTAATTTACCAGTACATAGTGAATAAGCACTAACATGTTCATCCATTTATTTGTAACAGAGCATTTCCCTACGAGTCCTCTTGAGACACCATTTTGACTGTAAAAAACTATGGCTTCATCTGATTCCGGTTTGTACACTCTGGTTATGGTCATTTCAATCGTACATTTTTTCAAGCATTTTTATTTGTTCACCTTGCCAGGTAGGAACTTGGTAGGAAGCATCTATGGCAGGTCCTCTATAAAGAATGCTCATTTCGTCCCGATCCGATTACAAACATGGCCGCCACACGCAATTCTTGTTTCTGATTGGTTGATTTCGAAAAAATCTTCTCCTCTGAAACTGTTTGGCCAAATCAATCGAAACTGGGTAATAAGCATCCTTGGAAGATCCTCTATAAAGAATGCTCATTTAGTTCCGATCCGTTGTCAAACATGGACGCCACAGAAAATTCTTGTTTCTGAATGGTTGATTTCTAAAAAATCTTCTATTCTGAAATCGCTTTGCCAAATGAATCGAAACTTGGTAGGAAGCATCCTTGGAAGGTCCTTTCTATAAAGAGTGCTCATTTAGTTCCGATCCATTAACAAACATGGCCACCACAGGCAATTCTTGTTTCTGATTGGCCGATTTTTTTAAATCATCTCCTCTGAAACCGCTTGGCCAAATGAACTGAAACTTGGTAGGAAACATCTATGGCAGGTCCTCTATAAAGGTTGCTCATTTCGTCCCGATCCGTTTACAAGCATTGTCGCCACAGGTAATTCTTGTTTCTGATTGGTTGATTTCTAAAAAAATCTTCTCCTCTGTAACCGTTTGTCCAAATGAATCGAAATTTAATAGGAAGTATCCTTGGAATGTCCTCTATAAAGATTGCTCATTTAGTTCCGATCCGTTAACAAACATGGCCGCCACAGACAATTCTTGTTTCTGATTGGTTGATTTCTAAAAAAATCTTCTCATCTGAAACCGCTTGGCCAAATGAATCGAGACTTGGTAGGAAGCATCCTTGGCAGGTCCTGTATGACGATTGCTAATTTAGTTGCAATCCGTTAACAAACATGGCCCCCACAGGCAATTCTGGTTTCTGATTGATTGATTTCTAAAAAAATCTTCTCTGAAATCACTTGGCCAAATGAATCGAAACTTGGTAGGAATCATCCTTGGAAGGTCCTCTATAACGATTGCTCATTTAGTTCTGATCCGTTAACAAACATGGCCGCCACAGGTCATTCTTGTTTCTGATTGGTTGATTTCTAAAAGATCTCCTCTGAAACCGCTTGCTAAATGAACTGAAATTTGGTAGGAAGCATCCCTGGAAGGTCCTCTATAAAAATTGCTCATTTCGTCCCAATTCGTTATAAACATGGCCGACACAGGCAATTCTTGCTTCTGGTTGGTCGATTTCTAAAAATCTTCTTCTCTGAAACTGCTTAGCCAAATGAACCGAAAATTGGTGGGAAGCACCTATGGAAGGTTCTGTATTAAGTTTCCTCAAAGCAGAATGAACCATGAAATTTTAAAACCAGACATTTCCGGATTTTATATTCGTTTCCATCCCATATATCGGCCCTGATTTTACTTCATACGAAAACAGATGACGCCATTTTACTGACAGCATAAGTTGCCAGATAATCGAGAGTATATTAAAATACAAGAATGGCTTTAATAACAATCTTATGTACAAAGAAATATTTAACTAGCCATTCTTTGAAAATTCCAATTGTCATATGAATGAAGGGTTAACACTGTTAATCGCTATATCCGGAAATCGATAATAGTACGAAAACCCATAACACGATGCTACAATGTAATTCGTCCGGTCCTTTTTCTAGATTTCTAGTAATTTTCTTTCCCTTATCTCCTCGTACCCCCTTTTAAAAATGTTTTTCAGCACACTTTCATTTCTGTGAACAACCGCGGTAGGGCCCCGTCAAAATATGTAAATAAATTAGCCATAGGTTGTTTTTTTTTATACTGGAAGTTAAACAATATGGATGGAGTTAAGCAACAAGACAGTACGCCCCAAAATGATTCGATCCTGGGTTTCAAATGGATAAAAAAAAGCACACAAAATATTGTGTAGTCATATATTCATAATACATATTGATCATACTTATATTACTGAAGATTACAATAGTTTGTGTTTGAACATAATTTGTAATCGGTCATTTTTTATTTTGAAATGATGTCAGCTTTGTTCCGGTCCGAGTTTAACACAAGGATGAAAAGATATTGGGGTGAAAACATATCTATTTACCGCATGCACAAACTGCTATTTACGATTCTAAGGTAAAGTTATTTTTAAAACAGGGAATATCCCGTCAACTTGGTCGTGGCTGAACGCAGTTGTTCGATTTGAATGCGAGAATTCAGCAATTGACGTGTTCATTAATTTTTTATGAAAAATATTCCACAAGCCTATCGTACTTGTGGTTTTGACCACCGCTAATTTTGGGGGGGTTCAGTAATTTCTGCCGGTACTATACACAATCTCAGACAGTAAAAGTATCGGGTACCGGTCCACTTTGAAACCCCTGTGTATTGCATTAACTATAACAATTGTTCAACTGACTGATCTTTTCCTTTAAGTAAATGCAGTACAATTATCATTGCAATCGGGTTGTAATACTCAACATAGAACATGTACAATTCTGGTTATTTTTAGCTGCTTTCTTCTTCTTTTGGTATACAGTATACCATTGACCTCCGATGATTACATTATGGAACACCATTGACGTGATCGTTTCCAATAAAATAAACACAAAACATTTATCTATAACCGTCAATAATTACGATATAATATCATTTGAGGAATTGTCTTTCCAGAGTACTTTAATCAGAAATCATTTTTATTTGTTGATCTTTACTTGTGGGAAGTTGTCCCCGGACAAGCAAGCCAGGAAAATCTACTTGTCCGGCATGTTCTGTGTACGAGTCGGATGAGTCGGGCATGGCAATTCCACATCCCTGAATATATATTCTGGAAAAACATTACTTATAAGTAATTGAATTACTAGCCTCAAGCAGTCTTCGCGCTAACCTACTTGCCAGAAGCCTCGGACAAGTGATAATTATGAAAGAATTTGTTTCAATAATTAGAAATTTTTTCTAAATTTGGCTTTCGGACAATTAGGTGAAAAAAATTAAGGCAAAGACTGCTCAAGCAAAGTTACTTTAGGACACATGGTTTATTTAGTACAAATAGATAACATTCAAAGCCAATAATGATGGAGTGTTGTATTGTTTAAGCAGTTGTTTATATAATTTGTTTCAGCAATATATGCAGAAATACACAGATGATACCACACAGCTGATGTCAGAGAAAGATTTACTTAAACAGGAATATGAGAAGCTTAAATCAGAACTGTCCAATAAATTAAATGCTTCAGAAACAGAGGTTAGTGAATTTATTGAATTTATAAGATAAAAAAATGATGTTGGCATTATTTTTAAGCTACTTACTCCATTGGCAGCAAGGGCCCGGGTGGCTCAATGAGTTAGTTGGTTGGATTACCTAACAACTCATACAAGCCTATCGCGCCCGGCTTTGTAAATTACAAAAAAGGGTGCACTCGACTCACAGCCGCAAGTGATAAAGATGCTTGCCCGTGGTCGGTGGTTCTCTCCGGGTACTCCGGCTTCTTCCACCACTAAAACTGGTCGTCATGATATAGCTGAAATATTGCTGAATGTGGCGTTAATTACAATAAATCAAATCAATCAAATCAAATCCATTGGCAGTGGAACAGTGGACTAATGAATCGCCAACTGGCCGACCAGGAAAGTGATATTTGATCGACCAGTTGAAATTTTACTCGCCGTGGGCTAATGAGCGACTGTTAAGTTTTATCCCTGAATAATGTTTATTCTCGAAAATCTAGACTTGATTTAGCATAAATTAATGAACAGGTGAGTGATACAGGTTCAGATGAACCTCTAGTTTTCTTTGAATTGATTATGTGGAGACCTTTTGGTAGTATGTCCAATTTCCACGATCTACTATGGTTTTTGAGATAAACTCAACTGAAATAGTGCTAATTTCCAAAATTTGAAAAGTTTTAATTTTCACACAATTTCATTGTAGTTTTTTGCATAATGTTCATCTTAATAGTTTATTGGTGGAACATGAAAAAATGTTGCAGTTATTTAAAAAAAAAAAAAGGATCTAAAGTGGTCCAAATTCCAAAATGTTCCATATTTGGAATTTTAATTTTTCATCTAATTTTGATGTGTTTTTATGTGACCTCAACATTTTTGTTGTTGTATTATGTTATGGCACTGTCGTAGTCAGTGTAGACAAAATAGTTGGTTGGTTTATGGTGTTTAACGCCACTTTCAACAATATTTTAGTTATTTCATGGCTATCAGTTTTATTGGTGGAGGAAACCGGAGTACCCGGAGAAAACCACCGACTTGTCGTAAGTCACTGACAAACTTTATCACATAATGTTGTAATGAGTACACTTGCCTGAGCGGGATTTGAACTCACAACGTTAGTGGTGATAGGCACAGATAGTTTTTTTTTTTTTGTCATATATAATTTTATTTTGATCAAAAGCAATGAAAGTTTGTCACAATATTTTCAGTAACCATACAAACATGTTTGTACACATTATTTTAGCATATTATTTCTAATATAGAAATAAAAAGAAGGAAAAAAAATATATCTTACTCATCAGACTGAAAAAGATTTTTCATCGATTCCCATTTCCTTTGTAATAATTTGGGCCTGTCTAGGGGTACAAATGTATAAAGATTTAAGATCAATGTTTCTATAATAATTAAGAGTTTCCAAACATCCTGTCCAATTAATCATTTCTCTTTTTATTCTACAAACATATATATAGTAACGAATGATAATAAGACAGGTGTTAAGGATCTCACAGTTTGGGTCAAACAGAACCCCAAGTGTCCATTCAACTGGATTAATATTTATATTAATGCCACACTTGGACCTCAGGTTATCAGTAAACTGTAGCCAAAGAGAATGAACAAATCGACATTCATAGAACAAGTGGATGAGGGATTCTTTTGTTTCAAAACAATAAGTACATAATTCTGTCTCAGATAAACCACATTTCATCAACATGCTGTTGGTGTACAAAATTCTTAAGTTTAACTTATATTGAAATGACTGAAGTTTTGTGCTTAATATACTTTTAAAAGAAAGTTGATATATTATGTCCCAGTTTTCTTCTTCAGTGATATTTAAGTCTGTCATCCACTTATTCTGTGACTTGAGAGGTTTCTCAAAAACCTTTTGTATGAATATTTTATAGAAGGGTTTTACAACTCCCTGGCTAACATGCAAAAGTAAGATATGTTTATTGCATATCTCATCTAGCTTCTCTATTTGATTGTCTCGCAAAATTGATTTCCATTCTTGAGGGATTGAGAGTATTATATTATGATACTCTAAAAAAATTATATTAATATTGTAGTTATATTTTAAATCAGTAAGTGACAGAAGACTTCCATCTTCTTTGATTGAATCATTAATAAGAAATATATCTGATTTGGCCCAAGGCACAGATAGTTGTAAATCAAACTACCATACGATCACGACCACGACGGCCCCTGTAGACAAAATAGTATCTGTGCTATAACTTAACTTTTAGTTCTGTAAAACTAAACAGCCACCAAAAAAAAAAATCATATCCCTATTTGTAAATCAAGTGAGCAATACAGACTCCTAGGAACCTCTGGTTTAGGAGACATATAGGTATGAACACTAACAAATTGAAGTTGTTTCTGAGGAAAATACCAAAATTTCTTATAAGTCTATTTGTTGAAATGCTAGAAGAAAAAACAATTATGAATATATTCAGTAGAAAATTGTTCTGTTTGTCACTTTGTCAATTGCTTGAAGTCCAGATTTCAGTGCATGAAAATTCCCATTACCCTTTTCCCGAGGAAAGTAAAAATATACACACAAGAAAGTGAGATGCTGATCAGTATTTCCAGACGGGAAAGCGTTATATTTCTGTTGTTGCTCATTGTTGTGCTTTACGGTTAACAGATATATCAGTTTCTGAAACTGGTTTACGATTTATTTTATGTCAGTATGCCGTATGTAAAAGGTATAAAATTACATTTACAGATATCGACGTTGCGGTTTGCAGTCGAACTTACAGATATTTTGAAATAAAAACTAAGTTATAAATTAGATAATATCAGTCGGCACGGCATATAGAGGGGACGGAAGTGAATATAATAGATCTTAATAAAGAAAAAAGGAACCGTAAATCTATCAAAAATAATAATCACAAACCAGCAAAAATGTAGTTTTATTCAGATTCATATCTCAAATAGATTATAAACAACAATACAAAGTAAGACAAATCAATTAATTTTTAACATCAAAACCCTTTTAGATATGCTGAGAATGCAGGATTTTGCATTAAATGTTTCAAAATTTTCTTGTGGGGGCATGTCCTTAAACCCTCCTAGATAAATTTGGAAAGGGAAAGTAAATTGTTTATTTTACTTTCCCTTGAGTAAGTGACTTAAAAATAATTCTTCATGCCTTGGATTTATATGTATACATTTCAGGATTTGCCTTCTAAAATTACAAAATTGTAATGCGGGGATGAACAAACCACTCCTATCCTCATCCAGATTTGAACAGATGATACTTTGTTGTTCATACATATTTATGAAATTGTCATCCTTTCAGGTTGCAAGACTCAATAAAATTATAGAAGATAGTGAGGCAGGGTTAGGTTCAGCGTCCAGTAAGATCAATAGTCTTAAAGATGCTTCAAAGCAACTTCAATCTGAATTAGAAAAGACAAGAGATGAATTGAGAACTGCCAAAAATAATGCAGCAACATATAAGGTAGGTATGAACAACTAACCAATCATATTACAGACTTTTTCAAGGTTATTTATTTTCCAGTATTTGGCTTTACATATTTCAACCTCTTCTCTGAAACTACTTGGCCAATTGGAACCAAACTTTGCAGGAATGCTGTTTAGAAGATCCTCTTCAAATAATCATCATTTAATTTTTATCTGACAAAAAACATTGCCGATACTGGTAAACAGGCATTCTTGTTTCTGATTGGCTAATATACAAAAAGCATGCTTTTCTGAAACAACACTGTCAATTGAAACCAATCTTTACAACAATGATGTAATGAAGGTATTCTATGAAAATTGGTTTTGATCAGACAAAAAGCATTGCCGATATAGGCATTCTTATTTCTGATGGGCCAATATACAAAAACATCTTTTCTTTTGAAACTACTTTGCCAATTGGAACCAAAGTTTACAGGAATAATGTTTATAACGTATTTGTAGCCATTCAAAGCTCAATAATGAACCTGTTAAATTTTAAACATGATGCTTTGTTTTAAAGGGCAAATGAAAAGGGGGAAGGAAACAAACATTTTGATGTTAATAATATCTTTCCGATTCCAAATGATTAATGAATAAACCATTGAATTCAACTAATATAAGCTCAACAGCAATAACACAGATACAAATCATGAATTTTAAGTTTAACATGAAAGGCTTTAACAAGTTATTAGTTAAGATAAATTTCAAATGCAAATCTTAAAATAAAATGATGTTAAGAAACAACATTTTTTTCGCTGAAACCTCTCTCTAAAGCTTTTGGAAGTCATGTTCTCTGAGGAAGACGTCAAGTCTACCTATTTTTCTACCCTGATTATACAAAAAACATGCCTAGAATAATTTGGCAAACAAAATACAAGGAAATTATACCTGGAATGTTTTAGCAAATAAAATACAAGGAAATTATACCTAGAATGTTTTAGCAAATAAAATACAAGAAAATTATACCTAGAATGTTTTACCAAATAAAATACAAGAAAATTATACCTAGAATGTTTTACCAAATAAAATACAAGGAAATTATACCTAGAATGTTTTGGCAAGTAACATACAGGAAAATTATACCTAGAATGTTTTGGCAAGTAACATACAGGAAAATTATACCTAGAATGTTTTGGCAAGTAACATACAAGAAAATTATACCTAGAATGTTTTGGCAAGTAACATACAGGAAAATGATACCTAGAATGTTTTGGCAAGTAACATACAGGAAAATTATACCTAGAATGTTTTGGCACATAATATTCTGGGAAATTATACCCAGAATGTTTTAGCACCTAATAAGATACAGGTAAGCTATATATGTTAGGTAAAGTTTTGGAAAATAAAAATTAGAAATAATTCATGGAAGCCATACTATCTGCAATTTTAATATGGGTTCGCAGGATATTTGGATTTTATCCCAGGCAGTAGCAAGAGATAAAATGTACTGATATCCTGTCAACCCATATTCTTTTCTAGAGTGCTACAATGGAATGAGAAGGTTGTGATCTTCTGATATGAAAATTTGACTTGTTTGTCTGACAAATTTCTTTTCAGGCTGAGTTGGAAAAATTGAGGTCTCTGTATGACAGTAAGATGAAGGAGGCTAAATTAGACTTACAGACACAGTTAGATAAATTATCTAATGATTTAGATACAAAATGGTCGGAAACATTGAGGTGAGATATTCTTTTAAACACTTACAGACACAGTTAGATAAATTATCTAATGATTTAGAAACAAAATGATCGGAGACATTGAGGTGAGATATTCTTATAGATATATACAATAGTGCATGGGTTATAGGTTGATTGGTTTGTAGCTATTTTGGGGTTAAAATTTGGGATTTAGTAAGAACGATATTGTGATATGGAAATTGATGGGTGAGTATGAGTTATTATGAGCTCAGTTACAACACATGGATTGTTAATTGTGTAGTTACATATGTTTTATGAATTAATAAATATGATGGAGTGTGGAATGTTTTCTGTCGCTTTTATCTCCAGTCAAAACAATGATGGCCAAACTTATATGGTCAGTTGATAATAATTTATAATCAACAGTCCTCAAAATGAAATTTTGGTCATGTAAAAAAGGATTTTTTAATTTTTACTTGATCGAACTTAACTGGACCCAGTATTAGAAAATAATTAATTGTTTATCATACTTTATGATATTCTTGTTATTTTTTTAAGTCCCCCATAACAAATTCCATATGAATGAGCAAATTAACATTATAAAGTGATGGTCATGTTGGTCATTTAATAAATTTAGGAAATAATGATGAATTTATTTATTTTCATGTGTATGAGAATAAATAAATAATAAATTCTTCCAGATGTTCTCTGAATGTTTCAATTTATTCTTTTATTTTTTGCCATTGCATGTCATTTGCATTTTCTTTACAGCAAGAACACCATATTATGCTTTTTCTCTTGTCATACATTAGTTGTGTCATATCAGATTGCTGTTACCATCTCTTTGTTTAATACTATTTTTTGGCATGTTTGAATTTAGATTGAGATCGTGGCCTTGGGACAGGTTTTGCAGACCTGGCACTACCTTCACATATAAGGATTTTCAATATCAGTCAGTTCCCTGAATCAAAATATTAGAGGAACAAAGTTTTCAATATCTCTTTTTGATTGTATGTCAGTAAGACCACAAAGGCTAAAAATCTGTTTCTCTGGGGGAACTGGACCCCACTGAAATTTTATTATTCCTGTATTTTTATGAAATGTTTTCATTGGTTATAGATTTGTCTTCAGACTCTGGACCGTTTTACTTATGGCTTGATCCTTGCCCTTTTAGTAAACAGATATATTTCCAGTTTAAAATCTTTAAAAAAAAAAAAATACAGTACAGGTGCCTAAAGGTAACAAAAATAAAAATTTCATTTTTAGTTCACCTCGCCATAGGCCATGTGAGCTTTTGTCATGGGTAAGTGTCCGTCGTCCGTCCGTTAGCTTTTCACATTTAAATCTTCTTCTCTGAAACCACTGAACAGATTTCAACCAAACTTGCCAGAAATGTTCATTGGATGGTCCTCTACCAGATTTGTGTTTTTGGTGCTGATTTGTAATCCAACATGGCTGCCAGGGTCCATAATGTGTTCTCATTGGCTGAAATTTTAAAAATCTTCTTGTCAGAAACCACCAAGCCAATTGAATTGTGACTTTGCAGTAATGATCATTGGGTGGTCCTGTACTAAACTTGGGAATCGTTTGCCGATCGGAAATTCAAGATGGCCACCATGACTCGACTTAGTTTAACATTGGACCCTATGGGAATTTCACATTTTCATCTTTTTTTCTGAAACCACAAAACAGATTTGAACCAAACTTGGCAAAAATGTTCATTGGATGGTCATATACAAGATTTTTGTTTTTGGCACTGATCGGAAATCCAACATGGCTGCCAGGGCCCATAATGTGTTCTGATTGGTCATAATTTAAAAAATCTTCTTGTTAGAAACCACTAAGCCAATTGAATTGTGACTTTGCAGGAATAACCATTGGGTGGTCCTGTACTAAACTTGGGAATCGTTTGCTGATCAGAAATTCAAGATGGCCACCATGACTCGACTTAATTTTAACATAGGACCCTATGGAAAAAATGTTTAAAAGTCTTCTCCTCTGAAACCAGTAAGTCAATTTAAAGCAAACATGGCATGAATGGTTCTTAGGTGGTCAACTTTCAAAATTATGTCCTGTGACCCCGACCTCCATTCAAGATGGCCACCGTCAGCGGACACAGTTTTAACATAGGACCCTATGGGAAAATTGTTTAAAAGTCTTCTCTTCTGAAACCAGTCAGCCAATTTAAAGCAAACATGGCATGAATGGTCCTTGGGTAGTATACTTTCAAAATTGTGTCCGGTGACCACGACCTCCATCCAAGATGGCTGCCATGAGCAGACATAGATTTAACATAGAACCCTATGGCAGTATGGGATTTGAATAGTAACTTAGATGTATTCGGCATGCAGACATTCTTAAGAGGACTTATTTATGTCAGGTGAGCGATACAGGCTCACCTGAGCCTCTAGTTTACACAGGTTATCTTTTGGTTGGAAATAAATTCAACTTATTCTGTCCTACCAGAAGAATTTTGCATATAAATAAATATGATCTTCATATTAAAAATTGTACCTTTGTTTGTTGTTCATGGAATAAATTTTAATGTTTTTTTATTGAATAATTCATAGAAAAAAAGTCAGGTTGTTTTAAAATATTTAAAACTAGGATATCCAAGTAAAATATTGATGATTTTAATGTCTTCTAACAATGCTTCACAATATAAAGTGCTCCAGCATAGTTTTTCTTATACTTTTGATGTGTCAAATAACTTATCAACTTACCCATGTGCTTCAATTCTATATTGAAACAGTAAGTAATGGAACAGTCTACTATAGTTGAAGTGTTAATTTAATTTGAATCAGTTTCAATTAACACTTTATTGACAAAATGTTTTGTAACACCAATAAGTTAAGTTTCTTGTTTGAATTTGAAAAGAAAATCATAAAACTCGATAGACTTAAAAAAAAAAATTGTTATGATTGCCAATTCTTATTTTTTATTACAGACGATCTATAACCAAACTGAAGATGGTGAATGAATACTTTACTGTTTCAATATTAGATACTGGTTTCTGATTGTTAAATTTGGTCTGCTTTGCATTATATTTATGTAGTTTCTAGATACTATATCCCGAAGTCGGTGCAGAATTTTTTCAAATTTTATTTACAATCCATGATGAAACTGTTATAAATTTTATTAAACACAAACATACTGGACAGTCGAACCACCCCACATCCTTCTTTACTACACCGACTGAAAATTTACTCGCCTCGGTCTTTGGACCAGTGAACAATTTCGCGGGCTGAATCAATTGTGTGAAATTTAGATTTATGGCTAAACAATATGAAAATGAAAGCCGAATATAATAAACAAGGCCACCTATTGTCAAGTTTTCTGTTTTAGTTGAACTTTATGGATATGAGATTTCTAGTGATTTTACTGAAATTTAGAACATAATCACCTCTCCTCCACCAATATGAAATGTTGATTTCAAGCTCTAATTTCTATGAAACATTGTTTTCTATGTTTTATTAAATATTATGCAATACTGGTTTTGTATTGTCCAGTTACTGAAGGACCATAATAATTGTGGTTCTCTATGTATATGTAAGAACATTATCTCTTTATGATTTAGTTCAAGGCACAAGCCAAGATCTAATCATGAAGCATGAAGAAAGGTATTATCATGTTGTAAGAAACATTGTAAAATAATTGATATCCTTTAAAGTTTTTATAGTTCTAATTATTACTTCATTAAGTTAATCATGAATTTATTCTTGTTTACTAATAACTAATGAAAGTATGTGCACTTTGTTTTCTTTTTCAGTTAATACTAAATGATAATCCAAATCTGTTTAATCACATTTTGAATCTACCTGATAAATTTGACATAGCAGAAGAAATTGATAAAGAGTGATGTTTTTTGGCTCACCTGGTTGAAAAGCCATGTGACATTTTACCATGACATGTCGTCCATTAACTGTTCACATTTGAATCTTCTCCTCCGAAACCGCTTTACCAAATGAACCGAAACTTGGTAGAGGGCATCTATGGAAGGTCTTCTATAAAGCTTGCTCATTTCGTCCTGATCTGTTAACAAACATGGCCGACATAGGCAATTCTTGTTTCTGGTTGGTCAAATTCTAAAAATCGGCTTCTCCGAAAGAACTTGACCAAATGAACAGAAACTTGGTACGAAGCATCTATGGATGGTCCTCTATTATTATTGCTCATTTCGATCTGATCCATTGACACATTTGGCTGCTAGAGGCAATTTTTTTTTCTGGTTGGTGGATTTCTATAAATCTTCTCCAGAAAACACTTGGCCAAATGAACTGAAACTTGGCAGGAAGCATCTATTAAAGTCCTCTATAATGATTGCTCATTTCGCCCCGAACTGTTAACAAACGTGGCCACTATAAGGAATTTTTTTTCCTGGTTGGTCGATTTCTAAAAGTTTTCTTATCTGAAACTGCTTGGCCAAATGAATCGAAACTTGGTAGAAAGCATCTATGGAAGGTCCTCTATAAAGATTGCTAATGTTGCCCCGATCTGTCAATAAATATGGCAACCATAGGCAATTCTTGTTTCTGGTTGGTTGATTTCTAAAAATCTTCTCCTCTGAAACCACTTGGCCAAATAAATCCAAATTTTACAGAAAGCATCTTTCGATGGACGTCTATGAGGTATACTCATTTCATCCCGATTGAACAAAAATCATGGTCTAGTTTCTGATTGTCTGAAATTTAAAAAAGCTTATCCTCTGAAACTGGGAGGCACAGTGAATTGTTACTTTGTAGGAATAGTATATGGGAGATCCTGTACAAAATTTTCATATTTCATGCAGATCATACAATAATATGGCCACCATAGGCAGTTCTTGCTTGTGATAGGCCAGTTAAAAAAATCTTCTCTAAAACCATTTGGCCAAATTAATTGAAAATTAGTTGGAATTTTCCTCGAAGCAAAATGACAGTTGAGCAACACAGGCTCAACCCACTGAGCCTCTAGTTTTCTGAGATCTAGGGAGGACGCATTTTGGAAAAAAATCCTTTTTTCAGGCATTTTTGCTAATATGTTGTTCCACCCACTACACATTTTAAGTTGTTCTTTAATAAAGTGATGAATCTTTGAAATATTTTCTTTCAAGCTTTGGTTGTATGCAATATTCTAAACAACAAACTGACAGGAATAGATATGACTTATTTGACAGTGTATAAATGATTTGAGGGCATAGGAAACTGAAATGTGGTACAATTCAGACAACAAATTGTGTCTGTGGAAATATAAAGCACAATTTAATCAGCTTTCAGTTTAATGAAGAATGTGATTTAATGAAACAGTCCTGGAAATATTAAATAGTTTTCATGTCATGCATAGATTTTATAATCCAAAGAATATTATTGTGGAATTTTTTTTAGGACAGAAACTGGAAGATTAAAACATAACATTACACAACAGAAAGATGATGAAAGAAAAGCAGCACTACAACAGCTGTCTAAACTGAAGGATGAAGAGTTAATATCTGCAAAGGCTGGTTGGGAGAAAATTATTTCAGAGATGCAGAAACAGGTTAATTGTCTTTATTTAAACAGATGCAGTGAAAAAAAGAAAATGTACTATCACCTCTCATTTATAAATCCCATTAAAGGCCAGAATTGAATTTTTTTTATATTAAAAGTTGCCAATATTCGATGTTTTATACTAATTGCTGTTGAAATTTTTCATAATATCATACGTAAATAGCCTAGAACGAAGGAAATACGTCGCTGTTTGATTTTCTTGCCTCCAGTAAAGAATTCAATGTTGACCACGCAATATTCATACGACCTGACAGTGAACTCATTCGGGAAAGCGTTTACTCATGTGCGAAATTGTTTGTTGATGAAGAAAATCGAATCGTGGAAGAGCAAAAACATTGACGGATTCTACACGAAAACGACACTAAAAGGAAGATTCAGCAAGCTTTGTGTAAAAATAAAAAAAAGATGTTATACCGACCTACTCCATTTTTCAACATGTAAGGATAATTTAGTATCTTTTTTCGGCTGAATCGTATTTTGACAGTAGAATTGCATCGTAGTTTTTTATATATTCTTTTTTCAGGAGAAAACGCTAGATGATATCTCTTTTAAATTAGAGACTAAAATAATGAACTTCATGTCTGTTTTTAAAAAAAAAAATATATAATCAAGACAACTCAAGTGTTGTCAATAATATACAATACAATTTGTTTACAATTTTGCCTTTATCGGGCCCATTTGCAATGTCTTGGTTGGTTTTTATTGATTTCATCATGTATTTCCGATTTTAAGTGTCATTCTTACTAAATACCATTATATAATATTAACTGATTACCCCGGGATCCAATTTCATAGATATATTTCTTAAATTGTATTAATTCTAATGAATTTACATGCAACATGCTTCCTCGGTTATTTATAGCAGTTATCAGTGTTTGGCAAACTTCGGAACTGCAGCTGATTTATAATTAGGTCGTGTTAATGGCAATTCCACCAAACAGATATTCAAATTCTTTTCACTAATTACGACATTATAGCATATTTTTTAACCTGGCTTTTTGTTCAGAACATTTTATTAGTATAAAACGTCGAATATTGGCAACTTTTAATATATAAAAAAAAAAAAAAATCAATTCCGACAGCCTGTATGCCTTTAATGTATAAACTTTAGCACTTAGCCCTGTTTGGAAATGACAGTTTTCCATTGGTAAATCTAAATGAAAACTATAAAGATATTTTAAGTGGATCTGAATTTAAAGCATTATATCGCAGATGTATTCATTCAGCAGTGAGGATTTGTTGACAAGTTAATCTTGATTCTGATATACAGTTACATTGAATGCAAAGGAGGCTGCTTTGCAGAGATGGATCAGACCACTTTCTAAAGTCAAGAGAGGGGTACGTCGTGGTCGTGATCGTATGGTAGTTGGATTTACTACCTATGCAATCAGTGCCTATCACCACTGATGTTCTGAGTTCGAATCTCGATCAGGGCGAGGTCTACAACATTATGTGATAAAAATTGTCAGTGACAGGTCGATGGTTTTCTCCGAGTCATCCGGTTTCCTCCACCAATAAAACTGACCGCCACAATATAACTGAAATATTGTTGAAAGTGGCATTAAACACCATCAAACAAACAAACAAATTAAAGTAAAGAAATCTGCCAAGTTTTTCTTAGATCACCCTTGAAATTGAAAAAAATCCAGGAAAAACCCTTGAATTTTCTGTTTGAGAGTTGTGTGTGGGAACAATGATTAAAGATGGTGACCATTACTAAAAAAAGACATATCTTTTATTGTCTATTACTGCTTTATTAGTAGTCAAAATGAGCTCAAATTCAACATATCTTGTTTTTATATGAAATTTTTTCATCCAATTTATACAGATTATGTATATTATGAGAAAAAAATCAAAATCTCAGAAACTTGAGCTGAAATGATCTTTGATTGACCCACTTTCAAAATTATTAGTGACAGCCCCACACTCTATCTTCCATATAAGATGACTGGCATTACTATTTGTAGAAATTTCATTAAATGACAAAGTAAGAAAAAATCATCTGAAATTTTTCTATATAATTTAAAAGTTAAATAGAAAACCAGTTGAACTATTACAGGTTATAGTATTTAACATATTATTTTGTTTATTTGAAATTTTCATCATTTATAAACCATAGTATACACTTATAACTGGTATGACGGTGATAGCAAGTTTATTGTTCCCCGAGACACCAACTATTGCTCGAGGTGAAGTCGAAAGGAACAATCAGGTTGCTATTATCCAAATATCCAGTCAATATTAAAGTATTTTATTATACTGAATAGCATATTAGACCATAATACCTTGGACAAACACAGGTATGATGAAACTATATGAACCGAGTGTAAATTAATCAACAAACATGATCAGATGAAACCAAGATTATTCCTCATTTTGCTTTTATGTTGGGGCTTCAGCTTCCAAGATACAAATACAACATCGTTCATTGTTAATAATGTCCTCACCTCATCAGGCTCATGATTTTTTTAAAGTTTTTTTGTAGTCCAAATCATATTGTTGTCAATAATTTCTTTTCATAAATGATTCCATCAGCTTTTCTTCTCAGCATGAAATATTCGAAGCACAAGAGACTACTTCATCAAGAAAATAAGTAGCTGTGTCGTCTTATGTTTTTTATCGGTCCATTTTTTTTCCAGTAAATAAGCTACATTTAAGATATGCTTTGCCAAACGCATTTCACTTTTTGTACTTTTAGTCTCTGTTCTCTAATAAACACACCACAATCTTCTTCTTGCAGTGACACGAACCAGGTTCACTATGTTTGTTGTCATCTGCAAATTTCAGGACTGGGTTGCACAAACCTTATTTAAATTTAAGTGTCAATTAAAACTTAATTGAGACTTAAATTTACTTGAAATGTACATAGAATTAATTTACACTTAAGGTTTAATTGAGACTTAAATTTAATTGACGTTTGTGCAACCCAGTCCAGGTTTTTAGTTTAGCATATGAAAAATCCAAAGAATTCTGAATGTTCATTATCATGTTTCCTCCCAACGAATAAAGAGGATTAAAAATTCTGCGAAAACTATATAGCATCTATCTGGTGAATAGCACAGGAGAGGGGAATAGTCTTTGGGACTTTTAACTGGTGAATAATTCTTTACACAATGTACCACTAAATACAATATTTATGAACATGTCTTTTTATTAGGAAAACTTATACTGAGATATAATAATATGTAATATACATACATCATTAAATTACAGAACTTCTTGATTAGTTTATTAAAGCTTATTTATGGTGAATTGTCAGTCTATGTAATTGAAAATTTAAAAACATTTTATATATAAAATGACTGATTTCTATCAACTAGATGAATGGTATGGAACAAACCATATCCAAAAGTTATTCACAATCAGCTGAAGAAATTGACAAATTAAGGAAAGAGGCAGAGGAAGAGAAAAGAAAACTGGAGAGAAAGATAGCTGAGGCAGAGGAAGAATACTCACATAATTTCAAAATGTTGGAATCTTCACATGAGGAAGAAAAAGATAAAATATTCAGACAAAAAGACCAAGAAGCAGAGGTAGGGAGAAAAATGTTTTGTTGTCATATGAATTGTATTATTTACCAGTAATATAATGATATAGGAGAGTTTCAGTTATCTGCCAGTTCTGTAATTACCCATCTTTTTATGACATCAATTTTTTCCCACCTGGCCAATCTGGTTAACTTTTCACATTCCAATCTTCTTCTGCAAAACTATTGGACCAGATTGAACCAAGCTTGGCACGGATGGCCTATGGAAAGAGGAAATTCAGATTTGTACAAATGAAGTTGACCCTCCTGTGGGGAGTGACTGTTAGGGGCTTTTAAAAGGGTAGAAATTAAGTAAAATTTTCAACATTTATCTTCTCAAGAACCAGCTATAGAAATGTTGCAATTTCTGTTGTGCAGCATCATTATGATATGTAGGCTTTAGTGGGTTCAAACTCTGGCGGTCCAAAGTTGAACAAAAACAAGGATTTTCTTAAGAAATAGAAATTGAAATATAAGGATGAACATTTTAATACACAGATTCAAGCTTGAACAAATGAAGACCTCCAGGGTCTGTTGGGTCTGAGCGTTTGGGGTCTAAAGTTTAAAATAGGCTGCGTTAAAGGTGAAATGCAAAGGTTTTGAGTATTTGATTTTATTGCTTTACTCGATAAAGATACCTAAATAATGCCGAAAAAACAAATTTTCAATGCCAAGTGTGTCACCGTTTATCTGTAAACACAGGTAAATTTATGGTTTATTATCGAAGTTTAACATGATTATCCCCTCTTGGTAAGCCAAGACTGTGACGTCATTCGGTTCTTATCAGTCTGCTGCGCCTACGAGGATAACATAGTTTCTCGATATTCTGATGATGAAAGTGACCAAAGTAACATCACAGACATCGACTCAACATAGGGAAAAATATATTAAAAACATTTAGATTAAAAAAACAAAAGCATTTAATTTTAAATAAAAAATATTCTAAAAAAATACATCCCGAACTTTTGTACTCTCGCTGTTTACTTACATTTAGACAATATTCGCCAGGGAATTGATAAATAGGCTTCTCTCAAAAAATATTGTATAGGGAAAAAAATATGAAAGATAAATACTAGTAACTCTGGTTATTTTTACATGAACTATTACCTTCACATTTTCCTCCCTTTAATGCATTTTTACATCAAATGTATTACTTATGACTTGTCAGTAATCGTTGAATGGAGAACAGCGAGATGTGGAATTCATGTCTGTGACACACTAAAGTCATGATAGCCTTCATTTACGTTAGTCGTAATTTACAAAGTTTACTTTAAGGGACTTGCCCCATAAAGTGTCATTTTACACCTTTCTGAGAGAAACAAAATTCAATAAAAGTTAAATCCTCTTCATATTCATAATATATATCTATGATTTTAGGGGACCCACTACCATTAACCATAAAAAGAATAATGTGAGTCCCCAAAAGTAAATGATCCCTATGATGCCTTAGTCAAGTTAGTGTACTTTAGGGGACCCACTACCTATATTCACGATTCATATCATAAGACAACAACATTAACCATAGAAAATGATGCGAGTTACATAAGGTAAATGATTCCTATATTGCCTTGGTGTACTTTAGGGACCCACAACCATATATACCTGGTTCATATCATAAGACAACAACATACGTTATAGAAAATAATGTGAGTCCCCTAAAGTACCTAATAAATATCATGAGACAATAAAACCAAGTCTCGTTGAACAAAAATGATACATTATATCAGAGTTTTTGAATTTCATCGAACCTAGGGGGCAGAAAATCATGAGGTCCGCCAATAACGTCGGTAATGCCGGTCCCCATGTCCGCCAAACATTTTTGAATGATGTGTTTACTTTTTTAGCGGAAGTCGGAAATGAAGGTCGTGTTGTAAATACCGGAACAAGTTCGGTCAACTCGGAATTCGTAACCGCATTGATATACGTGATATTTTATCTGTTTTTGGTAAATATTATTGGTAACTGTCATGAAAATAAATATATTTGAATATATTGTGATGCGTAAGATGATCTTTTCGAGTCAAAAAGCCCCCAAAAAATTAATAAAATTAAAAAAACATGACATCCCTGATTTGTATCGTTCCCTTCACCAAATCCGTTTCTATTTAGAATTTTGACGGTTTACAGTTCCGGCAACATGGCAATGTGTCGATCATACAAATGTGGTCGTTAAATGACAACATGATTGAGAGACTGCTTAGGGAAATTGAACTGGAGATTGAGAGAGTCTAATGACTTTTAGAATATTGTTATTGTAATCTCAATAAAGATTTTAAAAATTATGTTTTAAATCTGGTAAATTTTTCAAAGTTTGAGGGTATCCCTAGCTGGATTTGGCTACTCTTTTTTGGTGCATGGTTTCAACTTTTTGGTTTATTCTGGATGGTGACTGGTCTTCCTATTTTAGGCCTCTACCAGTACTAATGAAGTTAAATACAGAAAGTGCTCTGCTTGACTAAAATAATAATAACGGTATGACATTGCTTGGCTTTAAAACAATTTTACATAAAAAATGTAGGTCCGGCAAAAATTCAGAGGGTCCAGCAGAAAATTCCTGGGTGCTGGACCTATGTCCAGCAATATGAAAACAAATTTCAAAAAGTCTGTTATATGGCTTTGTTTTTTTTGAAGATATGTAGAGCCCCCTAAACTACATGAAGGCCTGCTACTGATTCACCAAAACAGAAAATTTTGTACAATCTACAACAGAGATCGTTGTCCTGTATTCAACAATTGACGACAGAACACACTGTACGACAATGTACATGTATCTCAGAGGCGGATCCAGACATTTCCATAAGGGGGGTCTGTTTTATTTCAGAAACCATTTTTTTAGAAATATCAAAAGATACCGAGACGTAATTCAAAGCCAAAATTACAAGACATGGTAAAAAGAAAAATGACAAGGACGAAACTGGAAATATTCTGTTGAAATATGTTTTTACCGGTCTATAATCTAGCACAAAAAGGAGGGCCTGCCCTCCTCTGGATCCGCCTATGTATCTCTTAGGGGATGGCCATTTGATTCTGAGAGGTATCTGGAAGGTTTTTTTTTAAATAAATATTCTGGCCAGGTCATGAGCAAAAATAAAATAAATCTCCTGTTTTAGTTAATTTAGTATAAACATATTTTGTATTTGCTAAATATAACAAATAGGAATCGGACACAAGTTTTTCCAACTTATGAAGTCTTCTCCTGAATACAATTATTTACAATATATATTAGCATGCGCAATAAAATGATACAATATGTATATAATATGCATAGAGATGAATAAACACAGAATGATTATGTACAAAAACATAGGTAGAGACAATATACGAAAGAAAAGAAAGGAGAATAAATACTTTTGGAGATGTGTGCTGGTTCTTTAAGATCATTTAGACAATTGTAAATCTTTTGGAGTCTTTAATATATTTAAAAGCATGTTTAAAAATAGTTGTATTTTCTTGATATGTTAGGAAATCACTTCCTTTTGTCAGTAGATTTACATCAATATTAATGTTAGAAATATCCTGTCGCGCAACGAAACAAAACGAAATACAGCATAAATAGACGACTTGATAATAAATGAAAAAAATATATGAAAAATGTTGCTCGTAAACATCAGAGCCAAGGAGGTTTTATTCAGAATTTCTGCATAAATAAATTTGGTGTTTTGCCATTGCTAGTTAAGACAATGGCCAAATTTTTTACGCGAATATACCTATAAATTTGGTGGTCTATTTAGCATGAAAAACAAACGAGCAACGTGTTAGACAGCAAGATATTTTTGCAGCTAGGGGCAATGTAACCCAATTTCGACATCAAGAAGTGCATTGGGAGGGGCTAATAATGTTTTCAAATAAAGAAATACTTTTGTATGAACCAAGAGTACATCTCCGCTTTGAAATCTGAATGGCTACCTCTTATTTGGTATACATTGATAATATTTATGGTCTATATTTGAAAGGACAGACACAAATTTTAAGTCAGAATTGAAAATAATTTGAAATTTTTTCACACGGTCTTATACCAAAACGTGTCGTGGCTCAGCAATAACTGTTTGATATTTCACATTTGTTAAGAAGACTGACACATAAGCACGATCAACCCACGGTAGGATATCCTAGAAACACTATTTATTCTTTCATTTTAATATATTTTTCCAGGCGAAATTGTTTAATTAGTATACTTAACCTTTTAACGTAAGCTTTATTAACAGTAAATTTACCAATGTCCACCCGTCCAACCGTTTTGCACACAAAGAATGGATATGGTATGATTATCTTTGCCCTCATGAAAAAGAAGAAATGACACGAACGACCTCTTGACAGGAGATTTTTAAAATTGGAATAAGCATGATTGATATTTCCAGCGGTTTTAAACAGGCAAGTTTACCTGATCGATTTCGCACAAACGGCTTGAGAAAATTGAAAATTATTACGATTTTCTATCAAGGTACTAAAATCACTATCTAAAAATGTGTAAATCTGAAAAAAAGTTATGACCTTTGCATTTCACCTTTAAAATAAATTTTGGAAGAGAATTATGAAGATTAAGGAATGAAAATGTAATTGTATTTGGCTTGAATTACTCTGTAGATTTAGATTTGTACAAACGAAAGTCTTAAGATCTATGAAACCTGAACCCTGGAGATCCAAAGTTGAATATGAAGGGGAAAAAAACCCCAAAAATGATTTTCTTAAAAGAACTAGAAATTGAAAACAAGTATAAATTGCATGAATTGTTATTTTAATACACAGATTCAAGCTTGCACAAATGAAGACCTCAGGGTCTGAAGGGTCTAAGCCTTTGGAGTTCCAAAGTTTTACATAGGCTGCATAAGAATAAATTTTGAATTAGAATTCTCAAGAATTAGGAGTGGAAATGTAATTGTATTTAAATTGGTATAAAATATCCTGATGATATGTATAGAGGAAAGCCCCAGGGTCTTAAGTCCTTGGCATTCAATGTGTAACATGGGGAAATTAAAAAAAACATTCTTAAGAACCAGTAATACAACAAGTATAAATGGCATACACAGATTTAAGCTTTCACAAATAAAGAATCCATGGTTTTTTGGGTAAAGTCTTTGGGATCCAAAATTTTACATAGGCTGCATTAGGATAAATTTTAAAATAGAATTTTCATTAAGTATGAATTGAAATGCAATATTAGTATGGTCTGCATTATGGTAAGATTTTGTTGAGTAGTAACAAATTGACATTTTACTAAACCAATCATTTGATATAATCCATAAAATTTATATAAGCTGAATTTTTTATTTCAGGAATTAGAAAGACGGTTAAGGACTGCACACATGGAGGATATGCAAGTACATTTAACTGCTCATAAAGCAGCGGTAGAGGGCATTAAGTCAGAAGCAGAAGAAAAAAGATTAGCTGATCTGGATTCTCAATCGAAAAAACACCAAGAAAACATAGGTATTAATCTCATAACTAACAGTATGAAAAGTGTTTTTTTTTTTTATATTATTGGTCCACATATTGATGATTAACTTTATTTCAGTTTCATAGTACATGTATTTAGTTTATTTTCTGAAATATATTTCACGCAAGCGATTTGCACAGGGCAGGCGAAATATAGATCTGTCTACACTTGTTTTTTTTATACAACCATAAAAATGATACTTTGTATGCATAGAAACAATTAGAAGAATACCTTATTAAATACTAGAATCTACTTTAAAAACTAGAATGTAGATGTTTTTTGAAAAGAGCAATGATTTGGCTGCTGGGTATAATCCACGAGATAATGTATATATAAAAACGTATACATGTGTATTGTTTTTCAATAATATGATCTAGCCTTGTGCTTTTTTAGTTCTTCATCAGCATGCTCAGACTAAGCTTTACTAATTCTGTGTGTACACAGCTTTAGTTGAACTAACCCTGTTCTACACAGCCTTAGTTCTTAATATTGGACTAACATTGTGTTTGCATGCACAAGTCACATGTCGGAAATATCTCAGTTGAGTTTAAAAAATCTTTAACCGCATTGGTGTCGTAATGGTTAGCGTGCTCGCCTTGAGTACAGTAGATCGTGGGTTCGAGCCACGGTTGGGTCAAACCAAAGACTATTAAATTGGTATTTGTTGCTTCTCTGCTAAGCACGCAGTATTAAGGGGAAAGAGCAAAGACTGGTTGGCTCGGAATCAGAATAATGTGTCCGAGTGGAGCGACATGTCTACCCGCAGACTGTTGTTTTAGTGAACAGCACTAAAAATCCAACTCAGTGTGTTGGTCTAGTATAAAGTGGTACTCATTATCGTCTCATTGAAAATTAACTTGTTTCCCCTACCCCCCTCCCATGGTACAGCTCAAAAATTGCTGAATTGACTTTAAACAACAATCACTCACTCACATTATAAATTTTGATTTTACCATCAATTATACATATATAGGAGTTATGCCTCTTCGTTCATTTTTCTAAATCCGTAAACATTGCCTTTTGTTATCCCCTTGCCAATGAAGTTGCGAAGGGATATAGTAACGCTACCGTCCTTCCGTAACATCCTTGTGAACACTCTAGAATCAACATCCTTCAATGTATTTTGACCAAACTTGGTACATACTTAGTCCTTAAGAGAATCTGGAACCCTATTGATTTTCAAGGTCAAAGGTCAAGGTCACCGAGTCAAATTTTTAGGCGAGGGGATACGCCACGTTTTGCATTGCCCTTTTTTGATAATAAAATTAAATTAGCAAATAGATATTGTTATCTCTATTTTATAAATACACACATATGAATATATTTATTGCAGTTTGACAGCAACAGTACCCAACAAATTATCTGTATTTGATTTATAAGATAATCAAATACTATTTTCTATTCTATAGCATCTGTGCATAATGAACTGTCTTCAGAACATCAGAAGTATATAGATGAAGTAGAACAGGGACATGCCTCACAAATGCATGCTGCAAGAATAGAAATGGAAAGAGCTATAGAGATTTCCAGACAAAAGGTATAGTCAACTCCACTTAATATGCAGCATATTTCATTGAATTACAAAGATTTTTCATGAATGGAACTATTTGCCATTGACATAATGTTAATTCTTTTCAGTTAATTGCATCACCAGATTTACTGTTATATTATGTTATGGCGCTGTCATTCTCGTTCATCTAAATACAGAATGGTTTCTATGCAATAAGTTCTAGCAGACTTATTATTTGAATTTTTACCTTCATTGTCAGCGGCAAGTGCAGATCTGGAAACCACTCTCTTTGTCTTTCCGAAACACTTTGAGGGTCCTATTTTATATAGTTTCTCAATTAGTATATGTGCATGATGGGCTATTGAAATCTGGAATGGGCTGTACCACATATGTCAAAATTGTGTTAAAAACATCTACTTTAACATAATAGAGATTACTGATCTGTTTGACATTAATCTAAATGTGAATAGTAATATATGGTCCCACACGTTGAGCTTGAGATTTTGTACAGATTAGAAATTCAGGAGGGCAGTCACTGTTGAACATCATTTAACCAATTTTAATTATAATGATGATCATGTTGTCATAATATCTGAATAGTTTTATCTAAGATTAACATTGGGGTTAATGGGAAATATGTCAAAATCTTCTCAGAAGTAGTAACTTAGTATATCCAAACTGCATTTAAATTTTTTTGTATGTTTCTCGTATGGAATACAAATCTAAGATGAACACCATTATTTGAAATAGTTATGCAGAACTCTGTTTGCAGAATTCTGAATAAACAATATTAAATCATAAATTGTCATTCTAATTGTACATTTTGTCAACAGGACAAAGATCATAATATGAAGATCGAAGAATTGCAATGTGAAATAGGTCACAGAGAAAGACATATAAAAAACTTAAAAGATGAAATACATGACCTTAAAAACGATATAGAACGACTTCTTAGAGAATTAGAGGCCAAAGGGAAAGAAATACTTAAAGTTAGAAGTGATGCCAACCTTCAAATTAAGTATGTAATAAAGATGGGTGAAAATAGAATTACACAATCAGGATAATAATGTTTATTTTTATTGTTAAAAGACAAACTTTTCAATCAAAGGAATAATCTAGATACAGGACACAACTGGTAAAATAATAGAGCAAAAGCTTGGACAACACAAACTCATACAAAAACCATGATTTAGACAGATGCTGGAATGGTCAGTTCCCCTGCTCAATAATTAACATTCATTATATACAGTTGATATTGTTATGAGTTTTTGTTTTCGCTGAAGACAAGACATAGGTATTGCTGTTCAATCTGTGGGGCAACTGTGGAAAACTGTCAAATTTTTTCTACATTACCAATCAAGTTAAGCTCACCATATTCTGTCCACTTATAGATCATGGAGGATACATGTTAGCCAGGATTATGTCACCTGACTTGAACCTTGTTTTCATGATCTATTGACTGTTAATATCACATTGAATTTTCCCGATTAGGACAGTTTTCCATTGTGATACAACGTAGACCCAATATTTGGTCCATACATTGGTGATATTTAAGTCTCCCAAACAATAGTTTGGAGACTTATTGTTTTAGCTATTATTATTATTATTATTAAGTCATTCAAACGATAGTTTGGGGACTTATTGTTTTTGTCCCAGTTTATCTTATTATTATTATTATACCCCCCACAAACAAAGTTTGGGGGGGTATATAGGAATCACCCTGTCCGTTCGTCCGTTTGTCCATGTACCTTGTAAGCGCAACTCCTCCTAAGCGACTTATTGGATTTTTACGAAACTTTACACATTTGTAGTACACTACCTGCAGATGTGCATGAAGGAATATGGTTGCTGTCCAAAATTTAAAAGGGGCGATAATTCAACTTATACTTTCACGAAAAGGGGGGGGGGGATGTACCTTGTAAGCGCAACTCCTACTAAACTACTTATAATCCCACTTTGTTTAAGACCTTGTGGCGACCCCTAGATGTATGTTCTTGGTTAGTTTATTTTGGAGATGGGATGTTATCTCCTTGACATAACTCCATATCCGTTCATTTTTCATAGGTAACTTGCTGATATACCTGTATTCCAAAGTTTGAACATCATAGTATTGCAAGTATCACTCAGTGAGGTCACTCACAGTTCTAGTTATAATTTGCCCAAGCGATAGTTTGGGGGTTATTGTTCTTGTCCCTTTCTTCTTTTTCTTAATCCTGTACTTGTCCGACCAGTTTCTCGTAAACTATGAGATTCAGGTCAATGTACTTTGGCATGATGGTAGATATATACCTCTAGATGTGCAATTAGGTTTTAGTCATTGAAAAAAATCTTGCGTTACCATGGAAGCTTTTTAAGTACAATTTACTTGAATTGACCAATCAGCTTCATGGACTGTTTTCTCAGCAACTACAGTCGGAATCTTCATGAAACTTTATAGAGATATGCCTTTTGATACTTTGATGCAAATTCCATGTTTTATCAGAGATAAATGTCTACAGTTACCATGGTATTGACCAATCAACTTTAGAACCGTTTTCTCAGAAGCTACAGATTCAATCTTTGTGAAACATTATAGGAATATTTGTATACTTAGACACTATTTCTGTCAATTATTTTTGACTATTGGCTGCCGTTGCCAACAAAATCAGCATCAACGAATCATCTTTTAGGACCACTATTCCTCACTCTAAGCTGAAGGACAAATTAAGGGAGTTTGTCCAACTGTATTTCATAAAAAAGAATGGCCAATGTAGATACAAATACCTTGTGCTAGGAAGGGACAGATCTTATTTTGTAAAAAAAACACTGATTCTACCAAAAAGTTCTCTGAAACTGATATCATCAACATGCTCGAGTTTTTGATTGATAGCATATTTGTTATCTTTGAGGGACATGTTTTTCAACAGACAGTCGACATACCTATGGGTACAAACTGTCTGCTCTTCTCGCCAACTTGTTCCTTTATTCGTATGAGGAATACTTCATACAGGGGCTTCTCAAGAAAAACGAAAAGAAGGTAGCCCGATCCTTTAATTTCACTTTCCGCTATATAGATGATATCCTTTTACTAAATAATTCTAGGTTTGGTGATTTCGTTTATCGCATCTTTCCTATTGAGCTTGAAATAAAGGATACCACAGATACAGATAGGTCTGCTTCATGCCTTTACCTACACCTCGAAATTGACAGGTTAAGAACGAAACTTTACGACAAAAGAGATGATTTCAATTTCCCATTGTGAACTTTTCATTCATATGTAGCAACATTCCAGCAGCACCTGTATATGAAGTATATATCTCTCAGTTGATATGATATTCTAGAGCTTGTGATTCCTATCAGGATTTCCTTGATAGAGGGTTGCTGCTAATAAGGAAGCTACTGAACCAAGGGTTCCTCTTAGTTAAGTTGAAGTCATTACTTAGAAAGTTTTACGGTCGCCACCATGACGTGGTTGACCGTTATGGAATATCTGTGTCACAACTGACCACGGATATGTTCCACTTGTCGGTAAACACTTCCCGGTCCTTTCCTCATTCATGACATATCACCGGGTTTGTAACTAGATTAACACTACGGATGTCACTAGTGGAGCACCTGAGTTCACCCCCGGTTTTTAGTGGAGTTCGTGTTACTCGATCTTTAGTTTTATATGTATGTTTTGTAGATCGTTATTTGTCCTTTTGTCCTTTTTCTTTTGGCCATTGTGTTGTCTGTACTTCTTCGTTATATGGATTCTGATTACTCCTTAGGTGTCTTCAAACTCTTCTTACTCAGTAACTACTAATCTTATCTTCATGAAACTTTATAGGAATATTTCCTTGGATACTTAGATGCAAATTCCATGTTTAATCTGGGAAAATGGCCAATCAGCTTTAAGGACTGTTTTCTCAGCAACTACAGATCAGATCTTCATGAAACTTAATAGAAATATGCCTTTGGATACTGAAATGCAATAAATATCATTTATTGAGTACAAATGGCTGCAGTTGCCATTGAAACTTTTATTGACCAATCAGTTTTTAGACAGTGTTTTCTCAGTAACTACAAATGAAAAGTTTCTGAAACTTCATATGCAACTGGCTTAGAAAACTGTTTATTCCTTTTAATACTTGCACACTCATTTACACTGTCATCTATTGTTGACAAATGGCTGCCATTTCTATGGAAACCAAAATCAACCAATCAGCTTTTAGGAATGTGTTCTCAGTAACTACAAATCTTATCTTTGTGAAACTTTATTAGAATATGCCTTTGAATACTTAAATGCAAATTCTGCCTTCTATTGTGGACAAATTGATGACATTACCATGGAAACTTGAATTGACCAATCATCATCAAGGACTGTTTTCTAAGCAACTAGTTAGGAACTTCATGACACTTTATAGGAATATGTCCTTGGATCTTAGTTACAAATTCTATTTTTAATCTGGGACAAATGGCTGTCGTTTCAATGGTAACTTCAATTGACAAGTCCTTTGGGTATATTTTGAGAGGCCTAAATATTTGGGAGGTTTACTATAGAATCCTATGAGGAACATTTATTCTTTAGGAAAAAATATTATGTGGTTGGATTGTTATGAAACTTCACAGGAATTATCCCTAGAACCATGAAAGATAAAACAATTTATTTTTTATCCAATTGTAATAAAATTTCACAGGAATGATTCTTGGGATGTGTAGATGTCCATTTATGGTTTGACATTTTCAAAATGGCTGTCATTGGCATGGTAACCATGAAAGTTAAAAAAAAATATGTTTTAAATCCGATTCTAATGAAACTTCACAGGAATGGTCCTTTGGATGTGCAGATGTGCAACAAGTTTTTATTGAATTATGAATTTCAAAACGTTGAATATCAAGTTGGCAATGGGTTCTCACTAGCTGAGTTTGTTTAGGAGACTTTGTAGTAGGTAAACTATGTGAACTTTAATTTTTTCTTGGTTTATATTTTAGACTTATCATCAGAAAAATGAATAGGAAATTACATATATGTTTTTAAATGGAAATATGTAGCAACTATTTGTTATAAACAATATATTGGTATTCATAGGAAAAAAGAAGAGGTTCTTACAAAAGAGTTTAAGAATGATATAGAAAATGTCAGAGCTGACCATAATAGAGAGGCTCAGGAAATGATGGAAGAATTTAATGAAGCTCAGGAACTTCTTAAAGACAAGATATCAGAAACTCAAATTGCGTAAGTCTATTTATGTTGAATGTTGCTATTTATCCAGGAATAGCTTGAACTTACATCTATAATAAATACCTATGCAATCAATATCAGTGCTTACATCTATAATAAATACCTATGCAATCTATATCAGTGCTTACATCTATAATAAATACCTATGCAATCACTATCAGTGCTTACATCTATAATAAATACCTATTCAATCACTATCAGCATCTATAATAACTACCTATACCTGAATCCTGATTCCAGTTTCTTGTGTATCTACAAATTATATGTTTGTCACTTGATTAAGACATTTCTACAATATACTTTCTATACTGTGACTGTATGGTGAATTCTTAGTTCTCCTATATACTGCTGAGTTAGATTGCTGTGAAACTAAATATGTCTATATATATATACGTCTGAAAATTAAACCAAACAGTGTTGGAATTAGATTTTAGAGCTGTCAAATTTTTGTTCTTCCCTCGACGGGATTTGAACCCACACCATTGATACACTGCAGCACCATATTCGCTTAGCCTTACGTCCAGCTCCCTCGACCACATCCACTCCCATATATATATATATATCATCAGCAGTCTTCGAAATTAGACTTTCAAATTGACTGGCCCGAAAACTTCAAAATTAGAATATTTATATAGATTCTATTGAAAAAATTTAACAAAAGTCACTGGTCCGAATCAATTTTCACTGGCCTTGGTCCACCAGACCACTGCTGAAGTTGATGACTATGCACGACTGAGCACAACATGTCATATTTCTATCCGTAGATTCTCTTTACAGGACAAGTAACACTTTGACTATTGAAGCTATATTTTTATTGAGTAGTTACTTAGCTGAATATTTGTATGTAATAATTCCTGTCTGCTATCCTGGTACATTCCACCAATTTGTGGTATTTTATAATGGGGTCAGACCTATAATCTGACATCCCGATAGTTCAACAGTATAGGTTTATAAATTTGAAATATATTCTATAGTACGGTATAAATTAAACTATAAAAATATCCAATACACATCTATTCTTTTTGAAAATTTTAGGATATCAATTGAGAATAAATATGTACACTAAAATGTACAATTGCAATAGACAAGTTATTCACCTTAGTTTGGATTACAAGTATCAATCAATTTTCATGTAAATATTTTGTTCAATTAAATGTTTTTCTGTATAAGATGAGGCAGATCCCGTTCCCGTTCCCGATTCCGTTCCGAATATTTTACATCAATTTCAACATCCGGTTTACCTACATTTTTAATTTCAGTTAAGAACATGAATCTGTTGTCATCTTCGATATATAAGCATCTCAAAACGACTTATTTCTGTGCTCAGTAATATATTTCAGTTTTAAGGCTCCATGTATTGCAGTTGCTTGTTCCTACTAAAAGGATGTTTACAATACATATCGGAAGAAGGAGACGTTCTATTTAATAAAAATAGGAATGTGCCGGTCTGACAGAATAAATAAAAAAAAATCAAGTCTGTCTGACATTTTAATAAAACTGAAACGGAATTTAATGCCATTCTAGAAACTCTGTTGGCAGTGGAAACTTGGAGTGATGAATAAATTTCATTCGCCAACTGGACGACCGCAAAGTAATATTTGATCGCCCAGCTGAAATTTTACTCGCCCTGGGCGACCGTTAATTTCTATCCCTGTAATAGCTATTCTAGGAAAATAAAATATCTGTTCTTTATAAGAAATATTCGCCTATTCAAGTTTTGTGCACTGTAAAAGCAAGATGGGTCGTCAAACTGGTGTTGCAAAATTCTTATGTGGTTTACTGATACATATACATGTATTAAAAACTGACATTGAAAGATTCTTATTTGGTTTACTTAGGCATATATTAAAATATTTTTGTCAAATTAACTGTTTTTCTCTCTGTGTGTTCAAATGAGAGAAGTGTATATAAATTAAGTGTATACCACATTTATTCAATTCAAATGTGTAGAATCAATGTAAAATAACATAACTCACATTGGCTATTCAAGATGGGGGGCGTTTAGACCTTTTGTTTCAGTGCTAGGCAATTTTGCAAGACCTTATTTTATTTAAACTTTATTTTCAGGGACTAAAATACTAAACCAAAGGGCTTTAAAATTCATGATATTAGGCAAAGTTTAATCGTATTTATGCCTGGAATTTCCCCTCCATCCATCATTATTCTAGACAAAACTGCAACTCCTCCATTTTCATATAGATGACAAAGAATTGTTTAACTGTTGTCTGCATTTGAACCATTTAAGTTTTGAACTTACATTTTCTTGGGAGATTTTCTTTGCTTTAACAGATTTCTTCATTCTTTTAAGTTAATTTTTAAGACATTTCCTTTAGAGAATTCAAACAAAAAAAGGTTCAAATATATTGCCTAAACCCAGAATATGCAGGTTTGGTTTTATTGATCCGGCCGGCCCATCTAGCGAAGAGTCGTTTTAGTTTGGAACAAACTGCCTGGTGAAGAAGACAAAAAGATTTAATTTAATCCAAATATATCCATTCCTCTACCCCCACCACTAAAATTGCATGGTCGTCTTTTTGAGATTATCATTGAACAAAAAGTGCAAAAGTGTTTAAAAATAATTGGAAGCATTGTATCTTTTATTTAATGATATTTTAGATTGGAAGAAGCCAATGACAGGTATCGTAATAGAGAATCTAGACCTGAGGATCTAGAACTTATTGATCAACTGAGAAATGCTGTACTTGAAAAGGAACAAAGAATGAAACAGTTAATTGTAAGTCAATCATTTTTAAGAGGTAGTGTGCTTTAATCAGTTAATTGTAAGTCAATCATTTTTAAGAGGTGGTTGCCTTCAATCAGTGAATTGTAAGTCAATCATTTTTATCTCACCTGGCCAAAGGCCATGTGAGCTTTTGCCATCACTTGGCGTCTGTCCGTCGTACGTCGTAAACTTTCACATTTAAATCTTCTCCTCTGAAACCCCTGAACCGAATTAAACCAAACCTGGCAGGGATGGTCCTTGGGTGGGTCCCTTTCAAAATTGTGTCCGACAGCCCCACCCTCCATTCAAGATGGCTGCTGTTACTAAACATAGGAATTTCTTCAATTGTCCATTGCTGCTTTAGTATAAGTCAAAATGAGCTCAAATTTTAACTGCAGCTACATGGCAATGAGTAGTTTTAACATATATTCTGGTTTTTCTGTGAGATTTTTTCAGCCAGTTTATTCCGTTTAGGAATATTATGAGATAAAAATCACATCAAAATCTTTTGCTTAGAAATTTGAGTTAAAATTATCTTTTGATGGCCCACTTTCAAAATTATGTGTAACAACCCCATTTTCTATCAACTTTAGATGTCAAATTGAAAACCAGGTGAGCAATTACAGGCTCCTGGGAGCCTCTAGTTAAGAGGTAGTTGGCTTTAATCAGTTAATTGGAAGTAAGTCAATCATTTTAAGAGGTGGTTGCCTTCAATCAGTGAATTGTAAGTCAATCATTTTTAAGAGGCGGTTGCCTTCAATCAGTTAATTGTAAGTCAATCATTTTTAAGAGGTAGTTGGCTTTAATCAGTTAATTGTAAGTCAATCATTTTTAAGAGGTGGTTGCCTTCAATCAGTTAATTGTAAGTCAATCATTTTTAAGAGGTGGTTGCCTTCAATCAGTTAATTGTAAGTCAATCATTTTAAGAGGTAGTTGGCTTTAATCAGTTAATTGTAAGTCAATCATTTTAAGAGGTGGTTGCCTTCAATCAGTTAATTGTAAGTCAATCATTTTTAAGAGGTAGTTGGCTTTAATCAGTTAATTGTAAGTCAATCATTTTTAAGAGGTGGTTGCCTTCAATCAGTTAATTGTAAGTCAATTATTTTTAAGAGGTGGTTGCCTTCAATCAGTTAATTGTAAGTCAATCATTTTAAGAGGTAGTTGGCTTTAATCAGTTAATTGTAAGTCAATCATTTTAAGAGGTGGTTGCTTCAATCAGTGAATTGTAAGTAAATTATTTTAAGAGGTAGTTGGCTTTAATCAGTTAATTGTAAGTCAATCATTTTAAGAGGTGGTTGCTTCAATCAGTGAATTGTAAGTAAATTATTTTTAGGTGAGCTTTTACCATCACTTGGCGTCTGTTGTCTGTCGTCTGTTAACTTTTCACATTTTAATCTTCTCCTCTGAAACCCCTCAACCATATGAACTGAAACTTGGTAGGAAGCATCTATGGAAGGTCCTCTATAAAGATTGCTCATTTTGTCCCGATCCATATACAAACATGGCCACCACAGTCAATTCTTGTTTCTGATTGGCCTATTTTTAAAAATCTTCTCCTCTGAAACTGCTGAGCCAATCTCATCCAACCTTTACTGAAATGATCTTTGGGTGGTCCCCTTCCAAAATTGTGTTCGGCATTTCAGACCTTCGACCAAGATGGCCGCCACAGCCAAACTTAATTTAGCTTGGGACCCTATGGGAAATTCCCATAAAAATCTTCTTATCTGAAACCATTTGCTCAATAAGAACTAAATTTTGATGAAATAGTCATTGGATGGTTCTCTTTCAAAAATGTGTTGGGCGGTTCGGCCCTTCGACCAAGATGGCTCCCACAGCCGAACTTAGCTTAACATAGGACCCTATGGGAAATTCACATAAAAATCTTCTCCTCAGAAACCACTGGGCCAATTGCAACCAAACCTTGGTGGAATGGTCCTTGGATGGTCCCCTTCCAAAATGTGTCCAGAGATCCCGACTTCCAACCAAGATGGCCACCAAGCTAAAATAGAAAAAAGGGGGGATGAAATTTAAAAAAAATCTTCTCCTCTGAAACTACTGAGCCAATCTCAACCAAACTTTGCTGAAATGATCCTTGGGTGGTCCCCTTCCAAAATTGTGTCCGACATTTCAGACCTCCGACCAAGATGGCCACCACAGCCGAACTTAATTTAACATTGGACCCTATGGGAAATTCCCATAAAAATCTTCTTGTCTGAAACCATTTGCTCAATAAGAACTAAATTTTGATGAAATAGTCATTGGATGGTTCTCTTCCAAAAATGTGTCCAGCGGTTCGGCCCTTCGACCAAGATGGCCCCCACAACCGAACTTAGCTTAGCATAGGACCCTATGGGAAATTCACATAAAAATCTTGTCTGGAACCAGTTGCTAAATTGGAACCAAACTTTGATGAAATAGTCATTGGATGGTCTTTTTCCAAAATTGTGTCTGGTGGTCCCGCCCTCTGACCAAGATGGCTGCACAGCTGAACTTAGTTTAACATAGGACCCTATGGGAAATTCACATAAAAACCATCTTGTCTGGAACCAGTAGCTCAATTAGAACCAAACTTAGATGGAATAATGATTGGATGGTCCTCTTCCAAAATTGTGTCCGGCAGTCGTGCTCTCCCACCAAGATAGCTGCCACAGTGCAGTTGTGTTGTTATTGAAAGCAGCTTTGATCCAGGTGAGCGATTACAGGCTCCTGGAAGCCTCTGGTTTAATCCATCATTAAAATTGTTTGTAATATTTGTTTCCACAATCCCGATCGGTTTTCAGTAAAATACAGCAAAGAGTATTATATCACTAGAAACTACGAAAGTATCACTTTTCAATGAAACCTGGATCGAACGAAATAAACAAGTGGCTCTGGGACGGCCATCTCTTCAAAATTGTGAGAGAAAGACACTGTTGGGTAAAAAAGTAACACGGAAGGCAACCATATTTCTCACACTTTATAATACAATAAAATTCGTTTGCACTGTTTTTCACCACTAAACAGCAACACAGACTTTACTTTTTCACAATAAATCATGAATTTTGAACAAAAGAGGGGATTATAGTTATTTGAAGTCAGAGTTTCTGTCTGGCAGACATTTTTTTTGACAACAATATGTAGGGGTGTAACTATACCACTTTCTCACACTACGATCCATATCACGATACTTGGGTCACGTTCCGATACATATCACGATACTTAAAACTAATGAAAATACATTTCTTATTAATGAAGATGTGTACACTGTTATTCATTGGTTCCGTTGCTGTAAGACATTTTCATTTAATGAGGGTCTGGGTGGCTCAATGAGTTAGGTAGTTGGATTACCTAACAACTCATACAAACCTATCACCAAATTACAAAAAAGGGTGCACTTGACTTGCAGCCGCAAGTGATAAAGTTTACCAGTTGCTTGCCCATAGTCGGTGGTTCTCTCCGGATACTCTGGCTTCTTCCATCACTAAAACTGGTCGCCATGATATAGCTGAAATATTGTTGAATGTGGCGTTAAACACCAAAAATCAATCAATCATTTAATGTAGGTTATTTGTAATATCAGTGTTTTATTTTGTTTGTAATATTTCTAAATTTAATTGAATAAAGAAATATAAAGCATGATTTAATAGATTTAATTCACTAGAAACTATAGAAATAACACACCCTTGGCTAGAATATTTATGCTAGTAAGCTTAATGGGTAATAAGAAAAAAGTGTTGGTAAAATTAAATACTAAATGAACTGCTTTTGTCAAAGAACCATTCATGAATGTTATTGTTCAAAAATATAAGTAAATCTACTTGGATTGGTCTTAAGGGGAACCTCTGTGTTATGTCTATGACTATGTCACCTGCGGTTAAAAACATTTTCTAACATGGTACAGAAGTAGCTGGTATCCCCAAAATAAATATTGACACTGGTGGTTATTTATAAATTATAACTATTAGCCTGTCACCACAGTAATGGATTTAATTCAAGAGATACAGGTTCTTACCTATTGTAGACTGAAACCTCCTCATTTCCCCTTCCTATGATAGTCTAAGACTTAGTTGGCTGCTCAACATGACTGAAAACAATCAGTGTTTTTTTAATTTCTTGATGATATTCATATGATGTGATGTCTAAGAGTAAGACATTGTCTTGCAATATGCTTTGCCATTATATTTCATTTTTGCATCACAAATACGACAATCCTGTCATACCATTGTTTATTGACCCATCTCAATCAGATTGTTTCATTAAAACCGAAGAATTTCCACACGGGAGAATTATGTGAACACATGGAAACAAAAGTTTGTTTTTTATGCCGTGTTTGTTTATTATAGTTTTACTATCTCACTTGTGGAGCGCTTGCTTTTTGGTGCACTTTAATTAAAAAACGATATTGGATCTGATTCGTTTCCAGGGGCATGTATTGATTCGTGGATCGCAAAAGAAAATATTGTGGTGCACCGATGGATCATTACACTGTTAACAATATGGTGTCATCTGACATACTAAATAACACAATAAAGGGCAACAATTTTGCTTAAATTTTGTTATTTTTGCAGGATGAGAAGAGATACTACCAAATGGAACTAGTCAACAGGGAAACTAACTTTAACAAGGTGTTTAATACTGCACCCAATGTTGGAGTTATGAATCCATTACAACAGAAGGTAGGTGAAATACTGCTTTATGTCAATTCTCTTGGGGGAGGCAGGGGTCCATTTTTTTTCCAAAAGTTCACTGGTCCAGGACCAGTGAGCACCAGGAATCTACTGGTCCTGAATATCGGAATGAAGGAAATAAAATTTGTTGGACACAAAATTAACTTACTAGTAACTGATTGACATATATTATTTAGAATAACTATTTTATGTTGGCAATTTAATACCTGATCAGATGCTCTGTACACTTAATTTTATAAAACATGCTTTTCATTTTGTCTTGGCCTATCAGAGTCAATTTTCGTATATTGGTTGTACCTTTAAATAAAACAGTTGTTTTTTGTGTGCAAATTCTGGATATATTCTACAGTATCAGTATTTACCCCACATATTTACTTCATAATTCTAATTAGCATGATTGCCGGTAATCTCGTTGAGATTAGACTTCCAAAGATACAGAGCAGATAATGTCTTCGGAAGCATAATCTCTGGGGATACAGAGCAGAAAATATCTTCGGAAGTATAATCTCTGGAGATTCAGAGCAGACAATGTCTTCGGAAGTCTAATCTCAACGAGATTAGATCCCCGGGGTTATCACTATTTGCATATGAATTGGCATATATATACATTGTATATTATTTCTACTGAGTGTGTTTATTGAGTTGTTTGACCAATTATACATTTGATTAAGGTATTTAAAAAAATTTTTTTTTGGCAGAAACCAAAGAAAGGAGATAGGAATTTACCAATGAAACATTCCAGCTCACCAAATCTGAATTCCAGTCATCAAAGACTAGATCCATTACCAAATTCTCCATTACACAATGAAAACTTAAACCCATCACGTCCTTTACCAAGCTTCACAAAGAAATTTGTGAAATGATAATTGATTTTGT
This sequence comes from Bathymodiolus septemdierum, assembly GCA_963383655.1. Lineage (NCBI taxonomy): Eukaryota > Metazoa > Mollusca > Bivalvia > Mytilida > Modiolidae > Bathymodiolus > Bathymodiolus septemdierum. The sequence continues at coordinate 82,231,771 of OY726520.1, forward strand.
GTAGTTTATATGTGATATGTTTGTGTTTGCCAGACTAGCCTGTACAAGAAATGTGTCTTAATTTTCCATAATAAAAAAAAAGTATTTATATTTATACATGCCTTTAATATTTATATTTTGCTAGCAAAATTTATTTTTATGAAAACTGCTGAAAAATCTCAGATTATTATAAATTATATGCATATTTAATAAACTTTCAATACTAAAACATCATTTGGTTGATAAAATGAAATTGGAAAGTCTGTTGTGTTTTGAAATACATATCAAGAGTGTTTAGGGTTTCAAAAGTGCCAAGCTTTTTTGAGGCGGCGAAAGACATTTGAGTGAAATAAAACGGACATAAGAGCGACAACTTGTAACCTATTTGAGCGAAAATTTAATAACCCATTTGAGCGAGAATTCTTCCGTTAGCCAGACATTAAATCTGTTGTACTCTGCTCACCACAGGGAAGTGAAAGTAGTTTTTTTTTAACAGATTTAGACCTTTTGTATTCCTGAATTAAACTGTGACTTTTTGTATTGGTCCCCACCATACCTGGCCAAGATGAAATCTGTGACATTTAATGCTGACATTTCAGAATATTTCCTTCAATACCTTCATGGCTGCCAGTACCAAATTCCACATGAACAAAAGCAGGATTAAACTGTAATCCATTATCAAAACATAGTGTGACAGTAGTTGACATGCAGTCACGATAAACATTTTTCGATCTTCAAGACAAGACAAATAATAACGGAACCTAGTGACCATTTTGTACCGTTACTTTTATGTCCATCTTGACTAAAACAAACTTGTGTAATACTTTACAGGTGAGTGAATGGGTGAGTGAGCTCATATGTCCACTAATGTTGTTGCTCATATGTCCACAGTGTAGATTAATTTTTTCGCTCAAATGTCCTTCACCCTTTTTGAGGACATGCATAACATTATATTTTTGATAGTTAAAGGGATATTGTCTACTAAAATCCCCCTTAATTTTTTCATACCCAAAATTATTGTCGTTTTCTGTACTGACCTTCATAAAATGAAGATTAACACCGAGTTATGCTGCAAAAGATACGATTTTTTGACAAAAAAGACCCAAAACTATCGTTATCAGATTTATTGTCCTGGATGACAATATTCAAATCTATTCATATGGCCTTCTATGTGAACACGTCTTGAGCATGCGCACTGTTTAGAAACAATAAACAACATGTGGTTATTGGGCAAAAGAGAAAATGTCAATGCGTGGAAGAAAGCGAACTTTGACGGATTCAGAGAGAAAGATGAATAGAAGTGAAGTATCTTCCAAATGGAACAAATGCAGGATATATGTAGGGGATCAGTTAGACCGTTGGAACGAACTCAAGGAAGTGTTACGCATCTAAACTCGTGCTGAATTTGCAAATATTTTGTTTGATAGGTAAGCCGAACATGTTTTTTCCTTCTTTTCTCAATCGTTTTTCATATTTTATGAATTTATGATGATGCCTATGATCATTTTCGGTAGATATTATTCAATATATGTAATCTTGCACCTGGCAACAGCAAATTGTTGTCAATGAATAGTATAAAACGGCTGTATTTGCGAGGTAAACAAACACGAATTTTAACATCCATGCTGCAGCATCCGGGCTACTGGCATAAAAATATATTTGGCCTCGCTCAGGTCAGTGAATAATTAATTAGCTTCCAGTAACGATGGTCAGCTTTTTTATATCGAAAAAACAACGTTTCGTAGCGTATTCGCCAATAATTCGGTGTTTAATCTTCATTTTATGAAGGTCAGTACGGAAAACGACAATAATTTTGTGTATGAAAAAGTTACGATTGTGGTAGACAATATCCCTTTAAAGAAGACATGTATAAAATGAAAATGAATTCTTGTGTTGATTCAAAATGTTTTTAATGCTATTTAATTACTGAGATAGTTAGATGTTCAAATATTCACATTCCAGACTTTTTTTTATACTTTTTCCAGCTTGATTAATATAAGACCAAGAAACTGAAACATTTCATTTATTATTATGCAATTGTAGCAATTTTATACGTGGGTCTTGTATTGTCAGATTTGTATTTCTGTAAGTTTGTAGTAATTGAAAATAATTGTTGATAACAGTTTAAAAATCCTTTTCTTCATTCAATTGTGGGTGAAATGTTTGCATGAAGAAATCATGTAATTTTTGTGATTTTTTTTTTTAATAAAGCAACGACTGTGATATTGTTTTTATTATTTAATTTTATACATGTGTAACTAGTACATTTTTTTGGCTACTCAGCAGTATTGAAGCTATTGTATGTATTTGTGTAAGATATATTTTAAGATGCATTTAAAACACTTGAACATTGTTGATTTATTTATGACACAATAGTTAGCAAGTTTGTCACAAATACAATGTATTAATGTCATACAAAAGTCCTAATATTTGTTGTACATGTATTGTAATTAAATTTAATTATTTCTCGCTTGCAACATAACTTATATGGGTATAGAGGATATTAAGATTCACTTGAGATTCTATTGTTTAGGAGAGCTGTGGATCATTAGGGACAACAAATGGTCCTTGTTAGGACTGTATAGATATGATAGGGGATATGTTGTAATTAAAAAAAACACTGATTTCACTAGTGATAAAGGATATGTTGTAATTAAAAAAAAAACCACTGATTTCACTAAAAATTCTTCCATCTCTAAAAACGTTGTTCTTTATTAGCTGTAATCCTAGTCCTTTGTAGCTTAACTTGAATAATAGTAAAACATGTCTATAGTGACTTTTAATGGCAGTTCTTATCTACAGGCTTGAATGAGCCAGTATGGCTCTGCTGATTATTCATGCACAGTTTGTGTTCAATCAAATCTAGCTTTTGAGCAAAAATTTATTATCAATTTTCAAGTAAGGTCCAACTCTAACTCATTAAAATATTACTTAAAATAAAAATATAAAAAATTTGGGAATTGATCCCTGTTTGTCCTCTCATATCTCTGAAATGGTAAAATGTTTAAAAACAAATCTGTTTGAATATGTCAGTTAGGATTTTTTTTTAAAGAATTATTTTGAAAAAAATACTGCATACAAATAAGACTAGAATTTAAAAAGTTATTATTTTTGGTGTTGGAACCATTTGGAACCATTTGATCTCATTAGAGCAAATCTCAGATCTGTAATCAGACTTATATTCAAGATTTTGGGGGTTGGTCCTATTTTGACCCCCTTATATCTTGAAAATGGTAGGACCCAAGGGAAATCAGTCAACATACTACCCACAGCACACAACACAAATAATAGAAAAAAAAACCTACTTAAAAGTTGTATACTTATTTTACAAAAGTGTGAAATTTTCTAAAATGAAATAGGCAGTTATATTTAATGGCTCATTCATAACTCGTTAAGATGGACATTTAAAAACAACTGCATTAAAATTGGATGACAAATAAACAAGTTCAAAATTTTGAAAATTGCCACTAATTGGCCCTGTTCATGAATTTATCTCAGAAACCTTCAATGATAGAGGAAATCTCTCAGCATTCTACAGAAAACACTCAACATAGTTAATTCAAAGAAAAAGATTGATTGATTGATTGGTGTTTAACGTCCAGCGAGCAATTTTTCAGCTATATTCAGGACGAGAACATTTTAAAAATTTAAACGCCACGTGACTCGAAACAAGGAAAGGTGATGGGTAGGGACGGATAATTTTGCCAGTGCAACAGGTCTCTTATGGAAACTTGGAGTGATGAGCTGTTACACTGGGTTCTTTAACGTGCGGAGAGGGTGGCATTCTCTCAACACGGGACCTCGGTTTTATTTACGTCTCATCCGCAGGACGGGTTGGTTGTGAATTTTTACATCCCGCACAACCGACGGACGCCCCTTCAAGCTGAAGAAGCTCTTGGTCCCATTTCTATACCCCGGGGTTCCCGCAGGGTTCAAAGAAAAAGATCACATCAAAAGTGCGTGAAAAATATACCTCTTTTCGAGAAAAAAAAATGACTGATTTTTTTTATGGCCCAACATCTCATAAAGATGATCATTTTGCAAAACAAAAAAAAACATAATTAAATTGGATAAAAATTAACAAAGTTACAATTTGGAATGATGCAAAGTCATGACAATGCCTGACATGGACCCTTTAGGTCAGGTGAGCTATAAAGAGTACATAAGTCAGGGAGTCTTCATATAGAAGTTATGATGTTTTGGAACAAAATTATGTCAATTAGCATACATATACTTATAATGCATAGTTATTTCCAGTGTAAGTGTGCGGTATAAGGAAATGTCAGTTTTCTTATTTTTACTGTTTGTATATGGACATATTGTGTATTTAAAATGACTTATTTCTAATCAAAAGGTAGCAGATAAATTTTATTTCATAGGTTAATGAATTTAAAGGACACTGCAGTATGGTAAAAAGCAATAACTGTAAAAATTACCCAATATACATTTTTTTTTAACTATTTTAAGCAATAAACTGAGAAGAAATACATTGAAATGTACATTTGTAATTTAAAAATGGACAAGTTATTCACTTGACCGGTTTTGGTTATTTAAGTTATTGGTATCAATAAAAATTTATGCAGATAATTTTTTCAATGAAACATTTGTGTATTTTGTTATGTATGTTTTTCCCCAAATCTATATTTTTGTAAGGAGTTTTCTAAATATGATGCTTTAACATTTACTGGGCTATTTTGAAAGAGTTTTTTTTCAAACACAGCATCTATTTTAATAAGTGAGTTCCGCTAGCTGAAATCGCATGTAAACAACATTCCCTCTTAGCCTATTGGTCAAATCTCGCTTCCTATGGGACTGTTTTTTTTTCCAAACTTTCAAACTGATAGTAAGTCTTCCAATAGTTATTATATGAATGATTTTCAGTCTTAGAAGATATTAGTTAGTCAACTTTGAAAGGGAGTCATAATATAAAGGTCAAATGTACAAGAAAGAACTGGGTAGAAAATAAATAAGGAAGCAAAGGAAGTCGTTATACAGAGGGTGTCGCTATGACAAGTTTGAATATTGTAATACCATATTTCAAATGCTTTTTCTCCTTCATAGAAAATTTTGCCATTGTTATTATAAGATTGTGGTTAAATTTTGTACAATTGGTGTTGTAGTGTCAACTTGAAATACTGATTTTTTTCATTTGATAAATGTCTTGCTGATTAAAGGACCAACTATTATTTAGCCTTGTATAATGGATGCTCTTTGATCATTTTTACATATATATGTTTGTATATGCCTTTATTATTTTCAACGATTATTTTCAGAATTTGGAGATGAATATGTTGGTAAAAATTTCATAATTTACTGTATTTGGAAAAATTCCCCAGAATATGCCATTTGAAAAACATATGAAAGTGAATATGAGTACAAATGTAGGCCAACACGATTTTTAAAGGCCAGTTAATTACATTGTAAAGATGTATATTACTTCAAAATAAAATCTCTTATTTTAATTTTGTTTATAAGCCTTAAACAATTGCTGGAAAGTGTGTTTTAAAACAAAATTATCAAAGGATTTTTTTAATAATGATGTTAAAAGATGATTTGATTTAGATTTTTGGTGTCTAATGCCACTTTCAGCTATATCATGGCGACCAGTTTTAGTGGTGGAAGAAGCCGGAGAGAACCACCGACCATGTTAAAAGAAACATTTTTTTTAAATTAAGTAATATCTCACAAGTTATTCCAAGTAATATGCAATTAAAACGTTGTTTATTTCAAATTGTTGCAAATGAGCCCAAATAAGGCACTAGTCTTGATGGTTTGTAAATGTGCAAGTTAAGATAACAATGAGTTTGACAAAGAAAGTTGTAATTAATTAAAATAAATAACTGTGTCTGACAGATAAAGTACAGCAATCAAATTACTCTTAATTAACTTTTGACTTGACCTGAATTTTGATCATACTTTCATGTTCACTTGCAGCTGTTTCATTTAAACATGGATGGCACTTTTAAAGCACTTCTTAAAACATTTTTACTGAGTGAAAATGCTGCAGAAAAGATCAAATTAATACTAAATTTGGTTATGCTATTTTTAATGTGTGATCATTGGGTACAAGGAACAGTCCTTACATGTATCTACATTTATGTAGTGTATGTTAAATATATTATTTACTATTATTTTAGCATAATCAGACAACTACTAGCATCTAACTTATCTTAGGTATTGTATAATGTTGTTTGTGATAATCACTTACAGTGGTGATCAGGGTTCTTATTATTTCAAAAGATTTTATATGTAGTCTTGATTTACCTTCATCTGTACATATAACCAATCAGTTTTCTAGATGGTACAATATGTTGTCTGATTTGTATAATACAAGTCTGTCAAGTATATAACAATTTTATTTAAATTTTCTTTTGACCTCAGCTAAATACAGTAAACTTTGAAAGAACTTCTTTTTAATGTGATAAACGTTTCCTTTGATAAAACCCAAGTAAATATGATTTTGAAAATATTTTTAGCAAGAATGTGTTTAAATTTTTTTTTATTATTATTTTGATAAATTTATTGCATGCATTTTCATAACATCAATTTTTTTTTAGCTCACCTGGCCAAAGGCCAAGTGAGCTTTTGTCATCACTTTGCATCCATCGTCTGTTAACTTTTCACGTTTTAATCTTCTCCTCTGAAACTGCTTGACCAAATGAATTGACAGTTGGTAGGAAGCATCTATGCAAGGCCATTTACTCATTTAGTCCCGATTTGTTAACAAGCATGGTCACCAGTCATTTCTTGTTTCTGGTTGGTCGATTTCCAAAAATCTTCTCCTCTGAAACTTTTTGGCTAAATGAGCAAAATTTTACAGGCAGCATCTATAGAAGGTCCTCTATAAGATATCCTCTTTTTATCCCGATTGGACGAAACATGGTCGCCATGTCCAATTTTTTTTTCTGATTTTCTAAAAAAATTTAAATCTTCACCTCTGAAACTAGTGGGCACATTGAACAATTTACTTTGTAGAAATGATGTATTGGAGCTCCTGTACACAATTTCCATATTTCGTGCCGTTCGGACAACTAAACAGTTCTTGTTTGTGATTGGCAAATTAAAAAAATCTTCTCTAAAACCATTTGGCCAAATTAATTGAAATTTGGTAGGAAGCACCTATGGAAAGTTCTGTATAAAGTTTCCTCATTTGATTCAGATTGGAAAACAAACATGGCCACCACAGGAAATTCTTGTATCTCCTTGGGAATTGCTTTGTCAAATGAACCAAAACTTGGTAGGAGGTGGGCAAGAGTAATTGTTTTGCTTTTTTAGCTTACCTGGCCAAAGGCCATGTGATTTTTTCTGGGAATTTTTCCTTTCAACTAATTTATACCGATTTTGAAAATTTTAAGAGAAAAAATCACTTTAAAATCTTCTGTTCAGAAACTGAAATGATCTTTAATCCAAGATGCTGCCATACTATAAGCAGAAATTTCAAATGGCAAAAAATAAAGGATCAGCTGAATTTCTTTATGAAATTTAGAAGTCAAATTGAAAACCAGGTGAGCGATTGCAGGCTCCTTAGAGCCTCAATTTTTTTTTATTTTTTTTTTCACATTTGCTGTTTATATCTTTATAAAGTATTATTATATCAGATCCGTCCAAAAAGAATTTATGAAAACCCATAAGCAAGCAGAAGTCATTGTGTTATTGTTTTTGTTAAAGATTTTTAAGACTTCTGTGAAAGTTTCTTTGTTGAATGATTTATTAGGTATTGTGGCTCAGCTAATTGATATTTACGGTTTTATAGTTGAAATGGCTATAAATACAACCAAAACATTAAGACATAGTTTGTTGTTTTTTTATACAATGTATTTGTAGATCCTTGCCAAAGTTTTTGATCCTGCCTAAAAAGAGCCATAAATCTCCATTATAATACAACTAGAGGCTCACCTGAGCTTGCATTACTCAACTTGTTTAGGGTTCAAACCAGTTTGTATCCATCTTAGATTTCCGATCCACAAAAAATAAAGACAATTCATGTACCATTGCAATTACTTCTATTCAATTTGGATTTTAGATAGAAACCAAAAAGTAAAACTTTCTAAGGGACTTCCAAAATACTACACAGGGAGGTAAAAAAACGTAGTTACCGATAACATTATTATTTTCTGTCAGAGTGAAACAACCCAATATTTCACCTTTTTCATTTCATTAGAAAAACCCTTAAAAATTAATATTTCGTGAAGCAAAATATATCAGATAAAAGTTTAAAACTAGAAATTTATATATTGGGTAATTAAAAGTAATACAAATATGATTTGATAACGAATTGAAGTCGATCCGAGAAAATCGGACCCATTTTCAAAAATAAATCTGCGAGCTATCCCTAGACCAATATTCTTTATGTACGGCTTAAGATTTGCAGAAACTCCTCAATTTTGCAAATCTGGGTGAACATATTTAAAAAAAAGTCAAAATCGTAGCGTAAAATAAAAAAAATAAATTAAAAACTGTGTTTTTGAACACGCTTATCGCTTTTCCGTGAACGATGTTCAGGCAGATATCAATAAGATATTTCGCCAAGGTTTCAATGGATAAGCAACAATAGCTCTCAGAAATCATTGGATGTAAGGGCCATATATTCAGACTTTGCAATCAGAATTGAGGGGGAAGGGTTACTGGACGTTGTGTGGTGCAAGATCCGAATGTATGTCTTCCGCCAAGATGGCGGAAGACATACATTCGGATCTTGCACCACAAGGGGGATTTCACAAAGTTTTAACCAAAAATGGAATTTACCGACATATTGTTCCATCAATTAATACAATAATTGTCTAACATTGATGTACTCACAGACCATGGAGGTCAATCATTCATGGTAAGTAAAAAAAAAAACTTCTGCTAAAATATAATTTTATTCTCAAAAGAAATATCGTTTTCAACCAGGTTAAATTTGAAACTAAAAGATGCACAAAAAATCGCACAGAAAATTTACACAAACTAAATATATATATATATATCTTTCTTTCTATAAATGAAATTCACCATTTTATTTTTTTTACTCGAAAAAGGCAAAAACAGCAAACTGATAGTTGTCAAATTCTCCCAACCTATAACAACTTTATGCAATCAGAGACTTGGTGACATAATCATTGCTACCGGTATTCAGGAATTATCGGGATTTATTATTACATCTATATAAAGGAGTTGTTCCGGTATTCTTTGATATTTTTAGAAAAGGGAATCTTTTAAGAAATGTTTTTTTTTTAGCTCACCTTGCCAAAGGCAAAGTGAGCTTTTCCCATCACGGTGGCCGTCGTCCGTTAACTTTTCACATTTTGATCTTCTCCTCTAAAACCACTTGCACATTTTGTCCCTATTGCTTAACAAACATGGCTACCACAGGCAGTTCTTGTTTCTGATTGGTCGATTTAAAAAAATCTTGTTCTCTGAAACCGCTTGGCAAATGAACCAAAACTTGGTAGGAAGCATCTATGAAAGGTCCTCTATGAAGATTGCATATTTCGTCCCGATCCGTTAACAAACATTGCCGCCACAGGCAATTCTTGTTTCTGACTAGTTGATTTTTTTAAATCATCTCCTCTGAAACAGTGTGACCAAATGAATCGAAACTTGGTAGGAAGCATCTATGGAAGGTCCTCTATAAAGATTGCATATTTAGTCCAGATCTGTTAACAAAGATGGCCGCCACAGGCAATACTTGTTTCTGATTGGTTGATTTGTTTAAATTCTACTCCTTTGAAACTGCTTATGCCAAAATGAACTGCAATTTGGTAGAAAGCATCTATGGAAGGTCCTCTATAAAAATTGCTCATTTCGTCCCGATCCATTAACAAACATGGCCACCACAGGCCATTCTTGTTTCTGATTGGTCTAAAAATCTTCAGTGAAACTGTGGCCAAATGAACAAAAACTTAGAAGGAAGCATTTATGGAAGGTTCTCTATAAAGATTGCACATTTCGCCTTGATCTGTTTACAAACATGGCCTCCACAGGCAATTCTTGTTTCTGATTGGTTGATTTTTAAAATTTTCTCCTCTGAAACTGTGGCCAAATGAATCGAAACTTGGTAGGAAGCATCTATGGAAGGTCCTATAATAAGATTTAACATCTTGTCCTGATCCATTAACAAGCATGGCCGCTACAGGCAATACTTGTTTCTGATTGGTCGAAGAATAAAATGTGAAAAAATTAACGGACGACGGATGCCAAGTGATGGCAAAAGCTCACATTGCCTTTGGCAAGGTGAGCTAAAAAGGACAAAAGGACAAACAACGATCTACAAAACATATACATAAAACTAAAGATCGAATAACACGAACCCCACTAAAAACCAGTTGTGAACTCAGATGCTCCAATGGAGTCGGTAGTTCCTGCTCCACTAGTGGCACCCGTCGTGTTAATCTAGTTACAAATTCGGTGATAAGGCATGAATGAAGAAAGGACCAGGACGTGTTTACGATAAGTGGAACATATATGTGGTCATTTGTGACAGGTATTCCATAACGGTTGACCAAGTCATGGTAGCGACCGTAAAATGTGATGACTTCAACTTAACCTTTTGTTCAGTAGCTTCCTTGGAAGAAGCAACCCTCTATCAAGGAAATCCTGATAGGAACCACAAGCTCTGGAATATCGTATCAACTGATAGTTATATATGCAGGTGTTGCTGGAATGTTGCTACATATCAATGGGAAAATTGAAATCATCCCTTTTGTCGTAAAGTTTCGTTCTTAACCACCCCTCACTGTCAGTTTCGAGGTCTAGGTCAAGGTATGAAGCAGTCGTATCTGTATCTGTGGTATCCTTTATTTCAAGCTCTATGGGATGGATGTGATCAGCGAAATCACCAAACCTAGAATTATTTAATGAAAGGACATCATCTGTATCGCGGAACCTGAAATTAAAGGATTGGGCTAGCTTCTTTTGGTTTTTCTTGAGAAGCCCCTGTATGAAGTCTTCATCATACGAATAAAGGAACAAGTCGGCGAGAAGAGGAGTACAATGTGTACCGATAGGTATATGCCGACTGTCTGTTGAAAAACATGTCCACCAAAGGTAAAAAATATGTTGTCAATCAAATGCTGTCAAGCATGTTGATGATATCTGTTTCAGAGAACGTTTTAGTAGACTCGGAGTGATTTTTTTACAAAATAAGATCTGTCCCTCCCTAGCACAATGTATTTGTATCTACGTTGGCCAATCGTTTTTATAAAACACAGTTGGACCAACTCCCTTAATCTGTCTTTCAGCTTAGAGTGGAATAGTTGTTTAAAGGGTAGAGAAGTCAATTTTTAGTCGGGTCAGGTGAGCTATTGGCGTCCGTCGTCCGTCCGTAAACATTTCAATCTTCTTCTAGAGAATCACTGAAGCAAATGAGACCAAACGTGGCAGGAATGTTCATTTGCATGGTCTAACCAAGTGTTGTTACTTTCGTTACGATCAGTTAAATATGTAAAACAAACCTCTTCTCAAGAACCACTGGATGGATTGGAACCATACTTGGCAGAAATGTTCTTGACAAGGTTCTGATCAATTGTTGTTACTTTCGTTACGATCAGTTATCCAACATGGCGGCCAGGGGCCATAAAAGCCTCTGATTGGCTGAAATTTTTAATGTTCTTCTCCGATACTACATGGAGGATGGAATTGAAAATTGTCATGATTGATCATTGCAAACTGCTAACCAAGTGTTGTTACTATTTGGACCGATTGAAAATCCAAGATGGCCACCAGCGGAGGACATAAGTTAACATAGCTACCCTATGGGAAATTTGTAAAAAAAAATTCTTCTCAAGAACCACTGGATGGATTGGAACCATACTTGGCAGAAATGTTCCTTGCAAGGTCCTTATCAAGTGTTGTTCCTTTTTGTTCCGACCGTCCTCTGTTCAAGATGGCTGCTGTTACTAAAAATAGAAATTTCTTCAATTGTCCATTGCTGCTTTAGTATAGGTCAAAATGAGCGGGTTTTTCTGTGACATTTTTCTTTCAGCCGATTTATACCGATTATGCAAAGCATATTTTGATAAAAGATCACATTTAAATCTTCTCAGAAACCACTGAACCAAATTAAACCAAACCTGGCAGGGATGGTCCCTGGGTGGGTCCCTTTCAAATTGTGTCTTGACAGCTCCACCCTCCATTCAAGATGGCTGCTGTTGCAAAAAATAAAAATTTCTTCAATTGTCCATTACTGCTTTAGTATAAATCAAAATGAGCTCAAATTTCAACTGCAGCTACATGGCAAGGAGTAGTTTAACATATATTCCAGGTATTTCTGTGAAATTTTTCTTTCAGCCGATTTATACCGATTATGCAAATTAGACATATTTTGATAAAAGATCACATTTAAATCTTCTCTTCAGAAACAGCTGAACCAAATTAAACCAAACCTGGCAGGGATGGTCCCTGGGTGGGTCCCTTTCAAAATTGTGTCTAGCCCCACCCTCCATTCAAGATGGCTGCTGTTACTAAAAATAGAAATTTCTTCAATTGTCCATTACTGCTTTAGTATAAATCAAAATGAACTCAAATTTAAATGCAGCTACATGGCAAGGAGTAGTTTTGCATGTATTCCAGGTTTTTCTGTGAAATTTTTCTTTCAGCCGATTTATACCGATTATGCAAAGCATATTTTGATAAAAGATCACATTTAAATCTTCTCAGAAACCACTGAACCAAATTAAACCAAACCTGGCAGGGATGGTCCCTGGGTGGGTCTCTTTCAAATTGTGTCTTGACAGCTCCACCCTCCATTCAAGATGGCTGCTGTTACAGAAAATAAAAATTTCTTCAATTGTCCATTACTGCTTTAGTATAAATCAAAATGAGCTCAAATTTTAACTGCAGCTACATGACAAGGAGTAGTTTAACATATATTCCAGGTATTTCTGTGAAATTTTTCTTTCAGCCGATTTATACCGATTATGCAAATTAGACATATTTTGATAAAAGATCACATTTAAATCTTCTCTTCAGAAACAGCTGAACCAAATTAAACCAAACCTGGCAGGGATGGTCCCTGGGTGGGTCCCTTTCAAAATTGTGTCTAGCCCCACCCTCCATTCAAGATGGCTGCTGTTACTAAAAATAGAAATTTCTTCAATTGTCCATTACTGCTTTAGTATAAATCAAAATGAACTCAAATTTAAATGCAGCTACATGGCAAGGAGTAGTTTTGCATGTATTCCAGGTTTTTCTGTGAAATTTTTCTTTCAGCCGATTTATACCGATTATGCAAAGCATATTTTGATAAAAGATCACATTTAAATCTTCTCAGAAACCACTGAACCAAATTAAACCAAACCTGGCAGGGATGGTCCCTGGGTGGGTCTCTTTCAAATTGTGTCTTGACAGCTCCACCCTCCATTCAAGATGGCTGCTGTTACAGAAAATAAAAATTTCTTCAATTGTCCATTACTGCTTTAGTATAAATCAAAATGAGCTCAAATTTTAACTGCAGCTACATGACAAGGAGTAGTTTAACATATATTCCAGGTATTTCTGTGAAATTTTTCTTTCAGCCGATTTATACCGATTATGCAAATTAGGCATATTTTGATAAAAGATCACATTTAAATCTTCTCTTCAGAAACAGCTGAACCAAATTAAACCAAACCTGGCAGGGATGGTCCCTGGGTGGGTCCCTTTCAAAATTGTGTCTAGCCCCACCCTCCATTCAAGATGGCTGCTGTTACTAAAAATAGAAATTTCTTCAATTGTCCATTACTGCTTTAGTATAAATCAAAATGAACTCAAATTTAAATGCAGCTACATGGCAAGGAGTAGTTTTGCATGTATTCCAGGTTTTTCTGTGAAATTTTTCTTTCAGCCGATTTATAACGATTATGCAAAGCATATTTTGATAAAAGATCACATTTAAATCTTCTCAGAAACCACTGAACCAAATTAAACCAAACCTGGCAGGGATGGTCCCTGGGTGGGTCTCTTTCAAATTGTGTCTTGACAGCTCCACCCTCCATTCAAGATGGCTGCTGTTACAGAAAATAAAAATTTCTTCAATTGTCCATTACTGCTTTAGTATAAATCAAAATGAGCTCAAATTTCAACTGCAGCTACATGGCAAGGAGTAGTTTAACATATATTCCAGGTATTTCTGTGAAATTTTTCTTTCAGCCGATTTATACCGATTATGCAAATTAGGCATATTTTGATAAAAGATCACATTTAAATCTTCTCCTCAGAAACAGCTGAACCAAATTAAACCAAACCTGGCAGGGATGGTCCCTGGGTGGGTCCCTTTCAAAATTGTGTCCGACAGCCCCACCCTCCATTCAAGATGGCTGCTGTTACTAAAAATAGAAATTTCTTCAATTGTCCATTACTGCTTTAGTATAAATCAAAATGAGCTCAAATTTTAACTGCAGCTACATGGCAAGGAGTAGTTTTGCATGTATTCCAGGATTTTCTGTGAAATTTTTCTTTCAGCCGATTTATACCGATTATGCAAATTGGGCATATTTTGATAAAAGATCACATTTAAATCTTCTCCTCTGAAACTGCTGAACCAAATTAAAGCAAATTTGGCTGGAATGGTCCTTGGGTGGTCCCTTTTCAATATTGTGTCCGACAGCCCTGCCCTCCATTCAAGATGGCTGCTGTTACTAAAAATAGAAATTTCTTCAATTGTCCATTACTACTTTAGTATCAATCAAAATGAGCTCAAATTTTAACTGTAGCTACATGGCAAGGAGTAGTTTAGCATGTATTTCAGGTTTTTCTGTGAAATTTTTCTTTCAGCCGCTTTATACCAATTATGCAAATTAGGCATATTTTGATAAAAGGTCACATTTAAATCTTTTCCTCTGAAACCGCTGAAACAAATTAAAGCAAATTTGGCTGGGATGGTCCTTGGGTGGTCCCTTTTCAATATTGTGTCCGACAGTGCCGCCATCCATTCAAAATGGCTGCTGTTACCAAAAATAGAAATTTCTTTAGTTGTCAATTTCTGCTTTATTACAAATCAAAATGAACTCAAATTTTAACTGCAGCTACATGGCAATGAGTAGTTTAACATATATTCTGGGTTTTTCTGTGAGATTTTTTCAGCCAGTTTATTCCGTTTAAGAATATTATGAGATAAAAATCACATCAAAATCTTTTGCTTAGAAATTTGAGTTAAAATGATCTTTGGATGGTCCACTTTCAAAATTATGTGTAACCCCCATTTTCTATCAACTTTCGATGTCAAATTGAAAACCAGGTGAGCGATTACAGGCTCCTGGGAGCCTCTAGTTTTAATGCTATTGCAGGAGGAGAGGGATCTAGATTGTATGTAATCAAAGAG
Organism: Bathymodiolus septemdierum; assembly: GCA_963383655.1. Lineage (NCBI taxonomy): Eukaryota > Metazoa > Mollusca > Bivalvia > Mytilida > Modiolidae > Bathymodiolus > Bathymodiolus septemdierum. Next base: position 82,247,027 of record OY726520.1, read on the forward strand.
ATCTTTAGAGTTCTTCAGAATCCACATCTGATTCACACCACACCTCGAGTAGCTAGTGTCACAGTAACTGAAACCTGGTTTTGACCGCCGATAGAATACATGTTAATAATTTGGAAAGTGGTTTCGTTGAGCATTTGGCAGACCCAGCAGTATAGCGCTGTTTGAAAGGACTTGTGTAATTTAGGAATCTAGTAGAATGATGGTAGATCCAGTTCTTCATCTTTGGTTGAAATTCCAAAGGAACATGAAACAGACCTATGATTTTCCAGGATTTCCTCTTTCGTAAGTTTCGTCGGGGTATATGTAGGGTTGCCAAGTAAATTGTCAATACCTAATTCCTTTATCAAGCAGTCTATGTAATGTGATTTACACACAGAAACAATATTGTGATGGGCCTTGTCGGCGGAGACAATAAAAAAAAACCAATTCATGGAGGAGAGACAGGTGTTTAGTAACATTTGGGTCTTTAAAGATTGATGTAGAGTGAGTGCTCATAGACCCACTGAGTTTGGGATGAAGTATGTTGGATTTATTAAATAATCAATCCTTACATTTGACTCGATCTAGGAACTAGAAACTGAAATTGTACATGAATAGTCGATGTGTGATAAAATTTTCATTTGTCTTTATTAGAAATTCATATTGCCACCACATGCAGGGCAAATGTTGTTTGAAAATTCAAGATGGAAGCACATACATACATATGAACAGAGGACAGTTAAAATGTGAATACTTTGCTGAGAAAATATGAACTTGATTGGACCCAAAACATGCTTGTATAAACAGATGTTACATACTCAGATATGTATCTCTAGTTAGTGATTGGTCGTTACATGCTCAGGTTTGTGTCTCTAGTTAGTGATTGGTCGTTACATGCTCAGATTTGTGTCTCTAGTTAGTGATTGGTCGTTACATGCTCAGGTTTGTGTCTCTAGTTAGTGATTGGTCGTTACATGCTCAGGTTTGTGTCTCTAGTTAGTGATTGGTCGTTACATGCTCAGGTTTGTGTCTCTAGTTAGTGATTGGTCGCTATATGCTCAGGTTTGTCTCTCTAGATTGTGATTGGTAGCTACATGCTCAAGTTTTTAGTCCCCTACTGGCGAAAGCCGAAGGGGACTATAGTTTTAGGTTCCGTCCGTCACATTAAAATTTTTAGTTGTCCAGACTTTTTTTTGACGTCCTTTGATATATTGACTTGATATTTGGTATGTGGCTATATCTAGATGAGTTACAGTTTAAGTTCGAATTTCATTCCGATCGAATGATTTTTGGCCCTTGAACTTGTATTTTAAAATCTAGTCGCTGCAAGGTGATACTTCTAATATTTTAGGTCCTCTGATTTTTACGGCCGGTAGGGGACAATGTATTGCTATGTGCAATACTCTCATAATTCTGTTCTGTCTAGATTGTGATTGGTCACTACATGCTCCGATTTTCTCTAATCTAGATTGTGATTGGTCGTTGTATGCTCAGGTTTGTCTCTAGATTGTAATTGGTAGTTACATGCTCGGGTTTGTCTCCAGATTGTGATTGGTCGTTACATGCTCAGGTTTATCTAGATTGTGATTGGTCACTGCATGCCAGGTTTGTCTAAGATTGTGATTGGTTGTTACATGCTCAGGTTTGTCTCTAGATTGTGATTGGTCGTTACATGTTCAGGTTTGTCTCTAGATTGTGATTGGTCGCTACATGCCAGGTTTGTTTCTAGATTGTGATTGGTTGTTACATGCTCAGGTTTGTCTCTAGATTGTGATTGGTCGTTACATGCCAGGTTTGTCTCTAGATTGTGATTGGTCATTACATGCTCAGGTTTGTCTCTAGATTGTGATTGGTAGTTGCCTGCTCAGGTTTGTCTCTAGATTGTGATTGGTCGTTACATGCCAGGTTTGTCTCTAGATTGTGATTGGTCGCTACATGCTCAGGTTTGTCTTTAGATTGTGATTGGTCGTTACATGCACAGGATTGTCTCTAGATTGTGATTGGTCGTTACATGCTCAGGTTTGTCTTTAGATTGTGATTGGTCGTTACATGCCAGGTTTATCTCTAGATTGTGATTGATCTTTACATGCTCAGGTTTGTCTCTAGATTGTGATTGGTTGTTACATGCTCAGGTTTGTCTCTAGATTGTGATTGGTCGTTACATGCTCAGATTTGTCTCTAGATAGTGATTGGTCGTTACATGCTCAGGTTTGTCTCTAGATTGTGATTGGTCGTTACATGCACAGGTTTTTCTCTAGATTGTGATTGGTCGTTACATGCTCAGGTTTTTCTCTAGATTGTGATTGGTTGTTACATGCTCAGATTTGTCTCTAGATAGTGATTGGTCGTTACATTCTCAGGTTTGTCTCTAGATTGTGATTGGTCGTTACATGCACAGGTTTGTCTCTAGATTGTGATTGGTCGTTACATGCTCGGGTTTGTCTCTAGATTGTGATTGGTCGTTACATGCTCAGGTTTGTCTCTAGATTGTGATTGGTCGTTACATGTTCAGGTTTGTCTCTAGATTGTGATTGGTCGTTACATGCACAGGATTGTCTCTAGATTGTGATTGGTTGTTACATGCTCAGGTTTTTCTCTAGATTGTGATTGGTCGTTACATGCCAGGTTTTTCTCTAGATTGTGAATGGTCGTTACATGCACTGGATTGTCTCTAGATTGTGATTGGTCGTTACATGCCAGGTTTGTCTCTAGATTGTGATTGGTCGTTACATGCCAGGTTTTTCTCTAGATTGTGATTGGTCGTTACATGCTCAGGTTTGTCTCTAGATTGTGATTGGTCGTTACATATGCTCAGGTTTGTCTTTAGATTGTGATTGGTCGTTACATGCTCAGGTTTGTCTTTAGATTGTGATTGGTCGTTACATGCACAGGATTGTCTCTAGAATGTGATTGGTCGTTACATGCTCAGGTTTGTCTTTAGATTGTGATTGGTCGTTACATGCCAGGTTTATCTCTAGATTGTGATTGGTTGTTACATGCTCAGGTTTGTCTCTAGATTGTGATTGGTTGTTACATGCTCAGGTTTGTCTCTAGATTGTGATTGGTCGTTACATGCTCAGATTTGTCTCTAGATAGTGATTGGTCGTTACATGCTCAGGTTTGTCTCTAGATTGTGATTGGTCGTTACATGCTCAGGTTTTTCTCTAGATTGTGATTGGTTGTTACATGCTCAGATTTGTCTCTAGATAGTGATTGGTCGTTACATTCTCAGGTTTGTCTCTAGATTGTGATTGGTCGTTACATGCACAGGTTTGTCTCTAGATTGTGATTGGTCGTTACATGCTCGGGTTTGTCTGTAGATTGTGATTGGTCGTTACATGCTCAGGTTTGTCTCTAGATTGTGATTGGTCGTTAGATGCTCAGGTTTGTCTCTAGATTGTGATTGGTCGTTACATGCACAGGATTGTCTCTAGATTGTGATTGGTTGTTACATGCTCAGGTTTGTCTCTAGATTGTGATTGGTCGTTACATGCCAGGTTTTTCTCTAGATTGTGAATGGTCGTTACATGCACTGGATTGTCTCTAGATTGTGATTGGTCGTTACATGCCAGGTTTGTCTCTAGATTGTGATTGGTCGTTACATGCCAGGTTTGTCTCTAGATTGTGATTGGTCGTTACATGCTCAGGTTTGTCTCTAGATTGTGATTGGTCGTTACATATGCTCAGGTTTGTCTTTAGATTGTGATTGGTCGCTACAAGCTCAGGTTTTTCTCTAGATTGTGATTGGTCGTTACCTGCTCAGGTTTGTTTCTAGATTGTGATTGGTCGTGACATGCTCAGTTTTTTCTCTAGATTGTGATTGGATCGTTACTTACATATATTTGTGTCTATTTTGTGCTTGGTCGTTACATGCTCAGGTTTGTCTCTAGATTGTGATTGGTCGTTACATGCTCGGGTTTTTCTCTATATTGTAATTGGTTGTTACATGCTCAGGTTTTCCCCTAGATTGTGATTGGTAGTTTCCTGCTCAGGTTTGTCTCTAGATTGTGATTGGTCGTGACATGCTCAGGTTTTCCTCTAGATTGTGATTGGTCATTATGTTTGTGTCTATTTTGTGATTGGCAAGTATCTATTTTGTTGATTTATAATTATTATTGATCATCTTGTCTTTTCTTGGCATTGGTTTATATTTTAGAAACTTAATTCACCAATTTGAACCAAATTATTCATACTGTTTATTGGAGCATCTTAATAAGAAAAATAACATGAACACAGTTATGACAAAATAATATACCATCTATTTTCCAAATCCTGTAATCACTGGATTATGGTGTGGCTGGAAAAGAAATTTGCAAAAGTATTACAGAATACATTTATTCAATTACTAGACATTAGAAGTTAAAAAAATGTGAAAGGTTTAAAGATTCTTACATGTTTTAAATATTCAAAAGCCTGTTGGTTTTCTTGCTTCCAAAGCGTTTGAATTACTTGTCTTTCCAGTCTTTTCATCATGAGTGTATCTGATGGAGGATTTCCAGTTCAACATTCATTCTCCCCTCAAGTGACCAATTCAGATTTTAATACCCCCTCCAAAAATCTCGAACGCCTTTTAAATATAACGGTTTGCAGTTTTTTTTAAATTATTACATGAAGAGATATGCTATATCCTTAAAACAATTTACAGGTCGGCACTTTCTGTTGACAGAAAAAATGCAGCCAGTAAGATGGGTACAGAAAACGCAAAAACGTTTGCAATTCAAAGTTAGCATTTCAATTTGTAGATATATTTTAATATTATCTATATATTTTAATATTAGCCCCTCAATACCGCCCCAAGGGCCCCGGGTGGCTCAATGAGTTAGGTAGTTGGATTACCTAACAACTCATACAAACCTATCACCAATACGGCGTGGGTTCTCGCCCGGCTTTGTAAATTACGAAAAAGGGTGCACTCGACTCGCAACCGCAAGTGATAAAGTTTACCAGTTACTTGCCCATGGTCGGTGATTCTCTCCGGGTACGCTGGCTTCCTCCACCACTAAAACTGGTCGCCATGATATAGCTGAAATATTGCTGAAAGTGGCGTTAAACACAATAAATCAATCAATTAATCAATACCGCCCCTAGATCTAACCATTTTCTTTTAACATGCTCCTTTTGTACTGGGGACAGAAATATCATTGATGCCTTTTCAATATTAATAGCATGGTTTTTACTGCATTTTCAAATACGTTAACGTGGTACTTTTAACATAAACAGTTACACCATCATAGTAAAAAATGCCTCATAACACACGTTTACTGTTTGTCTAAAATCATAGGAACACTTTGAGGGTATGTAGATAAATTATGCTTATTATACTAGTCAACAAAAGAAACGATACAAGAGTTTGATGCTCAATATTTTTTACATAGAGAAAAAAATCGTATAATTTAGATTCATATAGGCATAACCAATAAGGCAATATCAACAAAATTTTTCAACATCATTATCAGAACAAATCATGGACAGACAGAAATTGTCATGCAGTATGGAGGTTTGCGGAGTTCAGTAACGTGTGTGACCACCTCTTGCAGCAACGACAGCTTCGTATCTCCGACGCATAGATAAAGGCTTGTGGGATGTTGTTCCACTCGTGCACAAGTGCGTCATGCAGCTCCTCTAGTATTTCCGGTGGATTTTGACGGTGGCGAACACGTCTACCGAGTTCATCCCATAAATGTTCCATTGGTGACAGATCCGGTGATAATGCTGGCCAATGAAGAACACGGATGTGATTCTGGTTCAGAAAGTCTTGATTAACATGAGCCACGTGACATCTTGCATTGTCATGTTGAAAGACGTGATCAAAGTTTCGCTGTTGCAAAAAGGGCAGAGCGATAGGATCAAGAATATCGTCTCTGTATTTCACGGCATTCAATGTTACTTGAACAATTTTGAGCTGAGTGCGACCATCATGACAGATTCCAGCCCAGACCATAACACTTCCGCCTCCAAAACGATCGGACTCGTACACACACTGGTCCATAAAACGTTCCCCACGCCTGCGGTACACACGATAACGTCCATCGCTAAAACGAAGTGAAAATCGGGATTCAACACTAAAACGGATGTGTTGCCAGGTGTGAAGCCTCCAACGACGGCGTGCACGAGCCCAGACTAGTCTCGCGGTCCTATGGCGTTGTTTAAAGATTGGCCCTACCACCGGACGTCTAACTCGTAGCCTAGATTCACGTAGTCTTCTGCGAACAGTCTGACCCGACATTCGGACGTTTGCTAGACCATGTGTTCTACGGGCAGTGTCTTCAGCCGTTATCATACGGTTCCGGGGGTGAATAAGGCGTAGATGTCTGTCTTGACATCGTGACGTCACACGCTGTCTGCCGTTACGGGTCTGTTATTCGTCTTACCTGTTTGTCGAAGACGAATCACTAGCGTTGAAATGGTTATTCTAGACACATTAAAGTGGTCTGCAATGGCCTGGTGAGTCATATCAACCTGAACCATACCCACCGCTCGCTCACTGTCATTTTGACGGAGCCGTGACATCGACGTTCTCGTGAAAATTCAAATTTTCAGAATGGTAAATTGTTTACTTTTGTTGACAGCACAATTAATGACCGCATGTGATTTAAATGCCTAATTCGATCATCGCAAACTCGATCATGGGACGGAAAATTGACTTTCCGGAATTTTTCCGTTACGGAACAGGATGTTATTGTTTGCTTTGTGAGGATAAACGCGTTTCACACAAACATTGACGCAAATGATAATAAAGAATTGTTTTGGTTTTAGCATAAAAATATATTTAAAAAAAATCTTTGTATCGTTTCTTTTGTTGACTAGTATATATATGACAATTAGCTTATCAGTGGGGAAAAAATATAGGCATATTTCCATTATTTTTTAATTATTCTTACGAAAACAAAACGGATATTTAAGTCGACTTCTTGTAGTTTCGCCTTATATTTGGGAGAACAATATATATCCTATCCTTTTCCATTAAATATAGCAACGTCTCTACATTGAAATAAATGTGATGGATAGACATCAAAAGTGAATCTATTAACGTATATGACAAAAGTGAATCCATTAACGTGTATGACAAAAGTGAATCCATTAACGTGTATGACAAAAGTGAATCCATTAACGTCTATGACAAAAGTGAATCCATTAACGTGTATGACAAAAGTGAATCCATTAACGTCTATGACAAAAGTGAATCCATTAACGTATATGACAAAAGTGAATCCATTAACGTCTATGACAAAAGTGAATCCATTAACGTCTATGACAAAAGTGAATCCATTAACGTGTATGACAAAAGTGAATCCATTAACGTCTATGACAAAAGTGAATCCATTAACGTGTATGACAAAAGTGAATCCATTAACGTCTATGACAAAAGTGAATCCATTAACGTCTATGACAAAAGTGAATCCATTAACGTATATGACAAAAGTGAATCCATTAACGTCTATGACAAAAGTGAATCCATTAACGTGTATGACAAAAGTGAATCCATTAACGTATATGACAAAAGTGAATCCATTAACGTCTATGACAAAAGTGAATCCATTAACGTGTATGACAAAAGTGAATCCATTAACGTCTATGACAAAAGTGAATCCATTAACGTATATGACAAAAGTGAATCCATTAACGTCTATGACAAAAGTGAATCCATTAACGTCTATGACAAAAGTGGATCCATTAAACGTATATGACCAACTTCAATTCTTGTTAATGAATTGCAAAAAATAATAAAACTATGTTGTATTTGGGTACTCAAATATATATTTGTAAAAATGTAGTCTTGTTTGATTAAATAATTTCCAGTATGTTTGGCAGGTGTTGCCTCATAGTAAGTGGTCACTTTAGCGGAAAATGAAATAAAACGCGTCGTGTGTACTAAATTTGATACATAAATTTTCATTACCATTACTGGGTCGATACCTCTGCTGGCTGGTGAGTATCATCCATCAAGTGATCAGTGCTTCTGCACTGACATTAATTATTGTATATATGTATGCTTGAAATTTATACTTCCTAAATAATCCAATTTATTTAAAACTAATTTCAATTTCCCTCTTGCATAGGTAGCAATAACAGATTTCTGTTATATCCCTATATCCCAAACACTATTACATTATTTAGCGTTCCAATTTTTTGCCTATGAGCGTACCCGACGAAGTTATTCCAGAAACGCTCCGTGCACACTAAATTAGATATCTACGTCGTTATACAATCTTAGAAAGGAAAATGGCACAGATCGACAATATTTCAAGAAGACATCAAAATAACTTAATCTAATTGATAACATTCCATACTAATTCTTTAATCATACAAGATTTAAATATGGTTTAGTTTAGTCTATGACTTAATCATACAGGATTTAAATATGGTTTAGTCTATGACTTAATTAGACAGTATTTAAATATGGTTTAGTCTATGACGAAATCATACAGGATTTAAATATGGTTTAGTCTATGACTTAATTATACAGGATTTAATTATGGTTTAGTTTAGTTTATGACTTAATCATACAGGATTTAATTATGGTTTAGTTTAGTCTATGACTTAATCATACAGGATTTAAATATGGTTTAGTCTATGACTTAATTAGACAGTATTTAAATATGGTTTAGTCTATGACGAAATCATACAGGATTTAAATATGGTTTAGTCTATGACTTAATTATACAGGATTTAATTATGGTTTAGTTTAGTCTATGACTTAATCATACAGGATTTAATTATGGTTTAGTTTAGTCTATGACTTAATCATACAGGATTTAAATATGGTTTAGTTTAGTCTATGACTTAATCATACAGGATTTAAATATGGTTTAGTTTAGTCTATGACTTAATCATACAGGATTTAAATATGGTTTAGTCTATGACTTAATTATACAGGATTTAATTATGGTTTAGTTTAGTCTATGACTTAATCATACAGTATTTAAATATGGTTTAGTCTATGACTTAATCATACAGGATTTAAATATGGCTTAGTCTATGACTTAATCATACAGGATTTAATTATGGTTTAGTTTAGTCTATGACTTAATCATACAGGATTTAAATATGGTTTAGTCTATGACTTAATTATACAGGATTTAATTATGGTTTAGTTTAGTCTATGACTTAATCATACAGGATTTAAATATGGTTTAGTTTAGTCTATGACTTAATCATACAGGATTTAATTATGATTTAGTTTAGTCTATGACTTAATCATACAGGATTTAAATATGGTGTAGTCTATGACTTAATTATACAGGATTTAATTATGGTTTAGTTTATGACTTAATTATACAGGATTTAAATATGGTTTAGTCTATGACTTAATCATACAGGATTTAAATATGGTTTAGTTTAGTCTATGACTTAATCATACAGGATTTAAATATGGTTTAGTCTATGACTTAATTATACAGGATTTAATTATGGTTTAGTTTAGTCTATGACTTAATCATACAGGATTTAAATATGGTTTAGTTTAGTCTATGACTTAATTATACAGGATTTAATTATGGTTTAGTTTATGACTTAATTATACAGGATTTAAATATGGTTTAGTCTATGACTTAATCATACAGGATTTAAATATGGTTTAGTCAATGACTTAATCATACAGGATTTAAATATGGTTTAGTTTAGTCTATGACTTAATCATACAGGATTTAAATATGGTTTAGTCTATGACTTAATTATACAGGATTTGAATATGGTTTAGTCTATGACTTAATTACACAGGATTTAAATATGGTTTAGCCTATGACTTAATTATACAGGATTTAATTATGGTTTAGTCTATGACTTAATCATACAGGATTTAAATATGGTTTAGTTTAGTCTATGACTTAATCATACAGGATTTAAATATGGTTTAGTTTAGTCTATGACTTAATCATACAGGATTTAAATATGGTTTAGTCTATGACTTAATTATACAGGATTTAATTATGGTTTAGTCTATGACTTAATTACACAGGATTTAAATATGGTTTAGTCTGACTTAATTACACAGGATTTAAATATGGTTTAGTCTATGACTTAATTATACAGGATTTAATTATGGTTTAGTCTATGACTTAATTACACAGAATTTAAATATGGTTTAATCTATGACTTAATTACACAGGATTTAATTATGGTTTAGTCTATGACTTAATTACACAGTATTTAAATATGGTTTAGTCTAACTTAATTACACAGGATTTAAATATGGTTTAGTCTATGACTTAATCATACAGGATTTAAATATGGTTTAGTTTAGTCTATGACTTAATCATACAGGATTTAAATATGGTTTAGTCTATGACTTAATTACACAGGATTTAATTATGGTTTAGTCTATGACTTAATTACACAGTATTTAAATATGGTTTAGTCTGACTTAATTACACAGGATTTAAATATGGTTTAGTCTATGACTTAATTACACAGGATTTAAATATGGTTTAGTCTATGACTTAATCATACAGAATTTAAATATGGCTTAGTTTATGACTTAATTACACAGTATTTAATTATGGTTTAGTCTATGACTTAATTACACAGGATTTAAATATGGTTTAGTCTAAGACTTCATTACACAGGATTTAATTATGGTTTAGTCTAGGACTTAATCACACAGTATTTAAATATGGTTTAGCCTATGACTTAATCATACAGGATTTAAATATGGTTTAGTCTACGACTTAATTAGACAGTATTTAAATATGGTTTAGTCTGACTTAATTACACAGTAGTTGAATATGGTTTAGCTTATGACTTAATTACACAGGATTTAAATATGGTTTAGTCTAGGACTTCATTACTCAGGATTTAATTATGGTTTAGTCTAGGACTTCATTACACAGGATTTAATTATGGTTTAGTCTATGACTTAATCACACAGGATTTAATTATGGTTTAGTCTATGACTTAATCATACAGGATTTAAATATGGTTTAGTCTGACTTAATTACACAGGATTTAAATATGGTTTAGTCTGACTTAATTACACAGTAGTTGAATATGGTTTAGCCTATGACTTAATCATACAGGATTTAATTATGGTTTAGTCTATGACTTAATCATACAGGATTTAAATATGGTTTAGTCTGACTTAATTACACAGTAGTTGAATATGGTTTAGCCTATGACTTAATCACACAGGATTTAATTATGGTTTAGCCTATGACTTAATCATACAGGATTTAAATATGGTTTAGTCTATGACTTAATCACACAGGATTTAAATATGGTTTAGTCTATGACTTAATCACACAGGTTTAAATATGGTTTAGTTTAGTCTATGACTTAATCATACAGGATTTAAATATGGTTTAGTCTATGACTTAATCACACAGGATTTAATTATGGTTTAGTCTATGACTTAATCACACAGGATTTAATTATGGTTTAGTCTATGACTTAATCATACAGGATTTAAATATGGTTTAGTCTGACTTAATTACACAGGATTTAAATATGGTTTAGTCTGACTTAATTACACAGTAGTTGAATATGGTTTAGCCTATGACTTAATCATACAGGATTTAATTATGGTTTAGTCTATGACTTAATCATACAGGATTTAAATATGGTTTAGTCTGACTTAATTACACAGTAGTTGAATATGGTTTAGCCTATGACTTAATCACACAGGATTTAATTATGGTTTAGCCTATGACTTAATCATACAGGATTTAAATATGGTTTAGTCTATGACTTAATCACACAGGATTTAAATATGGTTTAGTCTATGACTTAATCACACAGGTTTAAATATGGTTTAGTTTAGTCTATGACTTAATCATACAGGATTTAAATATGGTTTAGTCTATGACTTAATCAAACAGTATTTAAATATGGTTTAGTCTATGACTTAATCATACAGGATTTAAATATGGCTTAGTCTATGACTTAATCACACGGGATTTAAATATGGTTTAGTCTATGACTTAACCACACAGTATTTAAATATGGTTTAGTCTATGACTTAATCAAACAGTATTTAAATATGGTTTAGTCTATGACTTAATCATTCAGGATTTAAATATGGTTTAGTCTATGACTTAATCACACGGGATTTAAATATGGTTTAGTCTATGACTTAACCACACAGTATTTAAATATGGTTTAGTCTATGACTTAATCAAACTGTATTTATATATAGTTTAGTTTATGACTTAATCACACAGGATTTGAATATGGTTTAATCTATGATTTAATCAAACAGTATTTAAATATGGTTTAGTCTATGACTTAATTACACAGGATTTAAATATGATTTAGTCTACGACTTAATTACACAGGATTTAAATATGGTTTAGTCTATGACTTAATTACACAGGATTTAAATATGGTTTAATCTATGACTTAATTACACAGGATTTAAATATGGTTTAGTCAATGACTTAATTACACAGGATTTAAATATGGTTTAATCTATGACTTAATCAAACAGTATTTAAATATGGTTTAGTCTATGACTTAATCACACAGGTTTAAATATGGTTTAGTCTATGACTTAATCACACAGGATTTGAATATGGTTTAGTTTATGACTTAATTACACAGGATTTAAATATGGTTTAGTCTATAACTTAATCACACATGATTTAATTATGGCTTAGTCTATTTGTACTGGTTGCCCCAGTATGAAAATTTTCTTTAGTTGCGGAATTCACAGTTTGAAAAGTAATTGAAAGCAAATGTGTTGCAGGCATACTTACACAATGAGACGGAGTTTCAAACACTGACGTATCGACTACTCCTGCAGTAATGCCGAAAGATTCAACAGTCATTTGGTATCCACCTGTGAATTACAAACATATAATAATCTACGAAACTGCTAAACTTACTTCTGCAAAAGCTAAATGCAAATAAACTTGTTTTTCTTCCTAACATTCAAATTCAAACATGAAACATTAAAGAAAATACTTTTTGCAATGTTGTTCTTTCTTCAATATATTTGTCCTTCTGTACATTTTTGTTAACACTGGTACTTTACATTGTTTTTATAATATATGGCTATTGCAGGAATATTTTGTACTGAGCGAAATATATAGCGCCTGTAAGTACATTAATTAATTAACTTTGATTTATTATCCTTTATATGATAAAATCTGTCAATACAATATAAAAACTTGCATTGGGCCAATATGGCAAAAACCAGTTCAATACGGATATTTTCCGTATTGGCCCAATTCCAGTCAGTCCAATTACAACTAGATCGGAATCCGCTAGACATATCGACAATTGCAAGGAAAAATCCCGAGAGATATTGGACTGGTTAATTAATAAAGGTATCATTACGTGATGTTTTTCATATTGGCCTAGTTATAGGTCCTCGGTCTACTGTATTGGCGTCCGGCTGCGCCTCATGCCAATACAGCAGGCCTCGGACCTATAACTAGGCCAATATGAAAAACATCACGTAATAATACTATATTATTGTTCTGCCTAGTGACAATTAAGAGATTATTACATGACATTTTCCATATCGGCCCTGGTATTAGCCCGAGACTCCCAAATCAAGCCCGACAGCGAAGCTGGAGGGCTGATATGGGTCGAGGGTTGATACCAGGGACCATATGGAAAATTTCATGTCATAATCTTTTTATCACATATTTTACATTCACCTTTTCCAAGCATTGACTTTTATATTGCAAAAAAGATCTATGAACAGACAAATTGCGAAAATTAATCCTTAATAGAGTTGCCTTTGTTCAACTTGCAAATATTTTTGTTTCGAATCTGGTTTCAAAAATATACCAAACAATGTCGATCTGTACAATGACGTTAGAAACTGTTTGTAAAATCTACCAGAGACGTTGACATTTGAATGGAAATTCCTATTCGGCACGACGTATATATTTGAGCTAATTATTCCGTTTCAAGTTATTTAAAATTTATTCCAATATGTTGAAATGTGTTAATTTGATTGAAATACGATTTTATGCATATCTTTATGCATCATGTTTCCTTGTACTTTGACATATAATCTTTGAAAACACTGCGCAGATACCGGAAGTTGAATACGGGGGCAAATACGGATATATGAGGGCAAATACCGATATTTGAGGGCAAATACGGATATTTGTCCCGTATTTGCTCTGAGGGCAAATAACCAACACTGACTGTTAGCTATTATTGGACATGCAAAAATCAACATATTGCAACAAAATATGTGATAAATACATTTATTGCATGCTGGTGAGTGAAATATGAAAATTTATTCACCCAAGAAAATGAAAGTCAATGTTGATAAGACAAAGATAGTTGTATTTTCTAAAGGACCACTACCAAGAAATCTTATTTTTATTTATAACGGGACTAATATTTGGGAATTTATTTTTCTAGGACTGGAAGTTTCAAAGTTTGTAAACATCATCTTTATGAAAAAGTTATTAAAGCTATGTATGAAGTAATGAAAAAGGGGAGGAAGCATAATCTTTCTATCAGCTGTCAACTTGATCTTTTCGATAAATTGGTAAAACCCATATTATTGTACGGCTGTGAGATCTGGGGTTTCGGCAATAATGACATTTTGGAAAAGGTATATTTGAAATTTTGCAAAATTATTCTTCACTTAAAAGCTACAACGCCAAACTGTATGATATATGGGGATCTTGGTCGTTATCCTTTAGATATAGACATTAAACTTAGAAATATTCTATACTGGGAAGGATATTAAACTATCTATTATTTCTTACAGGTTATTATATTTATCACAAAATGGTAAGTGTCAGTTTTCGTGGTTAAATTATGTAGAAAATATATTAAATGAATGTGGTCTTTCATATGTATGGCTGAACCTGTATTTCATAAGTGAGGAATGGTTAAAAACTCCGTTAAAACTTGTCTCCAAGATCAGTTTCAACAAACCTGGCATGCAAATATTGATACCGGCTCTAAAACTTTAAACTATCGCCTTTTTAAAAATAAATTTGAATTTGAAAATTATTTCAATATCCTCGACGATAGGGATATATTTACTTTTTGTCGCTTTAGGCTAAATAATCATAAACTACCTGTTGAATACGGACGATGGAAAAACATACCTAGGGAACTCAGAATTTGCAATTTATGCAACACAGCAGATCTTGGAGATGAGTTCCAAAAATGTAGTTATCTATTAAAATGTGACTTTTTCAGTGAAAAAAGAAAGACTTATATAGATAAAAAATACTTTAAAAATTGTAATATCCTGAAGTTTGGTACCTTGATGAATCAGACAAAAAAAAATAAAAAATAAAAAAACTTTGCACCTTTATAAGATATATTAATGAAAATGTCTGCCCTCATGGCTGAAAAATGTAACTCTCTCTCTCATTTTGTAAATATTGTATATAGCTGTTTTCTTATTATGTATTGTATTGTATCTTATCGTGTATTATGTTTGTATTTAATTTGTTATCTGTATACCAATGCATCAACAAAGGTTACCAGAAATAAACATATATACAATATTCTAATATGACGTCTCTAATACGGTACACATGTTAATACTCAACAACTCTATATTTAGCGCAAGTGCAGTACACAACAAATCTGGCTGTTCCGATGTGACTCCCGCTGTGAAATTACCGTGACGACCGAGTGTAAACAAACAAAACACCGGCATATAACGTATTTTTAAAGTCCTTAAAATAAAAAATTCCCCTCAGTTATAAATAAATATTCTGTAACAAAGTATTTTTTTATCATTTGTTTTGAAAATTTACATTTGGGGATCCCCAGTACGCACACATACATTCCATTGGCATTGATATGTATCGGCCATGAATAACCGGAAAATGCACTAACCTTAATGTTTTCCTACGTATACATTGATAACTGGACGGTGATGTAATTAAGTTACTGATATTTTCCAATTTGATGGCATTTTGAATTTTGCTACTCAAACAGGTAAAATGCTCACAAAATCGTAAAATAAATCAGTAACCAGCTTGTGTCAATCAGCGTCCCTTGTAAACAACGTCACATGATGACGATACATTACAAAAGTCAAAGTCGATAGATGGTTGTCTTAAGTATTTATTCCGGATTTTTTTTTCATATCAACAATACAAGCTTTTTTTTCCATTCGCATTTATTTTTTTTATTTCATATCTGACAATAATTGTCGATTATTAACAACTGTTCAAGTGTTCGATATTATGTTTGACAACTCCGCTCCGCCATCTTGTTAGCGCACGAAATGATGAACGAATGAACTCCGACTTTTTTTTAAATATTATTACGCAGGAATTGTTCAATCGAATCTATGTTGGAAAATACACAATAAATATGTTTTTTATGATAACATCCATATCTTTGTTTTAAAATATCTTGTTCAAATACAAATAATTCAAAATCAATTCAAAATTTCCGAAGGAGGTAAATGGAACAGCCACCAAATACCGTGTGTATACAGTTCACGAATGGTTAAAAATTACCGTATTTGTCCTATTAGAATCGAAATAATTCATGGCAGGCATAGAGTTGTCCAAATTTACACATGGGCTGGGCCTTTATATTCTTAGATTTTACCCTTCGCTATTGCTCGGGGTAAAATTCGAATATAAAGGCCCAGCCCATGTGTAAATTTGCACAACTCTATGCCTGCCATGCATTATTTCTTAAGTATCATATTCCCTGAAGGCAACGCCCGAGGGGAATATGATACTCGTGGGTGAATACATTTTCATATTTCCTGAACCCGCATGCTATAAATGTGTTATTATACCGAATGAAACCAAGGACACACATACATGTAAAATTCTGCTGGCAAACATATTTCAAGTCCATTGGAACGTTGTCTCAGACATTTAAAAACCACATCCACAACAACATTGTAACGGTCGCTTGCAAGTGATGCGTTACGCGAGTGCCTCTGACGTTTTCCTGTCAAAGAACGATAACTCTGGCGGGAAAACCGGCGAGGCTTCCGAGGGGGTGGAATATAATATTTATTTCATGGAATATGATTTTTGTCCTGTGTGATCACGTGTTTTGATTGTTACCCATTGTCCAATCAAATTAATCTACTTATGGTAATTAATATTTCATTATTAGTCCTTCATTGTATATCCCATGTGTAATGTTGGAATATATTTGGTCCCATGACACAGTGAATACTAGATTCATGTTTGCCTCTATGGCATATCTGTAAACATACAAAGATTTCATTTGCATTTCTAGCATTTTGGGGTCGAGTATTACTTGTGAACTAAATTAATATTGACAATTATTAAATTTTGAGATTAAGATATGATTTCAAAGGCAACGAGTGAATATTATTTAAAGCTACGGGAACATATTTAGCTATATCTTAAAGTGACAAATTGAAGCTATATATAGATACGATGTTTGTGTTTGTCTGTATTGGACTTATACAAGTAGGCATATATGTTTATTTTAATACATGAAACTCACAGAAATAACAAACAGTAGTAGATATCTGGCGTCAATATCACACAATTAGTTTGACTAGCAGTCTTTATAGTTATTTTATTACTTCCTTAATGCTGCACACAAAAACAACAGTTGACAGTGTGGAATAATAAAAACAGATAACAATAACGTTCATTGTAATAAATATAGGTATTGATCGACATTCAATATTTACATTCTATGGCGTTATTAAAGCGTTGACGGAAGTGCATTATTACTTGAATATTAAAACAAAATATACTTCTGTCAACGCTTTTAAACGCCAATAAATTGCATACAATTTGTTGTATAGACATTTTTTCATGTTTTTGTAAATAAATTTTGTTTGTACTTGGAATGTAATTTTTTAGATAGTCTAGCATAATTGCTTAAATAATTTATCACAATTGTGCAGTTTACACTTTAATCGGGCTTCATAATTTTGTTTTTACAAAGTTATTTTGAAAACAGGTGTTTAACATTTTTCTAACTTTGCTAATTTTTGTTTTCCTATCATATTTTAGTTAGTTAATTAAACCTACAATATTAAATACAATATTAAAATGTGTTCCGCTATACAGATGATGTCCTATCACTAAATAATTCTAGGATTGGTGATTTTGTTGATCGGATCTATCCCATTGAGCTTGAGATAAATGATAACACAGATACAGATAGGTCTACTTCATACCTTGACCTACACATCGAGATTGACAGTGAGGGATGGTTAAGAACGGAATTTTACGATAAAAGAGATGATTTTAATTTTCCCATTGGGAACTTTCCATTTATATATCGGTTGATCCAATATTCCAGAGTTTGTGGTTCCTATCAGGATCTCCTTGATATCTGATTGCTGATAACAATGAAGCTACTGAATTTTGAATTAAACATATTTTATTGCTTTATAATATAAGCATTGGGATTGGGCACAAGTTATAGCAACATTATAAACGCCCTCTCCCTACAATTTACAACATAGCATAATGCATGGCAAAAATCAATAAAAATAAATATTAGAACAATGTATAAGTGAAATTAATCTTTTACAAAAAAGACAAAATAGATTTTGTACAAAGAAGAAGAAGAAAAAAGAACAAGTTAAAGTAACCCCTGCAACAATCAACCACACCTATGACTATTACGTATGAACGTTTGAACTGCTGTAAATATATCAACATTTTGTGCATCAGTTAAGTTTTCGTTTCCATATAATTATACTATAACTAACTGTGATGTCCGATTACCAAAAATATGTCACGAATGACCGCACAACTGATAATTCACGAATGCGCGAAGCGCATGAGTGAATTATCAGTGTTGTGCGTCACGAGTGACATATTTTTGGTAATCGGACCTTGAAGTTTGTTATACTGTTTATTATATAGACTGTTTTGAGCCAATAAATTTTATATTTTCGTTCATCTGCATTGTATGTGTTTATTTCTTTATTGCGCATTAATATACAACTGTGTCCTTGGCTACTCGTTGACTCCGCCCACTTTATTCTTTGAAGTTAAAATGGCGCTGCCGTTTGAACATGGATTTATGACTGAAAAGTTTGTCTAATGCTTTCAATTTTGTAAATAAATAAATCCATGTGCACATATTTCGATTAGGAATGTAATTTTCATGTTGTTTACTTGTAAACTTTGTGACCATAGTATGCACTCGACCTTGAAAGACACAATATTTATTGACACTTGATTTATGTTTCGTTTTTATTATGTACATTTCATTTGTAACCTTGTGGGAAGAATGTCTTGTGAAAGAAGTCGGATGCATACCAATATTTGGCCGTTAACAAAACCAAAACTATTTCAAATTCGATGAATTATATAATTAGAAAACAAGTAATTTAACAATATAACAGCTATGAAATGTAAATCGTTAAATGTGGGTCCAAACGGTTCAAACGTTAAATGTGTAATTCAAACGGATTATAACGGAAGGAAAATGGACTAAAATTCACTCAGAATCGGAATCACTAAACGACAAAGGTAGGATTCTTTTATATTTTGTTTTTGCTCTTTGTAGTCCGGAATCATCACTTTGTCTTTTCTGACTAGACTGAGGATTGTTAAAATTAAAAGTTCCTCCGTAAAGGTAAGTGTTCCCATAAAAAAGAGATGACATCTTAGTGTCAGAAGTCATTGAACTAGTACTTATGGTTGACGAAAGCTGTGACAAATTTGGATTCATTTCACAAGAAGCAATAGAACGAACACTGTTATTTGAATTTGTATTTTCGGACGGCTTTCCTTTGTCAAAAACAACTTTACCCTCGGTGTCCGATAGCACTTTGGATATACTTTTCTGCTGGTTTGAGAGTACGTGTTCACACTTTGAACATATCATTTAAGATATCATTTTGTTTATTTTTTAAATCTTTCCTTTATCGTAAATGAAACTAACAATCTGTCAATGAAATGAAGCAAAGGGACATCACTCCATATAATATTCTAAAAAAAAATAGTTCCGGCTCGAAAAATGGTGGGGAAAATAGCGAGAGTGAAAATAAAAATGGTAATTACCATTTTTATTTAAATCGGAAATTACGGTATTTTATCGATATCTATATAATAAAATTATTTATTATATAGATATCGATGAAATACCGTGATTTCCGAGTTAAATAAAAATTATAATTTCACTAGTGAAATTACCATTTTTATTTCACTCTCGCTATGCTTGGCGCCATTTCGTTGTCGACGTCATGTGAAGACTTCCAGTTTGAAACGTAAAAATTAGACGTTATTTGGCTTCGTGTGCGCTTCAATTTGAATGAAATTTAACTAAAATAATATTTCAATGTAAGCATTTTAATTATTTTATTGTCGTGGGTGGGTGGCGCCATGTTTTTTGAAGCGATACACATTATAGTATATCCCTACGCTACACACGTAATATAGTGCAATTAAACTCATTTTATATTAAATTCGATTCGATTGATTGATTGATTCAATCAATCGAATCGAATTTAAACATTTGTTTTTATCTATATAATAAATACTATAACTAATTGACGAGTTTCATTATCAAAGATATGTCACGAATGACCAAATAACACAGTAACTCACGAATTAGCGCAGGCATGAGTGAGTTACAACGTTATTTGGTCATGAGTGACATATTTTTGATAATGAAACTCGTCAATTAGTTATAGTATAAATCTATATCTATAGCTCCGTAAATTTGAAGTATTTAAAAATAAAGTATTTCTGATGTGTTCATTAATTGGACATTCAAGTAAAAAAAAATCGCACTCAAAACCACAAAGCACAACCAGGATTGTCCTTTAAATTAAATCTAAATAAATCGTAGTTAAGAATACTATAATTATAATGTAAATTAGGGTGAATAATGTTCCATTTTCGTACACCGGTAGAATATCAAACTGGAACTAAGGTTTTGTTAACTATTGCCTTTTAAAAATATTACAATTGGGGGCATTTCTATACTCTAAGGTTCCAGGCACGAAGTGTAGATGGGAAGAAACTAGAATTTGTCAGAGTTAATCTATAGCTACATGTATTAATGGTAAAATGTTCACTGGTTCTTAAAGGATAATTAGTAGCTTAAGAAATTCTAGGGGGTAAGATATCTGTTAGATAAGAGGGGGCAGAGTTATTGACTATATTATACATCAAACAAATACATATCCTATTTCGTCTATCTGTACGTTTTTCCCACCAAGTTTCTAAATATAAAGAATCTATTAGCGTAAGCTGGTAGACTGGTAGCAATCCTGGCAGCTTTCAAGTTGCAGTTTTTCGAGTTTGTCTGTCAATTCTACACCACAGCCATTCCTGAACTAAGGATTCCTATTGGCTAAGTTGAAGTCACCACTTGGAAACTTTTACGGTCGCCACCACGACTTGGTTAACCGTTACTGAATGTCTGTGTCACAAATGACCACGAATATGTTTCTCTTGTCGTAAACACTTTCCGGTCCTTTCCTCATTCATGACTTATCATCGGGTTTGTAACTAGAGTAACACAAAGTGTGCCACTAGTGGAGCAGAATCTACTCACCCTTCCGGAGCACCTGAATTCACCCCGGTTTTAGAGGGGTTCTTGTCACTCGATCTTCAGTTTTATGTGTAATGTTTGTAAATCGTTGTTTGTCCTTTTGTCATTTTCTTTTGGCCATTGTGTTGTCTGTCCTTCGATTTACGATTTCTGATTACCCTTTGGCATCTTCTAACTCTTCAATTAGATAGTTTTTAAACCTAAGTTGAGCTAATCAAATAAAGAACCATTAATGTTAATCCAGACAATTTCCCAATTAAGCACATTGTATTATGCAAGTATTAAAATACATTTTGCATGTCTATCGTTTTTGGATTAAAGCCAAATTACCTATTTTAACTGCGCTACAAAAGTAGATTTTGATATTCGTACGCTGGCACTTAGTAACAAATTTTAGTTCTTTAATTTTATTGGTTAATTCAAATTGTTTCCAAATCCCTTACAAAAGAAATGTTTTGCTGGATGCCACACTTCTATGTGCAGATCCAGATGTATAAAGAATTTAAACTTATAAAGTTTCATTTGCATATTTTCATGTTAGTGAATTAATTATTTTATAAGTTAGAATGTTCTTTTCTTTATTTTTGGTTTCTCAAATAATTTGATTTATGTTGTAAATATTTATTTGCATGTTACTTTTATTGAGTTTATATGTGTTCATTCCAATTTTTATTTAAAAGTACGGACTCGGTTGAACCGAAGATGTGAAAATGTCCAACACTAAAACAGAATTATATATCCAAAGCTTGTAAGCATAAGTCTAGGCAATCAACATTTCAAGTGAAACATTTAAGTTCAAAATTAATGTGAACTTTGTATTTCTCCATGTTAATGGTGACGCTTTGTGGCAGGTATCTTTTATTTTCTATTTTGAATGAAATGTGTATGTACTCAACTGCACAAAGTATTGTCGATTATAGCATGTGACTTTAAAACACACACTAACAAATATGTTAATTGTAAACCTCACATACAAACTAATATTGAATTACAACTGTAACATGACACTATATTATTTTACGGATAAAGGGGCCAGTTATTGCAAATGCTGTAAGGAGACATTATTATTTAAATTGAAAATTGGTTTTAAATATTTAACACTCTATGGATATCAGTTTGCAGAAATAAACAATTGATTGTGTTGCAATGTAACACACATTAATATTTTATTGATAAAAAGGACCAGTTAAAGGAGACATTATTATTTAAGTGGTCAATTGGTTTGAGTGAGTGAGTGATTGTTGTTTAACGCCAATTCAGCAATTTTTCAGCTATATCATGGCGAGAACAAATTAATTTTCAATGAGATGATAATGAGATCCGCTTTGTACTAGACCAACACGCTGAATTGGATTTTTAGAGTGTTAGCTCACTGAAACAACAGTTCGCGGGTAGACATGTCACTCCACTCGGACACATTATTCCGATTCCGAGGCAACCAGTCTTTGCTCTTTCTCCTTAATGCTGCGTGCTTAGCGGAGAAGCAACAAATACCAATTTTAAAGTCTTTGGTTTAACCCACGATCTACCGCACTCGAGCCGAACACGCTAACCATTACGCCACCGATCCGGTTCAATTGGTTTGAAATATTTTATACTTCAAGATATAAGTTTACAAGACTAAGCAATACATCATATTGTGATAAATTGCATATTCTAGTTAGGGATCATATATTAAGCATTTCTAAGGGAGTGGTCATTAAAATACATCAATTTAAATTACAAGCAAATTGTTGTTATATAAAGTATTATTGTATTGATTGAACTTTGATTTATTATTTGTATATGTTATATATACTTATTATTTTACTTTTATGTGCGGATCCAGAATAATAACATATTAAAACTTATCAAATTTAATTTTCATATTTTCAGGCCAACAACCACTTGTGTCGTTTCTGTTGTCAGACTAGCGAAAACCTCCCATGCAAAACAATCAGCTACAATCACTATAGCTAGTTCCCTGCGAATTCCAACAAATCTCAGACTCTACCAAGCGACAATAACCAACCAGAGTGTCGCATTATGTCAAATTCTTAATTGAAATTCATACAGTTGATATTTTAAATTTGTGCTGGCTTGTTGAGCAAAAAGTCAATTCATAGAAAATTATTTACCACCTCGATGGTTTAATCGTCAGTTTGTTTTATTTCTGATCTTGTACTGGTAATGATGAAATCACGGTCATGTTTCTAAAATTAAAGTCTACTGTTTCAATGAGCTAACACATATCCAGAAATTGAGGGTACTTTCCTCATAAATATTCTTCATATTTAAATTAGATTTTGATCACGTGACTGCAGTTTCAAGCTTGATGGATCGTTTATTAGATTTGTCAAAAAATAGCCTATAGTACGGAAATTAAATGTGTCCGTCAATGATTCGAAAATTTAAAGTTATTGTTTATTTCCGCAAAGTTTTTCATCTGTTAAAATTCAAATATCCTCTTCCGACAATAAGTCGGTCAGTCACTGGATAATGTTTGATTTCTTTTTAATTATGTTCCTCATCTATTCTTGCTCACATGTGTAAAGTTCCATGGAAAAAAGATCGATAATAATTACATACTGACACATATTTGTTTACCCTCCCTTTTCCAAATGGCGTCGTATGACGTCACATAAAGTCGGTCAAAGTTCAATAAAGCACATTATTTTGTCATAGGCCAACCAAACTTAAAAAGTAAACCAGATTAAGAAAGTACAGTATTTTAGCTTTTTTAGTGTAATTGATTTGTCTGAAAAATTTCAAAAGATGTTTTTTTTAAATAGTTTGAAATTGAAGTATTAAAAATTAATTATTTGATGCAAATATTAAACTTGCTTACCCACATAAAAAGTATTTAATCCAGTGAATTTTGTGTTTTTGCTTTTGTCAATACAATCTATTGACATATTTTGGTAAAACAATTAATGACTGATTTCAATTTATTTTAATCACATTTATTATCACAGAGTGGTAACAATACAGTTTTGTTGATGCTATTTGTAATGATATGACAGGTTTTTTTTACCCAGATAATCTCATTTTTCTGTCTGGTTTAATTTAATTCTCTGTTCAATTTATGCTATAAATTTTGATTATTGCTGTTAAATTAATTCTTTTTCTATCTTCTCTGTGAATTTCATTTCATTATCCCAAGAAGTAAGGGGTATATTTGTTATTAAAGCAGCAGTGGAAATGCAAAATAATCTGCCATTTTGTGACTAATGGAGAGCACTTGCATGTATTTTCCCGTAAAATCGGCCATTTTCTAGAAAATGGTGGAATCTGAATGATCAATCATCATATTTTCAAAGTATTTTAAAATACAATTTGTTTGGCCTACATTCCAGAAACGGTCATGAACTGTGATGTCGATTATGTCAACAAACCGGAAAAATACAAATGTTTGGGGAATACCATCGATAGAAACATATTTAACAAGCATAATGATCAGGAAAAAAAGACATTAGTAAAAAGGATCTGTTTTACTTGCATGGCATTTATTCAATTCAAACTTCTCTGTTTTAATCTCATCTTGTAATTTTGACGTTGAAAAGTATTCCCTCTGTGTTTATGTACGCTATGAATATACAGAATGACGTCATTGGTCTCGTGCTGCGCGAGAATTGTAAATCAAAACAAATGACCGACATTATTACATGACCGAGCAGATGTCACGGTAGAATATTTTTGTTTTGTAACGATTTTAGACATGTCTTTGATATCGCGATCATGCAAAAATGATCATATTATATTTAATGTGGGAACCCCGAGTTTAGAAGCTAGAAATATAAGGTTAGTTAATATAATTACATATATTATTGAGGAATCTAAATTAATTTCAGAAAATATGTCGCCAAATGTCATTCATTGTTAAATTTTGTGTCACACGCCACCAGTTTCATGTATTTCAGACATTTTTACATAGACTCTTAAGGCCAAAAAAAGGGTTCGTCGCCTCGGATTTTCATTTAGTCCAGGAACCTCGAATATTTAATTGTTTTCATTAATTTTTATTTCATTTAATTCAGCTTGATTCAATGTATCATTTTCAAGTTCAGAAAATGACACACATGCAATTATGAATGATATCGTTTATATAGATCATATGAAAATTGCAGACGTCCCGGCGTCGCCATCTTAGATATGCAAATGAGCAAAGTACCCATCATTTCTGGCTATGACTAACATTCCACGTGGGCATGCTGGTCTAGTACAACTCAGGCTTCATTATCATCACATCAAAGAATAACTTATTCTGACCATGGTACAACTGAGAAATTGTGCAATAGGCAACAATTAATCACTAGAAATAAGCAACTCCGCAATGAAAACATTAATACCGTATCAACTCCTCTATGCGTGTATGAGTAGTTACAAGACTATTATACAATACCTCCATCTTTTGTTGGTCCAGAAGCTTCGTATACCAGAGGAACACATCCTGCATCGCCTATTGTTGCATAAATAGTGGACCCATCGATCATAAATTTGTACATTGTAGCCATCACTTTCGACTTGCCAGCACCGACGTATGATTGGAGAACTTTAGTAGCATTCACTACAATATATACATACACATCAAATAGTTAGAGAAATATAGGAATACATTGTAAACAATATTTCCCATTATTTTATCAGGTGCTTTATGAAATTTGATCACAAAGGTTACATAGACGTAATACTGATACAAATCTAATTAATTAAATATATGGTGCATCTGATTTCAATTGTTTATTTTGCGAAACACTGATATCTAACGACATCAATTAAAAGTAAAGGATGGAGAAAATTGATGTATTGTGAATTGTCTTTCTGATCACATGCGCATACAGTATGTGTCATGTTTACTAATATAGAACAGTAATACACTATTGGCCAGATTTATGTCATTTGTTTTACTCGTTATGAAATTTAATTTCTGTCTTTTAAGTCCAATGATGTGCTTTGGTGTGCTCAAATATGTTGTTCTGTGACATGGACTTCTCATCACAGTAATAACAAATGAATGGTAGACTATACATCGAATGAAATTGCTTTATTAAATTATTTTGAAGGTGAAGTCGCAATACACTTGACTATATTTTCTACACGAAGGCACAGCACACTTGTGTTGATTATGAACGCATTGTCATGATACATTGTGACGTTTGACTAATCGAAAATATTTATCTTATTTAACAGTTTACAACAATATATGTGGTCATCGGATATGAAAAATAAATGATTTAAGAACAGAATTTAAATCATGAATTTGTATTTGAAACATTTTTTGGGACAATTAATTGCCAAATATGTGGTTCATGTCGATGAACATACATACAACAAACGGTATTATTATCAGATGCAATAGCTTTTTATAGATGAATTGGAATATTCGTATGCAAGATTTATTCTTTAATAAGTTGTGATACATATAATTTATTGCAAAATAAAGCAACATTCTTTCCACACTGAATGTCCTGTGGTCAAGAGTGTTCAAAAAAGGAAGTGACAGTACACTTTACGAAGGCACATTTCATAGAGGACACCTCTTACATTGGTGTTATTGAAAGGAAACAACTGATTTCTATGGAACATTCGAGCAGAGAGAAATCAAAGTGTACACCTCATACATTTAAATTTGTTCTTGTGTATAAAGCAGATTGTATACATACTTGGAATACATCCAGGTTCTACTGAATCGATTGGTGTCCTCTCACACATTCCAGTCATCATGTTTGTTACGTATTGTTCACCCTGAAAACAGGAGAAATGAATCTTGAGGTCACGACAAAAATCATATTAGTTTTACTGCCTAATAACTTTACTGTCTAATAGCTTTACTGCTTAATAGCTTAACTGTATAATAACTTTACTGCCTAATAGTCTTACTGTCTAGTAACTTTACTGCCTAATAGCTTTACTGCCAAATAACTTTACTGTCTAATAACTTTACTGCCTAATAGTTTTACTGCCTAATAACTTTACTGCCTAATAGTTTTACTGCATAATAGCTATACTGCTTAATAGTTATACTGCCTAATAACTTTACTGCCTAATAGTTTTACTGTCAAATAACTTTACTGCCTAATAGTTTTACCGCCTAATAGTTCTCCTGCATAATAGCTATACTACCTAATAGTTTTACTGGCAAATAACTTTACTGCCTAATAACTTTACTGTCTAATAACTTTACTGCCTAAAAGTTTTACTGCCTAATAACTTTACTGCCTAATAACTTTACTGCTTAATAGTTTTACTGTCAAATAACTTTACTGCTTATAGTTTTACTGTCAAATAACTTTACTGCCTAATAGTTTTACTGTCAAATAACTTTACTGCATACTATTTCTACGTCAAATAACTTAACTTCCTAATAGTTTTACTGCCTAATAGTTTTACTGCATAATAGTTATACTGCCTAATAGTTTTACTGCCTAATAGCTTTACTGCCTAATAGTTTTACTGTCAAATAACTTTACTGCCTAATAGCTATACTGCTTAATAACTTTACTGCCTAATAACTTTACTACCTAATAGTTTTATTGTCTAATAACTTTACTGCCTAATAGTTTTACTGTCAAGTGAATTTACTGCCTAATAGCTATCCTGCCTAATAACTTTACTGCCTAATAACTTTACTTCCTAATAGTTTTACTACCTAATAACTTTACAGCCTAATAGTTTTACTGCCTAATAACTTTACTGCCTAATAGTTTTATTGTCAAGTGACTTTACTACCTAATAGCTTTACTGTCTAATAACTTTACTGCCTAATAACTTTGCTGCCTAATAGTTTTACTGCCTAATAACTTTACTGCCTAAAAGTTTTACTGCCTAATAACTTTACTGCCTAATAACTTTACTGCCTAATAGTTTTACTGTCAAATACCTTTACTGCTTATAGTTTTACTGTCAAATAACTTTACTGCCTAATAGTTTTACTGTCAAATAACTTTACTGCATAATATTTTTACTGTCTAATAACTTTACTGCCTGATAGTTTTACTGCCTAATAGTTTTACTGGCTAATAGTTTTACTGCATAATAGCTATACTGCCTAATAGTTATACTGCCTAATAACTTTACTGCCTAATAGTTTTACTGTCAAATAACTTTACTGCCTAATAGTTTTACCGCCTAACAGTTTTACTGCATAATAGTTATACTGCCTAATAGTTTTACTGGCAAATAACTTTACTGCCTAATAACTTTACTGTCTAATAACTTTACTGCCTAAACGTTTTACTGGCTAATACTGCCTAATAACTTCTCTGCCTAATAACTTTACTGCCTAATAACTTTACTGTCTAATAGCTTTACTGTCTAATAGTTTTACTGGCTAACAGTTTTACTGCATAATAGTTATACTGCCTAATAGTTTTACTGGCAAATAACTTTACTGCCTAATAGTTTTACCGCCTAACAGTTTTACTGCATAATAGTTATACTGCCTAATAGTTTTACTGGCAAATAACTTTACTGCCTAATAACTTTACTGTCTAATAACTTTACTGCCTAAAAGTTTTACTGGCTAATACTGCCTAATAACTTCTCTGTCTAATAACTTTACTGCCTAATAACTTTACTGTCTAATAGCTTTACTGTCTAATAGCTTTACTGTCTAATAGTTTTACTGTCTAATAACTCTACTGCCTAATAACTTTATTGTCTAATAGCTTTACTGTCTAATAGTTTTACTGTCTAATAACTCTACTGCCTAATAGTTTTACTGGCTAATAGGTTTACTGCATAATAGCTATCCTGCCTAATAACTTTACTGCCTAATAACTTTACTGCCTAATAGTTTTACCGCCTAATAGTTTTACTGCATAATAGTTATACTGCCTAATAGTTTTACTGGCAAATAACTTTACTGCCTAATAACTTTACAGTCTAATAACTTTACTGCTTAAAAGTTTTACTGCCTAATAACTTTACTGTCTAAAAGTTTGGATAATGTGAAGCAGTCGGCCGCGATACTGGTACTACAATACTGGTATGCAATACTGGTAATACCAGTATTTTACCAGTATCTTCCAGTATCTGCAATACTGGTACAGATACTGGTAAATACTAGTATCCCAGTATCTTCCAGAATTTTCCAGTATCTGCAATACTAGAACATACTGGAAGATTCTGGGAAATACTGGTAATACCAGTATTGCAGATACTGGCAGATTCTGGAAAATGCTGGTAATACCAGTATTGCAGATACTGGAAGATTTTGGAAAATACTAGTAATATCAGTATTGCCGATACTGGAAGATTCTGGAAAACACTGGTGATACCAGTATTGCAGATACTGGGAGATTAGGTAGAATTCTGGTTAACCCGAGTTTGTATGTCTACATTATACTAAATGAATTGAATATAATTCATACTCATACGTCATTTCTGCTTTACATAAGTATTGTGTGTTTTACAATACTAGTATTACCAGTATTGCTGGATGAAGAATACTGGAGCTTCCAGTATTGTGTGTTTTACAATACTAGTATTACCAGTATTGCTGGATGAAGAATACTGGAGTTTCCAGTATTGTGTGCGTTACAATACTAATATTACCAGTATTGTTGGATGAAGAATACTGGAGCTTCCAGTATCGTGTGTTTTACAATACTAGTATTACCATTGTTGGATGAAGAATACTGGAGCTTCCGGTATTGTGTATAGATCAACGATTCTGGTATTCCAGTATTGTAAATGCACGATACTGGTACATCCAGTATTGTATATGTACGATACTGGTATTACCAGTATTGTAACATTACAATACTGGTATTTCTAGTATTGTACAGTGTTAAAATACTGGTATTACCAGTATTGTAATATTTACAATACTGGTATTTCCAGTATTGTAAATATTATAATACTGGTAATACCAGTATTGTAAATATTACAATACTGGTAATACCAGTATCGCGCCGGCTGCTTCATATTATCCAAAAGTTTTACTGTCAAATAACTTTACTGCTTATAGTTTTACTGTCAAATAACTTTACTGCCTAATGGTTTTACGGTCAAATAACTTTACTGCATAATATGTTTACTGTCAAATAACTTAACTGCCTAATAGTTTTACTGCCTAATAGTTTTACTGCATAATAGTTATACTGCCTAATAGTTTTACTGCCTAATAACTTTACTGCCTAATAGTTTTACTGTCAAATAACTTTACTGCCTAATAGTTTTACCGCCTAATAGTTTTACTGCATAATAGTTATACTGCCTAATAGTTTTACTGGCAAATAACTTTACTGTCTAATAACTTTACTGCCTAAAAGTTTTACTGCCTAATAACTTTACAGCCTAATAGCTTTACTGCCTAATAACTTTACTGTCTAATAACTTTACTGTCTAATAGTTTTACTGTCAAATAACTTTACTGCTTATAGTTTTACTGCCTAATAGTTTTACTGTCTAATAACTTTACTGCCTATGGCTAATAGTTTTACTGTCCAGTGACTTTACTGCCTAATAGCTATACTGCCTAATAACTTTACTGGCTAACAGTTTTACTGCCTAATAACTTTACTGCCTAATATTTTTACTGCCTAATAACTTTACTGCCTAATAACTTTACTGCTTAATAACTTTATCGCCTAATAGTTTTATTGTCTAATAACTTTACTGCCTAATAACTTTACTGCCTAATAGTTTTACTGTCTAATAACTTTACTTCCTAATAGTTTTACTGTCAAGTGAATTTACTGCCTAATAGCTATACTGCCTAATAACCTTACTGCCTAATAACTTTACTGCCTAATAGTTTTACTGCCTAATAGTTTTACTGCCTAATAACTTTACTGTCTAATAGTTTTATTGTCAAGTGACTTTACTACCTAATAGCTATACTGTCTAATAACTTTACTGCCTAATAACTTTGCTGCCTAATAGTTTTACTGCCTAATAACTTTACTGCCTAATAGTTTTACTGTCTAATAACTTTAATGTCTAATAACTTTACTGCCTAATAGTTTTACTGTCAAATAGTTTTACTGCCTAATAGTTTTACTGCATAGTAGCTATACTACCTTCTGGGAACAAATCATGTCATCTAATTTAGATTTTATTATGATGTTAATACAGTATATATGTTTTAAACATGTAATTAGTTTATCTGTCCGATTTAAAAAAAAACAAAATCCACATTGACAGAATGATAAGAAATATCATTTTTTTATATCGCTGAAAGTTGAATAATACCTCGTATTTGTATGCAAATCGGCATAGCGGTAATGGAATTTAATAGATGTTTGCAATAATTTATGGAGACGATAGCCCTGTTGGAGAAGTGTTCCCGTGATCAGCCCCTGCCCATGTTGAACTAAAATATAAGTGTCAATACCATCTTTCGCCATCAGTACGAAAGTGATAGATAACTTTTCAATAAGGTGTTGATAACCTTCGAGAAACTTTTGAAAGATAGGACGGCTCTTTAAAAATGCTTAATAATCAGAAGACGATATGACTTTGTTAAAAGTCTGAATACAATCTGCAAGCTCGAGCGTAATATATCAGCTATGAAATAGAAACTCCATACGTTGGTATATTATTATCAATATGTGGAAATTTCACTATGGCAACACATACCAAACAAACAACTAATATACGTTGGTATTTTATTATCAATACGTGGAAATTTCACTATGGCAAAACATACCAAACAAACAAACAAACAAAAAACAAACAAAAAAACAAAACAAAAAACCACAAAAAACGGTAATGAAATATTTAATAAATGGATGATTTTTACGTTTGTATTTGTGCTTGAAGATTTTAAACAAACGTTCAACGAACAAACGTATTATTTCAATTTTATTAATAAGATTTGCTTCTAAAATAAACTGTCTTAATAGTTTTTGAGTTTCCTTTATGAAAACGTCAATACAATATTTGGTAATGGACGCGTTGTCGATGTCGGCTGCTAGAACAAGAACGATATACATTGTATTTGATTTACGCAATTTTATTTAAAATGACAAGCATTTTATTATTCTATTTTCCCTGTTTCTGATTTGAAATGCATTTGAATTTAATGGAAAAGTTCCGCGCGTTCCGATCTAAGAAAATGTCATTCAACGCTATAATTAAATTGAGTGGTGATATCATTTTAAATGCCACAGAAATGTATCTACGAAAATATGTACTTACAGAACCAAAATCTTGCAAAACATGCTGGTGTACATCATGACCGTCGTAATTCAACATTTGATGTATTACTGTTCTTCTCATACTACTGTCAACTGTAACATTTTGTTTAATCTGAAATTGTAGACAAATGGGGAATTTATTCTTTGTAACTATTGAAGTGTAACTACTACGGTGGCTGATATAATATCTTGTTCCCACTACTTATTATTTTGTTCCCACAAGAAAGATATTTTGTTCCCACAACATATCATCTTGTTCCCTCAATATATTATTTTGTTCCCACAACATATTATCTTGTTCCCTCAATATATTATTTATGATACATGTAGTAAAGTTTAACTAAAGACACCACTAAAATACCCCACCCCCGGCTGAGAAATAATGCCCGTTCCCTAACTGGCAAACTATGTTACAAAAAGTTGTATATTGAGTGTATCTTTCTTTGTTCTGATACATAGTGTGTCGCCAATATTTAAAGTCGAAATTTCGAGATTTAAAGTCACGATTTCGACTTTAAAAGTTAAAATTTCGAGATTTGAAGTCAAAATTTGTTAATTCAAAAGTCGAAATATTAAGATCAAAAAACAAAATTTTGACTTTATTTTCAAAATTTGACTTTAATCTCGAAATTTTGACTTCTTGTTTTCATAGTTGTAACGACCGAACGTTTCTATCCGTTCGCATTCCGTTTATTGTTCGTTCGTCAGAGAATGTTAAACGTTCCAGATGGCAACTGTTGCGTTATCACTTTAAAATTCTTGAAATTTTGCAATTTATGCTTATTTTCATCATATAATATCATGAACATCACACTCACAATTATTTATATATATATTTATTACAAATGCCCCTCCCCCGAGCGAACATACGAACTTGTAATCAAGGGTAGTGTTGTAATATAGCAAGAAATAATGGGTTTGAGAGACGAGCAGGAGATTTACCAAAGTTGGCATTTCAATTTCTTTGACACAAAATACGGTATTAGATTGAGACTATATGATTGATAGGTACTTTTGGTGATAAATAATGTGTATGAGAGTGTCGTGAGAAAATTGCCAAAGCTTGATAGGTATCAGATCCTTTATTTCTGTGCAATTTGGTAATTATATGGCATAAATAAAATATGAAATACCCAGAGGTGCCATCCTTTAGAGTTTCATCCAAATACTAAAATATAGAATAAGGAATGTTTTATATTATATTCCTTATAAATATTATTAACTGTTTCCATGACAGCAACAACCACTTTTAAAATGGTATGGCCATGAACGAACGATAGACGTAATACAAACGAATGAAAGCGTTTGTTCCACAAAATATTCACATTAAAAAGTAGAAATTTTGAGATTTAATGTCAAAAGTTTGAGATTAAAAAGCCAAAACTTCGACTTTTATAGTAAACATTTCTAGATTTAAAGTCAAAACTTCGAGATTGAATAGTCAAAATTTCGGTTTCAGGTCGTTCCGGCCCCAAGTCGATCCGGCCCCATTTGAAATTAATTACTTTTGAACTGAAATACACAAGTGTTTATCATTTCAAAATGTTTTGATCGATTTTAATATTAAAAATTCAAGGTAATTTTGGTAGGTACAGGTGTGCAGCTGAAATTGCGAAAACACCCCAATGCATATATTGCTAGCAAATGAAACCTGAATTTACTTGCTATAACCTTTTTGACAACCTTTACGCCATTGGCTAGGGTGGTCTTAAGAAACGATGCTAGTCCATCGGATGGGGACAATAAAAGGCTGGTTTGTGTAAGGGGAGATCAATGCCATGATCACATTAAAGACATCCGGCAAAGAGTAGACTAATGCCACTACAAGGACCGCTCTTGCACTCCCCAGAGTGAAGAGTGACATCACTTGTTTCAATTCACTATGAAGAAGTGATTTTAAAGTAAAATAACTTCTCAGTTCGGGGTAATGTTAGTTGGTTATTCATTCCAAATAAGTATCTCACTTTGTTGAAATAACAAACGGTGCTAATTTGTAAACAAAAGTTCTGGTTCCGAAAAAGAAAACCACTCCCAATTGTCACTAAAATGTAGCCGTGTACATGAACTATGAAAAGTTTAAAAGAAGTGACAGGCCAGATCGTTTCCGTAGTTTGACAACTGTCAACTGTCAACGATTTTCTCTCCGTTGTTGGGGAAACGTTTTTCAATGATTACCTAAGGATTGACACAAAAAGGTTTCCGATTTCTGTAAAATGAAATTCGTACATGTACATTATGCAACAGATTGAATGAATAAATTTCCGAACCGTGGAAGATACATAACATTTTATCAGATCGCAAACAGTATAAGTTGACAGAATTCTCTATATAGTTCACAACTTTCCACTTCGTCCGTGATTTTTAACAATTTTAATAATTAAATCATAAAGAAACAAAACAACACGTTTCTTTTCTAATATTTAGTGAATACTTGTGTATGACATGAAAACGTGTAGGAAACGTGTATTGATTGGCTCGATAAAAATACATAATTGGGGAGAACAGTAAATTACATTAGCTGTGTATTCATTGGCTACACAAATGTATTTGGACCAATCGCTGTGCTCGTAACAAACTGTTTTCGACTAGAACAGAAGAGTTATCTACCGTTGAAGTTACAGTAAAATATGTCCGGTTTCGGTAAAACAACAATTTTTAACGGTCTTTTAGGCAATCGCCCAAACGCTTTTTGTTGGGCCAGTGACTACCTAATTTGGAGCAGCTTTTGATCGCCCGAATAAGATATTCGTCGCATTTGGCGACTGGGCGACCGTCCATTTCAGGCACTGCTACACGTATTTTCAGACTGGTAAGCTGAACACGTGTGTTCATCACGTGTTCGGCTTATTATGAGACATGTTGGAAGTTTAAATTGGTTTAATCGAATGTTGATCTAGACGCATTAAATGAATCATAATCTGTCAGTTTGCTCGATCAGGAGTGTACTTTCAGGTTTGATTTCTCTCCCTCCCCTAAGTTATGCTTGCCAAAATGTCGCCTCGTGGCGTGATACACACGTAGGCCTACACACAAAATAATATTAAAATTAAATGATGCGATTATTTATCTAAGCCAATGTTAAAACATCGCAGTCATGCAAAGTCCGGCCACAGTATATAAAAAAAAAAAAAAAAAAAAAAAAAACGGGACATGTGCTTTGTCAGTTTTATTTGTGACACAAGCCATAGGGGTACAGGCATACAATTACTACACAAGACGGCGATTGTCTTTAATTAATTAAAGACAATTAACAGATATAAGTCCGTTTGACCAGCCTAAAACAGGACTAAAACATTAATTAAAAATCAACAGTTCAACTTATTGATTTTTTTTCTTCACACATTTACTCATATATCATCTACCTACTCTGACAAATAATTTCAGAATTTTGACACTATTTTCAAAAAAGTTGCCCATTAGGTTTCTATGTTAAATATTTGTACCAAATGTGGATATGTGCAGAGGGAGTTAGTATGCTTGTTGTTACCAACTTCCAGTGTAAACAATAACAACAACTCATGTGATTTTATTTACATTTCACTGTCATGTGATTACCTAATTTGAATGTCACCAGAACCCAAGCATGCATGAGATGTTCATTTCACCCAAAGTTTAACTTTTTACATTTTATTGGAAATTATTTTAGAAATTTAAAAGTAAAAAGTATAAATGAAAGCCTTTGAATTTTAAATCTTTTTCTTTAAATTCTAAATAAAATCACTTTTGTTTTGCTGTTTTCTAAAGCCCAGTATTTGAACTCAAAGAACATGGTTATAAAGTAAGCCTATGTGTATTGACCAGATATACCATGTATATAGCCCATGCTTTGCATGCTTTGTGTATACTTTTAGAAAATGAAAACAAGTTTTATGTATGGTATTTAAGCATAATAAAAAAAACAAGTAATTAATATATATATTTTTTAAATATAATAGAAAAAATATAAAATAAAGGTAGAAAAAAACAACATTTTTTTTGTCTTTTCATAAATGAATATTTACAAATTAAAAATTATCTGCCCTTATTTAGAACTCTACCAATACTTATATAGAAAGGATAGTCATGCCTCTCAAAACTTCAGATGAAAAACAGGATTTAATACTAAAAGTGTTTGATTATTTTGAAGCCGAATCAAAATTGTCACTTGGTGAAAGTGAAATGAACATCTTATGCATGCTTGGGTTCTGGTGACATATTCAAATTAGGTAATCACATGACAGTGAAATGTAAATAAAATCACATGTGTTGTTGTTATTGTTTACACTGGAAGTTGGTAACAACAAGCATACTAACTCCCTCTGCACATATCCACATTTGGTACAAATATTTAACATAGAGACCTAACGGGCAACTTTTTTGAAAATAGTGTCAAAATTCTGAAATTATTTGTCAGAGTAGGTAGATGATATATGAGTAAATGTGTGAAGAAAAAAAATTAATAAGTTGAACTGTTGATTTTTAATTAATTTTTTAGTCCTGTTTTAGGCTGGTCAAACGGACTATACACATGAAATTGAATAAAATGTTATAAGAAGCTTAGTGTTGTTATTTTGTGCACATGGAATCGGTGTCTTGCACATAAAAAAATGCAGAAAATCATTAATATTTTAATGCCTTAAGACAAGCAGAAGTATAATATCTAATTGTTTGTGTTATTTGTCAATTTGATGGTTCACAACTTCACTAGTCACTTGCATGTTTTCATTTTTCAGTCGTTCAAAAAAAAAAAAAAAAAAATAGATATGTTTTAGTATATAAGTGGTATACTGATGTTGCATATAACATGATTTATATCAGATAAATTTCAGTATATAACATGGTATATGCCATATAACATTGGTATACTGATGGCTGCGAAAACATGATTATCAGATACATTTCAGTATATAACATTTTATACAGATGGTGCATAGAACATGATTATCAGATGTTTAATTGATATGTACTAACCTTATCAGAAGTTTAGCTGATATGTACTTGTCTGACTATCAGATGTTTAACTGATGTGGATTTATCTTAATTTCAGATGTGTAGCTGATATGTACTTATCTTATCAGATGTGTAACCGATATGTACTTATCTTATCAGATGTGTAGCCAATATGTACTTATCTTATCAGATGTGTAACCGATATGTACTTATCTTATCAGATGTGTAGCCGATATGTACTTATCTTATCAGATGTGTAACCGATATGTACTTATCTTATCAGATGTGTAGCCGATATGTACTTATCTTATCAGATGTGTAACCGATATGTACTTATCTTATCAGATGTGTAGCCGATATGTACTTATCTTATCAGATGTGTAACCGATATGTACTTATCTTATCAGATGTGTAGACGATATGTACTTATCTTATCAGATGTGTAACCGATATGAATTTATCTTATTATCAGATGTTTAGCTAATATCTACTTATATTATTGTCAGATGTTTAGCTGACATGAACTTACCTTATTTCAGATGTTTAGCTGACGATTACTAACATTACTATCAGATGTGTAGCTGATGTATTTTTCTTGTTTTCAGATGTTTAGCTGATAATTACGAACCTTATTATCGGATGTTTAGCTGATATGAACTTGTCCTATTACCTAATGTTGACTGCTTTGTACTTATATTATCATCAGATGTTTAGCTGATATGTACTTATCTTATTATCAGATGTTTAGCTGATGTGTACTTATATTATTATCAGATGTTTAGCTGATGTGTACTTATATTATTAGCAGATGTTAGCTGATAATTACTAACCTTATTATCAGATGCTTAGCTGATATGTATTTATTTTATTTTCAGACTTTAACTGATATGTATTCATCTTATTTTCAGATGTTTTGCTGATATGTACAGGGTTTCAGCTGGATTTTATTATACTAAGGTCAAATGACCTAACTCATATAAATTCCTCAGGCCTTTTGTCCTGAAAGGCACTTATTCAATAGGTCAATTGTGTCCTAATATGCCTAAAACTTATAGGTCATTTAATGATATATTAAGGTGTGGTTTGATTCATTAAGATGCAGCTGGAGCTTAATTTAATATTCAATATTCATTTGTTTCAAACTTGCATACTTATTATGATATTTGGTATTGACAACCAGACAGGTTTTCAGAGGTCGCCATCGCTTTCCAAAAAAAAAAAGAAAGAAAAAAAAGTTAAACTTAAGTGAAAATAGATAGAAATTAAAATCAAATTCCCCAATGAGGAATGAGTTAAAGACTTACGAGAAAGCTACCCTAAATAGGTTACAAAAAAGTCTGCTTTGAAGTAAACATTTTGTAGAATTATTATTATTTTTTTTTATATATATAAATAAAGCAAATTATTTTATTTAAATTCACAGAGAAATAAAAAACATTCCAATCGTAACTACTCGGCCATTCTCGCTACCCTGTTATTTGCAAGGTAGCGAGAATGGCCGAGTAGTTACGATTGGTAAACATTCACGCCTAAATCGCCAAATATGGTATCGACATCCAAATAGTGAGGCCGGAAATGACGAAATTCAAAATGTAAACATGGATTTTTATTTTGTGGGAATTACATTATAAAATACTGGTAAGTGATAAAAACTTGTTATAATAATGGACAAAAGGAAAGGTTATGTCTTATTATTGATAAATGCAGGCGTCAGAAGCTCTGTAAGCGAGCGCAAAAAATCTCGGCGGCTGCTCCATTACGTGTAATGGCATCCCGTTATAACCCTTGCGAGTAAGCGAGCATTTAGGGTTTTATTATTAGAACTAGTTATTATTCGGAACACACCTTCTGTTTGACGCAATCGTAACTACTCGGCCATTCTCGTTACCCTGCAAATAACCTCGTACGTACATAGTAGAAATTCTTCTTAAATTGTTTGCCGGAAGTTAAGCTAGGTTAAGCCGCACAAAAATATAGTCCACGAAAATCCAATATGGAAGACATACTAAGTAAAATCTAATCATGCAAAACTTTAATTGAAATATAGAAAATTGCTTAAAATATAACTTTATCAAACTTTCATGTAACTAATATGTGAAAAGTAGTGCGATTTATACGCCTAATGCATACGAGGTTATTTGCAGGGTAGCGAGAATGGCCGAGTAGGTACGATTGCTGTTTGACGTTCAGGTTTGCTAGTTTATAACGTAATATTTATAGTAGAGCCGAATCGACTTGGGCAGAAACGATTTGGGGCCGGAACGACTTGTGGCCGAACTGGTTTGGGGCCGGATCGACCTGATATCAAAATTTCGAAATTAAAAAGTCGAAATTTTGAGATTGAATAGTCAAAATTTCGACTTTAAGTTAAAAATTTCGAGATTGAAAAGTCGAAATTTTGAGATTGAATAGTCAAAATTTCGACTTTAAGCTAAAAAATTTGAGATTAAAAAGTCGAAATTTTGAGATGGAATTGTCAAAATTTCGACTTTAAGCTAAAAATTTCGAGATTAAAAAGTCGAAATTTTGAGATTGAATAGTCAAAATTTCAACTTTAAGCTATAAATTTCGAGATTAAAAAGTCGAAATTTTGGGATTGAATAGTCAAAATTTCGACTTTAAGCTAAAAATTTCGAGATTAAAAAGTCGTAATTTCGAGAATTAAAATCGGAACTTCAAGATTTATAGTCAAAATTTCGACATTAAAAGTCAAAATTTCGAGATTTGAAGTCCAAATTTGTAGTCTAAAAAGTCGAAATTTTGACTTTATTCTTCAACCATGTCTCTAATACGTTAATTCTGTAAATAAGCCATCTTGAAAGGAAATCATTATTTCACTTTTTATCTATTTCAAATACAAATGTTTTATTATAAATTCGTATCTATCATATTATATATAACAGTCTACAAGCTACTCGATCGGATCCGGTGGAATAGCCCACAGGCTAATCGAGCAGTTCCTGTCGAAAAGCCACTACAGAAACAAATAAAACGTAAGGAGCAAAAAAAAATGTTGTGGGAACAAAATAACGATCTTGTGGGAATAATATAATATGTTGCGGGAACAAAATAACGATCTTGTGAGAATAATATAATATGTTGTGGGAACAAAATAACGATCTTGTGGGAATAATATAATATGTTGTGGGAACAAAATAACGATCTTGTGGGAATAATATAATATGTTGTGGGAACAAAATAACGATCTTGTGGGAATAATATAATATGTTGTGGGAACAAAATAACGATCTTGTGGGAATAATATAATATGTTGTGGGAACAAAATATCTTTCTTGTGGGAACAAGATATTATATTGAAGGAACAAGATTTTTTTTCTAACATGGCTTAATCAGCCACCGTAAACTACAGATCGATAGGAAACAGAAATATTTTTTGGAAATGTGCGGG
The DNA here is from genome assembly GCA_963383655.1 of Bathymodiolus septemdierum. Classification (NCBI taxonomy): domain Eukaryota; kingdom Metazoa; phylum Mollusca; class Bivalvia; order Mytilida; family Modiolidae; genus Bathymodiolus; species Bathymodiolus septemdierum. Next base: position 82,287,872 of record OY726520.1, read on the forward strand.
ACTGACGTACAATTGCGTTGTATTTATTAACTCTCGTTTATAACTTACCTCAGTATAATGTGATGAACCGTCCTTTGCAGTGGAACCAATAGCAACGTATTGTCTGCCTTCCCATTGTTTTGGAGGACAGCAAGAAAACGCTAGAGCAGGAATGACAACTAAAGCTAAGCACCGAAACATTTTGATATTCTAAATGTATAAAGTGTTCTTTTTATCTAAGCTTTATATACACAAAGTAATTCGTTTCTTATCAGTAAATTGGCGTTACAAAGTTTAGTCACATTTCCCCGTCAATGTGTGCCTTCTCGATAAGATAGAGCAGAATAAGTTCGTTTTCTATAATGATTTTGTGAACTACATTTCGAAATAAGTCATTACAGAAGTTATTTGTTACACAATATTACTACCAAATATTCTAAACTTCTGATATGCTTTGATTTTTTTCCGATAAATTAGATATTTTACATGTATTCACATAGCAAGGTAAATCATTACCTCACGCAATTAAAAACTACTGAGTAAATATTATTGCAAATTAGTTTCACCCATATGTTTGTCAAGCGATTATTACAAAATTACGAAATATCACGTTTCTAGAAGCAATAACCATAAAGGGCAGACCTTTATTATTTGTTAGCATATATTACCAACTGTAAAAATATTATGCAGATGTATTAATATACTGCAGAGATGCATTTTAAAGGTCTTGCAAAAACAAGAACCCAATAAGTACCCCAAAACTATGGGAGTTGGAGATTGATAACTCCTATCCTCGCAATTTTTATCGATCTAGATGTGTTCGAAGCTCAGAACTCTAAATATGATTGATTGATTGATTGATTGATTGATTTGGTGTTTAACGTCCAGCGAGCCATTTTTCAGCTATATTCAGGACGAGAACATTTAAAAATTTAAACGCCACGGGACTCGAAACAAGGAAAGGTGATGGGTAGGGACGGATAATTTTGCCAGTGCAACAGGTCTCTTATGGGCCACTCGTCATGAGCATAATGCTCATTATGAGTTGTTACACTGGGTTCTTTAACGTGCGGAGAGGGTGGCAATCTCTCAACACGGGACCTCGGTTTTATTTACGTCTCATCCGCAGGACGGGTTGGTTGTGAATGTATGCATCCCGCACAACCGACGGACGCCCCTTCAAGCCGAAGAAGCTCTCGGTCCCATTTCTATACCTCGGGGTTCCCGCGGGTATAATTATGATAATTTCATTAACAAAAGCCGCGCTTTTAAGGGTCCACGATTTTAAGTCTGCTTTCCGTTTATTGTCCGTGTGGCAATCGGATTTTAAATTGTTAAAGATATTTTTCGATGGAAAGCTTTACCCTGATAAATATCTACCCATGGGTGTTCTCCTTCTTTGAATATTCACCGTCTAGTTGAAACACGATCTAACAAAAATCGCTTGCACATTATTGAGATGATTTTTTTATTAGCGGAAAAGGGGGCACTGGTGATTGTTTTATTTTAATGAATACCTTTGTTGGAGATTGTTCTAATTTGAATTGCCGAAGAAAAACGACAGGACCTTCTGCAACACAAACATTTATAGTGTTTATACATTTATACCGTTGCTATGGTAGTCAGGATTCCGAAGGCAAAGTTGAGAAAACTTACATTCTCACTAGTCATAATGCTCAGAAAGACACATGATTTGCGTCAGCAGTTGGTTTCATGTGATTTTGCTACATGATATAACATCATCTCGGGTTTTTTTCTGTGGAAGTTCTATGATACTTTGGTTTCTATAAAAAATATTCAAAAGTCATTTTTTCCAATTAAAATTAGTAATGGCATAAGGGAGGATATTGGTGTCTAGATATAATGTGTAAAGAATCTTAATGGTCAGATTAGGTTACTACCGACCTGTTACAGTTTCACAGCAAAGGATAATATGGATTATGGCGTATACTTCAGCGGGAATTCGATACAACAAATTCGTCTGATCAACCCAGATAGCAATCAGTCGTTTGGCCAACGTTGGCATTTGGTTGGCCACTTCGTTGTGCCATCATTGGCAGATAACAACATCATTGCCCCAACATCATGTTGCTCATCGGACCAACGTCATGTCCAAAACTTGGCTCAACGTCGTCCCAATGTCGTCGGTCCATTCAGACATACTAAATGCCAACATGTTACCAACCATTTAGTACAGCATATTTCGTTGGGACTTAGATACTCTTTCTGAATGGATGAAGAGTTAGAGGTCGCTGATACAAAATAGAATTAAAAAACTCAATAGGTTTATAATCACTCGCTCTACACCAATCTTTAAAGACCAAAATGTTGCTAAACACCTGTCTCTCCTCCATGACAAATATTTTATTGTCTGTGTTTCATAAAAAAGAATGGCCATCGTATATACAAATACCTTGTGCTAGGAAGGGACAGATCTTATTTAAAAAAAAAAAAAAACAACAAAAAACAACAAAAAAACAACAACAACCAACCACTCTGATTCTACCAACAAGTTCTCTGAAACTGATGTCATCAACATGCTCGAATTTTTTATTGCCAACATATTTGCTAAGAACGAAACTTTACGACATTTAAGAGCAGCACCTGCATATGGAGTATACATCTCTCAGTTGATACGATATTCCAGAGCTTGTGGTTCCTATCAGAATTACCTTGATAGAGGGTTGCTGCTAACAAGGAAGCTACTGAACCAAGGGTTCCACTTGGTTAAGTTGAAGTCATCACTTCGAAAGTTTTACGGTTGCCACCATGACTTGGTTGACCGTTATGGAACATCTGTGTCACAAATGACTACGGATATGTTCCACATGCCGTAAGCACTTCCCGACCCTTTCTCCATTCATGACTTATCACCGGATTTGTAACTAGATTAACACGATATGTGCCACTTGTGGAGCAGGAACTGCCTATTTTTCCGGAGCACCTGAGTTCACCCCCAGTTCTTAGTGGGGGTTCGTGTTACTCGATCTGTAGTTTTACGTGTATGTTTTGTAGATCGTTGTTTGTCCTTTTGTCCTTTTTCTTTTGGCCATTGTGTTGTCTGTTCTTCTTCGATTTACGGATTCTTCAAACTCTTCTTAGACATATGTATTGCAACAAGTTGCCAACCAAATCTGTAGTTTACAATATATTAGCCATATACTTTGCCATTCTCTACTTTCCACCTGCAAAGAGTTCACAGTTATAGGAACTTATGCGCCTGAAATCTCTTATTGACGTGCTCTTCTGTAAACTGCATTACGGTTTTAGTGGAAATCGACTGCCCACGCTTTCAAAGCAGGTAAGTTTTTCGGAATTTATTATCGACAGATACGATGTATCTGTGTAAAAAAGTTACAGAATGTACATGATTCATTACTCTAACGGACGCTAAAGTTTCTTTAGATAGAATAACGCAACAAATTCAGAATGGAGTATCGAACGTTTGTTGTTACTACCAGAAAAGGTAAAAATTCCATTTCTTTATGCTTAAATGGCTTCCAATTTAGACTGTATTTGAACGGATAGTTTTGGATGTGAGAGGCATTCTTTTTACAAAGAAGCGATAAAGAAAACATGATTTTTCCTACTAAAAAATTGGATTGAAAAAATGAGTGTGATGTCGGCTGTTTGTTGTAGTTTTGTAAGTCTGTTTGACGTCGCGTTTGAAAACGGTCTGTAACCTGATTGACGTGCTAAATTTGTATTTATTAACAATCAACTAACATAAACAAAACGGAAAACAGTGTACTAGGTGATGATGCCATATGCATATAAGATTGATTTTTAATGGCATATTTTGTCTTTTGTAGCAAAATGGAGAGCGGGTACCTATGCTATTATTGCAATGAAAAATTCGATTTATTCAAAGACATATTCAACCACCTCATTGAGAAACATAATGCAGGAACATTTAAGATTAAAAAATTTCAATTTTGCGAAAAGGAAGGTGCCTTAGGATATACAACAGTAAACTACAAATCAAAACCTTTAGATGATATTCAGTGTCAAAGTGCTGTTCCAAACTTTATTGCTAGTATAAATTAACCCACTAGTTTCTCTCGTAAAAGAGCGCAGATTAGTTGATAATGGAATTAGTAACACTTAGGAGATAACAGTATTGTATTTGAAGATTTGCTGGCATTAATTGTAGATTTGATAACCGCAAATTGAGTTTACTGGCGAGGCGTAAGTGGAGCAAGCAAACGGGTATTTGCGACCATCAAATCAAAACTTATGCCGGCAAAGCTTCAAAAACAATACAGTTATCTCCATTATTATGTATTCAGAAGAAAACGCAATTAAAATGAGAAGTTTTAAATCTTTCAGTTTACGTCTGCGCTTGCGTCGTTTCTCCGATGGCATCAACTGTGGATTTAATGCCACGAAAATTTTGACGTCATCCAATCAAAATCGACGCTACAAACAACATTGCATTATAATGAGAAAAAGAGAAAGCTCGCGTTTGCTTTGATTTAAAAAAAAGGTGAGCTGTTGATTTTTCAAATAAATATGATTATCTTAATATTTGTGAAAATAAATACACATAATTTTATTCTAGCACTATAGAAGCCTTAAATTTCCTCAATCCGCGCTCATATTATGAATTGTATGAAAAAAGTTAAATTTCCTCTGCTTTGTCGGAAAAAAATAGTGGCGAACGAGTTAAAAAGATAATGTGATCTCTCTAGATCTCCCAAGCTAACGCCTTCCCCGAAATTCAAATGGTCTACTCATTACAGCTGCATTAGGTGGGAAATACATGAGATAACTTCAGGTAAGGAAATGAACTATTTTTAATCAAATTAATGAAAAGAAACGACTTCATTTTAAGCTTAAAGCAAGGCTTTAACATGGAGCATACGTTCGAACCAATTTCAGTTTCAAGATGGCCTTTATCGCCGGTTTAGGCGGAATTCTTAGATTCATCAGGTATACTATGACATAAGGAAGCAATGCCTGCCTTGAATGTGATATACTTGGTATTTGCAGTAAATGAAAATTAGCAGTTATACGACATCTAAAACTGCTGTGGCATAATCTATGTCATTGTTAATGCTTTAAAGTTTGGATTTCTGCTTTTAGCAAGATTACCCAAAGCCAACATGATCCAGCTATTTGACTTCCTTTGCAATTTACTGAGCATTTAATATATAATTCGATGCCAGGTAGTGTTACTTATATTCGACGATCTTAAAAGAATTTCTTATATAGTTCATTGCCTTCATTAGTGCATCATAAAAGTATGAATAAAGCACCTAATACTTCTAAATAGTACCTGTTGGCACGTCAAACAGTCTTCAGACGACACTGTAAACAGACTTACAGTTGTCAAATTGGACGACGTCAATCAGCTTACATTGAATATATTTTAAAATGTCTATTTATTTGGCAATGCTGAGGTATTCATATCTGTAATTTTGCATAAACTGTGTTCATATCTATTAACATTACCAATACACGTATCGGGAATATTATTCAAGGATAAAGGGTCTAACGAGACAATCTTATTTTATCCTTGTTCAAAAGAACCTGTTAAAATGATAAATATGACACTATAGGGCTAATACATTAAAAAAATAAAGATGCAGTCCTTGCATCAATCAATCATACGCATTCTGTCAAGTTTTTGGACATACAGGTTATTAGAATTTAATGAAAACATAGAAAAACTTACCTGCCGTGAAAGCGTGAAATGTCGAATTCCACCGAAACCGTAATGCAGTTTACAGATGAGCACGTCAATAAGAGATTTCAGGCGCACATGTTCCTATACTGTGGAGTTTGCCAACAACTAAAATTTTAATTTCAAAGCAAAAACATGCTTATTCTTGAACAAATGCAAATGCACAAGAGGAACTTGAATGGCCATGAATTGATACCATAAATATGATAGCCATGTATACTCAAATCTGTCATGGTTTATTAGATATTCAGTCAAACCTGTATTAAAAGGTCACCTTTGGGACAAAGAAAAAGTGACCTTATAAGACAGGTGACCTCTTAAAAGAGGTTCAATTTATATGAAATTTTCTAGGACAAGACAAGAAAATGTGACCTTTTAATGCAGGTAACCGTTTAATAGAGGTGACCGCATAGGAAGGTTTGAATGTAATTATTAATAAAACCAAGGTTTTCCTCCCTCAGACATAGGTGACCTTAGCCGATTTTGGCTATCCGGTTTTGGTCCTAAAACTTTAAATTATTTGACTTTCCAATATTTCGATTTTGAGCGTGCCTGATGAAGGTTATTCCAGAAACCCGTCGTGCGCGCTAAATTTGATATTTACGGTTTTATTTCAATAGTGCTGTTATCATCCAGATTTCTATTTTTTCTCTTCTAATTAGCATTTAGCCTTTGTCTACTAATACTTGTGTTTGCTGTTGAGGTGAGGAATATAAATCGTATATTGCATGTATTTAGCTAGACTGTGTGAAATAAAGGAAGACTACCAATACTAGTATTATACACATACTGCCTTTAGTTGAGGGTGTTACAGTAGATATCACCCTCGACTTCGTCTCGGGTGATATTTTTTCTTCTTGTGGTAATCTACCGTAACATCCTCAACCAAAGGCATTATGTTTTATATTATACTGAATGCCCTTCGGAGGGTGGTATTGCGGAGGGTGGTGTTGCGGAGGGTGGTATTGCGGGATGTGGTATATCTTTGCAATACCACCCTCTGCTTTGGTGGGTGGGGTTAAGAAAAGTTAGAGAAAAATACCACAGCTACATTTACCAATGAAATTGCCGAATTATCAAAGAAATTTGCATGAAGTATAATATCATAATAAATTGTAATGATGGTAAAACAGCATAGATTATATAAATATATATCATACGTTCTCCAGTTTAGAGTTGTTGTTGGACAGTAAACATTTCTTGTTATATTATGTGAATGGCTGGTTGTTGTCTTGCTTGATTGTCAATTTTCGCCTATACATTTGTTATTATGTAATATGGAACGCCTAGATTTGTAATTATATTTGGAACCATAGTATATAAATCTACAAGGACATTCTATATATCTGGGTTATCTGTGAACCATCTACTATCTAGATTTGACCAAAATATGGCTGTATATCTTATAGTATGGGTTATGTGTATAGTACTTCTTTCTATTGGTAGGTAAAATACAAACATAAATCATCGTTAAACACTTTTTACATGGCTTTAAGGACTAGCATTATCTATTTTGGTACGTTGTAGAGAAATATTAGTTATTATATCATCAAACTACCAATGAGGTTTCAAGGATGAAGAATGATGATCAATAGTTATTTCCAGTTGACTGTTAATATACATTGGCGTAGCTTGGGTGTTTTTTCCAGTGAGGCAAGGGGGTCCTATTGAAAAATGTGCGCTTGAAACGCATTTTCCCGAATTTAAATGGATAATTTATGTTTTCAATAATAACCGAAATAACACGCAGAAAACTATTTCGATATGCGTCTAGTGACATTTATATATCTGCAATCGAAAAAAGAAACCGAGAAGATAAAATAAGCTTGTTTAAGCCCGGCGCACCGGGCGTGCACCCCCTGTTTGATAATATTTTTCTCAATCTTAAGGCAAATATTTGAAGAAAAAAATTGTAGCGCGCCCTCCTGTTTGAAAAATTCTAGGGCCGCCCCTGGTATTAGCTTCCTAATTGTTGACTGATTAATTATAATGTTTTTTTTATTCATGGCAGAGAGTCCTGATTTTCGACTGTCGTCTGACTCGAATGTCATTATGAGGTAACCCACTGTAGACTAGCTTAATTTTACCTGGTGCTGTCCTAGTGTCCGTGGACTCTGTAGTCTTCCTTTTTTTAATTAGGAACTTTTCCATTTCCACTTTCAAACTTTGGCACACGGCAACAAACTATATTAAATTATATAACATGACGGAGCCAAAAGTTTCCGTAAACGGTAAATGAAGCGGAAACGATTTCAATTAATGATGTAGAATATATTTTTACTACAAATTTGACAAAGGGTTTTATTTCTCGTATTTTAATCAACTTTTATAATATTAATCACATTAATTTTTTTTTGGCAAACAAATTTAGTGAGGCAGTTGCCTCATTGCCTCAATGGAAGCTACGCCACTGATATAGGTATCTATTTCGCTTTATTCGACGTCAATTTGGAATGGCAAATAATGCTTCCTCTTTGATTTCCATTAGAATTACGTTGACTGTTTTACTTTGATAATAGCGAAGCGTACTTTGTTTGAAGTGTTGACTAGATGTACGTATATGATATTTACAACAGTAAAGATATTAGAGAGGTTGAGATTATTTACATACACGGGTATTTGTTCTGGTACCTACACGTATACACTTGTAATGATTTCACTTGAGATCATCACGTCCAACGTGTACCAGAACGTGTTTTTTTTACTGGTCTCCAAGGGAATGGAAAATGATGACGATTTGCATTTAATCTTACAAAACGTACCGAATAATTCATCGAATATATAGAGAAACCGCTTTAATAGTCAACATTTTACAAATGCACAATACACTTTATGTTCCAGTTTGAATTAAAACTAAGATATTTGTGGTATCTTTTTAACATTTTTTTGGCGATATACTAACGTCAGGACAGACCCCCAATAGTCAATCATACGGGGACTGTACACCACACCCGTAATACAGAATGAATTTGGTTTACAAGTGTTGTAAGAACTTTTGAGATTATTTCTTAAACATATAGAGAATATTTGGCGTTGATCGCTTTTGGTTCCTAATATCTCGGAAATAAAGCTACAACAAATCTAAGGAAATAATTCAAACATGAATTTTATGCGGAATCATAGGAAAAACATAATACAAATCTGACCTAAAAATTTATATTATATTAATTAAACAAAACCTATTTTTTCAGAATGGAATAATTCATAAATTGTTTTGATTATTTATTTATTTCAACATTAAGCATGTACAGATGTATGCTTTATTTTGGATGCTATCTTTAGATAATTGTCTGATGTCTAATTTCTTTCTTGGTGCTTCCTTTATCAATTCCACCATTTTATTTGTCATTTTCAAGTTATTTTCTTTCTTCCTTCGAATTTTTCACTTTCTACTCTAAGTTCTTCCTTCTTAAGATTTATTTCTTCTTTTTAATTTTTTTTTCTGCTGCTGTTTTTTCCTTTTGGAAATTCGAATTATAACGGCTATGTTTAACGCCACTTTCAACAATATTTAAGTTATATATCGCGACGGTCAGTTTTATTGGTGGAGGAAACCGGAAGTAACCGGAGAAAATCAACGACCTGCCGTAACTCACTAGCAAACTTTATCACATAATGCTGTATCGAGTACATCTGGTCATGAGCGGGATTCGCACTCGCAACTTTCATTGTGAGAGGCACTGATTGTATAGGCCCCCACACTAGTTAACTTTTTAATTTTTTTTTTGCTAGAGCACCATAATCATATGCTGAAATGGATGGACAGCATCAGTTATTTTTATTTCCAGAAATTAATATCATTAATACATTTAATAGTTTGAATGTTTTTGTTTAATGTGCTTGCTTTATTAGAACATGTTTCTTTTGACAAACTTCATGAAAACTGTAGCGAGAGAAACAATATATATAGAATCAACACCTGATCGAACCATTATTTACAATACATTGTAGTTACTGTTGAGAGGTTCCAAGGTCCTCCGACTCCTCGTGTTTACTGCATAAAGAGATAAAAAAGGCATGTAATTGGTCATTCACGATCGTATCCTTGGATTGGACAGACATAACTGCTCTTTGGTTAATATTTATGGGACTGAGCTTGTCTTTGAATAGGACAATTTTGCAGCTGTATAGATACATACAGCCAGGTAGTCTGCATATAGACTAGGTAGTCACAACCTTTGCCAAACACTAACAGGATATGTGATTTTAGGTCTCGAGCACTAGGTGCTTGCGTTGTTTCATTGTGGTCTTGTAAACAAGACCCTGGATCTGTACATAAACAGTGTCTATGACATCATAGGTTGTAAACAAGACCCTGGATCTGTACATAAACAGTGTCTATGACATCATAGGTTGTAAACAAGACCCTGGATCTGTACATAAACAGTGTCTATGACATCATAGGTTGTAAACAAGACCCTGGATCTGTACATAAACAGTGTCTATGACATCATAGGTTGTAAACAAGACCCTGGATCTGCACATAAACAGTGTCTATGACATCATAGGTTGTAAACAAGACCCTGGATCTGTACATAAACAGTGTCTATGACATCATAGGTTGTAAACAAGACCCTGGATCTGTACATAAACAGTGTCTATGACATCATAGGTTGTAAACAAGACCCTGGATCTGTACATAAACAGTGTCTATGACATCATAGGTTGTAAACAAGACCCTGGATCTGTACATAAACAGTGTCTATGACATCATAGGTTGTAAACAAGACCCTGGATCTGTACATAAACAGTGTATATGACATCATAGGTTGTAAACAAGACCCTGGATCTGTACATAAACAGTGTCTATGACATCATAGGTTGTAAACAAGACCCTGGATCTGTACATAAACAGTGTCTATGACATCATAGGTTGTAAACAATACCCTGGATCTGTACATAAACAGTGTCTATGACATCATAGGTTGTAAACAAGACCCTGGATCTGTACATAAACAGTGTCTATGACATCATAGGTTGTAAACAAGACCCTGGATCTGTACATAAACAGTGTCTATGACATCATAGGTTGTAAACAAGACCCTGGATCTGTACATAAACAGTGTCTATGACATCATAGGTTGTAAACAAGACCCTGGATCTGTACATAAACAGTGTCTATGACATCATAGGTTGTAAACAAGACCCTGGATCTGTACATAAACAGTGTCTATGACATCATAGGTTGTAAACAAGACCCTGGATCTGTACATAAACAGTGTCTATGACATCATAGGTTGTAAACAAGACCCTGGATCTGTACATAAACAGTGTCTATGACATCATAGGTTGTAAACAAGACCCTGGATCTGTACATAAACAGTGTCTATGACATCATAGGTTGTAAACAAGACCCTGGATCTGTACATAAACAGTGTCTATGACATCATAGGTTGTAAACAAGACCCTGGATCTGTACATAAACAGTGTCTATGACATCATAGGTTGTAAACAAGACCCTGGATCTGTACATAAACAGTGTCTATGACATCATAGGTTGGCGACAAGTTTATTGTATCAAAGAAGCAACAGCGTTCCAAGGTTAGAACTACATACAAAGCTTAGGTTGGAACTACATACAAAGCTTAGGTTGGAACTACATACAAAGCTTAGGTTAGAACTACATACAAAGCTTAGGTTAGAACTATATACAAAGCTTAGGTTGGAACTACATACAAAGCTTAGGTTAGAACTACATACAAAGCGTAGGTTAGAACTACATACAAAGCTTAGGTTGGAACTACATACAAAGCTTAGGCTAGAACTACATACAAAGCTTAGGTTAGAACTACATACAAAGCTTAGGTTAGAACTACATACAAAGCTTAGGTTGGAACTACATACAAAGCTTAGGTTAGAACTACATACAAAGCTTAGGTTAGAACTACATACAAAGTTTAGGTTGGAACTACATACAAAGCTTAGGTTGGAACTACATACAAAGCTTAGGTTAGAACTACATACAAAGCTTAGGTTAGAACTACATACAAAACTTAGGTTGGAACTACATACAAAGCTTAGGTTAGAACTACATACAAAGCTTAGGTTAGAACTACATACAAAGCTTAGGTTAGAACTACATACAAAGCTTAGGTTAGAACTACATACAAAGCTTAGGTTAGAACTACATACAAAGCTTAGGTTGGAACTACATACAAAGCTTAGGTTAGAACTACATACAAAGCTTAGGTTAGAACTACATACAAAGCTTAGGTTGGAACTACATACAAAGCTTAGGTTGGAACTACATACAAAGCTTAGGTTGGAACTACATACAAAGCTTAGGTTAGAACTACATACAAAGCTTAGGTTAGAACTACATACAAAGCTTAGGTTGGAACTACATACAAAGCTTAGGTTAGAACTACATACAAAGCTTAGGTTAGAACTACATACAAAGCTTAGGTTAGAACTGCATACAAAGCTTAGGTTAGAACTACATACAAAGCTTAGGTTAGAACTACATACAAAGCTTAGGTTGGAACTACATACAAAGCTTAGGTTGGAACTACATACAAAGCTTAGGTTGGAACTACATACAAAGCTTAGGTTAGAACTACATACAAAGCTTAGGTTAGAACTACATACAAAGTTTAGGTTGGAACTACATACAAAGCTTAGGTTAGAACTACATACAAAGCTTAGGTTAGAACTACATACAAAGCTTAGGTTAGAACTACATACAAAGCTTAGGTTGGAACTACATACAAAGCTTAGGTTGGAACTACATACAAAGCTTAGGTTGGAACTACATACAAAGCTTAGGTTAGAACTACATACAAAGCTTAGGTTAGAACTACATACAAAGCGTAATTAGCAGTAATCAACCGATCGATAAGTATACTGTCTGAGACGCATAGTCTCTTGGACAGCCATAGGTCTCCAGCCATATGGGTTGAGCCATAGGTCCGACTCATAGGAATAAGATATAGTTTATACATAAAGCAAAACGGATACACAGACATTCACGTTAGGGAATCATTAAAATTACACACATATATTATCTAACATGTAGCGATCACATTGTCATTTGACACAGGCGGTCAAAACTGATTAAGTATTGGTTTAATAGGATACTGGATTTTTTTAGAGCTGTCGGCCGAGAGATAAAAAAAAAATATTCGTAACAAGCTCCTGTGGTTTATTGTTGACAAGAATAATAACGAATATGACATGATTTAGTTTTGTTTGATTAAGCTATTTATTCACAATCAAATCCCAGGAAACTGGCATGAAATATTTGGCCGCTCATCGGTGATATAGCCTGTCCGCTCGGCACGTTACAAACCATTTCATAATTATAAAAATAAGGAGATTTAAATATGGTAAATACTAAAATTCATATGCAATTGTCCTTAGCATCGAACAAGTACCGACTGTAGTTTTCGAACATGTCTAAAGAGTTTTGTTTTTAATTAGAAACATAAATATTTGCCAATAATTGTAATATTCTCTGATTTCTCTGAAATAATTGAAATATAATAATGATTTTTGCACTAAACTATATATAATATACATTTTATTTATAGTAGCCTGACATGGTCGTAACTAGACTCCTATTTAAATGAGGCAAAAACACTTAATCGCCGAACGGAGCGATGCGAAAAAATTTGGTCCAGGGATCTGGGGGAGTCTAAAGTCCCCAGAAGCTCCGATTTGAAAGACGCAAAACCCTCGATTCTAGCCATTTCCTGGCATCTTTTTCCTAGTTCAGTAATCATAACTTTTTACGATTTAATATTCGTAATTTCTACTTTACCAGGAAAGAAGGAGTATTTCGAAATCCATGTACACAAGAAATGCACTAAGCTAACACAAGCAGAATTAAAAGCAATTGCATTAATGTCTCTGGTAGCACTTACGAAGAATTCTATCCGATCATGGGCCCAGTTATATTGTTGAGTGAAAAAAATCCATTAGAAAGTAAAAACAGTGCCATTTTCTATTCACTTTCTGCGCTTTTTGGACTTATGAACCTCTTTGATGGTGCTATAAGAGGCTAATAAACCCAGGGCCGTCTTAGCAGAATTATAGACACCTGGTCAAAGCAGTGCACTGGGGCCCCCACCTACACAACTACTCACAGGAATAATTTTAAAATGTTAAGGGTCGCGAAAATTAAACATGTATTGTATTGGTATTTCCAGCAAAATCACTGTTTAAACATAAAAAAACATGCCATACACAGATTGGCATGGGATCCTATGCTCGTGGGGCCCCGGGGGAACTGCCCAGTGTGCCCATGCGTCAAGACGGCACTGAATAAACCCAGAAAGCATATCAGAGAAATAAACTATTGACTGTCACTTTCTGTGATGACGGAGACCAAGTGATGCAAAAACATTCAATTAAATGCGCCACTACAGCGCAAAAGAATGTCAGTGACTTGAGACGAGTCTTGCGTCATTAGACATATCCTTAAAACTTTTATATGTCTTTTAAGTGTGTCTAAAGATACAAAACTGTTTCACTCACAATATATATAGACCGGCTTTCTTTTGCCTTGTGGGGTTCAATTGACTACATATTGAAATTAATGAAAACAATGACTGATAACTACTCGAAATTTTGTTTTCAATCAATTTATTAATTTTTATATAAGCGTTTTCGTGTACAGGGCTGGGATAAATGTAAAAAATGAGTTTGAAACAGATATTTTGTTATGTAATTTACATAGAGGAATTAAGATTTGAACATGTCTTAGTTGTCCATAAAAAATCTTCCACTTTTAATGTGGCCAGAGGCATCATATCGTCTTAAAATGTTTCCCCGATTCACAGCCATGTTTCTGTGAGAATGGAGCATTGCCAAGTCACACAAACGTTCTCCCGTCATTGTTGATCTTACCCAGGTCTTAAGTCTGTCCAAGGCCGAGAATGAGCGTTCGCAACATACAGACGTGACTAGAAGAACAATCAACAATTTCAAAATAGTATGAATATTTGGATAAAGGTCTTTGTCAGCAAGTTTTAGTGCAGATTGCAACCCAGGTATATTTTGATGAACATGATGATCACCAACTTTAAGTCTCCACCTTTCAATTTCCACCGCAAACATTTTTCGTCAATTTCGGTATGAGGCATTTGCCTCAATGTAGTGACGGCAATGAGCCACCACTTTACCACGGGGACAGGCAATAAAAGTAGATAATAGTTTTCTGTTTAAGTAATACATAAATATATTTCAATCATTATTTAAAACACTTGATCGGCAATTGCAAACATACATCCATTTTTAACATAGCTTTACCTATCCGATCAAAGAAATTACCACACTCTTGATTAAAATAGTAATATATGTCCCCAATTAAAAATTGCAGTTTTTATAAGGGCGACAACTCTGTGAAATGAAGAAAAAACGAATGATTATGAAAATTTTGAAAAGGAATGATTTATATGAAAATTTTGAAAAAAAGGGGGGGGGGGAGTAGTAGAGAAAAAGGGGGAGGAGGAAACGAAATCCATGCCCCATGCGCCTGTGGTCTAAGTATCTTCCTTTGCATTATTTCCATCTGCTCCATTTCTTTTTTCTTGATTGGCATTACTTCTAGTCCATACAAAATTTTAGGTACGGCATATACTTTCCAGAGATTTTGGGATATAAGAGGAGAGAAATCTTTTTTTAAATGAAGTCCTACCCCCAGCATGCCATAGATTGCTGCTCTTCCTGATTTCAGCTTTTCATCAATATTAATTGAATTCTTCTCATTTCGTGAAATGCCTAGATGTTTTGTACATGTGCTTCTGCTGACCTTACAGTCACCTATGTTAACTTTCCTTTCACTACTGGTATTATAGCATATGAGGTCTGATTTCTGTGGGTTAATTTTCACAAGATCTCTCTGAGTATGGTGGTATATAATGTCTATAATACTCTGGAGTTCACATTCAGAATTTGCAAGTATGAGTATGTCATCTGCACATGTAGGTGCAGCAACGCTTATTGTTCCTAGATGCGACTGCCTAGGCCACTTTCTGTTGCGCTGTCCAATATTGCTTTGTTGTAGCATTTATATAAAGATGTTCAGAGTTTTGCTCCTTGTTGTATGCCCTGGTTGATATAAATATTTTCAGACAGATGGTTATCCCATTTTACTTGGGTGGTCATTTCTCTGTACATATTCCGTAGTAATACCCACATGTCGCCTTTAATATCATTATGATATAATTTGTTGAAAAGGATTTCATGATTTAAATTATCGAAAGCTTTTTCTGCATCAAGGGTTAATAGTAATAATTCATCGTTATTTGTGCTGGATTCTATTATGACCTCTGATGCTATGAAAGCTGCAAATAGCATAGGACTTGCTTCTGTAAATCCTCTTTGTAGCGGGTTTTGTATCTGATCAATTTGGATGTCTACCCTAGATTTAAGTATGCTTTGGATAATTTTTGTGAAGATTTTTGTTAAGTGATTCCTCTATAATTTGCTGGATTTTGCCGGTCTTTATTTTTCTTTAGTACTGGTGTCATTATACCTCTTTTTAGCATCTGTGGGATATCGAGTTCCTCTATTATTGTATTTAGTATGTGCAATATCAGTGGTTTTAACTCATCCATTGCATTTTTGTAGTGCTCGGCTGATATGCCATCAATATCTGGTGATGTCCCTGGCTTTAAGTTCTTGATAGCTCGTTCTATTTCTTCCTCTTTAATTGGTTCAATTTTCAATTTTCCTTTTTCATTCTTTTCTATAATGGCATTCTGTGACAAATGTGACAAATCGTATTTTTCGTAATCAAAATCTTGTTTAAAATCTGGGTTGGAAAGATCTTGGAAGTATTTTTGCCACAAAGCCAGGATGTCTTCATGAGTTTCTGCTACTTGGTCGTTGTATTGAAGAATTCGAGTATGTTGTATGTCTACAGATCTTTGTCTTCTTTAATAGCAGATAGTGAAATAATTTGGTATCAGAGGATGACGCTGTCATGATATTTCTTGCCAAGCATTCTCTCTGCGATGCATATGCCTGTCTTTGCGCTTTCCTTAAGAGTCTTTTTGCCATCATCAGTTGTGATTTTAGAGGGTTCTCTCTTCCCTTTGGTTTTCCTGCATTTCTCCACTGGTTATATTTGATTTTTGCATTCTTTGTAGCTTCTGCTATATTATTATTCCATATAGACTTCCCTGTTGGCTTTCTTGTTGTAGACTTGCGATAATTTGGTATAGTTTTATCGCATGCAGTGTGTATAAACTCTTCCATGGCTATAATATTCTCTTCTATATTTCTAATGGAGTTCTGGAGAATTTGAACTACACCATCCGTGATTGTTGACTGGTAGGTGTTTAGGTCACATTTTTCCCATTTTGTTTTCACTATGGTGGTTTTTGGTTTATAGGCTCTTCTTATCAATTTTCTTTTTATTTGAGCTATCACTGGAACATGATCAGACGTATTTTTTGGATCCATATCCATAATCTCTACCTTTTTTAATATGTTCTTAAATGTTGAGATTATGTAGTCTATTTGTCCTGATGACTTTCCGTTATGGTGGTAAAATGTATCTTTCTCTAGATAATTTATACTTAGGCCTATCCTATTCTCTATAAGGAATTTTTTAAAGAGTGGGCCATGACTTGTCTTGTCTCGGTGTGCGGAGCCATTCATATCACCACATATAACTATTTCATGTGTATTTCTATATTTCTCTATTACTTCTGTCAGTTGTGATATCATATCTGTATACTCGCAGCCCATTTCTTTGTTGTCTGACGGCATATATACATTAATCAGGCATATTGGTGATGCATTAGTGTCAATCTGTATTACTTGTATTCTACTATTTCCTTCATCCATTACAGGAAGCTAATTAATTATGCACTGACGTGAGCGAGGCCAAATCTATTTTTATCTATTTTTTGCTGCAGCATGGATGTTAAAATTCGTGTTTGTTTACCTCGCAAATATGGCTGTTTTATGCTACTCATGGACAATAATTTGCTGTTTCCAGGTGCAAGATTACATATATTGAATACAATCTACCGAAAATGATCATAAGCATCATCATAAATTCATAAAATATGAAAAACGATTGAGAAAAGAAGGAAAAAACATGCTCGGCTTACCTATCAAGCAAAATCTTTGCCACTTCAGCGCGAGTTTGGACGCGTATCACTTCCTTTAGTTCGTTCCAACGGTCCAACTGATCCCCTACATATATCCTGCATTTGTTCTATTTGGAAGATACTTCACTTCTATTCATCTTTCTCTCTGAATTCTTCAAAGTCCGCTTTCTTCCACGCGTTCACACTTTCTCTTTTGCCCAAAAACCACATGTTGTTTATTGTTTCTAAACAGTGCGCATGCTCAAGACGGGTTCACATAGAAGGTCATATGAATATATTTGAATTCTTATTATCATGGACAATAATTCCGATAACGATAGTTTTGGGTCTTTTTTGTCAAAAATCATATCTTTTGCAGCATAACTCGGTGTTATTCTTCATTTTATGAAGGTTAGTACGGAAAACGAATATTATTTTGGGTATCAAAAAATTACGATTTAAGCATATAATAATATCTACATTATTTGTTTAATAAATCTCATGAAGAAAATTCATTTACATAAATCATACATTAAATATCTAAGGAGATATATGCTTCAGTTAAGACAAAATAAGTCAAAATGATGAAAAGT
The DNA here is from genome assembly GCA_963383655.1 of Bathymodiolus septemdierum. Lineage (NCBI taxonomy): Eukaryota > Metazoa > Mollusca > Bivalvia > Mytilida > Modiolidae > Bathymodiolus > Bathymodiolus septemdierum. The sequence goes on from OY726520.1 coordinate 82,306,174, forward strand.
AATCTAAATGTAATCAGAAAGTAACCATGATTACAGGGTCAAAATGAATGTAATCGATTACATTACGATTACATGTAATCTAAAAAAATGTCCGATTACAGATTACATTCGATTACATGAAAAATATAATCGATTACAACCGATTACGACTAAAAATTACGATTACTCCATGTCTGAATCAAACACATGTAAATTTGTTTATTTGATTTAGACAACTATTTATTAGTACAAGAAAGTGACTGGTGGCATCTTGAATTACACAATACTTTAAATTTTCTGGGTTTACACATACTTGTTTTGAAGCTACCGTTCTTACAGTTACAATGGAAAAATCCCTGACCTCCGCTCATTGACAACTTACTTGTAACCGCTCTCAAACTCAATTCACTATCAGGCACATCTGATACATTCACAGTTTCACTCTCACAGAACTCAATTTGATTTCTACTTTAGGTAGCCTTTAATCAAACCCACTTTTGTACCAACATTGTAACCACCACGATCATTTACTTGTGTAACAACACCTTTGATATTTTTTGGAGCAGTAGGACCTCTATCTACTGCGGGTATTGGTATAACTACATTGCCACCTTTCTTAAGAACTGTTTGCCGTTGCGTAGTGATCCTTGTTAGTGAATCAGCCTGCGTCTGTTGTCCTGATAATGCACGTTTACAGGCACGAACTATATTTGAATTGGTTATTTCTGAGAAGAAATAAACTTCCTGAGTTTCCGGTAATGTATCCGGAATAACGCTACCAGAAAATGCTCGTTTACGTACTCGTTCAGTATGTCCACAGTCAATTTCAGGCACAGTATTTCCAATCTCTGTATTTGTGTTTGTACTAATATAAATATTGCTTATTAATTTGTACTGCAGAGTTTAATTCATGCAAATAATAAATTTGGTTTGGTTTGGACACTTTAGTAATGTGTTGTTAGTAAAATATACAGATCTAAAAAGTTGTACAAGTTGAAACACTTTTTTGGCTTAATTTTGTACAAGTTATAACTTGTACAGGCAAGTTATAACTTGTACAGGCCAATAGTGTACAAGTCATAACTTGTATTTTTGTGTCGTACAAGTTATAATTTGTATAATATTTTTGTACAAGTTATAACTTGTACAAAATCACAACTTGTACACAACATATATACTGTTCAAACAAGATGAACTGTGAGCTAATGCTCACTTATGATACCCCCGCTCTTCGGCAAACAGGAAGTAGGAAACTGACGGGTCAAAAAACGCTTCCCACGATATGGGGTACCTATATGAGGTTTGTGACCAAATATCAGATTTCTGCCATCAATAGTTGCTGAGAAAAATGCGACGAAAATTGAGCATATATGTTCAATGTGTATAAAAATCAACTAAGTCGGCAAACAGGAAGTAGGAATCTGACGGGTCCAAAAACGCTAACCACAATATGGTATACCTATATGACGCTTGTGACCAAATATCAGATTTCTGCGATCAACAGTTACTGAGAAAAATGCGATGAAAAATATCTTGGACGGACGGAAGGACGGACAGACGTAAAACAGTATAAAAAGAAACGCATAACCCACTTTTATTTTTCAAAATGCAAATTCTGCGATTTACCAGGTAAAATTAAATGGCTAATTTAATCATTGACTTAAAGGTACGTTTTAAATTTTAAATTCCTGTTCATTAGATTTGGCTTTCTGTCACATGTGCACAGCGCCTCTGAAAAATAAATATCCCGTGTACTGCATCGAAAATTCGGTAACGTTTTTCACGGGCATTTAGTGGTTAATTCAACTGTTAAACTAAAGCGTATAAAAGGAGCAAGTTTGAAGTTTGACTTTTATTACTAAGTTGATATGCTGCCATGCCAAGGTACCCTGCCACTCGAAATATCGCTATCGGTCGTCTCCAAGCTGGAGAGTCCCAAAATGAGGTAGCACGAACTCTGAATGTTAACCAGAGCACCATTTCCACGCTATAGAACAAATTCCAACAAACTGGTTCAACGAATGACCACCAAAGGAGTGGAAGATCCTGGGCAAGATCGGTACATCCGGGTCTTTCATCTACGGAATCGAACCGTTGCCGCATCAACCACTGCAGCCGGAATACCTGGATTGCGAAGAATCAGCTCACAAGCAGTCAGAAACCGGCTTCGACAGCATGGAATTAGACCCAGAAGGCCGTATTTCGGAGCGGTATTGATGCCGTTACACAGACGTGAAAGAGTCCGTTGGTGCAACAGATTAAGGGACTGGACATTCCGAAACTGGCGAAGAATTTGGTTCAGCGACGAGTCTCGTTTTCTGCTGCAGAAACGTGATGGCAGAATACGTGTATATATGGCATTTTTCATATCATACCCTTTATAAGCCCCAGGTCATGATATATGAACGAGGGCTGATAAAGGTATGACACGAAAAATGACATGTTATGATCTGTTTATCATATACTTCAACAGAGGAAATAAATGATTTGTACCAACATATTTAGTCATTTTTTAACTAGAATTAAATACATAGTATAGAACGAGAAATTTATTGTTTTGATATGCAAATCCAATAAAGGTACTTTTTAGCACTTTCTCAATGTCATAAGAGAAAATTGGCAGTTAATAATTTTCTGTGCAAATATTCAATAATGGTTTTATTCCAAAAAAATATTCTGATTCCTAATGTTGCTGAAAAAAATATTCTGATTTTGGTTGAGGAAAAAAAAAATAATCCTATTCAGAGTTTTTGTCATATAATCTTATGTTGAATTCTGGGAAAAATAATAAATATTCTAACTCTCGTGTTGTCCGAAAAAAAAATTCTGAACGAAACAAAAAACCATACCCCCCCCCCTCCCCCTCCCCCCCTGCAAGTTAAATGGTCGGTTCCTTAATAGAATAATGAAGCCTCAATCGATTCTCTTGTATAAATGGATTTTCAACGACACTAACATGATGAACTCTTCAGGTTCATATCGATACAAAAGATCGCATACAAAAACATTAAAATATGAGGAATCAACATCCCTGTTAAAACCAACCGTAACAAATAATCTCTTATTAAGAAATAGAATGAACACAATAACAAGTTACCAGTGTCGTCAAAGAACTCCGGGGAAAATATTTCGTCCGGTTACGGTTATGTCAGTTCAGCATGATTGACATACAGGTGACGACACAAATAAGTATTACAATCATATAACATTATTGTATCTTGAAACCAGAAAATGTCGTTATCAGTCGATTATTTTTGTTTGTTTTACCTCTATGTTTCTGTGGTTAACTTCATCGATTACTCAAATATGGATAAAATGATGGACATAAACAATGACAAATGCTAATAATGAGCTTGAAATCATCAAATAATGCTATGACAAGTAGTCTATATGCGAAATTAACGCACACAAATCCTTTGTAATGCTTAGATAAATGATAATTTACACTAACGTGCAACCATGAATAATTTTAGACTTACTACAGTGAAAAATACAATGCTTATTTATGTACATTCGTTCCGATTTTGTCATATGCATGTTTTTTTTAAAATAATTTGACAAAGCCGGAATTAAAAAAAAAACACCTGTTGACATCAAGTTTTAGACTATAACTAGTTTTTAATTGACTTTTCCTCAGAAAAATTATATCTTAAAATGACAATACCAATCATAAAGTCTGATAATATAATACATTATATTCATCAAAAACATGCGAAAATCGTTTGTATCTTCTTTAAAAAAATACCGCTTTATATACCAGATACCAGAAGTTGATGAAACATTTTCAACCGGAGCTCTTTGACGACAGTGGTTACGCTATGGATTAATACAAATTGATAATATAAATCATTATATGTCCTTGTTTATTGCATTAGGTGATTAGAGGAAATGATTGGACATTTATATCTGATATTATTTGTTTTAGTCTGGAGTGATTGTCCGAATGGATTTACTCGTCATGACGATTCTTGTTACAAGGCAATTCGGATTAGAGCTACCTGGGCAGAGTCTACGGTGACTTTAAATTTAACTTAGCATATTATATTTACAGTCATTCTATTTTTAATCAAATACATCCATAGTCATTTGATTGATAATAGTGGCAGATCTATTGATATATATCTATATTTAGTTTAGCAATTGGCGAAGGTCTATAAGAAAAGTTTGAAGATACCATAGGGACAATCAAAAGCCATAAACAGAAAAAGGAAAGACAACACAATGACCAAATGAAAAAAAAGACAAAAGAAGAAACAATAATCTACAATCTACAGAAAACTTAAGATCGATCAACACGAAACCCAGTAAACCCTGGGTGTGAACTCGGGTGCTGCGAAAGGATAAGCAGTTCCTGCTCCATATGTGTTACTCGTCGTGTTACAAACCCGGTGATAAGTCATGAATGAGCAAAGGACCGGATTGTGATTACGACAAACGGAACATATCCTTGGTCATTTGTGACATAGATAATTCGTAACGGTTAACTAGGTCATGGTGGGGACCGTCAAACTTTCGAATTGCTGACTTAACCACTAGGAACCTTCCTTGTTAGAAGCAACTCTCTATATCAAGGAAATCATGAAAGAAACCACAAGCTCTATAAGATGTCAAGCAGTGGAATCTGAGGGAAGGGGATCATCGAAGAACATTAAAATAAAATATGAGGCAGACTTCCTTCAATGGCTTCTCAAGGATAAAGAAAGAAAATTAGTCCAGACCTGTAATTCCCGCTTGCGCTATATAGATGAAGTCCTGTCACTGAACAATTCTCGATTCGGTGATTATCTGCATCTCATCTATTCAAATAAGCTCGGGATAAAATACTAATATCCGCCAACCCATGCTAAAACTCAAAACACATTCTGGCTTCCATGATTTATTTCTTATCCGGCTTACTTGAACAGTGAAAAAATGAATATTTATTGAGTTTTAGGGAAAATTACAGTTGCGCGTCACAAGAAATTCCAAGACTTGAATATCAATAAATCTTATTTTTACACATCTGATGTAACTACATTGTAGAAGGAATTTCAACTGAAAATGTAGATACAAAGACTTATTTAATGTCTTAAACTATATAATGTATTGGGTTTATATGTATGTGTGTTGAAATTTCTTAATATGTCAGAAATTCGCCTAATAACTGTAATATTAGAGAATAATAAAGTTTTGATATATTACACAATCTGAACTCAGCAGCTGTAAATGAAGATATTTTCATTGAAAATCTTCAAGGAATACCTTTGCATTTGCATACTTATTCTTGAAAATATGAGAGAGCCACCCACCATATAAGGTTTTTTGGTGGATATTGCCTAAGGAATAGAAATTTGGCCAACAAATGGTTAGAGAAACAAGTTTGTTTGCTCTATAGGTGTCAAACCACTAATTTACCAATCAGAGTTTAGAACATATACAAAGACAAAAAGTACTTTGAAAAATATTAAATGTAATGGTATAACTAAAATTGATATTTGAAGGTCAATATACAGTTGTATAATGATTACCGGTATTTTGAGCCCACATTTGGCTGCATTTTAATTCTTTATGGAGGAGTTGATGCATGACCTATAAATAATTAAATTCCGGGAATGCTATTTTTCGAGTAGGGAATGTCCCAGAGCATGGAATTTCACTGCAAAATTTTAAACATCCCATGGTATTTTGTCAGAACATAAAGGTATCATGTACGTTTCAGAAAATATATGGTGTTGGAAAGGTTAAATCTTGAAGAAATGCATTAGTGGTTTTACACCTATAGAGCAGAGTAGGTCGAGATAGAAAAATACGATAATTTGCAGCTATGACACTAAGACTCTCTTAAAAGTGTCGATTTTGGGTTGATATCAGAAACATACTAGAATATACTATCTCCTATATTCTAACAATATTTAATTCTATAAAAATGACTTCAATAGATCTTGAAGTTATTTTGAGGATAGCATGTAATAATGCTCATTGTAAACGTCACAAGAGCCAGGACCACTAACGGGTTTTTCTTAACTTTAAATTCCCGTAGAGGTACACCGAAGAGTTTTGGTCAAAGCATTGTTAAGTCGATGTCTCAAACAGCTTGCGCTATCTGAAATCAGCTGTATTTACTGACAATTTCTAGATCTGAGAACAAGGGTTCAGACCAAAGGTAAATGTAAACTTTGAGATCACATGTATTGATGGACATTGTTGAGCACCTCACATATTTATGACCCGTTTGTCAAATCAGCAAAAAATTGCCAAATAACGAAAACAATCCTGTTGAGCTAATAATACTTTAATTCATAATCGGATCCTTCTGTTACTGAGATATATATTTATCTGTCAAAATATTATGAATATTCTTTCATAAGGGCATAGGAAAAAATATCTACATTTCCAACACTCATTGTGATGATTTAAGGAGAGATATATCGCAATTCAGTGGATACAATTAAGGAGGAGATGTCAAGCATATGATAATTTGTGTAGTTAATATCTTTATTTTCTTCTTTCTTTGTTGTATTTTTCATGTGTGAAGCTGTGAACTATCTTCTTAAATTTGAACCGCATTGGTGGCGTAGTGGTTCGCGTACTCGCCACGAGTGCGGTAGATCGGGACAAACCAAAGACTATAAAATTGGTATTTGTTGCTTCTCCGCCAAGCACGCAGCATTAAGGAGAAAGAGCAGACTGGTTAACTCGGAATCAGAATAATGTGTCCGAGTGGAGCGACATGTCTACCCGCTGACTGTTGTTTCAGTGAGCTAGCACTATAAAAAACCAACCCAGTGTGTTGGTCTAGAACAAAGAGGACCTCATGATCACCTCATTGCAAATTAACTTGTTCTCGTTATGATATAGTTGAAAAATTGCTGAATTGGCGTTAAACAACAATCACTCACTCTTAAATTTGTATATTAACTCTCATCTTATAAATATAATGATATAATTTCAAACATCATTGGATCCATTTTTATTTCGTCGTGAATAGGTTTATTGTCACGCATTTGGTTCAGAAATGGTATCTATAGAAACTGAAAAAGAAATGACTTTTTTGAAAGGACTGCTGCAAAATCTACAAGGTACATTTTATATGGCTTTACAGTATATTTTTGAATGTATACAGCTTACCGCTTTTGTAAGCAATTTATACTGACTTAATAAATCAGTATACATGTAACATAATCACGTCGTCAAGAATAGTGAAAAACAGCGTTGACAAACTATTTCAGAACCAACAAAAGACATCGTTAAATTGGTTCTTGCTGCTTTTCCATCAACCACATACTGATACACTTCAGGAAAAATAGTAAAAACTGACAGGTTATGAATCAGAACGTTTCCTGCTTACGTGGCATATCTACCACTGACTGCTATTTCAGAACCACCTCACAGTCAGGTCTAGTGCACCACCGAGGGAAGCATATGGTAACATAAGATATATATTTTCCGTTGCGCCCGCTTGTGCGGAACAAATCAATTTTTTGTATACACAACTCGACAAAAGCAGTGCATCAAAACATTCGTTCAAAGACCCATTCATATTGCACTTTTAAACAGATAAAATGTATAATTTGTAAGCTTGTTCTCGTCTAAACTACAGCTGAAATACTGTCCAATCAACCATATTTTTTGTTGTTCTCATCGTGACATTAGCTGCAAATTATTAAAGGGGAAGCAATCCAATCATAATCTAGGGCTATGCAAACGTGATTATACTTTTAAAAAGGTAACAAATTGCAATTTCTGGTTGAAAGAATCACAGAAAGCTATTAATTGTGTATGATAAATTCAAATATTATAAATGTCCCGCCGACAAAGTAACTGCCATATCGACAAGTGTAGTGACGTTACACCGTCTATTCCGGGTAATTCAAGCATCAGTTATCAAACGATCAACAAAATGTACATTTAATCGAGTTTTGATGAATAGGGAATCAGACAATATAGGTTTAGTTCCTTATAATTTCGATCCATAATATTCGATAGAGGAAATTAAGTCATCAACAGATAATAGCTGAAACAAAAGCATAACCATCACTCTTTCTGTACGACCCTAATCTTTAGAAATGCCTGTACCAAGTCAGGGTCATTACGGTTTTCAGTTTTCCGGTTGTTGACTGATTTTGTCTGTTTATATAATTAGGAGTTTTGACTTTCCCTTTGTAAGATTGTTCGGAGTTCGGTAATTTTGTTATTACCCTTATTTTTTCTCAGAACAACCCATCTAAAATATTATTTTGATTTTCTTCCAAAGATATATGTTTGAAAAATTTATGGTTCGAAAATTTTGCTTACTGTGATTTTATTCGTGGGTATCAATTTTCGTGGTTTGGTTAAAAATTACAAGTTCGTGGATTCGTAAATTCGTGGATTTTGTGTTTGTACCAAAATAAAATTTGTTGATTTTATATTTCCAACATGACAAGTTTCACTGGGTATCAAAACTTCGAGAAAGCCTTAATACATTAGACAGACGAGTCGTAGAATTATGTAATCGGAAGTGGAACGTACGCGTGTGGATATTAACGTGTTCATTTTCTCGATTATTTTTGTTGTTGCATATATCAATTTAGAATCGGAACAAAAACAGCTGTTGAATTTCATAATTATATATCAGTGTTATTTTATCGAATTTGAAAATAAAATAAAAAATCATCTGAGATTATTTTATGAGCACAGGAATTTCCATCAATATATATATTAAATTTGTTTTTATGTTTTACAAATATTTAATCTCCACTTTATTTTCGATTTTTGTTTTTCACAACTCAAAAAGAACAATAAAGTTTGTTTTTTCTCATTATTTTGACTCCAATGACAGATTGTACTGAAAATTACTTCAAATATTAATTTTCGATCTTTTATTACCATTTATCTCGCATTGAAACCACTCGTAGTCGTGTCAAAAGATTAATCCTGACCCCAGGGCAAATGTGCAGTTAACATATGCTTAATTGAATTGTTTAAATAAGGTTGATCAAATATGTTAATTGAAGAGTGTTATAATTTAATAGAGAAATGTTTGTACAACACTTTGAAGTGTGTCACCGTTAGTGTAGGCCTATGGTTTTGGAGTAAAAAAATTATCGGAAGTTGTTAAAATCTTTTCACAAATAAACATTTGTCATTTTTACACATTCATTCAAAATCAAATCATTCACTGTTTCACAAACATGTTCATGTGTATTATTATAACCCATTAAAAAGTATGCTTGTACTTATTTCGTCATTAAAATTGTCAACTGTACCCTATGCAGCTGGTTCAGAGAGTCGGGGTCACTCGAGGACAGCATATATGACTATATATCGATGTCAAACTGCTTCCCAAGTTTCATTGTTCGTTGGATTCTTGATTTCGTGGATCAGCCTACCCACGAACACCACGAAAATTGATAGCCCACGAATAAAAGTGATTTCACAGTATCTTCGGCTATTATAGCATATGTCGTTAGCGAATGTTATTTTGGTAATCGGAGTAGACGTGTAGTTGTTAACTAATGTTATTTGATAACCGGAGTAAACGGTGTAGTCTTTAGTGAATATTATTTGGTAACCGGAGTAGACGGTGTAGTCTTTAGTGAATGTTATTTGGTAACCGGAGTAGACGGTGTAGTCTTTAGCGAATGTTATTTGATAACCGGAGTAGACGATGTAGTTGTTAACGAATGCTATTTGATAACCGGAGTTGACGATGTAGTTATTAACGAATGTTATTTGGTAACCGGAGTAGACGGTGTAGTCTTTATCGAATGTTATTTGGTAACCGGAGTAGACGGTGTAGTCTTTAGCGAATGTTATTTGATAACCGGAGTTGACGATGTAGTTGTTAACGAATGTTATTTGATAACCGGAGTAGACAGAGTAGTTGCTAACGAATGTTATTTGATAACCGGAGTAGACGGTGTAGTTGTTAACAAATATTATTTGATAACCAGAGTAGACGGTGTAGTTGTTAATGAATGTTATTTGATAACCGGAGCAGACGGTGTAGTTGTTAACGAATGTTATTTGATAACCGGAGTAGACGGTATAGTCGTTAACGAATGTTATTTGATAACCGGAGTAGACGGTGTAGTCTTTAGCGAATGTTATTTGATATCCGGAGTAGACCATGTAGTTTTTAACGAATGTTATTTGATAACCGGAGTAGACGGTGTAGTCGTTAAAGAATGTTATTTGATAACCGGAGCAGAGTGTAGTTGTTAACAAATGTTATTTGATAACCGGAGTAGACAGTGTAGTGGTTAACGAATGTTATTTGATAACCAGAGTAGACGGTGTAGTGGTTACCGAATGTTATTTGATAACTGGAGTAGACGGTGTAGTCGTTAAGAATGTTATTTGATAACCGGATTTGACGGTATAGTCGTTAACGAATGTTATTTGATAACCGGAATAGACGGTGTAGTCTTTAACGAATGTTATTTGATAACCGGAGTAGACGGTGTATTCTTTAACGAATGTTATTTGATAACCGGAGTAGACGGTGTAGTGATTAACGAATGTTATTTGATAACCGGAGCAGACGGTGTAGTTGTTAACGAATGTTATTTGATAACCAGAGTAGACGGTGTAGTGGTTACCGAATGTTATTTGATAACTGGAGTAGACGGTGTAGTCGTTAAGAATGTTATTTGACAACCGGAGTAGACGGTGTAGTGATTAACGAATGTTATTTGATAACCAGAGTAGACGGTGTAGTGGTTAACAAATGTTATTTGATAACCGGAGTAGACGGTGTAGTTGTTAACGATTTTATTTGATAACCAGAGTAGATGGTGTAGTGGTTAACAAATGTTATTTGATAACCAGAGTAGACGGTGTAGTCGTTAACAATTTTATTTGATAACCAGAGTAGACGGTGTAGTGGTTAACAAATGTTATTTGATAACCGGAGTAGACAGTGTAGTTGTTAACAAATGTTATTTGATAACCAGAGTAGACAGTGTAGTTGTTAACAAATGTTATTTGATAACCAGAGCAGACGGTGTAGTTGTTACCAAATGTTATTTGATAACCGGAGTAGACAGTGTAGTGGTTAACGAATGTTATTTGATAACCGGAGTAGATGGTGTAGTGGTTAACAAATGTTATTTGATAACCAGAGCAGACGGTGTAGTGGTTAACAAATGTTATTTGATAACCAGAGTAGATGGTGTAGTGGTTAACAAATGTTATTTGATAACCAGAGTAGACAGTGTATTTGTTAACAAATGTTATTTGAGAACCAGAGCAGACGGTGTAGTTGTTACCAAATGTTATTTGATAACCGGAGTAGACAGTGTAGTGATTAACGAATGTTATTTGATAACCAGAGTAGACGGTGTAGTGGTTACCGAATGTTATTTGATAACTGGAGTAGACGGTGTAGTCGTTAAGAATGTTATTTGATAACCGGAGCAGACGGTGTAGTGATTAACGAATGTTATTTGATAACCGGAGCAGACGGTGTAGTTGTTAACGAATGTTATTTGATAACCGGAGTAGACGGTGTATTCTTTAACGAATGTTATTTGATAACCGGAGTAGACGGTGTAGTGATTAACGAATGTTATTTGATAACCGGAGCAGACGGTGTAGTTGTTAACGAATGCTATTTGATAACTGGAGTAGACGGTGTAGTCGTTAAAGAATGTTATTTGATAACCGGAGTAGACGGTGTAGTGGATAACAAATGTTATTTGATAACCGGAGTAGACGGTGTAGTTGTTAACGAATGTTATTTGATAACCAGAGTAGACGGTGTAGTGGTTAACAAATGTTATTTGATAACCAGAGTAGACGGTGTAGTTGCTAACGATTTTATTTGATAACCAGAGTAGACGGTGTAGTGGTTAACAAATGTTATTTGATAACCAGAGTAGACGGTGTAGTCGTTAACAATTTTATTTGATAACCAGAGTAGACGGTGTAGTGGTTAACAAATGTAATTTGATAACCGGAGTAGATGGTGTAGTGGTTAACAAATGTTATTTGATATTTGATAACCGGAGTAGACGGTGTAGTGGTTAACAATAACAAATGTTATTTGATAACCAGAGTAGACGGTGTAGTTGTTACTGAATGTTATTTGATAACCGGAGCAGATGGTGCAGTGGTTAACAAATGTTATCTGATAACCGCAGTAGACAGTGTAGTCGTTAACAAATGTTATTTGATAACCAGAGTAGACGGTGTAGTTGTTAACGATTTTATTTGATAACCAGAGTAGACGGTGTAATCATTAACGAATGTTATTTGATAACCGGAGTAGACGGTATAGTCGTTAACGAATGTTATTTGATAACCGGAGTAGACGGTGTAGTTATTAACGAATGTTATTTGATAACCGGAGCAGACGGTGTAGTTGTTACCGAATGTTATTTGATAACCGGAGTAGACGGTGTAGTTGTTAACGATTTTATTTGATAACCAGAGTAGACGGTGTAATCATTAATGAATGTTATTTGATAACCAGATTAGATGGTGTAGTTGTTAACGAATGTTATTTGATAACCGGAGCAGACGGTGTAGTTGTTAATGAATGTTATTTGATAACCAGAGTAGACGGTGTAGTTGTTACTGAATGTTATTTGATAACCAGAGTAGACGGTGTAGTTGTTAACGAATGTTATTTGATAACCGGAGTAGACAGTATAGTCGTTAACAAATGTTATTTGATAACCGGAGCAGACGGTGTAGTTGTTAACGAATGTTATTTGATAACCGGAGTAGACGGTGTAGTTGTTACCGAATGTTATTTGATAACCGGAGTAGACCATGTAGTTTTTAACGAATGTTATTTAATAACCAGAGTAGACAGTATAGTCGTTAACGAATGTTATTTGATAACCGGAGCAGACGGTGTAGTTGTTAACAAATGTTATTTGATAACCGGAGTAGACGGTGTAGTTATTAACGAATGTTATTTGATAACCAGAGTAGACAGTATAGTCGTTAACGAATGTTATTTGATAACCGGAGTAGACGGTATAGTTGTTAGCGAATGTTATTTGATAACCGGAGTAGACGGTGTAGTTGTTAACGAATGTTATTTGCTAACCGGAGTAGACAGTGTAGTCGTTAACGAATGTTATTTGAAAACCGGAGTAGACGGTATAGTTGTTAACGAATATTATTTGATAACCGGAGTAGACGGTGTAGTTGTTAACGAATGTTATTTGATAACTAGAGTAGACAGTATAGTCGTTAACGAATGTTATTTGATAACCAGAGTAGACAGTATAGTCGTTAACGAATGTTATTTGATAACCGGAGTAGACGGTGTAGTTGTTACTGAATGTTATTTGATAACCGGAGTAGACAGTGTAGTTGTTAACGAATGTTATTTGATAACTGGAGTAGACGGTGTAGTGGTTAACAAATGTTATTTGATAACCAGAGTAGACGGTGTAGTTGTTACTGAATGTTATTTGATAACCGGAGTAGACGGTGTAGTTGTTAACGAATGTTATTTGATAACCGGAGTAGACGGTGTAGTGGTTAACAAATGTTATTTGATAACCAGAGTAGACGGTGTAGTTGTTAACAAATGTTATTTGATAACCGGAGTAGTGTTGAATAATATAATATGTTGTGCTCTTTAATACAAGTAGCACAAAATGGAGGCACCCGTAAAAATCAAAATCGTAATTTGTAAACCGTGTGTGCGATAATACCATTGGATAATTTAAACAGATAGAAATGCCTAGACTATCACTTTTTAAAAAGCATATGAACAACAACTTGTTGTTGATAATTGGCTAATTGTTTGCTAACATTTATCATAAACAAGATATATTAGTTTATGATATAAATATATATATTACATGTAGCTACAATTTGCAGAGGTGTTGATCCTCATATTTAGTTTTATATTATAAAACATCTCTGCAAATTGTAGCTACATGTAACTGAATAATATTGACATGAAAATATTTTAATGTTATTAATTACTACTAAAAATATAACATATGAAGTATATTTTTGTACTTTCTTGCATCCTTAAGGATCATTTAGCCCAAAGAAATTTTGGCTGGGTGGATCTGATATGGCTGAGGAAGGTGACTGGGTATGGGCTAAGTCTGGTAAACCTATAACCTATAAAAACTGGCAACCAGGAAGTCCTGACAACGGACATGATGGCGATGAACATTGCATGGATCTGAAGGAAAGTCACAATTGGCAATGGGGAGACAACAATTGTGATGAACATTTTTATTTCGTCTGTGAAAGGCTGTGAGTACTCCTACTACAATATGTACTGCTTAGATTTGTAATAGTCTTACTCGACTACTGACTCAGTATTTGTAATTTCCATTTCGCTGATCTCTTAAGCTATGCTTATTGTTAACTTTTATCATACAGTGCTGTCAAAAAATATATAAACACATATCAAGAAATATCGGTTAGGTTTGTCATGAAAACCGAATTAATTCATTACAGGCAACAATTACATAGCCAACTATTCCACTTTTTTTTCTCTCTCAAAAAAATATATGGATGTAAGCTTACATGGATATTTTGCACAAATCAGGATTTTAGTGGCTGTACATAGATGTTGATGTGTTTTGCATTACTTTTCTTAATTTCATTTACGCAACCTATAGAAGTACAATTACAATAATGTCTAATATTTTTGCGGACATTTAGAATTTTTATGTTTCCGACTTTTCATGTTGCATAATATTAGGGAGAAACAAAAACAAAGATTGGAATATTGACACGAAAACCAAAAAAGAAAACAGGAAAAAAAATACGCGAAAAGTAGATATTTTTTCATTTCGCCTGTTCCCATTAATATTTCGCTTTTTGGTGTGATCATTTCCACTTTCACTTTTCCGCATCAATATTTCAGATTTTTGCATCAATATTTCAACTTTTTGTGTCAATATTTCAACTTTTCGCTTTTCCAGTCCATATTTCAACTTTTAGTTTATTTTATCGCATTAATTAGTATTGAAAACAAAAACACAACAGTCGAATTCACTGTAATCAGTTTCCACACAAAAATATGCCAAATTTTAGTACAAATCTGAACTGCAAAATGAAACGTAGCACAAATCCCATTTTATATTTATTTTGCAGGTTATATCAAAATCAAGAAATTATAGGCTAGCAAGATTGATTAAATATATCTAATAGTATAAGATTGTTCTTTGAGAATGAAGCATAATGCATTGATAAATGTCGTATATGAATCAACATTTTTGCTTGCACAATCTGGTTGTAAACAGCCGTATTGGTAATCCTTACACTGGCCAAACTGCCAACAATTCTATTAAAATCAATAAAATTAATACTAGCTCTCATCTCAAACCACTGAACACGAAAAAGATAACGGTAGACCGCATTGGAAATCCAGGTCGTGACTGGGGACAGACACAAACCTGAGGTGTGGTTACACCGATTAATAGAGTATCAGCTCTTCTCTTGATAACTGGATCACAATCGGAACACAGTCTTCTCCAAAACAAGAAAAAAAAAGGATTAAGAAGCAGACACAGATTCGCTCCCATTTAACACAATCACAAAAACGAATGACATCATAAACATGGCCAGTATATTATATAGGGTCGCTGAATGCACATAGTTTACTGACTACTATCTAAAACTAGAACTGTGAGTGACCTCACTGAGTGATACCCCCCGCTTGCAATACTATGATGTTCAAACTTTGGAATACAGGTATATATATTAGCAAGATACCTATGAAAAATGAACGGATATGGAGTTACGTCAAGGAGACAACATCCCATCTCCAAAATAAACTAACCAAGAACATCTGCAGGTAGTGTATTACAACTGTGTAAAGTTTCATAAAAATCCAATAAGCTGTTTAAGAGGAGTTGCACTTTCAAGGTACATGCCCTCCTTCTTTTCGTGAAAGTACAAGTTGAATTATCTCCCCTTCCCAATTTTGGACAGCGACCATATTTCTTCATGCACATCTACAGGTTGTGTACTACAATTGTGTAAAGTTTCATAAAAATTCAATAAGCAGCTTAGTAGGAGTTGCGCTTACAAGGTACATGCCCCCCCCCCTTTTCGTGAAAGTATAAGTTGAATTATCTCCCCTTTTAAATTTTGGACAGCAACCATATTTCTTCATGCACATCTGCAGGTAGTGTACTACAACTGTGTAAAGTTTCACAAAAATCCAATAAGCCGTTTAGGAGGAGTTGTGCTTACAAGGTACACAACCCCCCTTTTCATGAAAGTATAAGTTTAATTATCTCCCCTTCCAAATTTTAGACAGCAACGGTATTCCTTCATGCACATCTACAGGTTGTGTACTACAATTGTGTAAAGTTTCATAAAAATTCAATAAGCAG